>CM060910.1:635185427-636634802 GCA_030737875.1 Allium sativum | reverse complement strand
ATTCGTTTTTGTATTTCGTATTTATTCTCTTGTATTATGAAGTGCATTAGCATTGAATAAAACTATCAAATGCAACCAAAATTATTACTCCACCATATGAATATAGTTAACATATTCAAATTTAAGTATTGCTACATAATTTAGAAAAAAAAATTATGGTTAATGATAATGACTGCTTTATCCAAATGAAGTTAAAACCATTACTTAAATTATTATGGTCATTCAAAATATATGCAGTCATGCAAATGCATTTATATAAAGCATGACACAAGTAACTACATTAAGTAAGTACAGTTAAAATCATTATGTAAACTTAAGATTTTAAAAAAAATCCATCTAAAAAAATGATCTTCAAAAAATTATTTTAATGTATCAACAATTGATATTCAACTAGAAAGTTTATTAAATTTGCGATTCAATGGTGAACGAATATTAAATATGATCAATCTACAAATTGATATAGAAAGAATTAACAGGAAGAAAAAGCTCCCCAGTAAGCTTCGACATTGGCAACACATAAAAAACTAAAAGAAAACAAGAGGACAAGGTGTACTAATACCAAAGGAAAAAAGCATAACAGAAAAAACATTAGGTTAAAAGAACTGAGGACATCACTGCAGCACAACCAAGAATGTAGAAACACTTTCAAGGTCAAATTCAAAAATCAAAATCTCCATGCCCTTCTCTGTTTCATGTAATATGTACCACCTAAGTGGAGCAGTTGACACGCTTTTCCCATGAAATAAGATTGCACTTCTCTTTTTACATATCAAACCTATTAGTATAAATTAAGTACCATAGGAACTCCTTCATCTTATACTTTTGTAGATGGCATCCCAGTCCACAACTCTATCTTCCAATAACATTTAATCTTCCAATCTTTTCCATCAGCACCTCCCGTAGGTTGAACACATGAGAGCAATTAAAAATTAAGTGTAACATATCTTCATTCGCATTCAGACAAAGGTGCAAGTAGCATCAACATCCATCTGCCAACTCCGTAGCTTGACTTTAGTGTTTAAGGCATTATACATAACTTTCTAAAATAATCGACTCTCATTTCTTTTATTGTTACGCTTAATCCATGTCTTATTATGCCAGTTGAAATTCAACATGGCATCATGCTTAGTTAACAACTTGTAAACATCACCAATCCTAAAGTTAGAAGCTTTAACAGACCACCTAACACCATCATATTTTGCAAATGAGGGGTGTGTGTGTATACACATACACATAAACACATATACCTTGAAGACTATCCATGAGTAGTTTTATCTCTGTAACACCCCGCAATTTTAAACCGGGATATAAGATATAATCAAAGAATAATTAGTTTCAAATGCGAGAATTAAGGGAAACGGGTTATGCCATCGCGTTCGTCTCGAAATTCTCCTTGAGATAGAGTCCGAGTTTGCGTAAATCGAACACCGTATGAAGAAGATATTGACGAACGAAGTTAGGCAAAAAACCAGAAGGAGAGAAGAGAAAAAAATTAAAATAAAATAAAATGCACTGGCTAACTTGGGAAGTGCGCTTGTACAAAAATTGCACTAGCGCACCTGCCAAGTGCGCCAGGTCGAGCTGAAAGCCTGCACAACTTTCTGGTGTGTTCTGATCCGTACTGTGACTCATTGCTGAGTCCTTTCTGACTCCCTGCTGAGTCATTAGGGCTGAGGTGTAACCCTATCCTGACTGAATGGTTGTGGTTAACTCTAGGATCATCCGACGGCTCTAATTAAATTTGAAATTCTATATAAACAACCTAACACTCAACCCAAAAATCAGACTAATTCATTCTAAGAGCCGTCATACCGCCATACTCAACCTAGGACAGCCACCATTCTCTTTCAACTAAAAAGAAAACTAGAAAGCTACGAAGTGAATCAAATTTGAATTATAAGAACAACGATCTACATCAAAGGCGAGCATACCAACTTCAGAATTCAGATTCCAAAAATCAAGAATTCCTTCTTTGTAAGTTCGGTTATTCCTTAGATTCGAACGTGTAACTGGAACCGTGAATGTAATGAATCAAAATATAGAACTATACCAATTTGCAAGTTAATTATCTTTGATTCGTGCTTATGTCAAATCGAAAGTTATCTATGCCTTTGGATCTGATTTACGACTATGACTATGAGACTTTTGCCTAAGACTATGACTATGAAACTTTTGCCTATGAAGCTATTGCCTATGACTATGACTATGAGACCTTTGTCTAAGACTATGGCCATGAACTGTTGCCTATGAAATTATTGCCTACGACTATGATTCATAACTATGAGACTATTGCCTATGACATTGATTAGGAAACTATTATGATTAGTTTCCCATGACTATTATGGTTAATTGCCTATAACTATTGTAGTTAGTTGCTTATGCCTATTCCCATTGTTACAATTAACCGATCATGTTGTACCTTGAATTGGCATTATGTTGCATCATATCACCTATGCCTATTCCCTTGATTACGTTGGATCTCATATTTAGTGTGTAACTTGGCTAGTTTATTCCTATTCACTATTATGTACATCGAACCTGTTGGAGCCATTATTTTTGCATGCCTGTTCTTCTTGTGCTTATCCCCTATTCCTTTTGATTAATGCCATTTCATGAGTACTTAGAAAACTTGTGAAATCATGTTATACGTACGATTATGATGCGGGGATTGGGCGTAGCTTAATTAAGTTAATTTGGCATAATAAATATGTTGGCATAATCTAAATTGGCTATAACAGTGAATGATTTACATGCATATTAGACTTGGGCATAAATTGATAAATTTTAATTGGCCGCAAAGTATGTAATTGGCATGTAAACCAAGTTTTGGACATAAACAGTAAACTAGAATATTAAATCTGGTTTTGACATGAACCGTAAATTGGAATATTAATCTAGATTGGACATGAACTGAAAAGGGGAATATTAAATCTAAATGGATATAAACCGCAAGTTGGGCTATTTAATAGGTGAATCAAGTTTTGGGCATAGAATATATATTTGCTAATTTGCATGACAAATGAATATGATCTAGGCTAAAATTTAATTTACATGAATAGTAAATATGTAAAATTAGAAAAGAGGAAAATGCTTAACCCGAGGTTAGACTGAGTTGTGGTGCCAAACTGCCCGGAACTGCCCGGTACATCCAGTAACCACAACAATACCTGTCTAATGTGAGAGGTTAGTGCGTCAAGCCCAGAAAGACCCGAGGTGAGACTGAGTTGTGGTGTAAACCTGCCCGGAACCGACTGGCACATCCAGTAACCACAACAATATTTGTCTAATGTGAGTGGTTGGTGCTTTAATTAATTAATTAAAGCTCATGAACAATCAAGCTAGAAATGTTGAGGTTAAGTAATTAAGGAAACACTTAACCGTAATAACATGTTAACTAGGCAAGTGGGTGAGGTTAAATAAAATTAGAACACGTAACCGTCATAACATGTTAATTAGACAAGTTGGTGAGGTTAAGTTAATAGGACACACTTAACCAATATATATATATATATATAACATGATGTGATATAGGGTTAAGTAACACAAGAGGAACACTTAACCAAAATATATATATATATATATATATATAACATGATATGTGATAGGGTTAAGTAACACAAGAGGAACACTTAACCAAAATATTTATATATAACATGATATGTGATAGGGTTAAGTAACACAAGGGGAACACTTTACCAATATATATATATATATATATATATATCACATGATGTGTGGGCAGGTTAAGTTGACTTGAAGGAATGGATAACACTTAACCAAGAATATATATCAACTTGAATCAGTGGGAGGGTTAAGTACATATCGGGTTGGTGGGTAATATTAGTAATATAGGCCCACAAACTTAACCATTAAAATGAACATGCTTGAATCAGTGGAAAGGTTAAGTACATATCGGGTTGGTGGGTAATATTAGTAATATAGGCCCACAAACTTAACCATTAAAATGAACATGCTTGAATCAGTGGAAAGGTTAAGTACATATCGGGTTGGTGGGTAATATTAGTAGTATAGGCCCACAAACTTGACCATTAAATAAACATGCTTAAATCAGTGGAAATGTTAAGTACATATCGGGATCGGTGGGTAATATTAGTACATATAGGCCCACAAACTTAACCATTAAAATAGACATGCTTGAATCGGTGGGAGGGTTAAGTACATCACGTGTAGGTGGGTAATATTGTATATATATAGGCCCATAGACTTAACCAATAGGAAACCCTAGTAACGGGGACCCATTTCAGCAGTAACCCACATAGATGTATCACGGTACCCTGAGCTAGGCAGGGTGGGGCATGATGACTGGGCTGATTATAAGCGGTCAAAATAGCGGCAGGGGGTACGTCAGTGTAGGTTCCGACGGTTTACGGGCGTGCACGTACTCCGGAGTGGAAAAAGCAGGCACTGGGTACCAGTAGTTATACACTATGCATCTTGAATCGTGTCGGGTCGCTATCATAAGGCTTAATATACCTTATGGTGGGGCCAGCACAGAGTATCTACACGTAAGAGAGGGCCGACTGACACACATGGAAAATTAATACAAGTAGGTAGCATAATCCCTAGTTGGGCCTAGGTCGCGTAAACCCTGAATCTGATAAACATTCAACAGGTAGCATGAACCCCTGTGGCCCTGGGTAGCGTAAACCCTGGTTGGATCTAGGAAGCGCTCGATAGTAAACCCTAGATTAGATCTAGGTAATAAATGGAATCCCCATAATGGATGTGCACTTGAAGGCAACCGCAAATACGGGGATTGGGATCACGTTATCATATGATCATAGATTACTAGTTTGGACACTAGTTAGGTAAGTGCAGAGATATAGAAATTAGTATAACAGGGTAGTCGCGAAGTAGAGAAAGGGGTAGAAGCACATTCAGTTTATCAGTATATCCAGTTTATCGGTACATTCAGTTTATCTTGCCATATCCCATGCTTATCCCATGTTATCTTGTTACTATGGTTTAGTCTTATATTTAGTTTATTCATGTCATGACCCCTTTTCCTCGTTTTATTTACTAAGAATCACTGGACTTACCAGACTTTATGTCTGATCTAGTTTGCTTTCGCCTCTTTTCTTCCGTTTCCCCCCAGGTAGTCAGGGAGGGAAAAGCTCGGCTCATTTTGGGGCCGGTACTCTTTCCGAGCTTGAAGTTTCTTTGGCGCATTGCTTTGAACCCCATTTTCTACTGCTATGGTTGGCTCATGCTTTATTGGAGAATATCATTGTTAGTTTGTGCTTCTTATATATTAAACAGGACAGATGCTTTCTTGTCATAAGTATTGGTGTTGTAAAATAATCTTTGTACAAGCTGTTTTAATCAGTAAAGGTTATTTATTTTCCGCTGCTTTATTTGTCTGTCTTGTAATTTTTCTGCATCTTGTAAAAAAAATGCTCCACCGAAGTTCAGGCATTCCCTTTGTGAGTGACCTTAATGGAGGTGGGGTGTTTCACTTGGTATCAGAGCTAAAGGTAACCGGATCAGATAAAAGATTTGAAAATTTATTTTCAAAACGATTTTAAAAGAAGCATTTTCAAAAGAAAAGTTTTGTTTTAAAGGCATATTCCCCAAAGCCATATGCACTATCTTTTGACCCTCTGCTTGAATCCTTGTTTCCTTCTTTCTTGATTCTCCGGGGCTCCTGGCTTTCTGGGAGGTAACCTCATCGCGACATGGTTCCGTAGGATTGATGAGACTGCGGCACTTGTTAAAGGGAAAATAAGCGCCCAACTCCCATCTATAGCCGCAGTAACTTCACCTACGGCTAATTTTCTTTCGAGCATTGTAGGATTTTCCATGCGATGAAGGCAGCTTTCAAGAGACTTGTCAACAAGTTACACAAGGATGACAAAGATGAGAATGAGAGGGTTTGGCTACGGAGCACAACACAAGGATGAAGAACCCATGGATTTGGACTTGGTTCACAAAGGAGGGGAGGAAAGAATAGTAAAACCTAAAACAAGAGGAAGTATCTTTATTTTGGTATAACGGGTCGTATAATTAAGGGCAAGGGCAAGAACAATGGACATGATTTTCCAGAAGGCGAGTGCATGCTTTCAACGCCAGCATACCTGAGAGAGAGGCAGTAAGATTTTGGTTGAAAGAGTTTTTCCTTTTTGATTCTAGTACTCCTTCTGATTTTAGTGCTTCGCATTCGTATATATCTGCTCCTATAGTAAAGTCTCTGCACCCTAGATATTGTATAGTAGAGGATCCCATTATAGTTTCAAATCCAATTGCCGGTTCGACCCATTTATCTTTGACTTGTGAGGATTTGAGAATAGCTATATTTATGCTTATGGTTTTGGGCTATGGGTTGATTCTAGGCATTGATTGGTTAGCTGGTAATTGTGAAGCAAGGGTAGTTAGACTTTCGATTTGCCTCGAGAATACCCTTTAGATTTCGTACGATCCTAAGGGATTAGTTTGTCTTAGCTACCTAGAATCACTTTATTTATCTATCGACGATTTTCGATCCATTGGAGTAGTCCATGAGTACGTAAGATGTTTTGATTAGGGTAAGGGTTTCCCCCCTAAAACTCGGGACAGACTTCCGCATTTATTTAGATGACACTGCAAAGCCAGTTATGCGATCAACGATAATTTTAGAGCAAGATTGGCGAGGATAGCTAGAGTCGGTAGAGTGCTCAATTGTTTAGTTGTATCATCTCACATAGATCGTCCAAATTCGGAGGAGGTATCCCTTGGGTGCTTGTCTAATATTGGTTTAGGCCTTTAGGTTTTGTACTTGAGGGACGTCGAGTTCGACTAGGATGGTCTGTGTGAGAAATAAATGGTTGGGGCTGGCACCCTAAGTTAGACTGACCTTAAGAGAGGTTATAAGCACATAGTAATCATTAGCTTTAGACCCTCAGATTTGCAGCATGATGGATAAGCTAAGTAGGGGAGAGACCTCTAATCATCTTAGGATATACACTTGATATCATGGTTAACATCTGTTTATCTTAGAAAGATAGTTCGACTATATTGGATACCCTCTAGCATAGTAAGTGGGGCCTATCTTTACTAGTGGGTTTTGGAAATGGAGGTCAAGAAGCTTCGCAGCCATGAAGTTAAGTTAGACAAGGTACAGTGGAGCGAAGCTCACGAAGATGCGACTTAGAAGACTGAAGACTAGATACGCGCATCTTACCCTTTTTAAGGGTATATCCTTGATTCCTCTTTTTCTGTAAAATCTATTTGCATGATAGTCTTTAGCTTTTACGTATATCCTCTTGGTCCTATCCTCAATCCTTAGGTAGAAGCCAATGGATGTAAACATGTGTTTGAGACATGTTATGTTTAGTGGATGCAAGTGGTTGCAAGTGTTTGTTAGTGGTTGATCGTGGATGCATATGCACACAAAGGGCACTAGATTAGCTCAGTCACTTTCATATTGCATTTGCATATATGTATTTGTTTATGGATTAAACTTGATGTGTTATCCTGTGGACGTTGCATTTGAGTGAATGGTTGTGCACTCATATAGAAATAATATGTATCATTAGGACAGCATACATATTGGACGCATGACACTGACATGATTTGCATTAAGGAGGTCAACTGAATCAGTAGACCGCCTGATTTTGCATTAAATAATGACATATACACACACTATGCATATGATCATGAAAGCATTAGAAATCTTTTAAGGACAATGGACGCCAGTGATTGAATGGTTGAGTACATAGATGTTGGATGATAGGATATGCATTCTTCTTAACTTAGAGATTTCGGGGACGAAATCCTTTAAGGAGGGGAGAATGTAACACCCTGCAATTTTAAACCGGGACGTAAGATATAATCAAAGAATAATTAATTTCAAATGTGAGAATTAAGGGAAATGGGTTACCCATTGCGTTCGTCTCGGAATTCTACTAGAGATAGAGTCCGAGTTTGCGCAAATCGGACATCGTATGAAGAAGATACCGATGAACGAAGTTAGGCAGAAAACCAGAAGGAGAGAAGAGAAAAAAAATTGCACTAGCGCACTTGGGAAGTGCGCCTGTACAAACATTGCACTGGCGCACCTGACAAGTGCGCCCAGGTCGAGCTAAAAGCTTGTGCAGCTTTCTGGTGTGTTCTGATCCGTACCGTGACTCATTGTTGAGTCCTTTCTGACTCCCTGCTGAGTCATTAGGGCTGAGGTGTCACCCTATCCTGACTGAATGGTTGTGGTTAACTCTAGGATCATCCGACGACTCTAATTAAATTTGAAATTCTATATAAACAACCTAACACTCAACCCTAAAATCACACTAATTCATTCTAAGAGCCGTCATACCACCATACTCAACCTAGGACAGCCACCATTCTCTTTCAACTAAAAAGAAAACTAGAAAGCAACGAAGTGAATCAAATCCGAATTATAAGAACAACGATCTACATCAAAGGCAAGCATACCAACTTCAGAATTCAGATTCCAGAAATCAAGAATTCCTTCTTTGTAAGTTCAGTTATTCCTTAGATTCGAACGTGTAATAGGAATCGTGAATGTAATGAATCAAAATATAGAACTATACCAATTTTCAAGTTAATTATCTTTGATTCGTGCTTATGTCAAATTGAAAGTTATCTATGCCTTTAGATCTGATTTACGACTATGACTATGAGACCTTTTCCTAGGACTATGACTATGAAACTGTTGCCTATGAAGCTATTGCCTATGACTATTACTATGAGACCTTTGTCTAAGACTATGGCCATGAACTGTTGCCTATGGAATCATTGCCTATGACTATGATTCATAACTATGAGACTATTGCCTATGACATTGATTAGGAAACTATTGTGATTAGTCGCCCATGACTATTGTGGTTAATTGCCTATAACTATTGTAGTTAGTTGCTTATGCCTATTCCCATTGTTACAATTAACCGATCATGTTGTACCTTGAAATGGCATTATGTTGGATCATATCACCTATGCTTATTCCCTTGATTATGTTGGATCTCATATTTAGTGTGTAACTTGGCTAGTTTATTCCTATTCACTATTATATACATCGAACCTGTTGGAGCCATTATTTTTGCATGCCTATTCTTCTTGTGCTTATCCACTATTCCTTTTGATTAGTGCCATTTCATGAGTACTTAGAAAACTTGTGAAATCATGTTATACGTACGACTATGATGCGGGGATTGGGCGTAGCTTAATTAAGTTAATTTGGCATAATAAATATGTTGGCATAATCTAAATTGGCTATAATAGTGAATGATTTACATGCATATTAGACTTGGGCATAAATTGATAAATTTTAATTGGCCGCAAAGTATGTAATTAGGATGTAAACCAAGTTTTGGACATAAACGGTAAACTAGAATATTAAATCTAGTTTTGACATGAACCGTAAATTGGAATATTAATCTAGATTGGGCATGAACTGAAAAGGTGAATATTAAATCTAAATGGGTATAAACCGCAAGTTGGGCTAATTGATAGGTAAATCAAGTTTTGGGCATAGAATATAAATATGCTAATGCATGACAAATTAATATGATCTAGGCTAAAATTTAATTTACATGAATAGTAAATATTTAAAATTAGAAAAGAGGAAAATGCTTAACCCGAGGTTAGACTGAGTTGTGGTGCAAAACTGCCCGAAACTGCCCGGTACAACCAGTAACCACAACAATACCTGTCTAATGTGAGAGGTTAGTGCATCAAGCCCAGAAAGGCCCGAGGTTAGACTGAGTTGTGGTGTAAACCTGCCCGGAACCGACCGGCACATCCAGTGACCACAACAATATCTGCCTAATGTGAGTGGTTGGTGCTTTAATTAATTAATTAAAGCTCATGAACAATCAAGCTAGAAACGTTGAGGTTAAGTAATTAAGGAAACACTTAACCGTAATAACATGTTAACTAGGCAAGTGGGTGAGGTTAAGTAAAATTAGGACACTTAACTGTTATAACATGTTAATTAGACAAGTGGGTAAGGTTAAGTTAATAGGACACACTTAACCAATATATATATATATATATATATATATATATATAACATGATGTGTGATAGGGTTAAGTAACACAAGAGGAACACTTAACCAATATATATATATATATAACATGATATGTGATAGGGTTAAGTAACACAAGAGGAACAATTAACCAAAATATTTATATATAAAATGATATGTGATAGGGTTAAGTAACACAAGGGGAACACTTAACCAATATATATATATATATATATATATATATATATATAACATGATGTGTGGGCAGGTTAAGTTGACTTGAAGGAATGGATAACACTTAACCAAGAATATATATCGACTTGAATCCGTGGGAGGGTTAAGTACATATCGGGTTGGTGGGTAATATTAGTAATATAGGCCCACAAACTTAACCTTAACCAAGAATATATATCAACTTGAATCCGTGGGAGGGTTAAGTACATATCGGGTTGGTGGGTAATATTAGTAATATAGGCCCACAAACTTAACCATTAAAATGAACATGCTTGAATCAGTGGAAAGGTTAAGTACATATCGGGTTGGTGGGTAATATTAGTAATATAGGCCCACAAACTTAACCATTAAAAAGAACATGCTCGAATCAGTGGAAAGGTTAAGTACATATCGGGTTGGTGGGTAATATTAGTAGTATAGGCCCACAAACTTGACCACTAAATAAACATGCTTGAATCAGTGGAAGGGTTAAGTACATATCGGGATCGGTGGGTAATATTAGTACATATAGGCCCACAAACTTAACCATTAAAATAGACATGCTTGAATCGGTGGAAGGGTTAAGTACATCACGTGTAGGTGGGTAATATTGTATATATATAGGCCCACAGACTTAACCAGTAGGAAACCCTAGTAACGGGGACCCATTTCAGCAGTAACCCACATAGATGTATCACGGTATCCTGAGCTAGGCAGAGTGGGGCATGATTACTGGGCCGATTATAAGCGGTCAAAATAGCGGCAGGGGGTACGTCAGTGTACGTTCCGACGATTTACGGGCGTGCACGTACTCTGGAGTGGAAAAAGAAGGCACTGGGTACCAGTAGTTATACACTGTGCATCTTGAATCGTGTCGGGTCGCTATCATAAGGCTTGATACACCTTATGGTGGGGCCAGCACAGAGTATCTACACGCAAGAGAGGGCCGACTGACACAGACACATGGAAAATTAATACAAGTAGGTAGCATAATCCCTAGTTGGGCCTAGGTCGCGTAAACCCTGAATCCGAGAAGCATTCAGTAAGTAGTATAAACCCCGGTGGCCCTGGGTAGCGTAAACCCTGGTTGAATCTAGGAAGCGCTTGATAGTAAACCCTAGATTAAATCTAGGTAATAAATGGAATCCCCATAATAGATGTACACCTGAAGGCAACCGCAAATACGGGGATTGGGATTACGTTATCATATGATCATAGATTACTAGTTTGGACACTAGTTAGGTAAGTGCAGAGATATAGAAATCAGTATAACATGGTAGTCGCGAAGCAGAGAAAGGGGTAGAAGCGCATTCAGTTTATCAGTATATCCAGTTTATCGGTACATTCAGTTTATCTTGCCATATCCCATGCTTATCCCATGTTATCTTGTTACTATGGTTTAGTCTTATATTTAGTTTATTCATGTCATGACCCCTTTTCCTCGTTTTATTTACTAAGAATCACTGGACTTACCAGACTTTATGTCTGACCTAGTTTGCTTTCGCCTCTTTTCTTTCGTTTCCCCCCAGGTAGTCAGGGAGGGAAAAGCTCTGCTCATTTTGGGGCCGTTACTCTTTCCGAGCTTGAAGATTCTTTGGCGCATTGCTTTGAACTCCATTTTCTACTGCTACGGTTGGCTCATGCTTTATTGGGGAATATCATTGTAAGTTTGTGCTTCTTATATATTAAGCAGGACAGATGCTTTCTTGTAATAAGTATTGGTGTTGTAAAACAATCTTTGTACAAGCTGTTTTAATCAATAATGGTTATTTATTTTCCGCTGCTTTATTTGTTTGTCTTGTAATTTTTCTGCATCTTGTACTAAAAATGCTCCACCAAAGTTAAGGCATTCCTTTTGTGAGTGACCTTAACAGAGGTGGGGTGTTTCAATCTCCTTATTGCTAGAGTAAGGAAGTTGTTGGGCTAGCATCATGTGTAAAATCATAAGCTTTAGAATTAGCGTTAATACTATATTGTGGCATATGTCGATAAGAAAGAAGTATGCTTAAGATAATGTATTTCTTCACCTGAGGATCATTCAAGAAACTTGCATTGTTACCACAAGCAATTTCACACTTGACCTCCAATAATATTACATTTCTAAGTTTGAATAGGGACCTCCAAGTCCATCTACAATGTTAAGAAGGCCGCATGAGCCATTTTTTGGCCTTTAATAACATATATGGTAGACCATGTGACCCATAAATTAGCCTTCTTATTCAAAAAGTCATGCAAACTTGTATCGAGTAATAATGCTTTTAATACCCATACCCATTTTTCTTTTCGAATGCTCCAACTTGGAAAATGAAAAAAATTAAGAGGTTTGGCAAGAATAGAATCGTTATCCCTATATTTTTATTCAAACTAAATCAGAAGGTCCATTGTCTCTATAAAGAAAAAGAAATTCAGTTTCCTCAATAAAAACAAGGGTCAATCGCCATTGTAACACAATACAACACTATCCTCTTTGATTGTCCTTCGAAGATTTGCACGACGGGGCTGTTACCATTGTTTTTTAAAACAATCGATATACGGTTCATTCGGGAGAAGCACACCACTCTCGTTAAAAGGTGTTACCAGATTTTCAGCCAGGCCATCTCAAACCTTGTGCACAAGTTTGGCTTGACAGTCAACAATTTGGTAACCTATGACGATGATCTAAATTAGTGGAACCCAAGTGTTCGAGGAATACCTGAAGTGGATATCCCAACAACTCAAGCATACAAGCTATGTGACTTGGCAGATAACAGTTCAAAAGAAACTCAAAGACATGTCCATACTCCTAAGATCAAAATAAGATGAAGATCACCAAGAAAAATGAGGTATAGAGTAAAAGAGAAATTAAAAGCTACGCTGCTATCCAAATTATTGTAAAAGTCCACCAAGCTAGATCGACACCGACCTGGATAACTGCCGGAGAACTCAGGAGAACATGATCTACCCAAGTTCTCCACTCTCTCCATAACTTCCACTCCACTTTTAGCAAATTCCGGACCTCCTCGTCACTATTTTAGATCTCGAAAATATCGGCTGAGATCTCGTTTTTGGCTCCTCCTGAAATAATGCAGCAAATATCACTGTAAATCTCGTTTCAAATATATCGTTCGAGATATTGCAATATCGAACAATATATCAATCAAGGCGATATATTGAAATATCGTCCGAGAATAAAATTTATAACCATGCATAAACCAAAATAACAATAAAAAAACTAAATCTAGCCACGATAATCTTCTACTATTTTATATTTTTGCATGTTAAATGACCATATCGTATATTCATATATGTTCTACAATGCTTATAATTTTCATATTCATCACTCCTTTAAATAGTATGTTACCTATGAAATTATGTATTTTATGTTCTACATATGCTGCATTATTTATTGTTTTGGATCTATTTTATGTTCTTTATCTAACAATAATTTATGTTCATGGATCGTAAGTTGTAAGTACTAAGCTATTTGTATTGTGTTATTTTATCTATTCTAAGGATATTGTAATTTTGCAATTCAAGTCTAAGTTATTATTTTTATAATAGCATCCATGAAAATTATAGTGTAAGAATATCAGTTTTTAACATACCATATATTCTAAGTTTGTTCCGATATAAGCTTTCAGAACCGAGATGGAAATCCGAGAAAAACCCTCGAGTTAGACTCATCTTCTCCGAGATCTCCCCCGTTACGAGATCAAGTCTTTAAAATCACATAGACGTAACGCGTCCAAATCCAAGATTAACAAACCTTGCTCCTCATCTATGAATATGATTTCCTTATTGTTGACCATCCTTTTAGTAATGCCATCAAAGATTGTACACATTCCAGAAAATCAACCCAGATTATTATGAAGAGGCCATGATGCCGGTTCGATCAACATCCAGCTTGATTAGGGTCAGTCCGACCCAGAATATTGCACACTCAAGCATGGAGGCTTGCCACCATAAATCCAGGATTAAAGACTTTCGGGTCGACTAAGTTGCGTATCGACCCAAGCCACCACCATACAAGACAAGAACCAAGTGCCCATCAAGACCCGGCTCGAAAAATATTCGGTTCGACCAGAACCTGAAGCTACATACAAATCCAGAGCCATATATCCACGTATGCTCAGGTCGAACAAGCTTGGCTCGACTATGTCGAGCCAAGCCCGCTTTTCCACTTTGACAGGTTCTGCCTGCTTCAACACACAAGTATCTTCTTAAAGACCCACTCCAGCTTCGTTTTGACCGCCTCTAGTATCCCTACATCTTTGGATCTGCTGTTACCTTTCCATATCTAGCCGGACCAGTCCTTTTCACATAAGAAGAAAGTTTCTTTAGCCATTCGTACAGTCTCGAGATGGATGCAACGTATCCAAGTCGACCCGAGAACTATAGCATCTATAAATATCTCTCTAAAGCTTCAAAGAAAGGACTTTTTAGGCAGTCTCTTGTCATTTTAATATTGTTACAACATTACTCTGAATAAGCCATCAAAATCATCATTTGTACTAAAAGTTAATATATAATCAAGAGACTAGAAAGTGGGTATAGGCTCATTAAAGTCGAACCACTATAAATTTGCGTGTGATTGCATTTAGTCTCATTTAAATTTATATTTCTTCATTTATTTCTCTACATTATCTCTTTTTGGGTGTTGTGCCACTTTTTGATGTCAACACTTTTGTGCTTTCACTGAGAAAACTCAATTCTCAGCTTTTAAAGGGTTTTGATCAACTTTTGGATCACCAAATTTGAGACAAGATCTTAGTTTCCACCATCATCAGCAACAATGGTTTCCATATCTTCTGCATGTGCTTCCGGAAAACAGCATCAATAGACCAATCCTGCCTTACCATTAGCTACAGCCTCTGCTCCAGCCCTCGGCTCAACCTAGGTCGGGTTGATTGTTCCCGGGTCGACATCGACCCGACCAGGCATCTAGCCAGCTTCTATTCCCATACACGCCCTAACGTACCTGACCAAGCTCCCTCCTCAGCGTTCGCCACATGCGATGACTTCATGACGTTAATGAACCAACTCTAGGAGATTAGATGGCATTGAATGCTCAGGCGTAGGAGAAGGCGACAAAGAGGAAGGACGTGAATCGGATAACGAGACATTGGGACGAGTTCAGGAACCAACAAGCTACTTCTCCATTGCGAGACCAGGATGCAGAAGGCACTTCATTGTCTAGAAGGAGCAGGGATTAGCGGTGACAACGCTGACCACTTGAAATGACATATAACATATGAGACTTGCGCTCTGAAAGGCTCCCAGCCCGACTCGATCAATCCGAATCGGCTCGGCACGACATTGTCGAGCAGGGGCATGTTGAATTGAGACACATCGAGTCCAATGCTCTTCCTGACCAGAATCCTCTTCGTCTAGCAAATCGTGATACTTCCAGAGCCACTCGTGCTTCAGTGCTCCCTCTCATGCATCCTGTGATTGACCGGGACAACCGGGGCCAAGGAAGCTCCTCCCGGACGGCGACCCAGGCGACGTTGCATGGAACAGGGTTAGGACGAGATCATCGAGCTAAAAGCCCATATCATTATATCTTCAATACTTCCAATTTGACCGCCATGGTGCGGCAAATCATGAATGAAAGTCGAGGCTGCAAGAATGAAGACTGGAGAATCGACCATAGCCACACTCCGTTTATAGATGGAATTCTACAAGCGGGGTTCCCAAGAAGATTCAATATGTCGTAGATAAGCAATTATTCCGGCACGATGGACCCCTAGCAACATTTGATGAGGTATTCGTGGCTTATAGAGGCATCAGGCACTGAAGACGCGGTTAAGTGCAAAGCCTTCTCGTTATATCTTAACAAGGTGGCACTTATATGGTTCACGCGACTTTCTCCAAGATCTGTCCCGAACTTCAGTGGCTTAGGCGATAATTACACACCACTAAATCTAAGCATGTCATGGCTTTTTCCACATTAAACCAAAATGTTGGAGAATCTCTGAGGAACTACCATGACTGATTCAATACGTCCATAACTGAAGTGAGTAATACCAACCATGAATCGATCTTGATGGCAATTGTCCTCTCACAACTACTGAGTTGTTTTATGAAAAGGCCAATATTCACCTGCGACAAGAAGATGCACAACTGAATCTTGAGGAAAAGCCAAATGACGTGTTGAACAAAAACATTCTGAGCAATGTGGCGGTGAAGAAGTCGGGAGATAATTCTAGAAAGGTTGAAGTAAACGTTGGAAATTATGGTAAACGAAATAATAACCAATGAAAGAACGATAATGAATGTCGTAACTAGCAAGGGGATCTTAGAAAGCGACCCTAGTTTTAGGCGTTTGATAGTTACATGATGTTTATTGATATGTTGAAGAACATCCATCTTGATACATGCAACACTATGCAGTACAAGAAACCACCTCTGCGGGAATCCACAGAAAAGGAGCGTGCGAATGGGAAGTTCTATTTATTTCATGAGATTTACGGCAATGCGATGTCGTCCTCTTTGAGGCATCATCAAGAAATTGATTTGAGAGTGAAAACTCGATGAGTATAAGGTTTCCCTACGAGATAGGGGCATGAAACTTGAGCCCCTGGAGTAGGTCAGGTGGCTCCTAGAGCCAATGCGTAGCAAAAGAACAAAGGAATTTTATCAATACCATTGTCGGAGGACCACATCTGGCAAGTCATAGTGCCTGGACCGTGTAGCTGTGTGTTAATGCTACAAAGCATATGGATGTTGGGGAGTGCAGCAACCCTGAAGCAGCAGGCCCTGTAAAGTAGAGGAAGACGTTGGCAGATGGTATTGTCTACTGAGATAGAGAGCCGGAAGGGGTGGAAACCCTAAGTATTAATCCGTTTTTCATTACGGCCAGCACCAGCCCCACAACTATTTGGAAAGTCCTTGTTGACCATGGAAGTTCCATGAATATCCTATTTAAGCGAGCCTATGACCTGATGAGGTTAGAGGCGAGAGACTTAAAGTCATGCAAAGATAGGATACATGGCTTCAATGGATCGATGAATGAACCGGTAGGATTGATTGAATTACCAGTAGAGCTGGGTGAGGGGGACAGTAGGAGAGTGCAGATCCTCATGTTTCTTGTGATAGACATAAACTCTCCATACAATTCCTTCTTGGTCAACTAGGCTTAGCAGAATTCAGGGGAATGCATAGCTCTATTGTGTCTGCTCCTTAAGTTTCTGACTGAAGCTGGAGTTTTTGGTATGGGGAGATCAAGTAGCAGGATGAGTATACTACTTAGAGGAATGGAAGGAAGTCTGTGAAAATGTAACGACCCGTATTCTACGCATCATAAGATTGTAGGATATTTATTTCTTTCACATACGAAGTCGTATGGTCATGAAACTTTGGGAGACGACTATTGGGGTCATTTCCCATGTTCATGATTTTTCCCGATTTTTAAATGACCATTTTACCCCTAGTTGATACTGTTTTGGCCATAACTTTTGACTGGAAATGAATTTTGACCTGAAACCACTTCCATTGGCTTCGGATGATGGTTTCTCTTTCCGTAGAGTGGTCACATTAGCCAAACGGACTTACCGTTTGGGAGATATGGCTGAAACAAGTTTCAGATGGTGAATAACAGCTTAATTGGGCTTAACCGGGTGATTAGCAGCTAGGCCCAGAGGGGAATTTCGGGTTTAGGAGTATATAGGGGCTGATTAGGGTTAGAAAACATTTCTTTAGACATTTTCCAGCCGCCACTTTCATTCCTCTTAACCTAGCCATGGCCTCCACTCTCTAAATCTCTTCAAAACACCTCTTAATCACTTTCTAATTGAAGATTAGACTTAGCAAACATCAAATCAAGGAGTATTAGCACGAGAACCGAGGTAGAGCTGCTGTGTAAGATTGGGAACAGCGCCAAATCAGAGAATATTTCAGTTTTGGGGTTTTAGTTGTGGCCAAGGTGAGTGATTTGCATAGTTTTTGCACTAACTACGTTAATTAAGGGTGATTAGTGAAGATTAGCGAATTTATACACTAATATATTCTGGAAAAATGTTTATAAATTCTTAAATAATATTTCATGTCTCGGTTAGAAAATTTAGACGATTTGATTAAGTTTTACTAAGTATGTGCTTAAACATGATTAAGAAAGATTATAGGAAAATGTGAGGTTTTAGCCACTTTTGATCTATTTTGATTCATTTGGATTGTTGTTTGGCGTTTGTGGTTGCTCTTACATATTCCTATGACTCTGTGGTATGTTTTATGATTGATTAGAATAGTTAGATTGGCCGAAAACGCCGTCGAATGGCGTAGAAAGCTCGCTGGAAAGTTGCAGAAATGTGCATGTTCCGAACCGGATCGGATCGGAGTAGGGGGTCGGATCGGATTTGTGAACTGACCAAAGTGATTCGAACTGGATTGGAACTTGTCACTGGAGGAGGCTTGGCGAGAAGGAAGGCCGTTTACTTAGAGTTGGAGTGGACAAGGAGATCGGATCGGAACTATAAAGAGCGGATCGGATCGGAGTAGGTTGAAGAGCGGATCGGATCGGGGTAAGCTAGGGAGCGAAGCGGATCGGAGCAAATAAGGGGATGGGATCGGATCGGGCTATGGAGAAGGACCGGATCGGAGTAGGCCAAGGGACGAGATCGGATCGGAGCAGGCAAGCTGGAGGAGGGACGAACCGAACCGACTGGAGCGTGACATCCGAACCAAGCCGACGTCTAAGGGGAAGGATTTCCCGAACCGAACCACATGCAGGAATACACCATGGAGCATTGCACCGAACCGAACCGTGTTATACGTATATATCCGAACCGAATCGAATTCAGGACCACTTCTTTGCGACGACTCTTTTGAAGACCAACTCCAACTCGATCAAAACCCGAGATGCAAAGGAAGTCCAAATGAGAAGTTAGAGCTCAAGATTTAGATGGGAATCAACGAGTTCGCTTCATGGTTGGGCTTCGCTGCGGGACGCGTGCCAAGGAGTATCGATGTCTATAGCTTTGAACCACTATGGTAGGAGGTACGAAGACGGATTCAGGGCCATTATGGCATCGGTAGAACCAAGGGCTACAACCAATGATGTGGGTAATTGAAATGTTTGGTCATGACTCCATATGTTTAGCTTGGTCATAGCAGGGTTTCTATAAGTCGGGATTCGTCGTTACCTCAATTTGTCTAGTGTTCCAAAGTGGTAGATATCGTATGCTTTACGCACTGAGTGAGAGATGTGAGGATGGTTGCTATGGATGATTTGTTTGCTATCATTGTGACATGCACACCCCACCCCCGTATTCTTACACTATTTATTATGGCACCTTGGAGTATTGTACGGTATGTGGTACTAACTCTTTGGTTGCAGGTCCAGGTTCAGGTATGGTTTAGTATACCTGTTATTATTCTGTTTAGATGCTTATCGCTCATACCAGGCTTTATGTCTGACCCAGAGTTTTATGTCTCCTCTTATTACTCTGGGTGCTCACACGAGCAGACTAGAGACAGGTTAGTTGGTGATGCACGGGTAGATGATCCGGAGACGAGCAGGAGGCTTCCACGTACTATATACATAATATTCTCCCTGTGTTGTTGAAGATCACTGCTTGGGCATTGGTGGTGCATCTTCTACTTTATCTTTCTTTTGTTTAGAGACAGTAAATTTGGAAAATTGTAATAAGCTGTATATGGATTTCCGCTGCTCTGATGATTGATGTTGATTTTAGTTATCAGCTTATGCACTGTCTCACCTGTTTTATGTCAAGTATGTTGTTAATATATTTTATTCCATGCGCTGTGAGACATTCTACAGGTTCCTTGGTTAGTTCGTTCCCTTCTTCCTTTCCTTCTGGCGACCCGTTCCGTGCTAACTGGACATGTGTACAGCGCACCTTTGGAGTAAATGTCGGTTGGTGCGGGGCGGGCTGTCACACTTGGTATCAGAGCTCTAGGTTGCGTAGTTAACCTAGGGAAGTTATCAGGGAGAGATAATATACGTATACGAGAGAGCGTTTTTGTGATTATTTTGATTTTTTAAAAAAAAAGCTATATATATATACTATTAGTAGTATATGGATGAAGTCGTACTGCACTAGCACCACTATGGAGTCGTTAATCGTTTCCTTTTTCAGATTGACGATGAGTCGATATGTTAGAGGTACCGGTAGAGGGGCCAATAATGGGAATGCTGCTGACATGAGGACGATGTTTACTGACCTCATGAGAGAGATGCTCGGAGATGTACAGAGGGCAGCTCCCAATGGTGGAAATGGTGGTGGTCCAATAGTGCAGGCGCCAAGAGTCGACTTCGCCAAGCTGAATAAGGATTATACCAGCCTTGGTGGGAAGCCGTTCCACGGAACGGAGTCGGCCACGGATGTTCAGGATTGGTTGGATAGTTGCGAACGTATCTTCGAGGATTTGGGTATCGAGGATGCAATGAAGAGAAAGCTAGCGTCCCGTCAGCTGCAAGGGCGGGCAATGAACTGGTGGAATGCTATAAAGGCAGCTACTCCCGAAGATCAGATTACTTGGGAGCAGTTTAAGGCTCGCTTTAGTGAGAAGTTCATTCCAGCTGCTCAGAATTCAGTGTTGTTTAAGAAGTTCTTGGAGCTCAAGCAGAATGGCAGAGCCGTCTCGGAGTATATTGCTGAATTTGACACTTTGTCAAAATATGGGTTATCTCTTATTGATACTGCCGAGAAAAAGAATGAGAAATTCATAACTGGTTTGGATCAGTACTTGGGGGAAAAACTTATTAACCACATCGATGAGACATTTGAATCGATTGTGGGGAAAGCATTAAGATCGGAAAGTCTCTACCCTAAGCCGAAGACTGAGGTTGCATCCGCAGATGAGCCAAAGCCACAAGCAAGTGGTGGAGGCAAGGGTGGTTCCTAGAATAAAAGAAAGCAGAGTCAGACTAAGGATGGCCAGAAGAAAAAGAATAAGCAAGATGTGGAGTGCTTCAGCTGTGGTAAGAAGGGCCATTATGCTAGTAATTGTCGGGCCAAGCCAGCAGATAGGAAGTGCTTCAACTGTGGCCAAATGGGACATCACAAGGACAAGTGTCCACAGCCCCCTAAGTAAAAGCAAATGGTGAAAGCATATGCTCTTAATGCTATTCCTTCTTCGTCGAATGCCCCAACTGCGGCGGAGAAGGGAAAGAATGTCGTCATTCAAGGTATGCTTTCTGTTTATGATGTTCCTGTTAGAGTTTTGTTTGATACCGGAGCTTCCAGTTCTTTCATATCTAGTGACCTGGTAGATAGGTTGGGATTGGAGCCCGAGATTGTCGATAGACCTTTAGTAGTGACGAACCCGATTGGTGGTTCGACTAGCCTTAGCATGATTTGTCGTAATGTGGTCTTATCGAGTCATGAATGCATGTTTGTTTGTGATTGCTTTGTTTTGGGCTTTACTGGGTTTGGCATTATTTTGGGAGTAGATTGGCTCCGAAGATACGGGGTGGTGGTAGACTGTGAGGGCTTTTTGGTGACAGCTAGAGCGGATGATGGGCGGAGGATAGTGTTTGGTGGTCTACCCAGTAAGGGGGTATTGGCTAGTTTTCTAAACTCCCTCGACATTCCGCATAGTGAGTTGTCAGGTTTGCCCGTGGTTGGCCAGTATCCGGATGTTTTCGAAGAAGTGACCGGACTTCCACCACACCGAGAGATTGAGTTTCGTATTGATTTGGTAAAGGATGCCAGGCCTATAATGATGCCACTTCGTCGTATGGCACCAAGGGAGCAGCGAGAGCTCGAGGTGCAAGTCAGCGATCTTTTGAAGAAGGGATTTATCAGAAGGAGTGTTTCTGAATGGGGAGCACCAGTTGTGTTTGCTACCAAGGCGGATGGTTCCCTTCGTTTGTGTGTAGACTACCGCGAATTGAATAAAGTGACGAGGAAGAACAAGTATCCTCTACCGCGGATAGATGATTTGTTTGATCAGTTGAGTGGCGCGAGAGTATTTTCTCAGTTAGATCTCGCGACAGGTTTTCATCAGCTTAGAGTGGAAGCTGAGAGTATAGCTAAAACGGCATTTCGAACGCCGTCTGGATTTTATGAATGGTTGGTTATGCCATTTGGGCTGACTAATGCCCCGGCATATTTTGTGGATCTTAAGAATAGGGTATTCAGAGATCAGTTGAATAAGTCTGTCCTTGTGTTCGTTGATGATATTTTGGTCTATTCGAGGACAGAGGAAGAACACAAAGAACATTTAAGAGTAGCGATGGAGGTGTTGAGAAAACACCAATTGAAAGCAAAGTTTTCTAAGTGTCACTTCTGGAAGAGGGAAGTGAGGTTCTTGGGCCATGTTGTATCAGAGAATGGTATTGCCGTGGACCCAGCAAAGGTGGCTACGGTACAAGATTGGCCTACGCCCAAGAATGCAACAGATGTAAGAAGTTTCTTGGGATTAGCTGGATATTATCGTAAGTTTATCCAAGGTTTCTCCAAGATAGCAGCACCATTGACCCAGTTGACCAAGAAGAATCAAGCTTTTGTCTGGGATGAAAGGTGCGAGAATGCATTTAAAAGTCTAAAGGACAAGTTGACAAGCGCACCAGTGTTAGTCATTCCTAAGGGTGATGAAGAGATGACGGTATACACGGATGCCTGTGGTACCGGACTGGGTGCTGTATTGATGCAAGGCGGTAGGGTTGTAGCTTATGCAAGTCGGCAATTGAAACCGCACGAGAGAAGATACCCTACCCATGATTTAGAATTGGCAGCGATCGTGTTCGCGTTAAAGATGTGGAGACACTATCTCTTGGGAGAAAGATTTGAGTTGTTTACTGATCATAAGTCGTTAAAGTATCTCTTCTCTCAGAAAGATCTGAATCTCCGTCAGCAGAGATGGTTAGAGTTCTTAGCTTCCTATGATTTTGACATCGCATACACACCGGGAAAGGGCAATGCGGTGGCTGATGCATTGAGTAGAAGACATGCCAGCTTAGGGACTATGTTCCTTGAATGGACAACTGGAGTTTATCGCGGGGTTTGATTTCAGACCAAAGTGCGAATTGGATCCAGAAATGTTAGCAAGTTTGACGATCAGACCCACTTTAATTGAACGGATCGTCTCTAGTCAGAGGGACGATCCTAACCTATTGGAAATCATCTCCAAGTTAAAGATGGATATCAATGAGGAGATGAACAAGTATGGGCTTGATCGAGATGGATGGCTTAGAAAGAATGGAAAGCTTGTTGTACCCAATGTCAATGGATTGAGAGATGAAGTGCTTAGAGAATGTCATCACTCAAAGTTGACTATACACCCCGGTGGTAACAAGATGTATCGAGATATGAAGCAGACTTACTACTGGGAAGGGATGAAAAGAGACGTTGGGAAGTTTATATCCAAGTGCATGAATTGCCAGCTAGTTAAAGCCGAGCAAAAGAAGCCTAGTGGGTTGTTACAGCCTTTAGAAATTCCCGAATGGAAATGGGAGCAAGTCTCGATGGATTTCACTGATGGTTTACCAAGGACTAGATCGGGATATGACAGCATTTGGGTAATTGTAGATCGACTGACTAAAAGTGCAAGGTTTATACCAGTCAAATCGACCAGAACGGCAGCTAAGTTAGCAGAATTGTATATGAAGTGGGTAGTGAGATTTCATGGAGTACCTAAAAGCATTGCGAGCGACCGAGACCCGTTGTTCACTAGTGGGTTTTGGAAGAGCTTACAAGAGGCTCTACGGTCAGAGTTACATCTCAGTACCGCATATCATCCTCAGACCGACGGTCATACGGAGAGGGTGAATCGTATTTTGGAAGATCTCTTGAGAGCGTGTATATTGGATTTTGGTGGATCATGGGACGACCATTTGCATCTAGTAGAGTTTGCATATAATAATAGCTACCAATCCAGTACCGGTATGGCTCCGTTTGAAGCTTTGTACGGAAGACCGTGTAACTCACCATCATGTTGGATAGAAACTGGCGAGAAGTTTATGCTTGGACCAGATGTGGTGAGGGAAACTTCAGATAAGATCAAGATCATTCAGCAACGAATGAAGGCTGCCCAAGATAGGCAGAAGAGTTATGCTGATAAGAGGAGAAGAGACTTAAAATTCTCCGTTGGTGACTTGGTGTTTGTCAAGATTTCTCCGTTGAAGAGCGTAATACGATTTGGCAGGAGAGGCAAGTTGGCACCAAGATTCGTTGGCCCATTCCCTGTTCTTGAACTAGTCAGGAATTTGGCATATAAAATTGACTTACCAGAGAAGATGGCGGGAGTTCATAACGTATTTCATGTTTCCCAACTAAGGAAACTCGTTCACGACTCAGATATGACTATTTCACCTGAGCAGTTAGAGGACTTCGAAGTAGAACCCGAAGCGGTTGGGAACCGTAAGCCGGCCCGTATTGTCGCGCATGACATGAAGCAACTTCGAAGGAAGGCGGTGAAGCTAGTCAAGGTACAGTGGAGCGAGGACGAGAATGATTGTACTTGGGAGACAGAGGAGGACATTAGGAAGACACACCCAAAACTCTTTGCCTGGTAAGATTTTGACTTCGATTTAGTTTTCCGCATGCTAGGATAGGCTTGTTTGCTTGTTTTGCATGTTTGATTGTTGTATGTGGTTGTTAGGCATGCGGGGTCCTTTGTATGTTTTGGGTTAGGGAATTTCGGGGACGAAATTTCTTAAGGGGGGGAGAATGTAACGACCCGTATTCTACGCATCATAAGATCGTAGGATATTTATTTCTTTCACATACGAAGTCGTATGGTCATGAAACTTTGGGAGACGACTATTGGGGTCATTTCCCATGTTCATGATTTTTCCCGATTTTTAAATGACCATTTTACCCCTAGTTGATACTTTTTTGGCCATAACTTTTGACTGGAAATGAATTTTGACCTGAAACCACTTCCATTGGCTTCGGATGATGGTTTCTCTTTCCGTAGAGTGGTCACATTAGCCAAACGGACTTACCGTTTGGGAGATATGGCTGAAACAAGTTTCAGATGGTGAAAAACAGCTTAATTGGGCTTAACCGGGTGATTAGCAGCTAGGCCCAGAGGGGAATTTCGGGTTTAGGAGTATATAGGGGCTGATTAGGGTTAGAAAACATTTCTTTAGACATTTTCCAGCCGCCACTTTCATTCCTCTTAACCTAGCCATGACCTCCACTCTCTAAATCTCTTCAAAACACCTCTTAATCACTTTCTAATTGAAGATTAGACTTAGCAAACATCAAATCAAAGAGTATTAGCACGAGAACCAAGGTAGAGCTGCTGTGTAAGATTGGGAACATCGCCAAATCAGAGAATATTTCAGTTTTGGGGTTTTAGTTGTGGCCAAGGTGAGTGATTTGCATAGTTTTTGCACTAATTACGTTAATTAAGGGTGATTAGTGAAGATTAGCGAATTTATACACTAATAAATTCTGGAAAAAATTTTAGAAATTCTTAAATAATATTTCATGCCTCTGTTAGAAAATTTAGACGATTTGATTAAGTTTGCTAAGTATGTGCTTAAACATGATTAAGAAGGATTATAGGAAAATGTGAGGTTTTAGCCACTTTTGATCTATTTTGATTCATTTGGATTGTTGTTTGGCGTTTGTGGTTGCTCTTACATATTGCTATGACTCTGTGGTATGTTTCATGATTGATTAGAATAGTTAGATTGGTCGAAAACGCCGTCGAATGGCGTAGAAAGCTCGCTGGAAAGTTGCAGAAATGTGCAGGTTCCGAACCGGATCGGATCAGAGTAAGGGGTTGGATCGGATTTGTGAACTGACCAAAGGGATTCGAACTGGATTGGAACTTGTCACTGGAGGAGGCTTGGCGAGAAGGAAGGCCGTTTACTTAGAGTTGGAGTGGACAAGGAGATCGGATCGAAACTATAAAGAGCGGATCGGATCGGAGTAGGTTGAAGAGCGGATCGGATCGGGGTAAGCTAGGGAGCGAAGCGGATCGGAGCAAATAAGGGGATGGGATCGGATCGGGCTATGGAGCAGGACCGGATCGGAGTAGGCCAAGGGACGAGATCGGATCGGAGCAGGCAAGCTGGAGAAGGGACGAACCGAACCGACTGGAGCGTGACATCTGAACTGAGCCGACGTCTAAGGGGAAGGAATTCCCGAACCGAACCACACGCAGGAATACACCATGGAGCATTGCACCGAACCGAACTGTGTTATACGTATATATCCGAACCGAATCGAATTCAGGACCACTTCTTTGCGACGACTCTTTTGAAGACCAACTCCAACTCGATCAAAACCCGAGATGCAAAGGAAGTCCAAATGAGAAGTTAGAGCTCAAGATTTAGATGGGAATCAACGAGTTCGCTTCATGGTTGGGCTTCGCTGCGGGACGCGTGCCAAGGAGTTATCGATGTCTATAGCTTTGAACCACCATGGTAGGAGGTACGAAGACGGATTCAGGGCCATTATGGCATCGGTAGAACCAAGGGCTACAACCAATGAAGTGGGTAATTGAAATGTTTGGTCATGACTCCATATGTTTAGCTTGGTCATAGCAGGGTTTCTATAAGTCGGGATTCGTCGTTACCTCAATTTGTCTAGTGTTCCAAAGTGGTAGATATCGTATGCTTTACGCACTGAGTGAGAGATGTGAGGATGGTTGCTATGGATGATTTGTTTGCTATCATTGTGACATGCACACCCCACCCCCGTATTCTTACACTATTTATTATGGCACCTTGGAGTATTGTACGGTATGTGGTACTAACTCTTTGGTTGCAGGTCCAGGTTCAGGTATGGTTTAGTATACCTGTTATTATTCTGTTTAGATGCTTATCGCTCATACCAGGCTTTATGTCTGACCCAGAGTTTTATGTCTCCTCTTATTACTCGGGGTGCTCACACGAGCAGACTAGAGACAGGTTAGTTGGTGATGCACGGGTAGATGATCCGGAGACGAGCAGGAGGCTTCCACGTACTATATACATAATATTCTCCCTGTGTTGTTGAAGATCACTGCTTGGGCATTGGTGGTGCATCTTCTACTTTATCTTTCTTTTGTTTAGAGACAGTAAATTTGGAAAATTGTAATAAGCTGTATATGGATTTCCGCTGCTCTGATGATTGATGTTGATTTTAGTTATCAGCTTATGCACTGTCTCACCTGTTTTATGTCAAGTATGTTGTTAATATATTTTATTCCATGCGCTGTGAGACATTCTACAGGTTCCTTGGTTAGTTCATTCCCTTCTTCCTTTCCTTCTGGCGACCCGTTCCGTGCTAACTGGACATGTGTACAGCGCACCTTTGGAGTAAATGTCGGTTGGTGCGGGGCGGGCTGTCACAGAAAAGGACAGTAAGGAGTCTGAAGATAATCCTCTTCGTACAAAGGAGGTGGCAACATAGTAGCTAAAGAAAACATCCAGTCATGGTCATCCAGTTGCCATCTCGAGGATATTGATCTAAGGGAGCAAGAAGAACCGGGATATGGAAAAGGGACACCAAATGAAACTATGGTGGAGATTCCAATCGATAACGATAACCTGACCAAAGTCTTGAAGATCGAGTCCCACCTAGACCCCCTCCGAACGAGGGAGTTGACTGATTTTCTTTGTGCAAACCTGGACGTGTTTGCGTGTTCCTATGCTGACATGTGTAGGATATCTCCGTCCATTATGACTCATTCATTGAATATTGAATCAAAGTATGTTCCTATCAAGCAGAAAAGGTGTAACACCCCACTCCCGCTATGATCACTCACTAAGGGAATGCCATAGCATCGGTGGAGTATTTTAGTGAATATAGAACAGAAAAATTACAACAAGACAGATATAAATAGTACTTGAAATTTTAAAACATCATCTCATAACAGCGGAAGTAAAACATGTCTGGTTACATCATAAAACCACAATAAAGGTCAAGTACAATATCCATCAAAATAAAGAAGTACATAATCCCACTCTCATACAATAGCCAAACAAAAGAAAAGATAACTGGATAACTGGAGCTTTACATCTATCCAAGCTCCTAAAGACTGGAACAGCAATCCGATCAAGCTCCACTACTGCTAGGATCCACCGTAGGACCTGAGGGTTGGGAAAAAGATAAAAACAACAGGGTCAGACATAAGTCTGAGCGAGTCCTATAACTTTAACAATACAATCGTTAAAGTAACCAGAGAAGACATAAACTGATATACGGTAACATATAGGGATGAATGGCTACCCTAAGCAGTCAACTAAACGAAGATAAAGGATAAAGACGCATCTACCCTCCCTAAGGTAAATTACTAAACTGCACCACACCAGTCGTTCCTAACTTAAAGGTTGATCCCACCCAAGGACTTATAAAATTTACTAATTAGTACCTGCGTACCCCTAGGTGACCAAGTAGGCGCCACGGGGCCCTACAATCCACTAGGTGTACACACTACTTCCCATTCGATCGGCTCCCTAACGTAGATACCCGTGCTGGCCCCACCGTGGGATGTATCATTCCCCAATGTGGCAACCTGATGAAACTAAAGGTGCACGGCTTATATCTACTCGATGCAACAACGGCTTACCTACCAGCCCGGGCCCACTCACGCATATGAAGCCCGTTGGACTTGCGTTGCCACCGCTAACCCGTTTGCCTCTTACAGTCAAGCCCAGTATGCGTGTCCCGTCCTCGACATGGGTCGAGCCCACAAAGATACGTATGGGTTACTGGTTGAAATGGGCCTCCACAAGCTACCCACCTAAGCTTGTCCCTTTTTCTAGTATATCCCACTTAACCCTTTAATCATGTTTTAATTACATGTTCCATTTTGGTTAAGTATTCTAATCGTATTTTCTATTGCCACCCAAGGCAACCACTAGATTTTCTCATGCCACCCGAGGCACCCACTTAACCCCTCATGTCCCTCTACATGCTAATATGGTTAAGTGTTTCTTAATTAATTAATTAAGAACGTAACCTTTGTAAAGACCTCTCACATTAGACTGTCTTTTATGACCGCTGGTTAAGCCGGTTGGGTCCGGGCAGCCTTATGTCATAACAGAGTCTAACCTCGTGTCTTTACATTAATTACGTATTTAGTTTGTGCCTAAGACCTCTCACATTGGGCTAACATTTGTAGCAACTGGTTAAGCCGGTTGGGTCCGGGCAGTTTTACGCTACAACTGAGTCCAACCTCGTGTCTTAGTCAATTAATTACACCTAATTAATCACCCTCATAATTTTATATTAATTATCCCTAATTAATCAAGTTTTCTTAACATGGGTAGACCTAACTTAATAGGTAAATTCCCATGGGGTAGACCTAACTCAATAGGTAAATTCCCAACACATAGTATGGGTACACCTAACCAAATAGGCAAATTCCCATACTATGTTTATTTATTTTGTGTTATGCATAATTATATTAATTTCACACAATCTTATTAACTTATGCATTTAATTACCCCATCGTTCCCACGTAATTTCGTTCATGATATAACACATATAAAAGGTGTCAACTTGCATATGAATGAACATGTTTCAAAGGTGCCATCTTGCATATTAACAAACACATAACTTGCATATGAACTTGCATAACATGTCACATAACTTGCATATAATATGTCACATAACTTACATATTCATTTTGCATAACAAACTTGCATATTAGCTTATAGACTTGCATAATGTGTCATCATGAACTTGCATATTAATAAACATGTAACTTGCATATTTACATACATGTAACTCGCATATTAACAAACATGTAACTTGCATATAAAGAAACATGTAACTTGCATATTTACATACATGTAACTTGCATATTAACAAACATGTAACTTGCATATTAACAAACATGTAACTTGCATATTTACATACATGTAACTTGCATATTAACAAACATGTAACTTGCATATTAACAAACATGTAACTTGCATAGCATATTACCATGAACTTGCATAACATGCATATGATTACATAGCCCACAACTTGCATATTTAGCATCATGCAAACATAACATACATCATATTAAACTTGCATAAGCTTACATACTCAACATGCATAAACATAAGATTAATGCTAACATCATATCATATGATTCAAAGCTCATTAACCCACATACAAAACCATAAATCTCATCACATCTCATCTAATTAGTTTACCAAAAGATCATCAAAGTGATAGAAACTCACAACTAGCAACTTTGAACACCAAATGAAGAAGATTAAGATGCTAAGAAGGGATTAGAAGTTGATTAGAGAGTGATTAGTATGCAACCCTCTTCATAAAATTAGTGGAGGCCATGAGAGCTAGCATTTTGCCATAGTTTAGTCACTAGGTTTAATTATGAATGAATTAGGGTAGGTTAGGGTCTTATTTATAGATTAGGCAAGTGTTTTAGGCCATAGGATTAACCCTAGATTCAATCCAAGCCATCAAAGCATGTCTTGGGGAAGAAGTCAAGTGTAGGAACCATCCAGGGCCTTTAGATTAAAGATGGACCATGAGAACCATTCAAATGCAAAATCTGCACTTGAGCGAATCGGCCCACGGGTTGACAGCCAAACACCCTGGATTAACCCCTAGTCGACCCAGCAGGCTCGGGTCGACTTCAAAAATCGGCCGGTTCGGTTATTCCCCTCTCCCAATTCGCTGTTTTGAGCATTTTTGCATATTTATTTATTAAATTTTCAATTATATATATATATATATATATATCAATATATATATATATATATATATATATATATATATCTACACAACCCATTTCACTTAATTAAGTATACTTTAATTTGGGAATTTTCGTGAAACTTCGCGAGGCCATATCTTGGTCATACGGACTCCGATTTTCGAAAACTCGGACTCTATTTCGCGTATTTTTCCGAGACGAACACAATGGCATAGCCCGTTTCCCTTGATTCCCATTTTAGAATTAAATTCTGCCTCGATTTATGTTATTACAGGTTATTGAAAATACGGGTTGTTACATTCTCCCCTCCTTAAAGGATTTCGTCCCCGAAATCTTCAAGTTAGGAAGAACGTATCCTACCATCCAATCATCCATCTACTCAAAGCATCATCCACGAGCAATCATTGTCCTTACAAGATTCTAAATGCTGGATGGATATATGCAAAAGTGTGTGTATATGTACTTACCTAATGCAAAAATCAGGCGGTTACTGATACAGTAAACCTCCTTAATGCAAACCATGATAGTGCCATGCATCCAATATGTATGCGAAACCCTATTGACACATACAAATTTCTACATGCGTGCACAACCATACACAAAAATGCATCATCCATATGATAACACAGCCATGATACATCCATCAATCTAACTACCACATCCATTTATGCAATATGCAACATGAAGTGACTGAGCCGATCTAGTGCCTAATGTGTGTGTATATGCATCCACGAGCAACCACTAGCAAACAATTGCATCCATATGCATCCATCAACCATAACATGTTTCAAACACATGTCTCAACCATAGGTTTTACCCTATCTAAAGGTCATAGGTATTAGCGAGAGGATATACTAAAGATAAGATAAGTACTAGACAAGCAATAAAGGAGAAGTTAAAAGACATACTCTCAAAAAGAAATGGATACAAAGAACGCATCTTTGCTTCCGTCTCCCAAGTAGCATTGCTTTCGTCATCTCCCCATTGCACTTTAACTAGCTGAACTTCTCTGTTCCTCAACTTCCTAGTTTCTGACCCAAGGATGCGAGTAGGAGCTCGTCGAATCGTCGCATCACGCTCTACCTCTACATCTCTAAGCAAGCTCGGCTCTACCACCTCCGCGGTCTCATGTAAGCACTTCCTCAAATGTGATACATGGAATACATCATGAACACCACTAAGTCTGTCGGGCAACTCCACCCTATATGCCATCCGTCCAATCCTTTCCTTAATAGGAAACGGCCCAACAAATCTCGGTGCTAACTTCCCTACGGACCCAAAGCGAACAACATTTCTCAATGGAGATACTTTGACAAAAACCATGTCCCCAACCTCAAACTCAAGATCCGTCCTTCTCCGATCCGCATAAGATTTCTGTCTATCTTGCGCTGCTTTCATCCTTTTTCGAATTAAATCAATCTTCTCTGAAGTCTCTCTAACCATATCCGGCCCAAGCAAGATCTTATCCGTAGATTCCCACCAACATGTAGGAGATCGACAAGGCCTTCCATAAAGAGCTTCGAAAGGAGCCATACCAATACTGGACTGAAAGCTGTTATTATATGCGAACTCCACCAAAGGAAGATGTTCTTCCCATGTACCTCCAAAATCCAAGATACAAAGCCTCAAAAGATCTTCTAAGATACGGTTCACCCTCTCAGTCTGACCGTCCGTCTGAGGATGATATGCGGTGCTCAAACACAACTGAGTCCCTACCGCCTCTTGCAAACTTCTCCAAAACTCACTAGTGAAAATAGGATCTCGATCACTCACAATGCTGGATGGTACGCCATGCAATCTAACAATCTCTCTAACATAGACTGAAGCAAGCCATGGAGCGGTCCTCTTACTCTTTACGGGTATAAAATGGGCACTCTTTGTAAGTCTGTCTACCACAACCCAAATTCCCGTATTGCCCTTCCTCGATCTCGGTAACCCGTCGATGAAATCCATCGAGACACTATCCCACTTCCACTGTGGAACTTCCAATGGGTGTAGCAACCCACCGGGTTTCCTTTGCTCCACTTTAACTTGTTGGCACACTAAGCATCTAGCCACATACTCGGCCACATCTTTCTTCATACCGGCCCAAAAGAAAACTCTCTTCATGTCTTGGTACATTTTGTCTCCACCGGGATGAATAGTCATTCTTGAACGATGTGGATCATCCAAAATAGCCTTCTTCAAACCCTCATCTTGCGGTACACAAAGTCTACCGTCTCTATGCAACCATCCCTTATCATCTATGGTGTATCTACCCAAATGGCTGGACGACTCCCCTCTTATAAGCTTCTCTACCAACACAACCAACTGTGGGTCGTCTCGCTGAGCCTCGCCAATCCGTCTCAAAAGAGTAGGTCTAACCTCCAAGGATGCCAACAAACCAGGTACAAAATCAACAGAAGGTCTGAAGTCAAACAAAGAAAGAAACTCCAAGCTTCGTCGTTCCACGAACAATGGACTCAAAGATAGCCTTTTTCTACTTAAGGCGTCTGCCACCACGTTACCCTTACCAGGGGTATACGCTATCTCGAAATCATAGGATGCTAAGAACTCCATCCACCTTTGCTGTCTTAAGTTTAAATCCTTCTGAGAGAATAAGTACTTCAATGATTTATGGTCGGTGAACAACTCGAATCTCTCACCAAGAAGATAATGGCGCCAAGACTTAAGTGCGAAAACAATCGCGGCCAACTCTAGATCATGGGTAGGGTAATTCTTCTCATGCACTCTCAATTGTCTCCCTCCATAGGCTATTACCCTTCCCTCCTGCATCAAGACTGCGCCTAATCCTGTTCCACAAGCATCGGTATAAACAACAAACGGCTTACTCCCATCTGGAAGCACTAAAACTGGAGCGGTGGTCAAAGCTCTCTTTAACCGTCGGAAAGCATCATCACAATCTACATCCCATGAGAAAACCAGATTCTTCTTCGTCAAGCGGGTTAATGGGGCTGATATCTTCGCGAAGTCTTTGATGAACTTCCTATAATATCCTGCCAACCCCAAGAAACTTCTTACCTCGGTAGCATTTCTAGGAACTTTCCAATCCTGGATAGATACTATCTTTGCGGGATCCACAGCTATCCCTTCCTTAGAGACCACATGCCCTAAGAATCGCACTTCTCTTCTCCAAAAATGGCATTTAGAGAATTTAGCTTTAAGACTATGCGCTCGAAGAGTCTCCAACACTTCCTTGAGATGTAAGGCATGCTCTTCTTCATTCTTGGAAAAGACCAAGATGTCATCCACAAAAACTACTACAAACTTATTCAGATACTCTCTGAACACTCTACTCATGAGATCAACAAAGTATGCGGGGGCGTTTGTCAACCCAAATGGCATCACTAGCCACTCATAAAAACCATCCGGAGTCCGGAAAGCAGTCTTCTCTATACTGTCCTCCGCCACTCTTAACTGATGAAACCCTGTAGCTAAGTCCATCTGCGAAAATACTGACGCGCCAACCAACTGATCAAAGAGATCATCTATCCTCGGTAATGGGTGTCTATTCTTCTTCGTGAGCTTATTAAGTTCCCTATAATCCACACAAAGTCTGAGGGACCCATCCGCCTTCGTGGCAAACACTACTGGAGCTCCCCACTCCGATATACTTCGCCTTATGAACCCCTTCTCAAGCAACTCCCCTACTTGCTTATGAAGTTCTCTTCTCTCACGAGGAGCCATGTGGCGTACTGGCAAAGACACTGGTTTGGCATTATCCACCAAATAAATTCGGAAATCTATCTCCCGCTTCGGAGGCAAACCCTTTACTTCTTCAAACACATCCGGATATTCCCGGACTACTCTGACAGAACACAAACTTTCGACCGAAGCATCGAGCGATTCAAGATAACTTAGCAAAACAGATTCCATGGGATTGCAAGAGATCTCGAGAGTGTTACCCAAGCGGGTCATGAGCCTGACAACTCTCCTTTCGCAATCAAGAACGGCACCATTACTGGATAACCAGTCCATGCCCAAGATCAACCCATAGCCCGTGAAGCCCAATACAAAAGCATCACATCTAAACTCAACGCTAAGTATAGAAATCTTCAAACCCAAACATATCATAGACAGATATATGGAGCCCCCAATTGGGTTTGAGACAACCAAGGGATCATCAACTAGACTGGTGTCTAAGTGCAGTGACTCAACTAACGATGATGAGATAAAAGAATGCGATGCGCCAGAGTCAAACAAAGTACGAACTGGATGATCAAACAGAAAAACCAGACTTTCAACGGAAATAGTTCTACCTCTCTGCTGAATCGGTGGAACTGAGAGAACCTGAACTTGCCCCCCTGACTGAGGTGGTGCTATAAGAGCTTGCACCTGGCCTCCTGAGGTAGACCCCGTCTTCTGCCCCTTCTTTGGGCAGTTTTTCACAAGATGCCCTGCTTCACCACAATGAAAGCAACCGGTCTTCTTCTTTTTGCGACAATCCTTACTAAGGTGTCCTGGTGTTCCACAATTGAAGCACTTCTTCTTCGTCTTCTTTTTGTCACCATTGCCTTTTCCGCCCTTGCCTTGTTGTTGCTGTTGCGGTTTCTTCTGATCCCCCTTTTTCTCTGGTGCCTTAGAATTCTTATCATCCTCATGCATAAGTGCCATGTAGACAAGCTTCTCAAAAGTGGCCCCCATAGGAATGTGAGTCATAGCTATTCCTTGCAATGGTTCGTTCAAGCCTCTAACGAACCTCAAAGCCTTCTTCTCCGGTGTATTCACCAACTCTATGCCAAACCTTGCTAATTGATTGAATTTGTTGACATATTCTTTCACCGTGAGATTCCCTTGCTTCAAATTCAAGAACTTCTCCATAAACAGATTCTCTTCCGCCCTTGAGAGAAACTTAGCCCCAAACCTTTGCTTAAAATCTGCCCAAGAGTCAACAGGGCGTTCTCCATTAGTGACCTCCCACCAGAATGAGGCCTCTCCCTTCATTAACCAAGCCGCCAACTTGACTTTCTTTCCCTCTTCCACTTCAAAGATATCTAGCAACTCTTCCACTTCCTTAAGCCAATCTCTAGCCTCTACGAAAGTCTCTGAACCAAGAAAAGGTTTTCCTCCTATAGCCTTGAACTCCTTGCAAACCTTAGCAAAATTATCCACTCTAGGCTGAGGAGGAGGAGCGGTTTTCTCTGGTGTAGTAGCATTGGCCGGACCCGCAGCCGCGGCCCTAGCCTCTTGCAACCTCCTATACCATAGTGGTATAACTAAACCCTCCGGGATGTTAAGATCTTCAGCCATGCTGAAACGAAAGAGGAAAGATTCAAAAAGGAGATTCCGAAAGATAAAGATATGGCTATTGGGGATTATGCTTTTCTTTTTCAAAAACTTTTTCTCTTAGAAGACATGCTTTTAAAAATCCTTTCTTCGAAAATACTCTTAGAAAGTAGTTTTTCTCAAAAATTTTATCTGTTCTGGTAACCTTAAGCTCTGATACCACGTGTAACACCCCACTCCCGCTATGATCACTCACTAAGGGAATGCCATAGCATCGGTGGAGTATTTTAGTGAATATAGAACAGAAAAATTACAACAAGACAGATATAAATAGTACTTGAAATTTTAAAACATCATCTCATAACAGCGGAAGTAAAACATGTCTGGTTACATCATAAAACCACAATAAAGGTCAAGTACAATATCCATCAAAATAAAGAAGTACATAATCCCACTCTCATACAATAGCCAAACAAAAGAAAAGATAACTGGATAACTGGAGCTTTACATCTATCCAAGCTCCTAAAGACTGGAACAGCAATCCGATCAAGCTCCACTACTGCTAGGATCCACCGTAGGACCTGAGGGTTGGGAAAAAGATAAAAACAACAGGGTCAGACATAAGTCTGAGCGAGTCCTATAACTTTAACAATACAATCGTTAAAGTAACCAGAGAAGACATAAACTGATATACGGTAACATATAGGGATGAATGGCTACCCTAAGCAGTCAACTAAACGAAGATAAAGGATAAAGACGCATCTACCCTCCCTAAGGTAAATTACTAAACTGCACCACACCAGTCGTTCCTAACTTAAAGGTTGATCCCACCCAAGGACTTATAAAATTTACTAATTAGTACCTGCGTACCCCTAGGTGACCAAGTAGGCGCCACGGGGCCCTACAATCCACTAGGTGTACACACTACTTCCCATTCGATCGGCTCCCTAACGTAGATACCCGTGCTGGCCCCACCGTGGGATGTATCATTCCCCAATGTGGCAACCTGATGAAACTAAAGGTGCACGGCTTATATCTACTCGATGCAACAACGGCTTACCTACCAGCCCGGGCCCACTCACGCATATGAAGCCCGTTGGACTTGCGTTGCCACCGCTAACCCGTTTGCCTCTTACAGTCAAGCCCAGTATGCGTGTCCCGTCCTCGACATGGGTCGAGCCCACAAAGATACGTATGGGTTACTGGTTGAAATGGGCCTCCACAAGCTACCCACCTAAGCTTGTCCCTTTTTCTAGTATATCCCACTTAACCCTTTAATCATGTTTTAATTACATGTTCCATTTTGGTTAAGTATTCTAATCGTATTTTCTATTGCCACCCAAGGCAACCACTAGATTTTCTCATGCCACCCGAGGCACCCACTTAACCCCTCATGTCCCTCTACATGCTAATATGGTTAAGTGTTTCTTAATTAATTAATTAAGAACGTAACCTTTGTAAAGACCTCTCACATTAGACTGTCTTTTATGACCGCTGGTTAAGCCGGTTGGGTCCGGGCAGCCTTATGTCATAACAGAGTCTAACCTCGTGTCTTTACATTAATTACGTATTTAGTTTGTGCCTAAGACCTCTCACATTGGGCTAACATTTGTAGCAACTGGTTAAGCCGGTTGGGTCCGGGCAGTTTTACGCTACAACTGAGTCCAACCTCGTGTCTTAGTCAATTAATTACACCTAATTAATCACCCTCATAATTTTATATTAATTATCCCTAATTAATCAAGTTTTCTTAACATGGGTAGACCTAACTTAATAGGTAAATTCCCATGGGGTAGACCTAACTCAATAGGTAAATTCCCAACACATAGTATGGGTACACCTAACCAAATAGGCAAATTCCCATACTATGTTTATTTATTTTGTGTTATGCATAATTATATTAATTTCACACAATCTTATTAACTTATGCATTTAATTACCCCATCGTTCCCACGTAATTTCGTTCATGATATAACACATATAAAAGGTGTCAACTTGCATATGAATGAACATGTTTCAAAGGTGCCATCTTGCATATTAACAAACACATAACTTGCATATGAACTTGCATAACATGTCACATAACTTGCATATAATATGTCACATAACTTACATATTCATTTTGCATAACAAACTTGCATATTAGCTTATAGACTTGCATAATGTGTCATCATGAACTTGCATATTAATAAACATGTAACTTGCATATTTACATACATGTAACTCGCATATTAACAAACATGTAACTTGCATATAAAGAAACATGTAACTTGCATATTTACATACATGTAACTTGCATATTAACAAACATGTAACTTGCATATTAACAAACATGTAACTTGCATATTTACATACATGTAACTTGCATATTAACAAACATGTAACTTGCATATTAACAAACATGTAACTTGCATAGCATATTACCATGAACTTGCATAACATGCATATGATTACATAGCCCACAACTTGCATATTTAGCATCATGCAAACATAACATACATCATATTAAACTTGCATAAGCTTACATACTCAACATGCATAAACATAAGATTAATGCTAACATCATATCATATGATTCAAAGCTCATTAACCCACATACAAAACCATAAATCTCATCACATCTCATCTAATTAGTTTACCAAAAGATCATCAAAGTGATAGAAACTCACAACTAGCAACTTTGAACACCAAATGAAGAAGATTAAGATGCTAAGAAGGGATTAGAAGTTGATTAGAGAGTGATTAGTATGCAACCCTCTTCATAAAATTAGTGGAGGCCATGAGAGCTAGCATTTTGCCATAGTTTAGTCACTAGGTTTAATTATGAATGAATTAGGGTAGGTTAGGGTCTTATTTATAGATTAGGCAAGTGTTTTAGGCCATAGGATTAACCCTAGATTCAATCCAAGCCATCAAAGCATGTCTTGGGGAAGAAGTCAAGTGTAGGAACCATCTAGGGCCTTTAGATTAAAGATGGACCATGAGAACCATTCAAATGCAAAATCTGCACTTGAGCGAATCGGCCCACGGGTTGACAGCCAAACACCCTGGATTAACCCCTAGTCGACCCAGCAGGCTCGGGTCGACTTCAAAAATCGGCCGGTTCGGTTATTCCCCTCTCCCAATTCGCTGTTTTGAGCATTTTTGCATATTTATTTATTAAATTTTCAATTATATATATATATATATATCAATATATATATATATATATATATCTACACAACCCATTTCACTTAATTAAGTATACTTTAATTTGGGAATTTTCGTGAAACTTCGCGAGGCCATATCTTGGTCATACGGACTCCGATTTTCGAAAACTCGGACTCTATTTCGCGTATTTTTCCGAGACGAACACAATGGCATAGCCCGTTTCCCTTGATTCCCATTTTAGAATTAAATTCTGCCTCGATTTATGTTATTACAGGTTATTGAAAATACGGGTTGTTACAAAAGGCGTGTGCTTGGCCCAGAGAGGTCGGCAACCTTGAAGGAAGAGGTCGAGAGATTAAAGAATAACAAGTTCATCCGAGATGCGATATACCGTGCATAAGAGACATCTCCACTAAAGTCTCAAACATCGAACCCATCGTAATGTGTGTCAATGCTAGCCCTTAAAGGGGTTGGTTCAACCCCCTCGCAAACCTCAAGTCCTTCTTATGCGCAGTATTTACCAGATCCATGCCAAATTTCACTAACTCATTAAAGATATTTACATACTCCTTAACCGACATATCGCCCTATCTCAGACTCCAGAATCTCTCCAGCTGCATCCTTTCTTCATCTTGCGATAAAAACATATTCTCTGACTTATCCTTGAACTCATTCCATGTCCTCACAGCCCACTCTTCCTGGCCACTTCCCACCAATACAAAGCCTCTCCTTTCGGTTGCCAGGTGGCCAACTGAATCCTCTTACTATCGTCAAGCTCTAATAATCCAAATACATGATCGGTCTCTTTAAGCCAATTATGAGAATCAACAAAACTCTCAAATCCAAGAAATGGCTTTCCGCCCAAGTAGAAAAATTCTTACAGAGCTTAGAAAAGTTAACTGTTGGATTTGGTGCAACTACCGCGGCTACATCTGGAGGTGGGGGCATTTCCTTGCTCTTTGGAAGGCGCTGTAGCTTTAACATATCCACAGAACCATGCCGAAGTGCGAACACCCTCTAAAAAGTTGGGATCCCTAGACATGCTGAAAGAAAGAGACAAGGATTAAAAAGGCATCAAGAGAATATTGTAATTGGCTTGAGGGTTATTTTCCAAAAACAAGTTTTACTTGAAAATGCTTTACTTTTGAAAACACTTTTTAAAAAACTTTTCTTTGATCTTGTAACCTTGGCCTCTGATACCAAATGAAACACCCCAAATCCCTTAACGTCACCTATATGAGGATGCGTTAAGATTTATGAAGCTCTTCGGTATAAAGTAACAACACAGAGATTAAAATACATAAGATAGGAATATAAAACACAGCGCAAACTTTAAAATGTCATTTAATAAAGCAAGTCAAATCACAGTAATTATTACATTTCTTAAATACTAAATAATCATCAACATAAAACCAAATACACCGTCTTGTGGAAAACCCATAATATCAAAGTACATAAGTAAAACCATCCCTTTCAAATGTCAATGCAATAACCAGAAAATGAGAAATGAACCAATACATGAGTCTGAATCCATGCTGAACAGAAAAGTCATGAATCACTACCGAGACCCTCCACCCTGCGAACCTAGGGGGAAAGGAAGAGAGAAGGAGAAAATAAACTATGACAGACATACATCTACCGAGTTCTAGCAATTTCTAGCATGAGCATAGAGTAAGGAAGTATCAGACAAATGAACAGTTTTAAGGACATAACGCATAAAGGTATAAAAGCAGTAAACAAAGTTAAGCATGAACTAAAAATTGGCTTCTTATTCATATCCAAATTGTTGCACCAACCTACCAAGATATCATAATTAGGCTTTACCTAATTTCTACTCGTCGATCAGATCCTAATACCACAATGTGATAACGTATGCCAGCTATGGAATTTGGGGTTATCAATCCTGAACCCGTCAACAAAAAAGACATAGCCTTTAATAACAGACGTAACAATGGATTACCTTCCTCAATCGGTACGATGCACGCTTATCGTCCTACCAGAACGCACCCTTACCTACCTCGTTTGGACCTCTTACTATCCAACGCAGTAAAGCATGCCCTCGCCATGACCTAATGTGAGACCTTCATAGATGATAAAAGGGACACTGCCAGATACGAGTCCCCAACCAAATATGCAATTGACACAAGTTACCCCATAGACTTGGTCTCCATTTATTCTATTAGGCCACTTAGTTTCCCAAATCATCCCCACGCTGCCGGAACTGACCTAAACTAGGATTTATAATTTATTAGACCTCTTACTTAACCCAATCAGCCACAAGTTGCCGAAACGGACCTACGAGACACTTATTTCCCCAAATCAGCCTTCGTGCTGTCGGAGCGGGCTCTCACTACAATTTCATTATTTTATTACGCCTCTTATTTTCCTCAATCCGCCTCACGCTGCCGAAACAAACGTATAAGCCTCTTATTTTCCCCAATCTGCCCCCATGCTGCTGGAATGGACTCCTCTATCTTAGCTTATTAGTTTCATCTTCAATTTAACTTAACACAATTTAAAATTATTAATAAGCCTAAAATAAACCATGTTATATTAATAAGTTGTATTAAACACTTCTAATCCATGTTTATCTTTTTGTACAACCCAACCACTCGTTACTTAGCATTCAACTAAGTTAATCCTATTCCAATTTAAATGTTCTCCCATTGCATGTTAAGTTTTATCCCCAATTTGTAGTCCAATTTTGATTATAATACTTAATCAGTTTCAACATACCCAAAAATTTCTTCTTATTCAATTCTAACAGTATTCCAATATAATGCAAAAATAACGATAAAAGCCTAGACACTTTCAGGCCTAGGCTCAGCGTTAAAATGGTCTAGGATACTCACAAGGCCTAGACTCAAAATAAATTAAAGAGATAAAATGGGGCATAAGCATAACTGTAAATAAATTACAATAAAGAAGGGGACAGAAGAAGGAGAGTTACATAGAAACAATAAATAACTTTAAAGGAATAAACAGTAAATAAATTGTAGTAACTTTACAGAAAAACTAAACATATAAATACTGTAAATAAATGTAAACATTAAACTTACAAACTTAAAACTATTTAACTAACTTTTCCTATTCAATTATACTAACCTAAAAATTACATAAAAACTCACAAATTTGATGAAGAAAGCTTCCCCCATGACTTTTTTCTATTCTAGCAGAACCTCTTCCTCTAGAAGTACTTATAAAAATAAATAGTTAAAAATATAAACTTCTTTATCCCCGTAAAAAGTTTAATTATTTGGCCTGTCCTAATTTTGAGGATAGGCCTGGGGAAGAAGAAGAAGAGAGAAGACATAGTAAATGTGAATAAATGAGAGAGGCTCTGCTAGTATATTTATAGGGCTTACTAGATGCCCTCAACCATCCAATTTTAGGATTAAATATGGACCAATCATGTCACTGGGCGAATCAGAAATCGCCATGCCATCCTTTGGTTCAAAATAAACCAATAAAACAATGACATATCATCAAAAGTAAAGTTGGAACGAAATAAATTATTCGCTGCAAACATGCGCTCGAAGGCATGTCATTTCCGCACCCTGGGTCGACCCACCCGTGCCTTGGGTCGACCCAACTTAGCTTGGGTCGACACAGTGTCGACCCAAGTAGACGTGGGTCACCCAGGAGACCGCTTGTTCAATATATATTTATATTTTATGAATTTCTAATTAACTTCTTTAATTCATAACTAATTCATTTTTACTCTGATTTCAGCAAACCAAGTGTCCATTTTAATCAGAAAATTACAGCGGACCCAATGGCGCTAGTCTTGTTTAATTCCAAAGTTTATTTTGATTAATATTTAATTTATTATCCTTGTCTATTTAATTGTTATTTATCAAAATTAGGGGGTTATAGGATGCAAGGCTTGTAGCATTTCCTTTGAGGTACATGACTCTTAAGGAAAGAAGGGAGCTTGATAGAAAAATCTCTGAATTATTGCAAAAAGGGTTTATTCATATGAGTAACTCTAAATAGGATGCACCTTCCACAAAGTCTGATGGATCTTTAAGATTTTGTGGATTATAGTTGACTAAAAGGAATAGATACCCCTTATCAAGAATTGATGATTTGTTTGACCATCTGGGAGGAGCCCAAATATTTTCTCAGTTAGATATGGAGACAATATTTCACCAAGGAAGAGATTAAGCCCAAGACAACATTTATGATGCCAGATGGACTGTTCGAGTAGGAGGTTATGCCTTTTTGTTTGATAAATACCCTCTCTTTCTTTGTAGAAATTATGAGTAGGGTATTTAGGGGCATACTCAATAAGATTGTGGTACTATTTGTAAATGATATTCTTATCTTTTCCAAGGACTTTAAGGAACATAAGAAGAGCGCCCATTTTATTAATGGGCTTCCTAGGAGTGGGAAGGGGAATGAAGCCATTTGGGTAATAGTGAACCGATTAAATAATTGGGCCCATTTTATTCCGGTCAAGAAGAGTAAGACAACCAATTTATTTGCCCAGTTGTATGTTAAGGAGGTTGTTGGGCTGCACGAGATTCCGAATAATATAATCAGTGACAGAGACCAGTTATTTACTAGCAAATTTTGGAAGAGTCTTCAAGAAGATTTGGGAACGACATTGAGTTTAAGTACAGGCTATCATCTGCAAACAGATGGCAAGACAGAGAGAGTAACAAAGTCTTGGAAGATCTTCTCATAGCCTGCATAGTGGACTTCGGAGGAATATGGGAGCAGCACTTACCTTTGGTATAATTCTCGTACAGTTACAGTTACCAAGCAAAGATTGGTATAGCCCCATGCGAAGCTTTGTATGTGCGGTTATGCAAATCACAAACTTGTTTTTGGGAAACTACCGACAAGGTTTAACTCAAACCTCATCTGTGAGTCCATGGAAATTATCGTTTTCATTCGCCAGAGAATGAAGACGGCCTAAGATTGACAAGAGTCGTATGTAGATAAAAGGAGGAAGGAATTAAAATTTGATGTTGGAGACTTGTTATTTGTTAAGGTTTCCCCTTTGAAGAAGATGGTTCAGTTTGGAAAGACTGGGATGTTGACTTTCAGGTTTATTGGACCTTTAAGGGTTTAGATAGAATTGGAAAGATGGCTTACCGAGTGGATCTTCCCGAGCATTTTTCGAGAGTCCACAATGTTTTTCATGTTTCTCATCTTCACAAATGTCTGCTTGATTCATCCGACAGGCTCGAGCTTAATGATATCGGGGACACAAGGAGCTCCGAGTTGGAGTCCAGGGTACCTTATGCCATCACAAGGATCGTGGAGTACGGAATCAAACGACTCTACAACAAATCTATTCGCCTAGTCCAAGTTTAGTGGAGGGATAACCATGTGGAATGCACATGGGAAACTAGGGAGAAGATTAGGCTAATTCATCCAGAGCTTTTCTCGGGTAATTATTTTGTCCTAAATTCTCATTTTGGTTTCTTGGTGGTTTCTAAATTGGACGGTAGGAAATGGATGCAACACAAATGAACCATGCACTCATATAGAGTTATATGCATATTAGGATATTTGCATACATATTGCATCACTTATTACACATACACGTTAAGACTGAGCTCATTATTAGCAAGTCTGCAGTTCATAATCACTATGAGTTACGGACGTTTATTAAAATAACATGGTGTACAACATGGTCATTTATAGCGAGTTGTTTTCTTCGCCCCTTCAAAATATTTCGGGACGAGATCTCTAATAAGGGGAGAGAATGTAACACCTTATAAAATAAACATGTATTAACATATGATAACATAATTTAACATAATTAAGGAAAATCAATAATAAGCCAATTGGCTAAAAATATATGAGATTTTGAGTAATCAAGAATTGGGCCATGAAAGTATTGTAGATGCGTTTGTGGTGAGATTCTGATCCGTTTTCATATTTTATTTACTGAAAACGGAGTCTGTATGCAGAAGATATTAATAAATTGAGTTTTGCGTATATATTAACGTACAAAGTTTAAACTTCAAACAAATAAATATATAAACATGGAATATATTAACTTAGTTAAGCACAAAAAGAATATTCCTTTTGAATTCAAACTTGTGTGTATATATTTATACACAATGGGGACAAGAATAATCAATATAAGGTAACAAATCGATCAAAAGAATTAAGGAACTAATAAAAAAAGTAACGTACAGAGGATGTTATCTCCTAGGATCGACCCTAGAAGGGGGTCAACGCCCTTATGGAGGGGTGTCGACTGCTCTTCTATAGGTGCGGTCAACTGGCCTCTTATAGGGTCCTCAGTGAGGATGTTTTCTAAAAGAGGGATTTATTTATAATTTCATCAAATGGACTACTTAGATTGAATCTATTGAATCTAACGGTTCACATACACGATGTCAACTATAATTTAGATACCAAACCCTCACTCAAAACCTTTCAACTATTCTTCTCCACACCTCTATGATGCCTTTCTACCATTGTAATTTCGGAAAAGAAAGGGGTTTAGGTTCTTCTTCTATCTTCCTAACCTATCCTATCTTTTCTATTATAACATAGATTTTGATTTATTTTGTAATTAATATATATATATGATTATAATATGTGATTCTTATCTATATATATCTATGTATACATATATATTTGAAAGGTTGGAGCACGATTGTTTACGAAGGGCATATCCAAAACTTATTCTAGTCAATTATGTTGTTCCCCATTCTTACTGCACTGTGAGTGGAATTCATTTAAGATACTATTTTTATGATTTGCCAGTTTAAAGTAAGATTATTGTGCCGAGGAAGATTTGAGTTATTATGAAAAGAAAACAATGCAAAATCCCTCAAATCTTCTATTTTCTTACTGTTCATATGAAGAAATAGTCAATCTATTTTTATATGTAGTTTTGGGTTATTGAAATAATGAAAGAGAAGCATGATTAGTGTTGTATAATTCTCTACATTTGTCAGATTCATCTTATTTTATTTTGCATAATTTCATATGCATGGTTTTGTGGAAAAGGTTAAGATTTGGATGGAATTGTAAATTTGAATTGGTTTAAATCTCTATTTTTCTAAATAGAGTATTTGAAAATATTATTTACAAGATGTCAAAATATTAAGGTTTCGCATGTAAACATACGTTAAAGTGAATCCATTAAAATAGGAATATACATATATACTGGATATGTGGCAGTTTGTATTTCTTTTATTATTTAGATAATCAAGTCAAAACTGGGTAGCAATTCTGTGTTGCAATTATAGTTTTCCCATTTTGATTGTTACATGCTAATATGTACATTTATGCCATGATTGAACAGAATATGGGAAATAACTTGTATACCTTAAATTTAAAATAGGGATTGACATTTCAAACGTGGTTAGGGCGTTAATTTCATTCGCTTAATTCACACTTATATGTGTGTGTGTGTGTATAGTGTAAACAACGTAATGTTTATATGTATTAAGTGTGAAATAAGTACAGTTAAATTAGCAATTTGAATTTGAATGTCCCCATAGGAATTTGCATGTTTGTGTGTGTTAATGGCTTCAGATATATTAATGACACATAAATACGAGGTTAACCGTTACTTATAGTAGAAGCCTGCTCAAAACCGACCAGCATATCCAACATCTACAAGTAAGTCCGGTTAATGTAAGAGGTTTAAGTGCCATAAACCATTATAATTAGTACACTATGATACGAGGTTAGGCCATACTTGTAGTAGAAGCCTGCCTGGAACCTTCCGACAAGTCTAAAATCTACAAATGGTTGGTCTAATGTGAAATGTCTAGTGTTTGTGTGCATATATATATATATATATATACATTTTTTTTGAAAATTGGTTCACTTTATTATTTATAAAAAATAGTACAAAAGGCAGGTTAACATACTAACCATTATATAAACTAAAAGCAAGAGAAAATAACAACTGAAAATACAAGTAAATCTAACTAACATAAATCGGCCCATGATTAGGCCTTCATCCCACTATAGCGTGCAAACTCACTGCAACTCTCTCGAGCCAAGGGATCTTCTTGTGCATGATCAACAACCAATCATCACCCATAAGACTAAAACTCCAAGACCAGACTCAATAATATCATGTTTTACTTAAAGATATGAAGCAGAAAACCCTTCTTCAAGACCCATAACAGAAGATGCTAATTTCAGGAGACAAGCCCCTCCTGTAGCCATACTGAGCACGTGTGTTATTACACTTGGGGTTGAGAACAAATATGTTGTATGTATTTTCTAACTGGAAATAGCCAACAAGAGTTGCAGATATATATATTCCATTCAGTCAACATCAACTCACCATAAGATATCTTCGTCTTCAGTAGCATCTGATATATTCAGGTGATTATTTCCCATAATAGCATGCTCAAAAACAGAAGTAACTTTTATACCCATTTGTATTGTATGCATAGAGAAAACTATCGATTACATTTGTTGAAGTCCATGAAAAACTAGCAGATGGTCGATTAATATGAAGAGGCCAAGGGTCACCCCTATCAATCAAGAGAAACCCCAACCACTTTTTCCGATTTCAGAAGTTTAGCTTGTACAGTATTGTTCATTTCATTAGAACTGTTCACTCGCCATAGCCAGTGTTCTTTAGTGGTTCATCTACTAGAGCAGGACGTCCATTACTCTCTAGTACGACAGCTCTAAACAAAACATTGGCTACAAGTTGTAAAGGGACACTTGAAAACATACCACAAAACAGTTCGAACCATCACTAATATCAAATATCAAGTAAGAACCATATCCCATATATGCCAACATACCATTATCAATGTGCATTTCAAACTATATAACCTTTGGCTTCAGAAGAACCAATTGCTCATAAACACTGTTTTACAATAAGCTAACAACTGATTAAACCGATGATTTTGTCTTCTAGCCTAAACAGTAGGTATTGGTAATAAGAATCATGGATAGCATATCTGAAATATAGGTGTTGGAAACCACTAGCACGCTGACCATACCCTTATGATACCCAACACCATTATATTAAGTTATCCTACAACACCATGAAAAACTGCACCTCATAAAAGGGTTGTAGGTAATGGCCCCAAAGACGCATATGAAATGTAGATCCAGCGTTCCCCAAAGTTGGTTACCTAAAACAGTTTTGAGGTGAAACAATACATAGCAGTGCTGAAATAATTAACAGTTTGTGGGTGAAGATACATGAAGACCGCATGACTTTATAGATCTGCTAAAATCATCTCCACATATAAATTAGGGAAAACATGCTAAATGCCACTGGGATATAATCATGAAGAGGCTAACTACTTCACAGCCGAAAAAACCAGATCTACATAACTCCAATATTGACATACTATAATCGGTAGATATAAATAAATAATCTGCATAACAAGATCTAATCGAAAATCCAAAAAAACCCTTAATCCATTAACCCAAGACCAAAACCTTAATCTTACCCAATACAACCTGAAATCGATCTAGCTCAAATCAATGGAAGATCGGTTGGATAACTTGGAACTGAAGCTAGTTCAGTTGCGCCGGCCATGCCGAATCCCAGATTAACAGTGGCTTGAAAATCCATAATCAAACTAAACCGATCCAAAGAGATTGAGAAGATAGGAAGCAGATCAGCATATGGATCCCCATGAGGATAATGGATCGTTGAAGGTTGCGATCAGGTTTCGATTAGATTGTAGAAAAGATCTCGAGGCGGAAAAATTTGAGAAACAAATGGCTTATCAACGAAGATTATTTCGCTGAAGGTTGCAAATAGATTTAATAAAGAAATCAATCAAAATTAACCGATATAAAAGAGATTAGGGAAAGTTCACGCATAACAAAAGCAGGCAATCGCCTGTCTCCATTAACAAACTTCCCTCTCTCTCTCTCTACATATATATATACACACAGACACACACTGTGTGTGAAGTAGGCATGCCTTGGAGAAAAGGTATTAAGTGGCTGACCTACCACGAATTGAGTATTAAGTAGTTAGAACTAGGTCCATTCCTAATGTTCACTCCTTGGTTTAGGACTCATGCCATGTGACTCGCCCTTACAAAGGTCTTAAATGGTGATTGGGTATGCCTTTCTCCTATAAGGTATTAAATGGTCCTTAGTAGACAATAACGTAAGTAGGATAGTTTTCCAAGTAATGTCTTCTTCTTATCTAGGGAGTAGTGATGGCTACCTAAGGATGGAATATATATGGCCTAAAGGAACCAACGTCTAAGGGATGTATTAAGCGGCTAGAGATTCCCCCGTGGGGATAGCTAGATAGTAACAAGAGGGTCCGTCTGGAGGGTTCCCTTAAAATGAAGTTGAGTTCCTGACCCATACCTGATAGTAAGTGGTTGTTACTATTTCTCAACTTACAATATAAATTTTATGATGTTGATGCTAGAGATGAGGTCTTAAGTGGCTGGAGTCCACCATAGGGTATTAAGTGACTGTAGGGATGTCCACCTTTAGAAGCTATAAAATGGCCTTAAGTGACTAGGAACTGCCCGGGTCATTGGGTATTAAGTGACTGTTAGAATGTCCGCCATTAAATTTAATATGTAGGGTATTAAGTAACTATAGGCACATGCGCCCTTAGATTTACATATAGGCCTTAAGTGATTGTTAGAGTGTCCGGCTTATATGTTTTACGTGGACATAACATAAAGAGTTTATACAGCCAAATATAGGAGATAGTTATTTCTAATCTTGTCTGTATTTGATTCAGAAGAACTTTATATTCCGATCTCCCTCTTCTTAACATTAACAGGTTAGTAGGTGAGACTGTTGATTGAGGATGAGGAACGATTGCTTGGAGGAGGAGCCTCTTGGAGATTTAGTTATTATGGCAATAGCTTTATTATTGTTGTTATGTAATTGGGATAATGAATGATGTAACCATTGTCATCCTTGAGACTTATTGTATCAGAATTTGTGGTTTTTAAATAATGGAACATCTATTTTATGCTATTATATTTTATCCATTCCGTTGTGTGAGATTCTTATTTTTTTTTGTTTAGATTGCCCTCTACACTTGTTTAGTAATTCCTTATAGGATTCAACGATCCATTTAGAGTAGCTCTAAGTTCCAATAGGCCTTTTCTGGATCGGAATTTAGGCCCATTTAGGTGGGTTGTTACATCACCGAAGACGCATCTCCTGACGCTCGAACTGCCTTACGGACTGTTTTATTGAAAAGCCATTTGTTCATTATATACTTGACCAATAGGTTTGGTCGTAGTGACACCTCCAAAGGGCAACAAAGGTTAGAAACTACCTAGCAAGATTGAGACGAGCAAGCTAAGATTCGGTACTTCCTGCATTGGATCTATCGCCCCGCGCAATCCTCTTGCAGAGGAACATAGAACTAGTCTGGTCTTATGTCTCTAAGTTTGTTGAAGCCTTCTTTAATAATAATCCTACTTCGGGCAGACTCGAAATAGAGAAATGGAGGAGATTCCTGTTGGTGGTGCTTGAAGTTGTAGAAAAGTAAGACATCGCCGAAAGTCAGATCTTTACCTATATGTTCTATGTACGCAATATATAAAGAGAATAAATAAGAATACGCCACTGGATGCAGCTGCATTGGCGCTAGCTTCATGCAACATGGAAAGTTGAAAATAAACGAACTAAACAGAGGTATGCATCCGACTGTGCAAATTTGGCAACTTATAGTAATGAATCCCTCTGGCTAATTGTGAACAGTCCCATCTTGGGTAGGAATACAAATGTCTTCCCAGGGAATCTTGTGCTTTGCACTAAACCTTTTTAATTTGCCTTCATCCATGGAAGAAAACCAGGAGTCGAATGTATTATTTAGAAATATAGCTCTAAGTAATGTATCGAGAGCTCCCTCTTCACCTACTCCTTCTACTTCTACTTCTACTGAAGTCTCGGTCGAACTTGCTTATTCGTCCTGAGGTTGTATCCTATACTGTGAATCGTCATTTTCTGACTCAACTGCAGAATTAGAACGTTCATGTTCTTTTGGGTCTTCTTGGAGGACTTTTTGCTTCTTATCCTCAGTTGATACAGTGTTGTATACTCCAAACATGATCGCTGTGCTATCCAAGAAACGTCATTGGATAGAAAGAAGAACTTGTACCTCTCATGTGTGTACTAGTGTAGTACGTGAAGTGTAAGTGTACTAAAATGGTAACATAAGAAAAGCATTAGAAATATGCAATTGTTCAACTCGACATTATTCCCAACCGTCTCTCCAATTCTCGCTCGTTACCGATTCTTCTATTATTATTATAGGAAATTATATCCTAAGATGCGGGCAATTTCAATTTATATGCTACGCAATGTCAAGTCTAGTTCTGGTGTGGTCTATACTAAATGTCCAAGAGGCTTGTTTGGAATTGATTTGGTAGTCATTGCCAGGTCATGCACGTTTATTGTGATTATTTGGTTAGGAGGAGGTGTCGAAGTTAATAAGGATCAGATCGGGGGAGTCCGGGTCGACCTACCTAGTTCAGTGTTCTCAAATCGGCCAGTAGCATATTGATCTAGACCTTCGTATTTTCTCCAATTTCTCCCGGCTCATCCTTTGTTCTTTCTGATCATATCACCCCTCCAGTCGAATTACCACCATCCAAACCGAGAGCACAACTTCTAGCCCTCTGCACTCCGAGTCATCTCGCCTTCCCTACTGCCTTCGTAGGTCCCCTTCCTACACTAGGACCTTCGAGTTTCCATCCACCGTCTTCCTCTATAAGAAAAGATACCCGTTGCCTCATCTTGCATCGTTCCATCCGGGCTCCTCCTCGACAATCACCTCCAAACAACCGTGACTGCCCCAAGGGGTCATAGCGAGCCCAATACTACCTCTGTGGTGTTTCCGACACAGTCAGTAACGATACCCGACCCAAGAACCCAAAAACATAATTCAAGATTCAATTTATGTGAAAACTGCAGATAAGATGATTCGAAACCTACCTAGGATGGATGATAATCGGAGGTTGAAGGATTGGATTATAGAAATTTGAGACTATAAGTGAATCGGGTTAGGGTTTTGGAGTTCTTCAGTTTTCTCGATTTGAAAATAATCAACAGTAAAAAGCAAAAGCTAAAAAGTGGCAATGGACCTAGTACTTATAGGAAAAGAGGAAGACTCTTCGTACCCCACTAAAGTGACCATTGACCTAGTCTGATGTGACCAGGTCTGGATCGACATATCGATCCGACATAGTGCAAGTTGGCTATGACGAGCTAAACTTCGGTTCGAAGACTAGTAAAATTTTCTAATTCTGCTTGTTTTATTTTAGTTTTTAAATTATGATTTCTAGACATAATGTAATGACCCGTATTTTTATGGTATTATAAAGAATTTATTTAATTATTTAAATAATGGTTTGGTAGTTTTAAATGGTTTTAAATTAAATAACTTTGAATATTTGACTAATATAAATAATTAAATATATATTTAGTTTCCGAAATAGTCGGAAATAGCAGAATTCACAATATTGTGTGAATTGGATTATTTATAAGATATAATTCAGTTTAGAGTTGAATAATAATAACAAATATATATAATAAACGAAGTTTGAACATAATTGTAATGAAATTATAATCAAGCTCGAAATGGCGCGGCAGTTCGTAATTTGGAAATTTGAACTTCAATTAAATATACAGAATCCGTTTTAAGTCGGATTTCAGTGAAACAAGAAACGTTCGGAGCTGATGAAGTATATTTTTCTAATGGAAGAGAAAAATCGAGATTTCGTCATGTAGATTTCGGGTTGTGTCCAAATCAAATTTTAAAATAGTCGCTATGGAATTCCTTTATAATTTATAACGATTTATTCATATTTTAAATTAATCTTTAATATAAATTGAATACTGCTTTAACCCAGATTTGAAATATAGAATTATAAATTTGGATATGTATATTTTGGAGCTGTATTATATTCTGTGTGAATATATATACGATAATATTTATTTATAAACATTTAATTTAATTATTTTTAAATATATTTAATATTTAACTGGAATTATTTTGAGCTTTAAAAATATTCATTTTTGCAAACGACCTCCGTTTTTCGATGAAACTAATTTTGTTGTATCCGAAATATTAAATTATTGTTATATTTCAATTTTCATGATTTTAGGAGTCCGTATGTGCCCGTACGGGATTTTAATGTAAAATACAATTAATAATTTGACTTTAAAAATACATTGTGTGAGCAAACGAAGTCGGAATTCGACGAAACATGTTTCGGTGGGTCCGTAATGTCGAACTGTAGTTGTATGTCCATTTTCGTCGAATTTGGATATGTTATGTGATCATAGGAATTTTTAAATGATAAACTGAGATAACGATTGGTTATAATTAAATATAAAATCAAATAAAAAAATATATAACCTGTCCTATAAATACCCTTACCCCTCACAAACCCTAAATATTTTACAGTTTCTAGTCAATGCTTAAGAATCCGCCTCCAGGAAGTTAAAACATGAGATCTTCATTTTTCTTAAATTCATACAAAATCATACACAAGTTTACAAATTTCAAAAAAATTATATGTTGATTCAGATCGAGTTTCTCTACAACCTGGTGTATTTTTCTTTCTAATCGAATCATTTGTCATTCGCTGGTCTTCATCACAGTGAAGTTAGGGCTGAGCGATTCGTGAATTCAAGGCAGAAATTCCTGTTTTGGATATTTTTTTGGATTCAGCCTGTCGAGTAGGAAGTGATGTGAATATTTGGTGAGTTTTCTTGAGATTGGAGCTCGCGAGTTCACCGGAGTAGGCTGTGTGACTACCGATGTCGCGAGTTGTATAGCTGCCGCGAATTGGGTGTGATTAGTATGGAGTAGAAGGGTTTTTTTGAAGGGAGGAATTTTAGTTATTTTTATTTTAATTATTGTTGAAGAGTGAAAGAGCAATGGAGGTTTGAAATGTTGTTATGGTTTCCTGTAATGGCGAGGAGGGTTCGACGAATGCAAATAGGGAGGGTAAAACGACTTGCATATTATGGGGATGATGTTGTAGAGAGTTTGAAGAGGAACGAAATGTTGTATCCTATTTGAAGTTTTATGTGAAGATGAAGGAGGGAGAGGAGAAAAAGTATTCAGCAATGTCATTTGAAATACTTGGAGCAGGTTTGATTTTTTTTCAAATGGTGGAAGAAGAGTATACCCGTTGTGCAGAACGAGTATAGGCACGGGCTGATTCTTTTTTTAGAAATGTTGAGGCCTAGACTACTCAAAAAGAAAATAAGAAAAAAAAAGGGAAGGTCGAACATTTCAGTTTTTGGAGCAGTAGCCGAATAGTAATACAGAAAGAAGATGGGTTAAAGAATGGGGCAGATGACCCGATATGCTAATATGGGATTAAGGGAAATAAAGGGGGAATTAGTTTATAAGCCTTATTGTTGTATATTAAGGAGAGTGAAGAGAAAAGTATTGGGAAAGAAGGTTGCAATGGAGATGTTCTTCCTGGACATTGCTTGAAGTAGAAGAAGTAACAACAATCACCCAAGTTAAGAAAATTAAACAGGGTATTTAGTTTATAAATTATTAAATTAATAGTTAATGATATTTAAATTGAGTTATAACATTTTAAAATTCATAACTTCGTCATACGCGATCATAATTGAGCGAAACAAGATCCGTTGGGATCGTATGGACGTTGGCTACACAATAGAACTGACTGGGAGTGAATTGGAGCTAGTGACAATTTATAGCGAAATAAATTGTTTGTCTGAATCAACCGACAATTATCGTTATTTAACGATGATCATCCAATATGAGTAAAACTCACTAACTCTGCACAGTTATATTATATAACGCATTTTTAGAAATGATAAATGATGGTTGATTACTGTGTGTTGATTGTTTGGTTGAATTGCTGATTTATTGTTTCAAATTATAGATAACGATATATATATATATATATATCGTTAATCAAATATTGATTATGTTTATCAGAATATTTCATATTGGAATGAAATCGATGTTATTTATATTGTTTAACATCTGTGGATGCAGGGAGACAGGTTGGAGGGATCCAACTTGATTCCTCAATATTATAATACTGTTTGTTTTCATATATTGTGATATATGATATGATATAAAATCTGTGTTGATTATGATGACACTGGTCATGTTATTTGGTATTTTAAATACCATATGAAATACTGGAATGTAAAAAGTAAATTTTCGAAGTGAATATTGAAAATGAAATATTTATATATAAAATGAATAGAATTATATAAAAGGATTTATATAAAATGAATAGAATTATATAAAAGGAGTTATATTTAATGAATAGAATTGTATAAAAGGATTTATATAAAATGAATTGAATTATACAAAAGGATTTATATAAAATAAATAGAATTATATAAAAGGATTTATATAGAATAAATAGAATTATATAAAGGGAAATATAAATGAGATTTAAGTGTTAGAAACAAAAAGGGAGATTTGTATGAATAATTCTACAAATAAAAATATAAATAGAATTTAGGTTTGAGATGTTGTTTTTAAATACGAAATCAAACTGTTTTGATTATATAAAGAAATATTATTCACATTTTATGTGAAAAATTAGATTAAAGTAAATATTTTGCAAATAAAATATTATAAAGGAATTTGGGGTTTGAATTAGGAATTTAAATGGAATTACTGAAATTAGAAACTGACTGGAAATTAGTTGAGTTGAATGGATTTCTGGGTATCGATCTGATGTTGGTTTCGGCCTTCGGGGTTTATACTTGGGAAGTTGTTCTCTTACTAGTTTACAGATAGAGATTGATAGAGGTGGGAAAATATTGATGCGTGAATCAGAAATGGAAACGTTTTCCAAAGTTAATAACATATATTTTCTAATTTTAGAAAATAAGGAATTTATGAATATATGGTAGCGGTTAATGGGAAATGGGGAAATGAAATGATGATTGATCGTTAAGGTTTCCATTTGGAAATACGACCGTTGTTTGTACACATGTTTTCCTTTGATAGTTAAATCACCGACTATCAAAGATTTTGACCATTTCCGTTGTTAATACGGAGAGACCGGGATCAGATATATTATCTGAAAATCCACTCCGTATGGCATCAGCGTTGCAAATCAAATATGATGAAGATAATTGAAGACGGAGTTATGCAAGGGTTGTTTAGTAAATACTAGGTAAAATTGCCTAAGATGTATTTACCAAATAGTTCCTTCGAGTTGTCCAGTCCCAGGACAACTTGAATGGATGAATGTCTGACATAGTATATCTGGTAGATCGCGTAAGTTGATTGTTTCAGATGTATTTACGTTGGTAGCGGAGGAATTCGTTTCTCTTAGCTTATACCCGTGGTATTTTTGGGGAAATCAATTTGTGATTTGACGGGTATGACGATGTGGCATTCAAAGTAAATGAAGGAGTGATCTGTTAAAAGATATGTTATGACCTCATGCCTCATCAATTAGGAAATGAAAGAAATCGGGCAGGCAGCATGGTTAATGGGTCACACCCAATTAGGGTATATTGTCATCATCTATAGAATATTCATATTTGTTACTTCTTTCAATTCTATATCTCCCGGGAACGGTTATGTTGGTATACCAACCGTTAGGTGACAATATATTCGGGACATTTAAGCGAAATGAATGGTCGGTCATGTGTGGCCGAGTTACAATATGTTCTTGTTGAACTCCAGTGTATCGCTTCTAGAATACACTGATCGGAAGGTGGTTCCATACCTTGTAGAGTTGGAAATCCATTCCTCAATAAGAGCCCATGTTTTTGATTGTATATTATATACGTAGAACATGAGATGAAATCGTTCTGCTAGAGTGCTAAGTACTTGTATTAGACATTATTATAATATCAGAATAGTAATGATTTTTGAAAATGTCTTGGGTTATCGTAAGGTAAAAACCATCCGTGTTTTGTGTGGATCGGTCTTACGATTATCATTCCTTTGAAAAGGATTTTGAAAAGTTAAACCGAAATGATTGGAGTTTACTCACACCAGTCACATGACTGACCTAGAGTTTATTTTTGTTTTGTTTTCCCTTAACTCTTGGGTGCCCAATTTTGTACGGGCAATCAAGTAGTCAGGATTTACAGATACACTAGATGGAGCTTGGAGCAGGAGGCTTCAACAACATTTTCTAACTATTGTTTATTTCCGATGTGAGGTAAGTGTTGTACTCTAGTATACAAATACAGATTTGTGTTTCAAAGTTTTTTGTATACTATATTTTATTCGTTCCACTGTGAGATTCGTGTTTACTCTGATGTTGTTGTGTTCTTCTTCTTCTTCTTCTATTCTAATTTTCTATCTGATCTATTCTCACCCTCTAACTTCTTTCTATTAACTATTAGGTATTTCCGATGCTTGGATAGTCGACTTTGAGTTTATGTCGATTACCAAAATCGCAAATTCCCCGGATAGTTACAGTGGTATCAGAGCTGAAGGTTAAGTAATTACCTTGGCTCTGTGGCGTGACTCGGTAGAGATGGGGTTAGTAATACTCTAGATTGAGTTGAGTATATTTATACGAGTGACCGTATTTTGTAGATTTTATAAAAAATTGTTTTATATTGTGGAGATGTATTGGTTGAGTTGTTTATGAGTTCTGGTCGATCAATTTGATCCACTGTATCGGTAGGAGTTCCTAAACACTTGAATACGATGAACCGACACGGTATGTTTTGAAAAGGTAAATGAAATAATTTTACCCAAAATATATTTTGATATAAAAGAAATGTATGTCTTGGAATTATTATCATATATAAAATGTGTTGGCTGTTATTATAATCAAATGAGATTATAAAAGTAAAATGGTTATGTAAATAGCCAATTAGGATTCATATAAGTGTGGTATATGAAATCAGATGAATTAAATCTGAAATTTAAATCAGAATTGAAATTACAATTTTGGAAAGTTGGAAAGGTGTTTGTAAATGGATTTAGATCATTGATATTTCAAAATGGAAATGATTAAGAAATGGTTTTGAAAAGTGATATAGTATTGAACTCACTTTGATAGCTGGGAAATAATTCTGATGATGCTGGCCACATCATCAGTGTTCATTTTCGAGTTCTAAGTGACAGATTACTACCAAAGATATTGATTTTGAATTGTTTTGAAGAAATGAGTTGTTTTGATTTCGAAAAGGGAATATTTGATTTTTGAAAAGAGTAGGTTGTTTAAAACTTCCAGGAAGAGATGATTAAAATCAAAAACAAATCGGATAGAAATTTGTGGAGGCAAACTGGAATTGAAACCAGTTAAGTGTAAATTGAATTGCAATAGAAAATATCGAATTAAATTGGATCAGGAGATATCCGGACTTATGTTGAATTGATAAGTTAAGTGTTGGATTTTAGAATGGAATTTGGCTTGGTTATAAGCGAGTGATTTAGTTTTAAGGATAAATTGATCGGAGTTTGATTGGAATGATATTGGTATATGCTGAATTGGTAGCAGATGGAAATAATATAAATGATATGCCCGACAAAAAGGTACAAGTTTATTTTTATATGGATTTGGTGATTTATGAGTCAATTTGGCAAGCTGCTTGGCTATTTGATTTTCTTTTGGGTTGGAGAAGGCCTAGAGAGGCAAGTTGTAGTTTTGCCGATTGAGCCGTACAAAGGAGGTGCTGGCGAAATTTTTCGAAAATTTAAGGTGTTAGAAAATTTTTATTTATAGAAATGAATTAATAATTTAGTTAAAATAAATTAGTTTAGTGAAACTGGATTTAAGAAGCAAACAAATGATTTTTAACCCAGTTAATAGGGCTTGTTTTCTACCTTAGCAATTTCGAGGACAAAATTATTTTAAGGGGGAAGAATGTAACGAACCATATTTTTACGGTATTATAAATAAATTACTTAATTATTTAAATAATGGTTTGGTAATTTTAAATGGTTTAAACTAAATAACTTTGAATATTTAATTATAATAAATAATTAAATAATATATTTAATTTCCGAAATAGTCGGAAATAGTAGAATTCACAATATTGTGTGAATTGGATTATTTATAAGATATAATTCAGTTTAGAGTTGAATTATAATAACGAATATATATAATAAATGAAGTTTGAACGTATAATTATAATATAATTATAATCGAGCTCGAAATGGCGTGGTAGTTTGTAATTTGGCGATTCGAACTTCAATTGAATATACAGAATCCGTTTTAAGTCGGATTTCGGTGAAACAAGAAACGTTCGGAGATGGTGAAGTATATTTTTCTAATGGAAGAGAAAATTCGAGATTTCGTCGTGTAGATTTTGAGTTGTGTCCAAATAAAATTTTAAAATAGTCGCTATGGAATTCCTTTATAATTTATAACGATTTATTTATATTTTAAATTAATCTTTAATATAAATTGAATACTGCTTTAACCTGGATTTGAAATACAGAGTTATAAATCTGGATATGTATATATTGGAGCTATATTATATTCTGTGTGAATATATATACGATAATATTTATTTGTAAACATTTAATTTAATTATTTTTAAATATATTTAATATTTAAATGGAATTATTTAGAGCTTTAAAAATAGCCATTTTTCAAACGACCTCCGATTTTAACAAAAATAATTTTGTTGGATCCGGAATATTAAATTATTGTTGTATTTTAGTTTTCATGATTTTTTGAGTCCGAATGTGCCCGTATGGGATTTTAACGTAAAATACAGTCAATAATTTGACTTTAAAAATACGCGGTGTGAGCAAACGAAGTCGGAATTCGATGGAACGAGTTTCGTTGGGTCAGTAATGTTGAACTGTAGTTGTATATCCAGTTTCGTTGAATTTGTATATGTTATCTGATCATAGGAATTTTTAAACAATAAACTAAGATAACGATTGGTTATAATTGAATATAAAATTAAATAAAAAAGTATATAAACTATCCTGTAAATACCCTTACCCCTCACAAACCCTAAATATTTTTCAGTTGCAAGTCAATGCTTTAGAATCCGCCTCCAGGAAGTTAAAACGTGAGATCTTCATTTTTCTTAAATTCATACAAAATCATAACAAGTTTATAAATTTTAGAAAAATTATATATGGATTCAGATCGAGTTCCTTTACAACCTGGGGCATTTTTCTTTCTGATCGAATCATTTGTCATTCGTTGGTCTTCATCACAGTGAAGTTGGGGCTGAGCAATTCGTGAATTCAAGGCAGAAATTCCTGTTTTAGATGTTGTTTTTGGATTCAGCGTACCGAGTAGGAAGTGATGTGAATATTTTATGAGTTTTCTTGAGATTAGAGGTCGCGAGTTCATTGGAATAGGCTGTGTGACTGGCGATGTCGCAAGTTGTATAGCTGCGACGAGTTGTGTCTGATTAGTATGGAGTAGAAGGATTTTTGAAGGGAGGAATTTTAGTTATTTTTGTTTGAATAATTGTTGAAGAGTGAAAGAGCAATGGAGGCTTGAAACATCGGTATGGTTACCTGTAATGGCAAGGAGGGTTGGACGAACGCAAATGGGGAGGGTAAAACAAGTTGCATGTCATGGGGATGATGTTGTAGAGAGCTTGAAGAGAAACGAAATGGTGTATCCTATTTGAAGTTTTATATGAAGATGAAGGAGGGAGAGGAGTACAAGTATTGGGCTCTATCATTTGAAATACTTGGAGCAGGTTCAGTTTTTTTCAAATGGTGGAAGAAGAGTGTACTCGTTGTGCAGATCGGGTATGGGCATGGGCCGACTCTTTTTGTAGAAATGTTGAGGCCTAGATTATCCAAAAAGAAAATTAGAAGAAGAAAAAAGGGAAGGTCGACCATTTCAGTTTTGGAGCAGTAGCCGAACAGTAATACTGAAAGAAGATGGGTTAAAGAATGGGGCAGATGACCTGATATGCTAATATGGGATTAAGGGAAATAAAAGGGGAATTAGTGTATAAGCCTTATTGTTGTATATTAAGGAGAGTGAAGAAAAAAAGATTGGGAAAGAAGGTAGCAATGGAGATGTTCTTCCTGGACATTGCTTAAGTAGAAGAAGTAACAACAATCAACCGAGTTAAGAAAATTAAATAGGGTATTTAGTTTATTAATTATAAAATTAATTGATAATGATATTTTAATTGAGTTATAACATTGTAAAATTCATAACTTCATCATACATGATTAGAATTGAGCGAAACAAAATCCGTTGGGATCGTATGGACGGTGGAACTGACTGGGAGTGAATGGGAGCTCGTGACAATTTATAGCGAAATAAGTTGTCTATCTGAATCAACCAACAATTATCGTTATTTAACGATGATCGTTCAATGTGAGTAAAACTCACTAAATCTGCACAGTTATATTATATAACGCATTTTTATAAATGACAAATGATGTTTGATTACTGTGTGTTGATTGTTTAGTTGAATTGCTGATTTATTGGTTGAAATTATAGATAACGATATATATATATATATCGTTAATCAAATATTGATTATGTTTATCAGAATATTTCATATTGAAATGAAATCGATGTTATTTATATTGTTTGACATCTGTGGATGCAAGGAGACAGGTTGGACGGATCCAACTGGATTCCTCAATATTATAATACTGTTTGTTTTCATATATTGTGATATATGATATGATATAAAATCTATGATTGATTATGATGACAGTGGTCATGTTATTTGGTATTTAAAATACCATATGAAATACTGGAATGTAAAAAGTAAATTTTCAAAGTGAATATTGAAAATGAAATATTTATATATAAAATGAATAGAATTATATAAAAGGATTTATATAAAATGAATAGAATTATATAAAAGGATTTATATTAGATGAATAGAATTATATAAAAGGATTTACATAAAATGAATTGAATTATATAAAAGGATTTATACAAAATAAATAGAATTATATAAAAGGATTTATATAGAATAAATAGAATTATATAAAGGGAATTATAAATGAGATTTAAGTGTTAGAAACAAAAAGGGAGATTTGTATGAATAATTCTACAAATAAAAATATAAATAGAATTTAGGTTTGAGATGTTTTTAAATACGAAATCAAACTGTTTTGATTATATAAAGAAATATTATTCACATTCTAGTGAAAAATTAGATTAAAGTAAATATTTTACAAATAAAATATTATAAAGGAATTTGGGGTTTGAATTTGGAATTTGAATGGAATTACTGAAATTAGAAACTGACTGGAAATTAGTTGAGCTGAATGACTTTTGGGTATCGATCTGATGTTGGTTTCGGCCTTCGGGGTTTATACTTAGGAAGTTGTTCTCTTACTAGTTTACACTTAGAGACTGATAGAGGTAGGAAGATATTGATGTGTGAATCAAAAATGGAAACATTTTCCAAAGTTAATAACGTATATTTTCTAATCTTAGAAAATAAGGAATTTATGAATATATGGAAACGATAAATGGAAAATTGGGAAATGAAATGATGATTGATCGATAAGATTTCCATTTGGAAATAGGACCGTTGTTTGTGCACATGTTTTCCTTTGATAGTTAAATCACCGACTATCAAAGGTTTTGACCATTTCCATTGTCGATAAGGAGAGACGGGATCAGGTATATTATCTGAAAATCCACTCCGTATGGCATCAGCATTGCGAATCAAATATGATGAAGATAATTGAAGACGGAGTTATGCAAGGGCTGTTCAATAAATCCTAGGTAGAAATTGCCTAAGATTGATTTACCAAATAGTGCCTTAGGGTTGTCCAGTCCCAGGACAACTTGAATGGACAAATGTCTGATAGAGTATATCTGGTAGATCGCGTAAGTTGATCGTTTCAAACGTATTTACGTTGGTGGAAGAGGAATTCGTTTCTCTTAGCTTATACCCGTAGTATTTTTGGGGAAATCAATTCGTGATTTGACGGGTATGACGACGTGGCATTCAAAGTAAATGAAGGAGTGATCTGTTAAAAGATACGTTATGACCTCAAGCCTCATCAACTAGGAAATGACAGAAATCGGGCAGGCAGCATGACTAAGTGGGTTGATCCCAATTAGGGTATATTGTCACCATCTAGAAAATATTCATATTTGTTACTTCTTTCAATTCTGTATCTCCCGGGAATAGTTATGTTGGTATACCAACTGTAAGGTGACAATATATTTGGAACATTCAAGCGAAATGAATGGTCGGTCGTGTGTGGCCGAGTTACAAGATGTCCAGTGTATCGCTTCTAGAGTACACTGATCGGAAGGTGGTTCCATACCTTCTTAGAGCTGGAAATCCTTTCCCCAATAAGAGCCCACGGTTTTTATTGTATATCATTTATGTAGAATGTAAGATGAAAGCTTTCTACTAGATTGCTAAGTTCTTGTATTAGACATTATTATAATATCAGAATAGTATTGAGTTTTGAAAATGTTTTGGGTTATCGTAAGGTAAAAGCCATCCGTGTTTATGTGTGGATCGGTCTTACGATTATCATTCCTTTGAAAATGATTTTGAAAAGTTAAACCGAAATGATTGGAGTTTACTCACACCAGTCACATGACTGACCTAGAGTTCATTTTGTTTTGTTTTCCCTAAACTCTTGGGTGCCCAATTTTGTATGGGCAGTCAAGTAGTCAGGATTTACTGATACACTAGATGGAGCTTGGAGCAGGAGGCTTTAGCAGCATTTTCTAACTACTATTTATTTCCGATGTGATGTAATTGTTGTACTCTAGTATACAAATACAAAACTGTGTTTCAAAGTTTTTTGTATACTATATTTTATTTGTTTCGCTGTGAGATTCGTGTTTACTCTGATGTTGTTGTGTTCTTCTTCTTCTTCTATTCTAATTTTCTATCTTATCTACTCTCACCCTCTAACTTCTTTCTATTAACTATCAAGTATTTCCGATGCTCACATAGTCTACATTGAGTTTATGTCGATTACCAAGATCGCAAATTCCCCGGGTCGTTACAGTGGTATCAGAGCTGAAGGTTAAGTAATTACCTTGGCTCTGTGGCGTGATCCAGTAGAGATCGGGTTAGTAATACCTTAGATTGAGTTGAGTATATTTATACGAGCGAACGTATTTTGTAGATTTTATAAAAAATTGTTTTATATTGTGTAGATTTATTGGTTGAGTTGTTTATGAGTTCTGGTCGATCAATTTATCCACTGCATCGATAGGAGTTCCCAAACACTTGAATACGATGAACCGACACGATATGTTTTGAAAAGGTAAATGAAATAATTTTACCCAAAATATATTTTGATATAAAAGAAATGTATGTCTTGGAATTATTATCATATATAAGATGTGCTGGTTGTTATTATAATCAAATGAGATTATAAAAGTCAAATGGTTATGTAAATAGCCAATCAGGATTCATATAATTGTGGTATATGAAATCAGATGAATTAAATCTGAAATTTAAATCAAAATTGAAATTACAATTCTGGAAAGTTGGAAAGGTGTTTGTAAATGGATTTGGATTAAATATATAGGAATTTTAAAATCCTAGGAGATTTTAAATTGTTTTATAAGCATTGATATTTCAAAATGGAAATGATTAATAAATGGTTTTGAAAAGTGATATAGTATTGAACTCACTTTGATGGCTGGGAAATAATTCTGATGATGCTGGCCACATCATCAGTGTTCATTTTCGAGTTCTAAGTGACGGATTACTACCAAAGATATTGATTTTGAATTGTTTTGAAGAAACGAGTTGTTTTGATTCCGAAAAATGGATATTTGATGTAACCTCCCGGGATTTTGTCGACCTTGGTTATCGCCATAAACTCAATGATGACCAACCAAACATCGAAAAATACCGGATGATTAATGAAAGAAATTAGAGGGTGAGAATAGATAAGATAGAAACTTAGAATAGAAGAAGAAGAAGAACACAACATCAGAGTAACACGAACCTCACAACGGAACGAATAACATATAATAGATAACATATCCTTGAAATAAAATCAGTATATGTACACAATTACATTATCAGAGAAAAACACCTACAATACAGCGGAAATAACTATAGCTATATGATCCTGAAGCCTCCTGCTCCAGCTCTTCAAGTATCTGTAAATCCCGACTACTTGACTGCCCGTACAAAATTGGGCACCCAAGAGTTTAGGGAAAACAACAAAATAAACTCCGGGTCAGTCATGGGTCTGGTATGAGTAAAACAGTTTAAAACAGTTTGAGAAATGCAACGATATCTCATAAGACCACGCCGTATAACGGAACGGGTTTTCCCTTATGAGAATCCAAATTATCTTTATATCAAAAACCTTTTGATATCATAATAATGTCTATCAATCACAATATATTAATCATCTAGCAGAAACGCTTTCAAGCACGCTCTACATATATAGTATACAATCAAAACCACAAGCACGTATTGGGTAATGGATTTCCAACTATGACAAGGTATGGAACCACCTTCCGATCAGTGTACTCTAGGAACGATACACTAAAGTTCAACAAGAACATCTTGCAGCCACACATGACCGACCACTCATTTCGCTTGAGTGTACCGAATGTATATCACCAACGGTTGGGATTAGCAACCGTTTCCCGTATATATATGGGACAACATTGATAAATTAAAGAAGCAAATGAATATTCTCTAGATAGGTGATTATACACCCTACTTCGGGGCGACCGACTTAGCCATGATGCCTGCCCGATTTCTGTCATTTACCGGATGTGAGGCTAGAAGCTACGCTTATCTTTTACATGTCACATCTTCATTCACTTTGAATGTCACCTCGTCATACCTGCCAAATCACAAATTGATTTATCCAAAAATATCACGGGTATAAAGCTAAGAGAAACGAATTCCTCCGCCACCAAACGTGAATACGTTTGAAGAGATCAACTTACGCGATCTATTAGATAACTTTGTCAGATATTATTCCATACATGTCGTCCTAGGACTGGAGAACCCGAAGGCACTGTTCTGTAAACAAGATAGCCCTTGCATAACTCTGTCTTCAATTATCTTTGGCATATATGATTCGCAACGCTTATGCTAATACGGAGTGGTTCTTCGGATAATAATCCAATTGGTCTCTCTATATTAACAACGTTAAAATGGTCGAAAACTTCGATAGTCGATGAGTTAACTATCAAAGAAAAAAACACGTGTGCAAACAACGATATTTTTTCCAATTGGAAATTTTATCGATCAATCATAAACCATATATATACATATATATATATATATCTCCTCATTTCTATGTTTAGAAAATATACGTTATTAACACTGGAAAACATTTCCATTTGTTTATTTACATATCACTATCATCCCACATCTATCAAACTCTAACTATAACCAACAAGAGAACAACTTCCCAAGTATAAACCCGGAAGGCCGGAACCAACATCAGATCGATACCCAGAAAACGTATTCAACTTATTAATCTCTAGTCAGTTTCTAATTTTTGTTTAACTCCATTTTGATTTACTCTAATTGAATAGCTCTATTTGTTTAACTCCTATTCGAATAACTAATATTGAATTTAACTCCATTCGCTTGACTCTAGATCGCCGCGATCACAATGGTTACGCCTTATTCCCTCAGGAAACATCCGACAACCGTAGGCTATCTGCAGCCCTGCGAATTACGCTAGCAGTTGTGCTAAATGGTAACTTATCCTAAATAACTATGTTTGAGTAACTCCTATTCGACTAACCATATTTGATTAACTCGACTTCGAATAACTAAATTCGATTAACTCTTTTATATCTCGTCAATTTCCTTTTCATACTTCTATTTATTTCCTAAATAAATATTCCTTTATTAATTCTATTTAATTCCTAAATAAATATTTTCTTTATCCACTTTATTTATTTTATAAATAAATATATCCTTTATAAAATCCTATGATTTTACAAATACTTTATTTTCAAAATATTTCTTTTATAAAATCGGTTGAATTTATAAAGTTCCTTTATTTCAATATACATTGAAATAATTCTTTTTACGTCCCAGGGTCTCTTAAAATAGCAAACCACAATTATCGATATCATTTAAACACACATAATCAAACAGATTATATATCACATCTTATATTACAATATATGAACAGAACAGTATTATAAATATTGAGGAGTCCAGTTGGACCCCTCCAACCTGTTTCCCTGCATCACAGATGTTAGACAGTATAATTAACATCGGTAATATTTCACTATGAAATATTCTACCAAACAGAGTCGATATTAGATTAACGATTTAAATATATATATATATATATATATATATATTGTTATCTATAATTTCAACTAATGCACAAGTAATTCAACCAAACAGTTAACACACAGCAATCAACAGATACTTATCAGTTCTAAGAATACACTGTAAAAATAGAACTGTTCAGAGTTGGTGAGTTTTACTCACATTGGATGATCATCGTTAATAACGATAACCATCGCTTGATTCATATGGACAATTTATTTTGCTATAATTGTTACGAGGTCTGATTCGCTCCCAGTCAGTTCCCTTGTATAGGCGTCGTCCATATGAACCCAACGGATATGACGGTTCGTGATTCTGATATCTTATGAAGTAGTTACGGTATTTAGAAGTTAATACACTATTTGATTTTAAATAAAACATGAGTTATAAAAAAAGACGGGCCTTAACTCTTGAAACCGGCCCGTTCTTCCCTCCAACCAGCCCGTTTGAACAGTGTTCTTCCCTAAATCAAAGAATCCACTCCAGTATTTGCACTCCTCCATTTTCGATCCCTAAAACCTTCATAACCCATTCGTTCGTTCATGATATCAAAAATGAGCAACACCACTGCTTCCATCTTCACCCCCTCTTCCTACGCATACACCTAATGTTAACCTCGATCTCCACTTCCCTTTTGCGTTCAATTAGCCACCAACGCTGCTACTGTAGATCGATCGACACATATATGTTCGAAATCACCCAAACAACTCAGGCGAGATGTTAAACTCCCTGCTAAGACCAAAAACGATGTAGAAAACCAACATTGACGACTTCTTTCCACCATTTTAATAACCCTATATCGACTGTTAGCTTCCGCGTGTCCAGGAGTACTAATCGCACTCAGTGAAAATGACCTAGAAATGAAGAAGAAGGCTTAACAAGTTCAAACTTCCTTGTTTGATGATTTTACCAATTTGATTTCTATTTCTATGATTAAATTCTCATGCCATTTGCTTTGAGGATGAAATACGATGGCGCAAAAAAATGAGATTAGGTTTATAGAAAAGTTAAAAGGTGTATTTATAGTGTCTACAAATATCTAGATATTTTTTTTAGCTGTTTTAGATATTTTATACTTATCATTTTATATTCGTTTTTGCTTTCTAAAAATTCTTGTGATCACACACGATACCCAAAAATCACCAAACTGGACATGTAGCTAGAGTTCGACATTACGGTCCCAACGAAACTGGTTTCGTCGAATTCCGACTCCGTATGCTCACACAGCGTATTTTTAACTGTCGAAATACTAACTGTTTTTCACTCTATAAATCCGTACGGCCACACAGTGACCCTAAAAATCCTGAAACTTGGAATCTAACAATAATTTGACATTGCGGATCCAACAAAATTAGTTTCGTCGAATTCCGACTTCGTTTGCAAAAGTGGCTATTTTTAAACCCTTAAATAACCTATTTAAATATATAAATATATCTAAATATAATTAAATTTAATATTTAAAAATAAATATTATCGTCTATATTCACAGTGAAATACCATACAGCTCAGAATAAATCCTATATGTATTTCCAAGTCGATATTTCAAGATGGGTCGACCCGATATCTGATTTATATTTAAATCCCCTTTAATTAAATTAAATGGCCCGGGCGCTGCTTTCCTGAGAATTTGATTTGGACATAACTCAAAATCTACACGACGAAATCCCGATTTTTCTCTTCCACTAGAAAGATATACTCCACCAGCTCCACACGTTTCCTGTTTCACAGAAATCCGATTTAAAACGAACCCTGTACACCCAGTTGAAGTTCAAATCGCCAAATAGCGAACTGCCACGCCATTTCAAGCTCTATTTTAATTATATTATAATTCTACGTTCAAATTGATGTCGATTGAATATATTCGTCAATATACTTCAACTCTAAGCTGAATTAAATCTTAGGGATGAACCAGTTCACAAAATATTGTGATTTCCAATATTTTTGATTATTTCTGAATTAAATATATTATTCTATTATTTAATTAAATTAAATAACCACTATAATTAATTAAACCACTATTTAAATCTCTAAATCCTCATTTACATAATTAAATTAATTAATTATTCCATGGCTAACAATGCGGGTCATTACAATCTTCCCCACGTAAAATAATTTCGTCTTCGAAATTGCTAAGGTAGAGGACGACCCTATCTATTTGAATTCCTAAGAATTTTTTACCCCTTATTTCTGATTTCAACTGAACCAATTAATATCGACTAAAATATTTATTCATTCCGACTAACTAAAATTTTCAAAAATTCTGAAAATTTTCTAACACTTTAAATTTTCCGTAAATTTTGCCATAACCTCCTTTGTGCAGCCCTATCGGTAAAACCACAACTCGCCTCTCTAGGCCTTCTCCAACCCAAAAGAAAATCAAACAGCCAAGCGGCTTGCCGATTCGGCTCATAAATCTCATGCTTATATCAAATATAAACTTGTACCTTTTTGTCGAGCATATCAACTCTATCACTTTCACCTGTTATCAGTCCAACATATACCAATGTCATCTCAACCAAATTACAGTCTGTTTTTATCCACAAGTCCAACCATTCACTTATACCTAAGTCGAATTCAATTTCAAATCGATGCCATTACCAATTTAAATTCTTTACTTACCATCCCAATATAATCCCAGATTATCTCTAATCAAGTCTAATTCTACTTGACACCAATCTATTTCAATATGATTTTTTACTTAACTGGCTTTTAATTCAATCTCAATTATATTGGCCTTTACAAATCCAACTTTAATTTGTTTTAATTCACATAACCTGTTTCTGGGAGTTTTTAAACAGCTTAACCTTTCCCAAAAATCAAAATATTCAATTTGGAATATCATAACAACTTTTTTTCTCAAAACAATTCAAAAACAATCTCTTTGGTAGTAATCCGTCACATACACACTCGAAAATGAACACCGATGATGTCATGATCAACATCGGAATCTATTTTCCAGCTATCGAAGTGAGTTCAATACTATATCACTTTTCAAAACCATTTCTGAATATTCCCATTTTCAAATCGATTCCAAATATCCTTTTACCATGTTGTAAACAATTTAAAATCTCCCAAGATCTTAAAATTCTCATATACTTAATCCAGATTCATATACAACACTTTTCCAATTTCTAGGATTTTAATTCTAATTAATTCTGATTTAAATTTAGATTTAACTCATCTGATTTCACGTATTTCACTTATATGAATTCTGATTGGTTATATTTAACCATTTCACATGTTATAATCTTACTCGATTATAATAACAACCAATATATCCCGTATATTATGAATTCAATGTCTATATCAAATATACTTTGGGTAAAATTATTTCATTTACCCTCTTTTCAAAACATACCATGACGGTTCATCATATTTGAGTGTTTAGAAACCACTACCGATACAGTGGATCGAGCCGATCGACCAGAAATCCATAAGCCACTCAATCAATAAATCTCCATAATATAAAACCATTTTATATTGAATAACAAATACGATCTCATATATATACACTCAAACTAAATCTAGGGTATTACTAACCCCATCTCTACTGAGTCACGCCACAGAGCCAAGGTAATTCACTTAACCTTAAGCTCTGATACCAACTGTAACGACCCGGGTTTTGTCGACCTTGGTTATCGCCTTAAACTCAATGATGACTAACCAAACATCGAAAAATACCGGATGATTAATGAAAGAAATTGGAGGGTGAGAGTAGATAAGATAGAAACTTAGAATAAAAGAAGAAGAACACAACATCAGAGTAACACGAACCTCACAGCGGAACGAATAACATATAATAGATAACACATCCTTGAAATAAAATCAGTGTATGTATACAATTACATTATCAGAGTACAACACCTACAACACAACGGAAATAACTATAGCTATATGATCCTGAAGCCTCCAGCTCCAGCTCTTCAAGTATCTGTAAATCCCGACTACTTGACTGCCCGTACAAAATTGGGCACCCAAAAGTTTAGGGAAAACAACAAAATAAACTCGGGTCAGTCATGGGACTGGTATGAGTAAAACAGTTTAAAACAGTTTGATCAATGCAACGATATCTCATGGGACCACGCCGTATAACGGAACGGGTTTTCCCTTATGAGAATCCAAATTATCTTTATATCAAAATCTTTTTGATATTATAATAATGTCTATCAATCACAATATATTAATCATCTAGCAGAAACGCTTTCATCTCACGCTCTACATATATAGTATACAATCAAAACCACAAGCACGTATTGGGTAATGGATTTCCAACTATGACAAGGTATGGAACCACCTTCCAATCAGTGTACTCTAGGAATGATACACTGGAGTTCAACAAGAACATCTTGCAACTCAGCCACACATGACCGACCACTCATTTCGCTTGAGTGTATCGAATGTATATCACTAACGGTTGGGATCAGCAACCGTTTCCCGTATATATATAGGACAACATTGATAGATTAAAGAAGCAAATGAATATTCTCTAGATAGGTGATTATACACCCTACTTCGGGGCGACCGACTTAGCCATGCTGCCTGCCCGATTTCTATCATTTACCGGATGTGAGGCTAGAAGCTACGCTTATCTTTTACATGTCACATCTTCATTCACTTTGAATGTCACATCGTCATACCTGCCAAATCACAAATTGACTTATCCAAAAATATCACGGGTATAAAGCTAAGAGAAACGAATTTCTCCGCCACCAAACGTGAATATGTTTGAAGAGATCAACTTACGCGATCTATTAGATATACTTTGTCAGACATTCTTCCATACAGGTCATCCTGGGACTGGATAACCCGAAGGCACTATTCTGTAAACAGGATAGCCCTTGCATAACTCCGTCTTCAATTATCTTTGGCACATATGATTCGCAACGCTTATGCCAATACGGAGTGGTTCTTCGGATAATAATCCAACCGGTCTCTCCATATTAACAACGTTAAAATGGTCGAAAACTTCGATAGTCGATGAGTTAACTATCAAAGAAAAAAACATGTGTGCAAACAACGATATTTTTTCCAATTGGAAATTTTATCGATCAATCATCAACCATATATATATATACATATATATATCTCCTCATATCTATGTTTAGAAAATATACGTTATTAACACTGGAAAACATTTCCATTTGTTTATTTACATATCACTATCATCCCACATCTATCAGACTCTAACTATAACCAACAAGAGAACAACTTCCCATGTATAAACCCTGAAGGCCGGAACCAACATCAGATCGATACCCAGAAAACTTATTCAACTTATTAATCTCTAGTCAGTTTCTAATTTTTGTTTAACTCCATTTTGATTTACTCTAATTGAATAGCTCTATTTGTTTAACTCCTATTCGAATAACTAATATTGAATTTAACTCCATTCGCTTGACTCTAGATCGCAGCGATCACAATGGTTACGCCTGATTCCCTCAGGAAACATTCGACCACCGTAGGCTATCTGCAGCCCTGCGAATTACGCTAGCAGTCGTGCTTAATGGTAACTTATCCTAAATAATTATGTTTGAGTAACTTCAACTCGACTAACCATATTCGATTAACTCGACTTCGAATAACTAAATTCGATTAACTCTTTTATATCTCGTCAATTTCCTTTTCATACTTCTATTTATTTTCTAAATAAATATTCCTTTATTAATTCTATTTACTTCCTAAATAAATATTTCCTTTATCCACTTTATTAATTTTCTAAATAAATATATCCTTTATAAAATCCTATGATTTTATAAATACTTTATTTTCAAAATATTTCCTTTATAAAATCGGTTGAATTTATAAAGTTCCTTTATTTCAGTATACATTGAAATAATTCTTTTTACATCTCAGGGTCTCTTAAAATAGCAAACCACAATTATCGATATCATTTAAACACACATAATCAAACAGATTATATATCACATCATATATTACATTTTATGAACAGAACAATATTATAAATATTGAGGAGTCCAGTTGGATCCCTCCAACCTGTTTCCCTGTATCACAGATGTTAGACAGTATAATTAACATCGGTAATATTTCACTATGAAATATTCTGCCAAACATAGTCGATATTAGATTAACGATTTAAATATATATATCGTTATCTATAATTTCAACTAATACACAAGCAATTCAACCAAACAGTTAACACACAGCAATCAATAGATACTTATCAGTTCTAAGAATACACTGTAAAAATAGAACTGTTCAGAGTTGGTGAGTTTTACTCACATTGGACGATCATCGTTAATAACGATAATCATTGCTTGATTCAGACGGACAATTTATTTTGCTATAAATTGTAACGAGCTCTGATTCGCTCCCAGTCAGTTCCCTTGTGTAGGCGCCGTCCATACGATCCCAACGGATATGACGGTTCGTGATTCTGATATCGTATGAAGTAGTTACGATATTTAGAAGTTAATACACTATTTGATTTTAAATAAAATATGAGTTATAAAAAAAGATGGGCCTTAGCTTTTGAAACCGACCCATTCTTCCCTCCAACTAGCCCGTTTGAACAGTGTCTTTCCCTAAATCAAAGAATTCGCTCCAGTATTTGCACTCCTCCATTTTCGATCCCTAAAACCTTCATAACCCATTCGTCCATTCATGATTTAAAAAACGAGCAACACCACTGCTTCCATCTTCACCCCCTCTTCCTACGCATACACCTAATGTTTACCTCGATCTCCACTTCCCTTTTGCGTTCAATTAGCCACCAACGCTGCTACTGTAGATCGATCGACATATATATGTTCGAAATCACCCAAACAACTCAGGCGAGATGCTAAACTCCCTGCTAAGACCAAAAACGATGTCGAAAACCAACATCGACGACTTCTTTCCACCATTTTAATAACCCTAGATCGACTGTTAGCTTCCGCGTGTCTACGAGTACTCATCGCACTCAGTGAAAATGACCTAGAAATGAAGAGGAAGGCTTAACAAGTTCAAACATCCTTGTTTGATGATTTTAGCAATTTGATTTCTATTTCTTTGATTAAATTCTCATGCCATTTGCTTTGAGGATGAAATACAACAGCACAAAAAAAAGAGATTAGGTTTATAGAAAAGTTAAACGGTGTATTTATAGTGTCTACACATATCTAGATATTTTTTCAGCTATTTTAGATGTTTTATACTTATCATTTTATATTCGTTTTTGCTTTCTAAAAATTCATGTGATCACACACGATACCCAAAAATCACCAAACTGGACATGTAGCTAGAGTTCGACATTACGGTCCCAACGAAACTGGTTTCGTCGAATTCCGACTCCGTATGCTCACACAGCGTATTTTTAACTGTCGAAATACTGACTGTTTTTCACTCTAAAAATCCGTACGACCACACAGTGACCCTAAAATCATGAAACTTGGAATCTAACAATAATTTGACATTGCAGATCCAACAAAATTAGTTTCGTCGAATTCCGACTTCGTTCGCAAAAGTGGCTATTTTTAAACCCCTAAATGCCTATTTAAATATATCTAAATATAATTAAATTTAATATTTAAAAATAAATATTATCGTCTATATTCACAGTGGAATACCGTACGGCTCAGAATAAATCCTATATGTATTTCCAACTCGATATTTCAAGAGGGGTCGACCCGATATCCGATTTATATTTAAATCCCCTTTAATTAAATTAAATGGCCAGGGCGCTGCTTTCCTGAGAATTTGATTTGGACATAACTCAAAATCTACACGACGAAATCTCGATTTTTCTCTTCCACTAGAAAGATATACTCCACCAGCTCCACACGTTTCTTGTTTCACAGAAATCCGATTTAAAACGAACCCTGTACACCCAGTTGAAGTTCAAATCGCCAAATAGCAAACTGTCGCGCCATTTCAAGCTCTATTTTAATTATATTATGATTCTACGTTTAAACTGATGTCGATTGAATGTATTCGTCAATATAATTCAACTCTAAGCTGAATTAAATCTTAGGGATGACCCAGTTCACAAAATATTGTGATTTCCAATATTTTTTATTATTTCTGAATTAAATATGTTATTCTATTATTTAATTAAATTAAATAACCACTATAATTAATTAAACCACTATTTAAATCTCTAAATCCTTATTTACGTAATTAAATTAATTAATTATTCCACGGCTAACAATGCGGGTCATTACATTTGATTTTTGAAAAGAGTAGGTTGTTTAAAACTTCCAGGAAGAGATGATTAAAATAAAAAAAAAATTGAATAGAAATTTGTGGAGACAAGCTGGAATTGAAACCAGTTAAGTGGCAATTGAATTGTAACAGAAAATATCGAATTAAATTGGATTAGGAGATATCCGGACTTATGTTGAATTGATAAGTTAAATGTTGGATTTGAGAATGGAATTTGGCTTGGTTATAAGCGAGTGATTTGGTTTTAAGGATAAATTGATCGGAGTTTAATTGGAATGATATTGGTGTATGCTGAATTGGTAGCAGATGGAAATGATATAAATGATATGCCCGACAAAAAGGTACAAGTTTATTTTTATATGGATTTGGTGATTTATGAGCCGGTTTGGCAAGCCGCTTGGTTGTTTGATTTTCTTTTGGGTTGGAGAAGGCCTACAGAGGCAAGTTGTAGTTTTATCGATTGAGTCGTACAAAGGATAGGCTAGCAAAAATTTTCGAAAATTCAAGGTGTTAGAAAAATTTTGGAACTTTTGAAATTTTTTGTTAATAGAAATGAATTAATAATTTAGTTAAAATAAGTTAATTCAGTGAAACTGGATTTAAGAAGTAAACAAATAATTTTTAACCCAGTTAATAGGGTTTGTTTTCTTCCTTAGCAATTTCGAGGACGAAATTATTTTAAGTGGGGCAGAATGTAACGACTCGTATTTTTACGGTATTATAAATAATTTATTTAATTATTTAATTAATGGTTTGGTAATTTTAAATGGTTTAAATTAAATAACTTTGAATATTTAATTAATATAAATAATTAGATAATATATTTAATTTCCAAATAGTCGGAAATAGTAGAATTCACAATATAGTGCGAATTGGATTATTATAAGATATAATTCAGTTTAGAGTTGAATTATAAGAACGAATATTTATAATAAACGAAGTTTGAATGTATAATTATAATATAATTATAATCGAGCTCGAAATGGAGCGGTAGTTCGTAATTTAGCGATTCGAACTTCAATTGAATATTTAGAATCCATTTTAAGTCAGATTTCGATGAAACAAGAAACGTTCGGAGCTGTTGAAGTATATTTTTCTAATGGAAGAGAAAAATCGAGATTTCATCGCGTAGATTTTGAGTTGTGTCCAAATCAAAATTTAAAATAGTCGCTATGGAAATCCTTTATAATTTATAACGATTTATTTATATTTTAAATTAATCTTTAATATAAATTGAATACTGCTTTAACCTGGATTTGAAATATAGAGTTATAAATCTGGATATGTATATTTTGGAGCTGTATTATATTCTATTTGAATACATATACGATAATATTTATTTATAAACATTTAATTTAATTATTTTTAAATATATTTAATATTTAAATGGAATTATTTAGAGCTTTAAAAATAGCCATTTTAGCAAACGACCTTCGTTTTCGACGAAACTAATTTTGTTGGATCCGGAATATTGAATTATTGTTATATTTCAATTTTCGTGATTTTTGGAGTTCGTATGTTCCCGTACGGGATTTTTATGTAAAATACAGTCAATAATTTGACTTTAAAAATACACTGTGTGAGCAAACAAAGTCGGAATTCGACGAAACTAGTTTCGTTGGGTCCGTAATGTCAAATTGTAGCCATATGTCCATTTTCGTCGAATTTGGATATGTTATGTGATCATAGGAATTTTTAAACAACAAACTGAGATAACGATTGGTTATAATTGAATATAAAATCAAATAAAAAAAATATATAACCTATCCTATAAATACCCTTACCCCTCGCTAACCCTAAATATTTTTCAGTTGCTAGTCAATGCTTTAGAATCTGCCTCCAGGAAGTTAAAACGTGAGATCTTCATTTTTCTTAAATTCATACAAAATCATACACAAGTTTACAAATTTCAAAAAAATTATATATGGATTCAGATCGAATTCCTCTACAATCTGGTGTATTTTTCTTTCTGATCGAATCATTTGTCATTCACTGGTCTTCATCACAATGAAGTTAGAGCTGAGCCATTCGTGAATTCAAGGCAGATTCCTGTTTTGGATGTTGTTTTTGGGTTCATCGTATCGAGTAGGAAGTGATGTGAATATTTGGTGAGTTTTCTTGAGACTGGATCCCGCGAATTCACTGGAGTAGGCTGTGTAATTGCCGACGTCGCGAGTTGTATAGCTGCCGCGAGTTAGGTGTGATTAGTATGGAGTAGAAGGGTTTTTGAAGTGAGGAATTTTAGTTATTTTTGTTTGAATTATTGTTGAAGAGTGAAAGAGCAATTGAGGTTTGAAATGTCAGTATGGTTTCCTATAATGGCGAGGAGGGTTCGACGAACGCAAATGAGGAGGGTAAATCGAGTTGCATGTTATGGGGACGATGTTGTAGAGAGTTCGAAGAGGAACAAAATGGTGTATCCTATTTGAAGTTTTATGTGAAGATGAGGGAGGGAGAGGAGCACAAGTATTCGGCTCTGTCATTTGAAATACTTGGAGCAGGTTCGGTTTTTTTATATGGTGGAAAAAGAGTATACCAGTTGTGCAGATCGGGTATGGGCTTGGGCCGATTCTTTTTTTAGAATTGTTAAGCCTAGATTATTCAAAAGAAAATAAGAAGAAAAAAAGGGAAGGTCGACCATTTCAGTTTTTGGAGCAGTAGCCGAACAGTAGTACTGAAAGAAGATAGGTTAAAGAATGGGGCAGATGACCCAATATGCTAATATGGGATTAAGGGAAATAAAGGGGGAATTAGTATATAAGCCTTATTGTTGTATATTAAGGAGAGTGAAGAGAAAAATATTGGGAAAGAAGGTTGCAATGGGGATGTTCTTCCTGGACTTTGCTTGAAGTAGAAGAAGTAACAACAATCAACCGAGTTAAGAAATTTAAACAGGGTATTTAGTTTATTAATTATAAAATTAATAGTTAATGATATTTAAATTGAGTTATAACATTTTAAAATTCATAACTTCGTCATACGCGATCATAATTGAGCGAAACAAGATCCGTTGGGATCGTATGGACGTTGGCTACACAATGGAACTGACTGGGAGTGAATTGGAGCTCGTGACAATTTATAGCAAAAAAAATTGTCTGTCTGAATCAACCGACAATTATCGTTATTTAACGATGATCGTCCAATTGTGAGTAAAACTCACTAACTCTGCACAGTTATATTATATAACGCATTTTTAGAAATTATAAATGATGGTTGATTACTGTGTGTTGATTGTTTGGTTGAATTGCTGATTTATTGGTTGAAATTATAGATAACCATATTTATATAAATCGTTAATCAAATATTAATTCTGTTTATCAGAATATTCATATTGAAATGAAATCGATGTTATTTGTATTGTTTAACATCTGTGGATGCAGGGAGACAGGTTGGAGGGATCCAACTGGATTCCTCAATATTATAATACTGTTTGTTTTCATATATTGTGATATATGATATGATATAAAATCTGTGATTGATTATGATGACACTGGTCATGTTATTTGGTATTTTAAATACCATATGAAATACTGGAATGTAAAAAGGAAATTTTCAAAGTGAATATTGAAAATGAAATATTTATATATAAAATGAATAGAATTATATAAAAGGATTTATATAAAATGAATAGAATTATATAAAAGGATTTATATAAAATGTATAGAATTATACAAAAGTATTTATATAAAATAAATAGAATTATATAAAAGGATTTATATAGAATAAATAGGATTATATAAAGGGAATTATAAATGTGATTTAAGTGTTAGAAACAAAAAGGGAGATTTGTATGAATAATTCTACAAATAAAAATATAAATAGAATTTGGGTTTGAGATGTTGTTTTTATATGCGAAATCAAACTGTTTTGATTATATAAAGAAATATTATTCACATTCTATGTGAAAAATTAGATTAAAGTAAATATTTTGCAAATAAAATATTATAAAGGAATTTGGGGTTTGAATTAGGAATTTAAATGGAATTATTGAAATTAGAAACTTACTGGAAATTAGTTGAGTTGAATGACTTTCTGGGTATCGATCTGATGTTGGTTTCGGCCTTCGTGGTTTATATTTGGGAAGTTGTTCTCTTATTAGTTTACAGTTAGAGACTGATAGAGGTGGGAAGATACTGATGCGTGAATCATAAATGGAGACGTTTTCCAAAGTTAACAACGTATATTTTCTAATTTTAGAAAATAAGGAATTTATGAATATATGGAAACGATAAATGGGAATCTGGGAAATGAAATGATGATTGATCGGTCAGATTTCCATTTGGAAATACGACTGTTGTTTGTACTCTTGTTTTCCTTTGATAGTTAAATCATCGACTATCAAAGATTTTGACCATTTTTGTTGTCAATATGAAGAGACCGGGATCAGATATATAATCTGAAAATCCACTCCGTATGGCATCAGTGTTGCGAATCAAATATGATGAAGATAATTGAAGACGGAGTTATGCAAGGGCTGTTAAGTAAATCCTAGGTAGAAATTGCCTAAGATGGATTTACAGAATAGTGCCTTCGGGTTGTCCAGTCCCAGGACAAATTGAATGGGCGAATGTATGATAGAGTATATCTGGTTGATCGTGTAAGTTGATCGTTTCAAACGAATTTATGTTGGTGGCGGAGGAATTCGTTTCTCTTAGCTTATACCCGTGGTATTTATGGGGAAATCAATTTGTGATTTGATGGATATGATGATGTGACATTCAAAGTAAATGAAGGAGTGATCTGTTAAAAGATACGTTATGACCTCAAGCCTCATCAACTAGAAAATGACGGAAATTGGGCAGGCAACATGGATAAGTGGGTCACACCCAATTAGGGTATATTGTCACCATCTAAAGAATATTCATATTTGTTATTTCTTTCAATTCTGTATCTCCCGAGAACGGTTATGTTGGTATACCAACCATTAGGTGACAATATATTCGAAACATTCAAGCGAAATGAATGGTCGGTTATGTGTGGCCAAGTTACAAGATGTTCTTGTTGAATTCCAGTGTATCGCTTCTTGAGTACACTGATCGGAAGGTGGTTCCACACCTTGTTAGAGTTGGAAATTCATTCCCCTATAAGAGCCCACGGTTTTGATTGTATATTATATATGTAGAACGTGAGATGAAAGCATTCTGCTAGATTGCTAAGTGCTTGTATTAGACATTATTATAATATCAGAATAGTATTGATTTTTGAAAAAAAATCGGGTTATCGTAAGGTAAAAACCATCCGAGTTTATGTGTGGATTGATCTTACGATTATCATTCCTTTGAAAATGATTTTGAAAAGTTAAACCGAAATGATTGGAGTTTACTCACACCAGTCACATGGCTGACCCAGAGTTTATTTTGTTTTCCCTAAACTCTTGGGTGCCCAATTTTGTACGGGCAGTCAAGTAGTCAGGATTTAGAGATACACTAGATGGAGCTTGGAGCAGGAGGCTTCAGCAGCATTTTCTAACTATTGTTTATTTCCATTGTGATGTAAGTGTTGTACTCTAATATACAAATATAGATTTCTGTTTCAAAGTTATTTTGTATACTATATTTTATTCGTTCCGCTGTGAGATTCGTGTTTACTCTGATGTTGTTGTGTTCTTCTTCTTCTTTTATTCTAATTTTCTATCTTATCTATTCTCACCCTCTAACTTCTTTCTATTAACTATCCGGTATTTCAGATGCTTGGATAGTTGGCATTGAGTTTATGTCGATTATCAAGATCGCAAATTCCCCGGGTCATTACACATAATTTCATCATTCTTTGCCTTTTGAGTTTCAATTTCTTGACTCAAAAGTGAAAGTTGACTACTTGAGTTTGAAAGAGATTCTTGAACCTTTTCAAGTTCTTCTTCCAGTATTTTCTTTTTGTCTTTTAACATATCCTTTCAAATTCAGCTTTATTCTAATTTTCACGTGTTTCCTTAAGTTTCTTTTTAAGAATTTTCATAGCATTTTAAAACTTCAGTGTTTACTTCTATTTAATCATCATAAGATAAATCACTAAACTCAGATTCTTGAGCCATGAAGCACACATTTTCTTGTTCATTGTCGCTATCACTATCACTATCTGATGAATCATAATCTAAATCGTCCCATGTGGCAGAGAAAGCCTTCTTTTTGAATATAAATTTCTTATTTTTGTTGTTGAAGTTTTTTTGATTCCCTTTCTTTTGTTCCAGACTGTCTTTTACTGTGTGACCTTTCTTGTGACAATTAAAACATTCTAAGTTTGCGGATGAAGGTCTATTTGAGGAATTCATTTTAAAGCTATTTTTTTAAACTTTAAAATTTTCTTAAATTTTTTGGCAATAAATGCTAGATCCTCATCTTCTGATTCTGATTCTTCTTTTTCCGCATGAAAAGCTACATTCTTTTGCTCTTGTGCCTGGTCCTTTTCGGCTTGGAGATTTACTTCATAAGACATGAGGTTGCCTACTAGTTCTTTTGGTTTCATTGTTGATAAATCGTTGGCTTCCTTAATGGCTAACACCTTTCTTTCCCATTCGTCGGTTAAGGAGTTTAGTACCTTTGATACAATATCAAAGTCACTATATTTGTGACGGCCCGCCCCGTACCAACCGACATTTCCAACGAAAGTGCGCTGTGCCGATGTCCAACCAGCACGGGACAGTCGCCAAAGAAAGGAAAGAAGGGAATTAGAACTTGCAAGGAACCTGTAGAATGTCTCACAGCGCATGGAATAAAATATAATAATAACATACCTGACATAAAACAGGGGAGACAGTGCATAAGCTGAAAACTAAACCATAATAGCAGGGAAAAATTCAAATACAGCTTATGTTTCACATCATCATTATTACAACTTTTCAAGCTGTCTCTAAAGCAAAGTAAAGGAAGAGTACACTACAAATGCCCAAAGTAGTGGCCATCAGCGACACTGGGGGAATACATATATATATATATATATATATCATACGTGGGAGCCTCCTGCTCGTCTCCGGATCAGCTACTCGCGCATAACCAGCTAACATGTCTCTAGTCTGCCCGTTTAAGAGCATCCAGAGTAATAAGAAGAGACATAAAACTCTGGGTCAGACAAAAGTCTGGTATGAGCGATAAGCAGCAAAACAGAACAATAACAGGTATACCAAACCATACTTGAACCTGGACATGAAACCAAAGAGTTAGCACAACAAGATGTACAATACTCTAAGGTGACACTAACATATGGTGTAAAGATACGGGGGTGGGGGTGTGCATGTCATAATGATGACAAACAATCAAGCATAGCAACCATCCTCACTTCTCCCACTCAGTGCGTAAAGCATACGATATCCACCGCTTTGATCACCCATATCATTGCTATGATCACTCTGCCCCATGAAGTCATGGCGACTCCATTGCACTAATCCATAGCCACTAGTCCTTGCTATGTCCACTCTGCCCCAGTGAAGTCATGATGACTCCACTGCACTGGCTCATAGCCATACTACGATCACTTTGCCCCATGGAGCAATAACTACCCCACCGCACTGATCCGTAGCCTAACGATCGTCTCTCGGTGGTGAATCAAAGCTATGGACGTCGACAACTCCTTAGCACACGTCCCGCAGCAAAGCCCAATCATGAAGTTAACTCATTGGTTCCCATCTGGATCTTGAGTACAAACTTCTCCTTTGGACTACCTTTGCATCTCGGGTTTTTCTCTTCAACGGATCAGTTTGGAAATAAGCTTTCATTCTGTTCGGTTCAGTCTCCTTCACCAGTCCAAGAGTAGTTCCAGTTCGTGGCCACCAAGCGATTCGGGTCGTGGTGCTTCACTGGGCTCGGTTCGTTCTCCTTCCACCGGATCGGAAGCTTCTGGTTCGTGGTGCTCTTCCAAGTGGGCGGGTCGTTATCTTCTCTCCGGTTCGGGTCGTGGATACCCATTGGGTTCGGGTCGGGCCCCTTCATTGGCTTGTGGGTCGGGCCTCCATAGAATAGGTTGGTGACAGTCCACTTCGGGTCGAGCTCCTCAATTCGTGGCAGTCCACTTGTGGTACGGTTCGGTCGCATGCATTGGTTCATGATGCAATAGTTCTGGGAGGCGGTTCGTGAGAAGGGGGTTCCGCATGAGCGGGTCCGATCTCCCTCCAACGATCTGATTTGGTTCCTACTCCATTTTCTACAACTTTTCCAGAGACTGTTTTATGCCACAGCGTTTTCGACCATTCTAACTGTTCTAATCAATCACAAAGCATACCATACAGTCATATCAACATATGGAATTGACCACAAACACCAAAACAACAATATGACATGTCAAAATGGATCAAACATATCCAAAACCCATATTTTCCCCTTAATCATGTTTAAGCATAACTAATGATATGATTAGCAAAACGTATCCAAATTAACCAAATTTTCTAACATAGGCCTAAAATAATATTTAAGAATTTCTAAACATTTTTCTAGATTTTTAACATGTATAATTTCGTTAATTAGCACTAATCCCCCTAATTAACTGTAATTAGTGTAAAAACAATGCTAATCACTCACATTAGCCACAAATAAACTCAGATCTGAAACTTTTGGACAAAATGGTTTGGATTCCAATACATTCCAGCAGCTCTACCTCGATTTTCGTGCTAATCCGCTTTGATTGGATGTAGATTTGGCTTAATTAGCGATTAGAAGGTGATTTAGGGTGTTTTAGCAAGTGGAGGTCATTGCTACGGTTCAAAGGTTGTAAGTGGCAGCTAAGAAATGAAATAAAAACTGATTTACTAACTCATCTCAGCCCTCCCATAACCCTAATCCCGAAATGGATTATGAGCCCTCTTGCTAATCACCCTAATTAGGCCCGGTTAAGCTGTTTTTCATCTTCTAAACCTTGTTTCAGCCATATCTCCCAAACGGTGAGTCCGTTTGGCTAATGTGACCACTCTACGGAAAGGTAAACCATCATCCGGATCTAATGGAAGTGGTTTTAGGTCAAAACTCTTTACCAATCAAAAGTTATGGCCGAAACAAGATCAGTTAGGGGCAAAACGATCATTTAAAAATGGGCAAAAATCATGAACATGGGAAATGACCCCAATAGTCGTCTCCCAAAGTTACAAGACCATACGACTCCGTATGTGAAAGAAATAAATATTCTACGATCCTTCGATGCGTAGAATGCGGGTCGTTACAATATTTTTCTCCTAACCCTGTTAAGGCATGAAGAACATCTTGAAATCTTGAGTACATGTCATTGATGGTTCCATTCTTAAATTTTGGAATTGATTCTTTAACATTGAGTTTTTTGTTTGTTTGACCTTGTTTGTACCCTCATGTAAGGTTTTGATTGTTTCCCATATCTGATGTGCAGTAGTGCAGATGCTAACACGCTTGAATTCATTTCTATCCAAAGCACAAAATAACATATCATAGCTTTGGCATTTGCACTTGCCTCATTTTTCTGATTTGTTTTCCATGCAGAGTATTCAGTTATGGGTGTCGTGTATTGAGTTTAAGTTCCATTCCAAGCTTCATAGCTAGTTGCTTGCATATATATATATATACACACACACACACACACACTCTCTCGTTCTTGTAGCCCAGTAATTATGGTGTAATCCATTGAATAGTGGTGGTCTTTGCGTAGGTTGTCCTTCGACAAATGTAGAGGTAGTGGTTGTGTTGGTATTTGGGTTATTTTCCATATTATCAAAGTATTGAATAATGGTGTTACAGTAACATGATGTCCTTTCTCTGATACCAATTGAAAGAGTCTATGCAATGGTAGGATCGTATAGTATGAAGTATAAGCAAAGTAATGTGTGGATAGTGAAGTAATAGCATTAAATAAATGACACAGTCAATTTGTACTGGTTCAGACCACTGTTCTACTTCCAGTCTCAGACTCCCTTCTGGTATTTCACTAAACAACGACTACCATCACTTCACCCGGAGGAAAAGGTTTACAACTACCTAAACAACCGAACGGGATTTCTTACCTCAACCGCTGAAGAGGACTTCCACAATACAGAAAATTTGTTGATTACTTGTGTTCTTGATAACATGGATATGTCAAAGTAATGTACACCCTTCCTATAATCTTTCCTTGATGATAATAGTGTAATTCGTGAAAGAATATGGAAGATTAGAATTGGTTTGTAATCTTAGAAATATGTAAATAAAGCACTTGCGTGAATCTAAATGCTATAGATAAGATAGAAAGAATTAGAGTAAGATTTGATGAAGAACTCATCTGTTTGAACTCCTATTTATAATAATCAAATAGATGCAATCATTCGTGAAAAGGTTCAAAGAAAAGATATGATTTAAAGGTTGTGTCTATTCATTGAATAGTTGCATCTATTCGTATTCAGATGTCTAAAATAAAAATCGGATGTCTGTTTTTAAATAGAATTCAAACAGCAAGGAAATAGGCCGTTTCGAGGTCAAAATAGACGTCTGTTTATTATAAGTCAGACGTCTGAATATTGTAGTGGAATCATCTTTGTTTCATCAAACAGATGTCTGACTTGAAATAAACAGACGTTTGTTGACTGATACATGCCTATATCCTGTAAAACATATATAAAAACTTATATATATTAAAATGTGCTTGTGTGTGTATCATCAAGGAAGATTTTAACAATCATATACTATTGCTAACAGACTCTAAAAACATATATAATCTTCAATCTAAGCTCTTGAATCTGTTGTTGAGTATCTTCCTGCAAAACAGAGTTAGTCGATAATAATATATGTACCTGTATAGTTGTCATAATCAAAACACTATAAAGCGAGATCCAACAAAAGGATTGGATTATTGCAATTCGAAATTACAAGCGAACCAGGTTAGGGTTTTGGAGTTCTTCATTTTTCTTGGTTCAAAAATAATCAACAGTAAAAAGTAAAAGGTGAAAAGTGGCAATGGACCCAGTACTTGTAAGGAAAAGTGGAAGACTCTTCGTACCCTACTGAAGTGACCATTGACCTAGTATGATATGACTAGGTCCGGATCAATATATCGATCCGACATAGTGCAAGTTGGCTATGACGAGCCGAACTTCGGTTCGACCCTCGAACCAAGCAAGAAAATGGAGAAGAGAAACTCCCATGCTCCTTCATGACTTGGATGATAGACCATGCACTGACTTGTGTATGGCAGATGGTCTGACTCGACCATGTGCCCGACTTGCACAAAGAGAATGACATCGGTTGGCAATGACCTGTGTGTCGGCAATCACATATGGGAGCCAACGATTCTACATGACCCATCATCATCTCTTTTCGAAGAATAAGTGACATCTCTGAGAGGAGCAGTTCAACAGATTTAAAGCACATTCCGCCTACAACGTAACATGCTTTGGGAGGGCAAAGTGTTGACCTGCCTTTTGGCAAGGCCGTCAAAGATTCAAACATTCATGGCTGAGGATCACAAGACTCGAGTCAATCATGACCACACGCTAACAGAACCAAGAAAATGACATTATCCCTCGGATCGGCATACCCCGGAATTGGTGGGCTAGAGACTTGTGAGGGCTCCGGCTCGGTAAGGATCCAGATCAGTAAGGACGATGCTACCAATCTCTAGCTCGAAGAGAGCGCTGATCCCGAATCGATGATCAACTGACTCGACATGTCAAGCTGAGCATGGCCGAGTCAAGGAAAATATCCACTAGAGACTCACTCCACTTTTACCACTTCCTCTACTTTCAAGTCGAAGTATCACCTATAGACTCGCTTCATCAACAAAAGTATCTCTTCGACCAGCTCCTGAAGTGATGGATCAACTGCTACGTGTATGACATCGAGCTCGGCGATATCGACCCGACCCTATATCTTTCTGAAGACATGCTCTAACGGCTAGGAGACCACTTCCACTACCTCCCTACACTTCTGGATCGAATGTTGCATGGCATTACCGAGCCGACCATCAAACCATGCTATAAATACCCCTCCAAAGCTTCTAAAAAAGGAACTTTCGGCAATTTTTCTCTTTTATACATTGTGTTACTGCATTGTACCCTTTTTTGAGAGATGTTCCACCATTGTACTCATTTTCTTCAAGTTATATAAGAAATTATAAAGTGGATGTAGGCTTGTTATCGCCGAACCACTATGAATCCATGTTCATTGCATTTTCCTCGTTTTCATTTATATTTCTTCATTTATTTCTTCATATTTTATGTTGGATTGTTTGTGCCACTTTTTGGCGTCAACTGTTATTAAGGTTTGATATGTAGTTCGATCCTTATAGGCGCAAATACAAGTTGTTAGTGTAGGTGTATATTATGTTAAAATCTCTTAAATATTGAAAGGGAAAAAAATCTAAAAACACTTATAGAGCACCCTAGGTTACATATGGTACAGTCAAAATCAATTTCGCATGATCATCTCATATTAAACATTTATTCATTCACCAAAGTTTTGCATGACCCACTCATTTCCTTCTATTTCTTCCTCACCACAGAATTATAGGTTAGCAGTTGATTTGGCATAACTGAAGAAAAGAACGTTGGAGTTTCTCTACTCTTCATTGTTCCCTGTGGAATTATACATTATAGGAATAATTGACATGATTAATCTCAAGTTTCGCGTGTCTTCCCATATTAATTCAGAGTTTGGATTATTTTTAATTAATTCCAACTTTGGGGGTCCCTTTCCCATATTGATCCCATTTACCCGTCGACCTGTTATAACCAGTTTTAAGTTTTAGCTTTCTTAAATCAAACGTTAATTCATTTCCTAGGCGCTTGTAAATAGGTCAAGCCCACTTAATACATTACTAAACCAATTTTCTAAGAAAACTTATTAATACACTCCTATTCTCTTGTGACAGAAATAAATTGAAAAATCCATCTGAGAAGAAAAAAAATTGAAGCATGATTTGCAAATTGTGTATGTGTGGTCCGATGATTGATAGAGAGGAGGAGCTGTGGCATTACATCACCTCATAATCTCAACGACAAATCCCCAAGAAACAGAAACTGTCCACTTATTTTCATGATCATAACAAAGTTGACTGCTGCATTACACCAGCTGAATCTAAACTAACAGGGCCATTAATTAAACAACCTTTTAATAGAATTTACGTGCGTATCATTTGGAAATATTGAGTCAATCACATATAAAATGATGTAAAGAAACCAATAACAAACCACCTAACATTTGGTAGCCTAAAACGAAATGTTTCAAAAACGGATCTGGATATCCTAATAGCAGACTTGTGCCCAATCTTATGGGTATACAGAAACTTTTTAGTATCGTGGGGATTCTAAGCGTGAAAGGTGGAAGGTGGAGGGGTTGGATTTATGGTTCGAGCTGGAATTGGATCTGGAGTGCGATTTGGATTTCAACTCCTTAACGGGTTTGTCGAGCCAAACGAACCTGCGCATGATTTGAGGTTTGTACCAGATCTTGATGTACTCTTTTCTCCTTTCCCATAATTTTGATGAGGAAGCTATTCCGAACACAATTTGTGACAAATTAGTGGGTTCATGGGATAGGATTTGGATTTGGATCAAAACAGTTTTTTTAAGGTTATTTTGGCTTTTGGAAGAAGAGGGGAAGAATTATTTGCTAAACATAGAGAAGTGTGTTCAGTGGAAAGTGAACTGCTGCAGCCTGAAGAAGAGATGAATAGGAAGATGTACATGAGGTAAGTGAAGAACACAAGAAAATAGGTCAGCAAATGGGCTTTGATATAAAGTGAAACCGGCTAAACAGGTCATATGGTAAATGAGATCAATATGATAAGGACAACCAAACTTGGATTAATTAAAAATAATCCAAATTCTGTATTAATATGGGAGGACACGTGAAACTTGGAATTAATCGTGTCAATTATTCCTATATTATATTAAGTATCTACAGAAGTTCTACTTTACTTTGAAAAAGGCATATACTTAATTACGTATCTAAAGAATGTTTTTTTAAATGTATATTTTCCATACTTATATTTTAGTTCATTTCGTTGTAGGACCCGGAATTGTATAACACCATAGAAATTACTCTTACAATTTTGCTTTGTTATGTTTTTTTTTTTAAAAACCCAATGACTCGTATTCCAAGGCATGGTGCAAGTTTGAAAAGCACTTAAAACTTTGAATCGATATTTTAGGTGAGTTGTTACGGTATTCTCACTTCGAGAGAACGATGTAAATTTTTCGGTTCGATATTTTTAGTTTGATTTAAATTATATTAACCAGTAGAAAATTCTAGAGTGAGTCATTCTGTATTTATCAAGTAGCTATCAATACTTAACCTCTTAGTGTTTGCAATAGTCATGACTAATACATTGCTAAAATTTGGAGTGCGTTTCGTACATTGGTCTTGAACAAATACATCGATATCCGGTCTTGGTGCAGTTTGACTAAGACCGTTCAAAATGATACAATTATTTTTTCCATCATGATAAATTACTCAGTATCACACCATTTTGAAATTATTATAACAAAACATGCATTTAAAATATCTAATTAAATATACTTTTTAATTAAATTAATTAATTAATATAATTGATTAAACATCATGTATATAATAGAAATAAAAACACATTTTATTTTGAACAAAATAGATTATTAAGTTAGATATATGTTACAACTTACGTAATTGCTCTCAGGTCGTATGTCCGACTCTATCAATCATATAGCCTCAAATGAGGTGAAAAGAACACACTTATGGCTGCCTTTGACAAACCATATAATGTTTTGAGTTATGGTACCGTGATACGTTTCATAAAAGCAAGCTAAGAAATAGTTTTAGATTTTAATTTGAGCATATGAATTGTTGTCCATGTGGAAGCCGCTTTAGTCCACGTGTCTGTCACTAGTTGTCTTTTAATAAAGCCATTCAGATACAATATTTTTTTAAGTATGATCTTTTTTTCTTTGAGATGAGTTACGTTTGTTGAACAGGGTGAGATAATATTGGATGACCAACACGGTTGGAATGCTCTTAAAGTGTTTCCAACAGCGTGTGGGAGAGCTTGAAATGAAAAGATCGCTGTTTTTTATTTGCTTTCTCACGCTATAGAATTTGAGTGGAAGCAAGAAAAAAAAATGATGATCTTTTCTTTTTTTTTCTTTAGCCTGGATCTGTAAACAAATTTCAGAAAATCATTTAGTTTTTTAATGGTTTCTAAAGTTCGTTTGTAGAAAAAGCTCTTTTTTATTTTCAGTTTTCTTAAGGTTAAACGGTTTTCTAAAAACCGTTTAGAGGAAGAAAAAAGATCTATGCAGTTTTGTACGTTTGTGTATAAACCAAAAAAAAAAAAAAGTTCTATTGTTGGATGAGCGGGCGCATATTCGTAGTCTCTTCGCGAAATTCCTTTAGTATTGGATATGCTCAAAAGGCCGGAAGGAAATAAGGTAAGCTATTGCATTTGGTTTGCTCTAATAATCTATTACATAAAATGTTCCAACCCAATAATTGAAGATTTTTGAACTTGTACTAAACAACAAGATCCAGCTATAGAACATTAGAAAAGAAAAAAGAAAAGATTGTACGCCACAACGTGACAAGTTGTCATGTTGTTCCCTGATCTCTAGGATTTGAAGTAATTAACAAAAGTCTTTGCCACGACCATTGGAATCAATTTACAAAATATCCTTGTAGAATTGAACATGACTCGTTCGGTTTGCACGTTTAATAAGCCAAATGGATTTTTGCTGTTTTATGAAGTTGGCTTAAACAGTGTTCTCAATAAATTTAATATAAATACAGAACGGTGGTAAGGACGCCGCGAAACGTGCTAAAGGCTACCATAGCCCGCCGTCCGAACGATGATCGGTCGACGTTTACCGCTAATGCAGACAAAAAAAAAATGAAATATTAAAACCGTACAGTGGTGGATTTGGTAGCTAGAAACATAAATTGCGGTGCTTTAGCACCGCACTAAATATATTACACAAAAAATTACTTTACATTCAACTCTTTATATCAGTGTTTTAAAAACCCAGCACAGCTTCGGTTTGATCACATTTAATGATCGATCTTGGAGCTTCATGGTTCTGAAAATGAAATAACTTTGCATGTCCATAAACCTACGGTTTAATCCCAAAACCCTTGGACCGACCTCTTTGAACTTCATGGTTTTTCAAATTTGAGAAGGAATTATCGTTTCATTATTCATTTTTTGACATAATAAATTTAATAAATAATTTTATAACAATTGCCACTAAATTTTGAATATTTGTTATTAGTGTACATTTTACATTGTTGAATAAATCCTCTTTTATTATAAAAAGTTTGTAAATTAACAATTTTATTATGAGAAATTATATAATTATTCCAATTACTATTTGTTACGGAATATTCGAAACTAACCGTTTTAAATTTCAATAGATTTACTGTAATTGGTTATTTTTAACTTTTTTTTTTTTTGAAATTGATACTTTATATAAGTTTAAATAGTATATAACATAAAACATGCCAAATGGGCTCAAGACAAATCAAATGCATGACCTTTTACACCATGTTCAAGTGTCCTAACTAGCTTGATCAAAAGGTGTTTGTTGTAATTAATTAAATTTTAACTATATTTGAAATAATTTCACATTTAAATCGAAAATATAAAAATTAACTAGTATCGCGGTATTCACGATCTGACCGGTTAAACCACAAAAACCTAGAATTTTACACTATCACGGTTTGACTTACGGTTCGGTCTAACAATTATGCTTTATACAAACATACCTAGTTTATTTTAATCTCCTTAGCCTTTGTAGGTTTTATATCTCCTCAACAAATTCATCCGTGTGTAAAGATGCATAGAAAAAGAAAGATAAATCCACGGTATAATGCGTTAAAGAGCAAAGAAACCTACTTAGAAAAGAAAAAGAAAAATCGAATTATTATACAGCTCCAAAAAATGAAAGTCGGCATTCAAAAGAATACAACACCAAAAAGGAACGCCAGATTAGCAAGTTAAAAAACAAAATATTATCTAGGAGTCACCTAGACTGCATGGCATATGCCTCCGGAAAATAGTTGAAAACCCGTTATTTTGGTTTATTTAGTGCAGTAAAATGATATGCCCACACAAGCTTAAGGGAAAGTGCGCTGGTAAAAGGGAAGAGCTCCCAAAGCCTCTCTCTCCGCCCTTTCTTTCTTTACCTGTATCGTCACAATACCCAAGGAAAGAACATATTTAAAACTTGATCAAAATAATCAATCATTTTTTCAGATATGGTAGTCAAGTGAAACAATCTTCATACAAATCCTAAGGTTGACTATAGGTAGAATACTTTAATTTGCTGCACATAAATATTGTCAACTTTTAGAACTATTGTCAACTTAAACTTTCAATTCTCATATTGTATCTGACATGAATATTCAGCAAATTACACATGTTTGATGTAGATAAAGCATTTAAATACGGTTAAGAAAAGTATAAACTCACAATATAAATCAATTAATAAAACTGTACAAAGGTTTAATGTATAAAACAGAACTGAATGGAAAATGCAGATAATACTTACAAGATCCAACATAGGTTGTAGATAGGTTCTGAATGGCGTTTGCTTTGCCTGTACAGAGTTAAAAAGCATCCTTAATGCCAAGGATTAAAAAACTACGTTGATGCACTTATGTACATATAAAAATGTATGCTTTCAACAATATATCACGAATAAGATTAGCAGTAAATTATTTAATATGGCTAGATCTTGCAGCATAAATTAGAAGACAAGCTGCCAGCCTAGGATGTTAAAATTGCCCTCACCTGGGTAAATAGAGGTGACGACAAGTGAGGAAGTTGCAATCTAAGTGTTCCTGTTTGGATAGCTAATCACAAGTACTTCACTTACTTCTTGAAAGAAAGAGAAAAAAATATGGAAAATAAATTACTTTAATTTTAAATATTACTTTTTAACTTTATTTGAGAGAACATTTCAACTAAATTAACAAATAATTTGAAATTTGACATTTCCAGTGATCCATTTTCTAAAATCGGAAAACTACCAATAAAAGCAAAAGTACCCTTCCTTGTGATTGCCACGCATGTGTGTGGATGTATGTATGCGTAAATGGCAAAGATGACCATACTTCATTTCTGTTACACCTCACATGCTCTAAATTTCAACCAATGTCCATTTTAAATAATTATAATGTCTCTCTTCCGTCACTTATATGGTTATTTGAGAGAAAAAATACACGATTGAAATCGAGAAATTGGATGTAGCAAAAATGAGTGGTAGTCGGTCATAGTCCATACTCCATACACACACAAAATACATGCATACATGAAAGTATGGTGAGCCGCTGATTGCAAGAGAACCTTCGTCATACACTAAAACGGTTTAGGCTCCTCTTGAGAGTTTTGTAGTACCGATGGGTTAGGGGCGTATAAAAAAAGTGATGATGCATGCCCTTGTTCATCCAGCATGGGTATCATATATCAAATTGTACAGCTATCAAAAACCAGTAGAATGTATAATGAGCTCTGGGTCCGGTTATCAAAATTTTAAAACCCCTTTCATCCGTGCTCTTCATTCACCTGATAACTACATAATTAAAGAAAGTTTAAAAAACGGATATTGCACGATCAACTTTGCATATGATCACAAGCGAACACTTATTTATTAGGTAAGCAGTTTTGTTCGCAATGCTAATTAAAAACATGTCTTTCAAATTTTTATTCTTGAATAAGTGGCCGACGAACGCTTCTTTCAAACTATGAATTCACCCCTTGAAAGTTTTGTAGTACGGTTTTGAATATATTGGTTTTGATTGTCAATGATCATGAAGGTTTAGATTGGTTTATTCAAAGTATTGCTATAACAATTTTACACATGTTTGTGAGTCCATAAAAGAATTACCACCAAAATTACATTATATAGTTTTCCATCGATTTTATAACCAATTACAAGCACAAGCTATAACAATCCCTGTAATACAAAGCGTTACAAAACTAGTGAGACCAGTATAAGAAAAAAAAACTCCCAATCGGGGCCTTGCAGTTGGAAATGCTCTTAAGTATATGACTATGTCTAAGGTAGTTATGATAAAGACAAATTTACTTTTATCATATCAATATCAAGTACCTGGTAACCAATAGCGAGCTACATCAATATGTCAATATTGTCGGTATGATATTGGTACACTTATTATTATTAACAATAAATATAACGATAAAGAAATGTCCAAATAATTAAGAAGCAACAATAAATTTGCCAGTCATAATATTATTATTTTTTACTATTTTAATTAATCATAACTACATAAACATTCGACGGTTTACTAGATTTCAAATATATGCATACATTATTATTTCTGATTATATATTTTTTCTTTTTGGACTTACCAACTTCAAAGTTAAAGATTAACAAAATTATTATTTTATGTTGTTGTAAATAATTTGCAACAACGAAAGAAAATTTTCTTTGTTAACTAAAACAAGTCAAATTTTTTACATAAGCATAAATGGAGTTATATTTAGCAATAATATATTTACTTTTTAATCATTATTAGAAATTTAATCTAATAAATTTTAGTGGTGTTATGTACCATAAATTTATCATTACGAATCAACGATTTAGCAGTTTATTGTATCCCAACGAACATTTTATCAATGGTAATGATGAAGTATTGGTAACCATTTTTGATTTACCAACGGTACCGACATGGCGATACAGTAAAGTTCCTCTCATATGGATATTATCATTATCATAACAGTCCTAACTAGGGCTTTCAACTGATATTTTCGCATGCGACATCCGAAATCTTTTTTGGATATCGAAAATATGTATCCGTATATATGAATGGATAAAGAATGACTATCCTATCTGTTATCAAGAATCATAAATGAAAATGTTTTGTTTAGCATAAGATTTTTTCAATTTAATTGATTATTAAAATGTCAAATATAAATAGATATTATGATAATAAATGGGTTTAAGTAGTTAATATGCATCAATGCATATAATATAAACTTTTAACTAAGTAATACGATAAACAATTGTACTAAAATATGTATAATGAAGCTATAAACTTGGAAAAAAGCAGAACAGATAATTTTAGCAATACGGATGCTTTCACATCCTTTTTTCAATATCAGATATTCATACGCTATTTGGATGCACACGGATTTTTAATTGTTTGAGTATCAATTGTGAACCCTAGCGCCGAGCCCTAGTTATGTCAGTTAGCACTAGATCGTTAAGTTGCATAATAATGCAAGGCAACCTTAAATTCACACGAACACCTACCATTTCAGCATAAAAACTCTATCTAAAAGAACATGTATCGCAAACAGTTAAATCTCCAGAATTACACTGATAAGTGATAATCCCGATGCATTGGAAACGACAGCAATGGGAGGAATGTCGGTAAAAATCATGGAAATAATACCTGCATATCCGCAGGCAAATATACATGCTTCATGGACAAATCTATTGCTCTCTTCAGCCTCTGATGCCTAGCATCAACAATCTCCCTCGGCAGACGACCCAATGCTTCCTTAATATCCAAATCGTAGTACGGATCGTACAAATCGTCATAACGTAACCCTGAAATATCAATCGAACAGATTATCAACAGTCGGTTCCGATCCCTTACAAAGGAAGAAATTGGGGTTAGCTTTACCGTAATTTTTCAAGCGGCGGGCGATGGTATCGCGATGAATACGTGCTAATGGGTTTTTGTTCGGGTTCATGAACCATTTCATGAATGCGTCCATTACTTGATAATTGATCGATTTTGCTGTTAATCAGAGAGACGTCGAAGATATAACAGAGTTGCCGGAAAATAAGGCCTTTTAGAACGGGCTTGCTTGCAAGTTGCAAGTACAAAAATAAGGCTATTCCTACTTAAATTCACCAAAAAAAACAATAACGATGAAACTGTCGTTTTTTAACTATGCAGCTTGCAGGGGTCTACGAGATGTCTTTAGAGCAACACGTGAGACTTCTACAAAAAAGAATAAAATTGAGGTTTTTTTTGTTCCCCAAATATTGCACGGGTGAACTCAGCAAAGCGCTGAGTTCCTCTCAATTTTTCGATTTTAGCAAAATCACGGAATTAAATAGAGTTACCCTAAAAATAAACATTTTACCTAGTATTTCTGTAAGCACAACAAACGTTATTGGTGCCAAATGCATGCCATTACCCACGTTCTTACCACGTGTTACTTTAAAATTAGCTAAGGGTGGAATGAAAACAACACATTTGAATTTAATATTTGAACAGGGAAGATTGTTGAACATGTTATTCGTTTGGAGTTATGAAGAAATCCTTAACCATATGATTTAAACGAGGTATTAATTTGTGATTTTTAATTTAATCGATTCATAGTCGATTATTATTTATTTATTTATTATTATTATTATTATTATTGTATAGCATTTGTTTAATTATTACAAGTAATAAAAATTAAATTACTCGATTTTCCATTACACTACTCTAATATATTTTAAATTCAAATACTAGCAAACAAAGCAAACTAGAAAAATAAACCTAACAAAATATGATATTTAAAAAATAAACTAACGAAGAATGCAGGACAAACATAGATGGTAAGCCATAAATGACAATAGCTCGTCGACACATAGTATTTTCACTAGATCCAAGTTTGAGGAATCGCCGCAAAAAGGCTCTATAATTTCTCATCTCTGAACATGATTAATAACTGTGAGATACTGTTCATTTTTTTCCTGTCTGTGATTCTATGATTATTCTGTTTAGACCCGTAAGCTAAAATAACTATATGCCTTTGTGAACGCTTTGAGTTGGGTTAAATACCGACATGGAACGGTCAAAAGGGCTGGTCGTTACAATTTCTCATCTCTGAACATGATTAATAACTGACAAATTAGAAAAATAACCTTGTACGGTGTTGGTGAAATAGTCAATTTGAATAAACGACTATCTAGACGCATGTCTGCCTGAACTGCCTTGCTTGGTCGATCTTACTACATTTTAGCTTAACGGGCGTATTGTCACAACCATCCAATTATCATACAAAGTTGTATCAGCAACGGTGAAAGGCTGAGCTTGTTGGGCTAGCAGAGCTAGTGGTATCTGATACATGTACGTGTTGTTTCCTATGTAACCTCTAAGTAATTGAACAAGCTCCTTGAATTAGTTCGAGGGATTTCTCTTGTTTTATTGTATTTATGTATGGCTGTTCCACCATTCCTTGAAATCGTCAAGCCGGTCATCCTATATATCCCAGACTTTGTCCTTTACCTCTAGTAGTTTGTCCCAATTACCCAAATTCTATTTAGATTGTCTCATTTGTTCTTCATATGTGTATTTTCCCATTCGCTATTCGGTCGCTCTTTGAATCATGCATTTGCTTACAACCCAATGACTAACTTGACTCTGCCTGGCTGAAAATCTATTCATAAATCAAATAACACTTCCTTCCGTTCATCTATTCATAAAGTTATAGACTCAGAGGAAGCAGAAGTAGCAACAGAGCCAGAAGAGTACCCCATAGTACTGAAAAATAAAAGAATATATATATATATATATATATATATATATATATATAGTGGATACAAAAAGATAAGCTTAGTAGAGGAGAAAATTGGGAAAACAAGAGCTTGAATGAATCATGAAAAATTCGAAAAGTGGAAATGAGGACTGTCTTTGCTGGTGTGGAGTGAAAGAGAGGCGAAGGCTGATTATATAGGGGATGAGGATTGAAAAGATGCAACTGTTTAATGGTAATAGAGTTAGGGTATGCCCTAGGGGCAATTATGTAATTTGATATATATATATATATATATATATATAAATCGTTAACCAATATTATTGAAATTGAAAATATTTTCTTTCTACTGTACTTGATATGATATAGTCATATTGATTAATTAATTTAATTAACAGTATATATAATAGAAAATCCATAAATGTGATTGTCATTACAAAGTGTTGTAATCGTGGGTAATTCTTCACAACAAAAATAAATATACAATTTTAGATATTCCTAACCAAGATGTGTTGATATTGGATATCAATACATCCTTTGAGACTAAAGTAGGTAATGTTATCCAAACATCGAAGACGATTAATAGTAATTGTTATTATTGAATCAAAGACTTTATTTTTTCGATTGTAAAATTGAAAGTTAATGGTATATGAATTTTGGCCGTTAACAAGTTCTATAAATCCAAAGTTATACAATTTTGATAAAGAGAATTAGCATAAATAATTTTCATTGTCGAGTGTTGTTTAAATAAATAAAGGGGATTATTATTGACACTCCAATTATTGTTAAGGGGGGTCAAATAAAAAAAATGTTAAGGGAAGTACTAATGCAGAGATCCCTCCTTAACAATTAAACTTTATTTTACCAAATTAGCCCTTTTTACAATATTATCTTTTTTAGTTGTTAATTTAAAAAAATGGTATATTAGTCGAACTACATCAGATTTATATACCAAAATATCAATAATCTCATTGTCGATATGCATCAGATCAGACGAAAATATATCATTCATAGGAAATCGATATAAACATATCGAACAATTTTTTTTATATGGTACCCCACCGCCGAATTTATCGATGCACCCCCATTTCGGCAACCCGACAACGAACACAAATTTCAAAAATGATGAACAATGTCAAACCAAAATATATATTACGGCAGACCTACACTGTTCATGTTGTTATGAGGTAGTTCACCTATTTCGGTGATGGAAAAAAAATCGTCATCTTCTATCAAAAAAATTGATACTACGGCGTTCGGCTCTCGAGACCAGCATAACAGAAGCTCTAACCTTCATTACTTCCATGACATTATACAATCGATTTCACATACCTTGTCAACAGTTACTCTACTATCTTAGGATCTTAGGAGGAGAGTTTCACGTTCTTCGTTCGCACCCTTATTTCTCCCCAAATGATTGTATTTTTTGTTTGCAAATAATTTAGCAATTTGGTTTTTTTGCATTTGAAATTGATTGGGATTTTGGGTTGGTAACAGATGTTATTACCAAGGTAAAAGGAATCGTAAAAAATTAAGTATGTGACTCCTCCTAACATTCTTTTCATGATTGGAGTGTTTTCAAAATTTGACCTCTACTTAACAATACTTGGAGTGTCAATAACAATGCCGACGTGTAAGCGCTAAATTTAGCCAAAATGTCACACAACCTGTTAGTGACGTGTGAACATTAACATCTGAATAGTTCAACATTTACCGTCGATTGGATTTACACTTTTGAATCAATAATGGCAAATACTCCAATAAACCACATGATTTAATTAATTTACAAATTGCTGTAAATTAATTAGGAATATGAGATGTTAATTATTAAATTTCATTTGATTTGTTCGAACTAGATATTAGTAAAGTGCATCTATAAAAGTTATAAACACCCGTATTGAAATCTGATATTAATAAAATATTTAAAATGATTAATTGCTAAGTATTATTTGGAATTTTATTATTGAGGCTTAATGCATCATGAAAAAATGAAAAGTTTTTTAATGCGAATTGAAAGTCAAAAGGAAAAATTAAAAGAATGAAAGAAATCTTCTCTTTATGGACGACCTGAATATCATTCATTAATGAATATTATTATTTTCTCTTTACGTCTATTTCTTCTAACATAAAAAGGGAAAAAAGTATTATTGAGGTTTAATTTAGAAGTAAACAGGGAAGATTTTAAAATAAGAAATTGAAAGGTTTCAGGTTTTCCTTTAAATCATATTATGTCTCTTTCTCTCTCTCTCTCTGATTCATTTAACTTTCCATAAAAGTAATTTTTAGATTTTTGAAGCTCTTTCTTTTTCCTTAATGAACTCCATGATAATAAAAGTTTCATAAAAAAATAAAGTAAACAAAACAGTTAAGTCCAGGTGGTTCTTGTCTCATGATCCTTACACCATCTACTGACTAATTTTTGAATCTTAGAGTTTTGATTCATCAATTAAAGTGAAAATCATTGGCTTGTTCTTGGTATATCTAATTTTATTTATTTGAATAATCATCATGTTGAAATCATTAGATTTTTATTTATATTACATCATTTTTATTTCGTGTATTCACCTTGTAACACCTAGATCCCATTCGGTTCGTCTTCGATAATCATATGTTCTTTATGTAGATTTAATTTGGATCTCCTTTTATTTACAAATACATTGATTATACGGTATTATGATCGAAATTGTCCAGATCCTTTATTTCATTTACTCTTTGTCCTTTTTATTGTTAGATCTAAATTATCATACTAGTATTACCGCACAACGGTGGGAAAACCGACCGTTTAATTGAATTATTTGAAATATTCCATTTTTACAAAAATTTCAATCAAACATATAACAAAATATTAGTTTCACAACAAAAATAAAAGTAAAAATATCATGAAAATGTCTAATAAAGAATAATTAAGTATAGAAAATTTTATACATGTAAAACTGTAATATATATAAAACTATATAATAATTAAAAAGGATGAACAATAAATAAATATTAGATATAATGGGAAAAAGGAGATGGAAAACTGATAGCATAAACATGCAAAAGATAAATAATCGATTGAAACTCAAAACTAAGAGAAATCGGCAACATAAACATTGCAAAAGATCTATCATGGTAATTGATAACCATAGAAAGATTTTGTTGCATATAAAGATTGAAATGCTTTCCTTTAGCCACAAAACGAGAACGAACAATATACTGTCTTTTCTTAAGAAAGACGCTTATGCAACTTATACAGCTTTACGCATTTGAATACAATTCCAAACTATAGAACCATAGGCAAAGTAGCAGCACAATTATAGAAAGGAGAGATGATAGTGTAAGTGTGTAAGTTGCTGCCCAACATCATTTTGCCAACCTAAAGTGCATTGAGTGGCCTCATTCAGCATCCAATAGTATTGAGTTAAGCATCCAGAAGTGTAAATCTAAGCAATGGAAATGTAGGAAATTTTTTTGCTCCAACATGAAGAAACATTCATATAGGATTAACAACTTCACTCTTGAGCCATTAATGCCAACAAATGCTCCATAGAATTGGTTAAGTTTCTTTAAAAGAATGATAATCTGAACTATGTGGCACTTGTTTTAGCAGAATTTATGCATAGGAGAAAATTGTGAGCCAAGAGGGAATCAAACTAAACAAAGACACAGTATCATAACACAATAATACACAGATAAATAAATTGATGTTTTTACTCATTGTAACACTTTGGTGACTTCTTTATGGGTAAAAAAGCAAGAACAGTATTTCTAAATGTCGAATATTAATTCAATTTACTCAAAATTGTTATTCGAATTTCGAACAAAAATGTCAACGCACAGTTATTCGCCAATCAAAATATTTGCATTGATGTTCGCTGTGCACCAGCACAAGTAAATGCAGTAAATAATTATATTCAAATTTGTTCTCATTACGACTCCCGTATATTTAACCATTCAAATTAATATTTTTCCACAGAACAATAGTAGTGTAAGTATCTATGTTGGGAATAATTACACGAAAATAATTGCTCGAACAAAAAAAAACATGCAAAAAAGAACCAACATGGGTGGGGACCTAAATCATTTTATGTTTTCTTTCTTAAAAAAATAAGGGCCCAAACAAAATTTCCTACACGCACGGACATGCTCACACAAAAAGGTGGAGATCCACCAAATAATACTTTAAAATTGCAATTTGCATCAGCCCATGCAATCAAACTGTCTTATAAAATCCAACTACTTGTACAAGTTAAGGTACTAAAAATTATTCAGCAGTATAAGAACAAAGAATGACTTATACCTCAAATACATTGTAGATGATTGTGATACAACCATTATTGTGACGGCCCGCCTCGCACCAACCGACATTTACTCCAAAAGTGCGCTGTACACATGTCCAGTTAGCACGGAACGGGTCGCCAGAAGGAAAAGGAAGAAGGAAACGAACATATAAAGAACCTGTAGAATGTCTCACAGCGCATAGAACAAAATATAATAACAACATACTTGACATAAAACAGGAGAGACAGTGCATAAGCTGAAAATCAGAACTAAACATCATAGCAGCGGAAATTCAGAATACAGCTTATTACAACTTTCAAACTGTCTCAAAGCAAAAGTAAGATAAATGAGGTACACTACTAATGCCCAAGTAGCGACCACCAACGACACAGGGAGAATGTATATATATATATAATACGTGGAAGCCTCCTGCCCGCCTCCGAATCAGCTACTCACGCATCACCAGCTAACATGTCTCTAGTCTGCTCGTGTGAGCACCCAGAGTAATAAGAGAAGACATAAAACTCTGGGTCAGACATAAAGCCTGGTATGAGCGATAAGCATCTAAAGTGAACAATAACAGGTAGACTAAAACATAACTAAACCTGGACCTGCAACCAAAGAGTTAGCACTACATACTGTACAACACTCTAAGGTATCATATCAAACAGTGTAAGGATACGGAGGTGGGGGAGGTGTGCATGTCATAATGATGGCAAACAATCAAGCATATCATCCATCCTCACGTCTCTCACTCAGTGCGTAAAGCATACGATATTCACCACTTCGATCACCCAACATTCCTTGCTACGATCACTTTGCCCCATGAAATCATAAATGGCTTCACTGCACTGATAACGTAGCCACTAATCTTTTGCTATGTCCACTTTGCCCCATGGAGTCACAAGAACCCCACTGCACTGGCTCATAGCCTTACTAATCCTTACTATGTCCACTTTGCCCCATGGAGTCACAAGAACCCCACTGCACTGGCTCATAGTCTTACCACGCATCACCTTGCCCCTCGGGTCATAATGACCCTACTGCACTGATAACGTAGTCTTGCTACCATCACTTTGCCCCTCAGGTCATAATGACCCTACTGCACTGATAAGTAGCCCATCATTCCTTTTTAGTGTTGAATCGAAGTTATGAACGTCGACAACTCCTTAGCACACGTCCCGCAGCAAAGTCCAACCATGAAGTGAACTCATTGGTTCCCAACTGGTTCCGGGATCCTGAGCTCTAACTTCCATTTGGACTACCTTTGCATCTCGGGTTATTGGTCATCACCATCGAATCGGATCGTAGCATTCAGATCGGATCGGTTCGGAGTCTTGTTCCCTTATCACCACGGTTCGGATCGGGTTCCTGCATTCGGATTGGGTCGCGCCTTCAACTCGTGGTCCTCCAGCTCCATCGGATCGGTTCGAGTACCCCTCATCGGATCGGGTCGGGTCTCCAAGTCTATCACCATGGATCGGTTCGTGATAAGTTCCTTCGGATCGGATCGTGGTCCTTCAAGCGGTTCGGATCGGAAAGCACTTCTCCAGGTCGACGGATCGTGCTCACCCTTTATGGACGGATCGGATCGTAATGCTCATTCGCGATCCGGATCGGAGTACTTCCGCTTGGGCACGGTGCTGCATCGCTTCGTCTCGTGTGCCTTGCGCAGATGGTTCGGTTCGGAGGAGATGACTCGGCTCGTAGTGATGTCCCACGGTCCCATAGGGCGATCCGATCGTCCCTCAACCCCCTATCCGATCCGAATCTCTGCACCTGGTCCAGCGAGCTGTTTACGCCCCTCGACGGCGTTTTCGACCATTCTAACTATTCTAAACAGTCACAAAGCATTTCATACAGTCATAGCAACATACATAATCAACCACAAACATCAAAACATCAATATGATAGGTAAAAATGGATCAAACATACCCAAAATCCCATATTTCCCCTTAAGCATGTTTAGGTGAAACTAATGATAGGATTAGCAAATCTTAACCAAATTAACCCAAATTCATATCAGAGGTCTAAAACATCATTCCAAATTTTATAAACATTTTTCCAAAATTTTATCATACTTAAATTCTCTAATTAACACTAATCACCCCTAATTAGCCATAATTAGTGCAAAACTATGCAAATCACTCACTTTAGCCACAAAATAAACTAAGATCTGAAATGAATCTCTGATTTAATGTGAATCTCAATGCCAAACAGCAGCTCCTTTGTTGCTTTGGTGAAGATCTTCCTTGATTAGGGGTTGCTAAGCCAAATCCTTGACCAAAAGATGATTTGGAGGTGATTTAGAGGTTAGAGGTCATTTTTAGGGTTCCTTGGTGATAAGTGGAGGCTAGAAAACTGAAATGGAATGATCCTCTATCTCATTTCAGCCTCCCCATAACCCTAATCCCGAAATGGGTTATGGGCCTACTCACTAATCACCCGATTTGGCCCGGTTAAGCAATTTTTCACCCTCCAAACCTTGTTCCAGCCATATCTCCCAAACGGCAAGTCCGTTTGGCTATTGTGACCACTCTACGGAAAGGTAAACCATCAAACGAATCCAATGGAAGTGGTTTCAGGTCAAAATTCCTTTCCAATCAAAAGTTATGGCCAAAACAGTACCGACTAGGGGCAAAATGGTCATTTAAAAATCGACAAAAATCATGAACATGGGAAATGACTCTAATGGATGTTTCCCAAAGTTTCATGACCATACAACTTCACATGGGAAAGAAATAAATATCCTACGATCCTATGATGTGTAGAATACGGGTCATTACACTCTCCCCCCCTTAAGAAATTTCACCCCCAAAATTCCCTAATCCAATCATACACAAGGGTCCCGCATGCCTATCAATCATAAAGCAACCATCATACATGCAAAACAAGTGAATAAGTCTATCCTAGCATGCGGAATAACTAAATCGCAAAGTAAATCTTACCAGGCAAAGAGTTCTGGGTGCATCTTCCTAATGCTCTCCTCTGTCTCCCAAGTACAATCATTCTCGTCCTCGCCCCACTGAACCTTAACTAGATTCACCGCCTTCCTTCGAAGTTGCTTCGTATCGTGCCCCACAATACGAATCGGCTTGCTGTTCCCAACCGCCTCAGGTTCTACTTCGAAGTCCTCTAACTGATCAGGTGAAATAGTCACATCTGAGTCGTGAACGAACTTCCTTAGTTGGGAAACATGAAATACATTGTGAACTCCTGCCATCTTCTCTGGTAAGCCAACTCTATACGCCAAATTCCCGACGAATTCAAGAACAGGGAATGGGTCAACAAATCTTGGTGCCAACTTGCCTCTCCTGCCAAATCGTATCACGCTCTTCAACGGAGAGATCTTGACGAACACCAAGTCACCAACGGAAAATCTCAAGTCTCTTCTCCTCTTATCAGCATAACTCTTCTGCCTATCTTGAGCAGCTTTCATTCGTTGCTGAATGATCTTAATCTTATCTGAAGTTTCCCTCACCACATCTGGTCCAAGCACAAACTTCTCGCCAGTCTCTATCCAACATGATGGTGAGTTGCACGGTCTTCCGTACAAAGCTTCATATGGAGCCATACCGATACTGGATTGGTAGCTATTATTATATGCAAACTCTACTAGATGCAAATGGTCATCCCATGATCCACCAAAATCCAATACACATGCTCTCAAGAGATCTTCCAATATACGATTCACCCTCTCCGTCTGACCGTCGGTCTGAGGATGATATGCGGTACTAAGATGTAATCTTAACCCTAGAGCCTCTTGTAAGCTCTTCCAAAACCCACTAGTGAACAACGGGTCTCGGTCACTCACAATGCTTTTGGGTACTCCATGAAATCTCACTACCCACTTCATATACAATTCGGCCAACTTGGCTGCCGTTCTGGTCGATTTGACTGGTATAAATCTTGCGCTCTTAGTCAATCGATCCACAATTACCCAAATGCCATCATATCCTGATCTAGTCCTTGGTAGGCCATCGATGAAATCCATCGAGACTTGCTCCCATTTCCATTCGGGAATTTCTAATGGTTGCAACAACCCACTAGGCTTCTTTTGCTCGGCTTTAACTAGCTGGCAATTCATGCATTTTGATATAAACTTCCCAACGTATCTTTGCATCCCTTCCCAGTAGTAAGTCTGCTTCATGCCTCGATACATCTTATTACCACCGGGGTAGATAGTCAGTTTTGAGTGATGACATTCTCTAAGCACTTCATCTCTCAAACCATTCACGTTGGGCACAACTAGTCTTCCATTCTTCCGAAGCCATCCATCTCGATCAAGCCCATACACATTCATCTCCTCATCTATACTCATCTCTAACTTGGAGATGATTTCTAATAGATTAGGATCGTCCCTCTAGCTAGAACCAATCCGCTCTATCAAAGTGGGTCTGATCGTCAAACTAGCTAGCATGACTGGATCCAATTCGCACCTTGGTCTGAAATCAAACCCCGCGATATACTCCAGTTGCTTCCATTCAAGAAACATTGCCCCTAAGCTGGCATGTCTCCTACTCAAGGCATCGGCTACCGCATTACCTTTCCCAGGTGTGTATGCGATATCAAAATCATACGAAGCCAAGAACTCTAACCATCTCTGCTGACGGAGATTCAGATCTTTCTGGGAGAAGAGATACTTTAACGATTTATGATCAGTAAACAACTCGAATCTTTCTCCCAAGAGATAATGTCTCCACATCTTCAGCGCAAATACAATCGCTGCCAATTCCAAATCATGGGTAGGATACTTCTTCTCATGCGGCTTTAGCTGTCGACTAGCATAAGCTACAACCCTACCTCCTTGCATCAATACAACACCCAGTCCGGTACCACAAACATCTGTGTATACCGTCATCTCTTCATTCCCTTTAGGAATGACTAACACTGGTGCACGCGTCAACCTCTCTTTTAGACCCTTGGAGGCATCCACACACACTTCGTCCCAGACGAAGGACTGATTCTTCTTAGTCAACTGAGTCAACGGTGCTGCAGTCTTGGAGAAGTCCTGGATAAACTTACGATAATATCCAGCTAATCCCAAGAAACTTCTTACATCTGTTGCATTCTTGGGCGTAGGCCAATCCTGTACCGTAGCCACCTTCGCAGGGTCCACGGCAATACCACTCTCTGAAACAACATGGCCCAAGAATCTCACTTCCCTTCTCCAAAAATGACATTTAGAGAATTTCGCTTTCAATTGGTGTTTCCTCAACACCTCCATCACTATCCTCAAGTGTCCCTTGTGTTCCTCCTCTGTCCTTGAGTAAACAAGTATATCATCCACGAACACAAGAATTAACTTATTCAACTGATCTCTGAATACTCGATTCATAAGATCCACAAAATAGGCTGGTGCATTGGTCAACCCAAACGGCATGACCAACCACTCATAAAATCCAGATGGCGTCCTAAATGTCGTTTTCGGAACACTCTCATCCGCTACTCGAAGCTGATGAAATCCTGTCGCGAGGTCCAACTGGGAGAACACTCTAGCTCCTTCCAGCTGATCAAACAAATCATCTATCCACGGTAGAGGATACTTATTCTTCCTCGTCACCTTATTCAACTCGCGATAGTCCACACACAAACGAAGGGAACCATCTGCCTTAGTGGCAAACACAACTGGAGCTCCCCACTCGGAGACACTCCTTCTAATAAATCCCTTCTTCAAAAGATTGCTGACTTGCACCCCGAGCTCTCGCTGCTCCCTTGGTGCCATACGACGAAGTGGCATCACTATAGGTCTGGCATCTTTCACTAAATCAATACGGAACTCAATCTCTCGGTGTGGTGGAAGCCCGGTCACCTCCTCGAAGACGTCCGGATACTGGCCAACCACGGGCATATCTGACAACTCATCCTGCGGGATGTCGAGGGAATTTACAAAACTAGCCATAACCCCATCACTGGGTAGACTACCAAACACTACCCTCCGCCCATCATCCGCCCTCACTGTCACCAAAAAGCCCTCACAGTCTACCACCACCCCGTATCTTTGGAGCCAATCGACTCCCAATATAATGCCATACCCAGTAAAGCCCAAAACAAAGCAATCACAAACATACATCCATGAATCGATAAGACCAAATTCCTGCAAATCATACTAAGGCTAGTCGAACCACCAATCGGGTTCGTCACTATCAATGGTCTATCGACTATCTCGGGTTCCAGTCCCAACCTATCTACCAGGTCACTAGATATGAAGGAACGGGAAGCCCCAGTATCAAACAAAACTCGAACTGGTATATCATAAATAGAAAGCATACCTTGAATAACAACATTCTTTCCTTTCTCCGCCGCAGTTGGGGCATTCGACGAAGAAGGGACAGCATCAATAGCATATGCTTTCACAATCTGCTTCTCCTTAAGAGGTTGCAGACACTTATCCTTCTGATGTCCCACTTGACCACAGTTGTAGCACTTCCTTTCCGCTGGCTTGGCCCGACATTCCTTAGCATAATGGCCCTTCTTACCACAGCTGAAGCACTCAACATCCTTCTTACTCTTTTTCTGGCCACCTTTAGATTGGTCCTGCTTTCTCTTATTCTGAGAGTTATTCTTGCCTCCACCGCCTGCTTGCGGCTTTGGCCCTTCCGCAGATGCAGCCTCAGTCTTTGACTTAGGGTAAAGACTCTCTGATCTCAAAGCTTTCCCCACGATCGATTCGAAAGTCTCATCGATGTGGTTGATAAGCCTTTCCCCCAAGTATCCATCCAAACCAGTAATGAACTTCTCATTCTTCTTCTCAGGAGTACCAATGAGAGAAAGTCCATACTTCGACAAAGTGTCGAACTTAGCAATATAGTCAGAAACTGCCCTTCCGTTCTGCTTGAGTTCCAAGAACCTCTTAAACAACACTGACTTCTGGGCAGCTGGAATGAACTTCTCGCTAAAGCGAGCCTTGAACTGATCCCACGTAACCTGGTCCTCTGGAGTAGCTGTTCTAATGGCATTCCACCAATTCATCGCTTGCCCTTGCAGCTGACGAGACGCTAGCCTCCTTTTCATCGCATCCTTAAGACCCAAATCGTCAAAGATACGGTCACAGCTATCCATCCAATCTTGAACATCCGTGGCCGACTCCGTTCCGTGGAACGGCTTCCCACCAAGATTAGTGCAATCTTTGCACAACTTGGCGAAATCGACCCTAGGCGCCTGCACTACTGGGCCAACACCAACTCCGGGATTGGGAACTACCCCTTGCACTTCTCTAAGCATGTCTCTCATGAGGTTAGTAAACATTGCCCTCATGTCAGCGGCATTCCCGTGGTTGGTCCCTCTACCAGCACCTCTCGTGTCTCGGCTCATCGTTAATCTGTAAAAAGGAAACGATTAACGACCCCATAGTGGTGCTAGTGCAGTGCGACTTCATTCTTATACTACTAATAGTATATATATACATAGCTTTTGAAAACCAAAGTAATCACAAATACGCGCTCTCATATACGTACTATCTCTCCCTAGTGTCTTTCCCTAGGTTAACTACGCAACCTAGAGCTCTGATACCAAGTGTGACGGCCCGCCTCGCACCAACCGACATTTACTCCAAAAGTGCGCTGTACACATGTCCAGTTAGCACGGAACGGGTCGCCAGAAGGAAAAGGAAGAAGGAAATGAACATATAAAGAACATGTAGAATGTCTCATAGCGCATAGAACAAAATATAATAATAACATACTTGACATAAAACAGGAGAGACAGTGCATAAGCTGAAAATCAGAACTAAACATCATAGCAGCGGAAATTCAGAATACAGCTTATTACAACTTTCAAACTGTCTCAAAGCAAAAGTAAGATAAATGAGGTACACTACTAATGCCCAAGTAGCGACCACCAACGACACAGGGAGAATGTATATATATATAATACGTGGAAGCCTCCTGCCCGCCTCCGAATCAGCTACTCGCGCATCACCAGCTAACCTGCCTCTAGTCTGCTCGTGTGAGCACCCAGAGTAATAAGAGGAGACATAAAACTCTGGGTCAGACATAAAGCCTGGTATGAGCGATAAGCATCTAAAGTGAACAATAACAGGTAGACTAAAACATACCTGAACCTGGACCTACAACCAAAGAGTTAGCACTACATACTGTACAACACTCTAAGGTATCATATCAAACAGTGTAAGGATACGGAGGTGGGGGAGGTGTGCATGTCATAATGATGGCAAACAATCAAGCATATCATCCATCCTCACATCTCTCACTCAATGCGTAAAGCATACGATATTCACCACTTTGATCACCCAACATTCCTTGCTACGATCACTTTGCCCCATGAAGTCATAAATGGCTTCACTGCACTGATAATGTAGCCACTAATCCTTTGCTATGTCCACTTTGCCCCATGAAGTCACAAGAACCCCACTGCACTGGCTCATAGCCTTACTAATCCTTACTATGTCCACTTTGCCCCATGGAGTCACAAGAACCCCACTGCACTGGCTCATAGTCTTACCACGCATCACCTTGCCCCTCGGGTCATAATGACCCTACTGCACTGATAACGTAGTCTTGCTACCATCACTTTGCCCCTCAGGTCATAATGACCCTACTGCACTGATAAGTAGCCCATCATTCCTTTTTAGTGTTGAATCGAAGTTATGAACGTCGACAACTCCTTAGCACACGTCCCGCAGCAAAGTCCAACCATGAAGTGAACTCATTGGTTCCCAACTGGTTCCGGGATCCTGAGCTCTAACTTCCATTTGGACTACCTTTGCATCTCAGGTTATTGGTCATCACCATCGAATCGGATCGTAGCCTTCAGATTGGATCGGTTCGGAGTCCTGTTCCCTCATCACCACGGTTCGGATCGGGTTCCTGCATTCGGATCGGGTCGCGCCATCAACTCGCGGTCTTCCAGCTCCATCGGATCGGTTCGAGTACCCCTCATCAGATCGGGTCGGGTCTCCAAGTCTATCACCACGGATCGGTTCGTGATAAGTTCCTTCGGATCGGATCGTGGTCCTTCAAGCGGTTCGGATCGGAAAGCACTTCTCCAGGTCGACGGATCGTGCTCACCCTTTATGGACGGATCGGATCGTAATGCTCATTCGCGATCCGGATCGGAGTACTTCAGCTTGGGCATGGCGCTGCATTGCTTCGTCTCGTGGGCCTTGCGCAGATGGTTCGGTTCAGAGGAGATGACTCGGCTCGTGGTGATGTCCCACGGTCCCATAGGGCGATCCGATCGTCCCTCAACCCCCTATTCGATCCGAATCCCTGCACCTTGTCCAGCGAGCTGTTTACGCCCCTCGACGGCGTTTTCGACCATTCTAACTATTCTAAACAGTCACAAAGCATTTCATACAGTCATAGCAACATACATAATCAACCACAAACATCAAAACATCAATATGATAGGTAAAAATGGATCAAACATACCCAAAATCCCATATTTCCCCTTAAGCATGTTTAGGTGAAACTAATGATAGGATTAGCAAATCTTAACCAAATTAACCCAAATTCATATCAGAGGTCTAAAACATCATTCCGAATTTTATAAACATTTTTCCAGAATTTTATCATACTTAAATTCTCTAATTAACACTAATCACCCCTAATTAGCCATAATTAGTGCAAAACTATGCAAATCACTCACCTTAACCACAAAATAAACTAAGATCTGAAATGAATCTCTGATTTAATGTGAATCTCAATGCCAAACAGCAGCTCCTTTGTTGCTTTGGTGAAGATCTTCCTTGATTAGGGGTTGCTAAGCCAAATCCTTGACCAAAAGATGATTTGGAGGTGATTTAGAGGTTAGAGGCCATTTTTAGGGTTCCTTGGTGATAAGTGGAGGCTAGAAAACTGAAATGGAATGATCGTCTATCTCATTTCAGCCTCCCCATAATCCTAATCCCGAAATGGGTTATGGGCCTACTCACTAATCACCCGATTTGGCCCGGTTAAGCAGTTTTTCACCCTCCAAACCTTGTTCCAGCCATATCTCCCAAACGGTAAGTCCGTTTGGCTATTGTGACCACTCTACGGAAAGGTAAACCATCAAACGAATCCAATGGAAGTGGTTTCAGGTCAAAATTCCTTTCCAATCAAAAGTTATGACCAAAACAGTACCAACTAGGGGCAAAATGGTCATTTAAAAATCGACAAAAATCATGAACATGGGAAATGACTCTAATGGATGTTTCCCAAAGTTTCATGACCATACAACTTCACATGGGAAAGAAATAAATATCCTACGATCCTATGATGTGTAGAATACGGGTCATTACAATTATTATTTCCTTTAATTCAGTTTTCATGTTTAACATTTCTAATGCGCAGATACATGAACAATCAATGAAAGCCAGAGAAGAAGCTAAGGCCGAGTAACGAAAACAATCAAATGAGTGAATGTTCTGAATGAAAACAATCAGTTTCCATGTTTATCAGCTCTCTGTTGAAATTTGTTCTCCCACCCCACAAAAAAAAGCTGTTGGTTGATGAAAATAGTGGATTGGAGGATCGCATGAGTTGGGGGTTCAGGAACCACATCCCAAAAAGTGTACACAGCAAATGCTCACTAGAATTGGTAAAGTTTCTTTAAAAGAGCGATGATAAACTGAACTATGTGACACTTGTTTTAGCAGGATTTATGCACAGGAGAAAATTGTGAGCCATAATCACGATTAAACTAGACAAAGACACAGTATCATAACACAATAATACATAGCTATAGCCAAAAATTATAAGCACAAATTAGCGTTTCTTTTGCAGTAAGATCCAGATATAAGCTTCGGTAGGATTTATAAAACAAATTCGAAACATTCTGAAATGAATCAATTTCCAAATTTATTCATTAATTAATTATCAATTAAATTCATAATTTGGTTCCTTTAAAGTGATCTTATATGTACAAATTTACAAATTTTGTGACTTCTGACTTTGCTTTGTGCTCTTCGTCTCCTCTTAGATAGTGGGATTTGAGAGCATACACGGGATTCTTAATCATAGAAGGAAAATGAATTAGAAAAGGAGAACGAAAAAATTAGGGGTATGGCTGATTCGATTGCAAGGATGGATGGAGGAAAACACGTTTTGCAGTTTAATCGTGATTACGGCGAGGAGGAGAAGAAAGCGGAGGAAGAGCGGGTTTAGGAGAAAAAAAGACGATACCTAGATTGAAGGACGCTGAACGTAAAAAACCATAAATCTGATGATGTGTGGTGCTAATTTGAAATTAGAAGCTATCAAACTGGAATTATCGACAAAGAAGGAGTCGGATGAAGAACGCGAACAATAAGAATCGGAGGCAAGAAGAAAGAATCGAGAAAGAAGGAAACCAGGGAGAAAATATTATTGTTGAGCGAAAATTATGCCGAAATTTATTGGCTCAGACAATTTGTTTTTGGCTCTTACAGTAGAGAAACCTCCCTAACGGTCGGTTTGACAATGAATTTGTATACCAAATTATTCAATATAATTTTTATCGTTGTTTTGAAATTAAGAAAATATGAAATTATTTTATTATGTTGCATATACAATTTTATACACATAAACATTAATAAACTATTTTTGTTCATTGTTTAAAATCACATTATAATTGATTTTTAGTGTTGCATGGTTACTGCCCAAATAATTCTTTTGGATATATAGATCCTAAAAAACAAAATCTTTTATTTCTTACCTAAGTTTAGAAATGAATCATGTTTGATAGAATTGAGTGCAAAATATATGTTGTCTTGATTACAACACACACACACACACACACTCTTTATTTTAAACTTAATATATAACTTGAAAAATTGAAAATATTAGTATATATATTTATGTTATTTTAGTCTCAGATGCAAAAGTATAAAATTTATTTTCTAGCTCCTCCTTGAAATTATTGTTATAATTTTTAATTCTTGATTTGGTAACTTACACATTTGGGGTAACATTTTAACATGCATATATGTAAACTTGTTTACTACTACACACGTATATATTTTATTTTGAAAATGGAAACTAGGATAATAAAGGTATGTACAAATTAAGATGTAAAATTCATTTAATATAACCTTTGATATAATTAAAGAGAAAAACAAAAGATTACTATCTATGAATTAATTATCTCTTTGCTCTACCCATTTTAGTAGAAAAAGGAAATAAAAAAGTTTTCCTTCTTTAGATTTTGTTATATTTACTTGCACAAATACATGCTGATTGTGTACCACATTTATTTTTCATAACTTGAATGTGTTTGATACATTCATTGTATTACAAACATATGCATACAATGTATACAACATTTACATTTCAGACGACTGAACATGTTTGATACATCCATTTTTAATCCTATAAGTTGAAATTATATTTAACACTTGCCAAATAAAATAAAATAATTATTTTATTTAAAAGAAATTTAGAAAAGTCTTAATGTATTTTGATTTCGTAAACCCATTAAACTTTTAAATGGCTAATTATATAAAATTCACTCATTTTTCGGTTGTGGGCTAGCCTAGTTGCAACAATGGTATCAGATCCCAATAGCCTATGCAGCCTAAATAAATCATGTTAGGCTAAATAATTAGGCTTTACTACCTAATACGGTGTTTAAAAGGGTAATAAATAGGATTGTGATAGGGTGATCTACAACCCTGTCCTACCTGGTTATCAACCTAAATTGAAAGCTGAAGTGAGCCCAAATATTGTCTATGACACCCCAAACCCCTTAATAAGTTGAAGTGAGCCCAAAAATTTTCTGTGCCACCCCACATCCCTTAACACAACACAAACGAGTCATGTCAAGAAATGTGGAGTGTCATCATAAAGACTAAGATCCACATGACATAACATATAAATATAGCAGAACATTTCAAAAATAAAACATTTTTTATACAAAATCCAGTTTTTATCTATAAAAAAATCATAACAACACAAATGTAAAATTTCCTTAGTCTCATATGCCAAATCAGCATGCAAAAATAAACATTTCCTCCTTAAGTACCAATCCAAACCAACATGGATGAAAAGACATAAAGTAAAAGAAAATACATCAACATAAAGAAAATAAGAAGTCCAATATGAATAGCCCAAGCTTCTTAGACCAATCTCTGCCATGTGAGCATAATGAGAGAGAAAAGAGCAGAATAAAGAATGGGTTAGACAAAAGTCTGGTGAATAAAAGTGATTACTAGAAATTTGAATAAGTAAGAAATAATATGCTTGATAATAGTTTTAGTGTTACAAGGGTGATGTGTCCGTGCACAACAAAAGGTGATTTATGAGATTGTTTGCACAATTGGTTGCTACATTACAAGTGTTATTAGAATTAATCCCTGATCATATCTAAGCATTGGCCTTTCCAATCCACCATCTAACTAGCATGGTAGTATGCCCATGAGAACCAGTCCATACATGAAATGCCACCAAACAAATCAACACCCATTGATCCACCTATTGGACATTATCTAGCGCGTGGACACAATAGCAGTTTATTTACACTAATCGATGTACTGCACGCTCGGTCATCATTGGTACACATTAGCTATCGTATCCCATTTGACCACTTACCATCCTAATTAGCATTGCGTACCTAATCCCTGTCCCAAGAACCTGGGAGCCTCAGTCTCCCGACCTAAGTAGTATACTATCGATATGAGTCATAACAAATAACATTCTAATTGCACCCCCTCCCCATCTTAGTCTCTCAACCTGAGAACGCAGTCTCCCAACCTTAGTTTTAGTATGGTGCTAAGGGTACCCCAATATGTTCTTCATAATACTACAATTAAAAAATATAAACTCATTAAATTTTGTGTGTTTCCTAATAACACATTACCTCTCCGTTCTAATCTCTCACTCAACCGTTATTTGCCGAATAATTCAACGTACCACCACTGAGAGAAATAAAGAAAAGAGTTTAATGTTTTCAACAATGGTGATTTAGAGCCGAACAGATCAAATTCCCACGGTTTATAATAATCAAATAATGTACAATCTAGGAAAAATAACCAACAAAGTGAGACATGGTGTTCAACGACCGAGCGGAACAAATACACTCTCTTATCGTCAACGTTTGATTCGAGCGTTTTTTGCAGATCGAGTTTAACTTAGGGTTTTCGAAGGCAATGGCAGCAAGATGGAGAAATAAGAGAAATACGGTGGTAGCCTTTATTTTTAATTGTTTGGTATTAGGAAGAGAGGAATATAATATTTTGTGGTATTTTTTAGTTTCGGTGTTAGAAGAACGTATTGGGGTTCCCTTAGCACCACACTAGTTTTATTTATTGAATCAGTTTCCTTACCCGAGTCTAACCTATTATCTCAGTCTTTTGACTTGTGTCTTTCCTATTATATTCTACTTTCCATAATGGCGGTTTTTAATATCAAAATAGGTTTTATACTTTTCTTATTCATTTTATTATGATGTTCTAACTTCCAAAGATAATTTTCAGCATAGTAATAATTTTTTTTTCCATTTTTTCTTTTTTAATATAACATGTGTCATAATTTTCTTGCAAGTCCCCAAGTCTTGCTCGTTTTCAGCCTATTTTCCTTTTATTACATATCTATATGTTTTATAGTGTTTTTGGTTTATTTTTTGTGAATTCAATTCGGTACATTTTTATTATAAATCTACATGTTTTACAGTGTTTTTCTGTAAATTTAGAGTTCTCATATTTTATTCATAATTCGTGAAATTTGCTGTCTTTTTCTATTTTTTCATGTGTCTCAAAAGATCTAATATTCTTTTCGATAATAACACATTTTCATAATTATTAACTATGTTAACAGATATAAAAGAATTGTAGATAACTGTAGTAAACTAGAAATAAATGCGACGACCCGTTATACACCACTAGGGCTCATAACTAAAATTTTACGCTGGACAATCACCTGATCATTGTAAAGCGATCGTCATGAGAAAGAAGTAGCAGAGAATATGAGAAATGAGAAAAAAAAATATAGAAGAGGACACAACATAAACACAATCGCAGAACCGGTCGTATATCTCATGGCGCATCAGATAACATATAATAATCAAATCACATATATAAAATAAGGGAATCAGTAATAGCTATATAAACCAGATAATCAGAGTATGTAGGCATATACAGTTATACAGAACAGTAATAGAGTTTATATATGAGATAAATAAACTCAACTCATTAATTGTCTCAAATAAAAATACATAATACTATCAAGGCTCCGTAGTATTACACAGTGGAATAAACAATATGGATATAAATACAAATAGGTAAAACATATCCTCTTACTAATCTCCCTGCTTGGCTACGAATAATATCCGTACATGTCACCTGGCTTGCTCATCAACATTGACGATGAGCACCTAAGGTCATAAGTAGAAAATAAAACATACCTGCCATGCTATTGCATCCACAGAGTTAGCACATATAAATATATACATACTACTCCGTGATAATCAACACGGGTGTATTATACATCAAAATACATAGGATGCCAAGATATCCAAATCAATGATATCATCATCGCATGACAGCCCTAAAGTGATAAATGATTAGGCAACCATAACAGCCATTATCTATCCTCACATTCACTAACTTAGTGTGTTGGATACACACAATGTTTGTATGATCACATGTCAGATCATAGACGGCTGTGGTCTCGGTTCCTCATACTCGAATCCATGCAACTCAGACAGTCAAGAACTAAACTATTTGATGATAGTTAGGGGCACTTTGATTTAAGAGCCATCATCGCTCCGGGAGCTATCGTCGCTCCAATTGCCATCGTCGCCTTTGATCATCTTATAGGTACGCCCTCTCTACCAGTGTGTATCAAAACTTACAAACATTATGAGTCCCTCAGCACACATTTTTCCACAATCAAACTAATCTTAGACTGTCCTTGTAACCTTCCCCGAAGCCAGCATAGTTTGGGAATTATCCTAGACTGGTTGTCACTCACAGAATATCAATGGTCCCAATAATCTGTTTCGACGATCCCTTCTTCTCGACTCAAAATATCTTATTTTGCATTTTGGTAAAAAACCATCCATCATAACTGCCTCAATCCGCACCCACCGATCGAAGAGCTATGTGACGGCCCGCCCCGCACTAGCCGACATTTCCAATGAAAGTGCGTTGTGCCAATGCCCGACTAGCACGGGAAGGTCGCCAAAGAAAGGAAAAGAAAGGAATTTGAACTAAAAAGGAACCTGTAGAATGTCTCACAGCGCATGGAATAAAATATAGTAATAACATAACTTTGACATAAAACAGGCAAGACAGTGCATAAGCTGAAAACAAAACCATCATAGCAGTGGAAATCCAAAATACAGCTTATCATCCAAACCAACATTATTACAACTTTGAAATACCATCTCTAAAGCAAAGGAAAGAGGTGCACCACTAATGCCCAAAGTAGTGTCCAACAACAACACAGGGGATACACACACACACACACACACACACACCCATACGTGGGAGCCTCCTGCTCATCTCCGGTACAATTACTCGTGCATGATCACCTGACCTGTCTATAGTCTTCCCGTTTAAGAGCACCCAGAGTAATAAGAAGAGACATAAAACTCTGGGTCAGACAAAAGTCTAGTATGAGCGATAAGCAGCAAAACAGAACAATAACAGGTATACATAATCATACATGAACCTGGATCTGCAACCAAAGAGTTAGCACAACAGGATGTACAATACTCTAAGGTGACACTAACACATGGTGTGAAAATAATGGGGAGGGGGTGTGCATGTCATGGTGATAGCAAACATCAAACATAGAAACCATCCTCACATCTCTCACTCAGTGCGTAAAACATTTAATATCTACCACTTTGATCACCCAATCCATTGCTACGATCACTCTGCCTCATGGAGTCGTGACGGCTCCACTGCACTGATCCATAGCCACTAATCCTTTGTAATGCCCACCCTGCCCCATGGAGTTCTGACAACTGCACTGCACTGGCTCATAGCCTTGCCATGATCACTCTGCCCCATGAAGTCATGACAACTTCACTACACTGATCCATAGCCAGTATCCGTCTCTCTGTGGTGAGACAAAGCTATAGACATCGATAACCCCTTTGCACATGTCCCGCAGCAAAGTCCAATCATAAAGTTAACTCGCTGGTTCCCATCTGGATCTCGAGTTCTACTTCCTATTTGGACTTCCTTCGCATCTCGTGTTTGTCGAATTGGGATTGGTCTTCAGAAAATTCATCGCATGGTAATGGCTTAAGTGACGGTTCAGTACCCCATGCCTGGTTCGGTACGGTGCTCTTAGTCCACACTTCAGTTCGGGTCGTGGAGCTCCATGTGCGGTTCGATTGGGGTATATGTGTATATAATGCTCAAGCCACCGGTTCTGTCCTCTTCAAGTTTCCTCGGTTCGATTCGAAATTCCCAATTCCATTCACTCCGATCTCACTTGTTTCACCCCAATTCCATCCAGTCCGGGCCTTCCTTGTTGCCCTTGTGATTTTACGCTGCTGAAGTTGCCATCACCTTGGTTCGGTTCGGCTAACCGACCCGATCCCCCTCATCCGATCCGATCTGGATCCCTGTAGCATTTCCAACAAGCTATTTTTCGTCCATTCTCGCCATACGACGATGTTTTCAACCATTCTAACTTTACTAATCAATTATAAAACAATCCAAACAGTAGTAGTAACATATATGATCAATGAACAAGGTCAAAACATCAAGCATATAGGTTATTTAAGATCAAACATACCCCAAAAGCATGATTTTCCCCTTAATCCCCTTTATCATGTTTTAACAATTGGATCAACAAAACATGTCCAAATTAACCCAAATTTTTATCATAGCCCTAAAATAATATTTAAGAATTTTCACATATTTTTCCAAAATTTTAACATGCATAATCTCGTTAATTAACACTAATCATCCCTAATTAGCCGTAATTAGTGAAAAACAATGCAAATCACTCACCTTAGCAACAAAATAAACTTAGATCTGAAATGATTCTTTAAATGGCACGAATTCCAATGCACGCAGAAACCTGTGCCTCTAATTTGATGTTGATTAGACTTGGTTTGATGCTACTTAGCTTAATCTTCAATTAGAAAGTGATTTGGAGGTGTTTTAGAAAGTGGAGGTCATTGTTAGGGTTCAAGAGATGTAACCGGTGGCTAGAAAACTAATTAGAAATGATTTTCCAGAACCTGTCAGCCTCCCCATAACCCTAATTCCGAAATGGGTTATGGGCCTAGCTGTTAATCACTCTAATTAGGCCCAGTTAAGCTGTTTTTCACCTACTAAACCTTAATTCAGGCATATCTCCCAAATGGTAATCCGTTTGATTAATATGACCACTCTACGGAAAGGTAAACCATCATCCAGATCTAACGGAAGTGGTTTCAGGTCATAAATCCTTACCAATCAAAAGTTACGGGCAAAACAAGATTCGCTAGGGGCAAAATGGTCATTTAAAAATTGGCAAAATTGTGAACATTGAAAATGACCCCAATAGTCGTTCCCCAAAGTTACACGACCATACAACCTCATATGAAAAAGAAATAAATATTCTACGATCCTTCGATACGTAGAATGCGGGTCGTTACACTCCCCCCTCCCACTCCCCCCAAGAAATTTCGCCCTTGAAATTCCTTAACCAAAAACATACAAAGGTGTTCCGCTTGCCTATCAGTCATTCACAAACAATCAAACATACATAACAAGCCTACCCTAGCATGCGGTTCCCTAACAAGGGAAGAAATTATCACTATTAAAATCTTACCAGGCAAAGAGTTTTGGATGCGATTCCCTTATGCTCTCCTCTGTTTCTCAAGTATAGTCACTCTCATTCTCACCCCACTGAACCTTGACCAATTTCACCTTCTTCCTTTGAAGTTGCTTCGTATCGCTCTCGACAATACGGATCGGCTTGCGGTTCCAAACCGCCTCGGGTTCTACTTCGATGTCATCCAACTGATCTGGTGAAATAGGCATATCGGGGTCGTGCACGAACTTCCTAATCTGGGAAACATGAAATACATTGTGAACTCCCGCCATCTTGTCTGGCAACTCAACTTTATATGCCAAATTCCCAATTTGCTCGAGAACTGGGAATGGACCAACAAATCTTGGTGCTAACTTGCCTCTCCTGCCAAATCGAATCACGCTCTTTAACGGAGAAATCTTGACAAACACCGAGTCGCCAATGGGGAATTTTAGATCTCTTATCCTCTTATCAGCATAACTCTTCTTCCTATCCTGAGCAGCCTTCATTCGCTATTGGATAACTCTGATCTTGTCTGAAGTTTCTCTTATCGCATCTGGCCCAAGCACAAACTTCTCACCGGTTTCTAACCAACATGATGGTGAGTTGCACGGTCTTCCGTACAAAGCTTCAAATGGAGCCATACCAATACTAGACTGATATCTATTATTATATGCGAATTCAATCAGATGCAAATGGTCATCCCATGACCCTCCAAAATCTAATATGCAAGCTCTCAGGAGATCTTCTAATACTCGATTCACCCTCTCTGTCTGACTGACGGTTTGAGGATGGTACGCGGTGTTGAGCTGTAATTCTGATCCTAAAGCCTCTTGTAAGCTCTTCCAAAATCCACTAGTAAACAACGAATCTCGATCGCTCACAATGCCTTTGGGTATTACATGAAATCTCACTACCCACTTCATATACAGTTCCGCTAACTTAGCTGTCGTTCTGTTCGACTTGACCGGTATAAACCTTGCACTCTTGGTCAGCCGGTCCACAATCACCCAAATACTATCATGGCCCGATCTAGTCCTTGGTAACCCATCAATGAAATCCATTGAGACTCATTCCTATTTCCATTCTGGAGTTTCTAATGTTGCAACAAACCACCAGATTTCTTTTTCTCAGCTTTAACTAGCTGGCAGTTCATGCATTTGGATATAAACTTTCCAACGTCTCTTTTCATCTCTTCCCAGTAGTAGGTCTGCTTCATGTCTCGATACATTTTATTACCACCGAGATGTATAGTCAGTTTTGAGTGATGACATTCTCTAAGCACTTCATCTCTCAATCCGTTGACACTGGGCACAACTAGTCTCCCATTCTTTCTAAGCCATCCATCTCGATCAAGCCCATACTTGTCGATCTCCTCGTTGATACCCATCTCTAACTTGGATATGATTTCCAATAGATTAGGATCGTCCCTTTGACTGGAACCAATCCGCTCAATGAAAGTGGGTCTGATCATCAAACTTGCTAACATTTTCTGGAACCAATTTTCACTTTGGTCTGAAATCATACCCAGCGATATACTCCAGTTGCTTCCATTTTAGAAGCATAGCCCCTAAGCTGGCATGTCTCCTATTTAATGCATCAGCTACCACATTACCCTTTCCTAGTGTACATGTGATATCGAAATCATAGGAAGCCAAGAATTCTAACCATCTTTGCTGTCGGAGATTTAGATCCTTCTGAGAGAAGAGATACTTTAATGACTTATGATCGGTAAACAACTCGAATCTTTCTCCCAAGAGATAATGTCTCACATCTTCAATGTGAACATGATTGCTGCCAATTCCAAATCATGGATAGGATATCTTTTCTCATGAGGTTTTAGTTGCCGACTAGCAAAAGCTACCAACCTACCTCCTTGCATCAATACAACACCTAGTCCGGTACCACATGCATCCGTGTATACTATCATCTCTTCATTCCTTTTAGGAATGACTAACACTGGTACACACGTCAACATTTCCTTTAGGCTCTTGAATGCATTTTCACATCTTTCATCCCAAACGAAAACTTGATTCTTCTTAGTCAACTGAGTTAACAGTGCTGCTATCTTTGAGAAGTCTTTGATAAACTTACGATAATATCCAGCTAATCCCAAGAAACTTCTAATGTCTGTTGCATTCTTAGGCGTAGACCAATCTTGTACCATAGCCACCTTCGTATGGTCCACGGCAATACCATTCTCTGAAACAACATGGCCCAAGAATCTCACTTCCCTGCTCCAGAAGTGACATTTAAAAAACTTCGCTTTCAATTGGTGTTTTCTCAACACCTCCATTACTATCCTCAAATGTTCCTTGTGTTCCTCTTCTATCCTCGAATAAACCAAGATATCGTCCACGAACACAAGAACAAACTTATTCAATTGATCCCTGATTACCCTATTCATAAGATCCACAAAATATGCTGGTGCAATGGTCAACCCGAATGGCATGACCAACCACTCATACAACCCAGACGGTGTCCAAAATGTCGTTTTAGGAATACTCTCAGCTGCTACTCGAAGCTGATGAAATCCTATTGCGAGGTCCAATTGGGAGAACACTCTTGCTCCCTCCAGTTGATCAAACAAATTATCTATCCGTGGATGATGATACTTATTCTTTCTAGTTACCTTATTCAACTCGCGATAGTCCACACACAAACGAAGGGAACCATCTGTCTTGGTAGCAAATACAACTGGTGCTCCCCACCCGGAGACACTTCTTCTGATAAATCCCTTCTTCAAAAGATCGCTTACTTGCACCCCAAGCTCTCGCTGCTCCCTTTGTGCCATACGATGAAGTGGCATTACTATAGGTCTGGCATCTTTCACTAAATCAATACGGAACTCAATCTCCCGGTGTGGTGGAAGTCTGGTCACTTCCTCGAAGATATTCGGATAGTGGCCAGCAATGGTAACCCATGATAACTCGTCTTGTGGAATGTCGAGGGAATTTAGAAAACTAGCCATCACCTCATCACTAGGTAGGCCACCAAACACTACCCTCTGCCCATCATCCGCCCTAATAGTCACCGAAAATCCCTCACATTCTACCACCACCCCGTATCTTTGGAGCCAACCGACTCCCAAAATAATGCCAAACCCAGTAAAGCCCAAAACAAAGTGATTACAAGCAAACATACATCCATGACTCGATAAGACCACACTACGACAAATCATACTAAGGCTACTCGAACCTCCAATTGGGGTCGTCTCAACTAAAGGTCTATCGACTATCTCGGGTTCCAATCCCAACCTATCTACCAGGTCACTAAATATGAAGGAACAGGAAAACCCAGTATCAAATAGTACTCGAACAGGAATATCATAAACGGAAAGAATACCTTAAATGACGACATTCTTTCCTTTCTCCGCCGCAATTGGGGTATTCGACGATGAAGGAACAACATTAATAGCATATGCTTTCACAATCAGTTTCTCTTTAGGGGGTTGCGGACATTTATCCTTGTGATGTCCCACTTGGCCGCAGTTGAAGCACTTCCTGTCCATTGGCTTTGCTCGACATTCTTTAGCATAGTGGCCCTTCTTGCCATAGCTAAAGCACTCAACCTCTTTCTTACTCTTTTTTTGACCATCATTAGCTTGGTTCTGCTTCCTCTTATTCTGGGAATTATTCTTGCCTCCACCGCTTCCTTGCGGCTTTGGCCCCTCTGCAGATGTAACAGTGACCTCAGTCTTGGGCATAGGATAAAGGCTTTCTGATCTCAATGCTTTCCCAACAATCGATTCAAAAGTCTCATCAATATGGTTTATAAGTCTTTCCCCTAATTACTGATCTAAGCCTGTTATGAACTTCTCATTCTTCTTCTTGGGATGGTCAATGAGGGATAATCCATACTTCGATAAAGTATCGAACTCAGCAATATACTCCGAGACTGCCCTACCATTCTGCTTAAGCTCCAAGAACTTCCTAAACAACTCTGACTTCTGAGCAGCAGGGATAACCTTATCACTGAATCGGGCCTTAAACTGATCCCAAGTAACTTGATCCTCAGGAGTAGCTGCCTTAACAGCATTCCACCAATTCATAGTCCGTCCTTGCAGTTGACGGGATGCTTGCTTCCTCTTCATCACATCATCGATCCCTAAGTCCTCGAAGATGCGCTCACAACTATTGAGCCAATCCTGAACTTCTATAGCTGATTCCGTTCCATGGAACGACTTCCCACCAAGACTAGTGTAGTCCTTACAGAGCTTGGTGAAATCAGCCATAGGCGCTTGCACCGCTGCACCACCACCATTTGAAGCATTAGGAGCTGCTCTCTAAACATCCCTAAGCATCTCTCTCATGAGGTCAGTGAACATCGTCCTTATATCAGGAGCTTTCCTATTATTGGCTCCTAAGCCTGTACCCCTCGTATATCGGCTCATCGTTCAATCTGTAAGGAGAAAACGGTTATCCATCTCTTCAGTGGTGCCAGTGCAGTGCGACTCCATCCTTATATATATACACACTAATAGTATGTATATATAACTTTTGAAAGCCAAAATATAACAAATACGTGCTCTCATATACGTATATTATCTCTCCCTGGTGTCTTTCCCTAGGTCAACTACGCAACCTAGACTTTGATACCAAGTGTGGCGACCCGCCCCGCACCAGCCGACATTTCCAATTAAAGTGCGTTGTGCCAATGCCCAACTAGCATGGGAAGGTCGCCAAAGAAAGGAAAAGAAAGGAATTTGAACTAACAAGGAACCTGTAGAATGTCTCACAACGCATGAAATAAAATATAATAATAACATAACTTTGACATAAAACAAGCGAGACAGTGCATAAGCTGAAAATGAAACCGTCATAGCAGCGGAAATCCAAAATACAGCTTATCATCCAAACCAACATTATTACAACTTTGAAATACTATCTCTAAAGCAAAAGAAAGAGGTACACTACTAATGCCCAAAGTAGTGTCCGACAACAACACAGGGAGAATATATATATATATATATATCATACGTGGGAGCCTCCTGCTCGTCTCCGGTACAACTACTCGTGCATAATCACCTGACTTGTCTCTAGGCTTCCCGTTTAAGAGCACCCAGAGTAATAAGAAGAGACATAAAACTCTGGGTCAGACAAAAGTCTAGAATGAGCGATAAGCATCAAAACAGAACAATAACAGGTATACATAACCATACCTAAACCTGGACTACCAACCAAAAAGTTAGCACAACAGGATGTACAATACTCTAAGGTGACACTAACACATGGTGTGAAAATAATGGGGAGGGGGTGCATGTCATGGTGATAGCAAACATCAAACATAGCAACCATCCTCGCATCTCTCACTCAGTGCGTAAAGCGTACAATATCCACCACTTTGATCACCCAATCCTTTGCTACGATCACTCTGCCCCATGGAGTCATGATGGCTCCACTGCACTGATCCATAGCCACTAATCCTTTGCGACATCCACTCTGCCCCCATGGAGTTATGACAACCCCACTGCACTGGCTCATAGCCTTGCTATGATCACTCTGCCCCCACGAAGTCATGACAACATCACTGCACTGATCCATAGCCAATATTCGTCTCTCTGTGGTGAGTCAATGCTATAGAAATCAATAACACCTTTGCACACGTCCCGCAGCAAAGTCCAATCATGAAGTTAACTCATTGGTTCCCATATGGATCCTGAGTTCTACTTCCTATTAGGACTTCCTTCGCATCTTGGGTTTTGGTCGAATTGGGATTGGTCTTCAGAAAAGTCATCGCATGGTAGTGGCTTAAGTGACGGTTCTGTTCGGTACCCCATGCCTGGTTCGGTACTCATAGTCCACACTTCATTTCGGGTCGTGGAGCTTCATGTGTGGTTCGGTTCGGGTATATGTGTGTATAATGCTCAAACCACCGGTTCGGTCCTCTTCAAGCTTCCTTGGTTCGGTTCGAAATCCCCAATTCCCATTCGCTCCAATCCCACTTGTTTCACCTTAATTCGACCCAGTCCAGGTCTTACTTGTTGCCCTTGTGATTTTATGATGATGAAGATGCCATCACGTTGGTTCGATTCGGCTAACCGACCCGATCCCCCTCATCCGATCCGATCTGGATCCCTATAGCATTTCCAGCAAGCTATTTTTCGTCCATTCTCGCAATACAATGGCGTTTTCAACCATTCTAACTTTACTAATCAATTATAAAACATTCCAAATAGTAGTAGTAACATATAGGATCAATCAACAAGGTCAAAACATCAAGCATATAGGTCATTTAAGATCAAACATACCCCAAAAGCATGATTTTCCCCTTAATCCCCTTTATCATGTTTTAACAATAGGATTAACAAAACATGTCCAAATTAATACAAATTTTTATCAGAGCCCTAAAATAATATTTAAGAATTTTTACATATTTTTCCAGAATTCTACCATGCGTAATTTCGTTAATTAACACTAATCACCCCTAATTAGCCGTAATTAGTGAAAAACAATGCAAAACACTCATCTTAGCCACAAATAAAACTCAGATCTGAAATGATTCTTTAAATGGCACGAATCCCAATGCACACAATAGCCTTTTCCTCTAATTTGATGTTGACTAGACTTGGTTTGATGCTAATTACTTAATCTTCTATTAGAAAGTGATTTGGAGATGTTTTAGAAAATGGAGGCCATTGTTAGGGTTCAACAGATGTAAGTGGCGGCTAGAAAACTGATTATAAATGAATTCCCAAACCCTATCAGTCTCCCCATAACCCTAATCCCAAAATGGGTTATGGGCCTAGCTGTTAATCACTCTAGTTAGGCCCGATTAAGCTGTTTTTCACCTTCTAAACCTTAGTTCAGCCATATCTCCCAAACGGTAAATCCGTTTGATTATTGTGACCACTCTACGGAAAGGTAAACCATCATCTAGATCTAATGGAAGTGGTTTCAGGTAAAAACTCCTTACCAATCAAAAGCTACGGGCAAAACGAGATTCGCTAGGGGTAAAATGGTCATTTAAAAATCAGCAAAAATCGTGAACATTGGAAATGACCCCAATAGTCATTCCCCAAAGTTACACGACCATACAACCTCATATGAAAAAGAAATAAATATTCTAAAATCCTTTGATACGTAGAATGCGGGTTGTTACAAGCTATTACATCAAACTAATTATTGAACGAACCGTCATATCCCGGTTCTCGAAATTGCACCATCGTCCATGTCAAATTGGCTAAAGCGGTCAATAACAACAATAATCGATAACGACTACTTCATATTAATCGATAATGACTACTTGGATCACTTATTTAACTCGAATTAGTTAAATATGCATCCATGGAAAACGACCAGCATTCGTTGCGAAATCCAGCTCGTCACCAAGTCCATCTATTGATGTACAAAATTGGCGCAAAACCCGATGATTTCCACATTAATGGAAATAAAGTTTCGCATATGGAAAAGCAATATGTGGGAAGTAAGGAACACAATATTTATAGTGGCTCGGGTTGGATTGAACCTACGCCTAGTATAAAGGTTTTACTGATTCTATTCACTATCGAAGAAGCATAATGGTGGAAATCAATCTTACATGTGTTTAAGAAGGAATTGGTAGTGTCTAAGTTCAAAATAGTCCTTGTTTCCACAATCCCTTTGTTGTTCGGGAGTTCAAAGCCTTGAGAAATATGTTATTTCTTCTCCCCAAAGCTTCAAGGTGCTTTAATGGTGTCCAAGGTTTAGATTTCCTTCACAATATGTTAAATCAGTCAAGTGCCATCCCAGAAAACATTGCAGGCCAGGGGGTATTTATAGGTACTGGAGTAGGTGGGAGCAGGTGAGGTTATGGGGACCATGCCCAACATTCATATCCCGCGATCAGTACTGGTTCGGGCACTGGTGCTTTTTCCTGGGTCCTACTTCGGAGCTTGGCTGCTTGAAGTCTTATCCCTTTCCACATTTGTATCCTGCTTTTCGCACTCGAGAGTACCGAGTTGGATACTTAGAATTTCTGGGGAGGCTCGCCCGAGGACATGAATTTGGTGGATAAGGTATTTCGTATCCGGGATACAAACTTTGTGGTGGAACTAAGTACCAATCCCGGACTCTTTTCCATCTTTGAGCAGTCTCGTTGGCTCATGATGACCATACGTATGAGACCTCGTGTGGGCTTGATTCCTAAGTATCTTGGGGACACTTCAGACTGTTGGGCAATGCGATGGGTCAAATCTTGTGGGCCTAATTTACTTTTGGGAACCGGGCCAAAAGACTAGTTAACAATTACTCCCCAAAGTATGTCTTGTCTTGACATAACATGCTTTGAGTTGATACAAGTACTCATGGACGTCGGAAGAATTTCCAAGTTGCGTCGAGCGATTGGTCGTGACCCTTCCGTTGAGCATGTTGAGAATCCTGATTACTCCAAATGGAAGTTACTTCTGGTTTACCAAGTTAGTGTCTAATTCCCGTTGAGTCAAGAAATATAGCATTAGTCATTGACTCTTGCTTACACCGAAACGTAAACGAGTCATTATCGACACAATGTCATGTATACAGTCACGCGTTTGCTTGCGATTTCATGCAATATGATCGAAGTTTGTGATGAAATATAATAGGTAGTCAAGTTTCGGGCATACGATCGTGCGATTTAGTTTTAAAATTTGAGAAGTCGATTGCTCGACATGTACTCTAGGATTACTTAGAATTGTGAGTACACAATTAGTTAGCAAGTTGGGTTAGCTTTGACATTTGAAGTTTCAGAAACTTGTGTGGGCGATCATAGACGCATTTGGAGCTGAAGAGCTTCACTGAGTTTGAAATTGTCGAGAGATGGATTTCCTTTCTTCCTTCCTCTCTTCTTTTTTTATATATCGCGATTAGTGCCGATCCTAAGATCGGTACTAATCCCAATACTTAGAGAGAAAACTCTTAAATCCTAGAACCCCTCCCCAATCCTCACTATAGATATCAAATACGAACTCCGCTTCCTCCCGTTGGCTTACTTTGTATTCTCCTGACTTAGAATATTTTGAGGAATCAAAACTTTGAACTCCCCCCAAAGTTCATCGCTAACCACCAGAGAACTTCTCGATTTATACGATTCACCATCCTTCCTCGATTACATTTAGGTGGGTCTCGAATTAGTTTGCTTTGTTATAGGCTGGCCGTGGACGATCGAAAAAGGAGATTGCTCAGCTGTTGGTGGAGGGTGACGGTCGACCATGATGCTCTGCATGGTGGCCATGGTCCTTGAGTTATGGTGAAGTTCGAAGTCGAGCGATTCTAGTACAAAATCATTGGAATGGAGTTAGGGAAGAGACAATGAAGTATGAGGATATGAAACAAACTTCGTATCCCACCAGAGCCCACTTATTATGTATCCCAGTGAAGGACCAATGGGAATTTTCCCAAGCCCAGGGATACGAAAGCTATTTTCGTATCCGTGGACATAGGAAAAAATCATGTCCTTTAGGTGGGATATGAAAGTGAAGAAGTGGTGGAGCTTACACTGAGGATCGGTGATGATGATAGGAAATAAAAAAGTAGCTTGAGTTCTAGGATACAAAATTTAAAACTTTGTATCCTAGGACTTGGGAGTTTCTCGGCTCTCGGTAGTTGAGCTGGGTTGAACTTTGAAATCGAATGCATTTACATGTGCCTTGAAATTAATTAAATTAGAAATTTGTATATGCACATAGGAATAGAGCATAAACTCGAACTATGGACATATAACTGAATTGCCAATTCTATGGCTCGATCTTAGACCTGATAACGATGTAATCGCGACTCAGTGAGGATTCAACTGTCTTGGTTAGCGACAATGATGGCCTAGGTTTATGAGAGTGAAAATCATTGTCACGTTTTGATAAGTTTTTGCATTAACATGCACGATACTACACGTTCCACATTAGTTTACACCAATATAGGGGTACATATTTCGTTGTGCTTACTAACATAACTATCTTGATAGTATAGTTTGCAATGGCATTAAGAAGTTCAAGGAGGTTACAAGGCTTGGAAGCCGAAGCCGCGGAATTATCGCCTACATTGAGTGGATCATCCCATGACTCTAGACCAATGGACAACAAGCTTCTACCTCCAGACCTTCCTCCCCTTCCCAACAAGTAGGCCCGACCATTATACATGATAAAGAAGGGGAGCCGAAAGGATCGCACCACTCGACTGAACATACAGATGAACCATAGATCCTAGAAGAGGGAGAAACTGCAGAAGGTGGTCCATAAGAGGAATAAGATGTGGATGACGAACAAGATGTTCCTGAGGCGCTATATATAATGGTGAACACTGTCATTCTTGAGGATCCGTCGTATTCGACCGTCTCATGAATTGATGGATCCATGCTAAGACACATTTGTAAAAAGTACGACATATCGTGAGATACTGTGCTCATCCGTGAAAGGGAGGATAGAGCGCACACACCTCCGGAAGGGTACACTTCTTGGGATAGGCACATATGTGTTGTCAGGTATGTGCCTTCATCTTGCTCGTTCATCCGAGATATGTTGTGTTTCTTTCAGTTGGTGCCGACGCATCTTCATCCAAATGTGTACGCTTTCTTGCTTGCTACCCACATCCTATTCATCGAGAACTTGGGTGTGGAACCAACCAGAGAAGACATTCGATTTCTTTTCTCCCTGAAGAAAAGAGCTACCGCATCACCATCACTTATTTACCAAGAGTCCCAAATCAATGCTTGCTACATCTTGGTAGCGTGGAACAAACTAAGTTACTTTATGCACGATTGATTCTACGCTCGGTTCTCCCGGGATTTGGGAGAAGATGGCTCTCTCGATGTGAGTATTTCGTATTTGGATTGTGGTTTAAGTTAATCGAGTCATAAGATCTGGACTAACTTAAAATTCAGATGCAACAAGTATCCCTTGGATCCTGAGAGATAATGTATACTTTGAGAGCCTTGCAGCGCATAGGGAGATCCCAATCAATTTTTGCAATGTCTAATCTCTGTTAACAAATCTACTCCTTTACTTGTCGGTTTTTCTTCCGGAGTGTTGTCGGCTGGTCACTCGAATGACGATGGGGAAGAAGTCGAAGCGGAAGCTGAGGGAGGAATTTCATCTTCGGGTATATAGGAGGAAATTCCCACTGTCGTGCCTCCTATAGCATCTTCTGTTGAAGAAGAGGTTACATGGGCTCAAGGGGATTTCTACGTTCACAATGACGGTGATGAGGAGACCTATACTAGAGGAGATGGTTTGGAGGTCACCATTGTTCCGTCTTCGACAGAGAAGGCGAAGTTTGGAAGGTTGCCCAAATCATTTTCTCCAGTCATGACCTTCGAGACCACTGCGTTGTTCCAGGCGGAAGGCCAATTCAAAGGTTTGAATAAGGTTCCGATTGAGCTTACACTCTCCAAGTCGAGCTACACTAAAGTCAGGAGCATTACACTAAGCATTGTGGAAGTCACCCCTTCAAGCAGGCAGAAACCTGGTTTGTGGAGGGAACACTTAGGACACACACTCATAAACACTACATGACATAGCATTTGTTTTTGTGCATGGAATGTTCGCTTCTTACTCAAAATCTGTCCCGTGTAAGTGCAATGGCTAGCGACAGCGATAAAGACCAAGACTGAGGGTTTGGGAGTCGTTGACCACTAAAGAACGAGTCTGTAAAAAGTTTTAAGATGAGTGCAAATTTATATCCGTAGTCCCTTCATTTTTATGACCGCGATAGTGGCCGACGTCATAGAGACCAACCCTAACACGTGAAATCTTCATCACCCGCTATTCCACTGGCGAGAGCAGATAAAAGGCCAGAAGTTGTGAGTACGAGGCAACTGGCGTCGACAATGCCCCTTATGCCCCCCCCCCCCCGATAGCGCTAGCGGCCCAAGATACTGGCAAGAAGAAAGCAGTTGGAGGATCCGGGCTCAAGAAGAAGGTTGTAGCAAAGTAGGGTATGACGGTATTCGATATATCGATGATCCTACAGCCCGGTAACAAAGACAAGGAGGAGATACTTAAGAAGTTGTTCCTCATCTTCTACTTCGAAGAGTTGCTGTGGTTGCCGGACATACATCAGATCCCATTGGACGTGGACGATGACGTACACATAAAAGTGTACGATGTTTATTTTTAGGACAAGGAGTGGTACAAGTACTTGAGGAGACTCTTGGAGCTAATCTTAAAAAAGAACGAAGAGATTTGTGTCAACAACCAGAGGTCGATGCTAAATGGGAGAGCCTCATGAATCAGAAGGTCGAATTGATTAAGAAACATTTCAATTTTGATATGTTTCCACGTATTCGAGTAAAACATTTATGTGCTAACTCTCTACTGTTGAAGTAGAGGAGATAGAGAGGGAGCTTATAAAGGTTAAAGCAGTGATGCACTAGGCCCGAGAATCATTCAAAGACACTCCGGCTTCTGTTTTAGCCCGAAACACAGCGCTTAAGCAGAATAATAGAGCTGTATCTGAGGAGAACCTATAGCTAGTGAAAGAAAATGAGGAAGTGCATCAGCCTACGGAAAGAAACTAAGCCCTAACCCAGGAAAACAAGAGGGTACAAGAAGAGAATGGACAAGCACATTGGCTTATCAAGGAAAATAAAGAGCTCAGGAAACTTATGGATTCCAGCCGCACTGAGATCGAGCAGGCAAAGAAGGAGAAGGAGGTCGCTGAGGCCCTGAACAAGGAAGTGTTAGGCCAGGTAGATAGCGTGAAGGTTGTGCATCAGGTTGAATTCGAGAAGCTTAGAACCGAGGTAAAGGAGGACACACACACACAGAGAGAGAGAGAGAGGCGGTGTTGGAGTCATCAATATGGAGATTGTACGTCAAGACACTTCGATTTCGTAGAATTTTGTGGGTCGAACATTATCCTCACACTCTGGCCTAAGCTTGGGACAAGCTGGTGGAATATGAGTCTAGGTTGTAGAAGGTGGACTTGATCTATGAGGTTGTGTTGATGGTTCAATATTTGACAGAGGAAGAGCGTCGTGTGTTGGCCGAAGGAAGGACATTGTTGGGAGAGGATGCTTAGGTGGAGAGGGTGACATAACGTACTACTACGAAATGGAAAGCAGTCTATACTGAGAGCGTAATAGTCGCCTATACATTTGAAGGTGGTAGCTTTCAGCAGTAGCAAGTTGCCCCAACTCATCTATATTAGCAGTCCGTCGGTTCCATCCCCTGTCATTACCGAGTATGATGCCGTTTATCTTGGGTTAGAACATGGCGGCTCTCTTCAACCAACAATGGGAAGCATTATGCTTGTTGAAGCCACACATCAAGTATTAGAAGGTAATGCCATTTTCTCATGAGTTATCAAAAGGATGGTAATAGGAAGTTAAAGTAGACTAACTTTTCTTCTCCTTCTTCGCGCAGGTTCCTCCGGAGTATGAGGTTACAATGAACTTTGTGCCAACAATGCTTGTCATGACCAGGTTTGATATGGAAGCCCAACAGGAGCGACTAAGAGAGAGATTCAGTCACCTAGACACCTTCTCAGACCTGGGGAGTTTAAAATGGAAGATCTCTTTATAAAAGTGAAGGGGAGGCCTGAGGAGAATGTAAAGATGACCGGACCGATGGAAACAGGTGGACAAAGCATGTGCGAGCTGGTCGAAAAGCTGTAAGCCCAGCTGCTTGCAAAGTTGGAGAAGTAGGAAGAAAAGAGAAAAGATAACAAAGAAGCTCTCCAGAAGGCTCAGGAGGAAGCGAGGAAGAAATCCAAGGAGGTCGCACAAGTCATGGTTCAAGAGGCGGCTCGGAAGAAAGATGAAAATGAGGCCGCCCGGAAGAGAGCAGTGGCTGGGCTTAGGAGGCTAAAGGCCAAAGAGGAGGAAATCTAAAGGCCGAGTGCAATGCTTAAAGAATGCAGAGAGGGGGGCAAAGAAAAAATTCGATAGGGATGAGTGGAAAACCAAGGAGGTTGGGAAAGAGGGAGACACGATTGCAGTGCCGGCATTGTCTAGCAAGTTCCCGCCTAAACCATTGAATGTTTCCAGCCGCCCTGGAATGGAGACCACCGAAATCTCAAGTGGAAATGAAAAGGAGTTCCTAATGCAATCCCAGAAGAAGCCAACTCTAACAAAGGTAAATAAAGGAAGTGAGGGAGAGGCTCCAGGATGTGGTTTTCATGTACGTCACGTCGTTAGAAAGAAAAGATAGTTGTATTTTGTTTTATGAATGAAATTTGGTCAACTTTTCTTATGTCACATATTGTTCCAAGTGTTTGCACTTTCGTTTACACTTTCCAACTTTTGTACCTGCGTGAATGTACTTGTCATTATACTTAAACCATTGTTATTTATGGCTTTGCTCTTGAGATACTGAAGTCGCGCAAAACTCAAGTGTGTTGACTCCATTCTCGAGATCCCCTTTCCATCATCAATCTCGAGTTGCTTGGAGTTTAAATCTATAAGCTGTGCTTACAAGACCTCCTTTCAGATGTGGGTCTTGAGTCATGCAAATTTTAAGTTTGGTACTCCCCGGCCATTCGTTGGTTTTGAGTTGTGAGGAGTCGTAAATGGAAGCCATTGTTTCTTCCTTTATACTCTCTCGTTGTTTCGTCCATTGTGATTTTGCGTCGTTTCGTTTGGTTTAGGAATAAAGGCGTTGTTGGTTCGCCAATTTTATACTCAGACCCAAGTTTTATGGATCGGAGTTAGCCAGGCAAGCGGTCAATATTGCACTTACTTGGCTGGTGGGTTGCCCCCAAGCCCGAAGACTAAGGGATAGAGTTGGGCACTTAAACTACTGAACACCGCGACTTATTTATACTCGACCTTGTCGTCGGTCTGAGACTCAAGTTGACTTGTGAAGGATGGACCACTTCACAAGGTTTGGGTCTTCGTAAAGACTTGGGGTAGAGGATCGATGCCAAGCTTTGAGGCGCCGATCCAGGCATTTGCGCTCGTGTATGCAAGTAGGTAGTTATCACAACTCAAACATACAATGTAGAAAGTAAACACGCTAATAACATGGTCGTCTAAAATTCTTTACTGATTAACTTTCGGAAGTAATGGCCTTTTCTTTACAATTCCTTGAATTTGAAAATAAAACATTGGTGGAAAGTAGTAAATTTGTATAGTAAACTATGCAAAGTAGCGGCGAAGATGCTTTCTGTTCCATGCCCTTGATAGTTCGACGCCATCAACGGTCATTAGCTTGAAAGTACCATCTTCCAGACGCCGTTGAAGGGTGTATGGACCTTCCCAGTGAGGATCAAAACAGATCGGTGTGGGAAAGATCCATTTCAGGATGAGGTCGCCGATGTTAAAGTTGTTCGGGATGGCTTTGTAATTAACGTACCAGGAAACCCCCTGACGGTGTGCGGCTGTTCTGAGTTCTAATTCATCTCTTTTGGCTTCGAGCAAGTAGAGTGATTCCAAGAGAAGATCTTGGTTGGTCTTCAGATTATAGTATGTAAATCGATGAGATTGGAGTTCAACCTCAATGAAAATGATGGATTCAAATCCATATGAAAGAGCGAATGGAGTGTTGTAACGACCTATATTCTACGTATCGGAGGATCATAAAGTATTTATTTTATTTTCATACGAAGTCATATGGTCATGTAACTTTGGGAAACGACTATTGGGGTCATTTCCCACATTCACGATTTTTGCCGAATTTTAAAATGACCATTTTGCCCCTAGCGAATCTTGTTTCGTCTATAACTTTTGATTGGTAAGGAGTTTTGACCTGAAACCACTTCCATATGATGATGGTTTCCCATTCCGTGGAGTGGTCACAGTGATCAAACGGACTTATCATTTGGGAGATATGGCTGAAATAAGATTTGAAGGATGGAAAACAGCCTAATTGGACTTAATTAAGTGATTAACATCTAGGCCCATAAGCTAATTTAGGATTAGGGTTATGAGAGGGCTGAAAGGAGTTGGAGAATCATCTCCTTTCATTTTTCTAGCCGCCACAAACCTTTCTCAAACCCTAATCATGTATTCCATCTTCTAAATCTCTCTCTAATCACTCCCTAATAACAAATTAATCAAATCTGCATTAAATCAAGCCGGATTAACACCAAATTCGAGGTAAAGCTGCTGCGCCAAATTGGAATTCAAGCCAAATTGGTATAAGTTTCAGATCTATCATTTATTATTGTCTAAGGTTAGTGATTAGCATGTTTATTCACTAATTATGGCTAATTAGGGGTGATTAGTGATAATTAGCGAATTAATGACTCATAAATATGTAAAATCACATTTATGTCACATATATGAATTTGGTTGATTCAACATGTTACTACTGCTATTTGGTATGTATTATAATTGCATAGGAAAGTTCGAATGGTTGAAAACGCCGTCGTTTGGAAAAATTAGCTCAATGGAAAAATTGCAGAGTTTCGGTTAGGGCCCCGATCCGAACTGGATAAGAGCAGGAGACCCGATTCGAACTGGATAGGAGAAGGAGACCCGATTTGAACCGAATACGAGGAGGAGACCCGAACTGAACCGGATAGGAGGAGGAGACCCGAAATGAACCGGATAGGTGGAGACCCGAACTGAATCGGATAGGAGATGATGAACCAAACCAGATAGGAGGTGACGAACTGAACCGAACATCAATTTGACCAAAACCCGAGATGTAAAGAAAGTCCAAGTGGGAAGTTATCGCTTAGGATCTAGATGGGAACTAACAAGTTAACTTCAAGAATTGGGCTTTGTTGCGGGACGTGTGTAAAGGAGTTATTGATATCTATAACTTTGGTTCACCATTGAGAGAGGGGGCATGTAGACGAACCAGAGCCAGCGCAGTGTGAACTGGTTGGCCCGTACCCCAGAGCCAGGGCAGTGTAGACTGGGTAGGGTTATTGACTATATACCAGGGTGGTGTGTTCATAACAATATAGTTGTACGAAGTCCAGGGCAATGTGGACCCGTCATGGTCCCAATGACTTTGGGGATCAAAGCAGTGGATATCGTATGCTTTATGCACTGAGTGAGAGATGTGAGGGACGATTGCTATGTTTGATGTTTTTTATCACCGTGACATGCACACCTCCATTTTGTACTCTATGTTAGTGTTACCTTAGAGTATTGTACATCTTGTTGTGCTAACTCTTTGGTTGCAGGTCCAGGTCAGGTATGATTACTTATACCTGTTATTGCTCTATTCGGTTATATAGAATGGATCTCGCTCACACCAGAATTTCGTCTGAGCTAGAGTTTTATGTCTCTTCTTATTACTTTGGGTGCTCCTAAACGAGCAGACTAGAGGAAGGTTAGGTGGTTATGTACGAGTAGCTGTCTGGAGATGAGTACGAGGCTTCCACGTACTTTATACATATTCTCCCTGTGTTGTTGTTGGTCACTACTTTGGGCATTAGTAGTGTACCTCTTTTGTTTCCTTTTAGAGACAATATTTTAAAGTTGTAATAATTGGATATGAAGCTATATTTTAGATTCCTCTACTCTGATGGATATGGTTTAGTTTTCAACTTATGTACTGTCTTGTCTGTTTCATATCAAGTTATGTTATTATTATTATATTTTATTCCGTGTGATGTGAGATATACTACATGTTCTTTGGTAATTCATCATTTCAATCTTTTTGACGATCGTCCCGTGCTAGTCGGGCATTGGTACAACGCATTTCGGGAAATGTCTGATGGTACGGGGCTGCCATAACAAGTGTGACTGGTCGCTGACTTACGAGTAGTCCGGTAAGCCCAAAGGACTAGAAGGAGTTCATCTACCCACTTGCCTCAAATTGTCCATTGGCTTGAGGATAAGCTACTATCAAGAACCTTTTCTTGATGTAATGTTGGCGATAGAAGGTTTTGAACTCAGATCTCTCGAATTAGGTACCGTTATCGGAAATGATAATCTAAGGATTCCAAAACGATAGACAATGTTGCGAACAACCAAGACGATTACTTTTTTAATAGCGATGGTAGTGTGGGGCTAGCCTTTTGTCTATTTAGTAAAGTAATCGACTACGACGATAACATCAACATCGCCTTTGGCCATTGAAAGAGTTCCGATGATATCGATTCCCTATAATGCAAACGACCAAGTACTGCAACTACATAAGCTCAATAAGCGGGCTCATGAAATCTTGGAGAATCTATGGCACTTGTCACACCTGTGGGTGTAGTCTATTCAATCTCGATCATAAGTTGGCCAAAAATAGTCGTATTGGAGAATTTTCTTTGCTAGAGTCTTTCCTCCGGTGTGGTCACCACACTCGCCTTCGTGCACATCTAGTAGTACACGATCGACGTCGTTATAGATTACACACCAGAGTAATGGAACAGAGAATTCCCTTCAGTATAGCACTCCATCTTGAATGATATAGCATGATGATTTGCGGGTGATAGCTCATTTTCCGTTTTAGTCGTAGAGGAGGATCCCATGTTGCAATTAGTTCATGATCCGGGTCATCCAAGGCTAGGTCTCTATCGTTGATACATAATTGGTCTATGTATAATCGATACTTGAAGAGTTGAGTACTTTGACTGGGACGAGTCCTAAACTACGCATCCCTAGAACTTGCTAGTTTGGCCAACGAATCGGCTTTCTCATTTTATTCTCAAGGGATGTGAGTGATGATATAGCGGTCGAAGTGGGTAAGCAGTTCACGAGCCCAAGATATGTAGGGAGCGAGTTGAGCCCCCTTGGCTTGATATTCGCCCTGCATCTGGTGTACAATGAGTTGCGAGTCAGAGTATATTTGGATAGCCTTGATGTTGAGTTCGATAGCAATCTTAAGTTCAACGATCAAATTTTTGTATTCTGCATCATTGTTGGTGGCAGGGAAGTCGAGCTTAAAGATCGTAACAAATCGAGCATTCCTCAGGAGAAATAAGTACAACTTCGATGTCAGAACACTGATTGTTAGATGAACCATCCACGAATAGTTTCCATTGAATGTTGGGAGGCTCACTATCTTCTGAAGGATCCTTGGGAATAGTGAACTCCACGATAAAGTATGCTAGGGCTTGTCCAAGGTGGCTCGTAGAGGAATGAAAGTAAGCTCGAATTGACTCAGCTCTATTCCATATCAAAAGTTGCTCAGACGCCTCAAGTCACTAAAGGACCTGTTGTAGCAGTTAGTTGGTGTGAACTTTGATTGGATAAGACTGGAAGTATGGCTGAAGCCTTCGGGAAGAGATCAACAGGCAGCAAGAAAGTTTCTCAAGCTTTGGAGTTCTTTTCGACTCTCGTCAATCTGTTGCTAATGTAGTAAACTAATTATTTGACATGATCTTCTTTGTGCACTAGCACCGAGATAAATGCCTGCAAAGAAACATCAAAATAGACGAATAAGTCTTCATAGTCTATGGCCTTTGATAGGATAGGTAGCCACTCTAAGAGCATATCCAACAGACATGTATTACATGTTTGAATTCCAAATGAAGATTAAATTCATTCCCAACATGGGATTTTACCCTGAATATTCAAGGCAAAATTCAGGGATTTAGGGAAAAATTCTGGGACCAATTTAGAATTGGTCCTGGGCATCGATAAAATCAGTGCCCAACAAAGGGCATTGATTAAATTAGTACCTGGGAACTCATAACAACAAACTAATGCTCTTCCAACTCCCAGTGACTATAAACCGATCATATTCACCTCCAATAACTATACTATTTTTGCTATCCTTCAACGACAATGCAAGTTTGATTCATTTTACTGGTTTTGTCGTTAGATGTTAACTTTTATTTCATTAGTAGCAGATCCTTAGTAGTAACAATAATAAGTTGAAGCTAATGGTTCTCTCTTTTAATAAGTTCATACAACCATAAAGACAACACAAGTTCATGTAATGATAGGTAAACATAAAGCCGATACATCTAATTATCACTGTAGTGGTTACATAAATGGACCATAGGATATTTATGTAGCCTATTATGTTGTTTCGCGTCTCTGAACGAAACTTTGTGGTCTAAATGAATGCTGAAGGTCTCTATTGTTATACGGGTGTTGTCTCTAAATACATTTGGTAGTTGCAAAGAACCTTCGTATTCATAGTGTCTTGTCTTTAATGATCATGTTGTGTAGAACGATATAGGAAAACATGATTGTAGACATTTTTTTCCTAGATCACAAACGACATGGATTACTGATCATTGCAAAACTAGACTATAAAACTCCAAATCTTTTTCTACATCTTTTCTTTGTCCCTTCTGCATTGCAGCAAATTTGGATTTTTTTGGTGTTACGGGATTTGGAAAAGTTTTAACAGTGGCACTTCATTTCAGATTAATGCCATCATCTTGGTAACAACAATGATTGTAAGTATTTTACCCAAGAGTGAATGTTACTGGAGGTACTTGACCTTAAGCTAGATCATTAAACATGTGTGATCTTTCAATAAAATTTAAGTCGTCATTAGAACCGGGCATTCCAAAGAAAGCATGCCCAACCCATAAATAGTACGATACTATGGCTTCTCGAATGATGGTCAGTCGTCTTTCCTTGCCATTGTAAGAACCTTGATATGCCTTGGGTCAATTATTCCATTCCCAATGTATACAATCAAGGCTTCCCAAGATGTTTTTGTGCATTTCTCTGATGTGCACTACTTCGGCTATGTTCGAAGACTGCAAATACTCCGTCCCATAGACATTTGCAACAGATTGACATAATTTCTAGTGTTTCAAGTGTCGTGCTCTCCGCAGTTCAGTATGCATCGTCCAACGCAACTACAGGAGTTACATAAGCTAACATTCTCATAGCATCCGCCATTTTTTGTTAACCAGTAAAACCCTGTGTTTTTTAAGCATTTGGTTTATACTTAAAGTATTTACTATTGCTTTGAATACATACAAAATTTGTAAAAATAGTTCTCTATTCATTTGGTACCTTTTTCAAAACATATATGCTCTGTAAATGCAATTGACGTTAAAGTAATCTTGCATAAGAGATTGAAGGTATGCAATTTGGTTACGATTTATAAAATCCCTTCCAGGAACCGATCCACCTTGCTTTCTGGATGATGAACCATAAGCTTTCTCGAATATGTTGATGAGTTCTTATATTTCTTTGGCTTCCTCTTAAACGATAGTTTCTTCCTATGAATCACTATCAAAAACTAGCATGCACTCGAGAAACCATGATGAACTCATTTGTGTTTATTGTTTTTTGATATGATGTAACGACTCGTATTTTACATATCGATCGATCGTAAAACAATTACATTTTATTCTCTAGTGGTTAGACCATTCTCAAATTTTGATATATTGTTCATAGGGAAGTGAGACATCTCCATGATTTTTACCAAATTCAATTATGACAAATTTTCCATTTCGTTTACTGTTTGGTATATAACTTTTGATAGGGATCAAATCAGGTGCTGAAATCAGTCTCATTGGACCAAAATGGTTATTTACGATTTCGTAGAGTGGTCAGATGAAGGATTTGGTTCAGCGGCTTGTGAGGAATCACTGTTTTATGTTCCAGCTTGCGTTAGACAAATTGATTAGTAACTAATGGGCTGATCATGCGAGCCCATTCTTCTTGTTAAACCAAAAAAATGGAACTAACACCAAAAAGTCATGTTTAAAGCATAAAATATGAAGAAATAACTAAAAAGGAAGAAACAACAAGACAACAACATTTTTATAGTGGCTTGGCATTAACAAGCCTATATCCACTTTATAATCTTTCAATACTGTCAGAATGTTAGAGTTACAATTAATGGGATAGCCATAATCTCTAATAACTCTTTCTATTGATTATTTCGGGTTACAATTATAAATATCATTCATATTTCGAGATAAAAGTGTAGGCAGCCATGGCTAACCAGTGCAGAGCATCACACGTCCAAAAGTCCTTCAATTGTATCCAAAACGGTGTATTTGTAGGCATACTCGGGTCCTGGTCGAACCGCCATGTGGCAATTGCATAGGAAATCTTGGAGAATGGTGGAAAACGTGGATCGGTTCGTGTGTGCCAGGTGGCACCCGATCCAGGTTTATAGGCGAGTGGTGCAAGTTGACAGCCACAATAATAGGTCTACATTGATGCCTGGGTAACCATTCAGGTAGGGTCAAGTTGAGTTTGACCCGAGTTGTTCGGCTTGGATGATTGGACCCTGATTGTTAGACCCAGACGTGGTCTTTGATTTGAGTTGGAGCTTCATTCAAGCTGAGGTAAGTAGGAAGAACCTTCTTCAATCCGAAACTATAGGTACCCTCTTCTTCAACCCCGGTATGTTCTTGATGTTGCTGGGCTTAGACGAGCCCAAAGATGATTGAACTTGGGGTTGTCCAACGGTATCCAAGCTTGTCCAGACCCATGCTCTAGCCCTGATTGGATCTATCAGTGGTAGATCATAGGATGAAGGCCTAGCCAAAAGGTTGGTCAACACTTATCATATTAGATTCATAGTAAATTGCATCTAAAAGACAGATCATCATCGAGGGAAGTTAGACCACATCAGATTCGAAGGTTATCAGCGCTATCCAGATCTGATCTCGTCGGATTTACATTGAATTGGGGGATTGAGTGAGTGATAGACATCTCTCACACAGAAGCAATGGTAGTACGGGTTAGATCTATGTTAATTTCACTCATATATTTTATAATCACCTTAGATCTGATCATATATGTTTAATTTTGATTTAGAAACCCTAGGAAACCTAATTTGGTTATATTAACCAGACAGTTGTTATATTAATCATGCTTATACATATTTTAAATCAAAATCATGCTAGATCTTATGTTTATGATAAGTTTATGCCATAATTGTGAATTGTTCATGTTTGTATGTTCAATGTTGTATGAATTGATAGTTGTTTTGATTGAATTGATTGTGTTGTTTGAGTTGTTTGTTAGAACCGTAAATCTTAGGATTGAAGAAAAGAGAAAGTCAGAGGTTTAAATGATTAGATTTAGATGAAACTTAATAGAGGCTATCTAGAAGACAAGGATTAGAGCACTAAAATTTTTATGCTAAAACAAGCTAAGTACATAGGTCGTCATCAACCCATGATAGGTTAGCACCAACTTATGGGGGATGGTCGAATCGTGATGAAGTTTTAGGTAGTTAACTGTGCTGGAAAATCGGGACTTCCTGCAAGATTTCAAGCCATTCTGGGTTGATTCGAAGTATGATTATTCGAGACAAGGATAAATCGATAAAAGTTTCCATAAAAAGCTCGAAATGATTGGAGAACATACCGTAGAATGCTATCAAGAAAAGGATGGGCCGGAGCTATTTGCTTAGCAAAATTTTGCTAAGTATATGGTCGGTACTGACCCAGCATGTGTCGGCACCGACCCATCATGGGTAGGCACCGACCCATAAGGATGATGAATTGGCAGATGACGTTTTGTGGGTGTGTTTCCGAGGGACGTTGCTGGTGAACTTTTGTGACGAATGAACTTCAGATGATTGATGTTCAACTCAATGATGGATGATGCTTTGATTGTGAACTCGCATTGGAGTAATCAAAGCCGAATTGATGTAACACTGGTCGTGATTTGATATACGATTCAGTATGATGATGGACTGACAGAACGTGAGTCACAGATGATAATGAATGTTTCGAGAAATGGATTGGGTCACCGAGATGAAAGCCTTGACAAATTTGATGTGTCAAGGAGTCATCGGTAATCGAAGTGTTCTAGCGGACTCAAAGAAGTGGTATTACGGGGACACCCGTTAGGATCAAATTCGATAGATCGTGTACCCTGGGCAGTCATGATGGGCCTAGTTGTCTTCATCGAGTAAGGAAAACATACGAGTCGCGATGACGTATGGTAGTTTAGCTAGACCCGGGGTTTCTCCGTTATCCCTTTTAATGGTTGAAAGCAAGTTCGATTATCGAAGGATTCGAGCATGTAGTCGGTGATAGCTAGGAAACTGGATGCTATGGATACTACGGTTGATTGTATGATTTCTTTTCTATTTTATTCTGGGTAGGCTATCACCGTAGGATGTCGAAGAGAAGAAGGATCGGGGTTTATCCTTTCCTATTTTGTATTGGTAAGTGATTGATGGTTTTCACGTGTTAACTAGTTAGTTGCTGGGTAGATCGGATGGTTGATCTTCCTGTACTCATATTATCCAGTGTAACTATTAGTTATTTTATCGCTCACTAAGACTGTTGCTTGACTCAAGGTTTTATGTTACACGCTTATTACCTTGGGATGTTCATCAATGTTATTGATGAGCATACCGGGTAGTAGGTAGCAAGTTTGGTGTCGTTGATATTGTGCGATGACGAGCAAGAGGCTAGTGTACTATTACTGCCTACTATTTAGATATTTATTTTCTATTTTTGTTGTATGTTGATGTTTATTGAGACTCTGAGAGATGTAGTGAGGCATATTGAGATTCATGTACCGAGATGTATTGTACTTGAGATTCTATGGTTTTATGGAGATTTGACTTTCTATTCAGTTATGCTTCACTACTATATCATGTTGTATATTTTATTATTATATATTATCCATGTGTTGTGAGTTATACGATAGGTTCCATTTTGAGTTATTCTATCCTGATTATCGTCCTGTATCGACCTGGCACATCACACAATGCACTTTCCCTTAGTTCGGTGCAGGGGGTACGGGGAAGTTGTCAAATTTGGTATCAGAGCTTTGGTTAATTGATTTTACCCAAAGTTCGCAAATGTAAATGCGTATGGGAGACGTATTTGCAATTTTATTTGGTTGATACTATGTTATATACGTATGTAGTATAGTATAGTATATTAGTAAGCACTTGAACACCAATGCGGCTTTCTCTAATGTGAATTCACTCTCGTTTCAAAGTACGGATGAGTTGACGAACTTCGAGACATGCTGCTAGGAATGAGCCTGCGAATGGAGGGGTAGGAAACGATACTCAGTCGGGAGCTGCATATTCTATGCCCGATTATCCTGCTATGTTCGAGTCTATGATGGCAGCGATCATGAGCAGGATGCCCACTCCAGGAGCATCAACAGATGGTGGTGTTTCTATGCAGACGCCTAAGGCAGTGGATTTCTCTAAGTTGTTCAAGGACTACACTTCTCTGGGTGGAAAGCCTTTTGTTGGGACAGAACTGGCGGTTGAAGTTCATAATTGGTTAGATACATGTGTTCGAATCTTTGGAAACTTAGGAATTGGTGATGCAGCTAAGAAGAAACCTGCATTGAGGTAGCTGCAAGGCTGAGCAATGGATTAGTGGCATTCTATTACTTTGGAGACAGAAGAGGATCAGATCACTCGAGAACAATTTAGAACTAAGTTTGAGGAGAAGTTTATTTCTATGGTCTAGAAATCGTTGTTGTTTAAGAAGTTTGTCGAGCTTAAGCAAGGAGGTCGACCAATGTTTGAGTATGTGGCCGAGTTTGAAGATCTATCTAAGTATGCTCGTTCGTATATTGAAACACATTATCAGACAAACGAGAAATTTATTTTAGGATTAGACAAGAATATTGGAGAGCAACTTATCAATCATATTGATGACTCTTTTGAGAAGTTAGTTGAAAAAGCTTTGAGGAAGGAAAGCTCGTTTCCGCAAAAGATATTGGCTATTGTTGAGAATAAAAAGGAGGATTCGAAACCCTAGTAAGGTGGTGACTAATAAGAAAATGTGGAATGGTAAACGTAGACAACAATAGCAAGGGAAGAATGGCCAGAAGAAACCCAATGGTCAAGTTACTTGTTATAATTGTCAATAGAAGGGCCATCTTTCCAAGGATTGTAAGAATGCCAAGATGGAAAGAAGTGTTTTAATTGTGATAAGCCCAGACATATGGAAAAAATTGTCTAGAACCACCGAAGGAAAAGTAGGTTGTGAGAGCATATGCTTTGGATACTGTGCATCTTCCTTAAGGGGTCCAATTGCGGAGAAGAAGTAGAAGAATGTTGTTGTGGAAGGTATGCTTTCTATCAGAGATGTTTTAACTCGAGTTTTGTTTGACACTGAAGCGTCGCATTCTTTTATTTGTAATGAACTTGTTTGCAAGTTTGGTTCAGAACTAGAGATTGTTGATAGTCCATTAGTCATGACTAATCTAGTGGGGGGGTCATCTAGTCTTTGTATGCTTTGTCGTGGCTTAGTTTTATCGAGTCATGGTCACTCTTTTATGTGTGATTGTTTTGTTTTGAACTTCAATAGATTTGGAATTATCTTGAGTATAGACTGGTTTAAGAAGTACGCGACAATTTTGGATTGCGAGAGGATTGAGGTAACGATCGGGAACGTGGAAAGGCGAACGATAGTGATATATTCTCTTGTGATTCCATGGGATGGGTTATCATCTGCGCTAATCGTACATGGGTTTTCTGATGTGTTTGACGAGGTCAGAGGATTGCCACTGGATGGAGAGATCAAGTTACGGATTGATTTAGTGGATGGAGTCAGGCCTATTGTTATGCCTCTTAGGCGAATGACACCTAAGGAACAACAAGAGTTAGAGGTGAAAGTGAACGACCATCCGAGTAAAAGATTCATTCGAAGAAGCATATCCGAATGGGGTGCACCAGTTGTATTTAATACCAAGGCTGATGGATTATGTATGGATTATCGTGAGCTAAATAAGATAACTAAGAAAACAAGTACCCATTACCCAGAAAGATGACTTGTTTGATTAGCTTCACGAAGCCAAGGTGTTTTCAAAGATGGATTTGGCGATGGGATTTCACCAACAGAGAGTGGCTAAGGATAGTGCACCAAAGAATTCTTTTAGGATGCCATCCAGATTTTATAAGTGGCTGTTGTTGGATTGACTAACGTCCAACGCCCCAACATATTTTTTGGATCTTACTAATCGAGTCTTTAAGGATCAGTTGAATAAATTCGTACTTATGTTCATAATTGATATATTGGTTTATTCCAGGATTAAAGAGGAGCACAAGATGCACTTGAGAATTTTTTTCAGAAGTCTTGCGAAAACATCATCTAAGTGATAAGTTTTCGAAATGTCACTTCTAAAAGGAAAAAGTGAAATTTTTGGTTCACGTCGTGTTAGGACAAGGAATAACGTTGGATCTCGCCAAGGTAACGGCAATTTAAGATTGGTATCAGCCAAAAAATGTGACAGTTGTGAGGAGTTTCTTGGTTTAGATGGATATATACTATTGATGATTTATCATGGATTTCTCTAAGATAGCTGCACCATTAACCGGATTGACGAAGAAGAATCAAGTCTTCGCGTGGGATGCTAAATGTGAACAAGGCTTTGGAATTTTGAAAGAGAGATTGACGAGTGCTCCTGTTTTGACTATTCCAAGTGGAAACGTGGAGATTATAGTATACACCGATTCATGTTGTACCAGAATTGGAGTAGTATTAATGTAGAAAGATAGAGTTGTGGCCTATGCTAGTCGACAACTAAAACCGTACGAAAGGAATTACCCGACTCACGATTTGGAGTTGGCGGCGATAATATTTGCTCTGAAGATTTGGAGGCATTATTCATTGGGGGTTAGATTTGAGTTGTTTACATATAGTAAGTCTTTGAAGTATCTTTTATCTTAAAAGGATTTGAATATTCGGAAGCAACGATGGTTGGAGTTTTTGGCGTCGTATAATTTTGGTATAACTTATACTCTTGGAAAAGATAATGCAGTAGCCGATGTGTTGAGTAAAAGACATGCTAGTTTGGGAGCCATATTCTGGAATGGAAGCATCTCGAGTATTTGGTCGGATTTGACTTTTGACCTCTTGTGAGTTATAACCCGAGATCTTAGAAAGTTTACCGATTAAACCGGCTCTCATCGAAAGGATTGGCGAAAGCCAGAAGCGAGACGATAGACTTATGGAAATCGTTCGAAGGTCAGAGAAGAGAATAGAACTAGAGGAGATCAAGAATTTTAAAGTCAATCGAGATGGTTGGCTTCGTAAGAATGGATGATTGGTTGTTCCTGACATAAATGGATTGAGAGATGAGCAACTGAAGCAATGTCATCACTCAAGGTTGACGTTTCATCCTGGTGGTAATAAGATGTATCGAGATAAGAAGCGAGTCTACTACTAAGATGGTATGAAAAGGGATGTCAGGAGATTTATCTCAAAGGGCATAAACTGTCAGCTGGTTAAAGTTGTGCAGAAGAATCCGAGCGGATTGTTACAACCATTAGAAGTTACTATGTAGAAATGGAAGCAAGCGTCGATGGATTTTATTGATGGATTACTTGGGAAAAGGGAAGGGAATGATAGTATTTGGGCTGTCATGGATCACATGACTAAAAGCGCAAGGTTTATTCCTGTCAGGTCAATTAGGATGACATCGAAGTTGGGTAAATTATATCTTAAGTGGATTGTTCGATTCCAAGGGATTCAAATGAGCATATTTAGTGATCGAGATCCATTGTTTACCAGTGGATTCTGGAAAAGTTTGAAAGAGGCGTTGGGAATCAAGCTATGTATGAATATGACTTATCATCTCCAGACAAATGGTCAGACTGCGAGGGTTAATCGAGTATTGGAAGACCTTCTCAGATCTTGTGTATTGTATTTTGGAGGATCATCAAGAGTTGCTTACAATAACAATCACAGTCGAGTATTGGAATGGCACCATATGAGGCAATGTACGGTAGGCCATGTAATTCTCCATCTTATTGGTTAGAGACCAGAGAGAAGTTCGTACTTAGGCCTCGAATGGTAATAGAGACATCAAATAATTTTAAGATCATTCAGCAATGAATGAAAGCAGCCCAAGATATTCAGAAGAGTTATGCTGATAAGTGGCGCAAGGATTTGGAATTCTCAGTCAGAGATTTGGTATTTGTTAAGATTTCGCTTTTATGGAATGTTGTTCGTTTTGGAAAGAAAGGAAAGTTAGCACTAAGGTTTGTTGAGCCGTTTTCGATTATCAAGCGTGTTGTAAAGCTCGCTTATAGATTGGACTTACCTGAGAACATGACGAGTATGCATTATGTTTTTCGTGTATCATTTCCATGGAACTATGTGCACGACTCGAATGCTGCGCTATCTCCAGATCTGCTTGATGATTTTGAAGTTGAGCCCGAAGTTTATAGACCTCGTAAATCACTTCACATCATGGGGAGTGGCACGAAACAACTTAGGAGGAAGGTTATTAAGCTAGTCAAGATATAATGGAGCAAAGAAGATAACGATTGCATGTAGGAAATAGAAGAGAGTATGAGGTTGACCCATCCAGAACTCTTTAAGTGGTATGTCCTAAATATCGAATCCTACCGTGTCTTATGCTATTAGAAGTTCCGCATACTAGGATAAGATTTTGAATGTATGGGTTGTTGGATGCTTAATTACATGGTAGATTAGCTACTAGTGGTCGGTAGGCATGCATAATACTGTGTTTGCTTGGAATTTCAGGGGAGAAATTCCTAAAGGAGGAGAATGTAACGACGCATATTTTACGTGTCATCGATCATAAAATAATTACATTTTATTCTCTAGTGATCAGATCATTCTTAGATTTTGATATGTTGTTAATAGGGATGTGAGACATGTCCATGATTTTTACCGAATTCAATTATGACCATTTCCCCTTTCATTTACTGTTTGGGATATAAATTTTGATAGGAATTGAATGAGGTGATGAAATTGGTCTCATTGTATTAGAATGGTTGTTTACAATTCTGTAGAGAGGTCATATGAAGGATTTGGTTCAACGGCTTTGGAGGAATTGTTGTTTTAAGTTTTAGCTTGTGTTAGACAAACTGATTAGTAACTAAGGGGCTAATCAGCCAAGCCCATTCGGATAGTGACCTGCATATATAAATAGGGGGATTTGGGGGGGATAACTAGGGTTACTTCCTTCATTATAAACGTTAGTTTGGGCGTGTGTTTGTTATTCTCCGGTTCAACCTAAAGCCCTATTTCCCCATTCGTTTCATATCAGATTCATAGTAGATTGCATCTAGAAGATAGATCATATTCAAGGGAAGTTAGATCACATCAAATTGCTTCAAAATAGAGTATTATCAATGATGTCCAGATCTGATCTCATCAGATTTACATCAAATTGGGGGATTAGGTGAGTGATAGATATCTCTCACACAGAAACAGAGCGTTGTATGGGTTAAATATATGTTAATTTCATTCATATATGTAATAATCACATTAGATCTGATCATATATGTTTAATTATGATTTAGAAACCCCAGGAAACCTAATTTGATCATATTAACCAGATAATCGTTAGATTAATCATGCTTATACGTATGTTTAAATCAAAATCATGCTAGATCTTATGTTTATGCCATAATTGTGAGTTGTTCATATTTGTATGTTCGGTGTTGTATCAATTGATTGAGTTTTTTGTAAGAATTGGTTGTCGTAGATTTTAGGATTGAAGAACAGAGTAAGTCAGTGGTTGAGATGACCGAATTTAGACAAAACTTGACAGAAGCGTTTTGGAAGATAGTGGATTTGAGCATGAATTTTTTCGTGATAAAACAAGCTAAATACATGGGTCGTCACGGACCCATGAGGTCGGCGACGACCCATGGGGGATGGTCGAATGGTGACGAAGTTTTGGGGAGTTCAACGTGCTGGCAAATTGGGGCTTCCTACAAGATTTCAAGCCATTCAGGGTGATTCGAAGGATGATTATTTGATACAAGGATGACCGACAGAAGTTTACATATGAAACTTGAAATGATTGGAGAACAGATCAGTAGAATGCTCTCAGGATAGGGATGGACTAGAGCTAGTTGCTTAGCAAAATTTTGCTAAATTTAAGGGTTGGCACTGACCCGTTAGAATGATGAATAGGGAGCCGAGATTTTGTGGGTTTGATCATGATAGTTTCTAGGGGTTGGTGGCAAATGGATTTCATATGATTGATGTGCAACTCAATGATGGATGGTGCTTCAATTGTGAACTCGCATTGTATTAGTCGAAGCCAGATTGATATGACACTGGTCATGATTCGATATATGATTTAGTATGATGATGGATTGACAAAATGAAAGTCAATCATAGATGATAATGGAATGGTTCGAGAAATGGATTTAGTCGCCAAGACGAAAGGCTTGATTGATTTGATGAGCCAAGGAATCGTCGGCAATCGAAGTGTTCTAGCAGACTCAAAGCAAGGGTATTGTTGGGATGCCCGTTAGGACAAGAGTCGATTGATCGTGTACCTTAGGCTGGCATGATGGGCCTAGTGATCTTCGTTGAGTAAGGCAAACATACAAGTCACGCTGGCATATGGTAATTTGTCTAGAATCAGGGTTTCTCCATTAGCCATTTTGATTGTTGAAAGCGAGTTCGATTATCAAAGGATTCAAGGCTACAATCGGTGATAGCTGGAATATTGGATGCTATAGATACTATGGTTGTTTGTATGATTTCTTCTCTATTTTTCTCTGGGTAGGCTATCACCGTAGGATGTCAAAGAGAAGCAGGAGCGGGGTTTGTCCTTTCCTATTCTATAATGGCGTGTGATGGACGGTTTTCATGTGTTAGTTGCCGGAAAGATTAGATCGTTGATCCGCCTATACTCATATTATATTGTGTAATGGTTGTTTGTTATTTTATCTCTTACTAAGACTGTTGTCTGACTCAACGTTTTATGTTTCCCTCTTATTATCTTGGGTTGTTCACCAATGTTGTTGATGAGAAAACCGATAGCATGTAGCAGGTTTGGTGCCGTTGATGATGTGCGGTGACGAGCAGGAGGCTAGCGTACTTTTACTTCCTACTACTTAGATATTTCTTTTTTATTTCCGCTGTATGTTGATGTTCATTGTGACTCTAAGGGATGTAGTGAGACGTATTGTACTCGGAGATTCATGGACCAAGATGTATTGTACTTGATATTCTATGGTTTTATGGAGATTTGACTTTATGTGTAGTTATGCTTAACTACTTTATCCTATTGTATATTTTATTATTATATGTTATCCATGCGCTGTGAGTTATACGACCGGTTTGATTTCGAGTTATTCTGCCCTGATGATCATCTCGTATCGGCTTGGCATGTCATAACACACTTTACCTTAGTTCAGTGTAGGAGGTACGGGGCGATCGTCCCACATGAGCTATTCCTTGGAATTTTACATCCTTATATAAAAAATGGGTTGAAAACATCGTCACATGCTACATAGCAAGTTATCACATGGGTTCAGATTGATTGTGACAACTAGTCACGTTGCCCTATAGCACATGGCATAAATTGGAATCTTTAGCACTAGAAACGAGACAGTACATGTGTTTTGACTAAATCACAAAGCACATCGTTAAGTGTGTAGCTTTATTGTGAATTGTGTAGCTTTATCGTGAAGTGTGTAGCTTTATCGTTAATTGTGTAACTCTATCACTAAGTGTGTAGCTTTATCTTTAAAATGAATGCCACAGCCTGTGATTTGGTTTTTTACATTATGAGATATGTATAAATTAAATTTTCAAATAAATCATTGTTAGTTTGTTTGAAAACCGTTCCTATTTAATAAACTAAATCGGAATTTTAAATTATGGAGTTAAAAAGTAAGGGGTCGTCCTCTATTGAAATAAACAAGAGTCAATGGTAATGGTTGTCGCTTTCTAATAAATAGAAAAGCGCGAATTTTAAAATAAATACCGCAAGTGCACATATCGTGTAGTATGCAGGTCGAATCATAGGTAGGTAGATTAAAATCAAATTATTTAACTAATCTTTTGGGCGAGTCATATGAAGTTTGGAGATTTGGTTGAAATAAAAACAAATTGAAATTGCAAAATTAGGAATATCGTTAAACCTAATCAAACGATTTATCACTATTGAAAATAAAATAGCAAAGACAACTTGAGCTATATCAAATCTAATTGAATAAATGGCACAAATTGTTTGGAAAATAAAATGCAAAACACAAATAAAATGCAGAAATTAAAATTGCAGAAAAAGAAGAACAACAAAAGTAAAGTTAGGATTGTCATTGAAACTAATCAAACGACTAATCGCTAATAAAAAAAATGTAAAATACAATTGGTGTTCTACCAAAACTAATTGTGAAGACAACACCAATTGCTAAGAAAAAGAAAAATGCTAGAAAATAAAAGAAGAAGAAGAACTTTTATTAATGGAGGTTAAGATAGAAAAATAGGATGGTGGCTACAATGATATTACAAGGGTATTTATAGGAGATAATCAAACCCTAACCCTAATTACAAATGGGCCTAGCTATTTCAAGTTAGTTTTAGGCCTTTTGTCATTTGGAACAAGTTCTAGGCCTTTTCTCATTTTCTCTTGCAAGCCTCCTTTAATTTGAGATGTGCATGGCCTTTTTATCAATCATTTTCTTGTCCAACAGCAACTAGATGTGAGATCTTCATCTACAATTCTTCAAAATGTAAATATATAACAATCTGATCTCCATTTCTCTACTTTTCTGGTTGCATGCAGGCTGCGTTGAAATATCTGTAAAAATGACAAAACAGTACCCAAGTAATATTTATTTATATACAAAAGATAAGATATAAGAGCATAAAAAACACATTTCTATGTTAATCAAATGGTAAACATTTAAAATTGGCTTCATAATGAGTTAAAACATTCAGGTTGTCCTCTTTTTATTCATTTTTAACGAGTATACCAAACTTAATTAAATCGAGCTTGTCGCATAGTGGTAGCTCATAGTTTTACAAAACGAGTTTCAACCCGATACATAAAATTGTAAAAATGTTGGAATCCTTCCAAACATGATTCTTCACGACTTATTCAATTAGAGCTTTTAAATGAATATCACAGCCTATGATTTGGTCTTGTATATTATAAGATATGTATAAATTAATTTTTCAAATAAATCGCAGTTAGTTCACTTATATTCCATACCTATTTAATAAGCTAAATCAAATTTCTTAAATTATGGAGTTAAAGAGTAAGGGGTAGTTCTTGTTGAAATAAACAAGTGTCAATGGTACAAATTTAAAATTGACTTCATAATGAGTTAAAACATTCAGGTCATCCTCTTTTTATTTATTGTTAACGAATATACCAAAATTAATTGAATTGAGCTCGTCACATAGTGGTATTTTGTAATTTTACCAAATGAATTTCAAATTGATATGTAAAATCATAAAACTGGCAGAAACCTTCTAAACAAGATTCTTCAAGACTTATTCGATTAGAGATTTCAAATGAATGTCGCAACCTGTGATATGGTCTTGTACATTACGAGATATGTATTAAATAAATTTTCAAATAAATCGAGGTTAGGTCATTTGAAAATCATACCTCTTTAATAAACTAAATAGAATTTTTCAAATTATGGAATTAAAAAGTAAGGGGTCGTCCTCTATTGAAATAAACAAGAGTCAATGGCACAAATTTAAAATTGGCTTCATAACGAGTTAAGAATTAACCGTAATACATTGCGAAAACATAGCACATAAAATTAAGAAAACATACTATGCAAACAAACTACATAAAATTGGCTTATTCATAGCCATATCGTGTAAGTAAGCTATGGCTAAGTTCATATGCTTCGTAACCAAAAATATGATTCCATACTATAATAGACAATGCGAATAAAATGAATTTTTAATGGCTTGAAAAATGTCTTCTTCTTCAACAATCTCAATAATCTCATGGTATCAACCAAAGGCTTCTATAAACCCCCGATGCGCTTTATGGACTCACAAGATGTCCGTCTAACATGGCAGACATGATGGTTATTATGAACTTTTGTTACCATGTTCCATAACCCTTCATGGCTTAGACCCCCATATGTTTGGAGTATTATATCATGCCTTCGATCAACTTCAATATATGGTATCACGAGAACATGTAACTCCAATTAGGAAAAAAATCAACATTTATATTCAACAAGTTATGTTTAAATATACATAAGAAGATGAACATTTATATGCTTTAGAGTTTCAAAATTTAAAGAGTTTCAACTGCGATGCAAGTGGTTGTTGGTCTCAATGTCCAACCGCTTTTGGTGTCAGAAGAATCTTTGCAGCCACGTTGCTGTTAGAAAGTGGCTACAGTGTCCATTCGCTTTCTGTGATGGCCCGCCCCGCACCAGCCGACATTTCCAATGAAAGTGCGTTGTGTCGATGTCCTACTAGCATGGGACAGTCGTCAAAGAAAGGAAAAGAATGTAATTTGAACTAACAAGGAACCCGTAGAATGTCTCACATGGCATGGAATATAATATAATAATAACATACTTGACATAAACATTCAAGACAGTACATAAGCTGAAAACTAAACCATAATAGCAGCGGAAAATTAAAATACAGCTTATGTTCCACATCATCATTGTTACAACTTTTCAAACTGTCTCTAAAGCAAAGTAAGAAATAGTACACTACTAATGCCCAAAGTAGTAACCATCAATGACACATGGAGAATACAACGCACACAAATATATATATATATATATACACACATATCGTACGTGGGAGCCTCATGCTCGTCTCCGGTACAGCTACTCGTGCATACCACCTAACTGTCTCTAGTCTGCCCATTTAAGAGCACCCAGAGTAATAAAAAGAGACATAACACTTTGGGTCAGACAAAAGTCTGGTATGAGCGATGAGCAGCAAAACAGAACAATAACAGGATGTACAATACTCTAAGGTGACACTAACATATGGTGTAAAGATATGGGGGTAGGGGTGTGCATGTCATAGTGATGTCAAACAATCAAGCATAGCATCCATCCTCACATCTCTCACTCAGTGCGTAAAGCATACGATATCCACCGCTTTGATCACCCAAATCCTTGCTATGATCACTCTGCCCTATGGAGTCATAGCGACTCCACTGCACTGATCCATAGCCACTAGTCCTTGCTATGTTCACTCTGCCCCATGATGTCATGACGACTTCACTACACTGGCTCATAGCCATGCTACAATCACTCTGCCCCATGGAGTAATAGCTACCCCACTGCACTGATCCGTAGCGTCACGTCTGTCTTGGTGGCGAGTCAAAGCTATGGACGTCGATAACCCCTTTGCACACGTCCCGCAACAAGACCCAATTCATGAAGTTAATTCGTTGGTTCCCAACTGTATCCTGAGTCTACTTCCTATACTACCTTTGCATCTCGGGTTTTTGGTCTCCTCAGGCTTCGATCTCCATTTGGTTCATGATCATCACCTAGGTTCGGTTCGGGTATCACTTCGGTTCGTCTCGTGGCATATCCTAGCTCAGGCTCATGGCAACATCCAGTCTGGTTCGTGGGACACCAGTTCAGCTCATGCTAGGTCATCTGGGTCGGGTCGGCTTCCCCCCATCCAGATCAGTTCGTGGCATACACTCTGGGTCGGGTTGAGCTCCTCCACCAGTTCAGGTCATGGTATCCCTCTTCAGCAGTTTGGATCGCGAGCTCCAAGGTCCTAGTCAGTTAAGTTCATGATTCCTCTTCGTGGAGAACATCCGGGTCAGGTCAACTTCCCCCATCCAGATCGGTTCGTGATGGTGCTCCACGACCCTATAGGGCGATCCGATCCGATCCCCTTTTTCCTGCACTGTTTCCTATAACTTTTCCAGCGACTGTTTTACACCATACAACGACATTTTCGACCACTCTAACTTTTCTAAATAATCACCAAGCATACCATACAGTCATAGAAACATATGAAATCAACCACAAACACTAAAACAACAATTTTAGCATGTCAATATGGATCAAACATACCCAAAACCCATGTTTTTCCCTTAAGCATGTTTAAGCAAATCTAATGATAGGATTAGAAAAACTTAACCAAATTAACCCAAACTTCTAATAGAGGTCTAAAACAGTGTTTAAGAATTTCTAAACATTTTTCCAGAATTTATTAATACATAAATTCGCTAATTAACACTAATTACCCTTAATTAACCATAATTAGTGTAAAAATAATGCTAATCACTCACCTTAGCCACAAATAAATCTTAGATCTGAAAATATCTCTGATTTGGGTTGAATCTCTATGCAACATAGCAGCTCTATTCCCAATTTGATGCTAATTTGCCTTGATTTAGATGTAGATTAGGCTAAAACTTGATTAAATGATGATTAGAAGGTGATTTGGGTGTTGGAGGCCACTGTTAGGGTTAGGGAAATGTTTTAGGCGGTTGAAAAATGAAATAAAAATCATTTCCTAACTGTTCTCAGCCTCCCCATAACCCTAATCCTGAAATGGGTTATGGGCCCTTTTGCTAATCACCCTAATTAGTCCTGGTTAAGCTGTTTTTCACCTTCTAGACCTTGTTTCAGCCATATCTCCCAAAGGTAAGTCTGTTTGGCTAATCTGACCACTCTACGGAATTGTAAACCATCATCTGAATCCAATGGAAGTGGTTTTAAGTCAAAACTCCTTACCAAACAAAAGTTATGGCCGAAACAAGATCAAACAAGGGCAAAGCAGTCATTTAGAAATCGGCAAAAATCATGAACATTAGAAATGACCCCAATAGTCGTTCCCTAAAGTTACACGACCATACTACCTCATATGAAAAAGAAATAAATATTCTACGATCCTTCGATACGTAGAATGCAGGTTGCTACACTCCCCCCCTCCCCCCCAAGAAATTTCGCCCCCGAAATTCCTTAACCATAAACATACAAAGGTATTTTGCATGCCTATCAGTCATTCACAAAAAATCAAACACACAAAACAAACCTATCCTAGCATGCGGAAAGACTAAATCGAAATGAAAACCTTACCAGATAAAGAGTTCGGGATATATCTCTTTAATGCTTTCCTCTGTCTCCCAAGTACAGCAATTCTCATCCTCGCCCCACTGAACCTTGACCAGATTCACCGCTATTCTTCGAAGTTTCTTCGTATCGTGCTCGACAATACGAATCGGCTTGCGGTTCCTAACCGCCTCGGGTTCTACTTCGATATCATCCAACTGATCAGGTGAAATAGCCACATCGGGGTCGTGCACGAATTTCCTTAACTGGGTAACATGAAATACGTTATGAACTCCCGCTATCTTATCCGGTAGTTCAACTTTATATGCTAAATTCCCAACTGTTCGAAAACTGGGAATGGACCAACAAATCTTGGTGTCAACTTGCCTCTCCTACCAAATCGTATCATGCTCTTTAACGGAGAAATCTTGACAAACACCAAGTCGCCAATGGAGAATTTTAAATCTCTTCTCCTCTTATCGGCATAACTCTTCTGCCTATCTTGGGCAGCCTTCATTCGTTGTTAGATAACTTTGATCTTATCTGAGGTTTCTCTTATCACGTCTGGCTCAAGCACAAATTTCTCACCAGTTTCTAACCAACATGACGGTGAGTTGCACGGTCTTCCATACAAAGCTTCATATGGAGCCATACCAATGCTGGATTGATAACTGTTATTATATGCAAACTCTACTAGATGCAAATGGTCATCCCATGATCCACCAAAATCTAACATGCAAGCTCTCAAGAGATCCTCTAATATACGATTCACCCTCTCTATCTGACCGTCGGTTTGGGGATGATACGCGGTATTGAGATGTAATTCTGATCCTAAAGCCTCTTGTAAGCTCTTCCAAAATTCACTAGTAAGCAACGGATCTTGGTCACTCACAAAGCCTTTGGGCACTCCATGAAATCTCACTACCCACTTCATATACAGTTCTGCTAACTTAACTATTGTTCTATTCGATTTGACGGGTATAAAGCTTGCACTCTTGGTCAATCGGTCCACAATCACCCAAACGCTATCATGGCCCGTTCTAGTCCTTGGTAACCCATCAATGAAATCCATTGAGACTTGTTCCCATTTCCATTCTGGGATTTTCAATGGTTGCAACAAACCACTAGGTTTCTTTTGCTCAACTTTAACTAGGTGGCAGTTCATGTATTTGGATATAAACTTCCCAACGTCTCTTTTCATCCCTTCCCAGTAGTAGTTCTGCTTCATGTCTCGATACATTTTGTTACCACTGGGATATATAGTCAATTTTGAGTGATTACATTCTCTAAACACTTCATCTCCCAATCCATTGACATTGGGTACAACTAATCTCCCATTCTTTCTAAGCCATCCATCTCGATCAAGCCCATACTTGTTCATCTCCTCATCGATACCTGTTTCTAACTTGGAGATGATTTCCAATAAGTTAGGATCGTCCCTCTGACTGGAACCAATCAGCTCAATCAAAGTGGATCTGATCGTCAAACTTGCTAATATTTTTGGATCCGATTCGCATTTTGGTCTGAAATCGTACCCTGCGATATACTCCAGTTGCTTCCACTCAAGAAACATAGCCTTTAAACTGACATGTCTTCTACTCAATGCATCAGCTACTGCATTGCCCTTTCCAGGTGTATATGCGATATCGAAATCATAGGAAGCTAAGAATTCTAACCATCTTTGTTGTCGGAGATTTAGATCCTTCTAAGAGAAGAGATACTTTAACGATTTATGATCGGTAAACAACTCGAATCTTTCTCCCAAGAGATAATGTCTCCACATCTTCGACGCGAATACGATCGCTGCTAATTCCAAATCATGGGTAGGATATCTTTTCTCATGCGGTTTCAGTTGCTGACTTGCATAAGCTACAACCTTACCTCCTTGCATCAATAAAGCACCTAGTCCGGTACTACATGCATCTGTATATACTGTCATCTCTTCTTTCCCCTTAGGAATGACTAACACTGGTGCACATGTCAACTTTTCCTTTAGACTCTTGAATGCATTCTAGCACTTTTTGTCCCAGACAAAAGTTTGATTCTTCCTAGTCAACTGAGTTAACGGTGCCGCTATCTTGGAGAAGTCTTGGATAAACTTCCAATAATATCCAGCTAATACCAAGAAACTCCTTATGTCTGTCACATTCTTGGGCGTAGACCAATCTTGTACCGTAGCCACCTTCGTAGGATCCATAGCAATACCATTCTCTGAAACAACATGGCCCAAGAATCTCATTTCTCTCCTCCAGAAGTGACACTTAGAAAATTTTGCTTCCAATTAGTGTTTTCTCAACACCTCCATCACTACCCTCAGATGTTCCTTGTGTTCTTCCTCTCTCCTCGAATAAACCAAGATATCATCTACGAACACAAGAACAAACTTATTCAATTGATCTCTGAATACCCTATCCATAAGATCCATAAAATATGTTGGTGCATTGGTCAACCCGAATGGCATGACTAACCACTCATAGGATCTAGACGGCGTCCAAAATGTCGTTTTAGCTATATTCTCAGCTTCCACCCTAAGCTAATGGAAACTTGTCGCGAGATCGAACTGGGAGAATACTCTCGCGCCACTCAACTGATCAAACAAATCATCTATCTGCGGTAGTGGATACTTATTCTTCCTCGTCACCTTATTCAATTCGCGGTAATCCACACACAATCGAAGGGAACCATCTGGCTTGGTAGAAAACACAACTTGTGCTCCCCACTCGGAGACACTTCTTCTGACAAATCCCTTCTTCAAAAGATCTCTTACTTGCACCCCGAGCTCTCTCTGCTCCCTTAGCGCCATACGACGAAGTGGCATCACTATAGGTCTGGCATCTTTCACTAAATCAATACGGAACTCAATCTCTCGGTGTGGTGGAAGTCCAGTCACTTCCTCGAAGACGTCCGGATACTGGCTAGCCACGGGCACATCTGACAACTCATCATGCGGGATGTCGAGGGAATTTAGAAAACTAGCCATTACCCCATCACTAGGTAGATCACCAAACATTACCCTCCGCCCATCATCCGCTCTAACTGTCACCGAAAAGCCCTCACAGTCTACCACCACCCCGTGCCTTTGGAGCCAATCGACTCCCAAAATAATGCCAAACCTAGTAAAGCCCTAAATAAAGCAATCACAAGCAAACATACATCCATGACTCGATAAGACCACATTACGAAAAATCATACTAAGGCTGGTCGAACCACCAATCGGGTTCGTCACCGCTAAAGGTCTATTGACTATCTCGGGTTCCAATCTCAACCTATCTACCAGGTCACTAGATATGAAGGAACGGGAAGCCCTAGTATCAAACAGTACTCGAACAGGAACATCATAAATAGAAGGCATACCTTAAATGACAGCATTCTTTCCTTTCTCCACCGCAGTTGGGGCATTCGACGAAGAAGGAACAACATTAAGAGAATATGCTTTCACAATCTGCTTATTTTTATGAGGTTGCGAACATTTATCCTTGTGATGTACCACTTGGCCATAGTTGAAGAACTTTCTGTCCGCAGGCTTTGCTCGACATTCTTTAGCATAATGGCCCTTCTTGCTACATCTAAAGCACTCAACATCTTTCTTGATCTTTTTCTGACCATCCTTAGCTTAATTCTGCTTCATTTTGTTCTGAGAATTATTCTTGCCTCCATTGCTTGCTTGCGGCTTTGGCCCTTCTGCAGATGCAACAACGACTTTAGTCTTGGGCTTAGGATAAAGGCTCTCTGATCTCAGTGCTTTTCCAACAATCGATTCAAAAGTCTCATCAATATGGTTTATAAGCCTTTCTCCCAACTACTGATCTAAACCAGTTATGAACTTCTCATTCTTCTTCTCGGGAGTATCGGTAAGGGATAATCCATACTTGGATAAAGTATCGAACTCAGTAATATATTCCGAGACTACCTTACCATTCTGCTTAAGCTCCAAGAACTTCCTAAACAATTCTGACTTCTGAGCAGCTGGAATAAACTTATCACTGAATCGGGTCTTAAACTTATTCCCAATAAATAGATCCTCAGGGGTAACTGTCTTAATAGCATTCCACCAATTCATATCCCATCCTTGCAGCTGACGGGATGCTAGCCTTCTCTTCATCGCATCTTCGATACCAAAGTCTTCGAAGATACGCTCAGAGCTATCCAACCAATCCTGAACTTCTGTAGCTAATTCCGTTCCATGGAAAGGATTCCCACCAAGACTAATGTAGTCCTTACAGAGCTTGCGAAATCGGCCTTAGGCGCCTGCACCGCTACACCACCACCATTTGCAGCATTCGGAACTGCCCTCTGAACATCCCTAAGCATCTCTCTCATGAGGTCAGTGAACATCATCCTCATATTAGGAGCATTCCTATTATTATCTTCTCTACCAGTACCCCTCGTATGTCGGCTCATCGTTCAATCTGTAAGGAGAAAACGATTAACCATCTCTTCAATGGTACCAGTGCAGTGCGACTCTATCCTTAGATATACTAATAGTATATATAGCTTTTGAAAACCAAAACATGAAAAATACGCGCTCTCATATACGTACTATCTCTCCCTGTTGTCTTTCCCTAGGTTAACTACGCAACCTGGCTCCGATACCAAGTGTGACGGCCTGCCCGCACCAGCCGACATTTCCAATGAAAGTGCGTTGTGCCAATCTCCAACCAGCACGGGATGGTCATCAAAGAAAGGAAAAGAATGGAATTTGAACTAATAAGGTACCTGTAGAATATCTCACAATGCATGAAATAAAATATAATAATAACATACTTGACATAAAAAGGCGAGATAGTGCATAAGCCGAAAACTAGACCATAATAGCAGTGGAAAATTCAAATCAACTTATATTCCACATCATCATTATTACAACTTTTCAAACTGTCTCTAAAGCAAAGTAAAGGAAGAGTACACTACTAATGCCCAAAGTGGTGACCATCAGCGACGCAGGGAGAATACATACATACATACATACATATATATATATATATATCATACGTGGGAGCCTCCTGCTCGTCTCTGGTACAACTACTCATGCATACCACCTAACCTATCTTTAGTCCACCCGTTTAAGAGCACCCATAGTAATAAGAAGAGACATAAAACTCTGGGTCAGACAAAAGTCTGGTATGAGCGATAAGCAGCAAAACAGAATAATAACAGGTATACTAAACCATACCAGAACTTGGATCTGTAACCAAAGAGTTAGCACAACAGGATGTACAATACTCTAAGGTGACACTAACATATGGTGTAAAGATATGGGGGTGGGGGTGTGCATGTCATAGTGATGTCAATCAATCAAGCATAGCATCCATCCTCACATCTCTCACTCAGTGCGTAAAGCATACGATATCCGTCACTTTGATCACCCAAATCCTTGCTTTGATCACTCTGCCCCATGGAGTCATGGCGACTCCACTGCACTGATCCATACCCACTAGTCCTTGCTATGTCCACTCTGCCCCATGAAGTCATGACGACTTCACTACACTGGCTCATAGCCATGCTACGATCACTCTGCCCCCATGAAGTAATAGTTACCCCATTGCACTGATCCGTAGTCTCACATCCATCTTGGTGGTGAGTCAAAGCTATGGACATCGATAATCCCTTTGCACACGTCCCGCAGCAAAGACCAACTCATGAAGTTAACTCATTGGTTCCCAACTGGATCCTGAGTCTACTTCCTATTTAGACTCCTTTGCATCTCGGGTTTTTGGTCTCCTCAGGCTTCGATTTCCATTTGTTTCGTGATCATCACCTGGGTTCGTTTCAGGTATCTCTTCGGTTCGGCTCGTGGCACACCCTAGCTCAGGCACGTGGCAACATCCAGTCTGGTTCGTGGGACACCAGTTCTGCTAAAGCTAGGTCATCTGGGTTAGGTTGGCTTCCCCCATCCAGATCGGTTCGTGGCATACACTCCGGGTCGGGTCGAGCTCCTCCACCAGTTCGGGTCGTGGTATCCCTCTTCAGCAGTTCGAATCGTGAGCTCCAAGGTCCTGGTCAGTTAAGTTCATGATTTCTCTTCGTGGAGAACATCCGGGTCGTGTAACACCCCACCTCCGCCAGTGCCACTCTTGCAAGGACATTAGCTTTGGAGGGGCGTTAAAAGAGGTAAACATGCATGCAGATATCACAAGACAGAACATATAAGTAAAACAGAGTAAATAAAGCAGCGGATCAAACTAATATTTCAAAACCATAGTCAAGTTACATCAAAGTACTTGGTCATTATTTTCCAAAAACATAGTCTAGAAACATAAACTGAAAACTGGAAATAATATAAAGTAACTATGCCCAAGGTAGAATAAAGCCATAGCGAGCTCAAGTCCAAACCGTACATGAGCTATCCGGAAAAGCAGCTAAAGATCCAAGCTAAGTACCAGTGTTTCCACCCTGTAAACCTGGGGGGGAAACGGAAGAAAAGAGGCGAAAGAAAACGGGTCAGTCAAAAATACTGGTAAGTCCTATCTACTATCAGTATAAAAACTAATAAAGTTAACTGGTCATGTGAAGCAGAGATGAAACATAGGGTGATAACTAGCATGGTGAAAAGTTAACAAGATAGATCAAGTGTGGCATCGCATATACAAGGTTAAGTTGTACCGGGTGTGTACTAGTATTCTAATCCATGTCAAGTATAATCAAGAAATGATCCCTTGGCCCAAAGCTGGCCCACATCATGAGATGACCTAAATCGAGGTCCAACTACTCGGTCTAGTCGATCGGCTCCCTATAAGCCTAACTCGTCGTGTATCGGTGTTTAATTGGTTAAGTATATTCAAGTAGTCCATGACTTAACCCTACCAATCCATCGTGTTTAATTGGTTAAGTATATTCCAGTAATCCATGACTTAACCCTACCATGTGGCATTAATTAACTTAATGCACCCCAACCTCTCACATTAGACTTTATTGTGGTTACTAGTTAAGCCGGGCGGGTCCGGGTAGCTTTACACCACAACCTAGTCTAACCTCGGGTTTTAAGTGCGACATGACCAACTACTCACATTGGGTCCTATTGCTTGTAGCCACTAGTTAAGCCGGTCGGTTCCGGGTAGATTTATGCTACAAACTCAACCCAACCTCGAGTTGGCCATTCTCATGTTTTCTACATGTCATGTTCACGTTCGTGTTTTCAAGCATAAACACATGTCAAACTTTCATGTCATATTTTCACGTCATGTTCTCATGTTATTAAGTTTTCCCAACTACCCATAGCGTATTCCCATCGCACGTAAATTCGTATCAACGCAAATGGATCAAAGAGGGAACATAACTATATGACAAGGTGGGCATAAGATGGGAAAAACTACCACAAATTAAACATGGTGATATTGGAGGCCAAAAGGGGTTCAACATACTAGCATATGGCCTCAACATGTATGATAGCATAAAAGGTGACTTGACCTCATACATATCAAATAGCATAAGGGTGATTTGGCCACAAGCTAGCATAAGGATGCTTTGGCCACAAGTTAAACATGGTGGCATATGAGGCATAAATAGGTTCATAAGCTTCCATATTACATCATAGGCCTCAAAACATGCATAATATCAACTTAAGCAAATAGGTGCAACATGATTATGAAGGACATAGGATGATGGCTAAAAGTTCGCATATAGCATTATTGGGCTTCAAAAGTATGCATAAAACCAAACTTAGCATATAAGTGATACATGGTGATAAATGACATGTAGAAGTTGCTAGAAGTTCGCATTTAGCCTCACATGCAAGCTATCCTAAGGGATATGATAACTTCCATGTTGCCAAAATGCAACCTTTAATATAAAGCTTGAAGCTTTTAGCCCACAAGGTCAAGGTGATAGATTTTCAAATATGCATAGAATATATTCATGCATAGCATATATCATACTTAGGCCCAAACTCAACTTGCAACATATCACATTTAACTTCATAGTTAGAATCTAAGAGTAGTATAGGGCTTACAATGCTATGAAGACTAGAATTAATACAAAATAAGTTTGAGACGAAGCCACACTAGCAAATCCGCAACCAAAGACGATAAACTCCACTTCAAGACTTGAGAACAAGAAGGAATAACCCCAAAGACAAAGAAAGATCCTTGTTTTGATTAAGAAAGGTGGCTCTTTTACTAGCTTAGGACACTTAAATTTTCATGAAGAGGATGGAGGCCATGATATGAAGATGGAGGCCATGATCAAGAAACATTTTGGCATAGTTTAGTTGTAGGATTGATTTATGATGATTTAGGCTAGGCTTAGGGGTCTTTTTATAGAAGATTAGGATAGTATTAGCCATAGGATTAACCCTAGATCCAATCCGAGCCATCAAATCCCGTCACTAACCAACAAAACAGGTCAAAAAAGCCCAATTAAGTGCACCAGGCCGACCTGGCCGACCAGGGAGGTCGACCCCCAGGTCGACCCCCAGGTCGACTCTAGTGTCGACCTGGTTGGGGGGAGGTCGACCCTAGTGTCGACCCCCCAGTCGACCTGTCTGGGCGGGAGTTTTCCCGCCCAGTCTGTTTTGGCTGAATTTGAATTCTAAATTCAAATTTGAACTGTTTTTGAACTTGTAATTTTCTGAAAACTTTGACGGGCCATAACTTGGTCATACGGACTCCGATTTTCGAAAACTCAGACTCTATTTCGCGTATTTTTCCGAGACGAACGCAATGGCATAGCCCGTTTCCCTTGATTCAGATATTACAGTTTAATTCTGCCTTGATTTATTTTATAACATGTTATTCAAAAATACGGGTTGTTACATTCTCCCCTCCTTAAAGGATTTCGTCCCCGAAATCTCCAAGTTAGGAAGAACGTGTCCTACCATCCATCATCCATCTACTCAAAACATCATCCACGTGCAGTCATTGTCCTTAAAGGATTCTAAAGCTTGTATGATCATATGCAAAGGTGTGCGTATATGTACTTATCTAATGCGAAAATCAGGAGGTTACTGATTCAGTAAACCCCCTTAATGCAAAACATGTTAGTGAAATGAGTCCATATGTATGCAAATTCCTAATATAGTTTATAATCTCTACATGAGTGCACATAACATTCATCCATATGCAACATCCACGTGATAGCATAACAAGTTTCATCATGAATAAGTATAAGCACTCATGCATATGCAACATGAAAGTGTGTGAGCCGATCTTAGTGCCTAATGTGTATCATGCATCCACGAGTATCCACGTGCAAACACTTGCAACCACTTGCAACCATCAAGCATAACATGTTTCAAATACATGTTTCATCCAAAGGGTTTCTACCTAAGGTTCTCATGACAAGATTAACAAGATAACTAGACAAACAAGGTAAACATGGATGGCAAAAGAAAGATAGGAAAAGAGATCGAGAATGTGCCCTCAAAAAGAAATTAAAAAAGCCCACGCATCTTCTCCTCGGTTTCCCAAGTTGCGTCCTCTTCGGCTTTACCCCACTGAACCTTCACCAACTTGACTTCTCGATTCCTTAGCTTCTTGATCTCCGTTCCCAAGATACGAATCGGAGCTCTTCTCAAGGTTTCCTCTTTCTCTACCTCAATGTCTTCTAGAATGCTTGGTTCAACCACCGCAGCGGACTCATGAAGGCACTTTCGGAGATGCGAGACATGAAAGACATTATGCACTCCGGCTAGCTTCTCGGGCAATTCCACCTTATAAGCCATCTTTCCAATTCTTTCTATGATAGGGAAGGGTCCCACGAACCTTGGTGCCAGCTTCCCCACTGCTCCAAAACGTACCACATTACGTAAAGGAGAAACCTTCACGAAAACCCTGTCTCCCACTTTGAATTCCAAATCTGCCCTTCGCTTGTTAGCATAGGATTTCTGTCTATCTTGGGCCGCTTTCATCCGTTTCCTCACCAATTCAACTTTTTCGGATGTGTCCCGTATCATATCGGGCCCAAGTATAAGCCTATCTGTTGTCTCCCACCAACAAGATGGTGACCTACACGGCCTCCCATACAAAGCTTCAAATGGTGCCATCCCTATGCTGGCTTAATAGCTATTATTATAAGAGAACTCTACAAGAGGAAGGTGGTCTTCCCAAGTACCACCAAAGTCAAGAACACAAAGCCTCAAGAGATATTCTAGCACTCTATTCACCCTTTCGGTTTGGCCATCCGTCTGGGGGTGATAGGCTGTACTCAGATTCAATCGCGTACCCATTGCTTCTTGCAAACTATTCCAGAACTGGCTAGTAAAAATTGGGTCACGATCGCTAACTATGCTGGAAGGAACTCCATGCAACCGCACTATCTCTAGAAGATAAACAGATGCTAGTCATGATACGGTCCTCTTGCTTTTCACCGGAATAAAATGGGCTCTCTTTGTAAGTCTATCATTTATTACCCATATCCCATAAAGCCCGAATAGTTTGGTGACGAACATCTTCACCCCAACCATATATCACAAATATGCGAGTCATACTCCTTATGGGGTTTGCAACAGAACTAAGATTGAGGATAGGACCAAGAGGATATACTTAAAAGATAGCATGCGAGTAAGCTCTACGGAACAATAGGGATCAAGGATACACTCTTAGAAGGAGATTTAATGCGCGTATCTAGTCTTCAGTCTTCTAAGCCGCATTTTCTTGTGCTTAATCCCATCGTGCCCTAACCGTCTTTAAACTTCGCAATTCCGTAGTTCTTAATTCTTATTTCCAAAATATGAGTTAGAACTCATTTCACCGTTGCCTCTCGTTCCACTTCCACTTATTCTTTGCCTAAAATACTTGGCTTAAACATAACTCCGTGCTCATGGTTTCATGCAAGCTTTCCAAAATTCGTTAGTGAATCTTGGATCTCGTTTACATACTATACGGTATCCCATGCAGAAAACTATCTCTTGAAAACAAGTGCCAATCCACATTGCCAAATGTACTTACTAGGGTGATTTCTCTAACCCATGCTTAAGTGAAATGGACTATCCGCCCTAGTATCGAATACCACCGGAGCATCCCATTCTGAAATGCTTCACCTAATGAAATTTTTCTCAAGCTACTCCTTGATTTGCTTATCAAGCTCTCTTCTTTCTCGCGGGGCCATGTGCCTAACGGGCAATGTAACTGGCTTGGTATTATCAACCAGATAAATGCGGAAATCTATCTCCCGCTTAGGGGGTAACCCCCTTAACTTCTTCAAAGACATCAAGATAGTCTCGGACCACCCTTACAGATTGCAGATCATCGACGGACGAGTCAAGAGATTCAAGATAACATAACATGACGGGACCTCTAGGATTACAAGAAATTTCTAGGGTATTACCGAGGCGAGTCATGAGCCTCACTACCCTATGCTCACAGTCAAGAATGGCTCCATAACTGGACAACCAATCCACACCCAAAATCAACCCGTATCCCATAAACCCGAGAACCTAAGCATTACACATGAATTCTATGCTCAAGATAGAGATTTTCAAATCCATACAAATCACAGGTAGATGGGCGGAGCCCCCAATTGGATTTGAAACACTAACGGGACCTCAACTAGACTAGTACTTAGGTGCAAACTTTCAACAAGATCAGAAATAAAACTATGCGATGCGCCAGAATCAAATAAGGTATGAACAGGGAAATCAGAAATGTAAACATGACTTTTTACAGAAACACTACCTCGATCAAGAGTGAGGAGAGCCTGCAACTGCCCTCCAGAGGGTCCTGCTTGCTGAGTTTACCTTTTCCCTTGTCCTCGCTTTTTCGGGCAAATCTTGCTATAGTGTCCAGACTCTCCACAATGAAAGCATTCTCCCAACTTCCTCTTCTTCTTCCTGCAATCTTGGCTATGTGCCCAACGATCCGACAGACCTTGCACTTCCTTGTTTCCCTGGTCTTGTTGTCATTACGATTGTTGTTGCCCTTGTTCCCCTTCTTGTTGTTCTTGTCTCTTTTCTTGGTATCTTCCTTCTTGCCTTGGGACTCATTTGCCTTGACCTCCTTCTTGCCACTCTTATCTTCCTCTTGAAGTAGGGCCATATTCGCCAAACTCTCGAAGGTCGCCCCCAGGGGTATATGAGACATGGCCAAACCACGCAATGGCTTGTTCAATCCTAGAGCAAAGTGTAGGGCCTTCTTCCGAGCTGTGTTTACCAATTCTAGACCGAACTGAGCAAGTTGATTAAACTTATCCACGTATTCCCTAACGGTCATGTCCCCTTGCTTTAGGGATAGGAACCTCTCCATCTGAAGGTTCTCTTCCGTTGATGATAAAAATCTCAATCTGAACCTTCTCCTAAAGTCATCCCAAGTCTGAATTGGCCTAGTAGTGGTGGTGACCACCCACCAATATGCAGCTTCCCCTTTCAATAGCCATACCGCCAACAGAACTTTCCTACGATCTTCCACATCAAAGGTAGCAAAGAGGTCTTCAGTTTCCTTTAACCAGTTTCTTGCCTCCACAGAAGTCTCCGTTCCGACAAAATTCTTGCAACCCTTCGCCTTAAAGTCTTTGCAAAGCTCTGCGAAATTCGCTTGTGTATGCTGAGGGGGAGGAGGAATATCCGCGGGGCCGGCTTCATTCGCCCTTGCCTCCATGTACCTTCTAAACCAAATAGGTACTGGTACACCCTCCGGGATGGCAAAATTATCGGCCATACTGAAACGAAGGAAAAAGATGGATAGATTCAGAACGAAGAAACGAAGGATAATGCTAATGGCCTTTGGGGAATAGCCTTTCAAAATAACTAGACTTTTCTTGGAAAATACTTAATTGGTTTTGAAAATAGTTTTTCAAAAGGTAAGTTTTAAAAACCTTTTGCTCAGATCTTGTAAACCTTATGCTCTGATACCAAATGTAACACCCCACCTCCGCCAGTGCCACTCTTGTAAGGACATTAGCTTTGGAGGGGCGTTAAACGAGGTAAACATGCATGCAGATATCACAAGACAGAACATATAAGTAAAACAGAGTAAATAAAGCAGCGGATAAAACTAATATTTCAAAACCATAGTCAAGTTACATCAAAGTACTTGGTCATTATTTTCCAAAAACATAGTCTAGAAACATAAACTGAAAACTGGAAATAACATAAAGTAACTATCCCCAAGGTAGAATAAAGCCATAACGAGCTCAAGTCCAAACCGTACATGAGCTATCCAGAAAAGCAGCTAAAGATCCAAGCTAAGTACCAGTGTTTCCACCCTGTAAACCTGGGGGGGGGGGGGGAACGGAAGAAAAGAGGCAAAAGAAAATGGGTCAGTCAAAAAGAATGGTAAGTCCTATCTACTATCAGTATAAAAACTAATAAAGTTAACTGGTCATGTGAAGCAGAGATGAAACATAGGGTGATAACTAGCATGGTGAAAAGTTAACAAGATAGATCAAGTGTGGCGTCGCATATACAAGGTTAAGTTGTACCGGGTGTGTACTAGTATTCTAATCCATGTCAAGTATAATCAAGAAATGATCCCTTGGCCCAAAGCTGGCCCACATCATGAGATGACCTAAATCGAGGTCCAACTACTCGGTCTAGTCGATCGGCTCCCTATAAGCCTAACTCGTCGTGTATCGGTGTCATACGGCTTAATCATGTAATGTAGTTGACTGTGCAAGGTCCACCCTAGGGTGTATCCGGCCCTACGGTGTAAACCTCAGACACAATTCAAGTATGCACAGTCTAAACCTACCGGTGCCCATGTTCAACTCCGGACTTAAAGTGCACGACCATGGTCCGCCTGAACAACCGGTGCACCATTCAGCCGTCTCTTTTGGTCTCTTACAATCAGTCAGTAATCGTTCCCCACCCTAGCCTAGTCCAGGGTCCCCATGATACTTCCAAGTAGGTTACTGCTGAAAAGGACCACGTAACTAGGGTTTCAAGCGGGTTAAGTGTGGTTAACCCTATCCTAACCATGTATTGAGTCGGTCAAGTGTGTCCAAGTAGTTCATGACTTAACCCTATCAATACATCGTGTTCAATTGGTTAAGTGTATTCAAGTAGTTCATGACTTAACCCTACCAATCTATCGTGTTTAATTGGTTAAGTATATTCAAGTAGTCCATGACTTAACCCTACCATGTGGCATTAATTAACTTAATGCACCCCAACCTCTCACATTAGACTTTATTGTGGTTACTAGTTAAGTCGGGCGGGTCCGGGTAGCTTTACACCACAACCTAGTCTAACCTCGGGTTTTAAGTGCGACATGACCAACTACTCACATTGGGTCCTATTGCTTGTAGCCACTAGTTAAGCCGGTCGGTTCCGGGTAGATTTATGCTACAAACTCAACCCAACCTCGAGTTGGCCATTCTCATGTTTTCTACATGTCATGTTCACGTTCGTGTTTTCAAGCATAAACACATGTCAAACTTTCATGTCATATTTTCACGTCATGTTCTCATGTTATTAAGTTTGCCTAACTACCCATAACGTATTCCCATCGCACGTATATTCGTATCAACGCAAATGGATCAAAGAGGGGACATAACTATATGACAAGGTGGGCATAAGATGGGAAAAACTACCACAAATTAAACAAGGTGATATTGGAGGCCAAAAGGGGTTCAACATACTAGCATATGGCCTCAACATGTATGATAGCATAAAAGGTGACTTGACCTCATACATATCAAATAGCATAAGGGTGATTTGGCCACAAGCTAGCATAAGGATGCTTTGGCCACAAGTTAAACATGGTGGCATATGAGGCATAAATAGGTTCATAAGCTTGCATATTACATCATAGGCCTCAAAACATGCATAATATCAACTTAAGCAAATAGATGCAACATGATTATGAAGGACATAGGATGATGGCTAAAAGTTCGCATATAACATTATTAGGCTTCAAAAGTATGCATAAAACCAAACTTAGCATATAAGTGATACATGGTGATAAATGACATGTAGAAGTTGCTAGAAGCCTCACATGCAAGTTATCCTAAGGGATATGATAACTTCCATGTTGCCAAAATGCAACCTTTAATATAAAGCTTGAAGCTTTTAGCCCACAAGGTCAAGGTGATAGGTTTTCAAATATGCATAGAATATATTCATGCATAGCATATATCATACTTAGGCCCAAACTCAACTTGCAACATATCACATTTAACTTCATAGTTAGAATCTAAGAGTAGTATAGGGCTTACAATGCTATGAAGACTAGAATTAATACAAAATAAGATTGAGACGAAGCCACACTAGCAAATCCGCAACCAAAGACGATAAACTCCACTTCAAGACTTGAGAACAAGAAGGAATAACCCCAAAGACAAAGAAAGATCCTTGTTTTGATTAAGAAAGGTGGCTCTTTTACTAGCTTAGGACACTTAAATTTTCATGAAGAGGATGGAGGCCATGATATGAAGATGGAGGCCATGATCAAGAAACATTTTGGCATAGTTTAGTTGTAGGATTGATTTATGATGATTTAGGCTAGGCTTAGGGGTCTTTTTATAGAAGATTAGGATAGTATTAGCCATAGGATTAACCCTAGATCCAATCCGAGCCATCAAATCCCGTCACTAACCAACAAAACAGGTCAAAACATCCCAATTAAGTGCACCAGGCCGACCTGGCCGACCTGGCCGACCAGGGAGGTCGACCCCCAGGTCGACTCTAGTGTCGACCTGGTTGGGGGAAGGTCGACCCTAGTGTCGACCCCCCAGTCGACCTGTCTGGGCGGGAGTTTTCCCGCCCAGTCTGTTTTGGCTGAATTTGAATTCTAAATTCAAATTAGAATTCTAAATTCAAATTTGAATTGTTTTTGAACTTGTAATTTTCTGAAAACTTTGACGGGCCATAATTTGGTCATACGGACTCCGATTTTTGAAAACTCGGACTCTATTTCGCGTATTTTTCCGAGACGAACGCAATGGCACAGCCCGTTTCCCTTGATTCAGATTTTACAGTTTAATTCTGCCTTGATTTATGTTATAACATGTTATTCAAAAATACGGGTTGTTACAGGTCGGGTCGACTTCCCCCATCCAGATCGGTTCGTGATGGTGCTCCACGACCCCATAGGGCGATCCGATCCGATCCTCTTTTTCCTGCACCGTTTCCTGCAACTTTTCCAATGCCTTTTGTACGCCATACGACGGCGTTTTCGACCACTCCAACTTTTCTAAACAATCACTAAGCATATCATACGGCCATAGCAACATATGAAATCAACCACAAACACTAAAATAACAATTTTAGCATGTCAATATGGATCAAACATACCCAAAACCCTTGTTTTCCCCTTAAGCACGTTTAAGCAAATCTATTGATAGGATTAGCAAAACTTAACCAAATTAACCCAAACTTCTAACAGAGGTCTAAAATGGTGTTTAAGAATTTCTAAATATTTTTCTAGAATTTATTAACACATAAATTCGCTAATTAACACTAATTACCCCTAATTAACCATAATTAGTGTAAAAACAATGCTAATCACTCACCTTAGCCACAAATAAATCTTAGATCTAAAAATATCTCTAATTTGGGTTGAATCTCTATGCAACACAACAGCTCTGTTCCCAATTTGATGCTAATTTGCCTTGACTAGATGTAGATCAGGCTAAAACTTGATTAAATGATGATTAGAAGGTGATCTGGGTGTTGGAGGTCATTGTTAGTTAGGGAAATGTTTTAGGCGGCTGAAAATTGAAATAAAAATCATTTCCTAACTGTTCTCAGCCTCCCCATAACCCTAATCCCGAAATGAATTATGGACCCTCTTGTTAATCATCCTAATTTGGTCCGATTAAGCTGTTTTTCCACCTTCTAAACCTTGTTTCAGCCATATCTCCCAAATACTGATACTGTTTGGCTAATGTGACCACTCTACGGAATTGTAAACCATCATCCGAATCCAATGGAAGTGGTTTCAGGTCAAAACTCCTTACCAATCAAAAGTTATGGCCAAAACAAGATCAGTTAGGGGTAGATCGGTCATTTCAAATTCAGCAAAAATCATGAACATTGGAAATGACCCCAATAGTCATTCCCCAAGTTACACGACCATACTAACTCATATGTAAAAGAAATAAATATTCTGCGATCTTTCGATACGTAGAATGCGGGTCGCTACACTTCCGGTGCCAAAAGAATCTCTATAGCCACATTACATAAAGAAAGTGGCTATAGTGTCCAGTCACTTTCGGTGTCAGAAAAATGTTTGTAGCCACATTACATAAAGAACTTGGCTATAATGTTTGTAGCTCCTCATAAATTAAACACAAGTAAATTTAATTTAAAATAAACAATAATTCGATGTATTGAAAATGGAATCTTGGACAAATAAAAATTAGGCACAAATGATCTGTTTTCATATTTTATTTGCTGAAAATGGAGTTCGTATGCAAAAGTTGTTAATTAATTAAGTTGTAAGTATAAATTAACGTACAAAGTTTGAATTCCAAATAAATGTATATACAACATGGGAGTATATTAATTTGGATAAGCACGAAAAGAATATTACTTTTGGATTCAGACTTGTGTGTATATATATTTATACATAGTAGCAGACAAGAATAATATAATTAAGGCAATAAATAAATTAAATTAATTAAAGAACTATAAAACAAGTAATGTTCTGGAGGAAATTCCTCCTGGGTTCAACCTCAAAAGGGAGGTCGACTGTGACTTTAGGAGAGGTGTTGACCGCCCTGCTATGAGGGGTGTCAATAGCCCTCTTGAAGGGAAGCCAAATGAGGGTTGTTTTACGTAGGGACTTACAATTTATATCAATTGGACTGCTTATATTTAATCAAACTAAACTAATCTAACGGTCCATGATGTCAGCTATAAATAAACCCTCAAACCCTCATTCCAAAGCTTATAACAATTTCTCTCAACGCCTCCATGATGCCTTTCTTCCATCTCTACTTCCAGAAAGATTAAAGGATTTAGGTTTCTTCTATTTCTCTTATCTATTTTATCTTCTCTATCTTATTCTAACATGAATTTAAGATTATTCTAGAATTTACATCCATACGTGTATATATGATTCTTATATATATAATATGTATATTTGAAAGGACTGGAGCACATTCGTTCTTGAAGGCAAAATCCAAATTCTATTATAATCAATCTTGATTTGCTCTCCTAATAACACCATAAGTGGAATCCATTTGAGTTGCTATTTTCCTATAAATTGTTAGCTTGAAACTAGATTATTATGCCTAGGATGGTTTGGGTTCATACATAAAGAACAGAACATTAAAATCCCTCAAACCATCCATTTTGTTCTTACAATGGAATTAGCAATCTATGCATGTTTGTGGTTTTGTGATTATGGAATTAATAAAAGGGAAGCTTAATTGTATTGTATAAATTTTTATGTTTTGTAGAATTCACCTTATTTTGTTTCATATGTATGGTTTTATACAAAAGGTCAAGATTTTGATGGAATTGTAATCCAATAGGTTTAAAACTCTATTTCTTAAAAAATAGAGTATTTGAACGTATTATTTACAAGACATTCAAATATTAAGGTTTTTTTTGGTAAGGTCGACCAGTTTTTATAGTGTTCCGTAACACTCTTTTATTTATTTCAAAATAAAAAATATAAATGAGTTCCGGTGATATGCTTTCAACATATCAACTATTCGGTTTTTAAGGTGGACCGTCCACCGTCACTGGCATTTATAGTGGGTCGTCCACTGATAAATTTCATACGTACTCCACGTAGGGAGACAATACATTGCAAAGATTACATACCTCACTAGGAACAGAAATACATCTGAATGCAAAAAATAATAGACAGTAACAAAGTATTGCCTAAACATACAAGCCCAAGTATCCAGCGGTTAATATTATCAAAAATTCCATGACAATACCAAAGTTTGTATAAAGCTGAATAATGCATTTCAGCAAGGACAAAACAAAAGCATGCCCAATTACTTGTGCTCAGCACTAGGGAGATAATTCCACCGTAAGAACTATTAAGGTTTTGTATGTAAATATACATAAAAAGTGATTCCATTACAAAATAGGAATTATATATATGTACTGGGTATATGCACTGTTTTTATCTTTTATTAATTTAATAATCAAGTCAAAACTAGGTTGCAAGTTTTATACTGTTTTTCCCATTGTTGATTATTACATGTCAATTTGTACAATTATGCTTTGATTGAAGTAAATATGGGAAATAATGAATTGTACACCTCTAATTTGAAATAGGGATTGACATTTTCAAAATGCGGCTAGGACGTTAATTGCATTTGCTTAGTTTACGTTTTTATATATATATAGCGCAAACAATGTAATAATTATACATATTTAGTGCGTAATAAACACGGTTAAAATAGGAATTTGAATTTAAATGTCCCCATAATAATTTGTATGTTTTAGCATGTGTTAATGACCTTAAATATATTAATGACATATCGAGATGAGGTAAACCATTACTTGTAGTGGAAGTTTGCACGGAAGCGACTAGTATATCCGACATCTACAAGTATGTGCGGTTAATGTGAGAGGTCTAAGTGCCATGAGCCATAATATTTAATACACTATGACGCAAGGTTAGGCCCAACTTGTACTATAAGCTTACCCGGAACCGGCCGACAAATCCAGCATATACAAATGAATGGTCAAATGTGAGATTTCTAGTGTGTGCGTGCGTGTGTGTGTGTGTATATATATATATATTATGTGTCAAGTAGGCATGCCTTAGGGAAAATGTATAAAGTGGCCGACCTTGCTCTCGTTGGGTATTAAGTGATTAGGACTAGGTTGGCTCCTAAGGTTCACTCACTAGTTCATGATCCAAGTCATGGGACCTGCCGTTCAATGATTTAATGGTTTTTGGGTCCGCCTTTCTCCTATAAAGGTATTAAATGGTCATATTAGAAAATAATGTAAGTATGGTAGTTCTCCATGTAATGTTCGCTTCTTTTCTAGGGGATAGTGATGGCTGACCTTTGGACTATATATATATATATATATATATATATATATATAAAGCCAAAAAGGAACCACTGTCTAAGGGAAGTATTAAGTGGGTAGGAGTTCACCCGTAGGGACAACTAGATAGTAATAAGAGTGCTCGCCAGGAGGGTTCTTTTGAAATGAGATCCTGGCCCTTCTTTGGTCTTAAGTGGTCGTTACTATTTCTCGCCCTATAAAGAGAGTATATACGTTATGATGTTGACGTTAGAGACTATGTCTTAAGTGGTTAGGGGTCCGCCATAGGGTACTAAGTGACTGTACGGATGTCCACCCTTAATAAAGAAATAAATTGCCTTAAGTGACTAAGTATAATCCGCCTCATGGGGGTATTAAGTGACCATTAGGTGCCCTCTCTGAAGTGATCTTGTAACAACCCTGAATTTTGGAACCAATTTAAAAAAATTATTTTAGCAATTTTAGTGAATTTTAAATAGTTAAAACAATTTATTTTAAATGATAATGATTAAAAATTAATTTAAATCGAAGTTAGAACGAATATATTTATTTTAATTTTAAAAGGAGCTAGAAATAGCGCGATAATTTGAAATTTGAATTTGAACTTTAATTGACTGTACAGGATGCAAAATAAAACGGATTTTAGTGAAACTAAAAATATCTAAATTTGTTTAAAAACCTCTTTCCAAAGAATCTGAAAAATCGAAATTTCATAGCGGGAATAAAAATTTATGGCCAGTTAAATATTCAGAATATTCGCTGTAGAATATATATATTTTTTAATATTATAAATAGCCATTTTGCAAATGACCTACATTTTCGACGATACCACTTTGATTGGATCCGGAATGTCAAATTATTGCAGGATTCCAATTTTCATAATTTTAGGAATTAATATGTGGGCGCAGTAAATATAAATGTGTTTTGTCAATTTCAGTCAATTTAATCGACCAGAAAATGGCCATTTTTCAAACGGTCTCCAAATTCAACGAAATTAATTTTGTTAGGACCGTATCGTCAAAACATAACTAGATATATTTTTTCTGTAATTTTTAGAGTCAGTATGTGGCCCCGGTAAATTAAAATGTACGATCAAATTTAAATAATTAAATGTTTTATATTTAAAATAAAAAAAAGTGGGCTGAGACAATCAAATGGGCTGATGGGACCTAGTCCATTATGTCCGAAATGGGGGTATTTGGATAGTGGCAATGTTCTTTGGGAAAGAATTGGAGTTATCCGGGAGTAACGGTTTTTTTTTTTTTGTAAATTTGAGCATTTATTAATATAGTATTATAAATAGGAGAATTATTAAAACACTAACCCTAATTCTAATAATACAGCCGCCGCCCCCATACTTTGATGACCACCCTTCTATAAATCTTTTTCATAATCTCTTCTAATCCACACAACATTTCAACTATCCTCCAAAGCGATAATCAAAGAGTTTTTCTCCATCTAGAAATCAATACGGGTATGATCAAATTCTATTGAGAGGATTAGGAGAATTTCCCCCTTGAACTGAGCTCGTTCGGGTTCGATTTGTGGCCCCTAGATGGTGGCGAGTGGGCCCACACCTTAGGCAAAGGAGGAGCAAGCTGAGGCGCTTCATGTGGCTGGTGTTGATTGGTCTCTGGTGGCAAGGAATTGGGTGCGCAGGTGGAAGTTTGCAACGATGAAATGGGTTTATTTTAATCGGTTTTCCTGGAACCGAATTAACGCGATTTAGAGGAAGGTGGGAGAAGGCTGACGTGGTAGGAAATGATAGGGCGAGGAATTATTATTCTATTTTATATAAATTTAAATTGTAGATGTTTAAACACGAATAACTTGTCCATACAGAAATGGAAGATTTTCGAAGCATTGGAACCATATTTCCGCGACCTACAAAATGGGACAGACCAGATCTGAAATGGAGCACGTTGAAATGTCAGATGAAAAAAAAATATCAGTGTGAGAATTCTATTTTATTTCTTCTTCTAAAATAAATTAAAATTAATTATGATTGTATTATCACCAATCCACTATAAATTTCTATTTGTTATACTACTTGATTTGATCTGTGATTGATGTGTTACGTAGATCTGTTAATTTGGTGATATTGTGTTATAGTAAAATGGTTAAAACATATAGATCATTTTGGTTGTGATAAAATGGTTAATATATAGATCATTTTTGTTGTGATAAAATGGTTAAAACATATAGATCATTTTTGTTGTGATAAAATGGTTAAAACATATAGATCATTTTTGTTGTGATAAAATGAGTGAAACAAAAAGATATATAATTTTTGTTTAAAATGAGATATATATTTTATTTTTTTAAAATTAAATATCAATTTTTGTCATTTTGTTGAACTAGAGTTTTCAACAAAAAAGAAATGTCAATTTTTGTCATTTTGTTGAACTAGAGTTTTCAACAAAAATGAAATGTCAATTTTTGTCATTTTGTTGAACTAGAGTTTTCAACAAAAATGAAATGTCAATTTTTGTCATTTGTTGAACTAGAGCTTTCAACAAAAATGAAATATCAATTTTTATCATTTTGTTGAACTAGAGTTTTCAACAAAAATGAACAATTTCTATTATTTTGTTGAATTAGAATAAAAATAGATAAATTATCATGTTTTAAAATAAAAACATGTTTACATTAAAATTTCACTTTTTTAATGTAACGTAAGAAAATAGAAAAATGTTCATTTTTGTCCAACTGTTTAGTTGAAACAAAAATGTCCATTTTCATCAAATTAGAATTGTTGAACAAAAATATTCATTTTCATCAAATTAAAATTGTTGAACAAAAATTCTCATTTTGTTGAATTAGATTTTTTCAACAAAAATGAAAAGAACCATTTTTATCATTTTGTTGAATCAAAATTTAACATGTTTGTTAATTAGAATGGAGTCGAACAAAAATCATTATTTTTGTTAATTAGGATAGTTAAATTATAATTATCATTTATGTCAATGTAAACACTGAACTAATTTTGTCAAGTCTGTCAATTTTGTCAATTTAGAATTGTTGAAATAACACTGTCGTTTTTAACAAATTACAATTGTTATGTTATAATTGTAATGTTTAACAAATTAAAATTGTTAAATTATGTTAACGGTAAAATTTACATTTTTATTATATATGTAGAAAGGGTTAAAATTGTTCGTTTGTTTGATATGAAAATATGTTAACGATAGAATTTACATTTTTATCATATACGTAGAAAAGATTAAAAATGTTCATTTATTTGAAATGAAAATATGTTAACGATAAAGTTCACATTCTTATCGTATATACAGAAAAGTTTAACAATAAAAATTCACATTTTTATTGTATATAAGAAATATGAAAAATGATCATATTTTATAAATAAATAAGGCCAAATATGTAGAAAACATATTATAATTGTTTTGTTTAAATAGATTTGCCAACAAAATAAATTATTTTTTTATCTGTCGTATATGAACATTTAAATTATTGAAAATAAAGACCATCTTTTTATTTGTCATATAAGAACACTGAAATTATTGAAAATAAAATTCCTTTTTTTATTTTCATCTATGAGCATAGGGATTGTGGAAAATTTGTTTAACAGTAAAAATTTACATTTTTATTGTATATTAGAAATGATTAAAAACATGCACTGTTTTAAATAGAAAAATGTTTCATTTGATTATATATGTTTTGTTAGTTATAACATTATCATTCATGTGCTAGTTACATAGAAAAATGTTCATTTGAATATATATGTTTTGTTAATTAAAACATTATCATGTATATGTTAGTGAAATAGAAAAAAATGTTCATTTATGAAACATATGTTGATTGATTAAAAATAGTGTCACTTAACATTGTTAGCATTACAAAAATGCCATTTAGTTAGGACATGTTTGATGAAATAAAAATACATTATTTAGAAAATGGTTGTTAGCATTACAAAAATGGCATTTAATTAGGACATGTTTGGTGAAATAAAAATACATTATCTAGAAAATGTCATTTATGTTAGAAATAAAAATGTCATTTATGTTAGAGATAAAAATGTCATGTTAGAATAAAATTGTCATTTAGATAAAAATGCCATTTCAAATAAAAATGCCATTTATGTTAGAAATAAAAATGCCATTTATGTTAGAGAATAAAAAACATTATTGTTAGAGAATAAATATATCATTTATGTTAGAATATAAAAATGTCATTTGTTTAGAATAATGTTGTGAAATAAAAATGTTACCTTTATCATGTTAGACAAGAATAAAAAAAAATTCTTGTTAAAGTATATGTTTTGTTGAAATTAAAATATAAATATTTATTTATAATTTAATATTGAAAATTGGTTAAATAGTAAATAATTCAAACTGAATTATAATTGGTTAAATCTGTTAACCAATGATATATTTATGTAACTGTTGTTTGAAAACCCCACACGGGTATTGGGATGATATTTGACATACACTAGTCCCAATATTTAGTTATATGTCAATCGATGGATTGACAGTCTGTGATGATCGTTATTTATTTATTTTAATGCTCACACAGTTGTAAATTTCACTCTGGTTGTGAATGGATTGTTGAATCATTGTTGTTAAATACATGCGATGTATGAAATCCATATAACTTAATTTATATGGTAGTTGATTGAGTCGCATTCCGATTCAGAATAAAGAACATTTTTAAAAGAATATTTTAATATAAAGAATATTTTAAAATAAAGAATATTTTAAAATAACAAATAATTTAAAATAATATTCAATGAAGAATGAAGTTATGATTTTTATGTTCGTCTTAGAATGGACACAAAAATATAAAAATATGAAGCCAAGTTAAGTAGCAAACGCCATTTTTTCCTAAACGGGTTTATCGATCGATGTTATTCGTTTTATAATGAATATCAAAAAGTAGTAATTTTAAAATATAATATTTTGAAAATATTAATATTTTAATATGACATAAATATAGAATATTCAATTTTGATTTAAAATTGAAAATGAAATCAAAAATCATTTTAAAATGAATTTATAAATATTTTATAAATTACGTTTTAAAAGGAAATTGGTGATATGTACAATATATGTGTATATATATATATTGGCCTGAATAGAACGCGCCACGCAGCGACCGTTCACGAATTTCGACCATTAACTTCAAATCGATGTAACGAGAGATCCGACCGTCGGATTCTCCTAAAACTAGAACAATTGGGTTCGTATCGAAAAGAGCTTTCCAATGAATATAAGAGTTTTGAAATCTAACGGTTGGATTTGGAATCATGTCCAAATCAGTTTCAGAAAACTATGGATGCAGTTCGGTGGCCGTTATTGGAAACCGACTGTATGGGCTTTAATAAAATTATTAAAAATATGGAAAAATTATGTAAAATCATAATAAATGATTTAAAAAGAATTTGGATGAAAAATCCCAATTTTTAAAAGATAAAAATATATTTTTATCGAAATGAACTATTTATTAACTAGAATAAATCTTTTAAACCAAGATTTAATGAAGTTATCCAAATAATTAATATTTAATTGGAATTGAATAAAATAAATTGGATTTTCGGGTTTATCGTGAATGGTGTCTTTAGTAACACTATTCTTAAACCCCGTATGAGAAGAATAAATCTTTTAATTAAGATTATTGGAGTTTCAATTATATTTAGTAATTAGAATAAAATGAAATGTAAATTGGGTTTATTGTGAACTGTGTTTTTAACGACATTCGTTCTTTAACCCAATTAACAGTAAAAGTATAATTTGGAATTTATTAATCATTTTATTAAGATTTAATGGGAATTTTCCAAAGTAAAGTTTTCCAATTTAATATATTAAATTGGAATTGAATGGAATTCGATTTAATAATAATCGAGATGAGCTTATGTAAAAGAAGACCGTTATTATATATGGAATTTAAAAGGCTCTGCCTTTATTCCATTTGTATTATTAGTCTGATATGGAAATTTATATCGATTATGTATTGATTTGATTTCTGTGAAAATTCCATATTTGACGGAAAATGATTTTGGGTATCATGAACTGTGTTTTAAACGACATTGGTTCTTTAACCCAGTTAAAGACAAGATTAATTTCTTAAAGTTGAATAATTATAAAGCAATGATTTTTATATATTAAAACTAAAGTGGTGTTTTAATGAATCCTTTAAAAGAAGATTAAAGAATAAATTTAAAAGAATTTATCTTTGATAAAATTAATGGGAACGTTTCCCTAATAATATGAATATTTTATTAAAAGAATATACTGAATTGGAATGAGGCGTATGATGTGTTTCTATAGCACTTAATTATTGATTATAAATACACGAGTTATTCAGAAAGACTGAGTTTAACCCATTTTGAATAATTACTATGACGATTAAGTACAACAAATATGCTCTTTAATAGCGTTTAATATCCGCTATAAAATAAAACTATAGGGATTTTATAAACGCTATATATGAATACGCTATAGTAGGTCAGAAATATTCAATAGTGTTGGTGAAATGCTATGGAAAACCTTATTTTATAGCATGTTTGTTGCTATCTTAGACACTATGTGTTAATACAAGTACCTTCTATAGCATTTCATCACTTTCTATAGAACATGTACAAAGAACGATGCTACTAACATTTATGACGTCATCTAATTGTTATAATATGTTGACATGTTAGTTTTTATAGCATCAAAGAACGCTATAGTGTAATTCGTAACTACCTTCTATAGCATTGTTTGCTTACTATGAGAACTCTTTATAGCAAAAACGTGACGCTATAGTGTATGAAGGCTGGAAAAAACAAGCTTTTCATAGCATGATTAAAAGGCTATAACTATTTATCATTTCAGATTGTCATATACAGTCAAGCTTGTAAATTACAGATCTAGTAGTATATTATAAATTTCAAAATACCACAATATGACATTATAATGTACGTAATCAAGCAGAGTCAAAAGGCAAACCACAATGTAAATATCCATAATAATTCAAACATATTTTTCAACAAATAAATATTTATGACTAAAAATAACCATGCATACAATGGATCGTAGCTAACCAAAATGATATAAACTAAAAACAGCGATCTATTAATGTCGATCAAATTACATTAGTGCAAGCATTCTTCCTTCCAACTTGTAGCAATCCCAACTTCATCATACACCTGTCATACAAATGCACCAAAACGTTATTAGCACCAAAACGTGATTACTAAATCACTCACTTAATAACCTCAAAAGACTACCACATCTGCAACTTGCTTTGTAGCAAACCATAAAGGAAATAAATTGGAAGCTCATAGGGTAACATGACAAACCATAAATAATAAGAGCCATTGTCAGACCTCTAGGACTTTACTTGCATATTTTAACACAAAACACACAACTGAAATATAGGGCATGCTTACATAAAACCTAGACAACTGAAAGCTTGAGAAGGTGTTCAATGCTTTTTCCATTGAAACTTATAAGAAACGGTGGTTTTATGACTAATGACGTATTTATAAAAATGGCTTGCATATGATTACAAGGGATATGTTTCTTTACATGGAAAACTTGGCATATTCATGAGCTTAAAAAATCTACTCAAGATTCCCTATCTATCATGTTTCCCATGAGTTTATATAGAGCAATATGTGTACACATTAAGCATGTGTAACTCTAGGAGGGAGCTAATGCACGTTAAGGCCAAAAATAAATGAAGTAATATAAGGTTAAATAAGATAAGACACCTAAAATTAAAGCCAAATAAATAGAGGTTATCCACAATAAACATATGCAGTAAGTGAAGACTGTTTTCATAATACCTTAAGAAATCCTGCAATTATAAGTGTCACAGAGTTGGAGCAGGAAAGTTTGATTGGACAATTTCAAGCACTATTCAATAATTGCAGGGTACTTTCCAGGGAAATGTAATGATAGCACAGCAAGAGAAGTGATCAAAAAGTTCTTTGGATCATGTATGTCTCTTAATGAATGGTCTTTCTTCTTACCAACACTCTGTAGCGATGCAAACGATGCAGAATAATCTACATGTTCCAGAATCTTAATTACATCATCCTCCAACTCTTCTTCATTTTGATTTGGTTTAGCCAAGACTATGACAATGCTATTAAGCATATTTTCCCCCATTGTTCAACCGCAGAAGCACCAACAATGCAAAGGTTCGCATATAAGTTTTATGGAAGCAATAAATGTCAGTTTAACTTCAATATCCCTAGAAACAAGCTTTGAATTTGGAATCCATAATTATTGTACAAGGTCTAAAAATAAGGTTGTGAGGGCTTCATTTATAGAATCCACAAGAACGGATTTAAGCTTGATGTTAGGAGGTTCAGAGGGGGTTTGTTACGGATTTATGAAACACAGAAAAGGAAGGTACATAGAAACAAGGAACGTAGGACGTGGCCACGATCCGTGACCCGATTTGTTCGTCCCCGATCTCGAATGAAACGTGACCTGGAAACGTTAGCGGTCGCGAAAAGAAGATGATAACGCACAAGTTTTTGAAATGAATAAACGGCCCTTCGATTTGTGTTGTACAACTATATGTGGTTGTAATATATATTGAAAGGACAACTATATAATATATCAATTGGAAGGGCAGCTGTAAGTTTGCAAGATTTTCATAAATTGTATTGTTTGACTTCCAAATTTGGTAATTAACATAAAAAGTAAATAGAGTAGTTTTCCCAAAGTAGAAAAAAACATGTTTCGTACCTTGTGTTCCCTCGTACCAGAAACATTCAAGACAACCTTCTACGTATCCGTTTTCGTACCGCGTTTCGTATCGGACCACGTCCTGTGTAACCATGGGTAGGTATAATGAGAATGTGAGATTAAGAGAAGCCCATGCCTTATTTTTATTTTTTTGTTTTACAATATATATAATAACAATAAAAATAGTTAATTTTCCACTTAATTAACTTGTTACTTATTTTAAACTTAGTTACTTATTTTATTTTATATCAAACTTAATTAACTCATGATATATTTTCCTTCTTCCCACCATCAAAATCAACCATGAACGTAAACGCTTCCTGAATAAATATCTTGAATGAATGACAATGGCTCTTTGACTACGGTTAATGAACTCAGAAAATTTTGTTAAATTTTTATAAACTTAGTAATTTTCTTAAATTCATTTACTTTTTCTAAAATTTTGTCAATATTTAGATAATTATTTAACTTATATAAAGCTTGGTTGAGTTATTTAAATTTTCATATGACTTAGTTATTTTTTATAAATTTATTTAAATTTTTCAAAACTTAGTCAATTTTAGAAAATTATTTAACTTTTGTAAAACTAGGTTAATGTAGTTAATTTTGTCTCTCTACTTTGGTCAAAATCTAAGTAGGTGATCTTAAGGTCACAACTAGTTGTATTTGTTACAAGGATGTGAATGAAATTAGAACAAGTTTGTATATATGAAAGATGACTCAAGGGAAAGATTTGATTAAGGAACTTGTAACACCAACAACAAAAAGTATACTTGTTATTGAACATTTGAAACATCCAATGCTGGAACCGACATAAAACGTCCGAAACTCCGATATGCGGCATAGAGTCACAAACCTTGAATTGAAAAATGAAGTATATACAGTAAAAAAAAAAAAATTCAAAGAGAAGAGAAAAACCTGATTTGAGAAGAAACACCTAGTAATTAACCAACTGAATTTGGATTTTAAGAGCCTTAGCCGACAGAGTTTGCCAATGCTAGTTATATTTTTATATGGATCATGCACAAGAGGATCCTCATGTCCATCAGACCCTCATAACAACAGCTTGACATTGAGACATTCAAAATGAATATCAACAGCATGAACCATATGAAATATCAGATCAAACAAAATGAAGCATGCCTTAACCCCAAACATATGAAATATCAGATCAAATAAATGTTTTTTTTCATTTAAGAATTCAAAACTAGTTTATATGAAGCATGCATTAATCCCAAACAGCATCCAGGTTGCATAATTAAGCTGACTAACCAAACAACTAGTATGTCTCTCTCTCTCTCTCTCTCTATATATATATATATATATATATATATATATATATATAATATGGCAATCTATAGCCATTTAGTTCCACGTTCATACACTAATCAAGTTAAAGTAATTGTTGTTCATTTGTGTACCAAAAATATAGTAGCGTACAACGGTTGCTCAATGCTTTCTAAAAACTGGGTTAAAATGCAAATACGGTGAAAACTAAATTGTTTTCAAGAAACATGGTATCACGTCAGGTGCAACTGCCAACCTACAAGTAGTTTAGTTAGTTCAATAAATTGCTGTAACATATGAAACCAGTTCAACACATTGCATGGTTATGTGAATGACAATATACTATGTAAATAAAAACAATGCTTACTTTAGTTCTTCCTGGCATGGTAGGCTTCCTTCAAGCAATTCAGCAAGAATTCAGTAAGTTCAAGCAATTCAGTTCTTCCTGGCATGATTAATCATGACTGAATATAATACAGAAGTAACTTCCTTTGTTTTTTGTCATAGCTTGCTCAATTTTTGGTCGTATGTTTTCTGAACCTTCTTTTTGTTTTTGGTCATAGCTTGCTCAAAGTACAAACTGTTAACTGGTATCTAATAATAGTAATTAATATGCTACCAAAATCCCTACATCAATTTAGTGGTCTCACTCAAAAAAACAATCATTTATCTATATCCCCTAAAGATCTATACAAAACAATCCTAACATGCACTTTGTTAGTACAGAAGATTACCACCAACTAGCCTTTGATCAACCAATTTAGTTGCACTGTTAATGCTAGTTAAAAAAAATTGCGATAAGATGAAGCTTCTTTCTCCAAAATACATGGAAATGTGTGTACATCTACCAATGCTAAAACATTTCCAATGCCACTCAAAGAACTTATACATTTGATAAACTTTCCCATAGAAACACTCAGCACTATTGCTGCTTTAGCTTCAGCAACATGCTCACTTGCAGGTGCATGCACAGCCAAAATTGAAATTTCATATGCTTCCCTTGCAACAACAAATGTTCTAATAGCATCATCAACTAATAGAAATGACCCTGTTGCTAATTTATCTTCATCAACGTACGCACATGCAAGAGCGTGTTCATGCAAACATGAATAATCTAATGCATTCATACCTGCCATGCTTGCTTTAAAGCCATCATCGACTACCACAAATAGGGATGGCAATGGGGCGGGTCTAGGGTCCAAACCCGCTTGACCCGCCCCTGTTTTGACCCATTTAGACCCGCCCCATAGGGTCTTCGGGGCGGGTAGACCCGCGACCTGCTTTTGGAGGTCCGGGTCTAGGGTCGGGTCTGGGGCATGGCTAACCCGCCCCAACCCGACCCGCATGATCGAAACATCAATCAAACTCTTTATAACTATAACTATTACTTGTTAATCTTTTCGATTTCCATGGTTATAACTTGAATATTATATTTTTTGAATTGACAAACTATAAAATTTTCATTGTATTAAGTTGCATCAATGATAATCATACAATAACAAATGCATACATTTTGAACTATTATCTTACAACTCATTTTATAATATTCTCTTGTCATTGTGAACACATTATAATATGCATATAATTTATCATTTAGTGATAAAAATATATAAATTTGTGTACACTAGAACATAAAATCACCGGGTCGCGGGGCGGGTCGGGTCTACCCTGACCCGTACCGGTTTCGGGTACGGGCCGAAATTCCAGACCCGCACCGGGTCTACGGGGCGGGTCTGGGGCGGGGTTTAAAAAGTCCGGGTCGGGTCCGGGGCACGAGAAACCCGCCCCAACCCGCCCCATTGCCATTCCTAACCACAAACACTCTTCCGATAGAACTACCAACTCCCTTACCCTCCACTGCCAGTTAGCCGATTGTTTTGATCGTAGAATGTGAATGCCCTCTAACCTTGCAATCCCCAGTTAATGCAAATAAAAATTAATGCAAACAGAAGATTATCACCAATTCTTCTCATATTTAAAGTATGTCCACAGTCTTAAGATGCAGGCTTGTTGATGCTTGCATTTCAAATTACAACGAAATGATTTAAGCATGTTATTAAGAATCTAAAATATTTTTTACCATAAAAACTTAAGGGACATGGAAGAATAATAGTAATGTACAACCGTAAAATGCAATGGAGCATCAAAGAAGAAGAATCTTTTCACAACTTAATCAATAAGTACGACTAACAATACACACACTTATGAGTGGTCAATATCTAAAGCCTTATCTTCTACTTTATACAGTCAAGACTACTACGTATACTATTCAAAATTTATTAGCTAAGTCTTTTTTCCTCTCTTTTTTGGCAAATAAGATGTACTCCTATTTTGGAAAATTACCGCTGTCAAATTCTTGGCATCCTGGTTATGAATTTAGAAAAGCTAAATTGAAGGAAATTGCAACATGGCTATGTTCATGCAACTTGGAAATGTGACTAACACAATATGTTCGGCCACTGCACGCCACGCTGCAGTGATCCATTCATCTTCCTCGCAACCATGATGGATTCAAAAGCATCCAACTGAAACTGGACAACCTACAAATAATGATTCAAACAAGGAGGCAAATAATGATTCAAACAATATGTTTTCTGAATCTTTTTACATTCGTATATGATATCATTAGGTAACTGCACCAAAGCATGTATACTATATAGTTTACTTCAACCTAATTCGCAATTTTCCTTGTTTGGACTAACTGCATAGATGATTGCATCTGCTTTTTATTATTGGCTTTGAAGTTTCAAACTCAAAATAGTTTGAAGTTACAAAGATACAATTTGGTACAATGGGAGAAAGTAACTTTACTCTAGACCAAATATAAATGAGTAAACATACACCGGAAAAAGTCACAAGTCATTTTTCATATACAACTAAATGAAGATCCTTATAGCCAGGATTAATTAATAAAACAGTGGATATTATACTGTCAATAAAACTCAAGAACTTTAGCATAAAAATATATTTTGGATCCCTATATATATTAGTAAAGTTCATAATATAATGTACCATAAAAACATATGAAAACATAAGAAAAAAATTCTTTACCTTTCATTCCACCTTTAGGATTGACAATCATCTCATCATTGACTACAATACTAAACAGAAAATAAAATGTTAATAGACATAATAAGTTCGATATTCAAGCTATATGCTTAATCATATAATACAGACGCAGGAAAAAAGTATATGCATTAATAATACAAAAGGAATCAAAGCAATATGTTGCTTAAACATGTTCAAATCAAAAACTTAAGGGAAGACATGTAACATAATATGAAACAAGGAAATATGTTGTTTAATATTGCCAAAAACTTATAAAATGACCACTGTTTAGTCATACAACTACTACAGGTAAAAGTACACATCAAATGAAATTCTAAGATACATAAGCTTCTTTTTCTTTTTTGCTACAATAAAAAGATGCTGGGTTAAGTGTTCCTCTTTATTTTATGATTTTTTGTTTTCTGTTTCTGGTTGGGCTAAAAATATGATTAATTGCAACTTAGTTTTATTAACTGAGTGGTGTTTCAGTTTGCAAAGCTGAGTCGTAATTTGCAACTCAGTTTGCAACCGAGTTGCATTTCAGTTTTGCAAAACCGAGTCACAATTTGCAACTCAGTTTGTAACCAGTCGCTAACTCAGTTTGTAATCGAGTTATATTTCAATTTTGGAAAATTGAGTCGCAATTTGCAACTCAGTTGCCTACTCAATTTGTAACCAAGTTGCATTTCAGTTTTGCAAAACTAAGTCACATCGAGCTACATCAAACTAAGTGATTGGGACATGTGTCCTTTAGTATGTAAATAAACCAAGACAATAAGGAGAGGGTATGAACTAATTCAACGGACAGTAGTAAGGATGCATGAAATGAAAATAGGGCGCATGTGCTTAATTAAACTTTAACGCAAGGTCAGCTTCAATTTAAAATGATAACGAAGATGCATGGATCAAACCAAAAATGATTGGTGTGGCTAGATTTTTAAGGCCACAAGAAAAACATAGGGAATTTTGTACCAAAAGTAGGCAAATAAAATAAGGAAAAAGGGAAATCATGAAACTAATTTACAGCAACCAGACAACATTGGATTTTTAACTGTTACCAACACAAACATTACCAAATTCAAAATTAAATGGCTGTGAAGCCAACATAAACATTACCAAATTCAAAATTAAACAATTCGCAATGAAACTCAGAATCATTAAACTTCGGATCTCTTCAGCAATAACAGCCAACACAACCATTTTCTCATATATAATTAAACTCAGAATTAACTCAGATTTAGATAGTTAGCAATGTAAATTTAATTCAAGTATTAAACTCGGAATTAAAAAATGGGAAAATATACCAAATTTGCGGCATCGTGCGTTTCACGGCCTCGAGCGTTTCAGTTTGTGGAGGAATCGTGACGTTTCAGAGAAGTTTGGCAAGAACTGATTTGAGTTAGACATGAAGTGGAGAGGAGATTCGTACCTCAAGAATCGCAGAAAATTAGAGGAGATTCAAAGAAGATATTCTGAGCGGAGAGGAGAGAGGAGGCTCGAAGATGAGATGAGTGGGGTTTTTGGAATTTGCTCAGGAGGAAAACAAGTTACGTTTAGGAAGGAGGGAAACGAAAATTTCACCCCGCTCAATCTTTGGATTAGGCAAAGAAGAAAGCGAACAAGCATGCGATATTTTATGTGTATGGAGACTAGGTTTATCTAGTCATAGAAACTCAAGTTTTCATGCTATCCTAGTTGTTATTAATTAAACATTTTCTTTTAGTGAAGAGTCGAAGATGAAGACGGTGGTTGAAAATCGGAGGTCTTCACATTGTTTGGATGATTACCAATGTCTTGATTGGGAGGCATCCCAAGACAAGGTAATAAGTGGTGATCGTCCAAACGTACTTGGAGATCAACCGGATATGCGAGGACCTCTCTCCTGTATTGGACATATGGACGAGGAATAAGGTGCCTCCGGTTTCGTTCAGACCCAGAACGGACTTGTAAATGGATGGTATGTCTGATGTTGTATTCCTTTATGCTGTATTCATTGATCTCTGCTATATATATATATATATATATCTGTTTGGTGGTAGAGAATTTATTCTCTTGCTTGACACCCTTCTCTGAGACGTACGATCTCAGAGGTTATATATTGTAAGAAATCAATGGTATGGATGGATTGACAATGTGGCATGTTAAGATGCAAATGATCAAGGCTTATTGTTACAAAGCTAAGCCTTGTGGTTGATGATCAAAGCACATCTTTGTTTAGCATAGCTTTGTATAGCGATAGTTCACGAGCCTCACACCCCGGTATGAACCAGAAACGGGAGAAGGACCCAGGGAGAACTTGTGTTTCTTTCTAGCTAGAAGTGGTGTCTGGGTTTTAGAAGCCCAGATATTTTTTACTTATATGGATGATGGAAAGTGAGGTACCTCGGATTTGAGTCCCTAATGTCTCTATTTTACTCCCCATAGGGCGGGGAGACGTATTGTTCAGGCATAACTAATCACTAACATATTTGTGGACCGGCCCTGGCGCTCCTAGTTGCGGCTGCATCCTGAGACATGGTAGGCTAGATTATCTCGAATTCGGTAAGGACAATCCCTTGCCTTGGTTCATGATGGAAATCCAACTTCCAATACGACACCATACGGTTTTGATTGTATAACTAGTATGGCGACATAGTATATGGTAGCTATGTCATCTATGATTGATACATTATGATTGAAATGTTTTTGGAAACATATATACATTAATAATAGTATCAAATCCATTCTATCGTATCAAGCTTTTTTGATCATTATAAGGTAAAACTCTATCCTCCGGTTTGCGTTGCATTGTGTAATGGGACTTGAGTCTTATAATGGTTTCATTTTTCTAAAAAGCATTGCGTTGTTTAACGATTTACTTTATTCCTTGCACTGGAAACCCAATGGAGTAAACCCGTTCCGCATTAGCAGCGTGGTCCTGTGATTAGCCTTATTATTAAATAGGTTAAGTAAGATTTCTCATACCTGTCCCATGGCTGACTCGTAGTTTGTTTTACTTTGCAAACTCGGGTGCCCACTTTTCCACATGGGCAGTCGAGTAGCTTGTTTTGCAGATATCTATTTATTGAGCAGGACTCTAAATCGAAGCTTAAGGCTGTGTCCAGAGCATTGATAGTCTTCCGTTGTGTTAGTTTATTACTTCCGCTACATTGTATTAAGTTATTGTAAATTAACCTTCCGCTGTACTATATTCGATGTACTCTGATATATTATGTACCCTGATGAAACATTATTATGATGTAATAAAAGTCTTTTGTTATTTGTACTGATGTGTTGTATGCCCAAAGTTAGTGCATTCAAGGATTTCCAACTTTTGGATCACACCTGTGTGGTTTATGGTCGATTCAAAGGGTGGGGATTTTCGGGTCATTACAGCTGGTATCAGAGCTTGGTTAATCCAAATCTTTGGGGTACAACTCATTAGAACTGAATAAGAGACTCATCAGAGGTAGGATTAGAAATATCCTATAAAAGAATACTCATTAGAGATGGGATCAGTAGTATCCTAAAATGTGAGAAACTCGTTAGAGATGGGGTTAGAAATGCCCTAGAATGAGTTGAGAGTAACAAGTTTACAATTAACGTATTTGTAATTATATATATAATCTGATCTTGGAAAATATGATTTTTGAATATATAAAAGTTATGCATATATTTTCAAAATTAATCAACTAATTGATTGATGATTGTGTTGTGTGATTATTAGTTCAACTAATAAAATTATTTTCAAACCAATTAAAGAGTGAAAGTTGAGTTGGTTAATTAAACAACTGTTAGCTTCGTTCCTTTTCGAGGACGAAAAGATTTTAAGTGGAGGAGATTGTAACAACCCTGAATTTTGGAACTAATTTAAAAATTTTATTTTAGAAATTTTAGTGAATTTTAAATAGTTAAAATAATTTATTTTAAATAATAACAATTAAAAATTTATTTAAATCGAAGTTAGAACGAATATATTTATGTTAATTTTAAAAGAAGTTAGAAATAGCGCGACAGTTTGAAATTGAATTAGAACTTTGACTGGCTGTACAGGATGCAAAATAAAACAGATTTTAGTGAAACCAAAAATATATAAATCTGTTTAAAAACATCTTTCCAAGAATCAGAAAAATCAAAATTTCATAACGGGAATAAAAAGTTATGGCCAGTTAAATATTCGGAATAGTCGCTGTAGAATTCATATATTTTTTAATATTATAAATAGCTATTTTGCAAATGACCTCCGTTTTCGATGAAACAACTTTGGTTGGTTCCAGATTGTCAAATTATTGCAGGATTCCAACTTTCATAATTTTTGGAATTAATATGTGGGCGTAGTAAATATAAATGTGTTTTGTCAATTTCAGTCAATTTAATCGACCAGAAAATGACCATTTTTCAAACGGTCTCCAAATTCGACGAAATTAATTTTGTTAGGAGCATATCGTTCAAACATAACTAGATATAATTTTTCTGTTATTTTTAGAGTTAGTATGTGGTATATCAAAATGTACGATCAAATTGAAACAATTATATGTTTTGTATTTTAAATTAAAGAAAAGTGGGCTGAGATGATCAAAGGGCTGATGGGACCTAATCCGTTGTGTCTGGAATGGGGGTATTTGGCTAGGGGCAATGTTCTTTGGGCTGGAATTGGAGTTATCAAGGAGTAACGATTTTTTTTGTAAATTTGAATATTTATTAATATATTATTATAAATAGGAGAATTATTAAAACCCTAACCCTAATTCTAATAATACAGCAGCCGCCCCATACTTCGATAGCCACCCTTCTCCGAATCTTTTTCATCAATCTCTTCTAACCCACACAACATTTCAATTATCCTCCAAAGCGATAATCAAAGAGTTTTTCTCCGTCTAGAAATCAATACAGGTATGATCAAATTTTGTTGAAGGATTGGGAGAATTTCCACCTTGAACTGAGCACGTTCGGGTTCGATTTGTGGCCCCTAGATGGTGGCGAGTGGGCCCACACCTCAGGCGAAGGAGGTGCAAGCTGAGGTGCTTCATGTGGCTGGTGTTGATCGACCTCTGGTGGCAAGGAATCGGGTGCGCAGGTGGAAGTTTGCAACGATGAAATGGGTTTGTTTTAATCGGTTTTCCTGGAACCGAATTAACGCGATGTAGAGGAAGGTGGGAGAAGGCTGACGTGGCAGGAAATGATAGGGTGAGGAATTATTATACTATTTTATATAAATTTAATTGTTGATGTTTAAACGTGAATAACTTATCCATACGAATTCAGAAATGGATGATTTTTGAAGCATTGGAACCGTATTTCCGCGATCTACAGAATGGGACAGACCAGATCTTAAATGGAGCACGTTGAAATATCAGACGAAAAAAAAATCAATGTGAGAATTCTATTTTATTTCTTCTTCTTAAATAAATTAAAATTAGTTATGATTGTATTATCACCAATCCACTGTAAATTTCAATTTGTTATACCACGTGATTTGATCTATGATTGATGTGTTATATAGATCTGTTAATGTAACACCCCACATCCATTAATGTCGCTCACAAAGGGAATGCATTAACTTTCATGGAGTATTATAAGTGTATAGAACAGAATATAACAAGACAGATACATATATTGGTACTTTAAAAATTTAAAACAACTTCATTGCAATAGAAAAATAGTTTGATTACAACACCAAAACCAACAATAAAACCAAGTACACTTAATATCCATCTTGACAAATTATTTTCTGGGTACGTAAAACAAAAAGCATAACCCCAACATAAATAACCATAAAAAAGAGATAAGCTGAACATTACTTTTAGCCATCCAAGCACTTCCAAAAGAGAGAGAAAAATATCCAAATCAAGCCCACCCTGGGAACCTGGGGGGTGAGGGGGTGGGGGGAGGGGGACGGAAAGAAAACAGGCGAAACAAACGAGGTCAGACATAAAGTCTGACGAGTCCAGTAACTATAACAATATAATTATTAAAGTAACAGGATAAGAACATAAACTGGAAAAATAAGAAATGACTGTAACATAAGCATGCATGATAAGTTAGGCAAGATGAATAAGATAAACATTGATTGCGCTTCTAATCTCTATAGGATAATTACTACACTACACCAATGCTAAATACACTGCACCATTACTAGTCCCATACTGAAAGTTGTTCCCTCTTACTAATCATAATGATAATAATAATGGTAGTTTCGTGTACTCCTAACTGTTGTCATAGGTGCCGCCTGCTCCTATCTCCACTAGATGTAACCACTACCCTCCCCATGCGATCGACTCCCTAACTCGTATGTATTTATTACTTGTGTCATTCGGCCCCACTTGTTTGTAGATACCTGTGCTGGTTCCACCATGGGTGTATCGATCCCTATGATGGCAACCCGACACAACTCAAGATGCATAGTGTATAACTACTGAGCCCAGTGCCTGATTTTTCCACTTCGGAGGACGTGCATGCCCGTACTCCGTCGGAACCTACACTGACGCACCACCTGCCACTATTTTGACCGCTTATAATCATTCAGTAATCGTGCCCCACCCTGCCTAGTTCAGGGTACCATGATACATCTATGTGGGTTACTGCTGAAATGGGTCCCCATTACTAGGGTTTCCTAATCAACATGTTATAACGGTTAAGTGTTCTTAATTTAACCTAACCCCACCCATTTGTTTAATTAACATGTTGTATTGGTTAAGTGTCACCTATTCATATGTTACTTAACCTTACCATTCTTAGCATGTCTGTTCATTAGCATTAATTGATTTATTAATGCACCAACCTCTCACATTAGAACTGTTATTTGCGGTTGCTGGATGTGCCGGGCGGTTCCGGGAAGACTTCTACAGCAAACTCATTCTATCATCAGGTTTTGGGCTTAATGCGCTAAACTCTCACATTAGACCCGTTGTTGCGGTTGTTGGATGTGCCGGGTGGTTCCGGGCAGTCTTACACAACAACTCAATCTAACCTCGGGTTAGGCATGTTCATCTTTTAATAAATTTACATATTTACCATTCATGTCCAAGTTTATATGTCAATTATCCACAAGTGTAATCAATTCAAGTTATATTCATAATTATCATCTAAATTTTGTCCATAATTTCCATGTATATAAACTATACCAATTTATATCTCAAGTTAATTACATGGTTAATAACCATTTTATGCCAATTACACAATATCCAATATTAATGTTTTCCCAAACTATTCCCCAACATCCCTATGTTGTTCGTACATATAATTCACATAATACGTTAGGCTCGCTGTTAGCCTAACTCATAAGAAAAAGGAAAGGAAAGAGACATATGACTTTCAAACTGGCATAAAATAATATAGACGTAATTAAGCATGTGTAACATAAACTTGGCATAGAACAACATAATTCTAATTAAACATATAAACGTGAACTAGCATATAAGATAGGTGCAATTAACATATGCATTGTGAACTGACATAGATCTAAACATATGAACTGGCATAGATCTAAACATATAAGCATAAACTTGCATAGATGAACATATCTTGCATATGAACTTGCATATATGAACATAACTTGCATAGATCAAAACATAACTCGCATATAAACTTGCATAGATCAAAACATAACTTGCATAGATCAGAACATAACTTACATATAAACTTGCATAGATCAAAACATAATTTGCATATAAATTTGCATACATCAAAACATAACTTGCATAGATCAATAAATAACTTGCATATAAACTTGCATAACTTGCATAGATGAAAACATAACTTGCATATAAACTTGCATAGATCTAAACATAACTTGCATATAAACTTGCATAACTTGCACAGATCAAAACATAACTTGCATAGAATGAATCTAATCAAGCATATGTAATTAGACATAGGAATTAACATCATAAAATGAATCCAATTACATATGATAACAAAACTGGCATATATTAATAGAATAGATGATAACAGAACTGGCTAATAGCATATGATTCAAAAGGCATATTCATACAGTCCGGACCACAACTTATCATAATTATTTTAATTATCTATCTTGTGAAAGTGACTGTACTCACAAAGAACGGATTAAAGAAGAGAATAGGTGTTTGTAGAATCGTTCTCCCTTTCGCAATTCTTAGGCTTTGATTCGTTGAAGAAGATAAACTAGTTTAGTTTAGGTTGCAGCAGCATGGTGGCTCATGAATGAATTTAGTTTAGATTAGGGTTTTCGGTTAGATGTGCTTATATAAGAGTATTTGATTAATTAGAGCCTTTAGATCTGTCTAGGATTCACCTAAACCCTTCAAACCAAAAAGATACATCATTAGGTCAATCAGAGGATGCCACATATGCCCTAATCCATCAAAAATCGTCATTGACCAACAAAAATGCGCCATGTATGCAACATGATGCGCAGTAGCAAGGGTGTTGACACCCACATGTCATATATATATATATGTATATGTATACATATATAATTATCTTTCCAATTAACTCTTTTCAAACTAAACCGCTTTTTGAACTGCATTCACACTAAGCCACTTTTAAGCCATTCCCCTAAAACAAAAATATGACGCTGGTGGGGATCGAACTTTTGTACCTCTTGCGTACAAGTCACATGTACTAACCAAATGAGCTACTAAGTCTTTTGCTAACAAGACTTAGGACAATGCTACCCATTATTCTTTTCTCATTCCTCTTTTTCATGTTTTTCTACAATATTTAATTTAAAGGTATCTTCTTCATTTTAAATCCTTTTTCTACAAACTATAGGTCTAAATTGATCAGAAAATCGCCACGAAGGCAATGACACTGATTTCATGACCAAATTTTGGAGACTCTTCAAATTCTCCTTTTTATTTCTTTTTAAATGTATGCATGCATTTCTTCGCATTTCATGTATTGTATGTAATTTCTTTTATTAATCTTTTTCTTCATTTCACTACATTAACTTATTACATGCAATTTTATTGTCATTATTTAATTTCTCTCTAAAATATATCTAAGCATACAATATGTATACATATTTCCACATTTTTAGTTTCATTAAATTTGCGGGGTGTTACATTCTTCCCTCCTTAAAGGATTTCGTCCCCGAAATCTTCAAGTTAGTAAGAATGTATCCCACCATTCATCATTCATCTACTCATCCATCATCCATAAGCATCCATTGTCCTTAAATGATTTCTAATGCTATATGAACATATGCAAAAGTGTGTGTATATGTCCCTTGCCTAATGCAAAGATCAGGCGGTCTACTGATTCAGTTGACCTCCTTAATGCAAATCATGATAGGGTCATGCGTCCCTTATGTGTGCAAAGAATCCTAATTATACATATTATTTCTACATGCGTGCATAATCATTCATCTAAATGTAGCATCCATATGATGACACAATTAGTTTACACCCATTTATTTAAGTATGCACACTTATCAATATGCAATATGAAAATGATTGAGCCGATCTAGTGCCTAATGTGTGTGTAAATGCATCCACGAGAAACCACTAGCAAACACTTGCATCCACTTGCACCCACCAAACATAACATGTCTGAAACATATGTTTACAACCATAGAATTTTCCTATCTAAAGATCGAAAAATGCTATGGATAAGATGTACTCAAATGATAGAAACAAGTACGAATAAAAAGCTTTGGAAAAAGAAGTTAAGAACATAGTCCTAAAGGAAAGGGTATGAAGCGTGATCTTTATTTTCAGTCTCCCAAGTCGCATTCTCGCTTTCTTCTCTACTTTTACTTCCTTTCGCAAGTTTGGCCCCACTTCCTTGAACTCTATACATTTTATTGCCACTTGGATGAATAGTCATCTTAGATTGATGGGCTTCCTCAAGGGCTGTCTTTAATAGGTTTTCCATCCTAATATGATTCAGCTATGAAACCTCTTCCCAAGTAGCTCCCCCACTTGCCTATCAAGTTCCCTCTTCTCTCTCGGAGCCATGTGGCGCACTGATAATGCAACTGGCTTTGCATTACCTACTAAGTATATACGGAGGTCTATCTCGCGCCTCGGGGGTAAACCCCGAACCTCATCAAAGACGTCACCATACTCACGAATACACGAACAAATTCTAAATCATTGATGGATGCGTCAAGAGATTCTAAGTATCTAAGCATCAACGGACCTCTAGGGTCACAAGAAATATCAAGGGTTCTTCCACAACGAGTTAACAACCTAACTTCCCTCCTTTCACAGTCTAGGATGGCACTATACCTGGCTAGCCAATCCATGCCTAGAATCAAGCCATAGCCCATGAAACCAAGAACATAGGCATTGCTTTCAAACCGAACGCCCAAACAGACACTCAAATTCCGACAGACCATGGATAAATGAGCCAAACCTCTAATAGGATATGAGACTACAATGGTATCCATAACTAAACTAGTATTTAGGTGCAGTGTTTCAACTAACGAAGCAGATATAAACAAATGCGAAGCGCAGGAGTCGAAAAGAGTCCTAGGAAAAAGAAATCAAATTTTCAATCGAAACTTCCTATCTCTTTCCGATATACTGACAACGAAACATAACCTGCCCTCCTGTAGATCCATCCCTCTATCCTTGCCCTTGCCTCCTCGGGTAATCCTAAATCATATGTCCTACCTCACCGCAATGGTAACAGCCAGTCTTCTTCTTCTTCTTTCTACAGTCTTTCTTTAAGTGGTCAGGTATTCCACAATTGTGGCACTTCCTTTTCTTTTGGCCCTTGTTATCCTTACCGCCTTTATTTTGTTATGGCGTTAATTATTCTTTCCACTTTCTCCTTTACCTTCTTCGTGGATTAAAACCATGTCGACAAATTCCTCATCCTTGGGTTGTGCTCCTTAGCCTAAACTCCCTCATCGACCAAGCAGCTAGATGAACCTTCCTTCCACGTCTATCTCAAAGATACCAAATGAGTCCTCCACTTCCTTGAGCCAATTCTAGCTTCGACAAACATCTCGGTCCTATGAAACGGTTTTCCGCCCATCGCACGAAAGTACTTACATATCTTAGAAAAAATCTATATGCGGAGGAAGAGATTAAAAAGGGAAAGAGGAAGAGATTCGAAACAAAGAATCGAAAGAAAGATATATGGCTTTTGGGGATTATGTTTTTCCACAATAAACCTTTCTCTTGAAAACAACTTCTTTAAAACATGTTTTTGAAAATACTTCTATATAAAAAATGCTTTTGAAAATAGTTTTCAAAATCTTTTGCATGTTCTGGTAACCTTCAGCTCTGATACCACGTGTAACACCCCACGTCCATTAATGTCACTCACAAAGGGAATGCATTACTTTCATGGAGTATTATAATTGTATAGAACATAATATAACAAGACAGATACATATACAGGTACTTTAAAAATTTAAAACAACTTCATTGCAGCGAAAAAATAATTTGATTACAACACCAAAACTAACAATAAAACCAAGTACACTTAATATCCATGTTGACAAATTATTTTCTGAGTACATAAAACAAAAAGCATAACCCCAACATAATTAGCCATAAAAAAGAGATAAGCTGAACTTTACTTTCAGTCATCCAAGCACTTCCAAAAGAGAGAGAAAGAGATCCAAATCAAGCTCCACGAGGCCAACCCTGAGAACCTAGGGGGGAGGGGGAGGGGGTTGGGGGGACCGGAAGAAAAGGGGCGAAACAAACGAGGTCAGTCATAAAGTCTGGCGAGTCCAGTAACTTTAACAATATAATTATTAAAGTAACATGATAAGAACATAAACTGGAAAGTATGAAATGACTGTAACATAAGCATGCGTGACAAGGTAGGCAAGATGAATAAGATAAACGTTGCTTGCGCTTCTAATCACTGTAGGATAATTACTACACTGCACCAATGCTAAATACACCGCACCATTACTAGTCCCATACTGAAAGTTGATCTCTCTTACTAATCATAATGATAATAATAATGGTAGTTTCGTGTACTCCCAGTTGCTATCATAGGTGCCGCCTGCTCATATCTCCACTAGTTGTACCCATTACCCTCCGCATGCGATCGGCTCCCTAACTCGTATGTATCTATTACTTGTGTCATTCGGCCCCACTTGTTTGTAGATACCTGTGCTGGTTCTACCATGGGTGTATCGATCCCTATGATGGCAACCCGACACAATTCAAGATGCATGGTGTATAACTACTGAGCCCAGTGCCTGATTTTTCCACTTCGGAGTACGTGCATGCCCGTACTCCATTAGAACCTACACTGACGCACCACCCGCAACTATTTTGACCGCTTATAATCAGCCCAGTAATCATGCCCTACCCTGCCTAGTTCAGGGTACCATGATACATCTATGTGGGTTACTGCTGAAATGGGTCCCCATTACTAGGGTTTCCTAACCAACATGTTATAACGGTTAAGTGTTCTCAATTTAACCTAACCCCACCCATTTGTTTAATTAACATGTTGTATTGGTTAAGTGTCGCCTATTTATATGTTACTTAACCTTACCACTCTTAGTATGTCTGTTCATTGGCATTAGTTAATTTATTAATGCACTAACCTCTCACATTAGAACCGTTGTTTGCGGTTGCTGGATGTGCCAGGCGGTTCCGGGCAGACTTCTACCGCAAACTCATTCTAACCTCGGGTTTTGGGCTTGATGCGCTAACCTCTCACATTAGACCTGTTGTTGCGGTTGTTGGATGTGCCGGGTGGTTCCGGGCAGTCTTACACCGCAACTCAATCTAACCTCGGGTTAGGCATGTTCATCTTTTAATCAATTTACATATTTACCATTCATGTCCAAGTTTATATGTCAATTATCCACAAGTGTAGTCAATTCAAGTTATGTTCATGATTATCATATAAATTATGTCCATAATTTCCATGTATATCAACTATACCAATTTATATTTCAAGTTAATTACATGATTACTAACCATTTTATGCCAGTTACATTATATACAATATTAATGTTTTCCCAAACTATTCCCTAACATCCACACGTTGTTCGTATGTATAATTCACATAATACGTTAGGCTCGTTGTTAGCCTAACTCATAAGAAAAAGGAAATGAAAGAGACGTATGACATTCAAACTGGCATAAAACAATATAGATCTAATTAAGCATGTGTAACATAAACTTGGCATAGAACAACATAATTCTAATTAAACATATAAATGCGAACTAGCATATAAGATAGGTCCAATTAACATATGCAATGTGAACTGACATAGATCTAAACTTATGAACTGGCATAGATCTAAACATATAAGCATAAACTTGCATAGATGAACCTAACTTGCATAAATGAACATATCTTGCATAACTTGCATAGATCAAAACATAACTTGCATATAAACTTGCATAGATCAAAACATCAAAACATAACTTACATATAAACTTGCATAGAACAAAACATAACTTGCATAGATCAAAACATAACTTGCATAGATCAAAACATAACGTGCATATAAACTGGCATAGATCAAAACATAACTTGCATAGACCAAAACATAACTTGCATTTAAACTTGCATAGATCAAAACATAACTTGCATGCAAACTTGCATAGATCAAAACATAACTTGCATATAAACTTGCATAGATCAAAACATAACTTGCATATAAACTTGCATAGGTCAAAACATAACTTGCATATAAATTTGCATAACTTGCATAGATCAAAACATAACTTGCATAGAATGAATCTAATAAAGCATATGTAATTAGACATAGGAATTAACATCATAAAATGAATCCAATTACATACGATAACAAAACTGGCATATATTAATAAAACAGATGGTAACAAAACTGGCTAATAGCATATGATTCAACATGCATATTCATACAGTCCAGACCACAACTTATCATAATTATTTTAATTAATTATCTTGCGAAAGTGACAGTACTCACAGAGAACAGATTAAAGAAGAGAATTAGGTGTTTGTAGAATCGTTTTTCTTTTCACAATTCTTAGGATTTGGTTCGTTGAAGAAGATAAACTAGTTTAGTTTAGGTTGCGGCAGCATGGTCGCTCATGAATGAATTTAGTTTAGATTAGGGTTTTAGGTTAGATGTGCTTATATAAGAGTATTTGATTAATTATAGCCTTTAGATCTATCTAGGAATCACCTAAACCCTTCAAACCAAAACGACACATCATCAGGCCAATCAGAGGATGCCACATATGCCCTAATCCATCAAAAATCGCCATTGACCAACAAAAATGCGTCATTTGTGCAACATGATACACAACAGCAGGGGTGTTAACACCCACATGTCATATACATATATATTTATTTTTAGTTATCTTTCCAATTAACCCTTTTCACACTAAACCGCTTTTTGAACTGCGTTCACACTAAGCCACTTTTTAGCCTTTCCCCTAAAACAAAAATATGACGCTGGTGGGGATCAAACTCTATACCTCTTGTGTACAAGTCACATGTACTAACCAAATGAGCTACTAAGTCTTTTTCTAACAAGACTTAGGACAATGCTACCCATTATTCTTTTCTCATTCCTCTTTTTCATATTTTTCTACAATATTTAATTTAAAGATATATTCTTCATTTTAAATCAGTTTTCTACAAACTATAGGTCTAAATTGATCAGAAAATCGCCACGAAGGCAATGGCACTAATTTCATGACCAAATTTTGGAGGCTCTTCAAATTCTCCTTTTTATATCTTTTTAAATGTTCGCATGCATTTCTTCGCATTTCATGTATTGTATGTAATTTCTTTTATTAATCTTTTTCTTCATTTCACTACATTAACTTATTACATGCAATTTTATTGTCATTATTTAATTTCTCTCTAAAATATATCTAAGCATACAATATATACACATATTTCCACAATTTTAATTTCATTAAAAATGCGGGATGTTACAGTCAATTTGGTGATATTTCGTTATAATAAAATGGTTAAAACATATAGATCATTTTTGTTGTGATAAAATGGTTAACACATATATATCATTTTTGTTGTGATAAAATGGTTAAAACATATAGATCATTTTTGTTGTGATAAAATGAGAGAAACAAAAAGATATATAATTTTTGTTTAAAAATGAAATATCATCAATTTTTGTCATTTTGTTGAACTAGAGTTATCAACAAAAATGAAATGTCAATTTTTGTCATTTTGTTGAACTAGAGTTTTCAACAAAAATGAAATATCAATTTTTGTCATTTTGTTGAACTAGAGTTTTCAACAAAAATGAAATATCAATTTTTGTGATTTTGTTGAACTAGAGTTGTCAACAAAAATGAAATATCAATTTTTATCATTTTGTTGAACTAGAGTTCTCAACAAAAATGAAATATCAATTTCTATTATTTTGTTGAATTAAAATAAAAATAGATAAATGTTCAAATTTTAAAATAAAAAAATGTTTACATTAAAATTTCACATTTTTAATGTAATGTAAGAAAATAGAAAATTGTTCATTTTTGTTAAATTGTTTAGTTGAAACAAAAATGTCCATTTTTGTCAAATTAGAATTATTGAACAAAAATGTTCATTTTCGTCAAATTAAAATTGTTGAACAAAAATGCTCATTTTGTTGAATTAGAATTTTTCAACAAAAATGAAAAGAACCATTTTTACCATTTTGTTGAATCAAAGTTTAACATGTTTGCTAATTAGAATGGAGTAAAAAAATCATTATTTTTGTTAATTAGGATAGTTAAATTATAATTATCATTTATATCAAATGCAAATATTGGATTAAGTTTGTCAATTTAGAATTGTTGAAATAAAATTGTCATTTTTAACAAATTAGAATTGTTAAATTATAATTGTCATGTTTAACAAATTAGAATGGTTAAATAATGTTAACGATAAAATTTACATTTTTATCGTATATGTAGAAAGGGTTAAAAATGTTCATTTGTTTGATATGAAAATATGTTAACGATAAAATTTACATTTTTATCGTATATGTAGAAAAGATAAAAAATGTTCATTTATTTGAAATGAAAATTTGTTAACGATAAATTCACATTCTTATCGTATATATAGAAAAGTTTAACAATAAAAATTCACATTTTTATTGTATATAAGAAATATGAGAAATGATCATATTTTGTAAATAAATAAGGTCAAATATGTAAAAAACATATTATATTTGTTTTGTTGAAATATATCTCCAACAAATTAAATTATCTTTTTATCTGTCATATATTAATTATTGAAAATAAAACCATCTTTTTATTTTTCATATAAGAACACTGAAATTGTTGAAAATAAAATTCCCTTTTTTATTTGTCATTTATGAGCCTAGGGATTGTGGAAAATTTGTTTAATAGTAAAACTATACATTTTTATTGTATATTAGAAATGATTAAAAACATGCATTGTTTTACATAGAATTTTTTTTCATTTGATTATTTATGTTTTGTTAGTTAGAACATTATCATTCATGTGCTAGTTACATAGAAAAATGTTCATTTGAATATATATATGTTTTGTTAATTAAAACATTATCACGTATATGTTAGTGAAATAGAAAAAAAAAATTGTTCATTTATGAAACATATGTTGATTCACTAAAAATAGTGTCACTTAACATTGTTAGCATTGCAAAAATGCCATTTAGTTAGGACATGTTTTGTGAAATAAAAATACATTATTTAGAAAATGTCATTTATGTTAGAAATAAAAATGTCATTTATGTTAGAGATAAAAATGTCATGTCAGAATAAAATTGTCATTTTAGATAAAATTCCATTTATGTTAGAAATAAAAATGCCATTTATGTTAGAAATAAAAATGCCATTTATGTTAGAGAATGAAAAACACTATTGTTAGAGAATAAATATGTCATTTATGTTAGAATATAAAAATGTCATATGTTTAGAATAATGTTGTGAAATAAAAATGTTATCTTTATCATGTTAGACAAGAATAAAAATAATTGCTTGTTAAAGTATATGTTCTGTTGAAATTAAATTATAAACATTTATTTGTAATTTAATAGTGAAAATTGGTTAAATAGTAAATAATTAAAACTGAATTATAATTAGTTAAATCTATTAACCAATGATATATTTATGTAACTGTTGTTTGAAAACCTCACACGGGTATTGCGATGATATTTGACATACACAAGTCCCAATATTTAGTTATATGTCAATCGATGGATTGACAGTCTGTGATGAGCGTTATTTATTTGTTTTAATCCTCACACTGTTGTAAATTTCACTCTGGTTGTGAATGGATTGTTGAATCTTTATTGTTAAATACATGCGATGTATTTAACTGAATTTATATAGTAATTGATTGAGTCGCATTTCGATTCAGAATAAAGAACATTTTTAAAAGAATATTTTAATATAAAGAATATTTTAAAATAAAGAATATTTTAAAATAATAAATATTTTAAAATAATATTCAATGAAGAATAAAATTATGATTTTTATGTCCGTCTTAGAATGGACACAAAAATATAAAAATATGAAGCTGTGTTAAGTAGCAAACGCCATTTACCCAAATGGGTTTATCGATCGATGTTATTCAATTATAATGAATACAAAAAAGTAGTAATTTTAAAATATAATATTTTGAAAATATTAATATTTTAATATGATATAAATATAGTATATTCAATTTTGATTTAAAATTGAAAATGAAATCAAAAATCATTATAAAACGAATTTATAAATATTTTATAAAATATGTTTTAAAAAGAAATCGTCGATATGTATAACATATACATAAATACATACATGCGTGTGTGTATATATATATATATATATATATATATATATATATATATATATATATATATATAGAACGCGCCTCGCAGCGACCGTTCACGAATTTCGACCATTAACTTCAAATTGATGTAACGAGAGATCCAACCATTGGATTCTCCTAAAAACCGGAACAATTGGGTTCGTATCAAAAAGAGCTTTCCAACAAATATAAGAGTTTTGAAATCTAACGGTTGGATTTTGAATTATGTCGAAATCAATTTCAGAAAAGGTCGCTATGGATGCAGTATGGTGGCTGTTATTGGAAACCGAATTTATGGGCCTTAATAAAATTATTAAAAATATGGAAAAATTAAGTAAAATCATACTAAATGATTTGAAAAGAATCTGGATGAAAAATCCCAATTTTTAAAAGTTAAAAATATATTTTTATCAAAATGAACTATTTATTAACTAGAATAAATCTTTTAAACTAAGATTTAATGAAGTTTTCCAAACAATTAATATTTAATTAGAATTGAATGAAATAAATTGGATTTTTGGGTTTGTCGTGAATGGTGTCTTCAATAACACTGTTTTTAAACCTTGTATGAGAAGAATAAATCTTTTAATTAAGATCATTAGAGTTTCCAATTATGTTTAGTAATTGGAATAAAATGAAATGTAAATTGGGTTTATTGTGAACTGTGTTTTTAACGACATTCGTTCTTTAACCCAATTAACAGTAAAAATATAATTGGAATTTATTAATCTTTTTATTAAGATTTAATGGGAATTTTCCAAAGTAAAGTTTTCCAATTTAATATATTAAATTGGAATTGAATGGAATTCGATTTAATAATAATCAAGATAAGCTTCTGTAAAAGAAGACCGTTATTATATATGGAATTTAAAAGGATTTACTGTAATTCCATTTATATTATTAGTCTGATATGAAAATTTATATCAATTATATATTGATTTGATTTCTATGAAAATACCATATTTAATGGAAAATGATTTTGGGTATCGTGAACTGTGTTTTAAATGACATTGGTTCTTTAACCCAGTTAAAGATAAGATTAATTTCTTCAAGTTGAATAATCATAAAGCAATGATTTTTATATATTAAAACTAAATTGGAGTTTTAATGAATCCTTTAAAATAAGATTAAAGAATAAATTTAAAACAATTTATCTTTGATAAAATTAATGGGAACCTTTCCCTAATAATGTGAATATTTTATTAAAAGAATATTCTGAAGTGGAATGAGGCATATGATGTGTTTCTATAGCACTTAATTATTGATTATAAAATACATAAGTTATTCGGAAAGAATGGGTTTAACCCATTCCGAATAATTACTACGACGATTAAGTGTCGAAGATGAAGACGGTGGTTGAAGACCGGAGGTCTTCACATTGTTTGGATGATTATTGATGTCTTGATTGGGAGGCATCCCAAGACAAGGTAATAAGTGGTGATTGTCCAAACGTACTTGGGGATCGACCGGATATGCGAGGACCTCTCTCCTGTATTGGACATATGGGACGAGGAATAAGGTGCCTCCGGTTTCGTTCAGACCGAGAACGGACTTGTAAATGGATGGTATGTCTGACGTTGTATTCCTTTATGCTGTATTCATTGATCTCTGCTATATATATATATATATATTTGGGGGCGGAGAATTTATTCTTTTTCTTAACACCCTTCTCTGAGACGTACGAGCTCAAAGGTTATATATTGACAGAAATCAATGGTATGGATGGACTGACAATGTGGCATGCTAAGATGTTAAGGATCAAGGCTTATTGTTGAAAAGCAGAGCCTTGTGGTTGATGATCAAAACGCAGCTTTGTTTAGCATAGCTTTGTGTAGCGATACTTCGCGAGCCTCACACCCCGGTATGAACCAGAAATGGGAGAAGGACCCCAGGGAGAACATGCGTTTCTTTCTAGCTAGAAGTGGTGTCTGGGTTTTACGAGACCAGATATTTTCACTTATGTGGATGATGGAAAGTGAGGTACCTCGGATTTGAGTCCCTAATGGCTCTATTTTACGCCCCATAGGGCGGGGAGACGTATTGTTCAGGCATAACTAATCCACTAACATATTTGTAGACCGGCCCTGCGCTCCTAGGTGTAGTTGCAGCTATATCCTGAGACATGGTAGGCTAGATTGCGTCGAATTCAGTAAGGACGATCCCTTTCCTTGGTTCATGATGGAAATCCAACTTCCAATACGACACCAAACGGTTTGATTGTATAACTAGTATGGCGACATAGTATATGGTAGCTATGCCATCTATGATTGATACATTATTATTGAAATGTTTTTGGAAACATATATACACTAATAATAATATCAAATCCATTTTATCGTATCAAGCAATTTTGACCATTATAAGATAAAACTCTATCCTCCGGTTTGTGTTGCACTGTGTGATGGGACTTGAGTCTTATAATGGTTTCATTTTTTAAAAAATCATTGCGTTGTTTAACGATTTACTTTATTCCTTGCACTGGCAATCCAATGGAGTAAACCTGTTCCGCGTTAACGGCGTGGTCCTGTGATTATCCTTATTATTAAATAGTTTAAGTAAGATTTCTCATACCAGTCCCATGACTGATTCATAGTTTGTTTCACTTTGCAAACTCGGGTGCCCTCTTTTCCACACGGGCAGTCGAGTGGCTTGTTTTGCAAGTATCTATTTATTGAGCAGGATTCTGAATTGAAGCTTAAAGCTATGTCTAGAGCATTGATAGTCTTCCATTGTGTTAGTTTATTATTTCTGCTACATTGTATTAAATTATTGTAAATTAACCTTCCGCTGTATTATATTCGATGTACTCTGATATATTATGTACTATGATGTAACATTATTATGAAGTAATAAAAGTCTTCTGTTATTTGTACTGATGTGTTGTATGCCCAGAGTTAGTGCATTTGAGGATTTCCTTTTGGATCACACCTGTGTAGTTTATGGTCGATTCAAAGGATTAGGATTTTCGGGTCATTATAGATCTTGTGGGCATTAAGTGGCTGTAAGTACGTCCCCCTTATATATGGGCGTTAAGTGACTGTTAGGATGTCTACCTTATATGTTTGATTATATGTATGCTTGTTTACGTAGACATAACATGAAAAGTTCATACTGCCAAATTTTAGGGAATAGACGTTCCTAAACTCATGTATATTTCATTTACCAGAACTTAATATTCTGACCACCCTCCTCTTAACATAACAGGTTGATAGTTGAGACACTCGATTGATGATGGAGATTGATCTCTTGAAAGAGGAGCCTCTTAAAGATCTAATTGTTATAGCAGTGGTTTTATTACTCTTGTTGTTATGTAATTGCGATGAATAATGCGTACTTTTTTTTTCCTGTGAGACATACTGTAATTAGCAATTCTTGATTTTTATTATGGTACATCTTATATTTATGCTATTATATTTTCCCCTTACGCTGTGTATGATTCTGATTTTTGTTTTAGAATACTCTGATTATCTTTTTAGTTAATCCTTGTAGAAACTAACGATCCGTTTAGAGTGGCTCTAAATTCCAATGAGCCTTTTATGTACCGAAATTTAGGCCTATTCTGGCCGGGTTGCTACATTTGGTATCAGAGATAGGTTAGCCGGTTATGGGGAAATACAAGTACAAGAGACGTATTTGTTTGGACAATAATCAAATGGCCAACAGTCAACCTGAGCAGGGAAACCTGGCAAGGCCTCGTTACTTGCCAGAATGGTAACAATAATATATTAAGACTGTGGAACAAGCCCTTGTTGCCAATCCTGCCCCAGCGGAACCAGTAGCTCAACATGCTGAATGGTCCCGAAATTTCCATTTCCTTTGCAAAGATTTTATAAGTTTAGGAGGAAAGACGTTTTTGGTAATTGAGAACTTCGTAGAAGCTAAAGCGTGAAGATCTCCAAGTGTGATAGGATCTTTGAAGCCACCCAATGGCAAGATCAGCTTAAGTGTGTGGTAGCAGTCTGACATTTGAAGCGGTAGGCTCTGGAGTGTTGGAACCTATTTCACAAGAGAATGTAGGCAGAATTTTCAATTAGGTAAAGTTTAGGACTCTTTTTGAGGCCAAGTTCCTAACTAATGCCGTGAAGAGTTTGCAGCTAGAGAAGTTTATCTAATTGAGTAGGGTGATTTGGATCTAAAGGAGTATATAGAAAAGTATACTGTGTTATCTAAGTTTGGTAGGGGTTAGTGGATACCCCAACGGATAAATACCTTAGGTTTGTTAAAGGATTGAATTCCCCATTGAAGGAGATGCTTTTGGCCTAAGTTATGTTTTGGACTACGTCTGAAAGACTTCTAGAGGCGACTATCTTATATTTAGTTGAGAGTCTTAAGGAGGTTAAGACTGGCAAAGAAGAAGGTACTTCTAATAATGGGAAGAATGAGAAAAATAATTTCTGGCTTAAGAAGAAGGGAGGAAAATTCAAGTGGGAAGCTAAGACTGTTCTAGATGCCACAAAACAAGGGAATGAAGCGAAGGATGCAGGGTGAACTTAGCATAGGCATAGTTAAAAGGAAAATGCTTTAAATGTCACGAGGATGGACACTTAGCGAGAAACTTCCCTAAGATGGAGGTTGTGTAGAGTGGTCAAAACTATTCCTTAGAAGTTGCGCCGATATGTAGTGAGCCACCTAGGGATCAACGAACAGCCTGCATTGGAAGGTATAATTTCCAGCTTAGGGATTTCATTGTATACTTTATTTGATTCTGGAGCCACCCACTCATTTATTGCTAAGAAGATTGTTGATATTTTGAAATTTCCTTTATCCTTTGCTAGCCATCCGATAGAGGTTTCTGACCCTATCAAAGGGACTATGAAACTTTCCATTGTTTGTAAGGACCTATTATCGGACATCGGTGATGTCGACTTCTTTTACGATGCGTATGTGCTTGAATTTGAGGGGTATTGTCTTATTTTAAGTATGGACTGGCTATCATTTTATGGGGCCATCCTTAATTGTAGTAGGAGAGTGGTTTGTTTAAGATGTCGTAGAGACTGCAACAAACAAATTCCTTGTAAGATAGATAATAAAGATTGGGCTTTATTTTCCTTATCTTCTAACTTAGAAGGTCCATCTTCTATACCAATAGTATGAGAGTTTCCAGATGTTTTTGAGGAAGTATTAGGACTCCCACCCCACCAAGAGATATCATTTAGAATAGATGTTGAAAAGGATTCAAGGCTTGTAGCGTTTCCCTTGAGGCACATGGCTCCAAAGGAAAGGAGAGAGCTTGACAAACAAATCTCGGGATTGTTGCAAAAAGGAATTCTTTATAGGAACACCTCTGAATGGGGCGCACAAGTAGTGTTTGCCACAAAGTTTGATAGATCTTTATGATTAAGTGTAGACTATAAGGAACTTAAAAAGTTGACTAAGAAGAACATATATCCCTTACCCAAGGACTGGCGACTTGTTCAACCATTTGGAAGCAGCCCAAATATTTTTCCAGTTATATTTAGCTACTGGATTTCACCAGTTGAGGATTTCAGAAGAAAGTAAACCCAAAACCGCATTTAGGACACCTAATGGACTATAGAATGAGAGGTTATGCCTTTTGGCTTAACGAATGCCCCAACTTTCTTTATAGTCCTTATGAGTAGGGTATTTTGAGGCATACTCAATAATATTGTGATAGTATTTTTGGATGATATCCTTATCTTTTCCAAGGAACATAAGGAGTATGAGGGTCATTTGAGAAAGTCCTAGGAATTCTAAGACAGAGCCAACTTAAGGCCAAATTCTCGTAATGTCATTTTTGGAAGAAAAAAGTTAAATTTCCAAGGAATATTGTTTCGGAGAACGAATTAGCAGTGGACCCCATAAAGGTAGTGACAGTCCAAAGGTGGAAGATACCTCGCAATGTGAATGAGGTAAGAAGTTTCCTTGGGTTTGCAGGTTACGATAGGAAATTTATCAAGGACTTCGCGAAGATTGCAACCCCTTTAACCCAATTGACGAAGAAGGATCATAAGTTCGCACGGACTGAGAAATATGGAATTTACTTTGAGAGATTGAAGTAATCTCTCATAAGTTCACCTATTCTGATTATCCTAGATGGAACCAAGATGTTCACCATTTTTACAAGCGCATATGGGACCGACTTAGGAGTGGTATTCGTGCAAAAGGGTAGAGTAGTTTCCTACGCAAGTAGACAACAGAAGGACCATGAGAAAAGATACCCTATACATGATTTGGAGTTAGCAGCAGTAGTTTTATCTCTTAGGATGTGAAGAAATTATCTTCATGGAGATAAGTTGAGTTGCTCACTGATCACAAGTCTCTTAGGCATTTTTTTTCTCAAAAAGATTTGAACCTTTGATGGTAGAGATGAATGGAACATCTAGCATCCTTTGATTTTTCCATTCAGTATGTGACACCCCACATCTGTTAATCTCACTCACAAAGGGAATGCATTAAGTTTTGTAAAGCATTATAGTAAACAGAAAGGAAATATTACAAGACAGACATATAAAATAACAGCAGACTAAAAACTTTATTTATCATAAGATACCATGGTCTAAAAACATCACATGTCTGAAATACAAAAGCCCATTACAACTTAAAAGCTACTGTCTTGTACTTCAAAAATATCAGAGTACATAAAAGAAATAAAATTCCCCAAAAACAAAATATAGCCATAACAACAAGGATAGAAGCTTGAGCCACACATCTCAGCAGCTCCAGCAAAAATAAGCAGAATCATGGTTAAGCCTAAGTGTTTCCGCCCTAAGAACCTGAGGGGGGAGGGGCGAACGGATGAAAGAAGAGGAAATAAAAAGGGTCAGACATAAAGTCTAGCGAGTCCAGTTACTTTTATTGTAAATAAATAAAAGTAGCATGACAAACATATAAAGTGGAAAAGAGAGAGATAACTACATAAAAGGCAAGTAAGACAAGGTGAACAGGACAGGGTGTAAATGCTTCTAATGATTACTCTGCACTATTCATAGGATATCCAGAATAAGATGAACCCTTCCATTATAAGGTGGTAGACTTAGGCATACGTCCAAGTGTACCCTAACTACTACCCTAATCGATCGGCTACCTAATCCACGTAGATACTCTGTGCCAGCCCCACCGTAGGATGTATCACGTCCTAAAGTGGCAATCTCTCGCTGATATGCACAACCCCATATCTATAGGTGTCACGATCGTCTTTTCCCCCTTTTCCTAGTTCATGCATGCACATGGCTCGGTCGGTTTGCGCCGCCCACACCATCTTCCACGTTTGGATCTCTTACAATCAGTCCAGTAAGCGTTCCCCTTCTCCGTCCTAGTTCGGAGTACATGTTTGATACTACTCCGGATAACTGGATGAAACGGGTCCCACATAATATGATACAAGCTCTCCCCTTTGTCTTGTATCCCCCACTAGGTTTTCCATTTGATTATGTATACCACTAGATGTCTTTAATTACATATCTTTATTATTTCTATCAATTATGTATACCACTAGGTGTCTTTGATTACATAACCTTATCAGGTTAAGTTTGTGGGCCTATATGTAAATATTACCCATCCCCTCAGATTTACTTAATCTACCGACTGTTCAACCAAATTTACTTAATCCCTTTTGGTGTTTTTGTTTCATACAATCCCTATGGATTCTACTAGGTTAAGTATTTCAATTATTACCATATTTTCATTTATGGTTATGATGGACTATACCTCCTACATTAGGCCTACCGCTTGTGGATGTTGGATATGCTGGTCGGGTCCGGGCAGACTTCTTCCACAAGTTGGGCCTAACCTCGTGTCTTAGCCCGATTTGTATTTTTGCACTTAGGCCTCTCACATTAGTTGAACATTAGTGGTTGCTGGATATGTCGGTCGGGTCCGGGCAGACTTCCACCACTAATGCAACCTAACCTCATGCCATAAGTGCAGTTACAATTTCTAATTGTAGTCCTAGGCATTTCATTATTATCCAATTAATAGTGCCAAGGCCTTTATAGGTGTTCATACCCATTTACCCTATTATTGAATTATATGTCCAATTCATGTTTATAAGCATTATTCAAATTTTGCCAATACTAATCTTTTTCCCTCATTCCCTAACTAGCACATTCACATAATTTGCAGCATGCCTAGGCTAGATAATAGCCTAGTCATAAACGATAAAAGGGAAAGGTGATGGGAATATAACAAGAGTGAATGTTCTAACATAACTGGCATAAATATGTACTAACATGGTGATAGGGTGAACATAAAAGCATAGATCAGATGAATTTGTCGCAGTTGACTAGTTGTGACATAGCAAAGGTGATAAGATAAACATGACAAGATTTAAATATTAATTTAGATGTTCAATAGGTTCAGATCTAATATGATAAACACGACGGAATCTAAGTAATAGGCTAGATCTGATTAATAATTTAGATGTTCATATAATTCAGATCTAATAGTTAAAAGTAGATCTGACACAAATAAGGTTTAAGATCCACATCATAGAATTCCACAGAAGTTACAATATATCCAACAAGATAGAGAATTAGATCCAAGTTATAACCAATTTATAATGTCATATGTTCACAATTTACAGTGAATCCAGTATAATATAGGCACTGAACAAGTCCAAACTATAGTCTTATCAAGTTTAATTTTAAATATTTAAATCTAAAAGCAACTAAGAAATCACAGAGTTTGGATTAGAAAAAAGAACGGATCTTGAATCTCTAACTGATTTGCTTAAGTTGGTAGTTGTAGAAGATAACAGATCCAGTTCAGTTCAAACACCGACATCGTTTTGCCTCCATTGAATTCCAGTGAAGAAAACAAGAGAAATGGACCTGTATATATAGTTGTTGGCCTCCAGAAACCGACTGCCACGTCAGCCCTAGGGGTGTCAACACCCCTGAAGGGGGGTCGAACCTAGTGTCGACACCCCCTAGGGGGGTCGACCCCCTAGAGCAGGAAATTTTTCGCTTACGAATTTTTGATTTTTGAGCTCTTTTCTGGATATGTTCTGACTCATATGTATATATATAATTCTTCTACGCATATACAAACTTAAATTCCTCATAACTTCTTCGTACGGTGTCCGTTTTACGTAAACCAAATGTCTGTCTTCACCAGAATTTCGATACGGACGCAATGACACAGTCTATTTCCCTTAATTACGAATATTAAATTAATTATTATTTAATTTATCCTCTTTTAGTGTTGTTAAAAATACGGGGTGTTACATTCCCCCCACTCAAAGGATTTCGTCCCCGAAATCTCTAAGTTGAGAAGAATGCATGTCCTACCATCCATCATCCGTCTAATCATCCATCAATCACTGGCATCCATTATCCTTAAAGATTCCTAATGCTTATGTGAATATATGCAAAGGTGTGTGTATATGTCCCAATACTAATGCGGAGATCGGACGGTCTACTGATTCAATTGACCTCCTTCATGCAATGTATGTTAGTGCCATGTATCCAATATGTATGAAAATAATCGTATTATAATATGTGAGTTCTATGTGTGTGGACATTCATTCGTCCAAATGTAATGTTTATATGCTAATACATCCATTTACATCTATAGAAGAAAGGAAAATGCACACACTTCCATATGCAGTATGAGAGTGATTGAGCTGATCTAGTGCCTAATGTGTGTGTATATGCATCCACATGCAACCACTAGCAAACACTTGCATCCACCAAACATAACATGTCTAAAACACATGTTTACATCCATAGGATTCCTATCTAAAGGTCGAAAATATTAAGGATAGGATAAATTCAAATGATAGAAACAATCATAGATAAATTTTTGGAACAGGAGTTAAGAACATACCCTCAAAAAGAAAAGGGTACGAAGCCTGAATCTTTTCTTCGGTCTCCCAAGTCGCTTCCTCTAGGTTATCTCCCCATCGAAACTTTATTAGCTTGATCTCTTTAATGCGTAGCTTCTTAACTTCTGATCCAAGAAAACGGGTAGGAACTCGTCTAACAGTTGACTCCCGTTCCACTTCTACTTCCTCTAATATACTTGTCTCAAAAACTTCCGCAGTGTCATTCAAACACTTCCGCATATGAGAAATGATGAAAACATCATGATCACTGGATTCATTTTCTGGAAGCTTTACTCTATAGGCCATTTGGCCAATTCTCTTGGTTACGGGAAATGGTCCCACATACCTAGGTGCCAGCTTCCTTACCATTCCAAAGCAACCACATTCCTCAAAGGTGACACTTTGATAAAAACTAAGTCTCCCACTTCGAGTTCGATGTCAGTCCTTCTCTTGTCTGCAGAAGATTTCTGCCTATCTTGAGTTGTCTTCATCCGCCTAGAATAAGGTCAATCCTCTCGGACGTTTCTCTAAACATATCAGGTCCAAGTAACAATCTTTTTATAGATTCCCACCAGCAAGTTGGTGATCTACAGGGTCGTCCGTATAATGCTTCGAAGGGTGCCATGCCGATGCTAGCTTGATAACTGTTTTTAAAGGCAAAATCTACTAAAGAAAGATGCTCTTCCCAATTCCCTCCGAAGTCCAGGATACACAGCCTTAAAAGATCTTCAAGAATTCTGTTCACCCTCTCCGTCCGGCCATCGGTCTGAGAATGGGAAGCGGTGCTTAAACACAACTGTGTACCTAATGCTTCTTGCAAGCTCCTCCAAAATTCACCGGTGAAGATGGGGTCATGATTGCGCACGATACTGGAAGGTACTCCATGAAGACGAACTATCTCTCGGACATAAATTGCTGCCAACCATGATGCCGTTCGCTTACTCTTAACTGGAATAAAGTGAGCGCTCTTAGTGAGTCTATCTACTACCATCCAAATACTAGTGTTGCCTTTCTTTGATCTAGGAAAACCATCTATGAAATCCATAGAGATGCTCTTCCATTTCCACTGAGGAACCTCCAAAGGATGAAGTAAACCACCAGGCTTCTTTTGCTCATCTTTAACTTGCTAGCAAACTAAACATTGAGAATCAAATTCGACCACATTTTCTTTATCCCAGATCAAAAGAAAACCCTCTTCATGTCTCTGTACATCTTATCACCGCCTAGATGAATAGTCATCTTAGAATGGTAGGCTTCTTCTAGGACTGCTTATATCAAGCTTCCAGTTTGAGGGACACAAAGCCTTCCATCTCGTCGCTACCACCCCTTTTCATCTATGGTATATCGACTAAGATAACTAGAAGTCTCCCCTTTTATGAGCTTATCCATGATGTCTAAAATCTGTGGGTCACCTTGCTGCAAATCTCCAATCTGATCCATAAGAGTTTGCTGTATTTCTAGCAATGCAAACAAATCAAGCAAAATCTCGATAGAGGATTTGAAGTTAAAGGTCGATATGAACTCCAAGTTCTTCCTCTCCATAAACCGAGGACTTAAGTCCATCCTCTGCCTACTTAGTGTATCAGCCACCACATTACCCTCGCCAGAGGTATAAGCGATTTCAAAATCATAAAAAGCTAAGAACTCCATCCACCTTTGTTGCCTTAAATTAAGATCCTTCTGCAAGAACAGATACTTGAGAGGTTTATGATCGGTGTATAACTCGAACTTCTCTCCAAGTAAATAATGTCGCCACGTCTTAAGCGCGAATACAATGGCAGCTAGCTCTAAATCATGGGTGGGGTAGTTCTTCCATGAACTCTCAACTGTCTACCCCCATAACACACTACTTTCCCTTCTTGCATCAGAACCCCACCAAGCCGCGTACTACATGCATCAGTGTAAACAGTAAACACTTTACTTCCATCAGGAAAGGTCAAGACTGGGGATGTTGTCAGAGCCCTCTTCAGTCGTTGGAAAGCAACATCGCAATCTATATCCTATGAAAACGCCAAATTCTTCTTTTTCAGCCTGGTGAGTGAGGCTAATATCTTTGCGAAGTCCTTAATACACTTCCTATAATAACCTGCCAACCCAAGAAATCTTCTCACCTCTGTTGCATTTTTTAAAATTTGCCAATCTTGCACTGCAACTACCTTTGCAGGATCTACAGCTATCCCTTCTTTGGAGACCACATGCCCTAGGAATCTCACCCCTTTTCTCCAAAAATGGCATTTGGAGAACTTTGCCTTAAGCTGATGCGCACAGAGAGTTTTCAAAACTTCTCTCAAATGTTGGGCATGCTCTTATTTGCTTTTGGAGAAGAACAAAATATCATCAACAAAGACCGCGGCAAATTTATTCAGAAACTCCCGAAACACCGTACTCATCTGATCAACAAATAGGCGGGTGTGTTTGTCAACCCAAAAGGCATAACTAGCCATTCAAAGAAACCATCCGGAGTTCTAAAAGCGGTCTTATCTATGTTGTCCTCGGCCACCCTCAACTGATGTAACCCCATGGCCAAGTCTAATTGAGAGAATACCGAGGCACCAATAAGCTGATCAAATAAATCACCCATCCTCGGGAGTGGGTGCCTATTCTTCTTAGTAAATTTATTCAACTCTCTATATTACACACATAAATGAAGCGAACTATCCGCCTTAGTTGCGAATACAACTGGAGCACCCCATTCAGATATGCTTCGTCTGATAAATCCTTTCTCAAGTAGCTCCCCTACTTGCTTACTCAACTCTTTCCTTTCCCATGGAGCCATATGGCGCACTGGTAATGCAACTGGCTTTGCATTATCCACTAGATATGTACGAATGTCAATCTCGCGCCTCGGAGGTATAACCCTACCTCATCAAAAACATCAGCATAATCTCGGCCTACTGGAACAGATTGAAGATCATCGATAGATGCGTTAAGAGACTCTAGGGAACTAATACCGATTCTTGTGGGTCACAAGAAATCTCGAGGGTTCTCCCATAACAGGTCAGGAGCCTAACAACCCTCTTCTCATAATCTAGAATGACAACATACGTGGTGAGCCAATCCATTCCTAGAAAAACCCATAGGCCATAAACTTGAGCACATACGCGTCGCACTCAAACTCGATGCCTAACAAGATATTTTCAGACCCCGAAAAATCATAGATAAATGAGCCGAACTACCAATGGGGTTTGAGACAACTATGGGATCCACTACCATACTAGTAATTAAGTGGAGAGATTTAACAACAGAACTAGATATAAATGAATGTGAAGCGCCAGAATTAAAAAGTGTTCTAATAGGATGGTTTGAAAGAGAAATTAAACCTTCCACTGAAATTTTTCTACCTCTATCAAGAGCACTGGTCGCGAGAGCATGCACCTTCCCTCCAGAAGTTCCTGCCCTTTGACCTTGTCCCTGTGATCCTTGTTTCTTCGGGCGCTCCCTAGCAAAGTGTCCGACTTCTCCACAATTGAAGCAAGTGGTCTTCCTTCTTTTACAGTCTTTGATCAAGTGAACCTCTTTCCCACAACTGTGACATTTCCTCTTATCCTTTTCCTTGTCATTCTTCCCACCTTTCTTCTGTTGTTGTTGTTGTTGATATTGCCCCTTCTTAGGCCACACCTTCTTATTTTGCATTGTTTCCTCAGCCCTTACTTTCTTCTTTTCTCCTTTGTCTTCCTTGTACATTAGGGTCATATCGACAATCTTTTCAAAAGTGGCTCCCATTGGAATATGGGACATGGCTAACCCATGAAGTGGTTCATTTAGCCCTTTAACAAACCGCAAAGCCTTCTTATGTGGCGTGTCTACCAGTTCCAGTCCAAATCTTGCCAACTGGTTAAATTTCTTCACATACTCTTTAATCGTCAGGATCCCTTGTTTGAGTGCTAAGATCCTCTCCATCTGCATGCTCTTCTTAGCTTGGGAAAGGAATTTCATCTCAAACCTCTATCTAAAGTCATCCCAAGTTTCCATCAGATGGCCTGCTTGGGTTACCTCCCACCAAAATGAAGCTTCATCCTTTAATAGCCAAGCAACTAACTAAATCTTTCTTTTATCCTCTACTTCAAAGATTACAAACAAGTCCTCGGTCTCCTTGAGCCAGTTCCTTGCCTCCACAAACGTCTTGGTTCCATGGAATGGCTTCCCTCCTATAGCACGAAAATCTTTGTAGATCTTTGAGAAGTTGTCTACACGCAGAGGAGGAGGAGCAATGGGTGCAGCTGGGGGAGGAACGTTTCCTTGGCCTTCGGCGGGCGCTGTGTCCTCCAGATACCTACGGAACCATCCAGGTATCATAACGCCCTCTGGAATATTAGGTTTCCCAGATATGCGGAAAAAAAAACGAAAGAGATTCAGACAAGGGATCGAAAGATATTACTTATGGCTTTTTGGGGAATGTTTTTCAAAATAGACTTTTCTTTTTGAAACTACTTTCTTTTAAAACCTGTTTTTGAAAATAGCTTTCAAAAACTTTTATCTAACCTGGTAACAATTCAGCTCTGATACCAAGTGTGACACCCCACATCCGTTAATGTCACTCACAAAGGGAATGCATTAAGTTTCATGAAACGTTATAGTAAATAGAACAGAAATATTACAAGACAGACATATAAAATAACATCGGAATAAAAACTTTATTTATCATAAGATACCGTAGTCCAAAAACATCACATGTCTGAAATACAAAAGCCCATTACAACATAAAAGCTAATGTCTTGTACTTCAAAAATATCAGAGTACATAAAAGAAATAGAATTCCCCAAAAACAAAATATAGCCATAGTAATAACGATAAGAGCTTGAGCCATACATCTCAGCAGCTCCGAAAAATGTAAGAAGAATCACGGTCAAGCCTGAGTATTCCCGCCTTGAGAACCTGAGTGGGGGAGGGAACGGAAGAAAGAAGAGGAAACAAAAAGGACCAGACATAAAGTCTAGTGAGTCCAGTAACTTTTAGCAAGTAAATAAATAAAAGTAGCATGATAGGCATATAAAGTGGATAAGAGAGAGATAACTATATAAAAGGCAAGTATGACAAAGGGAACATAATAGGATGTATATGCTTCTAATGATTACTCTGCACTATTCCTGGTATATCCAGAATGAGACGATCCCTTCCATTATAAGGTGGTAGACTTAGGCATACGTCCAAGTGTACCCTAACTATTACCCTAATCGATCGACCCCCTAATCCACGTAGATACTCTATGCCAGCCGCACCATAGGATGTATCACATCCTAAAGTGGCAATCCCTCGCTGATATGCACAATCCCATATCTACAGGTGTCACAGTCCCCCTCTGCCCGGCTCATGCATGCGCATGGCCCGGTCGTTTTGCACTGCCCACACCATCCTCCACGTTTGGATCTCTTACAATCAGTCCACTAAGCGTACCCCTTCTCCAATCTAGTTCGTAGTACATGTTTGATAAATACTCCGGGTTACTGTATGAAACGGGTCCCACACAATATGATACGAGCTCTCCTCTTTGTCTTGTATCCCCACTAGGTTTTCTATTTGATTATGTATACCATTTGGTGTCTTTAGTTACATATCTTTATTTTTTTCTATCAGTTATGTATACCACTAGGTGTCTTTAATTACATAACATTATAAGGTTAAGTTTGTGGTCCTATATGTAAATATTACCCACCCCTCAGATTTACTTAACCTACACACTGTTAAACCAAATTTACTTAACCCCTATTCATGCTTATTTTTCACACAGTCCCTATGGATTCCACTAGGTTAAGTATTTCAATTATTACCATATTTTCATTTATGGTTATAATAGACTAGACCTCACACATTAGGCCTACATCTTGTGGATGCTGGATATGCCGGTCGGGTCCGGGTAGACTTCTTCCACAAGTTGGGCCTAACCTCGCATCTTAGCCTGATTCGTATTTGTGCACTTAGGCCTCTCACATTAGGTTCAACATTAGTGATTGATGGATATGCCGGTCGGGTCCGGACAGACTTCCACCACTAATGTAACCTAACCTCATGCCGTAAGTGCAGTTACAATTTCTAATTGTAGTCCTAGGCATTTCATTATTATCCAATTACTAGTGCCTAAGCCTTTATAAGTGTTCATACCCATTTATCCAATTATTGAATTATATGTCCAATTCATGTTTATAAGCATTATTCAAATTATGCCAATACTAATCTTTTTCCCCCGTTCCCTAACTAGCACATTTACATAATTTGCGACATGCCTAGGCTAGATAATAGCCTAGTCATAAACGATAAAAGGGAAAGGTGATGAGAATATAACAAGAATGAATGTTCTAACATAACTAGCATAAATATATATTAACATGGTGACAAGATGAATATATAAGCATAGATTATATGAACTTGTGGCAGTTGACTAGTTGTAACATAGCAAAGGTGATAAGATGAACATGACAAGATCAAAATATCAATGTAGATGTCCAATAGGTTCAGATCTAATATGATAAACACAAGGGAATCTAAGTAATAGGCTAGATCTGATTAATAATTTAGATGTTCACATAATTCAGATCCAATAGTTAAAAGTAGATCTGACACAAATAAGGTTTAAGATCTACATCATAGAATGCCACAGAAGTTACAATAGATATGACAAGATAGAGATTTAGATCCAAGTTATAACCAATTTAGAATGTCATATGTTCACAATTTACAATGGATCCAGTATAATATAAGCACATGTACAAATCCAAACAGTAGTCATATCAGGTTTATTTTTAAATATTTAAATCTAAAAGTAACTAAGAACTCATAGAGTTTGGATTAGAAAAAAGAATGGATATTGAATCTCTAACTGATTTGCTTAAGTTGATAGTTGTAGAAGATAACAGATCTAGTTCAGTTCAGGCATCGGCAGCATTTGGCCTCCATTGAATTCCAGTGAAGAAAACAAGAGAAATGGACCCATATATATAGCTGCTAGCCTCTCGAAACCGACTGCCATGTCAGCTCTAGGGGTGTCAACACCCCCCTAGGGGGGTCGACCCTGGTGTCGACATCCCCTAGGGGGTCGACCCCCTAGAGCGTGAAATTTTCCACTTATGAATTTTTGATTTTTGAACCCTTTTCTAGACAAGTTCTGACTCATATCTGACGCATATGTATACATATAATTCATCTATGCGTTTACAAACTTAAAATCCTCATAATTTCTTCATACGGTGTCCATTTTACGCAAACCCAATGTCTATCTTGACCAGAATTTCGAGACGGACGCAACGACGTATCATTTCCCTTAATTCCAAATATTAAATTAATTATTATTTAATTTATCCTCTTTCAGTGTTGTTAAAAATATGGGGTGTTACACAGTATACCTTGAGGAGGAGTTCCGTCATGGTCGATGCTTTGAGTCGGATGCACGTAGTCCTTAGGGCAATCATCTAATGAAGGTAGTCAGAGTTTCTTTTTAGTTTTAGGTTGTAACCACCTTATGAGGCAGCTCAAGGATTTCTTGGAACAATGGAGATAAGGCCAGTTTTATTGGAAAGGATCAAGGGCGAGCAAGTCCATGTGGATGATTTGATGACATTAAAGGAAAAATTTTCTAAGGGAGAATCTTTCTCTCATTCTAGTAGATAGTCCGTTGGTAGTAGTGGTAGCTTGAGGAGAGATGACCAGATTTGTGTCCCTATGAGTATGGATCTTAGGAAGGAGATTCTGGAAGAATGCCATAGGTCAAGGATGACCATTCATCCCAAAGGTGACAAAATGTTTAGGGACATAAAGAGGAGATTTTATTGGGAAGGAATGAAAAGAGACATGGCTGAATTTGTTTTGAAGTGTTTAACTTGTCAAAGAGTGAAGGCGGAGCAAGGGAAGCCTGAAGGACTTTTGTTACCCTTGGAGATTCCTACTTGGAAATGGGAACACATTTCTATGGATTTTATTGATGGGATTCCTAGGAGTAAGAAAGGGAATGAAGCCATTTGGGTAATAATGGACTAGTTAACGAAGAATGCCCATTTATTCCTATCAAGAAGAGTTGGACCGCTGCCTTGGTAGCCCAGTTGTATGTTAAGGAGACTGTTGAACTATATGAGATTCCAACTACTACAACCAGTAATAGAGAACTATTATTTACTAGTGTTTTTTGGAAGAGTCTTCAGGAAGCTTTGGAACGACCCTAAGTTTGAGTACAACTTATCATCCACAGACAGATGGCCAGACAGAGAGAGTCAATAGAGTTTTGGAGGATCTACTCAGTTCTTGCGTGGTTGATTTTGGGAGGAGCATGGGAGAAACACTTACCTTTGGTTGAGTTTTCATACAATAACATTTACCAAGCGACGATATGGGCAGTCATGCAAATTGCCAACTTGTTGGTGGGAAACTACCGATAAGGTTTTACTCAGACAATACCTTATGTAATGACCCGCATTGGCAGAGGTATTTTAATCAATTTATTTAATTATATAAATAGTGATTTAGGGAATTAAATTGTCGTTTAATTAATAATATGGAATATTTAATTAAAATTAAATAATAGAATAATGTATTTAATTCAGAAATAATCAAAAATATTGGAAATCACAATATTCTGTGAACAAGGTCATCGCTACGATTTAATTCAGCTTAGAGTTGAATTATATTGATGAATATATTCAATCGACGTCAGTTTGAATGTAGAATTATAATATAATTAAATTAGAGCTTGAAATGGCGCGGTAGTTTGCTATTTGGCGATTTGAACTTCAATTGAATATACAGGGTTCGTTTTAAGCCAGATTTCTGTGAAACAAGAAACGTGCGGAGCTGGTGGAGTATATCTTTCTAGTGGAAGAGAAAAATTGGGATTTCATTGTATAGATTTTTATGTACGTCCAAATCAAATTTTAGAAAAGTCGCTGTGGAATTCCTTTACAATTTATAAAGGAATTATTTATATTTTAAAAAGGAATTTCAATATAAATCGAATATCGGGTTGACCCAGATTTGAATATCGAGTTAGAAATTCATATAGGAATATTCTGAAGCTGTTTGGTATTCCACTGCGAGTATATACGATAATATAAATTTATTTATATTTAATTTAATTATATTTAAATATATTTATATATTTAAATGGGTCATCCAGAGTGTTAAAAATAGACACGTTTGCAAACGAAGTCGGAATTCGATGAAACTAACTTTGTTGGATCCGCAATATTAAATTATTGCTAGATTTCAATTTCCGTGATTTTTGAAGTCAGTATGTGGCCGTACGGATTTTTAGAGTGAAAAACAGTCAGTATTTTGGCAGTTAAAAATACGCTGTCTGAGCAAACGGAGTCGGAATTCGACGAAACTAGTTTTGTTGGGACCGTAATATCAAACTCTAGCTAAATGTCCAGTTTCGTGATTTTTGGGTATCGTGTGTGATCACACGAATTTTTGGAAAGCAAAAATATAAATAAAAATTAAATATCTAAGTATGTATGGACATTTAAGGTGCCACCCACTCATCCTTTCCACCACACAAATACATGGCCTCCCTATAAAATCAAAATTTTAGGCCGCCACTCTCAGAAAGCTTAAAACGTAAATAATTCCTCTTTGAAAAATCAAAAGAATTCAAAAGCAAATCCTATAAATTCCAAAGTAGGTTCCTTTGAGTTTGGGTGACATTGCTCTTCAATTTGGTGGGATTTTCCGTAGGTGCGATCCACATCTGTGATGCTCGAAAATTGAGCAGTAAATTAGGGTTCGAGTGTATTCCTTTATGATGCATTGTGGTTTGATTTGGAGTTGATATTGGAGATGGTGGTTGGATTTAGCATTTGTTGAGGAAGTTTGGGGGAATTCCGGTTGGAAGTTTGTCGCAACCTGCTCAGTGTTGGACGGAAAGAGGCAACGTCGGATTGTGAAATAGGGAGTCGAGTTCGAGAATTTGGGTTCCAGGGCGATGAGATTTTCATGAGGAGTTTAGTGATGGTATTAATGTGTGGATTCGTGAAGAGGAGGAGGAACATTGGGTGGAGGTTTGATCGGCTATGGTGTGTTTGAGGTACAGGAGAAAGTAGTGAACGGGGAATAAGATGGTCCTAAGTAGGTGGGCTTTTTTTTGGGTTGGTGGGCCGTTAAATAAAAGGGGTGAGGCCATTTAATATAAAAGTCCATGTTTATTCTATTTAAAATATGTACAAACTTAGAAATGTAATAACTTCGTCATACGTGGACGAAATTCAGCGAAACAAGATCCGTTAGGATCATATGGACGAACACTACACACTGGAACTGACGGGGAGTGAAATGAAGCTCGTTACAATTTATAGCGAAATAAATTGTCCGATCTGAATCAACGACAATTATCGTTAATTAACGATGATAGTCCAATGTGAGTAAATCTCACTAACTCTGAACAGTTTATAATTTCATGTTGTATTTTAGAACTGTTAAATATTGGCTGATTGACTGTGTGTTGACTGTTTGATTGAACTGCTAGTCAGTTAGTTAAATTTCTATATTGATTCTGTTTAACAGAATATATCATATGGAACTGAAAGTGATGTTATCTATATTGTTTAACATCTGTGATGCAGGGAAACAGGTTGGAGGAATCCAACTGGATTCCTCAACAGTTATTTTATTGTTTTTCATATATTGAAAATATATGATGTGATAAAATCTATTGTTTAATTTGTATGTTTGGACGATATTTATCGTTGTTATATGGTATGTTAAATACCATAAGAAATACTGGATGTGCGAAAGGGGATTTTCAAAGTGTATTTTTGAAAACGGATTATTTATATAAAATCAATGGATTTTATATAGAAAAGGAAAAGGGTTTTTATAAAAGAAAATATTTATAAAATCGAAGGATAAGTTATAATAAAGGAAATATTTATTTGTTAGAATAAATAGAATAGAAATAGAAAGGAGAATATTTGTAAATCATTTACAAATAGAATTAAAAAGGGAATATTTATTTAGAATAAATGAATAGGGTTATTAAAGGAAATAATTAGAATGAATAAATAAGGTATTATAAGGATTATTTATTTAGTAAATAAATAGAATAAAGGATTATTTATTGGGAAAATAATTAGAGGAGTTAATCGAAAGGAGCTAATCGAAGGGAGTTAATCGAACAGATAATCAAATAGAGTTAAGCAAAATTAGAAACTGACTAGAGATTAGTAAATTGAATAGTTTTCTAAGTGTCGATCTGATGTTGGTTTCGACCTTCGGGGTTTATACTTAGAGAATTGTTCTCCTACTAGTTTACAGTAAGGGACTGATAGTTGTGAAATGATAGTGATACGTAAATAACAAATGGAAATGTTTCCCAATGTTAATAACGTGTATTTTCTAAAACGTAGAAAATAAGGAAATATATATATATATATATATATATATGGATATATATATATATATGATTGATGATTGATTGATATAATTTCCATTTTTTGGAAATGATATCGTTGTTTGCACACGTGTTTTCTTTGATAGTTAAATCACAGACTATCGAAGTTTTGACCATTTTAACGTTGTTAATATGGAGAGACCGGTTGGATTATTATCCAAAGAACCACTCTGTATTGGCATAAGCGTTGTGAATCATTTATGCCGAAGATAATTGAAGGCAGAGTAAAGTGCAAGGGCTATTGTATAAGTCTTAGATAACAGTGCCTAAGATGGATGTACTGAATAGTGCCTTCGGTTTGTCCAGTCCCAGGACAACTTGTATGGACGAAGGTCTGACAGAGTATATCTGGTAGATCACGTAAGTTGATCGTTTCAAACGTATTTACGTTGTTGGCGGAGGAATTCGTTTCTCTTAGCTTATACCCGTGGTATTTTTGGGAAAATCAATTTGTGATTTAGAGGGTATGACGAGGTGACATTCTAAGTGAGTGAAGATGTGGTATGTGAAAAGATAAGCGTAGCTTCTAGCCTCACATCCGGTAAATGACAGAAATCGGGCAGGCAGCATGGCTAAGTCGGTCGCACCGAAGTAGGGTGTATAATCACCTATCTAGAGAATATTCATTTGCTTCTTTAATCTATCAATGTTGTCACATATATATACGGGAATGGTTGCTGATCCCAACCGTTGGTGATGTACATTCGATACACTCAAGCGAAATGAGTGGTCGGTAATGTGTGGCTGAGTTGAAAGATGTTCTTGTTGAACTCCAGTGTATCGTTCCTAGAGTACACTGATCGGAATGTGGTTCCGTACCTTGTCATAGTTGGAGATCCATTACCCAATACGTGCTTGCGGTTTCGATTGTATATTATATGTAGAATGTGAGAAGAAAGCGTTTCTTCTAGATTGATATCTATTTGTACATAGAAATTATTATAATATCCAAACGTTTTTGATATAAAGATAATTTGGATTCTCATAAGGAAAAAACCCGTTCCGTTATACGGCATGGTCTTATGAGATATCGCTTACTTGTTCGAACTGTTTTAAACTGTTTTACTCATACCAGTCCCATGACTGACCCGGAGTTTATTTGTTTGTTTCCCTAAACTCTTGGGTGCCTAAATTTGTACGGGCAGTCAAGTAGTCGGGATTTTTCAGATACACTTGAAGAGCTGAAGCAAGAGGCTTCAGGATCATATAGCTATAGTTTATTTCCGCTGTGTTGTAAGTGCTGTACTTTGATAATGATGTATATTCAAACACAGATGTATATTTCAAGTTATGTTATATATATTATATGTTATTCGTTCCGTTGTGAGATTCGTGTTACTCTGATGATGTTCTTCTTCTTCTTCTATTCTAAATTTCTATCTTATCTATCCTCACCCTCTAATTTCTTTCATTAATTACCAGGATTTTTCGATGTTTGGTTAGTCGTCATCGTGTTTATGTCGATAACCGAAGTCGCAAGAATCCGGGTCATTACAGTTGGTAATAGAGCTTAAGTTAAGAATTACCTTGGCTCCGTGGCGTTACTCAGTAGAGATATGGTTAGTAATACCCTAGATTGAGTTTGAGTGTATATATACGAGTGTGTATTTGTATTTGATATAAAAATGTTTTATATTGTAGGGATTCATTGGTTGAGTTGTTTATGGGTTCTGGTCGATCAGTTTGATCCACTGTATCGGTAGGGGTTTATAAACACTTGAATACGATGGACCAACACAGTATGGATATGTGATATATTATCATATACCAGATATATTGGTTGTAATTATAATCGAATAAAATTATAAAATGTGAAATAGTTATGTAAATAAGCAATCAGAATTCATATAGGAGAAATACGTGAAATCAGATGAGTAAAATCTGAAATTTAAATCAGAATTGGAATTAAAATCCCAGAAATTGGAAAGAAGTTGTAAATGAATCTGGATTAAATATAAGAGAATTTTGAAATCTTGGGAGATTTTAAATTGGTTTAAAAGCATTGTGAATGGTATTTGAAATATATTTCAAAGTGGAAGTGTTTGAGAAATGGTTTTGAAAGCTAATATATTATTGAACTCACTTCTGTAGCTGGAAAATAAACTCTGATGATGACTGCAGCATCATCAGTGTTCATCTTCGAGTGCTAAGTGACGGATTACTACCAAAGAGATTGTTTTTGAAATTGTTTAGAAAAGAAAGTTGTTTAAAATCTGAAAAGGAATAGTTGGTTTTAGTAAAGCAAAACTGTTTAAAAACTCCCAGAACAGATTATTTGAATAAAAACAAGTTAGAGAAATTTGTGAAAGCAAATTTGAAATTGAATATAAAGCCAGTCCAGTGGTAATTTAATTGGATTGGTAGGTTAAGAGTTTGGGATCGAGGATGGAACTCGAATTGGAAATGTTATTGTGGTTTGGATATAAGCGAATAATTGGTTGAGATGACATTGGTATATGTTGGGTTGATAACAAGTGAAAGTGATAGAGTTGATATGCCCGAAAAAAAGGTACAATTTTTATATTTGATATAAACATGAGATTTATGAGCCGAATTGGCAAGCCGCTTGGCTGTTTGATTTTCTTTTGGGTTGGAGAAGGCCTAGAGAGGCGAGTTGTGGTTTTACCGATAGGGCTGTACAAAGGAGGTTATGGTGAAATTTTCCGAAAATTTAGAGTGTTAGAAAATTTTCAGAATTTTTGGAAATTTTAGTTAGTCGGAATGAATAAATATTTTAGTCAATATTAATTGGTTCCGTTGAAATCAGAAATAAGGGGTAAACAAATCTTAGGAATTCCAATAGATAGGGTCGTCCTCTAACTTAGCAGTTTCGAGGACGAAATTATTTTAAGTGGGGAAGAATGTAATGACCCGCATTAGCAGAGGTATTTTAATTTATTTATTTAATTATATAAATAGTGATTTAGGGAATTAAATCGTCGTTTAATTAAATAATATGGAATATTTAATTAAAATTAAATAATAGAATAATATATTTAATTCAGAAATAATAAAAAATATTGGAAATCACAATATTCTATGAACAGGGTCATCCCTACGATTTAATTCAGCTTAGAGTTGAATTATATTGACGAATATATTCAATCGACGTCAGTTTGAATGTAGAATTATAATATAATTAAATTAGAGCTTGAAATGGCACGGTAGTTCGCTATTTGGCGATTTGAACTTCAACTGAATATACAGGGTTCGTTTTAAGCCGGATTTCTATGAAACAAGAAACGTGTGGAGCTGGTGGAGTATATCTTTCTAGTGGAAGAGAAAAATCGGGATTTCGCTGTATAGATTTTGATGTACGTCCAAATCAAATTTTAGAAAAATCGCTGTGGAATTCCTTTATAATTTATAAAGGAATTATTTATATTTTAAAAAGGAATTTCAATAAAAATCAAATATCGGGTTGACCCAGATTTGAATATCGAGTTAGAAATTCATATAAGAATATTCTGAAGCTGTATGGTATTCCACTGTGAGTATATACGATAATATAAATTTATTTATATTTAATTTAATTATATTTAAATATATTTATGTATTTAAATGGGTCATCCAGAGCATTAAAAATAGCCACTTTTGCAAACGAAGTTGGAATTCGACGAAACTAATTTTGTTGGATCCACAATATTAAATTATTGCTAGATTTTAATTTTTGTGATTTTTGAAGTCACTATGTGGCCGTACGGATTTTTAGAGTGAAAAACAGTCAGTATTTTCACAGTTAAAATTACGTTGTCTGAGCAAACGGAGTCGGAATTCGACGAAACCAGTTTCGTTGGGACCGTAATATCAAACTCTAGCTACATGTCCAGTTTCGTGATTTTTGGGTATCGTGTGTGATCACACGAATTTTTAGAAAGCAAAAATATATAAAAAAAAAATATCTAAGTATATATGGACATTTAAGGTGCCACTCACTCATCCTTTCCACCACACAAATACACGACCTCCCTATAAAATCAAAATTTTAGGCCCCCACTCTCAGAAATCTTAAAACGAAAATAATTCCTCTTTGAAAAATCAAAAGAATTCAAAAGCAAATCCTATAAATTCCAAAGTAGGTTCCTTTGAGTTTGGGTGACATTGCTCTTCAATTTGGTGGGATTTTCCGTAGGTGCGATCCACATCTGTGATGCTCGAAAATTGAGCAGTAAATTAGGGTTCGAGTGTATTCCTTTGTGATGCAGTGTGGTTTGATTTGGAGTTGATATTGGAGATGGTGGTTGGATTTAGCATTTGTTGAGGAAGTTTGGGGGAATTCCGGTTGGAAGTTTGTCGCAACCTGCTCAGTGTTGGACGGAAAGAGGCAACGTCGGATTGTGAAATAGGGAGTCGAGTTCGAGAATTTGGGTTCCAGGGCGATGAGATTTTCATGAGGAGTTTAGTGATGGTATTAATGTGTGGATTCGTGAAGAGGAGGAGGAACATTGGGTGGAGGTTTGATCGGCTATGGTGTGTTTGAGGTACAGGAGAAAGTAGTGAACGGGGAATAAGATGGTCCCAAGCGGGTGGGCTCTTTTTTGGGTTGGTGGGCCGTTAAATAAAAGGGGTGAGGCCATTTAATATAAAAGTCCATGTTTATTCTATTTAAAATATGTACAAACTTAGAAATGTAATAACTTCGTCATACATGGACGAAATTCAGCGAAACAAGATCCGTTAGGATCGTATGGACGGACACTACACACTGGAACTGACAGGGAGTGAAATGAAGCTCATTACAATTTATAGCGAAATAAATTGCCCGATCTGAATCAATGACAATTATCGTTAATTAACGATGATATTCCAATGTGAGTAAATCTCACTAACTCTGAACAGTTTATAATTTCATGTTGTATTTTAGAACTGTTAAATATTGGCTGATTGACTGTGTGTTGACTGTTTGATTGAACTGCTAGTCAGTTAGTTAAATTTCTATATTGATTCTGTTTAACAGAATATATCATATGGAACTGAAAGTGATGTTATCTATATTGTTTAACATCTGTGATGCAGGGAAACAGGTTGGAGGAATCCAACTGGATTCCTCAACAGTTATTTTATTGTTTTTCATATATTGAAAATATATGATGTGATAAAATCTATTGTTGAATTTGTATGTTTGGACGATATTTATCGTTGTTATATGGTATGTTAAATGCCATAAGAAATACTGGATGTGCGAAAGGGGATTTTCAAAGTGTATTTTTGAAAATGTATTATTTATATAAAATCGATGGATTTTATATAGAAAATGAAAAAGGTTTTTATAAAAGAAAATATTTATAAAATCGAAGGATAAGTTATAATAAAGGAAATATTTATTTGTTAGAATAAATAGAATAGAAATAGAAAGGAGAATATTTGTAAATCATTTACAAATAGAATTAAAAAGGGAATATTTATTTAGAATAAATGAATAGGGTTATTAAAGGAAATAATTAGAATGAATAAATAAGGTATTATAAGGATTATTTATTTAGTAAATAAATAGAATAAAGGATTATTTATTGGGAAAATAAATAGAGGAGTTAATCAAAAGGAGCTAATCGAAGGGAGTTAATCGAACAGAGTTAATCAAATAGAGTTAAGCAAAATTAGAAACTGACTAGAGATTAGTAAATTGAATAGTTTTCTAAGTGTCGATCTGATGTTGGTTTCGGCCTTCAGGGTTTATTCTTAGAGAATTGTTCTCCTACTAGTTTACAGTAAGGGACTGATAGTTGTGAAATGATAGTGATACGTAAATAACAAATGGAAATGTTTCCCAGTGTTAATAACGTGTATTTTCTAAAACATAGAAAATAAGGAAATATATATATATATATGGATATATATATATGATTGATGATTGATTGATATAATTTCCATTTTTTGGAAATGATATCGTTGTTTGCACACGTGTTTTCTTTGATAGTTAAATCACAGACTATCGAAGTTTTGACCATTTTAACGTTGTTAATATGGAGAGACCTGTTGGATTATTATCCAAAGAACCACTCTGTATTGGCATAAGCGTTGCGAATCATTTATGCCAAAGATAATTGAAGGCGGAGTAAAGTGCAAGGGCTATTGTATAAGTCTTAGATAACAGTGCCTAAGATGGATGTACTGAATAGTGCCTTCGGTTTGTCCAGTCTCAGGACAACTTGTATGGACGAAGGTCTGATAGAGTATATCTGGTAGATCACGTAAGTTGATCGTTTCAAACGTATTTACGTTGGTGGCGGAGGAATTCGTTTCTCTTAGCTTATACCCGTGGTATTTTTGGGAAAATCAATTTGTGATTTAGAGGGTGTGACGATGTGACATTCTAAGTGAGTGAAGATGTGGTATGTGAAAAGATAAGCGTAGCTTCTAGCCTCACATCCGGTAAATGACAGAAATCGGGCAGGCAGCATGGCTAAGTCGGTCGCACCGAAGTAGGGTGTATAATCACCTATCTAGAGAATATTCATTTGCTTCTTTAATCTACCAATGATGTCCCACATATATATACGGGAACGGTTGATGATCTCAACCGTTGGTGATGTACATTCAATACACTCAAGCGAAATGAGTGGTCGGTCATGTGTGACTGAGTTGCAAGATGTTCTTGTTGAACTCCAGTGTATCGTTCCTAGAGTACACTGATCGGAAGGTGGTTCCGTACCTTGTCATAGTTGGAGATCCATTACCCAATACGTGCTTGCGGTTTCGATTGTATACTATATGTAGAACGTGAGATGAAAGCGTTTCTGCTAGATTGATATCTATTTGTACATAGACATTATTATAATATCCAAAGGTTTTTGATATAAAGATAATTTGGATTCTCATAAGGAAAAAAACCCGTTCCGTTATACGGCGTGGTCTTATGAGATATCGCTTACTTGTTCGAACTGTTTTAAACTGTTTTACTCATACCAGTCCCATGACTGACCCGGAGTTTATTTGTTTGTTTCCCTAAACTCTTGGGTGCCTAAGTTTGTACGAGCAGTCAAGTAGTCGGGATTTTTCCGATACACTTGAAGAGCTGGAGCAGGAGGCTTCAGGATCATATAGCTATAGTTTATTTCCTCTGTGTTGTAAGTGCTGTACTTTGATAATGATGTATATTCAAACACAGATGTATATTTCAAGTTATGTTATATATATTATATGTTATTCGTTCCGTTATGAGGTTCATGTTACTCTGATGATGTTCTTCTTCTTCTTCTATTCTAAGTTTCTATCTTATCTATCCTCACTCTCTAATTTCTTTCATTAATTACCAGGATTTTTCGATGTTTGGTTAGTCGCCATCGTGTTTATGTTGATAACCAAAGTCGCAAAAATCCGGGTCATTACACCTTATCCGTGAGTCTACGACGATTATAGTTTTGATTCGATAGAGTACGAAGGTTGCCCAAGACCCGAAAAAGTCATATGCAGATAGAAGGAGGGGAGAATTGGAATTCAATGTTGGAGGCTTGGTAATTTTTAAGGTTTCTCCTCTCAAGAAGATAGTTTGGTTTGGGAAGACTGAGATGTTATCTCCAAGGTATATTGGGCCTTTTCAGATTTTGGATAGGATTGGGAATACGGCTTACCGGGTGGATCTTCCCGACCATTTATTAGAGGTCCACAATGTTTTCCATGTTTCTCACTTTTCAAATGCCTTCATGATTCAGCCGACAAACTCGAGGTTAATGATATTGAGGACATAGGAATCTTCGTGTTGGATTCTATGGTGCCTGTGCCACCGCAAAGATCGTGGAGCACGAAATCAAATGACTTCGCAACTAATTTATTTTCCTGGTCCGAGTTCAATGGGGAGATAACCCTACAAAAAGCACTTGGGAAACTAAGGATAAGATTAGGCTTACTCATCCAGAGTTTTTCTCGGGCATTTATTTTCTCTAAATTTCTCGTTTTTGATTGAATTATGGTTTCTAGATTGGATGGTAAGAGATGGCTGCAACACAGATGCACAACGCACTCATATAGAATTATATGAATACTAGGATGTTTGCATACATATTGCATTACTTGTTACATACACACACGCTAGGACTGAGCTCATTATTAGCAGATCTATAGCTCAAAATTACTATGAGTTATGGATGTATATGGATGTTTATTAAATAACATGGGTGTACAACATGGTTACTTAGCGAGTTATGTTCTTCACCTCTTTAAAAGATTTCGACACGAAATCTCTAATAGGGAGGAGAATGTAACACCCCGTAAAATATACATAAGTAAATTTAATTTAAATTAAACAATAATAATCAACAATAACTCGATGAGATGAAAATAGAATTTTGGAAAATAAGAATTGGTCCACGAAAGTATTATAGTTGTGTTCGTGGCGAGATTCCGATCCATTTTTATATTTTATTTGCTAAAAATAGAGTCCGTTTGCAAAAATTATCAATTAATTAAGTTGTACGTATATGTTAATGTACAAAGTTTGAATTTCAAATAATTATATATACAAACTTGGAATATATTGATTTGGATAAGCGTGTAAAGAATATTCCTGTTAGAATCAAACTTTTGTGTGTGTATGTATATATATATATATTTATACATAATAGGGACAAGAATAATATAAATTAGGCAAGAAATAAACTGAGTTAATTAACAAAATATCAAAAACTAATGTTTTGTAGAAAATTCCTCCTGGGCTCGATCCCTAGGGGGTTAACCGCCCCTTTAGGAGGGGTGTCGACCACCTAGGTCGACTGTCTTCCTATGGGGAGTGTCGTTCACTCTCCTATAGGGAAGCCCAATGAGGGTTGTTTTATATTGGGTATTATTTATAATTTATATAAAATGGACTTCTTAGATTCAACCAAACTAATCTAACGGTCCATACACATGATGTCAACTATAAATAAACTCTTAAACCCTCATTCCAAACCCTACAACCATTTTTCACAGCACCTCCATGATGCCTTTCTTCATTCTCTAATTTCGGAAAGATGAAACGATATAGATTTCTTCTATTTCTCTAATCTATTATATCTTCTCTATCTTATTCTAACATATATCTAAAATTATTATGGAATTTAGATCTGTATGTATATATAAGATTCTAATGTATGATTCTTATATATATAATATTTAAATTTGAAAGGATTGGAGCTCGTGCGTTCTTGAAGGCTAAATTCAAATTCTGTTCTATTCAATCTTGAATTTTCTCTTCCTAATAGCACTGTGAGTGGAATCCATCTAAGTTGCTACTTTTCTATAAATTGTTAGTTTGAAACTTGGATTATTGTGCCTAGGATGGTTTGGGTTTATATGAAAAGAACATAACATTAAAATCCCTCGAACTATCCATTTGTTCTTATAATGGAATTGTCAATTTATATATGTTTGTGGTCTTGTGATTATGTAATTAATAAAAGAGAAGATTGATTGAGTTGTATAAATTTGTATGTTTTGTCGGACTCATCTTTTTTTGTTTCATATGTACGGTTTTGTATAAAAGGATAAGATTTGGATGGAATTGTAAATCCAATAGGTTTAAATCTCTGTTTATTCAAAAATGGGGGTATTTGAACGTATTATTTACAAGATATTCAAATATTAAGGATTTGCATGTAACTATACATAAAAAGTGAATCCGTTACAAAATAGGAATTATATATATATATATACAAGGTATATGCACTATGTTTGTCTTTGATGAATTTAATAATCAAGTCAAAACTAGGTAGCAAGTTTTACATTGTTTTTCTATTTTTCCCATTGTTGATTGTTACATGTCAATTTGTACACTTATGCCTTGATTGAAGTAAATATGGGAAATGATGACTTGTACACCTATGATTGGAAATAGTGATTGACATTTTCAAAACGTGGCTAGGACATTAATTGCATTCGTTTAATTTGTGTTTTTTATATAGCATAAACAATGTAATAATTATACATGTTTAGTGTGTAATAAACAAGGTTAAATTAGGAATTTGAATTTAAATGTCCCCACAGGAATTTGAATGTTTGTCCATGTGTTAATGGCCTTAAATATATTAATGACATATAGACACGAGGTCAACCGTTACTTTTAGTACAAGTCTTCCTGGAATCGACCAGAATATCCAGCATCTAAAAGTAATCTTGATTACTGTGAGAAGTCTAAGTGTCATGACATTATATTTAATACACTATGATATGAGGTTAGGCCCAACTTATAGTAGAATCCTTCCTAGAACCTCCCCACAAATCCAGCATATACAAGTGGAAGGACTAATGTGAGATATCTAGTGTGTATATACATACATACATATATATATATATATATATATTGTATGAAGTAAGCCTGCCTGGGGGAAAAGGTATTAAATGGATGACCTTCTTCTTATTGGGTATTAAGTGGTTAAGACTAGGTCTGTTCCTAAGGTTTAGTCCTTGTTTCAAGACCCAAGTCATAAGACCCGCCCCTCAAGGATTTAAAGGTTGCATTCCTGTCTCCTATAAAGGTATTAAATGGTCTTATTAGAGATAATGTGAGTAGGGTAGTTCTACGTGTAATGTCCACTTCTTATCTAGGGGCTAGTGAGGGCTAGCTTAAAGAGGGGTGTAACACCCTGAATTTTTTGTGAATATTAAATTAACGAATTTAAGAATACTTAATTTCAAATGTGAGAATTAAGGCAAACGGGTTAAGCCATTGCATTCATCTCGGAATTCTGCTTGAGATAGAGTTCGAGTTTGCATGAATTAGACTCCGTATGAAGAATTTTTGGCCTTCTGAAGTTTCAGAATTTAAATAAATTAAAAACAGCTCAGGTTCAGAAAATTTGAAATTCAAATTCGAACAGGGGAGCAGGCTGGGCGGGAATTCTCCCGCCCAAGGGCCAGGTCGACCAGGGGATCGACCTAACCATACAGGCCGAACATGTGGTCGACCTAGGGGTCAACCTACCCCCCTCGGGAAAATCTGAAAGATGACGCTGTTTCGACTCATTGCTGAGTCATTAGGGCTGAGGTGTTATCTATCTTGACTGGATGGTCTTGATTGCTTCTAGGGTTAATCTGACGGCTCTAAATTAATTAAAATTCTATATAAGCAACCTAACTCTAAACCTAAAATCACACTAATTCATACTAAGAGCCGCTATGCCGCCAATGGAGAACCGAGAGTAGCCGCCGTTCCCTTTCGACTTAAAAACAAGATAGAAGCGAGAATCAAAATCTAATCTAATCTAAATTAGAATAACAATTAGTCTACATCAAAGGCGAGCAATTCAATTTCAGAATACAGATCCTAGAGAAACAAGACCGATCTTTTGTTTGTGAGTATAATTTCTTTCACAAAATAATTAATTAATTTAATGTGATAAGTTATAATTGGGATTATGAGAATATGACTTTGAATCATGTGATGTTATCATTGATAGTTTTGTTATTGTGGATTTATTTCATATGTTGAATTGTACATGTTTAACTTGATTCATCTTATGTAAGTTTGGGATGTTAAATCATATGTATATGAATCTTATGCAAGTTTGGGATGTTAAATCATATGCTAGTTTATGAATCTTATGCAAGTCTGTAGGTGGATTATACACAAGGTCATATGTGAATCATGCAGATACATGTGCTAGTTTATATGCAAACATGTGACATTATTTACATGTTTAGATCCATATGCAAGTTCACATCTTTGTGTTTAGATCTATATTTATATCCATGGCAGTACATAGTTATGCAAATTTATGTTTTTATATGCCCATTACCTATGCTAGTTTTATATGCGAATCATATGCTAGTTTGAATGAAATTCGTATGCAAGTTATAGGAAAACCATATCCATATGTGCAAGTTCACATCTTTATGTTTAGATCTATATATAGATCCATGATAGTTTATAAAATTTATGTATACCCATTGCCTATGCAATTTATTGGCTATGCAAACTTATGTCATCATTCTTAGATCTATTTTATGTGTTACGCAAGATGTAATTTTGCTTTTCTTTTTATAAATTAGACTATTTGCGAGTCTAACATATGTCATATTAAAACGTACGAATAGTGTGGGGACGATGGGATATTATTAAATATTAATATTGTGAATTGGCATAAAATGGCTTAAAAAGGCTTATATTTAATTTGAGACATTAATTGGTATAATTTGTATACCTGGAATTTATGGACATAACTTAGGTGACAATTATGGACATAAATTAATTTCGAATTCATTGACAAATTTGAATAGGGATATTAATCCAATTTGGGGTTAAATGATTATGTGTAATAATTAACCACCTAAGACACGAGGTTAGACTAGTTTGTGGTATAAGACTGCCCGGACCCGCCCGGCAAATCCAGTAACCACAAACAGTGGTCTAATGTGAGAGGTCAAAGGCACAAATTAAATGCTTAACAATTGTAAAGACATGAGGTTAGGCTCGTTTGCGGTACAAGACTGCCCGGACCCACCCGGCAAATCCAGCAACTGCAAACAGTAGTCTAATTTGGGAGGTCTTTACAAGGTTACGGTTCTAATGAATTAAGTAAAAGGTAACCAGATAAACATGTGGTGGGACATGAGGGTTAAATTGGTGGCCTGAGTGGCATGTGAAATACGATTAGAAACACTTAGCCAAGTTGGAAACATGTAAGAAGACATGAATAAGAAGGGGTTAAGTGGGAAGTTCTAGTGGGGACCAAGCATAGGTGGAAAGCTTGTGTCAAACATGGGGTCCCTTTTAAAACCAGTAACCCGTTAAGTATCTTTGTGAGCTCGAGTTAGATTGAGGACGGGACACGCCTATTGGGTTTGATTGTAAGAGGTCAAAACGGGTTAGCGGTGATAACACGAGTCCAACGGGGTCATGTGCGTGCGTGGGCCCAGGCTGGTAGGTAAGATGTTGTTGCATCATGTAGTTATAAGTCATGCATCTTTAGTGGTATCGGGTTGCCACTTTGGGGAGTGATAAACCCCACTATGGGACCAGCATGGGTATCTACGAGTTAGGGAGCCGATCGCATGGGGGTAAAGTGGGTACAACTAGTGGAGATAGGGGCAGGCGACACCTACGAAGACAGCTAGGGGTACACGAAACTACCATTATGATTATTGTGTTCAGTAGGCGGGATCAACTTTTAGGGTGACTAGTAGTGGTGCAGTATAGTTATTATCCTATAGTGATTAGGAACGAGATTAACACCAGAATATTCCTCTTGTTTGCTTTGTCATACCCACTTGTTTTACGATCATACCTTGTTTTACCAGTTTATGCCTTATCCTGATTACTTTAATAATTATATTGTTAAAGTTATTATACTCGCTAGACTTTATGTCTCACCCCCCTTTGTTTTCGCCTCTTTTCTTCCTTTCCCCCCTAGGTTCACAAGATGGGACTAGTACTAGTGGAGCTTGATCTTGGATCTCTCTTTTGGAAGTGCTTGGATTGCTAAAAGTAAAGTTCAGATCATCTCTTTTATGGCTACTTGTGTTGGGGTTATGCTTTTTACTTTTTGTACTCAGAAAACAATTTGTCAAGATGGATATTTAGTGTACTTGGTTTTACTGTTAGTTTATGAAGTTGTTGTAATCAAATTATTTCTCTGCTGCAATAAATGTTGTTTTGAAAATTTTCAAGTACAATATATGTATCTATCTTGTTATATTATGTTCTATTCACCAATAATACTCTATGAAAGTTAATGCATTCCCTTTGAGAGTGACATTAATGGACGTGGGGTGTTACACGTGGTATCAGAGCTAAATGTTAACAGAATAGATAAGAGATTTTGAAAAACTGTTTTTTAAAAGCGTTTTATAAAGAAATACTTTCAAAAGTATGTTTTAAGGAAAATATTTTCAAGAGAAAAGTTTGTTTTAAAAACATAACCTCCAAGAGCCATATATCTTTCCTTCGATTCTCCGTTTTGAATCTCTTCCTTTTTCTTTTTTAGCATGTCTGGGGAACCTAAGATACTTGAGGGCATACTGATACCAGGCTGGTTCAGAAGGTATCTGGAGGCTAGGGCCACTGCCGCAGACCCAAAAAATGTTCCTCCTCCCCCAGCTGCAGTCGCTCCTCGTCCTCCTCCGCCTCGCGTTGATACTTTTTCAAAGATATGCAAAGATTTTCGGGTAATGGGCGGGAAACCTTTTCACGGATCAGAGACGTTCGTTGAAGCTCGAAATTGGCTTAAGGAGGTGGAAGATATGTTTGGTATTTTTGAGGTAGAAGATGGAAGGAAGGTCCAATTCGCCACTTGGTTATTGAAGGACGAAGCCTCGTTTTGGTGGGAGGTCACGAATGGAGAGCATCCAGTAGAGACGTGGATGGATTTCAGGCGTAGGTTCGAGATGAAATTTCTCTCATGAGTAGAAGAAAATTTATATATGGAGAGATTCTTAGCGTTGAAGCAAGGAAATTTATCAGTAAAGGAGTACGTCAACAAGTTCAACCAGTTGGAGAGATTTGGCTTAGACTTGGTAAACACACCTGAGAAGAAGGCCCTGAGGTTCATTAAGGGTTTGAATGAGCTGCTACATGGGTTGGCTATGACCCACATTCCGAGGGGGGCTACCTTTGAGAGATTGGTTGACATGGCGCTTATGCATGAAGAGGAGAAAGGTGCTAATGCTAATAAGGCATCGGAGAAGAAAGAGGATCAAAAGAAATCACAACAGCAAAACATGAAAGGCGGTAAGGATAATAATGGCAAGGGAAAGAAAAAGTGCTTTATTTGTGGGACACCAGGAAATTTAAGCAAGGACTGTAGGAAAAAGAAGAAGACTGGTTGCTTCCACCGTGGAGAGGCAGGACATCTAGTTAAAGACTGCCCGAGGAAACAGGGACAAGGGCAAAGAACAGGGTCCACTTCTGGAGGGCAGATTTAGGCTCTCATGGCGCCAGGGCAGGCAAGAGGGCATATTCAGGCTCTCATGGCACCAGGACAGGAGAGAGTTAGAAACATTTCTGTTGAAAGTTTGGTTTTTCTATTTGATCATTCTGTTCGTACTTTATTTGATTCTGGCGTATCACACTCGTTTGTGTCTGCTTCGATAGTTGAAACAATACACCTAAATACTAGTCTAGTTACAGATCCCATAGTAGTCTCAAATCCTATTGGTGGTTTGGCTCATCTTTCAATGATTTGTCGGGATTTGAGAGTGTCTATTTTGAGCGTTGAGTTTGAACGCAATGCCTTCGTCCTTGGCTTCACGAGCTACGGATTGATTCTAGGCATGGATTGGTTATCCAGTAATGGTGCCGTTCTAGATTGTGAAAAAAGAGTGGTTAGACTTATGACTCGCCTTGGAAACACTCTCGAAATCTCTTGTAACCCCATACGTTCTGTTATGCTTAGTTACCTAGAATCTATTGATGCGTCTGTTGAAAACTTGTAGTCTGTTAGAGTAGTCCGTCAATACTCAGACGTATTTGAAGAGGTGAAGGGATTACCTCCGAAGTAGGAGATAGACTTCCACATATATTTTGTTGATAATGCAAAACCCGTATCTCTACCCTTTAGACACATGGCTCCTAGGGAGAGAAAGGGGCTCAGTAAGCAAGTCAATGAGCAGCTCGAAAAGGGGTTTATAAGGCGGAGTATTTCAGAATGGGGTGCTCCAGTAGTATTCGCAACCAAAGCGGATGGTTCACTTCACCTATGCATTGATTATAGGGAGCTAAGCAACCTGACCAAGAAGAATAGGCTCCCACTTCCTAGAATAGATGACTTGTTTGATTAGCTTGGAGGTGCATCTGTTTTCTCCCAACTAGACTTGGCTACTGGGTTTTATCAGTTAAGAGTGGCTAAAGACAGCATTGATAAGACCGCGTTCAGAACGCCTGATGGTCTCTTCGAATGGCTTGTCATGCCTTTCGTCTTGACAAACGAATCCGCTTACTTCGTTGACTTGATGAGTAGGATGTGTAGAGAATTCCTTAATAAGTTTGTGGTGGTCTTCGTAGACGACATTTTGATCTTCTCGAAGAATGAGGAAGAGCATGCTTTGCATTTAAGGGAAGTCATGGATACTCTTTGTACATATCAGCTGAAGGCCAAATTCTCCAAATGCCATTTCTGGAGAGAAGAGGTGAGGTTTCTTGGACATGTGGTGTCCAAAGAAGGGTTAGCCGTGGACCCTGCAAAAGTAGTTGTGGCGCAAGATTGGAAGGTTCCACAGAATGCAACCGAAGTCCAAAGCTTTCTCGGGCTAACAGGCTTTTACCGAAAATTCATTAAAGACTTTGCTAAAATCTCAGCCCCACCCACAAGATTAACGAAGAAGAACCTAACTGTCGCTTGGGATTTGGATTGCGATATTGCTTTCCAACGTTTGAAAAGGGCTCTAACAACAGCCCCAGTTCTAACATTGCCAGATGGGAGCAAGATGTTTACCGTATACACGGATGCATGTGGTACGAGACCAGGTGATGTCTTGATGCAAGAAGGGAGGGTAGTAGCCTATGGAGGCAGACAGTTGAAAGTACATGAGAAAAACTACCCAACCCGCGATCTAGAGTTGGCTGCCATCGTCTTTGCGCTTATGTCTTGGCGCCATTATCTCCTAGGTGAGAAGTTTGAATTGTATACTGACCATAAATCGTTGAAGTACCTTTTCTTGTAGAAAGATCTTAACTTAAGATAGCAAAGGTGAATGGAATTTCTGGCCTCTTATGATTTTGAGATTTCCTATACCCCAGGCAAGGACAATGTGGTAGCAGATGCCTTAAGTAGGAAGAAGCTGACCTTGAGTCTTCTCTTTTTATAGAAAGGAAAAGATTGGGATATATAGCAAACTTTAATTTTAGACCCTCCTCTGAAATTGTGCCTGCTCTGTTAGCATCACTAGAGGTGCAGCCTACTCTTTTGGATTCAATAGGAACCACGCAACAAAAAGACCCTCAGCTAGTTGATATGAAGGAAAAGCTATTTAGGGGGGAGACTTCTAGTCACCTCAATAGATACTCCATCGATGATAGGGGTTGGTTGAGACGGGATGGAAGGTTATGCATCCCACAAGTAAGGGATTTAGTGAAGATGGTTCTCGAAGAGGCGCACCATTCCAATCTTACCATACACCCAGGCAGAGACAAGATGTATAAAGATATAAAAAGGGTTTTCTTTTGGAATGGCATGAAGAGTGATGTAGCTGAGTTCGTTGCTACATGTTTGATACACCAGCATGTCAAAGCGGATTAGAAGAAGCCCGGTGGTCTGCATCATCCTCTCGAGGTCCCACAGTGGAAGTGGGATAGAATTTCGATGGACTTTGTTGATGGGTTGCCTAGGTCAAGAAGGGGCAATACTAGTATTTGGGTAATAGTGGATAGGCTCGCTAAAAGCGCTCACTTTATACCTGTTAAAAGTAGAAGGACTGCCTCGTCTCTAGCATCCATTTATCTTAAAGGAATAGTTCGACTCCATGGGATACCCTCCACCAAAGTGAGCGATCGAGATCCTATCTTTACAAGCGAGTTTTGCAAGAGTTTGCAAGGGGCAGTAGGCATCTAATTATGCTTAAGCATGGCCAATCACCCTCAAACTGATGGTCAGAAGGAAAGGGTGAACAGAGTATTAGAAGACCTCCTGAGATTGTGCATTCTTGACTTTGGAGGGACATGGAAGGATCATCTTCCTTTGTTGGAATTCGCCTACAATAATAGCTACCAACCCACCATAGGAATGGCGCCCTTCGAAGCTTTATATGGAAGACCGTGCCGATCACCAACTTGTTGGTAGGAGTCTACAGACAAGCTCGTACTTGGGGCATACATGTTAGAGAAACCTCAGAAAAGGCGGACTTGATAAGAAGACGGATGAAGGCTGCACAAGATAGACAGAAGTCCTATGCAGACAAAAGGAGGACCGACCTTAAGTTTAAGGTTGGAGATAGGGTGTTCCTTAAAGTATCCCCTTTGAGGAATGTCATTCGCTTTGGGTCTGTAGGAAAGCTAGCACCAAGATTTGTGTGTCCATTTCCTATCATTGAAAGGATTGGGACGATGGCTTACAGAGTAGAGCTACCCGAGAGACTGGCTAGAATCCATAATGTTTTTCATGTTTCTCAACTACAAAAGCTTACATGGATCTGCGGAAGTGGTGGAGCCGAATATACTAGAGGAAGTAGAAGTGGAATGAGAAGCAACTGCGAGAAGAGTTCCAACTCGTGTATTGGGTACAGAAGTCAAAAAGCTACGCAACCATGAAGTCAAGCTTGTTAAAGTTCAATGGAGTGATGTCGAGGAAGACGCGACTTGGAAAACTGAGAGGAAAATATGCGCAGCCTACCCTTATCTCTTTGAGGGTGCCTCCTTGATCTCTTTTTCCATAAGTTTATTCATGCTTATATCTATCTTTCAAGTATATCTCCTCAGTCCTATTCTTTATCCTTAGATAGAAACCGATGGATGTAATCATGTGTTTGAAACATGTTATGGTTGATGGTTGCAAGTGGTTGCTAGTGGTTGCTCGTGGATGCATGTACACACACTTTAGGCACTAGATTGGCTCAATCACTTTCATATTGCATATAAATGTGTGTGCATATTTAAATTAATGGATGTGTAATGGTTGTGTTATCATGCAGATGCTGCATTTTGATGGATGGTTGTGCACACATATAGAAGTAATATGTATCGTTAGTATTTTTTTGCATGCATCATGGACGCATGGCACTATCATGAGTTGCATTAAGGAGGTCAACTGAATCAGTAGACCACCTGATTTTGCATTAGATAAGGAACATATACACACACTTTTTGCATATGTTCATACGACATTAGAAATCTTATAAGGACAATGTATGCCTGTGTTTGATGGTTGAGTAGATGGATGATTAGATGTTAGGATATACATTCTCCTTAACTTGGAGATTTCGGGGGCGAAATCCTTTAAGGAGGGGAGAATGTAACACCCTGAATTTTCTGTGAATATTAAATTAACGAATTTAAGAATACTTAATTTCAAATGTGAGAATTAAGGGAAACGGGTTAAGCTATTGCGTTCGTCTCGGAATTCTGCTTGAGATAGAGTTCGAGTTTGCGTTAATTGGACTCCGTATGAAGAAGTTTTGGCCTTCCGAAGTTTCATAATTTAAGTAAATTAAAAACAGCTCGGGTTCATAAAATTTGAAATTCAAACAAGGGAGCAGGCTGGGCGGGAATTCTCCTGTCCAAGGGCCAGGTCGACCTGCCCATACAAGTTGACCAGGGGATCGACCTACTCCCCCCCTCCCCCCGGGCAGATCTGAAAGATGACGCTGTTTTGACTCATTGCTAAGTCATTAGGGCTAGGTGTTACCTATCTTGACTGGATGGTCTTGATTGCTTCTAGGGTTAATCTGACGGCTCTAAATTAATTAAAGTTCTATATAAGCAACCTAACTTTCAACCTAAAATCAAACTAATTCATACCAAGAGCCGCCATGCCGTCAATGGAGAACCGAGAGTAGCTGCCGTTCTCTTTCAACTCAAAAACATGGTAGAAGTGAGAATCAAAATCAAATCAAATCTAAATTAGAATAACAATTAGTCTACATCAAAGGCGAGCAATTCAATTTCAGAATACAGATCCCAGAAAAACAAGACCGTCCTTTTGTCTGTGAGTATAATTTCTTTCACAAATTAATTAATTAATTTAATTGTGATAAGTTATAATTGGGATTATGGGAATATGACTTTGAATCATGTGATGTTATCGTTGACAATTTTGTTATTATGGATCTATTTCATATGTTGAATTGTACATGTTTAACTTGATTCATCTTATGCAAGTTTGGGATGTTAAATCATATGTATATGAATCTTATGCAAGTTTGAGATGTTAAAGCATATGCTATTTTATGAATCTTATGCAAGTCTGTAGGTGGATTATACACAAGTTCATATGTGAATCATGTAGATATATGTGCTAGTTTATATGCAAACATGTGACATTAATTTACATGTTTAGACCCATATGCAAGTTCACATCTTTGTGTTTAGATCTATATTTAGATCCATGGCAGTACATAGTTATGCAAATTTACGTTTTATATGCCCATTACCTATGCTAGTTTTGTAAGTGAATCATATGCTAGTTTGAATGAAATTCAAATGCAAGTTATAGGAAAACCATATCCATATGTGCAAGTTCACATCTTTACATTTAGATCTATATTTAGATCCATGATAGTTTATACAAAATTAAGTATACCCATTGCCTATGCAAGTTATTGGCAATGCAAACTTATGTCATGATTAGATCTATTTTATGTGTTATGCAAGATGTGATGTTGCTTTTCTTTTTATAAGCTAGACTATTTGCGAGTCTAACATATGTCATATTAAAAGGTACGGATAGCATGGGGATGATGGGATAATATTAAATATTAATATTGTGAATTGGCATAAAATGGCTTAAAAAGGCTTATAGTTCATTTGAGACGTTAATTGGTATAATTTGTATACCTGGAATTTATGGGCATAATTTAGGTGAAAATTATGGACATAAATTAATTTGGAATTTATAGACAAATTTGAATAGGGATATTAATCCAATTTGGGGTTAAATAATTATGTGTAATAATTAACCGCCTAAGACACGAGGTTAGACTCGTTTGTGGTACAAGACTGCCCGGACCCGCCCGGCAAATCCAGCAACTACAAATGGTAGTCTGTTGTGAGAGATCAAAGGCACAAATTAAACGTGTAATAATTGTAAAGACACGAAGTTAGGCTCGTTTGCGGTATAAGACTGCCCGGACCCGCCCGACAAATCCAGCAACCGCAAACGGTAGTCTAATGTGGGAGGTCTTTACAAGGTTACAATTCTAATGAATTAAGTAATAGTTAACCAGATAAACATGTGGTGGGACATGGGGGTTAAGTGGGTGGCCTGGGTGGCATGTGAAATACGATTAGAAACACTTAACCAAGTTGGAAACATGTAAGAAGACATGAATAAGAAGGGGTTAAGTGGGAAGTTCTAGTGGGGACCAAGCATAGGTGGAAAACTTGTGTCAAACATGGGGACCCTTTTCAAATCAGTAACCCATTAAGTATCTTTGTGAGCTCGAGTTAGATCGAGGACGGGACATGCTTACTGGGTTTGATTGTAAAGGTCAAAACAGGTTAGCGGTGGCAACGCAAGTCCAACGGGGTCATGTGTGTGCGTAGGCCCGGCTGGTTGGTAAGACGTTGTTGCATCGTGTAGATATAAGCCGTGAATCTTTAGTGGTATCGGGTTGCCACTTTGGGGAGTGATACACCCCACTGTAGGACCAACACGGGTATCTACGAGTTAGGGAGCCGATCACATGAGGGTAGTGGGTACAACTAGTGGAGATAGGGGCAAGCGACGCCTATGAAGACAACTAGGGGTACACGAAACTACCATTTTGATTATTGTGTTCAGTTGGCGGGATCAACTTTTAGGGTGGCTAGTAGTGGTGCAGTATAGTAATTATCCTATAGTGATTAGGAACGAGATTAACACCATAATATTTCTCTTGTTTGCTTTGTCATGCCCACTTGTTTCATGGTCATACCTTGTTTTACCAGTTTATGCCTTATCCTAATTACTTTAATAATTATATTTTTAAAGTTATTATACTCGCTAGACTTTATGTCTGACCCCCCTTTGTTTTCGCCTCTTTTCTTCCTTTTTCCCCCAGGTTCTCAAGGTATGAGTAGTACTAGTGGAGCTTGATCTTGGATCTCTCTTCTCTTTTTTTGGAAGTGCTTGGATTGGTGAAAGTAAAGTTCAGCTCATCTCTTTTATGGCTACTTGTGTTGGGGTTATGCTTTTTACTTTTTGTACTCAGAAAAAAATTTGTCAAGATGGATATTAATTGTACTTGGTTTTACTGTTGGTTTATGAAGTTGTTGTAATCAAACTATTTCTCCGCTGCAATAAATCTTGTTTTGAAAATTTTCCAGTACCAATATATGTATCTTTCTTTTTATATTCTGTTCTATTCACCAATAATACTCCATGAAAGTTAACGCATTCCCTTTGAGAGTGACATTAATAGACGTGGGGTGTTAAAGGGGGGGGTGTATATGGAAAAAAGGAACCACCATCTCTGGGAAGTATTAAGTGGCTGAAAGTTCACTTGTGGAGATATGGTAAAAAAGGAACCACCATCTCTGGGAAGTGTTTAGTGGCTAAAAGTTCACTTGTAGGGACAACTAGATAGTAACAAGAGTGTCCACCAAGAGGGTTCTTTTGAAATGAGCTCCTGACCCTTATCTGGTCTTATGTAGCCGTTACTATTTCTCGCCCTTCAAAAAGAGTGTATACATTATGATGTTGACGTTAAAGACTAGGTCTTAAGTGGTTAGGGGTCTGCTATATGGTATTAAGTGACTATAGGGATGTCCACCCTTAATAAAGAAATAAATGGTCTTAAGTGACTAACAATAACACTCCTCGTGGGGTATTAAGTGACTGTTAGGATGTCTGTCCTTAAGCGATCTTATGGGTATTATGTGACCGTAAGTACATCCACCCTTAGATTTACATATAGGTCTTAAGTGACTGTTAGGATGTCCACCTTATATGCTTTCTTGTGTGTATCTTTGTTTACTAGAAATAACATGAAAAGTTCATACTGCCAAATTTTAGGGAATAGTCATTCTTAAACTCATGTGTATTTCATTCGCTAGAACTTTATGTTTTGACCTCACATCTTTTAACATTAATAGATTAGTAGGTGAGATAGTCGATTAAGGATGGAGAATGATCTCATGGAGGAGGAGCTCTTGAAGATCTAGTTTTCATGGAACTTGCTTTATTCTCTTATTGTTATGTAGTTTGAATGAATAATGATGTGCCTTTTTATTCTGTGAGACATGTTGTAATTGACAATTCTTGTTTTTAATAATGGTACGTCTTATATTTATGCTTTTATATTTTGTCCATTCCATTGTGTGAGATTCTGATTTTCGTTTTAGGCTACTCTATATATCTACTTTAGTTAATATTTATAGGAATCAACGATCCGTTTAGATTGGGTCTAAGTTCCGATGGGCCTTTTATGGGTTGGAATTTAAGCCCATTCCGGACGTGTTGTCACAGTGTCCAGTCGCTTTCTATGATTGTAGCTAACATTACACGATATTGCTTGCACTTGCCAGCATTCACTCATTTTTGGAATGAACCTACTTTTACCTCCATTCAGTTTCCAACATTCACTAATAAATACCAAAAAATGTGAGATAAATTGATCATCAAACTTATCTCAGTTCATAATAATGCCAATTTCATATCCATCCTCATACAATTATACCGACATTTTGTCTGGACCATCAAATCCTAATCCAGCTTCATCTAGAGAACCAAATGATTGGTATACTGAAATGGAAGAGTGACATTATGAGGAATTATGAAAAAGAGGGATTAACGAAGGGATGCGTCAACTGCAAATTAACCATTGGCAACAACAACAATTCCATCAACGTACCCAAAGATCCCAAGTAGTAATTCCTCCTGCCCAAAATGTCGTTGAAGTGGACGTGGTACAATATGAAAATATTATATGTTTCTAAGGTTTTGAAGATCCACTGCTAATCGTTCGACAAGGAAACAACGTCGGTAGTAGATATTATCATTGTCCGATATGTCCAAGTGGTTGTGAATTTGGACAGCGGGTAGACGATCGTTTTCCATCCAGGGCTATTATGTATGCTTTAGAATTGGAAGAATAAATAAGGAAGCCACGTAACCAAGTCAATGATCGGGGTCAGGCAAGTTACCGAGTTCGAAGTGGTTTAAATTAGAAGTTTTCGTATTTTATGTTATGTTGGTCAAAGTTGGTTATAATCGGTAGAATCATTATGCTTATTACCAGTTGTATCTCCACAGTTATTGTCCTTTCATGATGATGTATGTTAAAGATGAAATTCGGTTTATCGATTTACAAGTAGGTCTTGATTATTAACTAGTTTGCTTGGAAAATACATGTGATTGACAACACAAAAACATAATATGAAGTAACGGTATGAAACGTATAACGATCAACAATGACATTAATTCGATTTTGATTACACGAGGCAGTATATGAATAAGATATTTGAGTAGTCAAAAAATTTGTCATATTGTAGGACCTTGGGCGCTGATTTAATCAACGCTCTACGCTAGGAGCTAATTAAATCAGCGCCTAGACGTAAGGCACTGACTTAAATAACGTCTTACATCTAGGCGTTGATTTAATCAACGCCCAATGTAGGATGCTGATAAATTAACGCCCACCTATTGGGTCACAACGTGAATAACTAACGTAATGTTACGAAATGTAATAATATGTTTTGTAATACTACTGGTGATGCTCTAAGTTATTCAGGAGATCCTAAAATATGATAATGCACACTAGTGTCCATGCAAAGTTGCGCTTCACTTTCCAAAGCAAGTCGAAGAAGGGAATGCACTTATCAGTTGCTTTTGATATGAATCAACTTAGGGGGACCATTTTCTCATTTAACTTTTAAACATCTTTGATTCTCTAAGGGGCCTGAATATCCCGGATATCTTAGATTATTTTTGAATTTGCCTCGATTCCCTATGAATTGACAATGAAACCTTGGAATTTTCCCGATGCAATGCCAAAAGAGCGTTTCAAGGGATTGAGGTTCATTCCATATTTACAGAAAATGTCGAACATTTCCGCGAGGCCATTGATGTGGTCATTTGATACCCTTGTTTTCACGAGCATATCTTCCATGTACACTTCTATGAATCTCCATATCTGGTCCCTGAACATTTAGTTAACCATTCGTTGATAGGTGGCTCCAGCATTCCGGAGACCGAAGAGTATAACGACATAGAAATAGAGCCCAAGGTCGGTAGTGAATAAAGTGTTCTCTTGATATGGAAGCTACAATGGAATTTGATTATAGCTAGAGTACACGTCCATGAAGGAGAGAAGTTGGTAACCTGCAGTTGGATCAATGAGTTGGTCGATCTTTGGAAGTAGGAAGTTGTCTTTTAGGAAAGCTTTTTTCAAGTCTGAGTAGTTGACACACTTTCGCTACTTACCATTTGATTTTATGACCAAGATCGAGTTGGATACCCATTCTCGATAGAGCGCATCATGGATAAACCGTTGTCAAGCAGTCCATCCACCTCTTTCGCTACTTTCCATTTGATTTTATGACCAAGATCGAGTTGGATACCCATTCTGGATTGAGGGCATCATGGATAAAACCGTTGTCAAGTAGCCCACCCACCTCCTCTTTAAGTGCCATCGATCGTTCTATTCCTAAGATTTGACTCTTTTGTTTGACTGGGAGTTGCTTTGGATCAACACTAAGCGTGTGGCAGGCGATTTGTAGGTTGATGCCACACATATCAGAATGAATCCAAGCGAATACATCTAGACCATAAGAAATCCACAAAGTCTTCCTTTATTTCTAGATGGAGCTGTGACCCAATCTTCAAGACTCGAGTCAGGTCAGTGGGGTTGATTGGAACTTCAACGGTTGGCTCCACTGGGATAGCTTTTTCAGAATTAGTCTCCTTGTATCCCATGGATCAAGATCTTGGGAGGTACAACAGGTGCATCTGAGCTATGCCTCAGACTTCAGTGGCTGATATGCGCTTGCGTTTTTAGCGCAGTGGACCGGTGTTGTGTTTTTTCCCATCACTTTATTGATTGTGTCTTTCCATTTTACGAGATAGTAGGCTCTCGCGGTTTCTTGATCTCCCTTAATGATTCCTATTTCGCCCCTGTCGAAAATTTCATGAGAAGGGACTATGGTGCTATGCAGACTCGAAATTCTATAGGGAAAGGACGTCCTAGGAAGACATTGTAAAGAGAAGGAACATGAATAACCACAAAGGTGAAGATTCATATCTGTTGCGATCCCTATCTCCAAGCTCGACTAGCAGTTCTACCGAACCAACTGGCCGGTTAGAGGGGCCATCGAAACCATGGATGGTGGTGTGACAAGGTTTAAAGTCTTTGGCTTCAAGTTTCATTTGGTTATAGGCCGACATAAAGACGATATTGATGGAGCTCTCTGAGTCAATGAGGACCCTTTGTACATAGGCATGGCCAATCTATGCAGAAATGATGAGAGTATCTATGGTTGGAATCTTGATTATGGTAGCATCTCTCTCGCGGAAAACTATGCCGTCACTCATAATCTTCTGGAGTTTTGCTGGGACAAATTCGTCTTGGGAGGAGCATGCTTCCAAGTCAGCATGCTTGATTGAGTTGGCGCATTCCTCCATATCCCCGTAGCTTTCATTTGCCGGGTGAAGCATGCTGCAAATGGTGTTAATCAAGATACCTCCGCAAAGAGGTCTCGGATTGTACGTACTGGAGCTCGCTTGAGCTGGAGGAAGTGCAGGAATTGAAGGCCTACAGATGCTTCTTAGGGAGCATGCACTACTAGAAAGAAATACCTACCACATTAGTTTTTGGCCGATGTCTAAAAGAATTATGACCGACGTCTTCGCGCATGTAGAGAAAGGCCAAGGTCTTTCACATCACTTTTTGGTTGATGTCTAAGATGGATTTATACAACGTTTTTATAGGTTATCCAATGATTTACGACCGATGTCTTCACGTGAATTCTACATTGGTTATTTATAAAGAACCACTGTTAAAAAAGATGATTACATCAGTTACTTTAAAAGAGTCGATTTTACTTGTTATTATATACATCGGTTTCCCACAGCAAGCGATGTAAAAGATGGTTTATTATATCACTTTTTTTGAACGTCTGATGCTATAGACTTCTTATTACATTAATTTGTCTAAACATAACTAATATTGTATAATTACGCTATTGTAAAAAAAATTAAATATTCAAACAGTTCTTTTATTCAATAAAATATTTTATACACCACTGTGTATTATGTTGTTATTCATACATTCTATTTCGTATGCATTACATCTCCCACTACAATACACTCAATGTCACTCAATTTATACAAAAAATCATATACATTGAGTCTTCATTTTCTTCTAGTTCAGTCCAGTCACCTATATACCTGCTACAAAAAAATCAAAAAAATATAGGTTCTTAAGTGATGGCAAAAGAAATAAACGAAGCATGCACACATGACCAAAATTGTGCACACAACAAAACTAAATGCCCAGATCAGAACAATGTATGAGGTGGTCATACATAAAGCACAGCAAAAGCAATGGGCAGATGCACAGATGATATAAGACATGATGGGTTTGTTGTATATACACATGCTGTCGATACATATATATGCAAACAACATGTTTAAATATACATGTATATGCAACGACCACCACATATACACAATTCTGTTCAAAACTAGGCAAGGGAAACAAACTAGACATGATTAAAACTCGGTAAATAGAAATGCACCAATATGAATAAAGCTTGGGATAAATGCACACAATAACTAAGGGTCAGATTCAATTCCAAATTAAAATGAAACAAGTGCAAATATGCAAGAGTGCACACAAGACCAAAATTGTGTACACAGCAAAAATGTTATTGTTGTATCTGTATTCCTTGTGCACACAGCAAAAATGTGCACATAGCAAAACTAAATGGCCCAAATCACAAAAATGGATAAGGCAGTCATACATAAAGCACAACATAACCAATGGCGTAGATGCACAGATGGTATAAGATAGTGTGGGTTTGTTGTATATATATGTTGGCTAGCTTTTTGATCAAGCCACCAAGAGTACAAATATTCATGGTTAAATAAATGAAGATTTACACATCCAAACTCAAGAAAAATGCACCACGGCTCGTGAAGTCCAGGAACCCGCTCGTGACCAACGTCCTCGACCCGCTCGTGATGAGGAGACCACGACCCGTTCACGATGAAGGACCACGACCTGCTCATAATGAATGCTTTACGTCCCGTGTGTATCAGAGGGTTACGAGCCGACCCTATATCCAGGAAATGGAGGTTGTGATTTGGTCATCGACAAAACGATAATCTAGGATCTAATGATACATGTCCATAACCGCCATATTGACCATTTATCCATCAAGCCACGAACGGCTCCGAGATCCTCGGGATTGGTGCCATGTGTCTTCATGAACTGCCTGTAGAAATCACCTATAAATAGCCCAAAACTTGGCATTTTTGAGGATCTTTTGGCAATTCAGAACTCTGATTCCAATATTATTGTAACTCCGTTATTTCTAATCCGAGATATTTCAAAATTGTTGAGTGAATCACTGTCGTAAAAGTGATATTGAGAGAATATTGTGATTGTACTTGCATTCAAACGTATAATCAAAGTCGTATAAAGTGGATGTAGGCTCTTTAACGCCGAACCACTATAAATTTGGTGTGTTTGTTGCTTTTTCTTTCATTTCTAGTGTTAATTCTCTGCAAATCAAGATAATTTGGGTTTTAGAACCATATTTTTGTCTAACATTTTGGTGCTTTCATTAAGAAATCATCCTTAATCTATTAGATTATTGCTCTACTATTTGGATTTTCAAGTCCGAGGAAAATAGGACGCATTCATATTGTTTCATTTCTGAAGATTTCAGGAAAGTCAAGACGTTATGGCCGCAAAGAAATCCAAGGATTCACGAGCTTCTCTAGCAAACGAAGCTAACAAAGAGAGCATATAGGAGCAGGCTGAAGTGAACTCCCTAGCTCGCGGCTCACATAGTGCGAACCGACCCTAGTAGGGGACCACGAACCGCTACCAAGACGTGGCCACGAACCGCCTCCACAAGCTGAACACGAGACGCTCCCAAGACTTGGTCACGAGCCACTCGCAAGAGGAGGTCATGAACCTCCCTCACTAAGGGACCACAACTCGAACTGGAAAGGAAATCATGGCTCGTTCCACTCACGTTGATGGCTCTGCTCGACCTGGCTTGAGTGCTCTGAACCCAATTGTGGATGTTAATGATCAGTTAGCTACCTCTGCTCAAGCAACAGAAGGAAATTTGTCCTGTGTTCTCAATATGTTGGAGATGACAAATGACGCTTTGGAGGCTCAACGATGTGAGAGTACCTTGATGAGAGAAAATATGGCTGCGATGAGAAGGCAAATATATGAACTTCGAAGGTCGAGAATGCCTTTATCGACTCATCGCTTTACTCCTGACTAATCCTCCTCATTTGAAAATCCTCCTAGACTCCCACGATGACAATTAGAAAGGGCTGAGAACATAAAGCAGCTTCGACTTGGATCCTTTCCTTCTCGAGAAGAGACAAACTTAACCTGGGACCTGACAACCGTAACTCGAATAAACCCACTCTTCTTCCTGTAGGATGACCTACAATACTACCTAGGGGTCAGTGTATTGAAGACCTTATTTAGAATAAACCATTACTATCCCCTCTCCATGTGATTTACCATAGCTATAGGGGGAAGGAAGCTCTGCTCAGGCCCCAAACTTGGGAGCGCCAGTACATCGAAGAGATATCGGGGGCCCCACAGGGCAAGAAGTGCTGATCCAGAGTCCACCTTGACTAACGCTGACATTGAGGCAATGATGAGGTAGATCATGACAAATATCCGTGGATAAAGAAATGAGGATTGGGGTATAGACCGCAGTTATACACCCTTCACTGATGACATATTGGACGTCCGATTCCTGAGGCGATTCAACATGTCGACTATGAACCGTTATTTGGGCAGGATGGACCCGGTTCAACACCTAATGAGATATTCATGGTATATGAATGTTGCGATCGCTCCCAATGCATTGAAGTGCAAAGCATTCCCGATTTTTCTACAGGATGTGGCATTAATGTGGTTTACCCGCTTGCCAGCTCGATCGATCTCCAGCTTCGAGGAATTGAACGAAAGATTCATAAATCAATTCCGACTTTATACTCAAAGGTCCAAAAACCTCGTTGAATTATCACTCATCAAGCATGCCCTGAAGAGACTCTAAGATCGTACTTAGACCGCTTCAACTTAGCAGTCACAAAGGTTAGAGACCCTTATGAGTAATCAGTCCTGATGGCCTTGATTGACAGAGTAGGTAAAAATACGGAGTTTGGCAAATACTTAGCTAGAAAACCTCTGCTAACCAGGGAAATATTCTATGAAAAAGCCAATATCCGCCTGCGCCAAGAGGAATTGTATGTTAATTGAAAGACGAAGGCCATGATAAGGAAGGTATACAGAGCAATGTGGCCATCAAACAGTCTGGAGATAGCTCTAGGAAGGTAGAGGTCAATATCGGAAATAAGAATCAAGGTAATGGCCGTCAAGCCGGAAACGACAACCAAAAGAATAACTAAGGAAAAAACTCACAGAAGAGACCTCGATTCAGGACTTTTGAAAACATCACACCGTTGAATGATACATTAGAGAATATTTACCTGGACACTTACAATGTTCTTTAGTATAAAAGGCCTCCACCACGAGGCTCTACGGAGAAAGAGCATGAAACAGGAAAATTCTGCCTTTTCCATTAGACTCATGGTCACTCCACTAACGAGTGCCATCATTTATGAGACGCTGTTGAAAAACCGCTTCAATAAGGAAAGTTGGACGAATACAAGGTTACTCCAAGAGCAGAAGGGAAAGAATATTGTTATCAACACTATAGTTGGAGGACCTCATCCGGCTTGACATAGCTTCAGGGCAATGGATCAATATGTAAATGCAGCTAAGCACTTTAAAGTGGGGGAGTGTGGCAATCCTGAAGATATCTCCCTGATCGACGCTAGTCTATGAATTAGAAAAGCGCGACATTTGTAATAAATTCTGCAAGCATACAGGCGTGTAGCATACAGGTCGAACACAGGGAGGTTTAATTAAATTTTTTTTTTTTCTTGGGCGTGTTAGACGAAGTTGGAGGTTGATTTTTTTCACAAAGCAAAATAAAAACTGAAACTACGAATAAAAGATGCAATTAAATTCACTACAGATTCGAATCTAATCGGATCTGTAATAAATTCAATGATTAAAATAAAATAGAACACTGGAAATAAAATTGCAGAAAATAATTCAACAACTGAAAATAAAAACTAGGATTACTGCTGAATCTAATCAGACGGTCAATCACTAGTAAGAAAATAGAAGCAATAGCAAATTGTGTTCTAGCAAATCTAATTGACTAGACAACACAATTTGCCATGGAAATAGAATGCAGAAACTAAAGAAAAGAAAGCTTTATTAAGACTCAAAGAGAGTACAGAAGAATGAATGGTTTTTTACAATGGTTTCAATCATATATTTATAGATGAGAATGGGAAAAACCCTTATTAGGTCTATGAATAAATGGGCCTCCTCATTCATGAATATTTCTTGCCTTCCTTGACTAACTTGATTGGAGAAAATCTGGGCATATCATGGTAAATATTTTCCATATCTTTCAATTCTCTTATGTGGCTAATTGATTGGTGCATGTAATTGATTCTTCCAAACAAGGATGCTTATTAGAATCCCAAGACACAGAGGATAAAATCTTCACAATGGATCTTTTCTTGGCAGCCATTCAATCAGAGATTCTTCTAATTGAAATTGAATGATTTGAATTTAATTCCACGATAAGAATATGACTATTGCTGAAATGTTAATTGGTGCACATCATAAATACATACACATGAATATGTGTATATATATAACATAAGACTATCCAAGTATTCCTCAAAGCAAAGGGGCCAGTGTGAACGCGCTCCGTTTCTTTGGCAAAAAGTGAGCTTGACGGGGTTCGAACTCAGGTCTCTCAGCACCAATTCCTATGCCTTTACCAGTGAGCTACTACTTCTTTTGCAATTGAAATGAATTTGATGTGAGGAAGTAGCTCTTTCTTGTAGTTGGCCTTTGATTTGAATTGAAGGAGGCATTTCTTGACATCTTGTAAAAGCATACAAAAGTAACCAAAGTATCATTTATTTATTTACAAAAGATAAAATATAAGAGCATAGAATAAACATTTTTCAATGTCAATCAAATACCCCCACACTTATCTTTTACTCGTCCTCGAGTAAAACAAAAAAAATGAAAAACTAAACTAGATAGGTCACACTTTCGTAGGAAACACGATTGCATTGAGCGTATGCAACAAGCCGTTAAACCTCTAGGTGTCCCTAGTAGGACGAGTGGTGTCTCGTGAGGGTTTTCAGCGGATACTACCCACAAAATCCAAATGCAATATGCTATGATTTTAATGAAACTACATGAATGCAATGGACATATGCAATTAAAAGCGAAAAATGAAAACACGACTTGTTTCAGGAAAGTGGTACAACAAATTAAGTTAACAATTTCTAGTCAGTTGATTTTATTTTAGATACCTCGACTTGTCACAAATTTTCAATATAAATCAAGTTTTCAAATGTTAAATTCCAGTTTGGCCAGTTAGTTCGGTCGATAACATAGTGCAGCCATGAAATAAATTCTTAGTTTGCTTGGCACAGTTTGCAAAGTGGTATTCTAATTTTCTCATGTATGGCTAGTCAAATCAATAAGGTCAAGAAGTGTTTGGGTATCATCGCTTATTCTTTATTCTATAAAATTTTAAGATTTATGATTAAGTACATACACCTAAAAAGACCAAGGTTTACCACCCATGCACTGCCTCGCGGACTAACGGAGAGTAGGTAAAGAGCTTGGCGGATTGTGCAGGCGGACTTTGACTTTGTCAACAACGTGTCGGTAATCCTTAGGTGTCCAATCTCATAAAATGAGACCAAGATATTCCAACTTTGACTTTGTCAACAACGTGTCGGATAGAGCTTGGCGGGTTTGCACACCAACGCTCGATATACAAGCAATGTTGGATACCCTTGGAATACTATTATTATTATTATCGAAAATATAAGCACAAAAGAGAGTTACGCGAATTCAACTTAACACAACTTAGTTTTAAAGATTTGAAAAGCCAATATAAGTATTTTAAGTCCTCCACTTATTTAAACAAATTCTACAATATAGAATAGATTTCATGGCCATCACCTAAGAATCTCCTTATGTACCGGTTGCACTATTATCCCTCAAAATTAAACTTTTCATTATATTTCCTATTCGATCTAAGTTGAGAGAGAAAAATACTATCAACTGGCTAAAAATTGTAAACTTATTTTTTTGTATCACTTGAAAATGAGTCGTATTTCAAAAAAAAAAATGGCATGTTACTACAGTCTAAAATGTATGATGGTCCTATTTAAATGGCTGAAAATAAAAAGAAATAAAAACAAAGAAAAAATGAAAATGGATGAAATGCAGACTCCCCCCCCCCACACTTGATTCAGACAGTGTCCCAACTGTCTAAAGCAGAAAAACAAAAATAAAAAAATAATGAAAAAGAAAAATAAAAGAAAAAGAACGTCTACCACCTGATTTCATGGTGGATGATCATGCAGATCGATAGAGTCGTCTTCGTCATATTGCTCGAATTCCAAAAATGGTTTTAGTCGTTGACCGTTTACTTTGAAGACTTTTCCATCCCTAGGATTTTCAATTTCAACCGCTCCATGAGGGTATACTGTTTTCACGACATAAGGTCCAGTCCATCGAGATCTGAGTTTTCCTAGAAACAAGTGAAGTCTAGAGTCGTATAAAAGAACTTTTTGACCTACGTTGAATACCTTACGAAGTATGTTTTTGTCGTGTTGGGCTTTGGTTCTTTCTTTGTAGATTTTCGCATTTTCATACGCCTCATTTCTTAATTCCTCTAATTCAGAAATTTGTAACTTCCTGTGTGAGCCGGCTTTTTCTAAGTCAAAGTTCAAAAATTTTATGGCCCAAAGAGCACGATGCTCTAATTCAAGAGGTAAGTGACAGGCCTTTCCAAAGACTAATCGATATGGTGACATCCCTAGATTGGTTTTATAGGCAGTGCGAAAAGCCCAAAGTGCATCAATCAGTTTTACAGACCAATCTTTTCTATTGGAATTCACGGTTTTCTCAAGAATTTGTTTGATTTGTCTATTGGAAACTTCTACTTGTCCACTAGTTTGTGGATGGTAAGGTGTTGACAGCTTGTGTGTGATTGAGTATTTCTTGAGCAAGGACTCAAAAGCACGATTACAGAAGTGAGTGCCATTATCGCTAATGATAGCTCGAGGTGTGCCAAAGCATGAAAAGATGTTTTCTTTGAGGAATTTGACAACAACCTTGTTGTCATTGGTTTTTGTCGGAGTGGCTTCAACCCATTTTGAGACATAATCTACCGCAAGCAAGATGTAAAGATTCCCAAATGAATTAGGGAATGGTCCCATGAAATCGATGCCCCAAACATCGAATAACTCAATCACTAAAATGGGGTTGAGAGGCATCATGTTCCGCTTAGAGATTCGACCCGTTCTTTGACATCGCTCACATTTAGAGCAAAATTCGAAAGCGTCACGGAAGAGTGTGGGCCAATAAAAACCGCTTTGCAAAACTTTTGCAGCATTTTTTCTTGCTCCAAAATGACCGCCACAAGCATGGTCATGCGAGAAGGAGAGAATACTTTGGTGTTCATGATCGGGCACACACCTTCGAATGATTTGGTCTGGACAGTATTTGAAAAGATATGGGTCGTCCCAATAGAAGTTTCGAACTTTCGAGAGAAATTTTTGTTTATCTTGTTTCGACCATTCAGCGGGCATTTGTTGTGTGACAAGATAATTCACAATGTCAGCGTACCAAGGGGTGTTAGAGATCGAAAGGAGTTGTTCGTCAGGAAAATAGTCATCGACTTGGGTGTCGTTATCATTTCCATGCACAATTCGAGAGAGATGATCAGCTACGACATTTTCAGAACCCTTTTTATCTCGTATTTCTATATCGAATTCTTGAAGAAGAAGGATCCAACGAATCAAGCGGGCCTTAGCATCCTTTTTAGAAAGTAGATATCGTAGGGCAGCGTGGTCAGTGTAAACTATGACTTTGGATCCTATGAGATATGGTCTGAATTTCTCAAGAGCGAAGACAACTGCCAAAAATTCCTTTTCAGTAGTTGAGTAATTCAGTTGGGCCTCGTTTAAAGTTTTGCTAGCGTAATAAATGACTCGAGGGAGTTTATCAATACGCTGACCCAAGATGGCTCCAATAGCAAAATCAGAAGCGTCGCACATAAGTTCAAAGGGTTGAGTCCAATCAGGAGGTTGAATGATGGGAGTTGTGGTCAAGAGTGATCTAAGAGTTTCAAAAGATGTTTTGCAATCATCGGAAAATTCAAACTTTACGTCTTTGGAAAGTAAATTCGAGAGAGGTTTTGAAATTTTTGAGAAATCCTTAACGAATCTTCTATAGAATCCTGCATGGCCAAGAAATGAACGAACATCTTTGACAGACTTTGGAGGAGGTAAATTAGCAATCAAATCGATTTTGGATTTATCGACTTCTAGGCCATCTTTGGAGACGACATGACCTAGAACTATCCCCCTTTTTACCATAAAGTGGCATTTTTCCCAATTAAGGACGAGTGATTTCTCCTTACAACGCTTAAGGACGAGTTCTAAATGAGTAAGACATTGGGAAAAAGATGATCCATATATTGAAAAATCGTCCATGAATATTTCCAAGAATTCTTCCACCATATCAGAGAAAATACTCATCATACACCTTTGGAAAGTCGCGGGGGCATTACAAAGACCAAAAGGCATGCGACGATAAGCAAAGGTTCCAAAGGGACAAGTAAAGGTGGTCTTATGTTGATCTTCTAAAGCAACAGGAATTTGGTTATAGCCAGAGTATCCATCGTGAAAACAGTAGTACTCATGTCCCGCTAAGCGTTCGAGCATTTGGTCAATAAAAGGCAAGGGAAAATGGTCTTTTCGTGTGGCTGAGTTAAGCTTTCGATAGTCGATGCACACACGCCATTTGGTTTTGATTTTTGTTGGGACGAGTTCATTACTGTCGTTTTTGATCACTGTGACTCCCGACTTCTTTGGTACAACTTGTACCGGACCTACCCAAGTACTATCAGAGATGGGATAGATGATGTTATTGTCTAGACATTTGATTATCTCCTCCTTGACCACTTCTCTCATGTTTGGGTTTAATCGCCTTTGAGCCTCACGGGTGGGTTTAGCCTCATCAACTAAATGTATGCGATGTTCCACGATTGATGGGCTAATTCCTTTTATATCGCTAATTTCCCACCCCAAGGCGTCTTTATTTTCCTGCAAAATTTCTAAGAGGTTTTCTTTTTGGTCCTTGGTAAGATCAGAAGCCAAGATAACGGGAAGAGTTTCTAAAGAGTCTAAGTATGCGTACTTAAGATCTGTTGGCAAGGGTTTGAGGTCTAACTTAGGAAGTTCTTGTGTATCAACTTTGGTCAACATTCCTTGATTAGATTCAGGTGACGAAGTTTCGGAGTCAAGAATTTTGTTTAGTTCAGAAATGTATTCGAGTTCATCGAAATCAGAGTCGAAATGGTCAAGACACATTTTTAAAGCTTCAGAAGTGTCATTAGAGGTTTCATCAACTGTGGTTTGAATCATGTCAATTTCATCGATCTCAAAATCCCTAGGTTGCTTGTTGAGATTAAAGATGTTTAGCTCAATGGTTAGGTGCCCGAAGGAAAGTCGAAGTTGACCATTCCTACAATTAATGACAGCATTAGAGGTTGCTAAGAAAGGGCGTCCTAAGATCAATGGTATTTGAACATTGGGATTTGAGACAGGCTCTGTTTCTAGAACTATAAAATCGACAGGGAAGTAAAACTGTTCGATTTGTATCAAGACGTCCTCGATAATTCCCAATGGCTTTTTGACAGATCGATCGGCTAGTTGGAGTGTGATGTTTGTTGGTTTAATCTCCCCTAGTCCAAGTTGACGATAGATAGTATAAGGGAGAAGGTTGACACTGGCACCAAGGTCGAGTAGGGCACGAGAGATGTGAGTGTTTCCTATTTTACAATCAATCGTAGGGCAGCCAGGGTCTTTATACTTGACTGGGGCAAGATTCGAAAGAACAGAGCTTGTATTCGCAGTTAGAAAGGCGGTTTTTGGGACATTGGTCGCACGTTTTTGTGTGCACAATTCCTTAAGACATTTGGCATATTGAGGGATTTGTTCAATGGTGTCTAAAAGAGGAATGTTCACATGGACTTGTTTGAAAATTTCCAAGATTTTATCGAAATTTGCAGCTTTCTTCTTATTATTGAGTCTATGAGGAAAAGGAGCTACTGGTTTTTCGATTCTGGGATGAGTTTCATCATTCGAAGAAGAAGGTGGTAGGGGTGTAGAAGATGAAATGTTGGGATTGTCAACATTAATTTTCGAAGGTGGGTCGGGTTTGCCGATGCTGGGAGAAGAACTGTTGGGATTGCCAACATTTAAGGGAACTTGAGGTTTAGAAGAGTTGGCATTCGAAGCCAATGGGTGATCATCAAGATTAAGGATTGGGGTCGAGTTAGGAGGTTCGTCAGGGTCGTCCACGTTATTATCAATCCTCTTTCCAGATCGAAGGGTTGTAATAGTGTTGACTGGATTATGGTTTTCGTCCTCACAAGAATTTACAGTACGAGAGTTATATTTTGGATTCACCTCAGGTTGACTAGGCAACTTTCCTTTCTCGTTATTTTTCGCTAGTTCCTTTATCATATTCATCATTTGTTCCATTTGTTTTTCTAAACGCACAATGTCTGGTGACGGTTGAGAAGATTGAGATGATTGGTTTGATGATTGAAAATTGGGGTGCCTATAAGGTTGTTTGGATTGAGGTGTAGCTTGAGAGGTTTGAGAATTGGGGGGTGGACCTTGGTAATTCGGATTGGGAATAAAGGGTTGCACGTGGGATGGGTTAGCCGAATTATTGGGGTTCGACCAGGAAAAATTTGGGTGGTTCCTCCAACCAGGGTTGTATGTGGCTGAGTAAGGGTTATTTATAGCATTGGCTTGGTCCTGAGAGTAATAGTGGGGTAACCCTTCTCCAGCTTGAGGAGTTTGATTTTCTAATGGAATTTGACTTGGGTCCACGACATGCACTCCTATAGTAGAAGTACGAATGGGAACACAAATCGATTCCCACTGCATGTCCTTTTCAGAATAATCTTCTAAAAACCGCCAAGCTTCATCGGCTGTTTTAGACATAAAGTCTCCTCCACACATTGATTCTAGTTGAGTTCTAGTCTGATAGTTTAGCCCTTCATATGCAATTTGACATAAGTGATCTTTTAGAATTCCATGATGAGGACAACTATATAATAGTTGGTTGAATCTTTCAAAGTATTTTGAAAAAGTTTCCCCCTCATTTTGACAAAATTGATTTATCTCGGTTCGGATTTTCAGAGTTTTATGGAAAGGGAAAAACTTTTTCAAGAATACAGTGACAAATTCATCCCAACTTCTTATGGAATGTCGTGGAAGAGAATTAAGCCATCTTTTAGCGCTTTCAAGTAGTGCAAATGGAATTAGCCTTAGCTTGATCGATTCATTAGATAGTTGTTGCATTTTTGTTGTGGAGGCATACAATTCAAATTCACTCAAAAATTCATAAGCATTTTTAGACCCAGTAAATTTTGGCACCCCTTGGATAAAAGAATGTTTTAGCTCAAAATTGTTTCCTTCAGCTGGTGGGAACACAATGACAGATGGTTGAACGGTCCTAGTCGGATAACATCGATCACGAAGAGACAAGGGTCTATCCAGTTGGATATTGAGGTTTTGAAAATTTTGATTTATTTGGTTTTGATCCCAAAGGTTTGGAAAGTTTTGATTCACTCGATTTTGATCCCCAAAGTTTTGAAAATTTTGATTCACTCGATTTTGATCCAATTCGGTTGGAAAATTTTGGTTGATTCGAGAACCCCTAGGAGAATTTTGTTGGCTGACACTTTTCTCACTCATTGTTGTTAAATGCAAGCACAGAAATTAGCTACAATGAAGTTTTCTGTCCTTATTGGCTCCTAACCCAAAATTATAAAGTGACACGTTTGATTACTTAGATCAAAAGATTTCTTAGCCAGTTAACGGACAGGAGTTATCGGTGCACCAGGAATCACCCTAGCAATGCAGCCGAAGGTTTAAGTACCTTCAGAGTAACAACCGATATAATATTTACGAATCACCGTAATATTTATAAACGGTTATTTCTCTGCCGTAGTCTAGACACCAAGAAATAATTCGTTCCAAATGAATCAACTATCACAATATAATTAAGCCCTAGATGAGCCCGTGACTCCCTTAAGTCCAATGTCTAACCGTTATTATCAGTCAGATTCTACGATGAAAGGCAATTTGTGGGCCAAGGAAAGGGTGATGAAATCCCTCACCTTATGTGAATTGGGGTATTGCCCTTAACAGAATGAATAAAAGATGCAGATATAACAGCAATCACACAAAATAATTGCAGAAATTAAAAATTGTACATTCAAAGCCGCTGCCCTTGCAGAAATTTTTTACAACAATTGTCTATATATATTTTTTTCTTTGCGGCAGAGCACCTGTAGAGTTTTAAAAGCTTTCACCTTGATCGGCAGTCCTCCAGTGAATTTGGGAAGCGCTAGCGCGTTCACACCCCACTTGGTGTGCAACCGCTCCAACCCATCTGAATCGTCCGCTGCTTTCTGTTGTTGTCCCCTTCTATTAATTTTTTTAAGACCCCTTTTTTTTTAAATTTCAGCTGTACCTGTTTTTGAAAAATTCTTTTTTTTTTTTTTTAGGATAAAACGAAGTCAAAATACATGACTTAATACAAAAGAAATAAGCAACTCAAAATAAAAGACAAATAGAACTAAACAACTCAAATAAGAAGAGAGAGTAAATAGAAGAAGGAACCCCTACTTAAACCATACAACTAAATTGAATGCACCATACCAAATTTAACACAGGCCACCTAACACAAATTGTCATTCACGTTCCTTTTTCAACAATATCAAGGAAAGACTTTCCTCCTCTTATAAACAGACCACCCACCACGAATTAATCCCCACAAGCTAATACTCGAGAACCCAAAAAGAAAATTTCAGCAAAATAAATGAAATTCAAGCCCTTTCGAAATTGATCAATTCGGAATTCAGGGGTTTCGACTTTTTTCTTTTTCTAACTGATGGAGAGCTTTGAAATCTGGAAGGGGCTATTTGATGTTGCGAAGAGGGTCTTCGGTGTAGAGGTTGGTATGGTCGGAGTTTTGCGATTTGCGATGGAAGGTGTTGCGTTTGATCTGGGTTGATCGAAAAGGGTTCGATTGCGTGATGGCCAGGGGATGAGGAAACGTTGGTCGTGTAGGAGAAAAGGGGGATAAACGGTTGTGAGAAGAGGATGCGGTGTGGTTCAGAACAGTCTTTGTGAATTTTGAAGGAGAAGGTTGTGAATTTGCGAGGAGTAGTGCTACCGTGTTGGGGACAGTGGATGATCCAATAGACTGTGTAAACGAGGGTGTTGAGAGTGTGGTATGCGGTTTTTTTTTTTTGTAACTATGTTGTTTGGTATAGTGGTGAGTGTGGGTGACGTGCTGTTGAAGTAAATGGTGGATTTACTGATGGAGATGGTAGACGTTGCTGAGAGGAGGTGAAGGTGATCGTCCAACTGGTGATGCGTTGGACTTTGATGACAGAATATGGCAGTTTCTGAATGTGGACGTGAATAGGGTATGGTGTGGAGAAGAATTAGTATGTGAGTGATCGGGAAAGAAAACAGCAAGAAATCAAAACAAGAGGGAAAGAAAGAAGAAAATAAACTGTAAAAGGATTTTCTTTTTTTAATAGGAAATTTGTACAAGAAGAAAGGGGAAAGAAATGTATAGATTGAAAAGAAAAAGGAAATAAAGTATAGAAGAAAAGCAAGTTTTTTTTTTTAATTATTGAAAAGAGGGAAGAATTGTAATGGGAAAGAATTTGAAGAAAATTGGCAGCTTATTTTTTTTCTCTTGTATAGAAGATTACGGTATCATCAATCAAAACCAAATCAACTAATTGAGATTTTTTTTCTATATATAAAAGAAAACAAAAAAAAACAAAATAAAAATAAAAACTAACATGAATCGGAAATTAAATAAATAATAAAATTCAACGTTACCTCCCCGGCAACGGCGCCAAAAACTTGATCGACGCTAGTCTATGAATTAGAAAAGCGCGACATTTGTAATAAATTCTGCAATCATACAGGCGTGTAGCATACAGGTCGAACACAGGGAGGTTTAATTAAAAATTATTATTTATTTTTTTCTTGGGCGTGTTAGACGAAGTTGGAGGTTGATTTTTTTCACAAAGCAAAATAAAAACTGAAACTACGAATAAAAGATGCAATTAAATTCACTACAGATTCGAATCTAATCGGATCTGTAATAAATTCAATGATTAAAATAAAATAGAACACTGGAAATAAAATTGCAGAAAAGAATTCAACAACTGAAAATAAAAACTAGGATTACTGCTGAATCTAATCAGACGGTCAATCACTAGTAAGAAAATAGAAGCAATAGCAAATTGTGTTCTAGCAAATCTAATTGACTAGACAACACAATTTGCCATGGAAATAGAATGCAGAAACTAAAGAAAAGAAAGCTTTATTAAGACTCAAAGAGAGTACAGAAGAATGAATGGTTTTTTTACAATGGTTTCAATCATATATTTATAGATGAGAATGGGAAAAACCCTAATTAGGTCTATGAATAAATGGGCCTCCTCATTCATGAATATTTCTTGCCTTCCTTGACTAACTTGATTGGAGAAAATCTGGGCATATCATGGTAAATATTTTCCATATCTTTCAATTCTCTTATGTGGCTAATTGATTGGTGCATGTAATTGATTCTTCCAAACAAGGATGCTTATTAGAATCCCAAGACACAGAGGATAAAATCTTCACAATGGATCTTTTCTTGGCAGCCATTCAATCAGAGATTCTTCTAATTGAAATTGAATGATTTGAATTTAATTCCACGATAAGAATATGGCTATTGCTGAAATGTTAATTGGTGCACATCATAAATACATACACATGAATATGTGTATATATATAACATAAGACTATCCAAGTATTCCTCAAAGCAAAGGGGCCAGTGTGAACGCGCTCCATTTCTTTGTCAAAAAGTGAGCTTGACGGGGTTCGAACTCATGTCTCTTAGCACCAATTCCTATGCCTTTACCAGTGAGCTACTACTTCTTTTGCAATTGAAATGAATTTGATGTGAGGAAGTAGCTCTTTCTTGTAGTTGGCCTTTGATTTGAATTGAAGGAGGCATTTCTTGACATCCTGTAAAAGCATACAAAAGTAACCAAAGTATCATTTATTTATTTACAAAAGATAAAATATAAGAGCATAGAATAAACATTTTTCAATGTCAATCACTCCCCGATAAAACAACGGAAAATGATGTCTGACAATGTCATATTTCATGACCGAGATAGTATTGGAATTTATTCCCATACCGAATACCCCTTCGTGATCACAGCCACTGTTGGTCATGCTTTAGTCCACAAGGTCTTAGTGGACAATAGAAGTTCAATTAACATTCTATTTAAGAAAGCATTTGATCAAATGAAGCTTGAAGCAAAGGATCTAAAGCCCTGCAATGAATGGATCCACGGCTTCAATGAAGCCTCAACATCTGCAATCGGATTTGTAGAATTGTCTGTAACTCTGGGGGAAGGAGATCGTCGAAGATTGAGAATTCTCCCATTCGTAGTTTTGGATATTGAATCACCCTATAATGTCTTCTTGGGCCGACGAGCTAGCAGAATTCAGGGCTTGCATCATGCCCTGGTGCCTATTGTTGAAGTTCCCAATAGATGCGGGAGTGGGAGTAATCAAGGGAGACCAAGTCACTGGATGAGCTTGCTATATAGCAGAGTTGAAATTGTTACGCAAAGGAAAAGACGTAGAAACTAAGGTGCTTCCTCCCCTCCAAAGGAGGACTCGTCATAGCAATTAAAGTAGATGACCCTAAAGGAGTCGCCTAGAGAACTGCCCAAGGACATAGATCCCAGAGAGGATGAGGAACCCGGGGGCAGAATGGAGACACCTAATGAAACACTGAGGACAACCCGATCGATGATAACGACCCAGCGAAGGTCTTGAAAATCAGGTCCCAGCTAGATACCCTTCAAGCAAAATAATTGGCTGACTTTTTAAAGGCCAACTTAGACGTGTTTGTTTGGATCCACGCTAACATGTGTAGGATATCACCCTCAATCATGAGCCGCTCGTTGAGCATCAATCCAAAGCATCCACCCGTTAAGCAGAAAAGGCGAATGCTTGGCTGGGAGAGGTCAGCTGCCTTAAAGGAAGAAGTTGAGAAGTTAAGAAGCAACGGATTCATTAGAGATTCAACTTACCTAGAATGGATCTCAAATCTTGTTTTGATGATAAAGGCCAATGGAAAATGGAGCACCTGCATTGATCTATCAGATTTAAATAAAGCTGGCCCAAAGGACAGTTTTCCACTCCCTAAAATTGACCAATTGGTGGATTCAACAGCGGGTCATGAACTTCTCTCCTTCATGGATGCATACTTAGGATATAACCAAATTCCCGGGCATGTTCCGGACCAGAAGCACACCAGCTTCATCATGGATTTGAGACTATACTGCTATGTAGTGATGCACTTTGGTTTGATGAAAGCCGGAGCAACCTATCAATGGCTAGTGAACCGGATTTTCTGCAATCAGATCGGGAAGACAATGGAAGTGTACGTTGATGATATGCTTGTGGAATCCCGGCAGTCGTCTAATCATACTGCTGACCTAGAAGAAATGTTTGATATCCTTTGGCGTTACAGGATGAAACTCAACCCTTTGAAATGTTCATTTGGAGTTGCTTCTGGAAAATTCTTGGGTTTCATAATCAACTCGCATGGAATTGAAACTAATCCAGATCAGATCGCGGAAATCAGGAAAAACCAAGAACCAAGACATATTAAAGATGTGCAGAGCCTCATTAGAAAAGTTGCCGCATTAAGTAAGTTTATTTCTAACAGATAAGTGCATTCCATTCTTCGACTTGATAAAGCATGGAAAGCGCAATTTCAAATGGACTCCTGATTGTGTGGAAGCATTTCAGAACCTTTTGACCCATATGGAAAGACCCTCGATACTGTACAAACCAGTCGATCCCGAGGATTTGTTCGTATACTTGGCAGTGTCACCTCATGTAATAAGTTCAGCCCTAGTAAGTGAAGAAGATTAAGTCTAAAGGTTGGTGTACTACGTGAGTAAAAAGCTAGCGACAGCCGAGCGAAACTATCCGAGAATAGAAAAACTTGCGTATAGTTTGTTGATCACATCCAGAAAGCTTCACCACTATTTCCAAGCTCATCCCATCACCGTGTACACTGACCATCCGTTCCGACAAGTCTTGCAGAGACCAGAGGTGTCAGGAAGACTACTCAAATGTAACATAGAGTTAAGTCAGTTTGATTTGAACTTCCAGTCCCAAAGATCGATAGGGGGAAAGTATTGGCAGACTTCATAGCAGAATTTACTATTTCTGAGGAAGATGTAGCAAGTGAAGAAGTTGATCCCTCTAAACAACTATTTGACCCCAACACCTGGAAGCTAAATACCGACGGTTCCAAGAATGATAGATGGTCTGGTTCTGGAGTCGTATTGGTCACTCCCAAGGAACGGTCGATATACTATGCTCTAAAATTAGAGTTCCATGCTACGAACAATGACTCAGAGTACGAAGCCCTGATTGCTAGGCTTAGGCTTGCAAAGTAGTTGGGGATAAAGAGGTTGGACACCTTTTGCAACTCCAAGATTGTCAAAAATCAGGTCAATAAGGAGTTTCAGGCCAAGGGGCTAAGACTTGTATCATATTTGAAAGAAATGAGAAAATTGCTGGACGGTTTTGAACACTACAGCATAACCCATATTCCCCGATCAGAGAATCAAAAGGCAGATAAGTTGGCTAAGTTGGCTAGTACTGACAGTCCCGAGGACACAGAGATGGTCCTGATTGACATACTGCAGTCTCCAAGTATCGACCAGATGGAAATTTATCCGGTACTGGAAACTAAACCGAAAAGGGAGTTATGGATGACATCCCTAAAGAACTTCCTGATAAATGGAACGATAAGAACTAAGAAAAGCGAAAGGCATGTTGTTATCCGAAAGGCCTCTAGATATGTCATTTAAGGAGGATTCCTCTACAGGCAGGGATTCTCGATGCCACTCCTCCGGTGTATAGCCCATGACAACATCGAGCGGGTTTGAGAGAAGTACACGAAGGTGAATGTGGCGACCACACCAGAGGTCAAACATTGGCTAAGAAAATATTGCAATATGGATATTTCTGGCCCACTATGAATAAAGATGCAGCTAAATATGCACGGCATTGCGACAAATGCCAGAGATTTTCCAAGATCCCCAAGGTACCTCCTAGCCGATTAAAGACGATGATGAGCCCATGGCCTTCGCTGCCTACGGGAATTGACATTATCGGAAGCCTCCCCACTGCAAAGGGCAGAGTTAAATTTGCCATCGTAGCCGTGAATTACTTAAAGTGGGTCGAAGCTGAACCGTTGACCATGATCACAACCAAGCGAGTGATAAACTTCATCGTCAGGAACATTATATGTCAGTTTAGGATCCTAAAAATCATTATAACAGACAATGGGACCCAATTCGATAGTACGGAATTTCAGGAAATCTGTCAGAAATATCACATCGAGTAAAGATATACTGCCGTGGCGCATCCGCAGTCGAATAGACAGGTAGAAGCGGCGGAAAAAGTAATTAACTCCATTCTAAAGAAGCGACTGAAGTGGGCCAGAGCCATATGGGTCGATGAGTTACCTTTAGCATTGTGTGCATACAGAACGACTTATAATCAGCCACGGGGCACACCCCTTTCTCCCTCGCTTCCGGGTTAGAAGGGTCATCCCGGTCAAGTTAAAAGTACCACCCCATATAACCACTTATTATGATCCGATGACTAATAATAAACTGCTCCTCGAATCCCTGGAGGTGGTTGAAGAAAAAAGGGACGAAGTAGACCTGTGTGCCTTGAGGCACAAGCAGCAAGTTGCCCGATATTACAATAAGAAGGTTCAAACTCGAACTTTTGAACCCGGAAATTTGGTTCTAAAGCGCTTATTTCCACCCCAGTCCATTTGGGTCCGAAATGGGAAGGACCGTATACCATCCTACGGAGGCTTGAAAATGGATCCTTCAAGCTGGCGACCGTGGACGATGATCCCCAGAGTGTGGAACGCCTAGCATTTGCGACATTACTTGACATAAAATAGTCATTTTTATTCTTTTGTTCATTAGGACCATTTAAAAAGGCACGACTTGCCTTGTAACACCCCGTATGTTAAATAACTTGTTATAACATAAATCAGAGCAGAATTAAATTTAATATTCTGAATCAGGGGAAACGGGCTGTGCCATTGCGTTCGTCTCGGAAAAATACGCGAAATAGAGTCCGAGTTTTCGTAAATCGGAGTCCGTATGACCAAGTTATGGCCCATCAAAGTTTCACGAAAAATCAAAAACAAAAACTGCTCATGTTTTGAGGCCCGGGATGAGTTTTGGGCTGTTTTTTTGGGCCCTAAATGGTTCCTACACTTGACTTCTTCCCCAAGACATGCTTTAAAGGCTAGGATTGGTTCTAGGGTATATCCTTTGGTCCTAAAACATCTAACTAATATATATATACACCCTAATACCCCCCCTTATCCTTACCAAAAATAGATCTAAGGCCATTATGCCACCACTTAGAAAATTGGAGAGCATCCACTAAAAATCCTAAGAGGATTTGCAAGCTAATCTACATCTTCTTCTACTTAATCATTGGGATTTGCTTCATTTAACTTGCTAATCTTGTTTTGGTGAGCTTCTATCCCCTTTTGATTATTGAATTGATTATGATAAGATGTGATAAAGTATGGCTATGTTTGTGGATCCATATATTTATGCAAGCTTGATGTAGTGAATATTATGTGTTTTGCAAGTTATATGCCTTATGTCATGCAAGTTTCATAATATGTAATCATGATATTTTTATGCAAGTTGTTTCATGATGTTTATGATGCAAAACACTAAGTGAATATGGATCCATTATGCAAACATGTTATGCAAGTATATGAATGTTTATGCAAGTTATGTATATGTTGAAATGCAAGTTTAACATAATATGCAAGCATATGCAAGTATGTGAATGTTTATGCAAGTTATGTATATGTTGAAATGCAAGTTTAACATAATATGCAAGCTTATGCAAGTATATGAATGTTTATGCAAGTTATGTATATGTTGAAATGCAAGTTTAACATAATATGCAAGCTATGCAAGTATATGAATGTTTATGCAAGTTATGTATATGTTGAAATGCAAGTTTAACATAATATGCAAGCCTATGCAAGTATGTGAATGTTTATGCAAGTTATGTATATGTTGAAATGCAAGTTTAACATAATATGCAAGCTTATGCAAGTATATGAATGTTTATGCAAGTTATGTATATGTTGAAATGCAAGTTTAACATAATATGCAAGCCTATGCAAGTATGTGAATGTTTATGCAAGTTATGTATATGTTGAAATGCAAGTTTAACATGATATGCAAGCTTATGCAAGTATATGAATGCTTATGCAAGTATGTGAGTGCTTATGCAAGTTAAGTATATGATAAAATGCAAGTTCTACATGTTATGCAAATCACATGTATGATGATATGTAAGTTCATATGCAACATGTTATGCAAATCACATGTTTGATGATATGTAAGTTCATATGCAACATGTTATGTAAGACACATGTTTGATAATATGCAAGTTTGGGTTGAATATAGTTGGGTTAATACATGCTCATATATGCAAGTTGACATCCTCTTAACCCATGATAAAGTTATATGCTAAACCCATGTTATGTGTGGTAAATCTTCCCTTTATTATGTTATGTCATAATGACGATTTACGTGGGGAACGATGGGGTTAATTAATATGTTAATTAAAAGTATGTTGAAATGGGTATGATTAAGCATACAAAAAAAAAAAAAAAATTAATTAATTACCATAAGTGGGAATTTACCTATTGAGTTAGGTCTACCCCATGGGAATTTACCTATTGAGTTAGGTCTACCCATGTTATGGAAAATTTGATATTAATTAGGGATAATTAATATGGGGGTGATTAATTAGGTTTAATTAATCAACTAAGACACGAGGTTGGACCCTTTTGTAGCGGAAGTCTGCCCGGAACCGACCGGCCATCCAGCGGCTACAAATGATTGGCCCAATGTGAGAGGTCTTAGTCATAAATTAAATACATGATTAAAGTAAAGACACGAGGTTAGGCCCTTTTGATGACAGAAGTCTGCCCGGAACCAACCGGCATATCCAGCAGTCATAAAAGACGGTCTAATGTGGGAGGTCTTTATGAGGTCATGATCTTAATTAATGAATTAAGAAACACTTAACCATATTAGCATGTAAGTGGGACATGAGGGGTTAAGTGGGTGCCTTGGGGTGGCATGATGAGACTAGTGGGTTGCCTTGGGTGGCAATAGAAAAATACGATTAGAATACTTAACCAAGGTGGAACATGTAATTAAACATGATAAAAGGGTTAAGTAAGTGCCATGGGTGGCATGTGAGAATACGATTAGAATACTTAACCAAGGTAGAACATGTAATTAAACATGATTAAGGGGTTAAGTAAGTGCCATGGGTGGCATGTGGGAATCTAGTGGGTGCCCTAAGTGGCAATTGAAATATGATTAAAGGACTTAACCAAGATTTATAACATGTAAGAGGACATGGTTAAAGGGTTAAGTGGGATGCACTAGATTAAACGACAAGCTTAAGTAGTAGCTTGTGGGGGCCCATTTCAACCAATATCCCAAACGTATCTTTGTAGGCTCGACTCTAGTCGGGTGACGGGACACGCATATTGGGCTTGACTGTAAGAGGCCAAAACGGGTTAGCGGTGGCAACGCGGGATCAACGGGTTTCATATGCGTGTGTGGACCCGGGCTGGTTGGTAAGTCGTTGTTGCATCGTGTAGATATAAAGCCGTGCACAGTGATATTATATGGTAGCCACTTTGGGGAATGATACACCCCCTTTTGTGGGACCAGCACGGGTATCTACGGTAGGGAGCCGATCGCTTGGGGGTAGTGGGTACACCTAGTAAAAATAGGGGCAGACGGCACCTGTGTAGGGGTACAGGAAACTACCGGGTAAAAATTACTAAGTACACTTAGTGGGATCAACCTTTAAGTAGGAATTACTCTTGGTGGGTAAAACTGGTGTGGTGCAGTGTAGGAATTACCCTTGGTGAATAAGTCTGGTGTGGTGCAGTTAGTAATTATCCTTGGGTGGGTAGATGCGTCTTTACGGTTATCTTAGTTCGTCCTGTGTTCGTGGGCAACTTAGTGTAGTCATTATCCCCAAAGATACCATACCGAGTTCATATCATACCCTAATTACTTTAATAATTGTATTATTAAGGAGATAGGGTTCACTCAGGCTTATGTCTGACCCCCGTTGTTTTTATCTTTTTCCTTCAGGTCCTCAGGTTGGGCCTAGTGCTAGTGGGCTTTGATCAGTTTGCTTTATCTATCTCTTGGAGCTCGGACCGTAGATGTAGAGCTCAGCTTATCTTATCTTTTCTGTTATGGCTATTTGTTATGAGTAGTGGGATTATGTACTTATTTTATTCAGGATGGATATTTTGTACTTGACTCTTGTTATGGTTTTATGATGTAACCAAACATGTTTTACTTTCCGCTGCTATGAGATGATGTTTTAAATTTTCAAGTATTACATTATATCTGTCTTGTTGTAATTTTACTGTTCTATACTCACTAAAAATACTCCACCGATGCTATGGCATTCCCTTAGTGAGTGACTATAGCGGGTGTGGGGTGTTACACGTGGTATCAGAGCAAAGGTTACCGAAACAGATAAAAATTTTAGAAAACTATTTTTCTAAAACATTTTTGGAAAAGATATTTTCAAAAACATGTCTTTTAGGAGAAAAGTTTTTGAAAGAAAAGCATAATCCCCGATAGCCATATCTTTATCTCTCGAATTCTCCATTTTGAATCTTTCCCTTTTTCGTCTCAGCATGGCTGAAGATCTTTTTCTTCCGGATAGTGTAGCGGTACCAGTATGGTATAGGAGGTTGTTAGAGGCTAGGGCCGCCGCTGCAGGTCCAGCAAATGTTCCTCCTCCACCCGTTGCACTCGTTTCTCCTCGCACGGATACTTTTGCTATGACTTGTAGGAAGTTTAAGGCTATGGGAGGAAAACCTTTTGTGGGAGCTAGGGATTGGCTTAATGAGACGGAAGAATTGATGGAAATCTTGGAAGTAGAAGAGGGAAAGAAAGTCAGGTTGGCCGCTTGGTTAATGGAAGGAGAGGCCTCGTTCTGGTGGGAGGTCACTAATGAAGAACGCCCGATTGACTCTTGGGTGGATTTCAGGCATAGGTTTGAGGCAAAGTTTCTCTCAAAAGCAGAAGAAAATATGCATAAGGAAGAGAAGGGTATCAATGCTAGTAAAGCACCCGAGAAGAAAGGAGATCAGAAGAGACCTCAACAACAACAGCAAAACAAAGGTGGCAAGGGAAAGAAGAGGTGCTTCAATTGTGGGACACTAGGCCACCTAAACAAAGATTGTCGCAAGAAGACTAAGACTGGCTGCTTCCACTGTGGCGAAGCAGGGCATCTGATGAAAAACTGTCCAAAGAAGGAGCAAGGGACGGGGTCTACCTCAGGAGGACTGGTGCAAGCTCATGTGGCACCAGGTCAGGCTAGGGGGCAAGTACAGGCTCTCGCGATTCGGGAAAGAGGTAGAACTACTTCTATTGAAAGTCTAGTTTTTCTGATCGATCATCCTGTCCATACTTTATTTGATTTTGACGCATTAAGTTCGTTTATCTCATCATTACTAGTAGAGTCACTGCACTGAGACACCAGTTGGTAGATGATCCCTTAGTTGTTTCAAACCCAATTGGGCTCCATGATGTGTTTGGGTTTGAAAGTTTCTATACTTAGCGTTGGGTTTAGATGTGATGCTTGTTGGGCTTCACGGGCTATGGGTTAGTGGGCATGGACTGGTTATCCAGTAGGGGTGCCGTTCTTGATTTTGAGGGGAGAGTTGTTAGGCTTATGGGCCGCTTGGGTGACACTCTTGAGATCTCTTGTAATCCCATAGAATCTGTTATGCTAAGATATCTAGAATCGCTTGACACGCAGGTCGAGAGTTTGCAATTTATAGGGTGGTCCGGGAATACTCGGATGGGTTTGGAGGAGGTGAAGGGCTTACCTCCGGAACGGGAGATTGACTTCCGAATATGTTTGGTAGACGATGCCAAATCAGTATCTTGGCCAGTGTGCCACAAGGCTCCTCGTGAGGGGAGGGAACTCCATAAGCGAGTAGGCGATTTGCTTGAGAAGGGGTCATAAGACGAAGTATATCGGAGTGGGGCGCTCCAGTAGTTTTTGCGGATGGGTCCCTCAGACTTTGTGTAGGCTAAAGAGAACTAAAGAAACTCACAAAGAAGAATAGATACCCATCGCCGAGGATTAATGATCTCTTTGATCAGTTGGCTGGCGCCTCAGTATTTTTGTAGTAGGACTTAGCCACGGGATTTCATCAGTTGAGAGTGGCTGAGAATAGTATAGAGAAGACTGCCTTGAGGACTCCAGATGATTTCTTTTATGAGTGGCTGGTGATGCCATTGGGTTTGACGAACGCCCCCGCATACTTTGTTGATTTGATGAGAAGGGTGTTCAGGGAGTACCTAAATAAGTTTGTGATGGTCTTTGTAGATGACATCTGGGTCTTTTCTAGGAGCGAAATAAGTTTTCGTATGTGCTCAATAGGCTGAGCAGGGCCAGTATAGGATAAACGACGGGTTTGGAGCGAGACTGGCGAGAACATCCAGAATTGGTCAAGGGCTTAATTATTTAGCCATTTTTACTAGTATCGTCTCACGTAGGTCGTCTGAATTCGAAGGAGGTATCCCTTGGGTGTTTGTCTGATATTGGTTTAGGCCTTTGGGGCTTGCATTTGGGGGATGCCGAATTCGACTAGGGTGGTCTGCGTGGGAGACAGTTGTGATGATTTTGGATGATATTCTGGTGGAGAAGAGCATGCCCTACATCTTAGGGAAGTGTTGGAGACTCTTCGAGCGCATAGTCTTAGGACAGCAAAAGTGGATGGGATCCTTAGCATCCTATGAGTAAGGGTAACATGGTAACGGACACCTTAAGTAGAAAAAGGTTGTCCTTGAGTTCATTGTTCGTTGAACGACGGAGCTTAGAGTTTATTTCTAAGTTTGACTTTAGACCTTCCGTTGACTTTGTACCCGGTTTGCTAGCTTCTTTGGAAGTTAGACCTACTCTTTTGGGGCGGATTGGAGAAGCACAGAGGGGCGACCCACAGTTGGTTGAGTTAGTAGAGAAGCTCATAAGGGGGGAGTCGTCCAGCCATTTGAGTAGGTACACCTTAGAGATAGAGGGTGCTTGCGTAGAGACGGTAGACTTTGTGTACCGCAGGACGAGGGTTTGAGGAAGGCTATTCTTGATGACGCACACCGTTTTAGGATGACCATTCATCCCGGTGGGGGTAAGATGTACCAAGACATGAAGAGGGCTTTCTTCTGGGCCGGTATGAAGAAAGATGTGGCCGAGCATGTCGCTCGATGCTTGGTGTGCCAACGAGTGAAGACGGAGCGAAAGAAACCGGGTGGGTTGCTTCACCCATTGGAGGTTCCGCAATGAAAGTGGGACAGCGTCTCGTTGGATTTTATTGACAGGTTACCCAGATCGAGAAAGAGTAATACAGGAATTTGGGTGGTGGTAGACAGACTTACTAAGAACACCCATTTCATACCTGTGAAGAGTAAGTGGACTGCTCCATGGCTAGCTTTTGTATATCTTCGAGAGATAGTTCGATTGCATCGGGTACCCTCCAGTATAGTGAGTGATCGAGATCCTATCTTCACTAGAGAGTTTTGGAAGAGTTTGCAAAAGGCGGTAGGGACTCAGTTGCGTTTGAGTACCGCATATCATCCTCAGACGGACGGCCAGACCGAGAGGGTGAATCATATTTTAGAAGACCTTTTGAGGCTATGTATCTTGGATTTTGGAGGTACATGGGAGGAGCATCTTCCATTGGTGGAGTTGCCCGACAGACTTAGTGGTGTACATGATGTATTCCATGGGAGGAAGTGCCTACATAAGACCGCAGAGGTGGTAGAGCCAAGTTTGCTTAGAGAAGTGGAAGCAGAGCGTGATGCGACTATTCGACGAGCTCCTACTCGCATCCTTGGGTCAGAGACTAGGAAATTGAGGAATCGAGGGGTTCAGCTAGTCAAAGTGCAATGGGGAGAAGAGGAGAGCAACGCAACTTGGGAGACGGAAGCGAAGATGCGTTCTTTGTATCCATTTCTTTTTTGAGAGTATGTCTTTTAACTTCTCCTTTATCGTTTGACTGGTACTTATCTTATCCTTAGTATGTCCTCTCGTTAGTACCTTTGACCTTCAGATAGGATAGTCCTATGGTTGAAACATGTGTTTGAGACATGTTATGTATGATGGATGCAAGTGGATGCAAGTGTTTGCTAGTGGTTGCTCGTGGATGCATATACACACACTCTAGGCACTAGATCGGCTCAATCACTTCATATTGCATATTGCATAAAATTGTGTGTAGGAAGCTATATTTATGGATGTATAATGATTGTGTTATCATATGGATGATGCATTTTGGTGAATGATTGTGCACTCATGTAGATATTGTATGTGTCGATAGGGTTCCCTCGCATACATAATGGATGCATGGCACTATCATGGTTTGCATATGTTCATACATTAGATAGGGAACATATACACACACTTTTTGCATATGCTCATACATCATTAGAAATTGTTTTAAGGACAATGGATGCCAGTGTTTGATGGTTGAGTAGATGGTTGTTTGGTTGGTAGGATACGTTCTTCTTGACTTAGAGATTTCGGGGACGAAATCCTTTAAGTAGGGGAGAATGTAACACCCCGTATGTTAAATAACTTGTTATAACATAAATCAGAGCAGAATTAAATTTAATATTCTGAATCAGGGGAAACGGGCTGTTCCATTGCGTTCGTCTCGGAAAAATACGCGAAATAGAGTCCGAGTTTTCGTAAATCGGAGTCCGTATGACCAAGTTATGGCCCATCAAAGTTTCACGAAAAATCAAAAACAAAAACTGCTCATGTTTTGAGGCCCGGGATGAGTTTTGGGCTGTTTTTTTGGGCCCTAAATGGTTCCTACACTTGACTTCTTCCCCAAGACATGCTTTAAAGGCTAGGATTGGTTCTAGGGTATATCCTTTGGTCCTAAAACATCTAACTAATCTATATATACACCCTAATACCCCCCCTTATCCTTACCAAAAATAGATCTAAGGCCATTATGCCACCACTTAGAAAATTGGAGAGCATCCACTAAAAATCCTAAGAGGATTTGCAAGCTAATCTACATCTTCTTCTACTTAATCATTGGGATTTGCTTCATTTAACTTGCTAATCTTGTTTTGGTGAGCTTCTATCCCCTTAATAATCAATTATTGAATTGATTATGATAAGATGTGATAAAGTATGGCTATGTTTGTGGATCCATATATTTATGCAAGCTTGATGTAGTGAATATTATGTGTTTTGCAAGTTATATGCCTTATGTCATGCAAGTTTCATAATATGTAATCATGATATTTTTATGCAAGTTGTTTCATGATGTTTATGATGCAAAACACTAAGTGAATATGGATCCATTATGCAAACATGTTATGCAAGTATATGAATGTTTATGCAAGTTATGTATATGTTGAAATGCAAGTTTAACATAATATGCAAACCTATGCAAGTATGTGAATGTTTATGCAAGTTATGTATATGTTGAAATGCAAGTTTAACATAATATGCAAGCTTATGCAAGTATATGAATGTTTATGCAAGTTATGTATATGTTGAAATGCAAGTTTAACATAATATGCAAGCTATGCAAGTATATGAATGTTTATGCAAGTTATGTATATGTTGAAATGCAAGTTTAACATAATATGCAAGCCTATGCAAGTATGTGAATGTTTATGCAAGTTATGTATATGTTGAAATGCAAGTTTAACATAATATGCAAGCTTATGCAAGTATATGAATGTTTATGCAAGTTATGTATATGTTGAAATGCAAGTTTAACATAATATGCAAGCCTATGCAAGTATGTGAATGTTTATGCAAGTTATGTATATGTTGAAATGCAAGTTTAACATGATATGCAAGCTTATGCAAGTATATGAATGCTTATGCAAGTATGTGAGTGCTTATGCAAGTTAAGTATATGATAAAATGCAAGTTCTACATGTTATGCAAATCACATGTATGATGATATGTAAGTTCATATGCAACATGTTATGCAAATCACATGTTTGATGATATGTAAGTTCATATGCAACATGTTATGTAAGACACATGTTTGATAATATGCAAGTTTGGGTTGAATATAGTTGGGTTAATACATGCTCATATATGCAAGTTGACATCCTCTTAACCCATGATAAAGTTATATGCTAAACCCATGTTATGTGTGGTAAATCTTCCCTTTATTATGTTATGTCATAATGACGATTTACGTGGGGAACGATGGGGTTAATTAATATGTTAATTAAAAGTATGTTGAAATGGGTATGATTAAGCATACAAAAAAAAAAAAAAAAATTAATTACCATAAGTGGGAATTTACCTATTGAGTTAGGTCTACCCCATAGGAATTTACCTATTGAGTTAGGTCTACCCATGTTATGGAAAATTTGATATTAATTAGGGATAATTAATATGGGGGTGATTAATTAGGTTTAATTAATCAACTAAGACACGAGGTTGGACCCTTTTGTAGCGGAAGTCTGCCCGGAACCGACCGGCCATCCAGCGGCTACAAATGATTGGCCCAATGTGAGAGGTCTTAGTCATAAATTAAATACATGATTAAAGTAAAGACACGAGGTTAGGCCCTTTTGATGACAGAAGTCTGCCCGGAACCAACCGGCATATCCAGCAGTCATAAAAGACGGTCTAATGTGGGAGGTCTTTATGAGGTCATGATCTTAATTAATGAATTAAGAAACACTTAACCATATTAGCATGTAAGTGGGACATGAGGGGTTAAGTGGGTGCCTTGGGGTGGCATGATGAGACTAGTGGGTTGCCTTGGGTGGCAATAGAAAAATACGATTAGAATACTTAACCAAGGTGGAACATGTAATTAAACATGATAAAAGGGTTAAGTAAGTGCCATGGGTGGCATGTGAGAATACGATTAGAATACTTAACCAAGGTAGAACATGTAATTAAACATGATTAAGGGGTTAAGTAAGTGCCATGGGTGGCATGTGGGAATCTAGTGGGTGCCCTAAGTGGCAATTGAAATATGATTAAAGGACTTAACCAAGATTTATAACATGTAAGAGGACATGGTTAAAGGGTTAAGTGGGATGCACTAGATTAAACGACAAGCTTAAGTAGTAGCTTGTGGGGGCCCATTTCAACCAATATCCCAAACGTATCTTTGTAGGCTCGACTCTAGTCGGGTGACGGGACACGCATATTGGGCTTGACTGTAAGAGGCCAAAACGGGTTAGCGGTGGCAACGCGGGATCAACGGGTTTCATATGCGTGTGTGGACCCGGGCTGGTTGGTAAGTCGTTGTTGCATCGTGTAGATATAAAGCCGTGCACAGTGATATTATATGGTAGCCACTTTGGGGAATGATACACCCCCTTTTGTGGGACCAGCACGGGTATCTACGGTAGGGAGCCGATCGCTTGGGGGTAGTGGGTACACCTAGTAAAAATAGGGGCAGACGGCACCTGTGTAGGGGTACAGGAAACTACCGGGTAAAAATTACTAAGTACACTTAGTGGGATCAACCTTTAAGTAGGAATTACTCTTGGTGGGTAAAACTGGTGTGGTGCAGTGTAGGAATTACCCTTGGTGAATAAGTCTGGTGTGGTGCAGTTAGTAATTATCCTTGGGTGGGTAGATGCGTCTTTACGGTTATCTTAGTTCGTCCTGTGTTCGTGGGCAACTTAGTGTAGTCATTATCCCCAAAGATACCATACCGAGTTCATATCATACCCTAATTACTTTAATAATTGTATTATTAAGGAGATAGGGTTCACTCAGGCTTATGTCTGACCCCCGTTGTTTTTATCTTTTTCCTTCAGGTCCTCAGGTTGGGCCTAGTGCTAGTGGGCTTTGATCAGTTTGCTTTATCTATCTCTTGGAGCTCGGACCGTAGATGTAGAGCTCAGCTTATCTTATCTTTTCTGTTATGGCTATTTGTTATGAGTAGTGGGATTATGTACTTATTTTATTCAGGATGGATATTTTGTACTTGACTCTTGTTATGGTTTTATGATGTAACCAAACATGTTTTACTTTCCGCTGCTATGAGATGATGTTTTAAATTTTCAAGTATTACATTATATCTGTCTTGTTGTAATTTTACTGTTCTATACTCACTAAAAATACTCCACCGATGCTATGGCATTCCCTTAGTGAGTGACTATAGCGGGTGTGGGGTGTTACATGCCTAGAACAGTCTGATTACATAAGCAAAAGATTATAAAGTGGACGTAGGTTATGATTCGACCGAACCGTTATAAAAATACCGTGTGTCATTTACTTTAATCGCACTATTTCTTATTCATTCTTTACTCATATGAGCTATTATGATTCTGATATTTGTTATAAAGCTCATGATGATTTCGAAACACGTAATTCAAAGATTCTTCTATCAAATCAGTAGATCAATAACGTATAGAACATTGAAGCAATGAAGTAAACGACACAACCTTGGACACTCTAACTCTCGTGACCTGAGAAAAGTATAAAGGACAAGGAAATGAATTGTCCACGAGGCGTGAAGGTGCACCAAGATCAAAAATACCGCCTTGACTCCACTCTTGGCATTCGACGGGAGAGTATAAACGTGCCAAGGACTAAGCGCTGCAAATGAACTCCTACCCCAATGAAGGATTGGGGGCAAATTGACAGCTGAGTTCAAACTCTATCCTAGGCATACGACAGGAGAGTATAAAGGCATTTTGAATAAATGCCACAAAAGGGCTCCTAACCCACCACAGGATCGCGAACAAGAATGAAAGCTGAGCCCAAACCTCTCATTCCCGGACAGTGGGGACAACACTTATTCGATCCTAACCAATCCTCAACAAGCCCTAGGCAAGCATCATGTTAATGATTGATTGGGGGCATACACATCATACACATATACGATGCAGAAATTTTATTTTTTCATTGCCAAAATGGTTTATGATGTGATTTTAACTTAGTTATGATCTGAATGTTTATGTATGACTAAGTATGATAAACTTGTAGGTACACAATAATGCAAAAGAAATATGATTTTGTTTACATAGTGCAGTACTACAAATTAGTCAAAATGTGAGGGCCACTCTCACAACTACATCATAAGGCCAGAAACTTAAAACGAGCAAAAGTAAACGAGCTCTATTTGGGTTTCGGAGACGGCTTCAGTTTCTTCTCTTTCTTCTGCTTCTCTGGCTCCTCCTTGTTAGCACCAGACTCGTTGTGCTTTTTCCTCTTCTTCTTTTCCAAAGGAGGGTCTTGTGGAGCATTATAGGAATGTGACACGAGTTGTGTGGTTATTGACTTGGAGGAGACCTTTATAATCAGTCCGGATCAAGGAGCAGCTGCAGCGAGAGGTGGCACATTTAAAGGCCCTTCCTTGGCTTTAATTCTCAGATGCTCATCCTTTTTGACCTTCATATCAGCTAATGTCATATTATCATCATCCTTAGTCTCTCCTGTGATAGCGACATCGTCTCCTTCATCCTCGTCATTACCATCTGTTTCCTTCAAAGCTCCAATGATTTCAACATCCTTAGGAGCATCATTGCTCGACAGCACAATGGACTTATCGGTAGCTTCGACCTCAGTTTGTTTAGGGGCTTCGGGGGACTTAGGGCTTGATGGTACGGTGACTTTCTCAACCTCTGCTTGCTTTACTACAGTACCCTTGGTCGGCTTGGCACCTACATTGTGAGAAGCAACTGTTATCAATTTGGGAGAAAGTGTGGTCGTCTCAATTGTTTGCTCCACAATGCGACGACAAGTTATGAAAGTTTTAAAAAATTATGGAGAGATGTGGAGATACCTTCTACCGACTACTCATCCGGAGTTGTAGTGGAAACCCCAGCAGGTTGGGGAACAGGAATTTCAGAGATTAGCGGGTCATCAGGGTTATACTCGTCGGCCCAAGAAGTCTTGAGCTCCATGGATGAGCTTGAACCCTCATCAACTTTGTCCTTGCCCTTGAGCTTAAGCCTCTCTACCTCCATAGACTTTTTAATTTGGCGTCCACCCTCTGCTAAAACCTCAGTCTTTTCCCCTCCGAGGAAGGTCTGCATAAGTTGATTCTCATCGATATCCTCGACCTTTAAGCATTGCCTCTCGCTTTCAACAATCTTGTCCTATACATCAACTAAAGTGGAGGGATATTTCTTAATCCAGGAAATGTTCTGGGTCCGGATGATCTAAGCGAAAAATTCTATCAATAATTCATCAAATCCTTCTATCTCTTGCTCAGCTGCGGCAAGTTTAGGTGTAGCATTCAAGGCGGACTCAAGGGCTTCATTAGCATGTCCTTTAGCAAGAGCTGCTCCCTCCTCATCATGGGCAAGTTTATCCTTTAAGCCTGCCATTTATTTATCCTAAGAAGCCTTTTCCATGGCAAAGCGTTCCTATGTTGTTTTCAGCTCGACATTGACCAACTTGAGATCTTCTATTCCCTTTTTCATAGCTATGCTCTTGGCTGTTCGAATCAAGCTCAAGGTTGAAACATTTCTTCACATCTTCTAACTACGTTTTGTAGCTTTTGGCGTCCCTCTGAGCCAAGGTAAGAAGAGCTTGAGTATCTTCGAGTTGTTTCTCAGCCTTGTCTCTCGCCTTGGTATCGTGTTCAGCCTTTTCTTTAACTTTCACCACATCCATTTCCAGACGATGGATAACCACTGGGAGCTTCTTGGCATGGTTCTTCATTGTCAAATATTAAGTAGCCACGTAGCCTACTCGGTTAACGACTTCTGTGTCCCAATCATCGGAAACTGGCTCGAGATCCAAAACAAAGAGCATCCTGCCAAAATAGATGTCGGGAAACTGCTTCAGAAGACGCTCCAGCTTTGCCTGATTTTCAGGAGTAAGGATCACCTCCTGTGCAGTGGTAATATCAATGTTGCACTATCCTGATGGGACGAGAGCTTTCTCCCCTTTTTCTAAACCTTTGTTCGATTCTCTATGCTTGTCTTTGGATTCAGGATGCTTCTTGGAGGACTTATCCTAAGAAGGAATACCTTTCGGGGGAGCTGGAGCTTTGGGAAGTTGTTCGCCTCCCGTATGTGGCACTTGACGACTATAGTGCTTCTCGGGATCTTGTCTTGAAGGAGAACGAGAGCGTGTAGGATGAGGCTAATGGGAATCATAGTCTTTCTTACTATCTCTTCCCCGACTATCACTGCGATCATGCACGGTTATGGGATTGAGTTTGGGCGTGCACTCACGAAGTTCATGATGAGAATATGACAAGCAAGTATAAGAACCACGAGTACATACAGTGCATGAGTGTTGTGACATGTGATGCATGTGATGTGTGTGTCCCATTTGACCCTCCCTAACAGACCAGGGCCTGGAGCTAGGCTCGTATCTACAATTCCCTTTTCTTTGATTGGGGTGGATTCTTCCACGGAGATAGGGAAGAGTGGTTCTGCTCCAAAGTCTGCAGGTGTGTAAATGTTATCCGGCATGGGGAGCTTGTCTAAATCCCCATATATCTGTTACTCCATTAAAGAATCATGAGTCGAGGGTTTAGTCGGTGGCGGTGTTTTTTGAGATGAACCTACTTCGGGAACAGAGGCATCCTTAGGATCGTTGGCTCGAACTTCACCTCCTTTGTATACGTTCATCTCTTCATCATCTTGAACATCTATAGGCAAAGGACTTTTAGGGAATTCTATTGCCTTTGTAGCTTCCGTGGTCACTTCCCCCTCAGTAGAGGGCATGCTGCTAGATTCCTGAATCTCCAAAGTAGGAGGCATATACTTGCCATCCTTACCAAGCCCGAATATTACATCAAGAAGACGATGTTTGTGAAGGTTCTCATCGGTTATACATTGCTTAATCTTTAGATAATCAGATTTTCTCTTTATGAGGCGGGACAAGCGATCTTCACACACTTCACCCTCATGCTTCTTGGGGTTGGAAACTGTGAAAAGAAATTAAGTATTAGTGCTTTGATTTGTGTAATTAAATCAGATACTGGAGGATCTAAGGCTTACTTGACTGTAACCATCTCCTTGCACACCCAGCCTGATGCTTTATATAGAACCACCCAGATTTAGCAACCCCCAGATTGCTATGTCCCTCACTCAGAACTTTTTTGGCGGGGATAGACTCAAAGAAAACGAAATTTGGGGTCCCTATCGAACGATGTTTAAAATGATAGTAAAAATTCAAGTCCTTATAAACAAGCACGGTTCCCAGAATCTCTGCGTTTGCAATGTATAAGGTATATAAAGTAACATAAGCATTGGAATGAAGCTGCATATAAGTAATATGTAGTTGCCACAAGAGGTCAACAACAATCGAAGGAAATGGAGGAATATCGCCTATCGAACACATGACCTTGCTGATGGCCATATATCCTTTCGGAGCAGAATGGGGTCAATCCCCCTTTTTCTGGGGTTTTAACATCAGCCCATGGGATCCCGTATCTCAAGCAAATTTTCTTTAACTTCAAATCATCCAGTTTGGAAGCTATGGAATCACTCGGCTTATCTAATTTTCCAACACCTTGAGTTCGTCAGGAGCTCGATCATCTTCCTCTTCTTCAAGGAATGTGCTCTCAGAAGGTGTTGATTCTGCGTTAATATCTGTCTCATAATCAGATCCAGATTATTCTGATCCGGGTCTGACGGAAGTACGTCAGGATTATAGCAGCTTGACGAACCTGGATCTGCACTCTTCTCTGATAATCTTGCTGAGCGTCTATCAGACATGTCTGTTTTGTTGATAAACAAGCATAAAAAGAATTAGATCTTAAACACCCATGACCCCCGTGTGTGTGCGAGTGTCAAGCGTGTATGGTACTGAAAATAAAAGCATGTAGTGAAGTAGATAAGAGAATAATTAGTCATCACAGGTCTTTAAGTTAAGTCACTATTCAAATTCAGTTCAAGAAGTATGTCTCAAAGGCTCTAACCTACTTGTTCATTGGTTCGTTCGGGTTATAGTTGATTTTTGGCTGAAGTATAAATTGACTTGTTTGATTAGTTGACGCTGTGAAGTCGACTGGAGTCGTATAACGAGAGTTGGTTTGAAGATAAATTGATCCATGAAGATTTCTGAGGTGGCTCGTGATAAGGAATCAGCTCACGAGGAAGGGTCGGCTCATGATGTGGCTTGACCAACAGACATGCAGCGGCTCGCCCAAATAATGGCTCATGGTAGGGGTTGACTCATAGAGAGGAGTCCGGTTCGTGATAGCATAAGGCTCGTGATAAAGTACTCATCTATGATGGTTCGCGAGTCACTACCACGACACGCCTCACCATATGAGCCAGTACCTTGTCCCCATGCACGACCCGATCCGACTCCTATTTCTTCACCATGACCCGAACGGCTGTAGCTCACTCCCTCTCTCCAACTATTGCCACAAACCGAGTCCCAACAGTGAAATTATCTTCAAGTTTCTCAGCCCTTCTTCCTCAATCCGCCATCGTTTAGTATACCACTCCTTTTAATTCCAAACTCCACCTGTCTCCTCGAATGACAACACCACAATAACACTATCCACAGCTTAATCGTCAACCAACGAACCAGCGCATGTTCTCGAGGCCACCATCCAAGCGCTATTGGCATCATCGGCAATGGAAGGTCACTAGCAACGTCAATAATGGAGTTCTCTGTGGCAGAAGACTAGGATTCATGTGAGAAGTGATTTGTTGGTTCGCAAATCATGTAAATCAAAGGCACAAATCATAAATAAAGGGTTGAATACCTAATAATCGTGTTCGAGAATAGGTGATCTGAGTTAGAGGAGATTAGGGCTTCGAGGGGAGAAAAGAAGATCACGAAAGTAAAAGTGAAAAGGAAAGGTGAAAGAGTGAATGATTGGCTTATATAGCCTTTTTGAAGACTCTTGGTCTCCTTTTTCTATCCTGGCAGATCAGCTTGGCCCGGTGGACCACGAATGCTCAAATGATCCCGCTGTTTCTCGTGCAAAAGCACGCTCCGCTGTTGGTTCGTACAATCTCCAGATGGCACGATCCCTAGCCTGACTTAGTAACCAAGATTTTGGGAAGGTTATCGAACTAAAAAGTTGAGACCTTTTATCTATAGGTGAAATGAATTTCTTCAAAACTGTTTATGGAAATTTGGGGACTTACCTGAAGCATTGCTCGCGATATGCTCTAGAATTCAAAGATTAGGAGATGACCAATAAACAACGAAATAGTTGGAAACTCAGAGATGTATATATACTCGTCAAAGGACATGGTCTTTTGAAACATCGTGGCCTTACAAACAAATACGACTGTTGACTCTCACCGTTTCAATAAAAGAAGGTTCAGTAAATTCGAAGCACGTTCCATCCTAGATATAATGTACTTCGATGGGGAAAAATGTTGGCTAGCTTTTTGATCAAGCCACCAAGAGTACAAATATTCGTAGTTAGATAGATGAAGATTTACACATCCAAACTCAAGAAAAATGTAGCACGGCTCGTGAAGTCCAGGAACCTACTCCTGACCAACCTCCTCGACCCGCTCGTGATGAGGAGACCATGACCCGTTCGCGATGAAGGACCATGGCCCGCACATAATGAATGCTTTATGACCCATGTGTATCAAGGGTTACGAGCCGACCCTGTATCCAGGAAATGGAGGTCGTGACTTAGTCATCCATGAACCGATAATCCAGGATCTGATGGCACATGTCCATAACTGCCATATTGACCATTTCTCCATCAAGCCATAAACGACTCCGAGATCCTCGTGATGGTGCCACGTGTATTCACAGACCGCTTGTAGAAATCACCTATAAATAGCCCAGCACTTGACATTTTTGAGGATCTTTTGGCAATTCAGAGCTTTGATTCCACCATTATTGTACCTTCGTCATTTCTAATCCGAGATATTTTGAAATTGTTGAGTGAATCACTATTGTAAAAGTGATATTGAGAGAATATTGTGAATGTACTTGCATTCAAACATATGATCAAAGTCATATAAAGTAGACGTAGGCTCTATAATGCCAAACCACTATAAATTTGGTGCGTTTGTTGTTTTTTCTTTCATTTCTGGTGTTAATTCTCTGCAAATCAAGATAATTTAGGTGTTAGAACCATATTTTGGTCTAACAATATACGCATGTTGCCGATATGTATATCACAAACAATATGTTTTCATATACATGTATATTCGGAAGCTACCACATATGCACAATCCTATTCAAAACTACTAAGCAAGGGGAGTAAACTAGACATGATTATAACCCAGCAAATAGAAATGCACCAGTATGAGTAAAGCATGGGCCAGTGCATGCGACGACTAAGGGTTAGATTCAATTCCAAATTAAAATGAAAAAATTGCAAATATGCAAGCACACACCCATGACCAAAATTGCGCATATAGCCAAACTATTATTGTTGTATATGTATTCCTCGTGCATATAACATATCATGCACACAACAAAACTAAATGGCCCAGATCACAAAAATGGATAATGCAATCATTTATAAAGCATAGCAATTGTAATGGAACAGATGCGCAAATGATATAAGACAAGGTGGGTTTGTTGTATATACGCATGTTATCGATACATGTATACACAAACAAAATGTTTGTATATACATGTATGTGTGATAACCACCACATAAACTTGATCATGTTCAAACCTAAGCAAGGGAAGCAAACTATACATGATTATAATATGGTAAATAGAAATGCACCAGTAAGAATTAAGCGTGAGACAAATGCATGCAACAACTAAGGGTCAAATTCAATTCTAGTTTAAAATGAAACATGTGCAAATATGCAGAAATTCATGTATGAAGTGTCTAATATACCTACAGTAGTTGTGGTCACTTTTCAAGCTAGGGGGCGAGACTTAAGCTTGTGGTTCATGTAGAGCTGTCTGACAACAACAAGAACATCGTCAGAAGTTGGTGGGATTAGTGTAAGCAAAAGCATCCACTTTTGACTAGCGTTATTCCACCAACTCAGTCGATGTTCCTATAGCTGCGAAAATCCCCACTGCAACCACAAGCTCATATAATTCCAAAAGATCTAATTTTCCAAAGGTATTGTTGATTGCACATGTAATATTTTGTATGCTACCTTAGAGGCCTTAAAGTCCTTCAAGTAAGAAGCACTCTAAGGTAGCATACAAATTATTACTTGTGCAAAAACCACTAAGTAAATCAACCTATAATCACAAGTAAGAGACACTCATCAGAAACCACTAAATATAAATCGAACAAAAAATTCCTGTATAAAGTGTCAACATACCTACAGTATCTGTGCTTCTTTTTTGAGCTAGGGGTGAGGCTCAGTCTTGTGGTTTCGGAGGAACGATTGACAACTATATGAAAGTTGTCAAAAGTTGGTTGGATTAGACTAATCAAAAGCAACCCCTTTAGACTAGCCTTATCCCACCAACTCAGACATCATTCCTATTGTTGCGAACAGCTTGACCGAAACCACACGGTCAAGACTCACCTCTAACCAGTGCAAAAACCACTAAGTAGACCAATCTATAATCGTAAGAGACACTCGGTAGAAACCACTAAATACAACTCGAATAGAACATAATATATTTTTTATATTGTTGCCTCATATATTTGGGTTGTCCGTCATCATGTTTTGATTCTATAATATCTAGTCTTATCAGTTTTGACCAAGTGTAGTAATTGTTCTTATCAGTTTTGAGCAAGTGTATTTATGCTAACAATCAATATATACACGTAAATACTAAGTCATGTTTACAAGCATGCAACATCAACTAACGCATAAAAGCAACAAGGAGCAGCAAAGTACCAAGCATGCATGGATGCCAGACATGCAATAATAAACACATCACGACAATAGGAGTGTATGATTTATCACATATATAAAACTCATACATATATAAATCAAAATAAAAACAAGTGTACAAAATACCATGAATAAAATACAAGTGCTGCAAGAAACAAATTCTTATCAGTATAGCAACAGGTATTAAATTATATAAAATCGCATTTAAGCTAAGAATTATATAAACCTTTATACAAATATTACATTTTTTGGGGTGAATGTATAAACTGATCCAAATCACTTAAATTGGTCAATCAAAATCAAACTAGAAAATAGGAGTTTCACAACTAATCATCATTGTCATACGAGTGTATTCGAGTTCATGCTTAAACATAAACCATGCTTAAGATAAGTGGAAAGATTGAGCAAAGAAATAAACAAAATCACCTACAATTTTCCAATCGCTACAATGCTCAAGATAAGAGGACGGATCTGAAATAAAAGCATCAGTTCATATCAAAAACTCTAATTTGAAGGAGGAATACACTTTCACTTTCATTCATGCTCGACTAGTAACAGTGGATCGCGATTTGCAGGTGGTAGTAAGGCGATTTGGAGGTGACCAGGCAAGGCGATTTAGGAAACGGTGGAGGGTTTCGTCTATCGTATCTTATTTTTATTTTATAAAGCATAAAAGGCATGAGAAATAATTTTAGGATATGCATTTTTTCACATCCAAAGGTAATAGTTGTTTTTTCTCAAAAGATAGACATCGGTTGTTTTAACAATGGATATTTAGAGAACCATTTAACATTGCTTTAAAATTACTAATGTTCAAAGAACTTTTAACATCAATGGTTTTACAAGCCAATGTTAAAAGGATGATGTCAATTCAACTTTATCTAGTAGTGATGGTTCTAAATGTACTACTCTAGCGCTTCTCTCGGATGAGCTTCTCAATAGCATCCTTAAGGTAATGACAACCGTTTATATTGCAGCCAAACATGTCGTGGAATTTGCAATATTTGCTGGAATTCTTCTCTCGGTCAGTAGAATCCCTAGTGTTTGGCTACTTGTACTGAATAGTGTTACCAGTCTCTAAATAGATTGTCTCTAACTTAGAGTTGAGCGAAGAGTAGACCTTGCAAATTGGGTAGTGATCACGCTTCTTTGGATCTCCAAGTTGCTGGTTGTTGCAGCCACCTGACTTGCCATTGTTAGGCTTAGGCTTGAATGGGGCTATCCCTTTACCCTTGTCGGAAGATTCCTCGACTTGTTTTCCCTTGATGCTATCTTGAACCATTCTCAGGTGTGGGTTGGGAGAATGGCTAGTCTAAGCTACGCTGTTTCTGTGTAACACCCCAAAATTTAATACACTATAACCATATTTGAGGATATTAAAATGGGAATAACTTAAGTAAATATTTAGAATTAAGTGGAAGCGGCAACACTGTTGCGTTCATCTCAGAATTCTGGTTCAAATAGACCCCAAGTTTACGTAAAACGAATAAAGCATGTAAAAGTTATGAGCATCAGAAGTTTGTATACACATAAGGCTCGTATATATATAAACATATTAATAATAAAATATTCCAGAAGAAAAACGAGACAACACAGGAAAATAGCCCATTGGGGGTCGATAGACACCCCATAGGTGTTCGACCCACTCAAGGGTGTGTCGACCCTAGGGTCGACCCACCCGTAGGAGGGATGACCTTGTGGTCGACCCACCCTAGGTCTGGGAAAATTGTGGACTGCAGATTAGGACTGTTTTGTGGCCATATTCTTTGTTGACTCAGAGCTGCGTGTGCAAGAACACCTATAAATAGGCTAGTAGAGCCTAGCCTAAATCTCATATTTTCTGAGAGACTGCCTAAGCTCTGCCATTCTTCTTCCTCCTCGAATATCTTCAGAAAAATAGAATAATTAGTCTAAGGAATTTCTGATTCAAGATGTGGAGGAAAAGAATGTATATCTGCAAATGGGTGTTTAGAATTATAATTGAAGCAAGGTTAATTCTTGGATCTGATCAATTTAAATTTCTCCTTTTTCTCCTTTTTTCTTTTAGTTTGAGATTTGTGAATCCATGGTTATCTAGGTTCTAGATTCAGTTAGGGGAGCCGTGGAATGCTAGGTCTAGACCAGATTCATGGGTTGGAAAGCTATTACGTGAGTGGATTTAAGTTATACCTTTTTGATAATGGTATATTTATTGTTTGACATTCCCCGTTAATATGCATAGTAAATCAGATGGAATGATTAATCTACTGAAATTTGAATCTGCTGAAACGTATAAACACATTAAAATATGTGGAAACAATTATTGTTGTATACATACATGTTCTAATAACTTGTTAATTGGATACTATAAGTTAAGTTACAGTGAGATTGGGATAATTACATGTTAATCTGTGGCATATTATGTACTTGAACCTTTAACTGTAAGAATTGGGATAATTACTTGTTAATTTGTTAGAATGGAATAATTACATGTCATTCTTTTAAAATGGACTTAATTACATATTAGGAAGAAAATGCGACATGGTAATAAGTTAAAATGGACTAAATATGATATTAAGTATGTTATGTAAAAATAGATTACAGTAAAATATGGAAGAATGGATATGTCTAAATTTACTATGAAAATGTGCATATAATAGGAAATAAATAAATGGAATAAATTATAATTAATGGAAAAGAATGAAAGTTACAATAATAAAATAATTTGAATGAACGAGGAATGATAATAACCTATTATAATTAATTACATTAATAAGAATGTTATATAATAGGTAGGCTTGTCCTAGGGACAAGTGGAAATTATAACATAAAGTTATTATAAATGGAAAAGAAACTTATTATTAAACCTTAGTTAAAGGGAACTGGGTTAATAAGTAAACAACAACAAGTTGTAGTGACAGTGTAAGATGAAATTATGATTAAATAAGAAAGAATGAGGTAAACTTATGGAGTGAAATAAGTTATATTTAATCATATATAATAAGTGATATGTTAACAGAAAACATGTGGACTGAGATAAAATATACTTAATTATATATTAAGTAGAACATGTTATTGTAACTATGAATTCAGACAATGAAATACATGGTAATAATATAAAGATTGTAGATTACAGACCTTGGATTACAATCTAGGAAATAATATGTTATGGCTTATTAATAAACTTAAAATGGAATAAGTTATAAAAATGAGGTTAATAAGCAAGAGAAACTTGGTAACTTGAATAAGAATTTAATATGATTGAAATAACCAAGTTAACTGGGAATCTGATAAGGTAGAGCAAGCGCGTAATTAAACGGTTAGACATAGGGTCTAATATCACGTTAAACTGATGCGCTTGGACCAGTTCGTATGTCTGAAGGTGAATAACCCAACATGGTAGATCATCATGGTGTCATAGGACATGAGGGGAGCACACATCCGTCTAATTATTCTTCCTATTATTCTGCTGATATTACGTTGGCTCTAAAGGACTGAAAGGGGAAGCACAGTTTCCTGGGTCGTGGAGGGTACTCCCGGTAGTCCTCTGTTCGGCGACAGCGTTAAGGTTGTGCTTGCAGAGTTTAGGTCTGCGCATTACTACCTAGTGAGTATACCTTGACTGCTATAACAGGGAGTAGTCAGAAGGCTGTAGGGTGGCATAAGTGATTCGACGATCCGGTTGCCTTGTGACTAAGCGGGTTATGACCATTTTCTCGGGTTGCCTTTGGCGGGTCTAACCATATGCTTGATAGCAGTCGTCGGGTACCAACCATTGATAGTCAGCGTAATGCGTGATGTGGAAAAACGGGGAGCTAAACCATAGATCATCGACCTTTCGTTATCAAAGCTTTGTTTGCGGGACATGCCAATTAGGATGTTGTTTGTTGTTTTCCTAGGCCACGTCACTAGCTCTCAATTCTGTTTGTCTTTCACTAGTTTAGGTTGGGGTCGGATGGGATTATAGCCACTGAAAATGCATACCTTAGCATCTGTGTATACAAATATCTGAAAAGCTCCCGATCGAGTTTTGTATTTCTTGTACAACCCTGTTACGGAACTCAGTGCATAATAGAGAATATATGCAGTTAAGGCATCGATAACGATTGACGATACGTACGTGAGAAAGTCTAGATACATGCATGTCTTCTCTGGGTGGTGTATCGTAGACTCTAGGGCATTTCTCTATGATGGAATCTGATTCGATCGAATGGTTCGAAGGTGGAAGTCCATACGCTTACGTAACATGGTGATGGTTGTTCAATGCAGAACGTAACATTGTTATATAGAGATCCGTACGTCGTTTCAGTGTTGGATAAGGGACTATGTATATTTCTGTGGCATTACGGCTGAGACTGTGTGAGTGGGGTACCATGAGATGTATCCTAATATTGGATGTAGCTACATATACTATGTTAGGTTAATCTACTGGGGAGTAAATGGGTACGACATGTGTGTAAGCTTTGAGTGCGGTTAACCCAAGTAACCTAATAAATAAGAAAATGTAACTGAATGTTATATGCAGGGTTATCCAAAATGTGTAGTTTAAATCCAATCACTAGAACTTGTGTTCTGACCCCCTCCTCATAACATACTCGCAGGTTAGATTTGGGGCAGAGATATGATAGCTTTGGATACTGGTTAGGCAGCACTATTATCTGGATAAGGCTATATTTTGATGATATTTTATTCCATTTTATTGTGAGATGTTTTCTGATCTCTGATATGTTTATTATCTCTGTCTTTTCTACAGGATACCAGACAAACATGGGTTTCGATTGATTAGAAATTTTAAAAAAAATTCAGTCTGTCAGAATTCGGGTTGTTACATCTGGTATCAGAGCATTAGTTTAGGATTCGTGTATAGATAATGAGTGAACGTATTTGTATTTCTAAAATATAAATATATTATATACACCTAGATCCATAGTTGAACCCACTAAACAGAAAGCGCATAACATGGTCAGAATTGGGATATCTGTTGTGCACTAAAGGAATGAATATGGAAATCTAAGACCCTTAGGCAATTTAGGTAGGAAGTTTACAGTATACTTTGTATGGAATAAAGATGAATCCCATGTGTTAGTATTTCAGGTTAGTGGGTTTGGTAGTGAAACCTTATAAATTGGAAAAGGTTAAATAGAGAAAAATGGATTAGGAATATATATAATTGAGAGGATTGACTTTGTGAGAGTGTCTATGAAAGCCTAGGTAAGTTGTAAACCCACTTTGAGTCTAACCCCCTTTGTTAACTTTTAAGAACTTGGAATTGTAAAATCTTTTAGAAGATGGTTTATGGTGTTTTCAAGTTTTGATCTTAAAAGTGTTTTTGACATTTAAAAAAAGTATGGAGTAGGTAAAGATCAGTGCCTAGGGAAGACGGTAAAAGCTTTGAGGCTATGAAGTAGGCAATGAGAATTATCTTGGAATAATGGTAAGTTCCTGCAGAATGCGTAAGCATTAAGAAACATAGGGTATTGCTTGAAAATGATTGTTGGTACACATTTAGGACTAGTGGTGAATACTAGATAGTGAAGGGCAAGTAAGTGTTTAGATCCTGTTGCTAATTTTCTTGTTGGGGGTAAAACCCTTTATCACATTTCTATTGGGATCATTCCGTGTTGGGTAGTTAGGGTAACACCTAAACCTGTTATTGATCTTTTCTGTCTGAGTGGGACATAGTCTTGAGATTTTTGGCCCTTAGTAGTAGCTGTGTAGAGCGTTTGTTTCTTGTTTAGTTGAAGGACTAGAAAACTTATTTGAAACTAAACTTAGATCAGAGGATTAAGTTAAATAAGCTATGAAAAGAGTAATGGTATAACTAAAAAGGAAACAACAAATTCAGTAAAGCAACAAACACGACAGTTAAAGAAATGGAAAATATTGAGAAAAGGTGAACAAGAATAATTTTTTCCAAGATAAGTTGAAAAAGAAAATATGTAATAAAGAAAATTTTCTTATATGGGTTATGCTTGGATAGGAAAATAGAGAATCTTTATAAAATCCAAGTACGGATAGAAAAGGTGACTAAAAGAAAAACGAAAGATGTGAAGCTTTCCGTTTTCCACCTTTTTATAACATAAGAAATCAAATTTAGAAAATTAGATTTCTCTGAAATTCGAAAAATAAAGTTGGTTGGTAGGGTTTTTGATGCAAAAATTGGATGAACTACGCTCTTGCTCAGTAAGAGTGTGGGAAAATTTGGACGAAAACGCATTTTTGTTCTCAAATATTGCATTTATATTGAAATTGCCAGTATATTTCGGATGTGTGCATCATGTTTTTAAAAGATTTTCGAAAATTTTGCATACATATAGGAGGTACTGCTTAGGCATACATGTATTACTATGTGTATTACACTTTGCAAGAGTACACAAATTGTTATGAAATTGGATGCATACATGATGGAAGTATATTATGCGGGGGATTATTTAATTTTGCCATTGTCAAATTTCGGGGACGAAATTTCCTAGGGGTGGAAGAATGTAGCACTCCAAAATTTCATGCACTATAACCATACTTAAGGATATTAAATTGGAAATTACTTAACTAAATATTCAGAATTAAGTGGAACCAGCATCACCATTGCGTTCATCTCGGAATTCTGGTTCAGATAGACCCCAAGTTTGCGTAAAACGAATAACGTATGAAGAAGTTATGAGCATTAATAGTTTGTATACACATACGGCTCATATATAAACATATTAATAATAAAAATTCTAGAAGCGAAATGAGACAGCGTGAGAAAATATCCCGTTGGGGGTCGACCGATTGGTGGACCCACTCGAGGGTGTGTCGACCCTAGGGTCGACCCATCCCAAATCTAGGGAAATTCTGGACTTCGAATTTGGACTGTTTTGTAGCCATATTCATTTCTGAATCAGCACTGTGTGTGCAAGAATACCTATAAATAGGCAAGCAGAGCCTAGCTTAAATCTCATATTTTCTTAGAGGCTGCCTAAGCTATGCCATTCTTCTTCCTCCTTAAATCTCTTCAGAAAAACAGAATGATTAGTCTAAGGAAATTCTGATTTAAGATCTGGAGGAAAAGAATGCATATCTACAAATGGCTGTTCATAATTCTAATCGAAGTGAGGTAAATTCTTGAATCTGATCAATTTAAATTTCTTATCTTTCTTCCCTTTTCTTTTTGTTTGAGTATTGTGAATTCATGGTTATCTAGGTTCTAGATTCACTTAGGGGAGCCATGGAATGCTAGGTATGGACCAGATTCGTGGATTGGAAAGCTATTAGGTGAGTGGATTTAAGTTATACCTTTTTGATAATGGTATATTTATCATTTGATATTCCCCGTTAATAAGCAAAGTAAATCTGCTGGAATAATTAATCTACTGAAATATGAATATGCTGAAATGTATAAACCTATTAAAATATGTGGAAACGATTACTGTTGTGTACATACATGTTCTAATAACGTGTTAATTGGTTATTGTAAGTTATGTTACAGTGAAATTGGAATAATTAGATGTTAATCTGTGGCATATTATGTAATTGAACCCTTAACTGTAAGAATTGGGATAATTACTTGTTAATTTGTTAGAATGGAATAATTACATGTTATTATTTTAAAATGGAGTTAATTACATATTAGGAAGAATATGCGACATGATAATCAGTTAAAATGGACTTAATATGATCTTAAGTATGACATATAAAAATAGATTACAGTAAATTTTGGAAGAATGGATATTCCTAAATTTACAGTAAATAGATAATTGTAACCACGCTTAGACACGAGGTTAAAATCAACTTGTGGTAGAAGTCTGCCTGGAACCGCCTGGCAAATCCAACATCCACAAGTTGTTAATTTAATGTAAGGGATCTAGTGCGTAAATATACATTTAACAGTGCTAAGACAAGAGATTAAGTCCAACTTGTGGTAGAAATCTGCCCGGAACTGCCTGGCAAATCCAACATCCACAAGTGGTCGGTTTAATGTGATTAGTCTGGTGCATAAAGATATATATGAATATGTACATATAACAGGAAAGAAATAAACAAAATAAATTGTAACTAATGGAAAAGAATGAAAGTTACAACAATAAAAGAATTGGAATGAACGGGGAATGATAATAACCTATTATAATTAATTACATTAATAAGAATGTTATACAATAGGTAGGCTTGTCCTAAGGACAAGTAGAAATTATAATATAAGTTATAATAAATGAAAAAGAAACTTATTAGTAAACCTTAATTAAAAAGAACTAAGTTAATAAGTAAACAAAAACAAGTTGTAGTGACAATGTAAGATGAAATTATGGTTAAATAAGAAAGAATGAGGCAAACTTATGGTGTGAAATAAGTTATATTAAATCATATATAATAAGTGACATGTTAACAGAAAACATGTGGACTGAGATAAAATATACTTAATTATATATTAAGTAGAACATGTTATTGTAACTATGAAATCAGACAATGAAATACATGGTAATAACATAAAGATTGTAGATTACAATCTAGGAAATAACATGTTTTGGGCTAATTAATAAACTTAATGGAATAAGTTATGTAACGAGGTTAATAAGCAAAAGAAACTTGGTAACTTGAATAAGAAGTTAATATGATTGAAATAGCCAAGTTAACTGGGAATCTGATGAGGAGAAGCGCGTAATTAAACGGTTAGACATAGGGTCCAATAACACATTAAACTGATGCGCTTGGACCAGTCCGTATGTCTGAAGGTGAATAATGCAACGTGGTAGATCTTCGAGGTGTCATAGGACACAAGGGGAGCGCATGTCCTTCTGATTATTTTATTGATATTCTACTAGCTATGAAGTACTGGAAGTGGAAGCACGCGGCTTCTTGAAACGTGGAGGGTACTCCTAGCAGTCCCCTGTGTGGTGACAATGTTCAGGCTGTGCTCGCAGAGGTTAGGTCTGCGCGTTACTACACAGTGAGTATACCTTGACTACCACAATAGGGGGTATTCAAAAGGCTGTAGGGTGGCATAAGTGATTCGACGATCAGATTGCCTTGTGACTATGCGGGTTACGACCATTTTATTGGGGTGTCTATGGCGGGTCTAACCATCTGTTTGATAGCAGTCATCGGATACCAACCATCGACAGTTAGCGTGATGCAAAAAGACAGAGAGTTAAACCTACAGATCATCGACATTTCACTATCAAGGCTTTGGTTGCGGGACATGCCAATTAGGATGTTGTTTGTTGTTTTTTGGGCCACGTCACTAGCTCTCAATTATGTTTGTCTTTCACTAATTGAGGGAGAGAACGGGTGGGACCATAGCCACTAAAAATGCAGACCTTAGCATTTGTGTATACATATATCTGAAAATCTCCCGACCGAGTTCCGTGTTTCTTGTGCATCCCTGTTACAGAACTCGGTGCATAGTAGGGAATATGAGCGGTTGAGGTATCGAGTACGATTGACGATACATACATGAGAAAGTCTAAATACATGCATGTCTAGTCTGGGTGGTGTATCATAGACTCTAGGTCATTTCTCTATAATGGAATCTGATTCGATCGAATGATTCGGAGGTGGAAGTTTGTACGCTTATGTAACATGGTGATGGTGGTTCTATGTGGAACATAACATTGTTATACAGAGATCTGTACGTCGTTTTGGCATAGGATAAGGGACTGCGTATATTTCTATGGCATTACGGCTGAGACCGTGCAAGTGGGGTAACATGGGGTGTACCTTAATATTAGGGTTAGCTACATATATTGTGTTAGGTTAATCTACTGAGGAGTAAATGGATATGACATGTGTGTAAGCCTTGTGTGCTATTAAACCAAGTAACCTAATAAATAAGGAAATGTAACTGAACGATATATATGGGGTTATCCAATATGTGTAGCTTAAATCTAGTCACCAGAACTTGTGCTCTGACCCCCCTCCTCGTAACATACTCGCAGGTTAGATTTGGGGCAGAAATATGATAGCTTTGGATACTAGTTAGGCACTATTATTATCTGGGTAAGGTACTATTGTTATCTGGATAAGGCTATATTTTGATTATATTATATTTTATTCCATTCCGCTGTGAGACGTTTTCTGAGCTCCGATATGTTTGTTATCTCTGTCTTTTCTGCATGATACCAGATAAACCGGCATAGATTTCTGTAGATTAGAATTTTGAAAAATATTTGGTCTATCGGAATTCGGGTTGTTACATTCTGCGTGCTTCTTCATGGCACAGAAAATGATTAGCCTATTCATAGAAAGTCTCTAAGGTCTTTGGCTGCTTCCTATCGATCCATGCTCCAAATTCGATATTGGGCATAATGCATTTTGCAAGTTGAACCAAGATGGTGCGAGGATCTAGATCCTTGACTTCCACCAGGGCATTGTTAAAGCATTCGAGGTAACTCTTAAGTGTTTCCCTCTTTCACGGGTAGAGGTTAGAAAGAGTCAGGGTGTCCTTTGGTCTTGTGACGTGCACCCTAAATTGCTTCACCAGCTCAAAAGAAAGATGGTCGAAAGTAGAGATGGATCTTCCCAGGAGCTGGAAGAACCAGAGAAGAGCAACGCCATTAAGGAAAAATGGGAAGCACTTTCATTTAATTGTGTTGGTGGCTCGACTTGTGTCCATATGCCACTCATAACGGTTAAAGATGTTACAGGGATCAATCTTCCCCTAGTAACCCGTCAGTTGAGACATATTGAAGCTTCACGGTCATTCGGTATCATGGATGGCCTAAGTTAAGGGGTTACGCCTCATATTGGTTTTCCAAACGATGGTGGCATACCACCATGTTTCTCTAACGATACTTCAGATCAGGTTGGTGGGAACGGAGGGCTGAACCTCCATTGGATTCCAACGGTCGTTGTCCATCTTGGGAGTTCAGGACCATAGGCATCTTCTGTGGTGGACACCAGGATCGCCTTTAAATAGGTCTTTAACCTCAATTGCTTGATTCTGTTGAGGTTGGCTGGGAGGAACATGGGCCTGACTATATGTTGGACGCATAGGTACTAATTTCCAAGCGACGACAGGAAGGTTCTATCGTGGAGGGTCGGGTACTTGTTCCTTGACCATCATTGTTAGGACACAAATGAGGATGATCGCGTTGACGCATTTCCTCACTGATAGTAATGGTAGTTATGTTACTATTGCCATTTTCATTAGTATTAATCCTCCTACTTTGGCTATGGTTTCCATAATAAGCGTCGAAAGAAGAGATTTTTGAAACATTTGGTTAAGGGCAAGGGTTTCTACTACCTTTGAAGCAAGAAACGTCTTGTTGAGTGTTTTCATGGAGTCGTTGCAGCAATAGATGTTGGTTTTCACTTGGTCGTTAAGCTATCTCGTCCTATCTTCAAATTTCTTGTTAAGTTCGAAGAATTGGGCTTGAGTAACCGAAGCCTCAAGGTTAAAGGTGGTAGCAATTTCCATATCGACCAAATTTTCTAAGGGTTGAGGCTGAGGAGAAGTTTCCATGTCAGTGCCAGTGGAAGTTTCGACCATATTATTCTCTTCTTTTCTAACCATTCTAAGCGAACTCAGGAGCTAGGTCTATAGAACCTATAAAGCACTTCTAGTTCGAAATGGAAGACAGTTGGAAAGAGGTAAGGTTCTTCGAGTTCCCACTAAAAGCACCATAATGTTGACATGCAAAATTGGCGCAACACCTGAGGATTTCCGAACTAATGGAAATAAAGTTTCGCGTACGGAAAAATAATACACGAGAAAGAACACAATATTTATAGTGGTTTGTTCAGACTGAAACTACATTCACTTTAAAGGCTTTATGATTTTATTCACTATTGAAGAAGTACAATGGTGGACATCATTCTTACAAAGGAATTAGTAGTGTCTAAATTCTAAACAGTCCTTGTTTCCAAAGTCTCTTTGTTGTTCAAATCCTTGAGAAATATGTTATTTCTTCTTCCTAAAGCTTTAAGGTTCGTTAATGATGTCCATGGTTTAGGTTTTCTTCACAAATATGTCAAATCAGCCAAGTGCCAGCCTAGAAAACGTTGCAGGCCATGGGTATTTATGTGTAGTGGAGTAGGTGGGATTATGTAAGGTTATGGGGACCATGCCCAACATTTATATCCCCGCGGTACCAATATGGGAACTTGTCCTATTTCTTGGAACTTTCTTTGGAGCTTGGCTGGTTGAAGCCTTCATCCTTTACACCTTCGTATCCCGCTTTTCGTACTCGAGATTGTCGAGTTGGATATTTAGAAATTTTGGAGAGGCTCTTTTGGTGATACGAATTTGGTGTATAGGGTATTTCATATCCGGGGTGTGTATTAGAAATACCGACATGTCCCTAGGTCACTTTCCAAAATATTGCTTGACTTCACACACGAGTATTTGTACCCCTCTATACCGATCCATGGTTTTCATTTCTTTTTTGATTGTTTTTGTTGGGACACGAAACGATACAATGTGGTGGGACACGAAAAAGGAGTTGGTGTGAGTTTGAGGAGAATGTGGATCTGGATACGAAATTTGCGGCGAGACTAAGTACCAATCTCGAACTCTTTGCCATCTTTGAGCAGTCTCATTGAGTCGTGACGACCACACTTGTTTGACCTTGCGCGGGTTTGCCTGAGTATCTTGGCGACATGTCAGGATGTTTGGTCACGCGATGGACCGAATCTTATGGGCTTGGGTTACTTTTGGGAACCATACCAAATGACTGGTTAACACCATCCTTCAACTTCAGATCGACCATCAAGCTCCCGTGTCGCTTCGTCTTCGAATCCGTCACCAAGCTTTAATGCTGCTCCAACGTCAAGTCCATCCACGCGCTATGAGGGTCCTTTGAAAATGTATCTCGTCCGTTCAAGTCTACCATCCTTGCACTCTCAATCAATGGACGACACTATGTGCCTTTGATCGATAAGCACCTAAACTCTAACGAACAAAATATTTCCTAATGTCGGATCATCAACAAATGACGTTTTAATCTAAACTAAGTAAAAAAAAACCAACCATGAAACCAATAGTCATACAAACCATAAGCTAGCATACAAACACCCATAATGACAATAATAAATCAAATATGACCTATCTATAGCAACTAAAGTGAAATATATGTCCAAATAGTCTAAATCTAGCAATATGGTCAAAATGGTGCAATATGGCGGACAAACAGCTAAATAACGCACACACCAGCACGGCATTGGGTAAAAGGTGGTAATAATGGTTAAAACTACTTAAATTTCTTTTTAACCTTTTTATTAATTATTTACTAGATTCAATTGCCTTACATATTATATTTTATAACCAAAATCACTTAAAACATCAATATTATACTATACCGAAAAATATAATCAGTTGAGGGATAATATCACTTACCTTAGTCAAATCAGCCTAAACAAGCTCTATAACAAAAAGCTCCTCAACACGAGTCCATAGGAAGAAACGATGTCCACTTTCGACCTCGTATGAAAAAGTTACATAAGTTATAAGTTTTCACATTATTTATATAACAAAATGTCATTAACACTTAAGCTAATTACTTAATTACCTTAACCCCCCTTCTCATAATTACCCTTCTTTGCCACACACAAGCTACATGCAAGAAACCTACCAAGCTCCCATTATCTCTCTCCTCCTTTCTCCCTTCACGATCAGCGAAATAAAAAACCGTCGAATCCGTCATTCCTCTATACGCATGCTCTCTGAGATCATCACCACGAGACCCAAGTCGCAGTCCCATAGAAAACGTGTTAGCCATGCTCCTCCAACCTTACTAGGTTACGTTTTGCATGCGTGCACTAATCGAGCTAGGATTTGTTGGGAAGGTGCAATTGTTCGAGAGAAATACAATGTTGAACTCCGTAGCGTAAATTATCCCTCCTATATTCGACAATCCTCAACGCTAGGCCACCATCCATTCGCGTCCATCTCAACAATCATCACCAAACTCAAAGAAAATCATATGGGTTTGTAGAGAAACTCATTTCATGAATTTAGAAACTGATTTCATGATTTTATAAGGAGTAAATCGATAGGAGTTATATTTTGAAGGTGGATGAAGAGGCGACCATAACCAGGTAATGGAATGGTGCTCTTTCGTGATACATGAATTGAAATGGGATGGGTTGGAGAATTATAAAGGGCATTAGTTAGTTAAGTATTATTTTATTCACAAACAGGTCCCAAAACCCCATGAACCCCAGTAGACATGTGCCACCCGCCATCATTAGTCTCAATACCAAAATCGATCGTATGTGGAAGTTTGTTTTTAAAACTAGAATTACTTTGTCAATTTCTTACAGGAATTGACACATGTTTAATTTACACCGCATTGAACTGTATGTCCTTTTTCTACGAAACTTAACGACGTATAACTCACTACGATGATTCCAAAAATATAACCACTGACTAATATAAACTCGAAATATAATGATTCATGTACTCATTTTCCATGTAACAAATAATCCGCACTCAATGGAACTAATCCCAAGTCCCGATTCGATCATTTATGGAAAATCCCATTTTGGAACCATCAATTGAATTATTAACGATCGATATTTAAATATCTGATTGTCAAAATTTGGGTTGTTACATTCTTCCCCCTTAAAGGATTATGTCTCTAAAATCCTCAAGGACAAAACAACACAATTTAACACTCTTGAACAAGTGGCGAGACAAGACAAATGTCACTTAATGCTCTCAATAACAACCACTGGAGTGATCATAACAAAGGAAATAGATTCAGAATTTGGCATGGAGACAACAATCTCATACCTAAATATAACCACAATCAAACTCGAGATGGATAAATCTCTGTCTAACACCCAAGTTGTACACTTATTTTCCAAACAAATGAATGACGAAAACAAAAGTGACAACTTACTAATTTGGAAGACAATTCAACGTAGCATTGCAAATTGAATTTCTTTCCAAATTTTGCAAAATTCATGGAAAATTTCGGCAGCACCTCCCCAATATGGCTTGATCCAGAAAAACCACAAATCGCCATGTAAGGCATGTGATGACCCGTCGTACCCACTGGTGCTCATAACTAAAAATATGCGCTGTACAAGCACCCGACCGGTGTAAAGCGGTCGTCATGAGAAAGAAATAGTAGAAAAGAAGAGAAAAAGGAAAGAAAGAAGGAAATGGAAAAGAAGAGACAGGAAAGAACATATAATTCGACCAAAGAACTTGTCATATATCTCACAGTGCATCAAATAACATATAATAATCAAATCAAAGTTATAAAACAACCGTGACAGTAATAACTATATAAATCTCATAATCATAGTATGTAGGCTCATACAGTTATACATAACATATACATGAGATAAGTAAACTCAATTGATACACCATCTTTAACGGAACACATAACACTGTCAAGGATCCATAGTGTGACACAACGGAATAAACAATAAGGATACAAGTATAAATATGTAAAAAATGGCCTCCTACAAATCCACTTGTGCAGCTCTGAATAATATATGAACCTATCACTTGGTCTACTCATCAGCATCGTCAATGAGAACCCAAGGTAATAAGATATAAATAAAACACTAGGTCATACAAAAGTTTGGTGTGAGCGATAAAAAAATCTCAAAGTATGGTAAAAGTCATAATAGTATATGCGGCGTGGAGGGTATGGAGAACATGTATGTCCTTTCCCTACATCCATTGAGTTAGCACATATCAAACGATATATGCTACACTATGATAAACATCATATATATAGAGTGTGATAAATGTCTAACTACTAATGGTGATAAACAAGTAAACAACCATAACTTCCATGAACCATCATTACAGTCACTCACTCGATGCGCAAAGCATAGGATGCTTAATACTTTGGTCACCAAATCCATCGGGGCTACGGTGGGACCAACTGCCTTGGTCTCCACCCAATTCTCGCCTTGATCAACTGCCCTTGAGTCCAGCCAACTCTCTCTATAACCCACTGCCTTGGTCTATAGCCAATAGCCCTGGTCAGTCCACACTTCCCAGGATCTGGGGTCCGAGCCGAAGCAGTCCGCACTACCCTGGCTTTAATTCGTCTACATGCCTCTTCTCCCAAAGGGGTATCAAAACAGTGAATATCGATAAATTCTTTGCACACGTTCCCGAAACAGAAAACATTACTAGACTGTCCATAAAACTCCCATCTGAAGTCATATCAATATGGGAACTAACCTCATGGTCAACGTATGTCATGGGATATCATCCTATGTCTCCCATCTCTCTCTCCCTGATAGTCAACTCGGTACGACTTAATGTCGTCTTTTCTGCATCTTGGAGGAAGCAATCCATTGCAACATCCTTGCTCTCTATTATAGAATCACCAACCTAGAATCATCATCATCGATTGACGAATCACTGCATAAAAGCACCACATCCTTGCCTCTACCCAAAGCCACTGATCGAAGAGCCATCATATCAAAACCACTATCGAACGAACCATCATATCTTGCTCCTCGAAATATGATCGTCATCAATGTCAAATTGGGTAAAATGGCAACGACAATAGGAATGGATATCGACTATTGCAAAATAATCAATAAAGACTATCAGATCATCTATATAACCAAAATTGGTTAAATACACATCTAGAAAAAATGTCCAGGATTCATTGCGAAATCCAGCTCATTGCCAAGTCCATTTTGTCACCAAGTCTAACTCGTCACCAAATCCATCCTTCACCTTCAGATTGGCCATCAAGTTGCCTTTCCTCAGGTCGGCCTAACTTTTGTTTGACTTAGTTGAATCAGATCTGAATCGACATACTCGATCTGGACTTGGTCACCTATATCTTAATCGACACAATCGATACAAACTTATTCGACCTGGACCCATATCGACATAGTCGATCCATGATTGGTCGAACTAAGATTCTCCCTTCGACTTTTTTGCTTCATTCAAGTCTTCAAGTTTGATGTCGAGCTTCAGTGTTGCTCTGTCATCGAGTCCAACCATGCACTCTGAAGCATCGAGAATTTGTCTCACCACTCGAGTTTACCATCCTTGTGTGCCCAATCCATACACACCCACTTGTGCATTCAATCGACAAGCACCAAAACCATACGAACGAGAATTTCCTAATACTAGAACGCCTATGAACGATGTTTTACTCTAACTAAGCAAACAATTCAACCATGAAATCAATAGTTAAACAAATTACTAATCTAGCATTCGAGCATCCTAAATGACAATAATTATTCAAATAGATCTTATCTATAGCAATCAAAGTGAAATATATGTCCAAATGGTCCATATTTAGCTATATGTCAAAATAGAGGACATTAGCACGCAAATGGGTAAATAGCACAAACAATTATGTAAAATGTGAAATTAATAAGCAAAACTATTTACATAAAATTTACTCATTATTTACTAGGTCTAGGTATCCTAAATATCACGTTTTATAATCAGAAATTAGTTCAAAATGACAAACTATACTATATGAACAAATACAATCCGGTGAGAGATAATATCTCTCGCCTTAGTCAAAGCTGTTAGATCCTCGATTTTGATGATGACACACTATACACATTACACAAACATATATGTACATATTCATTCATACAGGAATCAACTCAAGGAGAAGGACTCAAGATGGCAAGATTACTCAAAGAACTTCATATATTGTATTAGATATCATGTACAATCTCCTTGACTAAATATGAGAAGAATATCAAGAGATCATAGTGTCTATCCAGTGTCAGACGTCTGCCAATTATACAATAGATGTCTGCCACTACAGCAGGAAAAATATTCCTCACTTAGCACACATGTCTGTCACATATAAGACAAACGTCTGTTGAAAGCCTCAGGCTAATTTTCCTGTACATACTGATGTCTATTGTACTAAGGATAAACGTCTGTCTATGTATTATTTAGATATCAGATTACAAAGACGGATGTCTGATCAAAGTTGACAGGCGTCTGTCCTGGCATATGACCTATTTTTTCCAAGCAACATCACTTCAGTTTGAATAGTCGTAACTTTATCTCTTCTTCTCCAATATGATTTTTCAAAGGAGATATCCTTTTAAACAAAAGTTTTTATTCAGAAATCACGACCTTTCATGAAAACTCTTAGTTTTCTATAAATAGATCAAAGATTCAAGTTTTCTAATCACCTATTCTTTCTCGATCTATTCCATATTCTCTAAAGCTCTTGATTCCCAAACTCTCTAGATTTCAATCAAGCACTAAATACTTCTATTCTCTCTAAGTGATTTGATTCTCATATCAACTTAAGGAGATTATAGGAGCAACTTGTACGATTCAGTCAATATCAGTTTCGTAAAGAATACAAGATTGTCAAGATTTATATTCATCTGTAAACCTATTCCTCCGGGTGAAGTGAGGACAGATTATGATAGTTGAAAGGCCGAAGGGGAGCTTCGGGACTAGACGTAGGATGGAGGTCCGAACCAAGATAAAATATCGATGTGATTATCTTTTATTTTATCTTTACTGCTTACTATTGCATTATCCTAGTACTTGCTACTGTTTAGACACATAGACGATCCTATCATAAACTTCAATTGGTATCGGAGCTAGGTTAAAAAAATAACAGTAACTTGTATATGTTTATTTAGTTCAGAATGGAAAACAATAGTATTAGTTGTATTTTCCAAGAAAGACAATCTACACAAAGACCACCATTATTTAATGGATCTAATTATGCTTATTGGTCAACACGTATGAGAATTTCTATGGAAGCTAATGGCTTAGAAATATGGGCTGCTACTCAAAATAATAATGAACCACCAACCACTGAATTAAGTGCTTGGACCGATGTTCAAAAAGAAGCAGCATCAAATAATTCAAAAGCCATGAATGTATTATTTTGTGCATTAGATAAAAATGAGTTTTCACGTGTCATGATGTGCACTACTGCTTATGACATATGGAGAACTCTACAAATCACTCATGAAGGTACTACAAAAGTCAAACAAACCAAAATATCGATTTCACAACATCAATTTTCATCATTTAAAATGAAAACAGGAGAAACTATTAGTGATATGTATACTAGGTTTCAAACTATTCAACATGATTTGATGGCTCTTGGAGTTAAGTTAACTAATTTTGATCTAGTTACATGTATATTGAACTCATTAACTAATGAGTGGGAAAGAAAAGTCTTAGCATAGAAGAAGCAAACGATCTTTCTCAACTCAAAGTTGAAGAATTGAGAGGAAATCTTTTGTCCTATGAAGCTAACTTGCAGGTTAGAAAATAACAAAATATCGAAAAGAAATATATAGTTTTTCAAGCGAATAATGAAGATTCGGACTTGGATGAGTAAGAAATAGTGTTTATAGCAAAGAACTACAACAAATTCAAGAAATTCAGAAAAATGACATGGTTTCAGAAAAACGAGAAACCAAATTCAACAAACTAGACCTTGGTCAAATGCTCTAATTGTGATGAGTATGGACACATAAAGAAGGATTGCCCAAAGAATGATAAGAAGAAACAAAAGATCGAGAAGTTTAAAAAGAAAAAGAGCATTTCAAGTTATATAGAATGATTCAGATTCATCCTTGTCAGAAAGTGATAGTGATAGTGACTCAGAACAAGTAAATGTATGCTTTATGGCTGATATTGATGATGTATGTCCTAAACTCACTTATAATGAAATCTTAGAAATCGGTATGGAACTAGATGACAAATTTAGAGAACATAAGAAGCTAAATAAGGAGATTATTTCTAAGATAAATAGAATGGAAATTGATTTTGTCTATTAAAAGATGAGAAAACCATTCTAGAAGAAGAATTAGAAAATGCACAATTTAAAGATAACAAATTATCTTTAGAAAATGATTCTTTATCTAGCAAGTTAAGAAAAATTGAATTAGAAAATAAAGATATTCCAGAAAAATATAATAAACTAAGTAGTGATTTAGAAATTTCACTATCTAAAAATTAAGACCCAAAAATGAGTTAGAATAAATAACTGCTAATGTTTCAAGTTCAACCAGAGAAAGAAAAATTCAGAAAAATTAATTAAAACTTCAAAACCATCAGGAAATAGAAATGGCTTAAGCATTAAAAAGGATGGTAATTCTAGAAATCATAGCTTTTTATATAGAAAGATTAAGCAAAAAGATATTCATAAAAAGGAAGAAATACATAAGGAAGAGAAAATAAGGTCTAAAAAATCCGAAGTACCTAAAGAAGTGAAGATATGGGTTCCTAAAACTAATAACAAGCTTATTATGCAAAAACATATTAGAAATTTCTTACAAAGTGTCATATTCAATACAAATTATATCTTTAAAGGTCCCAAACCTACATGGGTATGGCTACCTTCTCCACCTAACATTTAGGACCCTAACGGAGGAAGCGGGTACCAAAAATTCTTTCTATCTTGCAGGTACCCAAATTGAGATAAAAGGAGAAATGGATCTTGGATAGTGGTTGCTCCTGGCACATGACAGGAAATGTGAACATGCTATCAAATATAAAATACATGGATGATGGCAATGTTACTTTCGAGGACAATTCAAATGGCTATGTCATTGGCATTGGTGAAGTCATAAACACTTGTATATATAACTCTCCTATTATTTCTAATGTGCTATTAGTCAAAAATCTGAAACATAATCTTTTAAGTATAAGTCAGCTTTGTGATAAAGGTTTTCAAATAAGTTTCGAAAAAGATAAATGTAACATTTTTTATGAACATAAAACTTTAATTTTTGAAGGAATTAGAAATAGAAATATATACATTTTAAATATGAAATCAAAACAAAAAACAAACTTATGTTTAACCGTTAAACATGAAGATCCATGGCTATGGCATAAACGATTTTGCCATATAAATTTCAAATATATTAATAAATTATCTAAAAAAGAATTAGTTAAAGGATTACCAAAAATTAACTTTAAGGTAAAGAATCTATGTGATGATTGGCAAATTGGTAAACTTAAAAAGAGTTCTTTCAAGTCTAAAATAAAATTTCTATAAAACAACCTCTAGAATTATTACATTTAGATTTATTCGGTCCTACTCAAACTCATTTATTAAACCATAATAAATATGTCTTCATTATCGTAGATGATTTTTCTAGATATACATGGACTCTATTTTTAAAACATAAAAGTGATACTTTTGTATTATTTAAATTTTTTGCTAAACGTATAATGAATCTACTTGATTTAAAAATTAAAAAGATTCGAAGCGATCATGGAGGAGAATTTGAAAATGAAGTATTTAATGATTTTTGTAACAAGAAAGGTATTAGTCATAATATTCAATACCACGAACACCACAACAAAATGGTGTTGTAGAAAGGAAGAATCGTACTTTACAAGAATGTGCCAGGACCCTTTTAAATAGCAGTGGATTACCAAAATCATTTTGGGCTAAAGCAATATCTACAGCTTGTTATGTTTTAAATAGAGTAACTCTTCGACCATTAATGTAATGACCCGAAAATCCGGTCCAATTTGAGCTGACCAAATAACACAAGTCTAACCCCAAATTGCACTGGAAATTCAAGAAATTAATAGAAAGAAGATAGAGGGTGAGGATAGATAAGATAGAACTAATAGAAAAGAAGAAGAAGAAGAACACAATATCAGAGTAACATGAATCTCACAGCGGAACGAACAACATATAATAGATAACATATCCTTGAAATAAAATCAGTATATGTTTACAATAACATTATCAGAGTACACACTTACAACACAGCGGAAATAACTATAGCCATATAATCCTGAAGCCTCCTGCTCCAAGCACTTCCAGTATATCTGTAAATTCCTGACTACTTGACTGCCCATACAAAATTAGGCACCCAAGAGTTTGGGGAAAACAAAACAAAATAAACTCCGGGTTAGTCATGGGACTGGTATGAGTAAAACTGTTTAAAACAGATTGAGCCATTAAACGATATCTCATAAGACCACGCCATATAACGGAGCGGGTTTTCCCTTATGAGAATCCAAAATATCTTTATATTAAAAAACCTTTTGATATTATAATAATGTCTATCAACCACAATTTAATAATCATCTAGCAAAAACGCTTTCATCTCACGTTCTACATATATAGTATACAATCAAAACCGCAAGCACGTACTGGGTAATGGTTTCCCAACTATGACAAGGTATGGAACCACCTTCCAATCAGTGTACTCTAGGAATGATACACTGGAGTTCAACAAGAACATCTTGCAACTCAGCCACACATGACCGACCACTCATTTCGCTTGAGTGTATCGAATGTACATCACCAACGGTTGGGATCAGCAACCGTTCCTGTATATATATATATATATATATATATATATATATATATATATATATATGACAACATTGATAGATTAAAGAAGCAAATGAATATTCTCTAGATAGGTGATTATACACCCTACTTCGGTGCGACCGACTTAGCCATGCAGCCTGCCCGATTTTTGTCATTTACCGGATGTGAGGCTAGAAGCTACGCTTATCTCTTTACATATCATATCTTCATTCACTTAGAATGCCACATCGTCATACCCCTTAAATCACAAGTTGATTTCCCCAAAAATACCACGGGTATAAGCTAAGAGGAACGAATTCCTCCGCCACCATCGTAAATATGTTTGAAACGATCAACTTACGTGGTCTACCAGATATACTCTGTCAGACCTTCGTCCATACAAGTTGTCCTGGGACTGGAAAAAACGAAGGCACTATTCAGTACATCCATCTTAGGCACTGTTATCTAAGACTTATACAATAGCCCTTGCACTTTACTCTGTCTTCAATTATCCTTGGCATATATGATTCGCAACGCTTATGCCAATACAGAGTGGTTCTTTGGATAATAATCCAACCGGTCTCTCCATATTAACAACGTTAAAATGGTCAAAACTTCGATAGTCTGTGATTTAACTATCAAAGAAAAACACGTGTGCAAACAACGATATTATTTCCAATTGGAAATTATATCGATCAATCATCAACCATATAGATATGTATCCTCATTTCTATGTTTAGAAAATATACGTTATTAACATTGGAAAACATTTCCATTTGTTTATTTACATATCACTATCATCCCACATCTATCAGACTCTAACTATAACCAACAAGAGAACAACTTCCCAAGTATAAACCCTGAAGGCCGGAACCAACATCAGATCGATACCCAGAAAACTTATTCAACTTATTAATCTCTAGTCAGTTTCTAATTTCTGTTTAACTCCATTTTGATTTACTCTAATTGAATAACTCTATTTGTTTAACTCCTATTCGAATAACTAATATTGAATTTAACTCCATTCGCTTGACTCTAGATCGCAGCGATCACAATGGTTACGCCTGATTCCCTCAGGAAACATCCGACCGCCGTAGGCTATCTGCAGCCCTGCGAATTACGCTAGCAGTCGTGCTAAATGGTAACTTATCCTAAATAACTATGTTTGAGTAACTCCTTTTGATAAAATATGTTTGATTAACTCCTTTTGATAAACTACGTTTGATTAACTCCTTTTTATTTCGTCAACTTCCTTTTATAATCCTATATAGTTTCCAACTAAATATTCCTTTTATAATGCTATTTATTTACTAAATAAATATTCCTTTATCCTATTTATTTGTTTTATCAACATTTTCCCTTTTATAAAACTCTATTCGTTTTATAAATATTTTCCTTTTATTTACTTTCGAAATATTTCCTTTTATAAAATCTGTTGATTTTATAAAATCCCTTTATTTCAATATACATTGAAATAATTCTTTTTACATCCCAGGGTCTCTTATGATATTTAAAATAGCAAACCCCAATGATCGATATCGTTTAAACCAACATAATCAAGCAGATTATATATCACATCCTATATTACAATATATGAACAGAACAGTATCATAAATATTGAGGAGTCCAGTTGGACCCCTCCAACCTGTTCCCCTGCATCACAGATGTTAAACAACACATATATAAGATATTCTAATAAAGACAGAATCAATATTCGATTAACGATTTATATATATATATCGTTATCTATGATTTCATTCAATACACAAACAACTCAACCAATAGTTAACACACAGCAATCAGTCATCATTTATCAGTTCTAAATATACGTTATAAAAATAGAACTCAGAGTTGGTGAGTTTTACTCACTTTGGCAGTTCATCGTTAAAGAATGATAAACTGTTTATTTGATTTGAATCAAACAATTTATTTCGCCATAAATTCATATGAGCCCCAATCCACTTCCAGTCAGTTCCATTGGGTAGTGTCCGTCCATACGATCCTGTCGGATCTTGTTTCGCTGAATTCTGATAACGTATGTAAAAGTTACATACCTTTGAAGTTTATACACTATTTATATAATTAATAACACTAAATTATTTATTTTAATGGGCCTCACCCCTCATAAACACGTCGGCCCATTTCCACCTTGACCCGCTCCACGTATCTTTCTTTCCCAATTGGAAAACCTGACTCCAGTATACGCCAAAACAAAAATTGCCATCGCTCCCTGTAAATCGAACTGAGTTTCTACTTACATCAACCCCCCTCCACCGACATCATTTTGAATATCGGACACCACACCGAAGCTGCTGCCAGAACTGCCTTCTCATTCATCCTCGTCAAAAAACCATCCGCCCTTCTACAGCACTCACGTTCTCCCCTCCAGTAAAACCAACTCCAGCAAATAAACATCCACCGCTCCCTGTTCACTCCACTTCAACCTCATACCAACAACGACGAACTCGGTCTCCATTTCCCTATAGCGACTTCAACCTCGCACCCTCCCCCACAGTGGCGACCTGCGCTCCACCACGTTTCCGAGTTCCGAGCACCACCAAACCATTTTCGTTCCCCCCACACTCGAGCTCCCCTCACGATATCACGTCCAACAGCACAAAACCGCAACAATGCTTATATCACTTAAACTCAACAACCCTAAGTTGCGCTGGAATTCGAATACATTAGAAAACATGTCGAGCTCACGAGAATCACTACTGTATTGAAGAGCACCTTGAATCCATCTCAGGAAAACAAGTTTGGTGATTTAAGGATTTTTCTTGGATTTTCTTTTGATTTTAATCGCTGCAATTTTGATTTTGTGGCGGCTCGTTTGTTTGCAGAGAAAGGAACTAATGACCTAGGCTTCATCAGCTTTTATAGAGAAGGTTGGGGACAAATTTTATAATATTTTAATATATTAAACTTACACGTGAACTCTCATAGAAAAATAACCTCATACGATCTCTGTTTTTGACAAACTAAGAAATTCCTAGCATAGAAAAACATTCCGGATCCAATGGGACAGGTTTCGTCGAATTCCGACACCGTTTGTGAAAATCCCTTAGAAAATATCGATGAAAAACACCTAGCAATAATTCCTTAAAATTACAGATAAAATCCTAAAAATATGAGGCCTTGATGTTACACTAGACCTCTTCCTAAGGTTTTGTATGAAACTTGTTTCGTTGGATTTCGAGTTCGTTTGACCAGTTAACCATTCAATAAAAGTTACCCCTGCCTATAATGTATAAATGGTTAACTCAAAATAAGGAGTTTTGACCACCAAAGTCACATACGTCATCGGTTTGCCGCGAAACTTGACTTCCTTAAAAATGATAAATTAATACGAACCCAATGGCACACACTTCGTCGCATTCCGAGACTGTTTTCCCGAGACACTATTTTCTACGCACCCTAAGTGCTCCTTTACACACCAAATTTTCCAATGTTCAAAAATAACAAACTATATATGTTTTCTGACTCTAAACGTCAATACGAATTCAACGGAATTCGTTTCGTAGCTTAATTCGATCATTATCACAAGTTATCAATGATTTCCTTTTTAAATTGAATTTAATTAATAATTTCATAGCGACTTTTCTAAAATTTGATTTGGACATAAATCAAAATCTACACGATGAAATCCAGATTTTTCTCTTCCACTAGAAAGATATACTCCACCAGCTCTGTACGTTTCTTGTTTCACAGAAATCCGATTTAAAACGAACCCTGCACATTCAGTTGAAGTTCAAATCGCCAAATCGCGAACTACAATGCCATTTCAAGCTCTATTTTAATTATATTAAAACTCTACGTTTCAAACTGACGTCGATTGAATATATTCGTCAATATAATTCAACTCTAAGCTGAATTAAATCTTAGGGATGACCCAGTTCACAGAATATTGTGATTTCCAATATTTTTTATTATTTCTGAATTAAATATATTATTCTATTATTTAATTAAATTAAATAACCAGTAAAATTAATTAAACCACCATTTAATTCACTAAATCCTTATTTACATAATTAAATTAATTAATTATTCCACGGCTAACAATGCGGGTCATTACAATTAACTAAAAATACTTGTTATGAAATGCTCTACGATAAGAAACCAAATGTATCATACTTCAAGACATTTGGGTCAAAATGTTTTATATTAAACACAAAAGATAATCTTGAAAAATTTGATCCAATAGCTGATGAAGGAATTTTTATTGGATATTCTGATAGAAGTAAGGCTTACAGAATTTTTAAAAAAAGAACTAATTCTGTTGAGGAAAGTTTGCATGTTTCTTTTTCTGAAAACTTTCAAAATATTAAAATTTCTGAAGAAGATGAAAATGAGTTACAAAATAACACTAACATTAATGAACCAGAAACTAATACTATTCTAAGATCACCTCCTCGTATTCTAAAAGATCATCCGACAAATAATATTATTGGAGACATAAACTCAAGAGTTTCTACTAGACATCAACTTAATCAAATGAGTCATGTGGTTTTTATTTCATCATTAGAACCTAAAAACTATAAGGAAGCAACTAATGATGAATCATGGATTTTAGCAATGCAAGAAGAACTTAATCAATTCGAAAGAATTGAAGTTTGGAAATTAGTCCCTAGACGAATAGAGCAATCTATAGTTGGAACAAAATGGGTCTATAAAAATAAATCTGATGAAAATGGAAATATAATCCATAATAAATCTCGATTAGTTGCACAAGGATACAACCAAGAAGAAGGAATTGATGGTGAAGAAATCTTTGTTCCAGTAGCACGTCATGAAGCAATTCGTATTTTATTAGCTTTTGCTGTTCATCACAAAATAAAACTATTTCAAATGGATGTTAAAAGTGCATTTTTAAATGGATATATAAAAGAACAAGTCTATGTTAAATAACCTCCACTTTTTATACACGAACAATTTCCTAACCATCTTTACAAATTAAAAAAGGCCTTGTATGGTTTAAAACAAGCACGTCGTGCTTGGTATGAAAGATTAAAATCACATTTCATCAATCCTGGATTTGAAATTGGAAAAGTAGATACAACACTTTTTATAAAAAGAATTCAAAATGACATTTTAGTTGTTCAAATTTATGTTAATGACATCATCTGTGGAGCAACTAATGAAGATTTATGTAATGAATTTTCGAAATAATGAAAAATGAATTCGAGATGTCTCACATGGGAGAACTAAATTTCTTTCTAGGATTACAGATTAAAAAACTAAAAAATGGAATCTTTCTAAATCAAGAAAAATATTATAACAATCTTTTAAAAAGATTTAACATGGAAAAGACGTCAGGAAAACCAACACCATTAAGCACAGTTGCTCATTTAGAAAAGGATGAACATGGAAAAGACTTTGATCAAAAATTATATCGAAGTATTATTGGTTTACTTTTATACCTAACTAAGAGCAAACCAAACACTATGATGAGTGTCTGTCTATGTGCATGCTTTCAAGCTCAACCAGAGGAATCACACTATAAAACGGTCCAACGAATTTTGAGATATTTAACTAACACACGAGATTACAGACTTTTTCATCCGACTGGTAGTTCCTTCGAACTTGTATCATATAGTGATGTAGATTTCGGAGGGTACAAGTCTGATAGAAAAACCACGAGTGACACATGTCATTTTATCAGTCAATCTCTTGTATCATGGTTCAGTAAGAAGCAAAACTCAGTTTCACTATCAACATGTGAAGCAGAATATATATCTGCTGCACTCGCATGTGCTCAAGTAATTTATGTGCAACAAACCTTAAGAGATTTTGGAAAATTAATTACTAACCCACCAATATACTGTGACAATACTAGTGCCATTAATCTCTCCAAAACCCTATTAATCATTCTAGAACTAAGCATATTGATATCGGACATCACTTTTTACATGATCACATTGAAAAAGGCAATATTATTTTGGAATTTGTAAATACCAACAATCAAGTTGCGGATATATTCACTAAACCATTAAATGAAAATACTTTTATACACTTACGTAGAGAGTTAGGAATCTGCTCTCTCTCCGATATAAATTTTTTGTCCTCCCTTAATTTTCTCTTTGCCATAATTTTTGGATAGTTATAAGATAACTATTGCCTTCTTTAAGGAATAAAATTTAGCAAATTTTTACCTATAAATAACTTACTCTGACTTAACTAAAATTTTATACACACGAACAACTATTAAGAATGTCAAATAAATCTACTTCATCAATCAACATCACGTTCACTACTGATAGTTCTGCAGATACACCACATGATCCGACTCCAATATCAAAACATGAACCAATGTACAAATGGCAGTATTATCATACTGGTTTCATTCCAGATTCAAAACGAGTCAAGGGAGCTTTATTCACATCACCAGATACCAGACAAAAGATTGATGAAATTTATCACTATCAAAAGGAACAGCTAGAACTTCAAAAAGAGTTATATTCCGAACAGAAAACTACTTCTACTATATTGAGTTATCTACGACAAGTCACTTTAAAGTTTGTAGTTCTAAACTAAAAGATGTTTCCAAACCTCTTCCAAGAACGGTTAACCCACTGGATCCATCTTCGTATTATCATATGTCACGCGATCTAGTGAATCCATGGACTTCTCCAAAGAGGCCACCTTTTTCACCAAACCGTTAATAAGTTAAAGCCGACGACTTGAAGAATATTGTGGTTCTTTCTAATTCTTCATAATAATATAATGCATTAGTCTAACAATTTATTTCATTGTATTTATGAAGTATAATAAATAAAATGTTTCTGTTTTTAATATAACTAAAGGGCATAATATCGGAATTATCAGAAACAAACGTCTGAAATAAAGTATACAGACGTCTGTCAGAAGTCTCAGATTTTTTAATCTCTGCAGTCTCAGACGTGTGGCTGTTGAATAACAAACGTTTGACTATAATACATATTTCATATATCTTTCATCACAGACGTCCGGAACATCAAACTCAGACGTCTGAATCAACTCTCGGGTTAAAAAACCCTGTATTCATAGACGTCTGGCCCAACATTAAACAGACGTCTGTCAATATGTCCATAAAATATTTCAAAGTATTTCAGCGCAGACATCTATATCACCTGTCATAGACGTTTGTTCTACTTCTCGGGTATTTTATCCATGCAATAACACACGTCTGTTTATCATAAATCAGACGCCTGTTTACCTGTCTGTACATTTTTTCACCCTCTATATAATATCTTTTCACCTTTTTACTCATTCACTTTTTACTTCCTTCATCTTCCTCCAAACCAAGAAAACCCAAATTCCCAAATCTTAAAATTTTCTAAATTTTAATGGCCCTAAGGAAGCCCTTCACCAAAAGAAAGAAGGTATCGAAGCATCCTCCTCTGAACCGACCTAACAAACACCTAACTATGCCACTGATCAACAAATCAAAGGTTGGATAACGGAGAAATATGGCTCAGAACGCTTAGAATCTTTGAAAAAGAAGTCAATTCATCCAGGACCTTTCTATCTCCTTTCTCAACTAACCAACTATGACGTGAATACTATCCTCAATCGAGCAAAACTTACTCATTTAATTGAATACGAAGACAACAAAGGTATGATTGATACCCTTGCAATCTATTTATTCTTCGCAAACTTGTGTTCGCTCTCGCTATGGTCCTCATCCGACCCAGAGAATTGGGTATGGTCCTTAGTATATGGTCAAATAGTGAAATTTAACATTGACATGCTAGGGGAAATTTTACAAACATCTTGAACTGGCACTCATCTCCAAATATCCCTGATATGCGATTTAAACTTCAAGATTGACTTACTCACCAAATACGGTAGGATACTTTAACAAAACTGACTCCATCTCAATTTTGTCCTAGACCACAACTAATCAATCGGATGCTCATTAACATTGTTTTTCCAAGACTTGGTAGCCATGAACAAGTATATTCAAATGATCATAAGGCCTTATATGCAATTTTCGGGCATCACGTATAAATTGGTCATAATATATTTTTGAGAAAATTCGTGATTTCTGGACATCAAGTAAGCGAACAATTCTTTATGGAGTATATTTCATGTGTATCTTTCGATCACAAGAGATTAATCTTTGCCTTTCATCATATCCGGAAATCTCAATTGAAACTAGTGGCATACGTTTTGCGGCCTTAATGAAATTACCCGAACGACCACCAAATGTCATTCCATTTGACCGATGGAAAGAACAGCAAGGTCATCTTCAACAACCTATACAAACCCCACAACGACAACGATGACATCCCCTTGAACCAAGCGAACCTTCTGAATACCATTCCGATCCCCAAGTACAAGAAACTAGAATAGAAATCTAGTCTGAACAGAATATACATCTAACCCTAGCTAATCAAAGGACACTTTCTCAAAACCAACAAATTCTAGGGAAGAAAGTAACTCGTCTAGAACGATTATTCTCTACACGAATAACAAAGGTTAAGAAAACGTTGGAAAAGGCTGTTCGCTCGCTTGGAAATATTCTTCGCAAAGTCCGTGGTAGATCTTCTTCTAGTTCTTCATCAGCATCACCCACTCCTCCTACCGAAACCTTGGTAAGATACATTCCACCTGAACCTACTACCCCTCATGACTCACCTCATACTGAAGGACATGCACCAGGTAAGGAACATGTAGCATTTGGAGAAGAGGAGGAATCTGAATGGGAACCACATGATGACATTCAGGCTGCGCTACATGCTTTTCCTATTCCAGAGAATGTTACTATGATAATTCACAGTGGGAACTTTCTACTAACCAAGCTTCGAATCTATGGGGTTGCTTCACGGACGCTTAGTTTTTATGTTATATTATCCTTATATTAGTATGCTTTTATGGTCTGTAATTATAACTTTTATCGTCTGCTACTCTGTTGGTATTGTATCAAACTTTGTATGCTTGACAACTTCGGCGTTTGGATTATATATTTTGGCTTGTTCTATTATTTTTGATAATGCCAAGGGGGGAGAAAAGTTACGGGATCATTAACTAAGGGGGAGCTTTAAAATAGTATAGTTGTCATCATCAAAAAGGGGGAGAATGTTAGATCCTTGATTTTGATGACGACACACTATACACATTGCACAAACATATATGTACATATTCATTCATACAGGAATCAACTCAAGGAGAAGGACTCAAGAAGGCAAGACTACTCAAAGAACTTCATATATTGTATTAGAACCTAATTGAAAAAATATGAGAAGAATATCAAGAGATCATACTGTTTGTCCAATGTCAGACGTTTTCGAATTATACAACATACGTTTGTCACTACAACAGGAAAAATATTCCTCACTCAGCAAAAACGTCTGTCACATATAAGGCAGACGTCTGTTGAAAACCTTGGGCTAATTTTCCTGCACACACAGACGTCTGTTGTCCTAAGGACAGATGTCTGTCTACGTATCTGAATAATATCAGATTACAAAGATAGACGTTTGATCAAAGTTGACTGATGTCTGTCCTAGCATACGACCTATGTTTTCCAGGCAACATCTCTTCAGTTTGAACAGTCGTAACTTTATCTCTTCTTCTCCAGTACGATTTTTCAAAAGAGATATCCTTTTAAACAAAGGGTTTTATTCAGAAATCATGACCTTTCATGAAAACTCTTAGTTTTCTATAAATAGATCAAAGATTCAAGTTTTCTAGTCACCTATTCTTTCTTGATCTATTCTGTATTCTCTAAAGCGCTTAATTCCCAAACTCTTTAGATTTCGATCAAGCACTAAATACTTCTATTCTCTCTAAGTGATTCTATTCTCATATCAACTCAAGGAGATTATAGGAGCAACTTGTACGATTCAGTCAATATCGGTGTTGTAAAGAACATAAGATTGTCAAAATTTCTATTCATCTGTAAACCTATTCCTCCGGGTGAAGTGAGGACAGTTTTTGATAGTTGAAAGGCCGAAGGGGAGCTTCGGGACTGGACGTAGGACGGAGGTCCGAACTAGGATAAAAAATCGGTGTGATTATCTTTTATTTTATCTTTACTTCTTACCATTGCATTATCCTAGTACTTGCTACTGTTTAGACACATAGACGATCCTATCATAAACTTTCAACCCAAACAATCTCAAAAGCATAGAGCTCACCACACGAGTCCCACAAAAGAAACCACATCCAATTTCGACCTCGGATGCAAAAGCTATAAATGATACAAGTTTCACGACTTAATTTGGCAGAAATTAAGTTAACTATTACAAGTTTATGCCTCCAATCTTCTTCCTCAACACATTTCCATTCCCGTACACGAATATCACCTATTCCCATCATGCATATTTTTCGACGATAAAGAGATTTATTTGGCGAATCTCGAAACCAATTGCACCGTTGGATTCCTAATCTCGCGCTCCACCTACTAGCACCGACCATTCGATATCTGACAAAACTCAGTAAAATGCATCTGACCATGCCTAGGTTACGATGTTAAAATGTCGCACTTCCATGTATGGCTTCGCACCACCCGAAACTCCTCCCCAGGCGGCCTATCCATCCTAAACCCACATCCGATCACTGCAAGCCCTATTTCCAACTACGTAAGTCGAAAACCCAAATCCTAATTTATAAGGGCTGAAAGCTAACATCAAAATATGGGTCCAAATATATATGAGCTAGTAGCTCTCTTCGAGACATGAATTTTAAGACAAGTTTCACGACTTTAGGTGGAGTGACGAGTGAGATCCAGATTTTTAAAGCAAAGAAAACAAACAGTTGTTTTCTAATGTAACAGTAGCTTACAATTTGGGAAAGGAGAGGTTTGGGTCGGGTCTTATCCTTATGTGACGGCCCGCCCCGCACCAGCCTGCATTTCCTCCAAAAGTGCGCTGTACACATGCCCAGCTAGCACAGAACAGTCGCCAGAAGAAAAGAAAGAAGAGAATGAACTAATCAAGGAACCTGTAGAATGTCTCACAGCGCATGGGATAAAATATAATAATAACATACTTGACATAAAATAGGCGAGACAGTGCATAAGCTGATAACTAAAATCAACATCAATCATCAGAGCAGCGGAAATCCATATACAGCTTATTACAATTTTCCAAATTTACTGTCTCTAAACAAAAGAAAGCTAAAGTAGAAGATACACCAACAATGCCCAAGCAGTGATCTTCAACAACACAGGGAGAATATTATGTATATAGTACGTGGAAGCCTCCTGCTCGTCTCCGGATCATCTACCCGTGCATCACCAGCTAACCTGTCTCTAGTCTGCTCGTGTGAGCACCCAGAGTAATAAGAGGAGACATAAAACTCTGGGTCAGACATAAAGCCTGGTATGAGCGATAAGCATCTAAACAGAGTAATAACAGGTATACTAAACCATACCTGAACCTGGACCTGCAACCAAAGAGTTAGTACCACATACCGTACAATACTCCCAGGTGCCATAATAAATAGTGTAAGAATACGGGGGTGGGGTGTGCATGTCACAATGATAGCAAGCAAATCATCCATAGCAACCATCCTCACATCTATCACTCAGTGCGTAAAGCGTACGACATCCACCACTTTGGAACACTAGACAAACTGAGGTAACGACGAATCCCGACTTGTAGAAACCCTGCTGTGACCAAGCCAAACACTTGGAGTCATGACCAAACATTTCAATGACCCACTTCATTGGTCGTAGCCCTTGGTTCCACCGATGCCATAATGGCCCTGAATCCGCCTTCGTACCTCCTACCATAGTGGTCCAAAGCTATAGACGTCGATAACTCCTTGGCACGCGTCCCGCAGCAAAGCCCAACTCATGAAGTGAACTCGTTGGTTCCCATCTGGATCCTGAGCTCTAACTTCCCTTTGGACTACCTTTGCATCTCGGGTTCTCAGTCATCACCCTCCGGATCGGTCTTCATTCTGTTCGTAACTTCCTGGTTCGGTTCGCAGTCACCAGCTCGTAGCCATCAACCTCGGATCGGTTCGGATCATCCTTCACGTTCGGGTCGGATCGTGGAAGCCTTCCTGGTTCGGATCGGTCGTGTTGAGCTTCCCCAGGTCGGGTCGGTTCAAGTTCCCCATCTCCATCGGATCGCGATCCTCAGGTCGTGGCGGCCCCCCTCCAGTGCATAACTCTGGTTCGGGTCGTCTCGTGGTGCTCGGTTCGGTTCGAAAGTGACTACACGGGTCGGGTCGGAGTCTCCAAGTCGCATCGCCATCACTGGTTCGGGCCGCACTATCTGGTCACGAGGGATTCGGATCGTGCAAGCGGGTCGGATCGGGGCGTGGTGCTACGATTCAAGATCTCCTTTGGTCATCATCTCGTGCTCACCATCTTTCAGCGGATCGGGTCGGAGTCCTTACATCGGTTCGGTTCGGGTCTCCCTTATCCGATCCGATCCGGTCAAATACCCTGCAGTTTTCTGCAACTTTCCAGCAACTGTTTACACGCCTCTCGACGGCGTTTTCGACCAATCTAACTATTGGAATCAATCACAAAGCATACCAAAGAGTCATAGCAACATATAACAGCAACCACAAGCAAGAAACAACAATTTAAATGAATCAAAATGGATCAAAAGTGGCCAAAACCTCACATTTTCCTATAATCCCTCTTAATCATGTTTAAGCATACGATTAGCAAAACACATCGAAATTAACCCAAATTTCTAACAGAGCCTTAAAACATTATTTTAGAATTTTAAGAATTTTTCCAGAATTTATTTACGTATAAATTCATTAATCTTCACTAATTACCCTTAATTAACTGTAATTAGTGTCAAAACGATGCTATCACTCACCTTTGCCACAACTAGAACCCCAAAACTGAAATATTCTCTGATTTGGCGCTGTTCCCAATCTTACACAGCAGCTCCACCTCGGTTCTTGTGCTAATACTCCTTGATTCGATGTTTGCTATGCCTAATCTCCAGTTAGAAAGTGATTTTTGGGTGTTTTAGAGAGATTTAGAGAGTGGAGGCCATGGCTAGGTCAAGAGAATTGAAAGTGGCGGCTGGAAAATGTCTAAAGAAATGTTTTCTAACCCTAATCAGCCTCCATATACCCCTAAACCCGAAATTCCCCTTGGGCCTAGCTGCTAATCACCCGGTTAAGCCCAATTAAGCTGTTTTTAACCATCTGAAACTTGTTTCAGCCATATCTCCCAAACGGTGAGTCCGTTTGGCTAATGTGACCACTCTACGGAAAGAGAAACCATCATCCGGAGCCAATGGAAGTGGTTTCAGGTCAAAAATTCATTTCCAGTCAAAAGTTATGGCCAAAACAGTGCCAACTAGGGGTAAAATGGTCATTTAAAAATAGGGAAAAATCATGAACATGGGAAATGACCCCAATAGTCGTCCCCCAAAGTTACATGACCATACGACTTCGTATGTGAAAGAAATAAATATTCTACGATCCTATGATGCGTAGAATGCGGGTCGTTACACTCTCCCCCCTTAAGAAATTTCGCCCCCGAAATTCCTTAACCCAAAACATACAAGGGATCCCGCATGCCTAACAACCATATACAACAATCAAATATGCAAAACAAGCAAACAAGCCTATCCTAGCATGCGGAAAACTAAATCGAAGTCAAAATCTTACCAGACAAAGAGTTCTGGATACTTCTTCCTTATGTCCTCCTCTGTTTCCCAAGTACAATCACTCTCGTCCTCGCTCCACTGTACCTTGACTAGCTTCACCGCCTTCCTTCGAAGTTGCTTCATGTCCTACTCGACAATACGGGCCTGCTTGCGGTTCCCAACCGCCTCGGGTTCTACTTCGAAGTCCTCTAACTGATCAGGTGAAATAGTCATATCTGAGTCGTGAACGAACTTCCTTAGTTGAGAAACATGAAATACGTTATGAACTCCCGCCATCTTCTCTGGTAAGTCAATTCTATATGCCAAATTCCCGACTAGTTCAAGAACAGGGAATGGGCCAACAAATCTTGGTGCCAACTTGCCTCTCCTGCCAAATCGTATTACGCTCTTCAACGGAGAAATCTTGACAAACACCAAGTCGCCAACGGAGAATTTTAAGTCTCTTCTTCTCTTATCAGCATAACTTTTCTGCCTATCTTGGGTTGCCTTCATTCGTTGTTGAATGATCTTGATCTTATCTGAGGTTTCCCTCACCATATCTGGTCCAAGCATAAACTTCTCGCCAGTCTCTATCCAACATGATGGTGAGTTACACGGCCTTCCGTACAAAGCTTCAAACGGAGCCATACCGATACTGGATTGGTAGCTATTATTATATGCAAACTCTACTAGATGCAAATGGTCATCCCATGATCCTCCAAAATCCAATATACATGCTCTCAAGAGATCTTCCAAAATATGGTTCACCCTCTCCGTCTGACCGTCGGTCTGAGGATGATATGCGGTACTGAGATGTAACTCCGACCCTAGAGCCTCTTGTAAGCTCCTCCAAAACCCACTAGTGAACAACGGGTCTCGGTCGCTCACAATGCTTTTAGGTACTCCATGAAATCTCACTACCCACTTCATATACAATTCTACTAACTTAGCCGCCGTTCTGGTCGATTTGACTGGTATAAACCTTGCACTTTTAGTCAGTCGATCTACAATTACCCAAATGCTGTCATATCCCGATCTAGTCCTTGGTAAACCATCGATGAAATCCATCGAGACTTGCTCCCATTTCCATTCGGGAATTTCTAATGGCTGTAACAAACCACTAGGTTTCTTTTGCTCGGCTTTAACTAACTGGCAATTCATGCATTTGGATATAAACTTCCCAACGTCTCTTTTCATCCCTTCCCAGTAGTAGGTCTGCTTCATATCTCGATACATCTTATTACCACCGGGGTGTATAGTCAGCTTTGAGTGATGACATTCTCTAAGCACTTCATCCCTCAATCCATTGACATTGGGTACAACAAGCTTTCCATTCTTTCTAAGCCATCTATCTCGATCAAGCCCATACTTGTTCACCTCCTCATCGATACCCATCTCTAACTTGGAGATGATTTCCAATAGGTTAGGATCGTCCCTCTGACTAGAGCCAATCCGTTCAATCAAAGTGGGTCTAATCGTCAAACTTGCTAACATTTCTGGGTCCAATTCGCACTTTGGTCTGAAATCAAACCCCGCGATAAACTCCAGTTGCTTCCATTCAACGAACATAGCCCCTAGGCTGGCATGTCTTCTGCTCAATTCATCAGCCACCGCATTGCCCTTTCCTGGTGTGTATGCGATGTCAAAATCATAGGAAGCTAAGAACTCTAACCATCTCTGCTGACGGAGATTTAAATCCTTCTGGGAGAATAGATACTTTAACGACTTATGATCTGTAAATAGCTCAAATCTTTCTCCCAAGAGATAGTGTCTCCACATCTTTAACGCGAACACGATCGCTGCCAATTCTAAATCATGGGTAGGGTATCTTTTCTCGTGCGGTTTCAATTGCCGACTTGCGTAAGCTACAACCCTACCGCCTTGCATCAATACAGCACCCAGTCCGGTACCACAGGCGTCCGTGTATACCGTCATCTCTTCATCCCCCTTAGGAATGACTAACACTGGTGCGCTTGTCAACTTGTCCTTTAGACTTTTGAATGCATTCCCGCACCTTTCATCCCAGACAAAAGCTTGATTCTTCTTGGTCAACTGGGTCAATGGTGCTGCTATCTTGGAGAAACCTTGGATAAACTTACGATAATATCCAGCTAATCCCAAGAAACTTCTTACATCTGTTGCATTCTTGGGCGTAGGCCAATCCTGTACCGTAGCCACCTTTGCTGGGTCCACGGCAATACCATTCACTGATACGACATGGCCCAAGAACCTCACTTCCCTCTTCCAGAAGTGACACTTAGAAAACTTTGCTTTCAATTGGTGTTTTCTCAACACCTCCATCGCTACTCTTAAATGTTCCTTGTGTTCTTCCTCTGTCCTCGAATAGACCAAAATATCATCAACGAACACAAGGACAAACTTATTCAACTGATCTCTGAATACCCTATTCATAAGATCCACAAAATATGCTGGGGCATTGGTCAGCCCGAATGGCATGACCAACCACTCATAAAACCCAGACGGCGTCCGAAATGCCGTTTTAGCTATACTCTCAGCTTCCACTCTAAGCTGATGAAAACCTGTCGTGAGATCCAACTGAGAAAATATTCTCGCGCCACTCAACTGATCGAACAAATCATCTATCCGCGGTAGAGGATACTTATTCTTCCTCGTCACTTTATTCAACTCGCGGTAGTCTACACACAAACGAAGGGAACCATCCGCCTTGGTAGCAAACACAACTGGTGCTCCCCATTCAGAAACACTCCTTCTGATAAATCCCTTCTTCAAAAGACCACTGACTTGCACCTCGAGCTCTCGCTGCTCCCTTGGTGCCATACGACGAAGTGGCATCACTATAGGTCTGGCATCTTTTACTAAATCAATACGAAACTCAATCTCTCGGTATGGTGGAAGTCCGGTCACTTCTTCGAAAACATCCGGATACTGGCCAACCACGGGCAAACCTGACAACTCACTATGCGGAATGTCGAGGGAGTTTAGAAAACTAGCCAATACCCCCTTACTGGGTAGACCACCAAACACTATCCTCCGCCCATCATCCGCTCTAGCTGTCACCAACAAGCCCTCACAGTCTACCACCACCCCGTATCTTTGGAGCCAATCTACTCCCAAAATAATGCCAAACCCAGTAAAGCCCAAAACAAAGCAATCACAAACAAACATGCATCCATGACTCGATAAGACCACATTACGACAAATCATGCTAAGGCTAGTAGAACCACCAATCGGGTTCGTCACTACTAAAGGTCTATCGACAATCTCGGGCTCCAATCCCAACCTATCTACCAGGTCACTAGATATGAAAGAACTGGAAGCTCCGGTATCAAACAAAACTCTTACAGGAACATCGTAAACAGAAAGCATACCTTGAATGACGACATTCTTTCCTTTCTCCGCCGCAGTTGGGGCATTCGACGAAGAAGGAATAGCATTAAGAGCATATGCTTTCACCATACGCTTTTCCTTAGGGGGCTGTGGACACTTGTCTTTGTGATGTCCCATTTGGCCACAATTGAAGCACTTCCTATCCGCTGGCTTGGCCCGACAATTACTAGCATAATGGCCCTTCTTACCACAGCTGAAGCACTCCACATCTTGCTTATTCTTTTTCTTCTGGCCATCCTTAGCCTGATTCTGCTTTCTCTTATTCTGGGAACCACCTTTGCCTCCACCACTAGCTTGTGGCTTTGGCTCATCTGCGGATGCAACCTCAGTCTTCGACTTAGGGTAGAGACTTTCTGATCTTAACGCTTTCCCCACAATCGATTCAAACGTCTCATCGATGTGGTTAATAAGTTTTTCCCCCAAGTACTGATCCAAACCAGTTATGAATTTCTCATTCTTTTTCTCGGCAGTATCTATAAGAGATAACCCATATTTTGACAAAGTGTCAAATTCGGCAATATACTCCGAGACAGCCCTGCCATTCTGCTTGAGCTCCAAGAATTTCTTAAACAACATTGACTTCTGAGCAGCTGGAATGAACTTCTCGCTAAAGCGAGCCTTGAACTGAACCCAAGTAATCTGGTCTTCGGGAGTAGCTGCCTTTATAGCGTTCCACCAATTCATTGCCCGCCCTTGCAGCTGACGGGACGCTAGCTTTCTTTTCATCGCATCCTCGATACCCAAATCCTCGAAGATACGTTCGCAACTATCCAACCAATCTTGAACATCCGTGGCCGACTCCGTTCCGTGGAACGGCTTCCCACCAAGACTAGTATAATCCTTATTCAGCTTGGCGAAGTCGACTCTTGGCGCCTGCACTATTGGACCACCACCATTTCCACCATTGGGAGCTGCCCTCTGCACATCTCTAAGCATCTCTCTCATGAGGTCAGTAAACATCGTCCTCATGTCAGCAGCATTCCCATTGTTGGCTCCCCTACCAGCACCTCTAGTATATCGGCTCATCGTCAATCTGAAAAAGGAAATGATTAACGATTCCATAGTGGTGCTAGTGCAGTACGACTTCATCCTTATACTACTAATAGTACATATATATACTTTTAAAAACCAAAGTAATCACAAATACGCTCTCTCGTATACGTATATTATCCCTCCCTGATAACTTCCCTAGGTTAACTACGCAACCTAGAGCTCTGATACCAAGTGTGACGGCCCGCCCCGCACCAGCCTGCATTTCCTCCAAAAGTGCGCTGTACACATGCCCAGCTAGCATAGAACGGTCGCCAGAAGAAAAGAAAGAAGAGAATGAACTAATCAAGGAACCTGTAGAATGTCTCACAGCGCATGGGATAAAATATAATAATAACATACTTGACATAAAACAGGCGAGACAGTGCATAAGCTGATAACTAAAATCAACATCAATCATCAGAGCAGCGGAAATCCATATACAGCTTATTACAATTTTCCAAATTTACTGTCTCTAAACAAAAGAAAGCTAAAGTAGAAGATACACCAACAATGCCCAAGCAGTGATCTTCAACAACACAGGGAGAATATTATGTATATAGTACGTGGAAGCCTCCTGCTCGTCTCCGGATCATCTACCCGTGCATCACCAGCTAACCTGTCTCTAGTCTGCTCGTGTGAGCACCCAGAGTAATAAGAGGAGACATAAAACTCTGGGTCAGACATAAAGCCTGGTATGAGCGATAAGCATCTAAACAGAGTAATAACAGGTATACTAAACCATACCTGAACCTGGACCTGCAACCAAAGAGTTAGTACCACATACCGTACAATACTCCCAGGTGCCATAATAAATAGTGTAAGAATACGGGGGTGGGGTGTGCATGTCACAATGATAGCAAGCAAATCATCCATAGCAACCATCCTCACATCTATCACTCAGTGCGTAAAGCGTACGACATCCACCACTTTGGAACACTAGACAAACTGAGGTAACGACGAATCCCGACTTGTAGAAACCCTGCTGTGACCAAGCCAAACACTTGGAGTCATGACCAAACATTTCAATGACCCACTTCATTGGTCGTAGCCCTTGGTTCCACCGATGCCATAATGGCCCTGAATCCGCCTTCGTACCTCCTACCATAGTGGTCCAAAGCTATAGACGTCGATAACTCCTTGGCACGCGTCCCGCAGCAAAGCCCAACTCATGAAGTGAACTCGTTGGTTCCCATCTGGATCCTGAGCTCTAACTTCCCTTTGGACTACCTTTGCATCTCGGGTTCTCAGTCATCACCCTCCGGATCGGTCTTCATTCTGTTCGTAACTTCCTGGTTCGGTTCGCAGTCACCAGCTCGTAGCCATCAACCTCGGATCGGTTCGGATCATCCTTCACGTTCGGGTCGGATCGTGGAAGCCTTCCTGGTTCGGATCGGTCGTGTTGAGCTTCCCCAGGTCGGGTCGGTTCAAGTTCCCCATCTCCATCGGATCGTGATCCTCAGGTCGTGGCGGCCCCCCTCCAGTGCATAACTCCAGTTCGGGTCGTCTCGTGGTGCTCGGTTCGGTTCGAAAGTGACTACACGGGTCGGGTCGGAGTCTCCAAGTCGCATCGCCATCACTGGTTCGGGTCGCACTATCTGGTCACGAGGGATTCAGATCGTGCAAGCGGGTCGGATCGGGGCGTGGTGCTACGATTCAAGATCTCCTTTGGTCATCATCTCGTGCTCACCATCTTTCAGCGGATCGGGTCGGAGTCCTTACATCGGTTCGGTTCGGGTCTCCCTTATCCGATCCGATCCGGTCAAATACCCTGCAGTTTTCTGCAACTTTCCAGCAACTGTTTACACGCCTCTCGACGGCGTTTTCGACCAATCTAACTATTGGAATCAATCACAAAGCATACCAAAGAGTCATAGCAACATATAACAGCAACCACAAGCAAGAAACAACAATTTAAATGAATCAAAATGGATCAAAAGTGGCCAAAACCTCACATTTTCCTATAATCCCTCTTAATCATGTTTAAGCATACGATTAGCAAAACACATCGAAATTAACCCAAATTTCTAACAGAGCCTTAAAACATTATTTTAGAATTTTAAGAATTTTTCCAGAATTTATTTACGTATAAATTCATTAATCTTCACTAATTACCCTTAATTAACTGTAATTAGTGTCAAAACGATGCTATCACTCACCTTTGCCACAACTAGAACCCCAAAACTGAAATATTCTTTGATTTGGCGTTGTTCCCAATCTTACACAGCAGCTCCACCTCGGTTCTTGTGCTAATACTCCTTGATTCGATGTTTGCTATGCCTAATCTCCAGTTAGAAAGTGATTTTTGGGTGTTTAAGAGAGATTTAGAGAGTGGAGGCCATGGCTAGGTCAAGAGAAATGAAAGTGGCGGCTGGAAAATGTCTAAAGAAATGTTTTCTAACCCTAATCAGCCTCCATATACCCCTAAACCCGAAATTCCCCTTGGGCCTAGCTGCTAGTCACCCGGTTAAGCCCAATTAAGCTGTTTTTAACCATCTGAAACTTGTTTCAGCCATATCTCCCAAACGGTGAGTCCGTTTGGCTAATGTGACCACTCTACGGAAAGAGAAACCATCATCCGGAGCCAATGGAAGTGGTTTCAAGTCAAAAATTCATTTCCAGTCAAAAGTTATGGCCAAAACAGTGCCAACTAGGGGTAAAATGGTCATTTAAAAATAGGGAAAAATCATGAACATGGGAAATGACCCCAATAGTCGTCCACTAAAGTTACATGACCATACGACTTCGTATGTGAAAGAAATAAATATTCTACGATCCTATGATGCGTAGAATGCGGGTCGTTACACCTTATGTAACAATTTGAGTCCAATCCTAAGAATTTAATTAATCTAATTCACAAACAAGGCCCAAAATTCATGAACTCCAATCGATACGTTTCGCATGCTATCATTTACGTAAAAAAGTCTAAAAAAGTCTTATGTAAGCAATGGGGTAAGTCTCGATACGAAAATTGATCGGATGTGGAAGTTAGCTTTTAAAACCTAAATTATAATGTCGATTTCTTACAGAAATTAACACACGTTTGTTTTACTCCCCATCGAACGGTATGTCCATTGGCTACGACACTTGATAGTATGCAATAACTCACTATGACGATTTCAGAAATATTAAATTTGACGTAATCCAACATTGTGTCTTTGAGGACAAAATTTACACATATTTCGAGATTTATATGACCACTGACTGATCTGAACTCAAAATATAGCGATCCATTCCATGTAACGAATAATCTAGACTCAATGAAACTAGTCCTATGTCTTAATTCAATGGTTTGTGAAAAATAACTTTTGGAACCATCATTAAATAATTAACGATTAATATTAAACTATCTAATCATTAAAATACGGATCATAACATTCTCCCCTCCTTAAAGGATTTCATCCCCGAAATCCTCAAGCGAAAATAATATAACCCAATAGTCTCGAACCAAAGATATTATCATTTATCGCTCTCCGATAACTACCATTGTAGTGACAATAACATTGGAAATTGACTTAGAATTTGGCATGGAGCTAACATTTCCATTTCTTTGTGCAACTGCAATCAAACTTAGGATCGACGCTACCAAGCCAAGCACCTAAGAAGCATACTTATTTTCCAACCAACTAGATAATGGAAAATAAAAGTGACAACTTATTAATTTGGAAACAATCCAACTTAGCATCGCATATTGGATTTCTTTATGACTATGGAAAAATTCATGTAAATTTCGGAATCACCTCCTGTAACACCCCACATCCGTTAGTGTCACTCACAAAGGGAATGCACTAAGTTCTGTGGAGCATTTAAGGTAAAAGATGCAGATAAATTACAAGACAAATAATTAAAGCAGCGGTAAATAGAAACTTTACTTTATTGATGAAATAGCTTGTACAAAGATTGTTTTCTGATACCAAATATCTATCTTGTTTAACAAAATAAAGAAGCATAAATATACAATGATTTTCCCCAATAGAGCATAAGCTAGCCATAGCAGTTGGAAAGAGAGTCCAAAGCACTATGTCACAGAGTCTTCAAGCTTGGAAAGAGTAACGGTCCAAACTAATCTGAGCTATACTATTCCCTCCTTAACTACATGGGGAAGGGGGAACGGAAGAAAAGAAGACGAAGGAAAAACAGAGTCAGACATAAAGTCTGGTAAGTTCAGTAACTTTCAGCATGTGAACAGGTAAAAACAACATGACATGGATTAACTGAATACACGATAATACCATGATGATAGGGCTAACAAGATAAGATATGCTTCACTACTTTCTCTGCTTCGCTATTACCCTGTTATTCTGGTTTCTATATCTCTACACCACCTAACTAGTGTCCAACTAGTAATCTGTATAAACAATAATGTGATCCTAATCCCCGAAATTGTGGTTGTTTTCAGGTGTACATCTATTATTTATTACCTAGATCTAATCTAGGGTTTTCTATCGAACGCTTCCTAGATCCAACCAGGGTTTACGCTACCTAGGGCTACTGGGGTTTAGGCTACCTATTGAACATTTCTCGGATTTTAGGGTTTATGCGACCTAGGTCCAACTAGGGATTACGCTACCTAGGATTACGCTACCTATCGAACGATGCCCCCTAGTCTAGGACACACTACCCAGAGCGGTATATGTTCCTAGAATTTTCCCACGTATGTGTCGAGAATCGTTATCGCTGTCTAGATGCACATGTCCTCAATATGTGCGGCCCGAGTCCCATGGTAGGGAAAATCAAGAAACACGGGATTCGGTCGGGAGATTTTCAGATATCTGCCGATGCAGATGCTAAGGTCTATTTTTCCAGTGGCTATGGTCCGACTTGACCCCTCCCTCAACTAATGAAAGGAAACCCTTGACATAAAATGAGAACTATACGCAGGCCCTCTATGCCCCACTTAACCTATAACCATCCGCACCCATAACTAAATATCAAGTATATGGTCTTTTGGAGTTCTCCGCCTTTCCGCTGTATGTATCTCGACTGACTCAAGATGGTAGGTAGACGACGAGTTGCTATCACAGGGCTACTGGTCTCGCCGAAGCACGCTGGTCCATCCTAGTCTTTAGGTTGCCTTATATTGCAACCAAGGCATACCCTTGGTTCTTCTAACGCAGACCTTAACCTCTGTGAGCCTAGGAGGATCATCTGCAGCCTCACAGAGGGATACCAAGAGTACCCTCACGTCCCCTCGACGCCGCGTTCTTCGTAACCCAAATTCGTTGGAGCTTTCTTCATGATCAGGTGGACGTTCGCTCCTTCTTGTGATCTACTTGGTTTTCTTAACTAAGGTTTACTACTTAGTCCTCTTAACTAAGGTTTACCACTTTGTTTCCTAAATCGTTAACTTTCTTAACTAAGGTTTACTACTTAGTTCTCCTTCTCGTTATTTACTTAGCTCTCTTTAACTAATGTTTATCACTCTGGTTAAGTGTTGGCTTTCTTGTGCTTAACTTAACCCTACTGATTCATCATACTACACTGGTTAAGTGCTTTCTATTAACTTAACCTTAGCCATTCATCTTGTTATATTGATTAAGTGTTCCTCATTAACCTTGTTCATTTATCATGTTATAACGACTAAGTGTTCTAAGTTTACTTAACTCCACCTTCTAGTCTTGTTAACATGTTAAATTGGCTAAGTGTATTTTACTTAACCCCACCTTCTAGTCTAGTTAACATGTTAAATTGGCTAAGTGTATTTTACTTAACCCCACCTTCTAGTCTAGTTAACATGTTAAATTGGCTAAGTGTATTTTACTTAACCCCACCTTTTAGTCTAGTTAACATGTTATAACGGTTAAACCTTTTCTCAACCTCACCCACTTGTCTAGTCAACATGTTATAACGGTTATTTAACCCCTACAAGTCTTGTCTTGTTAACATGTTAAGTTGGTTAAGTGTTCCTATGGACTTAACCCTCCCATTCTATCTTAACTGTTTCTTAGCTTTAAACTATTCATTTAAAGCACCAACCACTCACATTAGACAGATATTGTTGCGGTCACTGGATGAGCCGGTCGGTTCCGGGCAGATTTACACTGCAACTAAGTCTAACCTCGGGTCCTTTTGTGCTCAATGCTCTAACCACCCACATTAGATAGGTATTGTTATGGTTGCTGGATTTGCCAGGCGGTTCCGGGCAGTCTTATACCGTAACTCAATCTAACCTCGGGTTAGGCATATTCGTCTTTCCTAGATTTACATATTTATCCTTTTTGTCTATATGTAAATTGCTAACAACTTTTTAAACAAATTTGTCCTATATCATATTCATTTGTCTTGCCCACTAACATACCTATATTCTAGGCCTAAATCTTGATTTACCTATCATTTAACCCAACCTGCAGTTTTATGCCAATTTAGATCTAGTATTTCCATTTACAGTTCATGTCAAAACTAGATTTGATACTCTAGTTTACAATTTATGCCTAAAGCTTAGGTTACTAGCCAATACTAGATTCAATATATCAAATTACATCTTCTATAATACACATCAAATTACCCCAATTTGCATCTAATAGTCATGTTATAATACATGCTCTAAATTATGCCAAATAATATAGATTTCATGTTATACTCAAATAACCCTGCATTCATAACGTACGTATACCATGATTTCATAAGTTTTCTAAATACTCATGAAATGAAACTAAAAAGGGAATATAGGATAAACATGAGAATTGCCATAAAAGAATAGGCAAGCAAAAGTGAGCCAAATACAAGGATAATGGATCCAATGGTTTTGGTGTACATAATAGTGAATAAGAATAAACTAAGCAAGTCACACCCTAGGTATAAGATCCAACAAAATGCCAGTTCGGTGTACAACATGGTTTGTAACTATAGTGTTATGGGCATAAACAATTAACCATAATAGTCTTAGGCAATTAACCACAATAGTCATAGTCATGGTCATAGGTAGAAATCTCATAGTTATGAATCGTAGGTGATTAACCACAATAGTCATGGATAATTAACCAAAATAGTCCTAGGCAATTATCCTAAATAGTCATAGGCAATTAACTGTAATAATTTCAAAGTCATGGTCATAGACAATATTCTTATGTTCATAATCATAGGCAATAATCTCATAGTCATGAATCATGGTCGTAGGCAATAGTCTTATGTTCATAGTCATAGGCATAGGCATCGTTTCATCAGTAATTAACCACAATAGTTTTGAATTAGATCCAAGGGCGTATGCAAGCATAGATTCAAATGAAAGGATCAGGCATATTCTTATATTTCGTTTAATTTCATGCCACAAATAGATCTAGACGTTCAAATCTAAAAAGTAACTGATTTACATTGATCGGTTTCAGAAAAGGATAATCAGATAGCATTGGTGATTTGCTATGATTTGCATGACGTTGCTCGAAACTGTTGAATTAGCCTTTGATTCTTTTCTTAAAGCTTTAATCTTGATTTGAATCTCCAATTTGAAGAAGAAATATAACTTATTTTAGTGGAGAATTGGATTTATTTTAATGATGGAGGTTAGAATAGAGAGAAGAAGCATGTAAATGCCTAAGAGAATTTGTGTGAATTTAGGTTGAGTACTATGTTGTATATATAGGATTTCAATTTGATTGGAGCAGCTAGATGAACCCTAGAATTACCCGCAACCATCAGATCAGTTCAAAGCTATCCAGAAGGCCTAGGTGACTCAGCACGAACCAGAAAATGGTCCAGACCTGACCAAGTCAACCGGGTAGGTCGACCCCTAGGTCGACCCCCAGGTCGACACCCTGGTCGACCTGGGTCCTGGGAAATTCTCGTCTAGCCCAGTTTGGGTCTGTTTTCGAATTTTGAACTGAATTTTGAGCTGTTTGAATTTTAAACTGAATTCTGAAACTTCTGGAGGTCATAACTTCTTCATACGGAGTCCGATTTATGCAAACTCGGACTCTATCTCAAGCAGAATTTCGAGATGAACGCAATGGCATAACCCGTTTCCCTTAATTCTTCTTCTAAAATTTAATTATACTTTAATTTGTGAAACTTAATGTTACAGAATTACGGGGTGTTATACTCCCCTATACGGCTTGATTCGAAAAAAAAATCCAAAATCATATGCAAGGCCCATCTCAAAAAAAGAAAACAAAAGCCCAAAAGTGGCTACCTATACATGGGGAAAAATCACCCAAATGCACAAAATGGAAAAACCGTAACTCTACATTTATTATTTACCTCTTTTAAGGAAGCTTAGCAGTTAAATGTAAATAAAAACGAATTAGCAACCAAATAACTCGAATCTTGCTTGCTTGTGCCTGTGCATATACTCAACAAAGAGGATTATAATCAATTGTGGAAATAGCATCAAGGGTACAAACCTGTTAAATAAATAGAATTTTTCTAACATAAGCATGTCAGGTCATGTATGGATTTTAGTTCAAACAAATAAACAATACACTAATAGAATTATCTTGCATGCCTAAAATACGAATAAACATGCAAACATCATCAATCAACATACATAAGAAAAACAATGACAATTAGGGAAAATAACATCCATACCTATTCTAGCATGAATGAAACTAATCTAACTAATACTAAACATCAAATATTAGATTCAATCCATATATGAATCGAAAATTTGGTTGTCGTTTCAGAATAGAGGATAGTAATCCAACATCTCTCATCAATAAACCCAATATAACTCGAGTGTTATCATACTATTCCTAATTCCCGCGACAACCTTTTGTTGGAAACCATTGACAACTATTCCCGCATCCATTAGGAAATCCCAAATAGTAATAAAAAACTATTCGATCCATCCCATTCAACTATAGCAAGATGGTATCGCATTTATTATAAAATAAATGTGTAATCAATCCCTTCTCATGATGCCGAAAACAAGCAACACTCATTCCATATGGAATCAACCATCACGATCAAGTCCGTATGGAATCATAACCAGTGACATTCACCAAAGGAATATCACTTCTAAACCGGTACATCTCCAACTCGACACACACACACACACACACAAAACAACTATATTTCCTATGTATACATACCCATAGGAAACTCATACACGTAGAAGGCCAAGAATTACAACCATTGCCACTAAAAAAGATTTAGATACTTCTCGGGAAAGAGAAATCTCGATGATGTGACATCACTATGGCTCTAACCCACTTGCTAATTAATATTGCCTCCATTGACCAAAACAAACTTTATCTCTATCGACTCTAAATCAGGAGTCAAATACTCCTTCTTGCATGGTTTTGGTTATCGACTAAAAAATGATAACCCTCCACTTGGAAACAAACCACGCTCAAACCACCCACATAATTTAGTGAGTATTATCGCCTTCTCATTTCTACTCGAAATAAGAAATCAACATACTCATGGGTAAACCCTAACTTCTGTTTACGAACAGATTAAACAATCGTAAACAATTATTTAACTTGTTCGGCTTTCCTAAACAACAAGGGTTATTGTAAAAGGTGTCAAACTCTAGGAATAAAATTATTTTGACTAGTAAATCCAATCATATTATTCTAAAGGTTTGATTTTTGAAAACAACAGAAAATAAATAAAAACAGAAAGTTTTTTTAAGTAGATGGAAGTAATTAGGGAGTAATGACATAAACAAGATTAATAATCATCAATAGCAAAACAGATTAATATAGATCTAACTCATGTTTCTGTCACAAATATAAATCAACAGTAATTAGGTTTTTAGAAATAAACATGTGATTAACTACAAGCATAGCCTATTCAGGAGCTAAACTCTTAAACAACCATAGGATATCAGGACGTTTCACTACTTTATTCCTAAAACCCTAAAAATTAGATCTAAATCTATAAAATGTTAGATCGAACTCGAGGAGCACAACTCTTATGCAACACATAGTATGAAGGTTCAGATCAAGATCCATATGCATAAAATACTAATCTTTTTGGCTATGTGATTCATACTGAATCTAGTCTATAAGCGTCATTACCCCTTACTAAAGAGGATTAGCTAAACATAGCTAACTGAGAAGATTGGAAAAAGAAAAGAGAAAACATAAATAAAATAAAACAAAAACTAAAAAGAAAATGAGAAGAATAATTTTATTCCAAGAGAAGAGTTTACAGAATAAAATAAAGGGTAATTAGTATGTTCAAATGAAAGAGATATAGGTGTATTTATAGCTGCCATGACCAAGACTAAGTGGGCAATTACAAGATGTGAGACAAAAGTCTTTGCCCAAATAACAAATAAGCCAGCGTACATATGCAGTGGTCATGTTGTAGAGTGAGAGGACTTGCAAATGAGTTATGTGAATAAACATGAGTCCTTAGTGAGCCAAATCTATCCAATTGAACTCTATTTGCAACCATTTTTCAAGCTTTGAACTCTTCAAGCTTTGGCAATTCCTCACATCAAGCTAACTTTTCAAACCTCACTCTTTTTCAGCAATTTCTGCTTATTTTTTCCATCAAATACTTTAAACCATGCTTTTTATCAACAATATGAAAACACAACTATAAGTACACAGTATCAATTATTTTAAAGAGAAAACAAGATAAATAAGCGGATAAAATATACATATTTATGTGCATATCAAATACTCCCATACTTATCTTTTTATTCATCCTCGAATAAACTAAACTAAGATATGTCACACTTTCGTAGGAAACACGATTGCATTTAGCGTATGCAACAAGCCGTTAAACCCCCAGGTGTCCCTAGTAGGACGAGTATTGTCTCATGAGGGTTTTCGGTGGATATTACCAACAAAATCCAAAGCGTCTTATGTATGCAGATTAATCAAATAATATATTTAAGGTCTTTCGAATTCAAAGTAGTTTAGTTAATTTCAATAATAACGATTTAGTCCTAAATTGTCCATCCCATTATTGGTGCAAAAATGAATATAAAATTTCAAGCTGAATCATATTTTCTTGATAACAATGTAATTGCCTTGAAGTTTAAGAGTGTGGTGTCAACCAAAGTTTTACACATCGACAATGTGCACTATTATTTATTCTTTTTTTTTTGAATGATTTTGCACTGGTAACTGCAATGTATTGGATGTGAGTTATGCATAGATGAAGTAAAATTTTGTAAGTTCTAAAAACATTATAGATAAGAGGACATGTGTATTAGTTAAACTTCAAGCTACAAAAGATAAAGTAATACTATGGCACATATGGATGTTTTGTTTACTTTCATCTCCTCTACTACAATCCTTACTTCTAAGTATGGTATGATAGATGTGAATGGAATGGAAATGAATGCTTTATAGTCAAGAATGATGAATGACTATTTTATTCTCAGATATTTTCTCTTTATTGCATTTTTTTCCTCTTTTTTTGTAAATGCATGATGAATAATGAGTGATGGAATGGAATCATACCATATATTATTTCATTTGATTCCTCCTTTACTAAGCGAATCATAACCAACACTTCATGAAAGGAAAGTTTTGTGCCTAGTTACTCTGCTTTTGTAACCCTAATTCAGCACACAAGTCTAGATTGATGTTATATAAAAAGTTGACAGGAAAGATAAGAAAAGTTTCATAAGATAGATAACCCATATAAAATAAGATGTGGTATATGGTTATCCTACCTTAAAACAAGTACGGAGTAGGTAGTGTAATATTGGTATAAAAAGTGACGTTTTTTAACCTTTGAAAGTAAATCCGTAGAAAGGTTCTTAAGTATGCCAATATAAGAAGAACTTGTTGAAACATGGATGTAAATCGACTAAAACATGGGTTTGAATAATGTGGGGTATCGAAGAAGAATGCTACACTGAGCCATTTTTCCTTAAATGGGCCAAATGGAATTTAGAAATTACAAGTTTAAAAAATTGAGTGAAAGAAATATTATGCAAGAATACGAACTCAGAAAATCAAACAAATGCAAGTGCAAAATTATTTTTATTTGATTTGATTTTTTTGATTTTTTTTTCACTTGCACATTCTAACATGTATAACAAGGGTTGACACGTTTACTCCAGAACACGACTGACATCTACACAGTCTCAAGCTAGCATCTTAAAAAGACACATTATGACTCAACAGATAAATAATGTTCATTCCCATCACCCAACAATTAAACTTATCAATAAAGAACCAAGGTGTTATTTATGAATTTTAAGTTAGTCCTTGTTCAACGAATGACCTAGTTCATAAAATTTGATTACTAATGTAATGTAAATTCCCCTCCACACTTGAATGTGACTGTGTCCCCACAGTCATTAATCAGACATTTCTTAGTGAAAGGAAATTATTTAACAAGAGAATGTTTACATATTACAAAAGAGGGTTAATGCGTCTTACCGAATGTAACATGGCTCATGAAGGATCATGATCTCTTCCTCTTGGTTAGGTATCGGTTCCAAGTAAGGTTTAAGGCGTTGACCACTGACCTTATAGGATGATCCATTGGTTGGATTCTCAATTTCTACCACACCATACGGAAAAAACAGTCTGTATAGTGTAAGGTCCTGTCCATCTAGATTTTAACTTACTTGGAAATAAATGAAATTTTGAGTCATACAACAGAACATTTTGACCTAGCGTGAAAATTTTATGTAAATTGATTTATTAAGAAAAACTTTTGTTCTATCCTTATAAATTTGTTCATTTTCATAGGCATCATATCTAATTTCATCAAGTTCGTTAAGCTGAAGCTTCCTAAGTTCACCTTCTTGCTTTAAGTCAAGATTTAAAAGTTTTTATTACCCATAATGCCCTATGCTCTAGTTAAACTGGCAAGTGACACGGCTTACCAAAAATCAACCGATAAGGGGACATACCTAAGTCTATTTTGAAAGTAGTGCGGTAAGCCCAAAGAGCGCCAGTTAGCTTATAGGACCAATCTTTACGATTTCTATTCACTATTTTCTCAAGGATTTGTTTAATCTGCTTATTTGATATTTCAGCTTGCAAGCAAGTTTGAGGATGGTAAGGAGTGGATAATTTGTGGGTTATCGAATAATTTCTCATGAGGGCTTCAAAAGAACGACTACAGAAGTGTGTCCTGTTGTCGCAGATTATTGTGCGAGGTATGCCAAACCTAGAAAAGATGTTTTCTTTTAAGAAGCGCACAACAACCTTGTTATCGTTTGTTTTGCATGGAACAACTTCGACTCATTTAGAAACATAACCAACGGCTAAGAGAATATAAACGTTTCTAAAAAAATTGGGGATGGCTACAATGAAGTCTATACCCCAAAAGTAAAAAAAAATCAACTTCTTGAATGGGGACTAGGGGTATCATATTTTGTTTACCAATTTTTTCTTAAAAATTGACATTGATCACAAGTTTTGCAAAATTCGTAAGCGTCTTTGAAAAGGTTGGGCTAGTAGAAACCCAATTGGAGAACCTTTTCATTTGTCTTTTTGTGACTGAAGTGAGCACCAAAGGCTTGGTCGTGACATAAAGAGAGGACATTGCGAGTTTCAGCGTTGTAACACACCTTCGGATGATTTGGTTGGGAAAGTACTTGAAAAGATAAGGGTCATCCTAGTAAAAATGTTTCACTTGGGATAAGAATTTTTGTTTATCCTGCTTGGACCAAAAATATGGGGTCTGCATGGTGACTAAGTAGTTGACAATGTCAGCGAACCACGGATCAGTGGATAAAGAAAAGAGTTGTTCATACAGAAAATTCTCGTTGGTCGGAAGAGAAGAGACAAGGCATTTGGAAGACGAGACAAGTGGTCCGCAATAACGTTGTCAGATCCTTTTTTATTCTTAATGGTAATGTCAAATTCTTATAGTATAAGAATCCAACGAATGAGACAAGCCTTAGCATCCTTTTTAGAGAAAAAGTACCTAAGTGCGGAGTGATCGGTATGAATAATGATGTGTGAACCAACTAGATAAGGTCTGAATTTTTCTAAAGCAAAAACAACAGCTAAAAGTTCTTTTTCAGTGGTTGTATAATTTTTTTGAGCGTTGTTCTAAGTCTTACTCGCATACTAAATGACATAAAGAATTTTATCAATACGTTGTCCTAAGACAGCGCCTATAACAAAATTTGAGGCGTCTCACATGATTTCAAAAGCCAGCTTCCAGTTAGGAGAGCATATGATAGGGGTAGAGACAAGTTCATTTTTGAGATGCTCAAAAGATGAAATACAATCAGAGTTGAAGTCAAAAGGAACATCATTACCAAGAAGATGAGTCGAAGGTCGAGTGATTTTGCTAAAATCCTTTATGAAGTGATGATAAAAGCCAGCATGAGATAAAAAGGAATGGATGTCCTTACTAGATTTGGGAATAGGAAGATTAGAGATAACTTCGATTTTGGCTTTGTCCACTTCAATTCCTTTATTAGAGATGACATGTCCTAAAACAATGCCATGTTTGACTATGATGTAACATTTTTCCAATTAAGTGTTAAGTGTTTATCTTTATAACGGCTAAGAACAATATCTGGGAGATGTAAACACTCAGTGTAAGAGCCCCCAAAGATGGAAAAGTCATCCATGAACACTTCCAGAAATTGCTTAATCATATCAGAAAAAATGCTAACCATGCACCTCTGAAAGGTTGTAGGTGCATTACAGAGATCAAAAGGCATACGACGGTACACAAATGTACCAAAAGGACAAGTGAAAGTGGTCTTCTCTTGGTCCTCAAGAGCGATAAGGATTTGATTATAGCCCAAGGACTAGACAAGGAAACAATAGTACTCATGACCGACAAGTCGTTCTAATATTTGATCAATAAATGGTAGAGGGAAATGATCCTTACGTGTTGCAACGTTAAGTTTCCTATAATCAGTGCAAACATGCCAACTGGTCTGGGGGCAGATTGGGATAAGCTCGTTCGGTTCATTTTCGATCATGGTTATCCCTGATTTCTTAAGTACTACATAAATCGGACTAACCCATTGACAATCAGAAATCGGGTAGATGATTCCATTATCAATACATTTAAGGGTTCCATCACAAACTGCATATTTCATGATAGGGTTTAGTCGACGATGTAGATCACGAGTGGGCTTGGCATCATCTATATGGTGGATTCGATGTCGGACTATCAAAGGACTAATCCCCTTAATATCAACCAAGGACCAATTGAATGCTTCCTTATTTTTCTTAAGGATGAGAAGGAGAAATTGTTCCTGCTCTATAGTAGGGTCAGAAGCGATAATGACATGAAGAGTTTCATTGTATCCTAAGTAAGCGTACTTAAGATGATTGGGAAGCACTTTGAGTTCAGATTTGGGAGACGAATCAACCGAAGAAATTGGTTGAGCGATAGACTCAGTTGTGAGCAGCTTGACAAAAATTGGCTCAGAGACATTTTCGGGTATATCTTGAAACAAAGTTTCGTAATTCGATTCAGTTTCATTGTTCAAATGGTTGAGCTCAGGTTCATTGTCGTAGACTACATGGATTTCATAAAAATGGTCCACATAAGAGTTAGGAGATTTTTCTGTTCTAAAGATGTTTAGTTCGATGGTCATGTTACCGAAAGAAAGTTTCATAGACCCATTTCTACAATTAATAAGCGCGTTAGAGGTTGCTAAGAAGGGTCATCCTAAAATCAAAGGTATCTGGTTCGCAGGATTGCTTACCTGTTGAGTTTCTAGGACAATGAAGTCAATTGGAAAGATGAATTCGCCTGCTTTTGTCAATACATCCTTGATTTTGTCTATAGGTTTCTTTAACGAACGGTTAGTAAAATAAAGGGTAACCTTGGTGGGTTTCAGTTCTCCTAGTCCTAATTGGTGGTAGATGGAATATGGAAGCAAGTTAACACTAGCACCTAAGTCTAGCAGGCATCTATCGATTTTCTTGTCCCTAATAGTATATGATATCGTGGGGGCAGCCAGGACCTTTGTATTTCACTGGCATTGATTGCGACAAGACTTCACTTAGAGTTGCCGCTAGAAACACTTTCTTAGGTACGTGTGTATGACGTTTATTAGTGCATAAGTCTTTTAGAAATTTCGCGTACTATGGAACGTGTTGTATAATACCTAAAAGAGGAATGTTTACTTAACTTGCTTAAATATTTCTAGGATATTTTCTACCTAATCCTTCTTTTTCCTAGGTTGGAGTCTATGAGGAAATAGAGCAGACAACTCAGTAGGTTGGGTTACATGAGTTTAAGGATGGTCCTTATCAGAAATTGGCTCAATGTTTTGATACGAGTTGGTCGAATTTTCGGTAGGATATTGAAGTTCGTCTAGTAAATCATTTGGGTAGACGGCATGATTGTCAATATGTTTGCTGAATCTAAGACTCGTGACCACATTCAAGTGACTAACGTTTGAATCTTCGATGACGTGAATTTGGTTGGAGTTCGAATTTTTCCCTCTAGGGTTTTGGATGGGTTGACTTGGAAACATACCCTTTTCCCTTTCACTTAATATAGCGTTAAGTTGAGACATTTGCTTTTGAAGTTCACCCATTTGCTGATTCGTGTTTTGTATATATGAGTGCAACGAGATTTGATTTTCAGCACTTTGATTAGTAATTTGTGCTAATAATTGACTCACCTCAGATAAATTCTCCTCAATAGTAGAGAATCGTTTTTCATATTGGGGTGCAACCGTTTGATGATATTTTTGGAAAGGCGCCTAGTTCAAATTTTACTAATTCTGCCTAAAGGGAGGGTTCGAAGCATTGTTCAGAAATGCTTGATTCGAAGGTCTATTCATCAGGATGTTACTTAGACCCCAGGAAAGATTTGGGTGGTTGTTGGGTTCGTTGAAAGCATTCACTTGCTCAAGGGACTGGGGACAATCATCAGCCATATGACTGGAGTTAAGACATATTCGATGCATGGCTTGGGAAACATTATTAAACTAAGTGTATTCTAACAATGTTCAGTATAACATCAACAAGAGTATTAGAAAAAGTGGATTCGATAGAATTACAACTGGAACATGAATAAAGAGATTTTTCGTTGGTTCATTCCCATTGTTTCGATTTTTCTACTAACTCATCCAGAAATTCCCAAGCTTCTACGTCAGTCTATTTTAAAAAATTGCCCTGACACATAGACTCTAACATTTTCCTAGAACTATTATCATGTCCATCGTATACAGTTTGACAAAACGACCATGTTTCATAACCATGATGGGGACAACTTAACTACATTCTTTAAATCTTTCAAAATATTGCCAAAAAGATTTTCACTTCTTTGGTTGAAATTAGTGATTTCGTTTCTGATTCTGGCTGTTTTTTCTGGGGGGGGGGGGGAGGGGTAGAACTTTTCACGGAAAACGGCTGTAAATTCGTTCCATTTTCTTATCGAATTTGAAGGCAATCTGAGAAACCATTTTTCTAGGGAGTTAGTTAGTGCAAATGGAATCAAACGAATTTTAATACCATCCTCACATAACTGTTGTAATTTAAAGTTGCACAAGCGTATTAAAAATTCTTTAAGAAACTATATGGTTCGTCATGATAAAAATCACCAAATTTGGGGAGGATGCTTATCTGACTCAACCAGATTTCAAAGTGGTTACCCACAGGACCGGGTAACTAAATGCAAGAAGGGGCATATACTCTATCAGGAAGGATTTTGTCCATCAAGGTACGAGGTGCGGATTCATCAGTCATCTCTAAGGGTTGTTTGAGTAAAATGGGTTTTAGGGAAAGAGAAGGTGGTCTAAATCTAACTAAACGATGAGATTCTTGGTCACAGGTCCAAGGTTGCATGCATCAAAAAGAAGAAGAAAAGAGTTCGCCAAAGAAATTTAGACAATGAAGAAATTCAGAAAGAGGTGAGAGAAAGAAAAAAGTTTTAAAAATGGGAGTTTTCGAAAACTACAACCGACAAAACTAACGAGGGCTAAAGAGTAAAAAAAGTTAATTTTTTTTCAAAATTTGTTTTTTTATTGCAATTCGCAAAACAATCAAACAAACAGAAATTAGCTACAATAAAATTTTCTGTCCTTTATAGCTCCTAACTAAAAATTTATGAACCTAATAGTTTCAAACTGCACAAGTAACAAGCCTCAGCCAGATCAGTTCAGGATTTATTAGTGCAACACGAATCACCATAGCAATGCAGCTGAAGTTTAAAGAATCCAATTGAGTTTGAAACTCCACCTTTTCTTAGACACAGGGAGAGTTAGCTAGTATAGTCCTAGTTATTAAGAAAATAAACTTTTCCCTAATTGAGCACGTGATGCCTTTAAGTCCAGAGTCTACAATTTTTATTTATTAATGCAACTTTTTCCTATTATGAATTCAATTTTTCGGGATATTTTAATCAATCACAGAACAATCACAAAATAATAAATTGCAGAAATAATTCTTTTTTACAAGTGAGCCACGACACATAGGAAATCTTTATAAGCAATTTCTATATGTTTTTCAAGCAACAGCAGACCCTGTAGAGTGTAGAAAACACTCACTTAGATCGGCAGTCCGTCCAATGCAACTAAGTAGTGCTAGCGCACTTACACCCCACTTGGCGCGCTCACACCCCACTTGGTGTGCAACCGCTCCAACAATTCAAATTTTGCTAATTGCAAATTGCTTGACCTCTGAAATCTTTGAGTTGTTGCTTGACTGTTTTTGTTTTGGTCCTTATTTTTTTGCACAATCAAAAAAAAAAAAGAGCAAAATCAACTCAAAGACAACTTACTTGACCATTAAATCTAAGTGCCATAAGATCAAGGGAAAAAAGAATAATTTAAAAAAAGTGACAGTGAAATCAGACAAAAATAAAATAAAATTGTCCAACTCTTCTTGAATATAAAACCACTGACTAAGACAAAGCTATACACACATAACTCCAGTTCAATATAAACACCCAAAATCAATATAACCACCTTAAAATAAATCATGCTATATTTTCTTATCAAAATAACTGCAATTTTTCTCCTTAAATCGAAGACAACATAAAAAGCTTGCTATTCGAGTTTTTTTTCTTTCTAAAATCCAATTGATTTCAATTAGGTTTGTTATTGGTTAGCGAATTGTTAGATTGTAGCAAAGTGGTTTCTGCATAGTGGGGTTTCGGACTTTGTTGTTTGCAGTTTGGTTTTAAATGGATTCCGATCTGTATTGTACGAATGGGAGGGGGATGGCGAATTCAGATTTGTGATAAGATTTTGGCAAAGAGCAGGTGATGTAGCTGTTGAAAGATTGTGGCATTGTGGAATTTCAGATTGGACGATGAAGTTTTGGTGGATTCGGAGTTTGGATCTGGTTTGAGTACTGTAAATTGTTGATGGTAGTTTTGGGGTTTTGGGGCTATGGATGTGGGGTCTGTTGAGGAAGATGGTGACGGGTATGTGTTATATGAGTGACTTCATGAGTTCGTAATTGGAGATGAGGAGGTTGTTTGAAGGGGTTGATGAAGTTATGAATTGTGGCACTGGGGTTTCACGGTGGTTTCCTTTTTGTGGTAGGAGGGCTAGCACCTTTGAAAACTTGGCAATGGGTGTTGAAGTTGGTTTTGGGTCTGTTGTATGGGACCGATGAACGGTTTTGTCTAGTTGTGACTGAAGGAAGTGAAAGGTGAATGTGTATTGAACATTTTGGGATGGTGATTTGGAATTGGTGCAGATGATGGTCGAGGAGATGGTAGTGTGGATATTGTGGTATAGAAATATGGCAGTCAGGAAATATAAGGCAGAGAAAGGAAAGAAAATTATAGAGGGAGGAAAGGAAAGCAATAATTTTTGGTTTTTTTTAATTTGTAAGAATTGTGAAAAGTAAAGAAATTTGTAGAAAATTGGAAAGAAATAAGTGAAAGGAAGGGAAAGAAATTGTATTGACAACCAGAAAGAAATTGAAAACAAAAGGCAAGTGTTTTTTTCTCTTGTCCTTGAGATTATGGTATCAATCAATAATACCAAATCAATTAAACAAGAATTTCTTATATATATATATATATATATATATGAAAGAAAATAAAAGGAATAAAATGAAAAATATAACCCGAAGGATTTTCTAATAAAAAATATTTTGATTCCCCGCAACGGTACCAAAATTTGTTTGCGAACAAATTGAACAATTGTAAACAATTATTTAATTCGTTCAACTTTCCTAAACAACAAGGGTTATTGCAAAGGGTGTCGAACTTTAGGACCAAAATTATTTTAAGCACTAAATCCAATCATACTATTCTGAAGATTTGATTTTTGAAAACAATAGAAAATAAATAAAATAGGAAGTTTTCTAAATAAGTTGGAAGTAATTGGGGAGTAATGACACAAAATGGATGAATAATCATCAATGGCCAAACAGATTAATGTAGATCTAACTCATGTTTCTGTCACAAATATGAATCAACAATAATTAGGTTTTTAGAAACAAGCATAGCCTATATAGGAACTAAGCTCTTAAACAACCATAGACTATCAGGAAAGATTAACTACTTTATTTCTAAAACCCTAAAAATTAGATCTAAATCGAAATGTGTTAGATCGAACTCGAATATACTCTATGAAGGAGCTCAACTCTTATACGACACATAGTATGAAGGTTAAGATCTAACTCTTGGTTCAGATCTAGATCTATATGCATAAAATCCTTATCTTTTTAGTTATGTGATTCATATTGAATCTAGTCTATAAGCATCATCACCCCCTAATTAAACGGGATTAGCTAGACATAGCTAAATGAGAAGAAGGGACAAAGAAAAGAGAAAACATAAATAAAATAAAACAAAAACTAATAAGAAAATGAGAAGAATAGTTTTATTCCAAGAGAAGAGTTTACAGAATAAAACCAAGGGTAATTAGTATGTTCAAATGAAAGAGATACAGGTGAATTTATAGCTGCCATGACCAAGACTAAGTGGGAATTTACAAGATGTGGGACTAAAGTCTTTGCCCAAATAACAGATAAGCCAATGTTCATATGCAGTGGTCATGCTGTAGAGTGCGAGGACTTACATATGAGTTATGTGAATAAACATGAGTCTTCAGTGAGCCAAATCTATATAATTGAATTCTATTTGCAACCGTTCTTCAAGCTTTAAACTCTTTAAGCTTTAGCAATTCCTCACATCAAGCTAACTTTTCAAACTTCACTCTTTTTCAACAATTTCTTCATGCTTTATCCATCAAATACTTTAAACCATTTTTTATCAACAATCTGAAAACACAACTATAAATACACAGTATCAATTATTTTAAAGAGAAAACAAGATAAATAAGCAGATAAAATATACATATTTACGTGTTTATCAACTTCCAGACGATCCAAACTCCCGTAGGACTCATAGAGACATCCTACTCGAGACAACATTACCCAATCACTCCATTTTTCTCGATGAAAAGTGAAACTCCAACAAATTAACCACAAAATATGTCAACTAACTAGTTGGCCCGAATGACCCAACCAAACAATCAAAACTAAAGCAGCGTATAAAACACTTCAATCGACATACACTAAACAATATACCAGAGTTGGTTTGTCTGGTATCCTACAGAAAGACAAAAATAAAATATACCAGAGTTCATAATAAAATATCTCATAGCAGAACGAATATAATAGTAAGTAAATACTTAACCTAATAATAACATTGCCTAACAAGTGTCCCTCCGCTATAATCTCTACCACATGTCAAACCTGTGGGTGTTACGAAGATGGGGTCAGAACAAAAGTTCTGGTGAATGGATAAATTATACTTTATATAAATAACACTGCATATACCGTTCTTTTACTAGTTTATCTTTATTTAGTTATTTTGGGTTTATTACACATTACACTTTCGGTTTCACACATAAATCGTACCCATCGACTCCCAAGTAGATAAACCCAGTAAACCATAAGCTATATGCCCAATATCAAGATGCTCTCCATAGTACCCTCCTTGAGTGGTCTCCATTGTCGTACTGCAAAAACGTAAAAGACCTCTGTGGCCACACTACAAAAGCATACTAGAACATGATGCAAAAATGCACTATGTCTTCATCAGTATGCAACGAAAGTGTGCTAAGCCGCAGTACAAAAGAAAATGGGCTCTTACCGTTGTGCCATACGGGCACCCAAAACCTGATTTTTTCTGTAGAACTCAGCCCGGGGCATTACTATATCTATCGAGAATGGCCTTGCCAGACCAAAAATAATGGCTTCGTTAAGCACAAAATACAAATATCAAAATTTTTTTGTCTCTTTCAAAGGCTCTTCTAGGCCTCACCCACCCTATCCCCTAACTAATGAAAGACTATTCAAAGAGCTAAATGACCACTCCTAACAAACAATCTAGACAAACTTGTGGTTCCTCTTCCAATGTCCGATAGTAAAAGATCATTAATCTCTTGGTTTTTGCTCCAGTCTTCCTCGCACACGCTTTGTAATGACCCGTATTTTTAATAGATAATAAATAATTTATTTAATTATTTAAGTAGTGATTCAGAGATTTAAATGGTTGTTTAATTAAATAATATTGAAATTTAATTAATATAAATAATAGAATAATATATTTAATTTTCGAAATAGTCGGAAATAGTGGAATTCACAATATTGTGTGAATTGGATCATTTATAATATATATTTCAGTTTAAAGTTGAATTATATTAACGAATATATTATTTGAAAGACAGTTGAACGTATAATTTATATTATAATCGAGCTCGAAATGGCGCGGCAGTTCGAAAGTTGGCGGTTCGAACTTTAAACGAATATACATAATCCGTTTTAAGTTGGATTTCTATGAAACAAGAAACGTTCGGAGCTGGTGAAGTATGTTTTTCTAATGAAAGAAAAAAATTGGGATTTCGTCAGGTAGATTTTGATTTATGATGAAATCAAATTTTCGAAAAGTCGCTATGGAATTCCTTTATAATTTATAATGATTTATTTATATTATAAATGGATTTTTAATATAAATTGAATACTGATTTAATCTGGATTTGAAATGTCGAGTTATAAATTCAGATAGGAATATTTTGGAGCTGTATTATATTTTGTGTGAATATATACGATAATATTAATTTATTAATATTAATTTAATTATTTTTAAATATATTAATATTTAAATGGGTTATTTAAAGCTTTAAAAATAACCATTTTTACAAGTGACCGCCATTTTCGATGAAACTAATTTTGCTGGATCCAGAATATTAAATTATTGTTAGACTTTAATTTCCATGATTTTTGGAGTCATTATGTGGCAGTACGGGATTTTAATGTGAAAAACAGTCGATAATTTGACTTTAAAAATACGTTGTGTGAGAAAACGGTCTCGGAATTTGACGAAACAAGTTTCGTTGGGTCCTTAATGTCGAACTATAGCTGCATGCCCATTTTCATAATTTTTGGGTAATATATGTGGTCGTACGAATTTTTAAAGGACAAATACATATAATGATTGCTTAAAATTGGATATAATAATAAATACAAAAATATTTAAATCTCCCTATAAATACACTAACATTCCTAAACCCTGACGATTATTTTTCTCTGGTCAAAACTCTTTCACGCCGCATCTTTTTGTTTCACAACAGATGTTCATGACTTTGGAAATTCGTGTAAATCAAAGAGAAATCAATAAATCCGAAGACTAGTATATTTGGATTCCTTACATGATCTCCTTCAACTCCACATCAGTTATTTACAGTTTGAAACTTCTTTTATATATCGTGTTTTATACAGCGTTGGCTAGGGTTTAGAAAATCATCAGATTTAGGCACAAATTCGAGAAATGGATAATCGTGTTGGCGTTTGTAGTGTGAAAGAGCATTTGTAGTAAATTTTTGGAAGGGATTAAAGCATGACGATGTCGCCAATTTTCACTAGCGACGATGGGATTCCGTTATGATGCGATTAGTGGTACGGGTTCGAGTTGAGGTTGAAGGAGCCAATTTGGTAGAGGGCGTGAAGGAGATGAAGTTGATGGAATCGGAATGAAGTTTCGTGGTGAGTTTGGAGTTCGACATCTACTTCGAATGACGTAGGTGTAGGCTGGAAGTCGCACATGGAAGGGAATTGGCGAGTTGAACGTAATGGGTATGGAGAAGTTTGGTTTGGGATGAGACGTTCATTGGTATTTTTATTTTGACATTTAGGTGAAAGGAGGAGGAGTTATGAGCCATAAAAGATCGGCTAATGGTGTTACATGAAGTGGAGTGTGATGATTTCCAAACAGGAAGGAAGATGAATTGGTACGTGCGGGCCTGGTATGTTAAAAATGGTGATGGTCCTGGGTTAAATAGTAAGCCTTGAGATCATTTAAAACATAAGTCTTTATTTAATTTAGTTAAAGTATCAACTTAGAAAATTAATATCTTACGCATACATGATCAGAATTTAGCGAAACAGATCCGTTGGGATTGTATGGACGGTGGCTACACAGTGGAACTGACTGGGAGTGAATTGGAGCTCGTTACAATTTATAGCGAAATAAATTGTCTGGTCTGAATCAACGACAATTATCGTTATTTAACGATGATCGTCCAACGTGAGTAAATCTCACTAACTCTGTACAGTTTATATTTTTATAAATATAATCTAGTATTGATAAATGATGATTGATTGTTGTGTGTTGATTGTTTGGTTGAATTGCTGATTTATTGGTTGAAATTGTAGATAACAATATATATATATATATATAAATCGTTAATCAAATATTGATTCTATTTATCAGAATATTTCATATTGAAATGAAATCGATGTTATTTATACTGTTTAACATCTGTGAATGCAGGGAAATAGGTTGGAGGGATCCAACTGGATTCCTCAATATTTATAGTACTTTTTGTTTTCATATATTGTGATATATGATGTGATATATAATCTGTGATTAATTATGGGTGTGTAGATGATGTTGATCATGGTTATTTGGTATTTTAAATACCATAAGAAATACCGGAATGTGAAAAGGGAATTTTCAAAGTGTAAATTGAAAATAATACATGTATAAATTCAAAGAATTTTATAAAAGGATTATTCATATAGAAAATAAATAGAATTATAAAAGGATTATTTATATAGAAAACAAACAGAAGTATAAAAAAGGATTATTTATATAGAAAATAAATAGAACTATAAAAGGATTATTTATATACAAAATAAATAGAAGTATAAAAGGAATATTTATGTAGAAAGTAAATAAAATTATAAAAGGAATATTTGACGAGATATAAATGAATTATGAGAAGATTGTTTATAGTGGATATTAAATAGAAATCTGCTTTAACAAATAGATTGAAAAGATTAATTTATTAATAATGTTTTATAAATTAAATAAAATATTTATCATTTGATAAACGGAATATAGAAGACTGAATTATTATAGAGAAGTAGGAATCGGTTTTAACACCGATATTTTAAATGGAATTTGAGCAACATTTATAAAGGTGATTATAAATGGGATTATAAGTGTTAGAAGAATAAAATGAGATTTTATAGAAAAATTCTATAATTAGAAGTATAAACAGAAATTGGATTTGGGATATTGTTTTTAAATACGAAATCAAACTGTTTTGATTGCAAAGAAGAAATATAATTCACATGTTATGTGAAAATTAGATGAAAGTAAATATTTTGCAAATAAAACATTATAAAGGAATTTGGGGTTTGAATTAGGAATTTGAATGGAATTACTGAAATTAGAAATTGACTAGAAATTAGTTGAATTGAATGGCTTTCTGGGTATTGATCTGATGTCGGTTTCGGCCTTCGGGGTTTATGCTTGAGAAGTTGATCTCTTACTAGTTTATAGTTAGAGACTGATAGAGGTGGGAAGATTTTGGTGCGTGAATTAGAAATGGAAACGTTTTCCAAAGTTAATAACATATATTTTCTAATTTTAGAAAATAAGGAATTTATGAATATATGGAAATGATAAATGGGAAATTGGGAAATGAAATGATGATTGATCGTAAGATTTCCATTTGGGAATACGACCATTGTGTGTAGACATGTTTGCCTTTGATAGTTAAATCACCGACTATCAAAGATTTTAACCATTTCCGTTGTCAATACGGAGAGACCGGGATTAAATATATTATCTGAAAACCACTCCGTATGGCATTAGCATTGCGAATCAAATATGATGAAGATAATTGAAGACAGAGTTATGCAAGGGCTGTTCAGTAAATCCTAGATAGAAATTGCCTAAGATGGATTTACAGTATAGTAACTTCGGTCTGTCCAGTCCCAGGATGACCTGTATGGAAGAATGTCTGAAAGAGTGTATTTAATATATCATGTAAGTTGATCTCTTCAAACGTACGTATGTTTGGTGGAGGAGGAATTCGTTTCTCTTAGCTGTATACCCGTTGTCTTTTTGGGGAAATCAATTTGTGATTTAGCAGGTATGACGATGTGACATTCAAAGTAAATAAAGTTGTGATCTATATGTTATGGCCTCTAGCCTCACAACCAAGAAACAGTATAAAATCGGGTAGGTCGCATGGCTAAGTGGTTAGTTGCCAATTAGGGTGTATTGTCACCTGATCTAGAGAAATTCCGTTTACTTCTATAATCTATTTCGATGCTGCCCCTTTCGGGGAACGGTTGCTGATCCCAATCGTTGGTGATAACACATTCGGTACACTCAACCGAAATGAGTGACCGGTCATGTTTAGGCTGGGTTACAAGATGTTCTTGTTGAACCCGGTGTATTCCTCTCTAGAGATATACTTTCGGAAGGCGGTCCTATACCTTTCCAGTTGGAATCCATTACCCAATAAGCGCCGCGGATTTTAGTTATATATTACGTATGTGGAACGTGAGATGAAAGCGTTCTGCTAGATGATTATTATATTGTGGTTGATAGACACTATTATATATCAAAAGAATTTTGATATAAAGATTATCGTTTCTTTCAAAAGGATTTTTGAATGTTGAATCAAGTGTTTTGGATTCTAAAAAGGGAAAATGTAACAACCCAAAAAATCAGAACCAATTTAGAATTTTTATTTTGGCTATTTTATTGAATTTTGAATAGTTAAAATAATTTATTTTAAATAATAACGATTAATAATTTATTTAAATCAAAGTTAGAATGAATATATTTATTTTAATTTTAAAAGGAGTTAGAAATAGTGCGACAGTTTGAAATTTTGAATTTGAACTTTGACTGACTGTACAAGATTCAAAATAAATCGGATTTTAGTGGAACCAAAAATATTAGAATTTGTTTAAAAATATCTTTCTAACGAATCTGAAAAATTGAAATTTCATAGCGGGAATCAAAAGTTAAGACTAGTTAAATATTCAGAATAGTCGCTATGGAATTTAATATAATATATAGCCCTTATAAATAGTCATTTGGCAAACGACCTCCGTGTTCGAAGAAACCACCCTAGTAGGATCCAGAATGTCAAATTATTGCAAGATTCCAATTTTCATAATTTTTGAAATTAATATGTGAGCGCGGCAATAGAAAATGTATTTTGTCAATTTTATTCAATTTGGTTCGACCAGAAAAAAGCCATTTTTAAAACGGTCTCCAAATTCGTAAAAATTTATTTTGTTCGGACCGTATCGTCAAAACATAGTTAGATTTATTTTTTGGGAATTTTTGGAGTTAGTATGTGGCCCCGGTAAATTAAAATGTACGATCAAATTAAATAATAAAATGTATTATTATTTAATTTAAAGAAAAACTAACTGAAACAGTCGAATGGACTATCAAAACATATCCCATTGTATCCGGAAAGGGGGTATCTAGCTAGGGCGACACTCGTTGGGTTTGATTTGGAGTTAAGAGCGATATAGGAATTAAATTGTAATTAAATAGAATTAAATAAAATAAAAATAAAACAAAAATACGTATACATGTAAATACGCCATATACAGTAAATCGTATTCATCGTTTTGATCGCGTAACTCCTCATCGCGAATGGCGGCTAGGGTTCAGAACTTCCCAGCCTGATTCCGGCCAAACCACGCATCAAAATCAAAAGGTGCAGTTGAAGTTTTTGTAGAGATTTTCGCCACCTTCCAATCCATAGTGGTCTGGAGTTCTATCGTCATGTGTACGAGGAGAAGCATCGCCTGAAAGTCGGCGTGTTTGCACCGCCGCCACGCCATCCAGGGACCGTCGATCTGATCACCAGTGGTGGCGCCAGAAAGCCCCCTCTCCCTCTTCAATGCTGCACCTTCCGATCGCCGTAATACTACACCGTTTGATCGGAAAATTCAAATCCTAGTTTGAACGGTTTAGCTGAAGGTGCGGTGTTTAATTTCTAAAGGGTTTATAACACTAGAAACTGTCGCAAAGTTGATTAATCTTATAAAAATCATATCCTTTTGCTATGTGGTCGAAATCCAGTGAAACAAGAGACATCGGGATCGTGACGACGTCTTCTACATTCTATAAGAGACCGGAGAATTTTTAGAGCTCGCTACAATTTTTGGCGAAGCCGAGAGCAAGGTGAGATTTCTAAATTCAATTAGATTTAGTAATAAAATATATTAGGTTGTAGATGGAGTTTAGAAACTCTCGACACCCGCCGTCCACAGGCCATGGACGACTTGATTGTATTGTGATGTGAAATTGGTTGATTTTTGGTGATTGATTGTGGTTGAAATGAAATTGTTTGATATTGTGGCAATAGATTGCCTAGAAAAATGTATTAGGAAGTTAAACCCCTTGTAAACGCCGCGAGGCCTAAGGTAGCGCGAGTAGCTATTCTAGGGACGGTGCCGGTTTTAATTACCCTGCCGTTATGCTGCCGAAATTTTATGAAATATTCTTGTTTTTTAAAATATTCATGTTATTATATATTAATTGTTTGAATATTATGAAAATTAGATTTTTAATATATATATGTATATATATATATATATGAAAATGATCATTATATGTCAACATAAAATCTATATTTTTGTTGTAAATCAAAAATGGTCATTTGTTATAAAAATGAATTTACATTTGATTTTACATTTTTAATGTAAATGGGACATTAGAAGTAAACATTTATATGTAAAAATGAATTTACACGTGATTTGACATTTTAAATGTAAATAAAACATTTTAAAAAAACATTGTGATATAAAATAAGTTACATTTGGAATTTACATTTTTAATTTAAAAGAAACATTAAAAAATGTTCGTAGTTACATAAAATATATTTTCTTTGAAATATACATTTTAAATATAAATGGAACTTTGAAAATGATCATTAGTTAAACAAATAGGTAATTATATTGAAATATAAATTTTTAATGTAATGCAACATTGAAAATAAAACATTGATAAATAAAAATGTATTGACATTGGTATTTAAAATTTTAATGTATATACAACATTAAAAATAAAACATCGATAAATAAAATGTATTGACATTGTTGTTTACATTTTTAAGGTATATGAAACATTAAAAATAAACATTTTGATATAGAAATGTGTTTACATTCGATTTTACATTTTTAATGTATATGAAACATTAAAAATCAACATTCTGATATAAAGATGTGATTACTTTGAAACTCACATTTTTAATGTAAATGAAACATTAAAAATAAGCATTATATGTTGAACATAAAAGTTGTTTGACAATAAAAAGTTGTTTGATAATAATAATATATTTGTTTTATTTTATGTATATAAAATGATCATTATATATTGGCATAAAAATTCACAGTTTTATCATAGATTAAAAATGATCATTGTTGGAAAAAAAACATGTTTTAACATAAAAGAATCACATTTTTAATGTAAATGAATAATTAGAAAAGATTCAAAGTGATAAACATGTTTTTAACGTAAAGATTTACATTTTAATACAAATGAATCATTTTAAAAGGACTCATTGTGCAATAAAAAAAATGTTTTTAATGTAAATGTTCTTTCATTGTTAAAGAAAATGTTCTCACATTTAAATTTACAATTTTAATGTAAATGAATCATTATGGAAAGAAGCACTGTTAAAAATGTGTTAAGATTTTTTAAAAAAAATTCACATTTTAATGGAATGAAAGATTACATAAGAGTGGTTACATTTTAATGTAATGAAAGGCTACATAAGAAAGATTATTTTTTCTTTTGTAATAAAAGAAAGATGATTAAAAATTTCATTTTTAACGTAACATATGATTACATATATAAAAGAAATCAAGGTTGACATGAAAATGTTTATGACATTAAAAAATTCATTTTTAATGTAATATATGATTTCACATAAAAGAAATCAATGTTGAAATGAAAATGGTGTTGAAATCGTTGAACGATTTATATTTATATATAAATATAAATTAAAATAAAACGAATCGCGCTACTGCAGTTCGCGTTTCGAAATCGTAACTTCAAACGATTATACCGAATGATGTGACCATCGGATTTTCCCGAAACTTGAACCATTGGGTTCGTTTTGGAAAGATATTTCCAACGATATAAAATTTGCTAAGATCCAATGGTTAGATTTTGAGAAATGTGCAAATCAAATTTCGATGAAAACAGCGCCAAGGCCATGTAATGACCGAAGCGTCGTTAAACTGAAAATGGCTATTTTTAAATATACAGAAATAGCGATAAATTGTTATAAATATTATAAACGATGTGGAATGAAAAGAATTGGTTTAAATATATATATATATATATATATATATTCAAGAATTATTTGAAAGGGCCAAGTTAATTCTCATTTCAAATAATTATACGACGATTGGAAGTCGAAGATTTGAAGACGGTGATTGAAGACTGGCGATCTTCACATCGAATGGATGACTATTGATGCCTTTGATTGGAGTTGCTGCCTTGAAAGGGTTATAGTGGTGGTTGTCCGGACGTACTTGTTGATTGTCTGAATATGCGAGAGTCTCTCTTTCGTATTGGACATATGGGACGAGGAATAAGGTGTCTCCGGTTTCGTTCAGACCCAGTACGGACTTGTAAATGGATGTATGTCTGACATTGGATTTTATTCTGTGCTGATTAATTTCTATTTAATATATATCTGTTTAGTGGCAGAGAATTTATTCTCTTGCTTAACACCCTTCTCTGAGACGTATGAGCTTAGAGGTTATATATTGATAGATATTAGTCGCATGGCGTGAATTGTCAGTGTGGCATGCTAAAATGCAAATGATCAAGGTTATTGTTAAAAAGAAGAGCCTTGTGGTTGATGATCAAAGTACAACTTTATTTAGCATAGCTTTGTGTATAGCGTTACTTCGCGAGCCTCACACCCCGGTATGAACCAAAAATGGGAGAAGGATTCATGGAGAACAAGCGTATCTTTCTAGCTAGAAGTCGTGTCTGGGTTTTACAAGACTAGATATTTTTTCTTATGTGGATGATGGAAAGCGAGGTACCTTGGATATTGAGTCCCTAGTGGCTCTATTTACGCCCCATGGGGCGGGGAAACGTATTGTTCAGGGGTTATAATCCGCTAACATATTTGTGGATCGGCCTTATGGCTCCTAAGGTCTCACCTGAGTCTGAGCCCTGAGACATGGGATAGATTGTCTCGAATTCGGTAAGGACGATCCCATGCCTTGGTTCATGATGGAAATCCAACTTCCAATACGACCCACACAGTTTTGATTATAAACCTATATATGGAGACATAGTATATGGTAGCTATTCCGTCTATGATTGAAATGTTTTTGAAAACAATATACACTAATAGTAATATCAAATCCATTTTTATCATATCAAGCATTTTTGACCATTATAAGGTAAAACCCTATCCTCCGGTTTGCGTTGCATTGTGCGATGGGACTTGAGTCTTATAATGGTTTCATTTCTCTAAAAAGCATTGCGTTGTTTAACGATTTACTTTATATATGCATTGGCAATCCAATGGAGTAAACCCGTTCCGCATTAGCGGCATAGTCATATATACACTAATAATAATATTAAATCCGTTTTTATCGTATCAAGCATTTTTGACCATTATAAGGTAAAACTCTATCCTCCGGCTTGCGTTGCATTGTGCAATGGGACTTGAGTCTTATAATGGTTTAATTTTTCTAAAAAGCATTGCGTTGTTTAACGATTTACTTTATATATGCACTGGCAATCCAATGGAGTAAACCCGTTCCGCGTTAGCGGCGTGGTCCTGTGATTAGCCTTATTATTAAATAGGTTAAATAGATTTCTCATACCAGTCCCATGACTGACTCGTAGTTTGTTCACTTTGCAAACTCGGGTGCCCTCTTTTCCACACGGGCAACCTTGTATACAGGTTTTAGCAGACTTATTCTGGATAGATATGGAGCTGAAGATGGATCCTATTGTTTCTATTATGCTGTTCAGATTTCATTTAGTATGTTATGTTTGATTTCCGCTGCAGATGTTTTATATTAAGTTGAAAATTGTATTATGTTCTAAGTATGATCCTATTATGCTGTGTAACTCTGGTGATATATTATTTCCAATGTAATTTGATGTACATTATCTACTGTAATTCTATATTTCTATTCTGCTGTTATAGTTTATGTGTTATATTCCAATGATTATCCTTGCTTTCGTACTATGGGAGTTTGAGGTTATCACAGTTGGTATCAGAGCTTTGGTTAAACTTAGCTCGGAATATAACATATTTACAAACTTGACAAAAATAGAACCAGCAGTATTCTAAGGCGAATAACTCATCATAGATAGGACTAGTAATGTCCTAGAATGAGTATAGCAGAATAAAACACACCCCCAACAGATTCATTTACATTTAAATACATGTCTCTATGCTTTACAATATATATTCTGTTGGCCTGACTCTTTGTCTGCTATTTGCGGACATATTAGAAAACGAGTGGCAGAAACAGAAGAAGTAATTTTATGGTTCGACAATCTAATGAGCCAATTGTGGCCCCACAACCAGAACCAGATCTAGAAGCTCTAGTAATGTAGTATCGAAATCTGGATGGAGTACAATTCTCGGGCAAAGAATCTGTGATTGAAACACAGGCGTGGATGCGTTCTGCTGAGAGAATTTTTGGAGGCTTAAAGCAGAGGGATGATCAGAAAAGATTACTGGCATCTTGGGCACTCAAAGACGAAGCTCTAATCTGGTGGGAAACTGTTACTGAGGAAAATCAAGAAGGTAATATTACCTGGGATAGATTTAAAGAAATTTTCAAAGAAAGATTTATTCCTCCAGAAGCAACTGAGCGACTATATGATGAGTTTTACAATCTGAAACAAGGAGATATGACCATCCAAGAATATCAGAATAAATTCAATGAACTTTCTCGTTTTCCCCAAAACTAGTTCGAGATCCTACAAGGAAGAATCTGAGATTTATCAAAGGACTACAAAAGAAATACGAAGGTAGAGTACTTGCTCATGTGAATCTCCAATTCTCTGAAATGATACAAATGGATTACTGCTATGTGTATATTGATAAGCAACATGGTTGGGAAGATGAAGAAGAAGGCAGCTTTAGCAGCAAAAGGAAGTTTGAAACTGATAGCCCAGAGACAATCACAAAGCCTGAGGTCAGTAAGAAGCCTAAAGCTGATAAGAAAAAGGTTGAATCTAAAGAAGAACCGTTAACGACTGTCATATGCAGTAACTGTAATAAACCAGGGCATTTTCCAAAGAATTTAAAATCTTTGAAAAGGAAAAGGAATGTTGAATCCAAATCCAATAAGAAGTCTCAAGAGAGCAGAAATTGCCATAAGTGTCACCAGCCTGGTCATATTGCGAAGAATTGCCAATTATCAAAGAAGTCATAGTAGCTCATGTAAATGAAGCAGCATAAACTCCAACACCCTCAACCAGTCAGCAAAGGCCAGATGTCTTGAAAGGCACTCTCGCTATCAACAATATACTAGTTAAAGTATTGTTTGATAAGGGTGCGTCTCAAAGTTTTATTTCGAGTAATACAGCCAAGAAGCTAAATCTGAAATTGAGGGATCTTAAAGAATACCTTAGAATTCATAATCCGATAGGAGGTTCTCGGGTCCTTGGTACGTGTTGTAGAGTTACCGTCTCCTTTTCCCATTATCGATTTTCTTGTATCTTGATTGTCATGGATTTTTCGGAATTTGACATCATTCTTGGGCTGGACTGGTTAACTAAATATGAGGCTGAAGTTAAATGTGAGAGTTGTCATAATTAAAACGAAGCTTGCCAATGTTGTTATACCTTGTGTAGGCATAGATTCAGACATAAAGAATTTTGGGTTTCTCTTGAGGTTTTTCCCACTGCCATTGAAAATATTCCTGTCGTTAAGAATTATGCGGATGTGTTCAAATAAGTTGATAGCTTACCTCCGCGAAGAGAAGTTGACTCAGGATTGATTTAGTTCCGAATGCAAGGCCAATGGTGCATCCTATTCGGAGAATGACATGGAAAGAGAAAGAAGAACTGGGCAATCAAACTAAACATCTTTTACGGAAAGGTCTGATTAGGCCTAACTTTTCGAATTGGGGTGCAGCAATAGTGTTTGTGCCAAAGTCAGACGGTACTCTTAGACTGTGTGTGGATTACCGAGATTTAAACAAGCAGACACTCAAGAATAAATATCCACTGCCCTGTATAGATGATTTGTTGGATCGTTTGAATAGAGCAAAAGTGTTTTCAAAAATGGACCAAGCTACAGATTTCCATCAACTGTGTATTGCTGAAGAGTGTGTTCTTTTGACAGATTTCAGAGGTCCGGACATATTTTATGAATGGTTAGTAATGCCGTTTGGTTTATTCAATGCTCCTACTTACTTTATCGAATTAATGAACAGAGTATTCCGCGATGTCCTAAATAAATTTGTGCTGGTTTTCATTGATGATATCTTAATCTTCTCTAAATCAACTGCCGAGCATGAAAAGCATTTGGAACAAGTTTTGGAAATTCTAAGAAAGAATGTATTAAAAGCCAAATTTTCTAAATGCATATTCTTGCAAGTAGAAGTGAAGTTCCTCGATCATGTAGTATCGAAGGAAGGAATTTCAGTGGTTCCCAGTAAAATCACAGTCATTCAAGATTGGAAGCGGCCTAGAACTCCTACTGAAGTAAGAAGTTTTCTAGGATTGGCTGGCTATTATCAGAAATTCATTACAGATTTTTCGATGCTATCTTGTCCATTAACGAAGCTTACAAAAAAGCACACAAAGTTTAATTGAACACCTGAATGTGAGGCAGCTTTCCAAGAGATGAAAATGAGATTGACTATTGCTCCAGTATTGACTATTATTGATGGAAATAAAGATTTGATAGTTTGGACAGATGCTTCTATTGGAGGTATTAGTGCAGTATTAATGCAAAGGGACAAAGTAGTTGCTTATGCTAGCCGTCAATTGAAGCCACATGAGAAGAGATATCCTACTCATGATCTTAAGTTGTTGGCCATCGTGTTTGCTTTAAAGATATGGAGGCACTATCTTTTGGGTGAGAAGTTCGAATTAAATAAAGATCATAAATCCTTGAAGTATCTGTTCACTCAAAGGGGTTTGAATTTGAGGCAGCAACCTTGGTTAGAATTTCTCGTAGCCTATGACCTGGACATCTTGTATACTCCAGGTATAACCAATGTTGTAGTCGATGCGCTCAGCAGAAAGAATGCGACCATCACCAATTTTATCATTGCCAACCTTATCGTTACACCCTCACTGACTGATAAAATCTCTGGTCTTCAGAAGGATGATGAATTTATTAAGAGAACTAGTAAAAGAGTTCGGGAAGGCAAACCCTCGAGTTTCCAAATTGATAACAAGGGAGTTCTTAGGTTAAAAGGCCAAATTTGTGTCCTGAATATTCCTAAGCTCAAAAGAGAAGTAATGGATGAATGTCATAAATCCAAGCTTTGTATTCATCTAGGGGTGACTAAAATGTATCATGATCGCAAGCACACGTTCTGGTAGAAATCTATGAAAAGAGACATTTCCATTTATGTCAACAGGTGTTCTACTTGCCAACGAGTCAAGAGTGATCAGCAAAAACCTACCAGATTGTTACAACCACTAGAAGTTCCAAGTTGGAAATGGGATCAAATTTCCATGGATTTTATTGATGGCTTGCCCTGAACCAGAAAAGGTAATGACAATATTTGGGTGTTCGTAGACCGTTTCATGAAGTCTGCCCATTTTATTCCTGTCATATCTACTAGAACAGCTCAAAGTTTGGTGAAAATTTATTTCAAAAAAATTGTCCGACTACATGGAGTTCCCAGTAACATTGTTAGTGATCGTGATCCGATATTCTCTAGTAGATTCTGGGAAGCATTCCAAAAGGAGCTGGGGACAAAGTTAAATCTGAGCACCGCTTATCATCCTCAAACAGATGGCCAGACTAAGAGGGTGAACCGTATACTAAAAGACCTGTTGCAGGCATGTATTCTTGATTTTGGCGGATCATGGGAAGATCACTTGCACTTGGTTGAGTTCTCTTATAATAATAGTTAGCAAGCAAGCTTGAAAATGTCTCCATTCGAAGCATTGTATGGCGGGCCTTGTTGATCCCCCGCATGTTGGATTGAACTAGGCAACAGATTAGTATTGGGTCCCGACATGATTCGAGAAGGTTCGGATAAAGTTAATTTCATTAAGAAGCGATTACTAACAGCTCAGAGCTGACAAAAAAGTTATGCAGATTCAAGAAGAAGAGATTTAGAATTTGATGTTGGCGATTATGTGTACTTGAGAATTTCTCCATTAAGAGGAGTAGTTCATTTTGGGAAGACTAGGAAGTTGGCACTTAGATTCATTGGTCCATCCCCTATTCTAGAAAGAACTGGAACTCTCGCTTACAGAGTTCATTTGCCTGACTGGTTGCCAAGGGTACATGATGTATTCCATGTGTCTCAACTTCGAAAGCATGTGCATGAACCAGACTTGATTGTGGAGGAAGCTGCACAACAATATTTGGAGATTACCCCGAGCCTAGCAATAAGAAGGGAGTCGGTAAAGATCATTGGCAAAGAAACCCGAAATCTGAGGAACAAAAGAATTCATCTAGTCAAAGTGCAGTGGAGCGGAGATCCTAGAGACTGTACATGGGAGACCGAGGATAACATCAAACAGGCTTATCCCCTGAAACAACCCACCTCTGTTAAGGTCACTCACAAAGGGAATTCCTTAACTTTGGTGGAGCATTATAGGTAAAAGACACAGATAATTTACAAGACAGACATATATAAGCAGCGGAAACTAAATTTATTTCATACGTGGTTCATAACAAAAACATTACAACAAACTATCTCAAAACAACTTCCAAATCATTACATCAAAATCTCTGTCTTGATTATTACACAAAGAAGCATAAAAACACAATAAAATTGCATAAATCCCCAAGTAGTAGTGTATCCAAAGCCATAGCCAAAGATAAGAGGTTCCAAGCTGTACATCACAGGGTCTTCAAGCTTGGAAAGATGAATGGTCCAAATTAAGCTGAGCTATTCCCTCCCTAGTTACCTGAGGGGGGAAACAGAAGAAAAGAGAGCGAAAGAAAAATGTGTTAAACATAAGTCTGGTAAGTCCAGTGATTATTTAGCATGTAAATTGGTAAGAGAACCATGACCAGAATAAGCTGGATGCAGGACAATAAAGAAATAAGGTAACATAGGATAAGGAAAGATAAACAAGGTAAGATAAACTAATCATACTATCACACTCATATCCATATTCTCTGCACCTACTAGATATTTCAACCATCATCATGAGTTCAAACCCAGTGATCCCTTTTTATCGATCGGCTCCTACTCACACGCATTTACTACTTATGTCATACGGCCCTACTCGATTGTAGATACCTGTGCTGGTCCCACCATGGGGTGTATCAATTCCTATGGGGGCAACCCGACATGATTCAAGATGCACAGTGTATAAATACTGATGCCCAGTGCCTGCTTTTTCCACTCCGGAGTACGTGCACGCTCGTACTCCGTCGTAACCTACACTAACGCACCAACCGTCATTGTTTTGATCACTTATAATCAACCCAGTAATCGCGCCCCACCCTGCCTAGTTCAGGGTACCATGATACATCTATGTGGGTTACTGCTGAAAAGGGTCCCCGTTACTAGGGTTTTCCTAATCAACATGTTAAATTGGTTAAGTGTCTAAGTTAACCTAATCCCACCCATCAGTTTAGTTAACATGTTGGATTGGTTAAGTGTTGCCTTAATTAACTTAACCCTACCATTTCTGACTTAGCTTTAATTCATTCATTTAAGCACCAACCACTCACATTAGACAAGTATCGTTGCGGTCACTAGATGTGCCGGTCGGGTCCGGGCAGTTTTACACTGCAACTCAGTCTAACCTCGGGTTCTTTTGGGCTCAATGCACTAACCTCTCACATTAGATATATATTGTTACGGTTGCTGGATGTGTCGGGCGGTTCCAAGCAGTCTTACACCGTAACTCAATCTAACCTCGGGTTAGGCATATTCGTCTTTTCTAAATTTACATATTTACCTCTTTATATTTATATGTAAATTATTGTCATTCAAGTCAAGCCCCACTTTCCGTTTAAATCAAGTTCATAATTTTTGGTATAAAAATTATACAACTTTATGCCATAAACCATTTATATGATTATGAGTCAAATATGTAATTTCATGTTTTTCCCCAATGTTACCCCCGTTAAACGTTCGCATAAATCACATAAAATGTTAAGCTCGCTACATAGTCTAACTCATACACAATAAAAAAGAAGAACATGTAATATTCCAACATCATAAAAATATGGATCTAGCTACACATGTGTCATATGAATTCGACATAGAACAATATACACTTAATTATGAATTTGCAAATTTAAATCTACTCAACATGAATCGTGAAATAGGGGTTTTAAACTAAGTAAATTTAAAATTAGGCATGTAGTTATGAACTTGCAAATTAGCATGTAGTTCTAGTCATATATGTGAACATGGTTGAACTTGCATAAACATAGCAAAATCACCAAATTTACATACAACATATAGGTGTCATCTCCCAATTATACAACATGATATGTCATCGCCAAATTATATAACCTAATATGTCATCGGCATTTTATTCAACATGATATGTCATCGCTAATTTATACAACATGATATGTCATCACTAAATTATACAACATAATATCGCCAAATTATACAACTTATAGGTTCATTGCAAGCATTTAACATTTATCATCAAACAACATGATCACAAACTTAACATGATAAGAGTCATAGTCATAATCAATTCAGTTTTAAAAAAAAGGATAGGGATAAATTTACATTAGGCATTGTTCTACATCTATTTATTTTAGTCACGATTCTAATATCATTTAAGTTTAAATGATAACTGGACTTTCAAAAAGGAGACTAGTCTTGTGTTCTGGGATCTGTATTCTGAAATTGAATAGCTCTCCTTTGTTGTAGACGTTGAATTCCCTTAGTTGAATTAGATTTGATTTGTAATTCCTAACTTGCTTTCTAGTTGAAGGAGAATGGAGGCTACTCTAGGTTGAGTATTGACAGCGGGACGGTCTTAGGAATATGTTTGCGTGGCTTAGGGTTTAGATTTAGGTTGCTTATATAAAAGTTTGATTTAATAGGAGCCGTCAGATCAACCTAGGGCCAATCAAAGCCATTCAAACCTAAGAGAACCAACTAAAATTTGCCACACAAGCCCTTATAACTCATAGAATCGTCGCACAAAGAAACACATCAAGTTTCAGATCTGGCCCGAGGGGGAGGTCGACCCCTCGGTCGACACCCTGGTCGACCTATGTGATCCAGGTCGACCCCCTGGTCGACCTGATTTCTGGGCGGGAAATTTCCAGCCTAGCCTGCTTTGGGGTTTTTGAATTTCGAAACTTGAATTGGACTTTTGGGCTGGTTTTATTATTTAAATTCTTAAATCTTCTGAAGGTCATAACTCCTTCATACGAAGTCCGATTTACGCAAACTCGGACTCTATCTCAAGCAGAATTCCAAGACGAACGCAATAGCGTAACCCGTTTCCCTTCATTCTTAATTTGTAATTAATTATTCTTTAATTCGTTACTTTAATGTTTACAGAAAATACGGGGTGTTACATTCTCCCCTCCTTAAAGGATTTCGTCCCCGAAATCTTCAAGTCGAGAAGAACATATATCCTATCATCCAATCGTCCATCTACTCATCCATTAAACACAAGCATCCATTTCCCTTAAAAAGACCTCTAATGCTTCATGATCATATGCATAGTGTGTGTACATGTCCTTATCTAATGCAAAATCAGGCGGTCTACTGATTCAGTTGACCTCCTTAATGCAAGTCATGTCAGTGCCATGAGTCCATTATGTATGCAATCATCCCTAATCATACTTTCTACATGAGTGCACAATCATTTATACAAATGCAACATCCACATGATAACACATCAATTTTTAATCATATACAAGTACGTATATGCATATGCAATATGAAAGTGACTGAGCCGATCTAACACCTAATGTGTGTGTGCATATGCATCCACGAGCAACCACTAGCAATCACTTGCAACCACTTGCAACCATCAATCATAACACGTTTCAAATACATTTTTACATCCATTGGTTTCTACCTAAAGATCGAGAATAGCACTGAGGAAATACTTAAACAAAAAGATAGATTCGAGCATGAATAAACTTAAGGAAAAAGATGTATCCTCAAAAAGAAAAGGGTAGGCTGCTCGTATCTTGGCCTCAGTCTCCCAAGTCGCGTCTTCCTCAGCGTCACTTCATTGAACTTTAACAAGTTTGACTTCGCGGTTGCGTAGCTTTTTGACTTCTGTACCCAAGATACGAGTGGGAACTCTTCTCACAGTCACCTCTCGTTCTACTTCTACTTCCTTTAATATGCTTGGTTCCACTACTTCTGCAAACTCACATAAGCACTTCCGTAGGTGAGAAACGTGAAAGACATTATGAACTCCAGCCAATCTTTCGGGCAGCTCTAATCTATAAGCCATCTTTCCAATTTTTTCAATGATAGGAAATAACATAACAAATCTTGGTGCCAACTTTCCTGCAGATCCAAAGCGAACGATGTTCCTCGAAGGAGATACTCTAAGGAAAACCCTGTCTCCAACCTCAAACTCAAGGTCGGTCCTTCTTTTATATGCGTAGAACTTCTGTCTATCTTGGGTAGTCTTCATTCTTCTTCATATCAAGTCCACTTTCTCTGAAGTTTCTCTAATCATATCTGGTCAAAGTATGAGCTTGTCTGTAGACTCCCACCAACAAGTTGGTGATTGGCATGATCTTCCATATAAAACTTCGAAGGGTGCCATGCCTATGGTGGTTTGGTAGCTATTGTTGTAGGAAAACTCCACCAAAGGAAGATGATCCTCCCATGTTCCTCCAAAGTCAAGAATGCATAATCTCAAGAGGTCCTCTAATACTCTGTTCACCCTTTCCGTCTGACCATCGGTTTGGGGATGATAGGTCATGCTTAAGCATAGCTGTGTGCCTACAGCCACTTGCAAGCTCTTCCAAACTCGCTCGTAAAGTTAGGATCTCGGTCACTCACAATGGTGGAGGGTATCCCATGGAGTCGAACTATCTCTTTAAGATAAATGGATGCTAAAGATGAGGTAGTCCTTCTACTTTTAACGGGTATAAAGTGAGTGCTTTTTGTGAGCCTGTCCACTATTGCCCAAACACTGGTATTGCCCCTTCTTGATCTAGGCAGCCCATCAATAAAGTCCAATGAAATGCTATCCCATTTCCACTGTGGGACCTCTAGAGGAAGAAGCAAACCACCAGGCTTCTTTTGCTCCGCCTTGACTTGCTGGCATATTAAGCACTTAGAGATGAAGTCAGCTACATCCCTCTTTATGCCATTCCAAAAGAAAACCCATTTTATGTCTTTATGCATCTTGTCTCCTCCTGGGTGTATGGTCAACTTGGAATGGTGTGCCTCTTCGAGAACCTTCTTCACCAAATCCCTTGCTTGTGGGACGCATAGCCTTCCACCCCGCCTCAACCAACCCTTATCATCCTTGGAGTATCTATTGAGGTGACTAGAAGTCTCACCCCTAATTAGCTTATCCATCACATCAACTAGCTGAGAGTCTTCAGGTTGCACGGTTCCTATTGAGTCCAAAATAGTAGGCCGCACTTCTAGCGATGCTAACAAACCAGTCGCATGATCGATGGAGGGTCTAAATTCAAAGTTGGCTATGTATTCCAAGTTCTGTCTTTCTTCAAAAGAGAGGGCTTAAGGTCATCTTCTTTCTACTCAAGGCGTCTGCTACTACATTGCCCTTGCCAGGGGTATAGGAAATCTCGAAATCGTAGGATGCCAAGAACTCCATCCACTTTTGTTGCCTCAATTTAATATCTTTCTGCGAGAAAAGGCACTTCAACGATTTGTGGAACTTAAGCGCAAAGACGATGGCTGCCAACTCTAGATCATGGGTTGGGTAGTTTTTCTCATGTACTTTCAACTGTTTTCCTCCATAAGCTACTACCTTCCCCTCTTGCATCAAGATAGCACCCAGTCCCGTACCACATGCATCCGTGTATACGATAAATATCTTGCTCCCATCCGGCAATGTCAGAACTAGGGCTGTTGTTAAAGCCCTCTTCAGTCATTGGAAAGCAACATCGCAATTCAAATCCCAATTGAAAGTTAGGTTCTTCTTCGTCAACCTTGTAAGCGAAGATGAGATTTTCGCAAAGTCTTTGACGAACTTTCGGAAAAAGCCCGCTAGCCCGAGGAAGCTTCGGACTTCGGTCGCATTCCGTGGAACCTTCCAATCTTGTACCGCAACTACTTTTGCGGTTTCCGCAGATAACCCTTCCTTGGATACCACATGTCCGAGAAACCTCACTTCCTCTCTCCAGAAGTGGCATTTGGAGAATTTAGCTTTCAACTGATGTGCTCGAAGAGTATCCATGACTTCTTTTAAATGCTGAGCATGCTCTTCCTCACTCTTTGAGAAAATCAAAATGTCATCTACGAAGACCACCATAAAATTATTAAGGAACTCCCTGAACACCCTACTCATCAAGTCAATGAAATAAGCAGGTGCGTTCGTCAAGCCGAAAGGCATGACAATCCACTCGAAGAAACCATCTGGGGTTCTGAACGCGGTCTTATCAATACTGTCTTCAACCACTCTTAGCTGATGAAACCCGGTAGCTAGATCTAGTTGGGAGAAAACTGATGCACCTACAAGCTGGTTGAACAAGTCATCTATTCTTGGAAGTGGGTGCCTATTCTTCTTAGTCAGTTTGTTTAGCTCCCGATAGTCAACGCATATGTGAAGTAAACCATCCGCTTTGGTTGCGAATACTACTGGAGCACCCCATTCAGAAATACTCCGCCTTATAAACCCCTTCTCAAGCAACTCTTTAACTTGCTTGCTAAGTTCTTTCCTCTCCCTTGGAGCCATGTGTCTAACGGGTAAAGCAACGGGTTTTGCATTATCGACGACGTATATGCGGAAGACTATCTCCCGCTTCGGAGGTAACCCCTTCACCTCTTCAAAGACTTCCGAATATTCACAGACTACTCTAACAGACTGCAAATTCTCAACAGACGCATCAAGAGATTCTATATAGCTAAGCATAACAGAGTTCATGGGATTACAAGAAATTTCTAGAGTGTTACCAAGGAGAGTCATGAGTTTAACCACTCTCTTTTCACAATCGAGGATGGCACCATTACTGGATAGCCAATCCATGCCTAGAATCAACCCATAGCCTGTGAAGCCTAAATAGGCATTACATCTAAACCCAACACTTAGTATAGAAATTTCCAAATCCAAACAAACCATTGACAAATAAGTTGAGCCCCCAATTGGATTTGAAACAACCAAGGGATCCTCCACTAAACTGGTGTCTAGGTGCAGAGATTCAACTAAAGCAGTAGATATAACAGAGGGCGATGCGCCATAATCAAAGAGTGTATGAACAGGATGATCAAAAAGATAAACTAAACTCTCAATAGAAACATTTCTACCTCGTTCTTGCGGAGGTGCCATGAGAGCGTGAACCTGCCCTCTAGAAGTAGATCTAGCTCTCTGCCATTTCCCTTGCTTTCTTGGACAGTCCTTAGCCATGTGTCCCGTCTCGCCCCAATGGAAACAGCTATCCATCTTCTTCTTTCTGCAGTCCTTAACCAGATGTTCAGGAATGCCACAAAAATTACATTTCCTCTTGTCATGGGGTTTATTGTTCTTCCTGCCCTTCTTGGAATCTGTCTTCTTGCTCTGTGATCCTTCCAGTTTCTTATCTTGAGGTACTTCCACCTTTGTCTCTTTCTTGCCAACCTTATATTCTTCTTGTAACAATGCCATGTCCACCAATCTCTCATAAGTTGCACCCATAGGTATTTGGGACATAGCTACGTTGTGTAGTGGCTCATTCAATCCTTTAACAAAACGAAGAGCCTTCTTATGTGGAGTGTTCTCTAACTCCAATTCGAACCTAGCCAGCTGGTTGAATTGGTTAACGCATTCCTTGACCGACATACTTCCCTGTTTGAGAGCTAATAACTTCTCCATTTGTAGGCTTCGTTCAGCTTGTGAGAGGAATTTCATTTCAAACCTCATTCTGAAATCCATACAAGTTTCAACTAGTCTTTCATCATTAGTAACTTCCTACCAATAGGAGGCTTCGTCTTTAAGCAACCATACAGCCAACTGTATCTTCTTCCTATCGTCCACTTCGAAGATAACAAACAAATCCTCAGTTTCTTTGAGCCAGTTTCTTGCTTCCGCTAAGGATTCATTTCCATTGAAGTTCTTTCCACCCATGGCTCGAAAGTCCCTACATATTTTAGAGAAAGCATTTGCACGAGGAGGAGGAACCGCTGCAACTGGGGGAGGAAGAACCGCTGCAGCTGGGGGAGGAGGAACATATGCTGGGCCTGCGACATTAGACCTAGCCTCTAGGTACCTTCTTAACTAGTTAGGTACCGGCACGCCCTCTGGAAGGTTAAGATCCCTAGACATGCTGAAACGAAAAAGGAAAGATTCAAAACAAAGGACAGAAAGATAGTGCATATGGCTTTGGGGGATTGTGCCTTTTTAAAACAAAGCAACATTTTTTCTAGAAAATTGCTTCTTTAAACTTCTTTTTGAAAAACAATTTTCAAAATTTTTATCTGATCTGGTAAACCTTTGCTTTGATACCAAGTGAAACACCCCACTCTGTTAAGGTCACTCACAAAGGGAATGCCTTAACTTTGGTGGAGCATTATAGGTAAAAGACACAGATAATTTTCAAGACAGACATATACTAGCAGCGGAAACTAAATTTATTTCATACGTGGTTCATAACAAAAACATTACAACAAACTATCTCAAAACAACTTTCAAATCATTACATCAAAATCTCTGTCTTGATTATAACATACATAAACATAAAACACAATAAAACTGCATAAATCCCCAACTAGTAGTGTGTCCAAAGCCATAGCCAAAGATAAGAGGTTCCAAGCTGTACATCACAAAGTCTTCAAGCTTGGAAAGTTGAACGGTCCAAATTAAGTTGCGCTATTCCCTCCCTGGTTACCTGAGGAGGGGGTGAAACGGAAGAAAAGAGAGCGAAAGAAAAATGGGTTAGACATAAGTCTGGTAAGTCCAATAATTATTCAGCATGTAAACTGGTAAGAGAACCATGACCTGAATAAGCTGGACGCAGGACAATAAAGAAATAAGGTAACATAGGATAAGGCAAGATAAACTAATCATACTATCACACTCATATCCATATTCTCTGCACCTACTAGATATTTTAACCATCATCATGAGTTCAAACCTAGTGATCCCTTTTTATCGATCGGATCCTACTCACACGCATTTACTACTTGTGTCATACGGCCCTGCTCGATGGTAGATACCTGTGATGGTCCCACCATGGGGTGTATCAAATCCTATGGTCGCAACCCGACACGATTCAAGATGCACAGTGTATAACTACTGATGCCCAGTGCCTGCTTTTTCCACTCTAGAGTACGTGCACGCCCGTACTCCGTCAGAAGCTACACTGACGCACCAACCGCCATTGTTTTGACTGCTTATAATCAGCCCAGTAATCGTGCCTCACCCTGCCTAGTTAAGGGTGCCATGATACATCTATGTGGGTTATTGCTGAAATGGGTCCCCATTACTAGGGTTTTCCTAATCAACATGTTAAATTGGTTAAGTGTCCAAGTTAACATAACCCCACACCCATCAGTTTAGTTAACATGTTGTATTGGTTAAGTGTTGCTTTAATTAACTTAACCCTAACATTCCTGACTTAGCTTTAATTCATTCACTAAAGCACCAACCACTCACATTAGACAGGTATCGTTGCGGTCACTGGATGTGCCGGTCGGGTCCGGGCAGTTTTACACCGCTACTCGGTCTAACCTCGGGTTCTTTTAGGCTCAATGCACTAACCTCTCACATTATATATATTGTTACCGTTGCTGGATGTGTCGGGCGGTTCTGGGCAGTCTTACACCGTAATTCAATCTAACTTCGGGTTAGGCATATTCGTCTTTTCTAAATTTACATATTTACCTCTTTATATTTATATGTAAATCATTGTCATTCAAGTCAAGCCCCACTTTCCCTTTAAATCAAGTTCATAATTTTTGGTATAAAAATTATACCACTTTATGCCATAAACCATTTACATGATTATGAGTCAAATATGTAATTTCATGTTTTTTCCCAATGTTACCCCCGTTAAACGTTCGCATAAATCACATAAAATGTTAGGCTCGCTACATAGCCTAACTCATACACGAAAGGGGAAAAAGAGGAACATGTAATATTCCAACATCATAAAAATATGGATCTAACTACACATGTGTCATATGAATTAAACATAGAACAATATACACTTAATTATGAATTTGCAAATTTAGATCTACTCAACATGAAACATGAAATATGGGTTTTACACAGAACTACATAAACTTAAAATGAGGCATGTAGTCGTGAACTTGCAAATTAGCATGTAGTTCTAGTCATATATGTGAGCATGGTTGAACTTGCATGAACATAGCAAAACTCCCAAATCTACATACAACATATAGGTGTCATATCCTAATTATACAACATGATATGCCATCACCAACTTATACAACCTAATATGTCATCGCCATTTATTCAACATGATATGTCATCGCCAAATTATACAACATGATATGTCATCGCTAAATTATACAACATAATATCGCCAAATTATACAACATATATGTTCATTGCCAAGCATTTAACATTTATCATCAAACAACATGATCACAAACTTAACATGATAAAAGGCATAGTCTTAATCAATTCAGTTTTAACAAAAAGGATAGGCATAAATTTACATTAGGTGTTGTTCTACATCCATTTATTTTAGTCACGTTTCTAATATCATTTAAGTCTAAATGATAACTGGACTTACAAAAAGGAGACTAGTCTTGTATTCTGGGATCTGTATTTTAAAATTGAATAGCTCTCCTTTGTTGTAGACATTGAATTCCCTTAGTTGAATTAGATTTGATTTGTAATTCCTAACTTGCTTTCTAGTTGAAGGACAATGGCGGCTACTCTAGGTTGAGTATTGACAGCATGACGGTCTTAGGAATATTTTTGTGTGGCTTAGGGTTTAGATTTAGGTTGCTTATATAGAAGTTTGATTTAATAGGAGCTGTTAGATCAACCTAGGGCCAATCAAAGCCATTAAAACCTAAGAGAACCAACCAGAATTTGCCATATAAGCCCTTATGACTCAGAGAATCGTCACACAAAGAAACATGTCAGGTTCCAGATCTGGCCCGAGGGGGAGGTCGACCCCTAGGTCGACCCCTAGTTTGACCCCCTGGTCGACCTATGTGACCCAGGTCGACCCCGAGGTCGACCTGATTTCTGGGAGGGAAATTTCCCGCCCAGCCTGCTCCGGGGTTTTTGAATTTCGAAACTTGAATTTGACTTTTGGGCTTGTTTTATTATTTTAAATTCTTAAATCTTCTGAAGGTCGTAACTCCTTCATACGGAGTCCGATTTACGCAAACTCGGAATCTATCTCAAGCAGAATTCTATGGCGAATGCATTGGCGTAACTCGTTTCCCTTCATTCTTACATTTGTAATTAATTATTCTTTAATTCGTTGCTTTAATGTTTATAGAAAATATGGGGTGTTATATCCCCAGTGCAGATTGGATATCTCTGACTAGCTCTAGTGCAAGGTATATTTACAATATTATACATTTTCCATTTTGTTACCTATTTTACTGCTATTTCCTTTTCGAGGACGAAAATTTTTTAAGTGGGGGAGATTGTAACTACCGGGAAAATCAGAACCAATTTAAAATTTTTATTTTGACTATTTTACTGAATTTTGAATAGTTTAAATAATTTATTTTAAATAGTAACGATCAGAAATTTATTTAAATCAAAGTTAGAATGAATATATTCATTTTAATTTTAAAAGAATTTAGAAATAGCGCGGTAGTTTGAAAATTTGAATTTGAACTTTGACTGACTATACAGGATTCAAAATAAATCGGATTTTAGTGAAACCAAAAATATTAGATTCTGTTTAAAAATATATTTTTAACGAATCCGAAAAATTAAAATTTCATAGCGGGAATCAAAAGTTATGGCCAGTTGAATATTCAGAATAGTCGCTATGGAATTTAATATAATATATAGCCCGTATAAATAGCCATTTTGCAAACGACCCCTGTTTTCGACGAAACCACCCTGGTTGGATCCGGAATGTCAAATTATTACAAGACTCCAATTTTCATAATTTTTGGAATTAATATGTGAGTGTGGCAAAAGAAAATGTGCTATGTCAATTTCAGTCAATTTGGATCGACCAAAAAATGGCCATTTTTCAAAAGGTCTCCAAATTCAAAAATAATAATTTTGTTAGGACCGTATCGTCTAAATATAGCTAGATTTAATTTTCGGGAATTTTCGGAGTCAGTCTGTGGCCCCGGTAAATTAAAATGTATGATCAAATTAAATAATAAAATGTTTTATTATTTAATTTAAAGTAAAACTGACTGAAACAATTGAATGGGCTTTTTAAACATAATCCATTATGTCCGGAATGGGGGTATTTAGCTAGGGCGACACTCGTTGGGTTTGATTTGGAGTTAAGAGTGATATAGGAATTAAATAGAATTAAATAAAATAAAAATACATTTACGTATAAATACGCCGTATACAGTAAATCGTATTAATCGTTTTGATCCCGTAACTCCTCATCGCGAACGGCGGCTAGGGTTCAGAACTTCCTAGCCTGATTCCGGCCAAACCATGCATCAAAATCAAAAGGTGCAGTTGAAGATTTTGTAGAGATTTTTGCTACCTTCCAATCTACAGTGGTCTGGAGTTCTATCATCACGTGTACGAGGAGAATCATCGCCTGAAAGTCAGTGCGTTTGGACCGCCGCCATGCCCTCCAGGGACCATCGATCTAACCGCCAGTGGAAGCGCCAGAAAGCCCATCCCTCCCTCTTCGACGTTGCACCTTCCGATCGTCGTGATACTACACCGTTTGATCGAAAAATTCAAACCCTAGTTTGGACAGTTTAGCTGAAGGTACGGTGTTTAATTTCTAAAGGGTTTACAACATTAGAAACCATCGCAAAGTTGATTAATCTTATAAAAATCATATTTTTTTGCTATGTGGTCGAAATCCAGTTAAACAAGAGACATCGGGACCATGACGACGTTTTCTACATTCTAGAAGAGACCAGAGAATTTTCAGAGCTCGCTACAATTTTTGATGAAGCCGAGAGCAAGGTGAGATTTCTAAATTCAATTAGATTTAGAAATAAAATATATTAGGTTGTAGGCAAAGTTTAGAAACTCCCAACACCCGCCGTCAACAGACCATGGACGACTTGATTGTATTGTGATGTGGAATTGGTTGATTTTTGGTGATTGATTATCGTTGAAATGAAATTGTTTGATACTGTGGCAATAGATTGCCTAGAAAAATGTATTAGGAAATTAAACCCCTTGTAAACGCCGCGAGGCCTAAGGTAGGGCAAGGAGCCGTACTAGGGACGGTGCCGGTTTAATTATCCTGCAGTTATGCTGCCGAAATTTTCTGAAATAATCTTGTGTTATAAAATATTCATTTTATTATATATTAATTATTTGAATAATATGAAAATTAGATTTTTTAATATATATATATATATATATATATATATATATGAAAATGATCATTATATGTCAACATAAAATCTATATTTTTGTTGTAAATCAAAAATCTTCACTTGTTTTATAAAAATGAATTTACATTTGATTTTACATTTTTAATGTAAATGATACATTAAAATTAAATATTTAGATATAAAAATGAATCTACATGTGATTTTACATTTTAAATGTAAATAAAACATTAAAAAAACATTGTGATATAAAATAAATTACATTTGAATTTACATTTTTATTTTAAATGGAACATAAAAAAATGTTCGTTGTTATATAAAATATTTTTTCTTTAAAATATACATTTTTAATATAAATGGAACTTTGAAAATGATCATTAGTTAAACAAATAGGTAATCATTTTGAAATATACATTTTAATGTAATGCAACATAAAATAAAACATTGATAAATAAAAATGTATTGACATTGGTATTTACATTTTTAATGTATATACAACATTAAAAATTAAACGTTGATAAATAAAATGTATTGACATTGGTGTTTACATTTTTAAGGTATACGAAACATTAAAAATAAACATTTTGGTATAGAAATGTGTTTACATTAGATTTTACGTTTTTAATGCATATGAAACATTAAAAATCAACATTCTGGTATAAAGATGTGTTTACTTTGAAACTCACAATTTAATGTAAATGAAACATTAAAAATATGCGTTATATATCGAATAGAAAAATTGTTTGACAATAAAATGTTGTTTGACAATAAGAATACATTTGTTTTATTTTATGTATATAAAATTATCATTATATGTTGGCATAAAAATTCACATTTTTATCATAGATTAAAAATGATCATTATTGGAAGAAATCATGTTTAAACATAAAAGAATCACATTTTTAATGTAAATGAATAATTAGAAAAGATTCAAAGTGACAAACATTTTTTTAACATAAAGGTTTACATTTTAATACAAATGAATCATTTTAAAAGGATTCATTGTGCAATAAAAAAAATGTTTTTAATGTAAATGTTATTTCATTGTTAAAGAAAATGTTCTCACATTTAAATTTACACTTTCAACGTAAATGAATCATTATGGAAAGAAGCATTGTTAAAAATGTGTTAACATTTAATTTTTTTTCACATTTTAATGAAATGAAAGATTACATAAGAGAGGTTTCATTTTAAAGTAATGAAAGGCTACATAAGAAAGATTATTTTTTTCTTTTGTAATAAAAGAAAGATGATTGAAAATTTCATTTTTAATGTAACATATGATCTCATATGTAAAAGAAATCAAGGTTGACATGAAAATGTTTATGACATTAAAAATTTCATTTTTAATGTAACATATGATTTCACACAAAAGAAATCAATGTTGAAATGAAATTGGTGTTGAAATCGTTGAACGATTTATATTTATATGTAAATATAAATTAAAATAAAAAAAATCGCGCTGCTGCACTTCGCGTTTTGAAATCGTAACTTCAAACGATTATGCTGAAAGATCCGACCATCGGATTTTCCCAAAACTGGAACCATTGGGTTCGTTTTGGAAATATATTTCCAATGATATAAAATTCACTAAGATCCATTGGTTAGATTTTGAGAAATGTGTAAATCAAATATTGATGAAAACAGCGCCGGGGCCATGTAATGACCCGAAGTGTAACGACCAGGATTTTGTCGACTTTGGTTATCGCCATAAACTCAATGATGACTAACCAAACATTGAAAAATACCAGATGGTTAATGAAAGAAATTAGAGGGTGAGGATAGATAAGATATAAACTTAGAATAGAAGAAGAAGAAGAAGAACACAACATCAGAGTAACACGAACCTCACAGCGGAACGAATAACATATAATAGACAACATATCTTTGAAATATAAATCTGTACTTGAATATACAAATCATTTTCGAAGTATTGCACTTACGACACAGCGGAAATAAACACTAGCTATATGGTTCTGAAGCCTCCTACTCCAGCACTTCAAGTATCTTTAAATCTCGACTACTTGACTGCCCATACAAAATTGGGCACCCAAGAGTTTAGGGAAAACAAAACAAAATAAACTCCGGGTCAGTCATGGTACAGGTATGAGTAAAACAGTTCAAAACAGTTTGAGCCATTAAACGATATCTCATAAGACCACGTCGTATAACGGAACGGGTTTTTCCCTTATGAGGATCCAAAATATCTTTATATCAAAAACCTTTTGATATTATAATAATGTCTATCAACCACAATATAATAATCATCTAGCAGAAACGCTTTCATCTCACGTTCTACATATATGGTATACAATCAAAACCGCAAGCACAAATTGGGTAATGGATTTCCAACTATGACAAGGTATGGAACCACCTTTCGCTGGTGTACCTCTAGAGAGGAATACACTGGGTTCAACAAGAACATCTTGCAACCCGGCCACACATGACGGACCACTCATTTCGCTTGAGTGTATCGAATGTATATCACCAACGGTTGGGATCAGCAACCGTTTCCCGAATGGGACAACATCGACAATAAATTTTTAGAAATAAATGAAACTCTAGATCAGGTGATTATACACCCTAATAGGTGCGACCTACATAGCCATGCTGCCTACCTGATTTTTGTCATTTCCCGGTTGTGAGGCTAGAAGCTACGCTTATCTCTGACAGACCACACGTTTATTCACTTTGAATGTCACATCGTCATACCCGCCAAATCACAAATTGATTTCCCTAAAAATACCACGGGTATACAGCTAAGAGAAACGAATTCCTCCGCCACCAACGTAAATAAGTTTGAAGAGATCAACTTACGCGATCTACTAAATATACTCTGTCAGACATTTCTTCCATACAGGTCGTCCTGCGACTGGACAAACTCAATGCACTATTCAGTACATCCATCTTAGGCAATTGTTGTCTAAGATTTATACAATAGCCCTTGCACTTTACTCCGTCTTCAATTATCTTTGGCATATATGATTCGCAACGCTTATGCCAACACAGAGTGGTTCTTCGGATAATAATCCAACCGGTCTCTCCATATCAACAACGTTAAAATGGTCAAAACTTTGATAATCGATGAGTTAACTAACAAAGAAAAACACGTGTGCAAACAACAATATTATTTCCAAATGGAAATTATATCGATCAGCCATCAACCATATATATATATATATATATATATATATTCATATTTCCTTATTTTCTACATTTAGAAAATATATGTTATTAACAATGGAAAACATTTCCATGGCATAATTACATATCACTATTCTTCCACATCTATCAGACTCTAACTATAAACTAACAAGAGAACAACTTCCTAAGTATAAACCCTGAAGGTCGAAACCAACATCAGATCGATACTCAGGAAACCATTCAACTTATTAATCTCTAGTCATTTTCTAATTTCTGTTTAACTCCATTTTGATTAACTATGTTCGATTAACTCCTTTTGATTAACTCAATTCGATTAACTCCTCTATTTATTTTCCCTATAAATAATCCTTTATTATATTTATTTTCTAAATACTTTGAAAATTCCCTTTTATACCTTCACTTATTTCTTACAGTATTTAAAAATACCAATTAACCGTGATCAATATCGTTCAACACACAGAATCCACAACATAATTTATATCACATCATATATTACAATATATGAACAGAACAGTATTATAAATATTGAGGAGTCCAGTTGGACCCCTCCAACCTGTTTCCCTGCATTACAGATGTTAAACAACACGAATATAAAATATTCTGTTAAACATAATCAATATTCGCGATATATATATATATATCGTTATCTATTATTTCAATCAATACACAAACAATTCAAACAAACAGTTAACACACAGCAATCAGTCATCAATTATCAGTTTTAAATATACGTTATAAAAATAGAACTGTTCAGAGTTGGTGAGTTTTTACTCACATTGGCAGTTCATCGTTAAAAAACGATAAACTGTTTGTTTGATTTGAATCAAACAATTTATTTTGCCATAAATTCATACGAGCCGCAATCCACTTCCAGTTAGCTTCATTGTGAAGCTCTCGTCCATACGGCCCTAACGGATTTGAACGTTCGTTAATCTGACACCGTATGTAATAGTTATGATAGTTTGAAGTTTTATACATATTATAATTAAATAAACATGGATTTAAATAAAAAGATGGCCTTAACTTATTTCTCTGGCCCAAGCCCATCAACCCAACCCTGATTTAATCCCTTCTTCCTTCTTTCAGCGTTCAAACAGATCGCTACTCAAAAACTCCAACTCCATTTGACTGCACCATTGACCGCCGTTTTCTCCCCCTCCGTCCATCTTTTCCAAGCGCCACCACCACCAAACACTTTCTCTTTGCGAACCCTATCCAACCATCACCTCTACTACCAGCTCGCTCCATCCAAGGGGGATCCGACGTAGACAGTGCTTCCACCCCATACAGTAAATCACCTAACCCTTTTTGACCCAAACCGAACCAAAAACTCACGAAACGTTTACAATTTCCTCACGAGTTCCAATATAAACTCAAATACACCAATCTATGCCCAAGTCATTCGAACGATGTAACCTTAGGTGCGACTGTCAAAACCCAATACCCCTGAACCTGAATCGCAATTAACGAAACCACCCTAGAATTAAAGCGTATGAGATGGTGATTTCGAATATATACACTAGAGGATTTATAGAATTATCTGTGAATTGTTTTGATTTTTCTTTTAAAATTTTCTTTTGCTGTGTGTGTTTTGGAGGATAATGAAATTTCTTCTGCATTTATATCTTTGAGGGTGTGGCTAGAAACGATGAGGACGCGGCCTCCTCTAGGCCTTAGATTTTTTTTTTATAGATATTTTCCCTTTATTATTTTATTGATTTAAATTATAACGCTGCCAGTATTCGCCTTCTAAAAATTCTTGTGATCACACACGATGTTCAAAAATCACGAAAATGGTCATGTGGCTACAGTTCGACATTATAGTCCTAACAAAACAAGTTTCGTCGAATTCCGACTCCGTTTGCTCACATAGCATATTTTTAACCGTCGAAATATCGACTGTTTTTCACTCTAAAAAGCGATACGACCACACACTGACTTCAAAAATCATGGAAATCGAAATCTAACAACAATTTAACATTGCAGATCCAAAAAATTAGTTTCATCGAATTCTGAGGTCGTTTGCAAAACTGGCTATTTTTTAAGCTCTAAATAATCCTTTTAAATATATAAATATATTTAAAAACAATTAAATTTAATATTTAAAAAATAAATATTATCGTATATATTTACAACAGAATATTATACGGCTCTAGAATATATTTATATATATATGAATTTCTAACTTTCAAATCCTGATTAAATCGATATTCGATTTATAATGAAATTCCTTTTATATATATCATTATAAATTATAAAGGAATTCCACAATGACTTTTCTAAAATTTGATTTGGACATAAATCAAAATCTACATGACAAAATCCCCATTTTTCTCTTCCACTAGAAAAATTTACTCCACCAGCTCCACACGTTTCTTGTTTCACAGAAATCCGATTTAAAATGAACCTTGTACATTCAGTTGAAGTTCGAATCGCCAATTTATGAACTGCAGCGCCCTTTCGAGCTCGAATTTAATTATACTATAAATTCTACGTTCAAGCTTTGTTCAAATAATATATTCGTTATTTTAAATTAATTCCAAACTGAATTAAGTATCACAGACGATCCATTTCACACCATATCGCCATTTCAGCCAATTCTGATTATTTCAGAATTAAATATATTATTTAATTATTATTTTAATTAAATATTCACTATTATTTAATGCAACGACCATTTGAATTCTAAACCACTATTTATATAATTAAATTAATTAATTATTATATCGCAAAAATGGGGGTCATTACACGAAGCGTCGTTAAATTGAAAATGGCTATTTTTAAATAAATAAAAATAGCGAGAATCATTATAAAATATTATAAATGTTGTGGAATGAAAAGAATTGATTTAAATTATATATATATTTGAGAATTATTTGAAAAGGCTGAGTTAATTATCATTTCAAATAATTATACAACGATTGGAAGTCGAAGATTTGAAGACGGTGATTGAAGACCAGCGATCTTCACACCGAATGGATGACTACTGATGCCTTTGATTGGAGTTGCTGCCTTTAAAGGGTTACAGTAGTGGTTGTCCGGACGTACTTGTTGATTGTCCGGATATACGAGAGCCTTTCTTTCGTATTGGACATATAGGACGAGGAATAAGGTGTCTCCGGTTTCGTTCAAACCCAGAACAGACTTATAAATGGATATATGTCTGACATTGGATTTTATTTTGTGTTGATTGATTTCTATTTAATATATATATCTATTTGGTGGAGGAGAATATATTCTCTTGCTTAACATCCTTCTCTGAGATGTATGAGCTCAGAGGTTATATATTGATAGATATCGGTCGCATAGCTTGAATTGTCAGTGTGGCATGCCAAGATGCAAATGATCAAGGCTTATTGTTGAAAAGCAGAGCCTTGTGGTTGATGATCAAAGTACAACTTTATTTAGCATGGCTTTGTGTATAACGTTACTTCGCGAGCCTCATACCCTGGTATGAACCAGAAACAGGAGAAGGATCCAGGGAGAACATGCATTTCTTTCTAGCTAGAAGTGGTGTCTGGGTTTTACAAGCCCAGTTTTCTTATGTGGATGATGGAAAGCGAGATACCATGGATATTAAGTCCCTAGTGGCTCTATTTATGCCCCATAAGGTGGGGAAACGTATTGTTCAGGAGTTATAATCCACTACCATATTTGTGGACCGGCCCTGTGGCTCCTAAGGGCTCACCTGAGTCTGAGTCCTGAGACATGGGCTAGATTGTCTCGAATTCGGTAAGGATGATCTCTTTCCTTTGTTCATGATGGAAATCCAACTTCCAATACAACCCATACTTTAACGACCCGCCTTTTTGCCCGATTCTCGCTGGTAATGAAACCAACTTAAATCGTTCTCAAAGATGGATGGTTATGGGTACAGACATATTTGAACACAAAGAATAGAACTTTTATTTCACTACAAAATATTTACATCAGAGTTACATATAATCAAAATACAATACAAGCTTAGCGGAAATGGATATGCTCTCGGCGGAAGAAGAAAACCCAAGACAAGACTCTAGCTCCAAACTAAATCCAGCTTTGAACTAAACCTGCAATCTAAACTACGAGCTGCTCGTGCAAAAATATGGTCACCCAGAGTTTAGATAAGGGAACAATAAACTCCAGGTCAGTCGTGGGACTGGCGTGAAAACTCAAAACAGTTATTGTTTAGGATTTATTTTGAAGTTGGGAAAATTCACCGGACCACGCCGCTAACGAGAAACAGTTTTTCTCCATGTGAATTCCCGTGCATAGAAAATCGCAATGACTTTGGAAAATGAAGCTATCATAAGCTCGTCCCATATTACACAATGCAAACGCACACCAAATAGGCAAGTTTTGTCTTATAATAACCAGAAATGCTTTCGTACGGGAAAATCCACTTTTAATACTAGTACTAGTGCATAGTGTCGAAATCCATTTCACAAATAAATATATAAATCTTAGCAAGCATAGTGACTATGCCCACATATGTAGTTTACAAAAAATCGAACGGCCAGTATTGGTTATTGGGTTTCCAACCTGATGGTTCCTGGCACGAAAGATCATTGGAGGACACGAAGCTAAGTATATATCTCGGATAACATTTAGACATCGGACACCGTATATATTTTATTCCCTTAGGTTTCGAGATAGATCTACCGCCGCAGCTTTCGATTTTCACTAGAGATTAGGCATACAACCTAACCGCCAGTTTACCATCAATCCGAGGTGTGAGGTTTGTCGATGTCATGATATACACAAAGCTACGCTTCAATAAACCGTGCTTTGATCATCACTAGCTCATTTCATAACTCGGGTATGCCACATTGACAATTCACAACATATCATTGATTTAAATCAACGCATACCCTCTAAGTTCATATGACATAGATACGAAGATAATATAATGCCACAAATCTGATATATATTAACAAAAACCAGTGCTATGTGGTAAATTTCAATGTCATACACACAATTCATATAAGTCCGTTCTTGGACTGAATGGAACTACAATCCGAAATATTCAAATATATCCAGATCTCTTGCCACATATAACCTCGTATCGGGTGATTGGCCCAAACGAGACATCTGCCGTCAATCCGAATAACTCGAAGATTAACGAAATTCACTTATTGATTTCCAAGTCTTCGGTTTCTTTATCACGTCGTGTTATTACTTGGAATGGTTTTCGAAAATATATCCAATCCCGGTCTTTCCAAGTAATAAACGCATTTTAAAATAATAGTTATGGATCATTTCGAATTCCAAATTTAGACCTCCTTCTAAATCGATATCAATTTATTTGCAAACCAAGTTGGATTCACCCAAATTTCATTAAACCCCGTTATCGCCTTAGCCCTTCCTCGAAATTTAATATTCATTTTCAAATCTTATATTTCAGAACATTATTATCTTATTCGTTATCATCTTGATGAGTTTTCAAAATTTCCAAATCTCAATTTGGTTTAGATTTCATTCAGGGTCATTCAAACAATTCATATTTCAAATACTTGGCATAAAAGTAAGTAACAAATCCTTATGAAATAATTTAAGTTCTTAAGAATTTTCAAAATACTTGCAAACTATTTTAATAGTTTAAAATGATAGCTTACAGTTTATAATCCCAAAACGCGATTGTTTCCAATGAATCGTTATAATAACATTTAACAACGTTACCAAAATGTTGTTAAATAGCCATCTTAAATCAAACAGATATAAAATCATTCGGTGTTCAAATATCTAAACTCAAATAACTTTTAGTCTTCTTTTTAAAACCATATTCCGATAATGTTTTATATTTACATTTTAGTTTCAAACATTACTTTACTTCAAAAATCTTTATTTAAATTTTCAATATTTATTCCAAATTAAATCAAAACTTGCAATAATATTTCCAAATCTCGTTCAATTACTCACACATAAATCATTCCTAACATTTGCACAACAACTGCTAGGTACATATTTTAAATTGTTATTCGATCTAATTTCAAAACTAATTCAATTAAAATCATTTTTTTTCCCGAACAACGGTTGATCATTTTTAAATCATATTCAAGAATTTCTTTTTGATAATAACCAAACCACTTTAATATAAACAATCGAAATACTTCGGAACTGCTTTGTCCTTACGAAATTCATTTTATCATTTTCTTAGAAGTTCAAACTATATAAAAAGAAATTTCCAAATAATATTTTATATTCCTAATTTGAACAACTTTATTTCAAAACATTAATTTTGAATTTTCCGGATATTAGCTTTATATTAAAATGAATAATAAATATTAAGATTCGTTCAATTATTGTGATGAAATCAACTATTTGCAAAAATCCTGTATTTACATACCAAATTCAACTCGTTCAAAATCGCTGTCTTTTGCGAATATTGTTTAATTCTATTGAATTTCCAGACAAATATCTAATTCAAAGTGAAATTTTAAATTGTTAGTTTTAAGAATAAAATCATTATTCGCATGGCAAGGAGATTTAAATTGAATATCCGTACAATCACACAACGGTATGTGTGATACAACCATAAACACGATCATAAACAACCATGTAACATGAATCCAACCATACAATCAACATCAACCCATTTCATTGTGCGTAAAATGTTATGGTCCACAATGCTTAGTGCCTAGTGTATTCTAACTAGATGAGCATTCATCACACTACATACATAACCACAAATATCGGGAACAACAAATCATCAACTCATTTTAATTATAAACTAATTTATAACTAATTACTCTACTAAGTTTAAATTAAATGAAAATAGAAGTTCTCAGCCAAAGCTCCCAAATCTCCACCTACAAAATCCGCATTTTACGGCGAATCCGAACTACGACCAATCATGTACAAGCTCTATGGATAACCCGCACACCGTCTAAATTTGTATCGACTGCGAACCAAGCCTCGAATGGTCATGTACAAAACTTCTTCACGGACGCCACTATCATTGCGCACCCACTTTTTACCGCAAACACACATGCATATAATATATGCCATCACATGCTTTGTTTCAACATATGGGAATGTCGGCCTTGTTTTAATAATGAACAGCAGAGAGATGCGAGCTGACGTGGAACAAATGGGTAGAGAAAAGGGTAAGATGGACTTTTTTGTGTGAGTTAGAAAAAGGGGAGAGGAGAGACTGGGTGAGCTATTTGGCACACTGAGGGGGTGGATTGGGAGCAAGCGGGTTGTAGAGTGGGGGGGGGGAATGAAGATGGCATGGCTGTTAGGAGGAGATAGAAGGGAAGGCATGAGCTAAGTAAAAGGAAAGAAAAGGGAAAACTTGCTGTTTAAGGGTGAAAGGATACACATGAAGCTTATCAAAAGGAAGAGAGAGAAAAGGAGTGCAGTGGAGGCTAGAATAGGGCGGTCATGGGTTCTGGTGGTGCAGACTGGTAGCTGGAGATGCTGGGGTAGTGGCGGTGGTAAGCAAGCAGTGGAATGGAGGTGGGAAGGCTAATATGCGAGATAGGGGGAAGTGCTGGACTTAGAAATGAGGAAGAGGGCTGAGCGTAGCGTGTAAATTCAAAAGAAAGGATGGAACGCATTTTTCTTTTCGAAGAGGAGTTTGCAGATCCCCTATTCTTCCAAACGCTTTGATGAAGATGAAGCATGGGTGAGAGAGGAGGAAGCAACGTGGTGAAGTCTTCAGCAAACAAGTGACAAATGGCTACCAAATTATTTTTAAAGTTTACACGTTCAACAATTTTAAAACAAATTTATGTGGACATGTTTCGGTGACCCAAGAAACTGTAACAATTACTATCCAATTGTTAAATTAATAACTTATATGGATAATAGCAGCACATGTAACATGCTCAACAGGCAACTTGTAACAATTGAGTTTAATGCTCCAAACAATTACCTTTAAGGGAAATACGGATCATTTAGTTCAGTGCCTTTTTGACCGCTGGCATGTTCTGAATTTCCAAATTTGTTTTAATCTTCGCTCTATGAGTGTAAATATTTTATCAAATTTAGAATTTTCAAAGACCGTAAATTCTTGGATTATTTAGATTAATTAATATCTTGACACCCAATATATAGAATATCGCTTCTTAGATTGACTAAGATTCTAAAAATAAAATAAAAATGTGTTATAATTACCAATGTATGGATATAAAATGTCAGATCCAATATGTATATATCAGTGATATATATATTCCATTTAACTAAGTAATATTTATATTTCCAAACATAATATCTATATACAACGTAGATTCTATAAAATATTCGAAGACTACGCGTTCAGAAACTGAACAATTATTCTAAACCGATATTTAATTATAATTTATTCTAAATTCAAATCTTAAATTTACAAAATTTAAATAACATCTTTAAAGTAGACCGCTCTTCATACATTTAATATTCTTATATAAATGTAAATATATTATTAAACAATATCATCATTTATTAAAACTAAAATGTTCAAAAATCATTTTAAATTAATTATAATTTTTCCAGTACAAAACCTATTTATATATATATATATCCCAAACTCAAAATTTATATTTAAACCTCATTAAACCCAATTTAAATACTTATGAAATTCATATCTTTGAAAATATAATCAATATAAAGCTTATTATCCAAAATAAATTAGTAAAATCTTTTTAAAAAAAATCATATTTAGAAAATAGAACAATATACTTATTTAAACTAATATATAAAAGATTACTTATCAATATTTGTATTTATACCATATTAATTTAAATTTATTCAGAAAGTTCCAAATAAATTATATATATTAAAATGTTGAAAATCTTGGATTGTTACAATCTCCTGCCCTTAAAACTTTTCGTCCTCGAAAAGGAGAAATTGTTAAACCCACACAAATTTAAAATCTTTACCAATATCAAATTTAGTTTTAAATAAAACAAAATAGAATATATACTTGAAAATCAAAGTACAAAATAACTTCTTCAACCCTAAATCCTAATTTATTTTCAAATTATTTGAAAACTGTCTTGTTTTCATATCGAATCATACTTGCATCGGGATTTCAAAACCCAAAATCATTTCAAAATATTCAAATATTTTATGATAAATGACTTAAAACATTTATGCCCTAAGTCGAGAGGTTTCTCCCAATGACAAGGCCACTAGGCACGACCCATGCACGTCGAGATAATTAAATGATGTCTCCCCAGACCCCAAAGGAGATCATCATCGTGTCATACCTTTCTTTAGCCATGGGTTGCTCGAATCTTAGTGTTAAATCATTTTATTTCATATCCCGAAGTCATAAATCATTTTGTAACAATATTTATAAATATTTCAAAATCATGTTGTTATTGTTTTCTAACCATTTCAAAAGCTCGGGATTTCAAGTTGTTTGACCATTTCACAATAAAATTTAAACATCTCAAATATCCAATTCATACGCTTTATAATCATTAAATTTTATAGACCATATCAAGCTTTCATGAAAGTAAATTTTCAATTCATTTGCACCAATTGTATGATTTTTATTCATTTCGGTTTCAAATGTTTAAATCCTACTTTAAAATTTACACAATTCGAATAGCCGGAAAATAACTTGAAACCTTTTACCTTGTAAATCTCGTTTTCCAAACATTGTACCTTGGATAAATTCAATACTTCAAAATTCGTTTGTCGACCGTTTGCAAAATTCAATGTAAGTTATAATTCAGAATACTTATTTCGAAATTCGAAACTATGTTATTAATACAACTTTCCTTTAGATTTGTCAAAACAAGGCAAAGTGAGGATTCAAAAATTCACATTTTCAAGATTTCAAGCACGGAGGGACCAAAGACATGATAAGTAAAAGATAACGGTGGGTCAAGGGAAACAAACACACCAACGAGCAACAAGATAGAATTCATTTCAAACATTCATTATTCCTTATTACATCATAATTTATTTGTGAATTCAATTTATACTAAGGAATACATCATTTTGCTTATCTATCCAATCCATATTAATTTATAAAAATGTTTTTACTTGAATTTATCAAAAACATTTTCAAACATATATATATATATATAATGCTTTTAAGTATTTCTCGACGTTTCACTTGGAATCATATAGTCATCACACTTTCGAAACCCGAAAATGATATCTGCTGATGATCGATCAATCAACAGAATCATCCCCGGGCGACTAGAGTGGGATTCCATGTCTATTAAGTGTATATTGGACGTCATATATATGTTAGCTAGGCTTATATTCAGAATCCTTACATACTCGATAGTCCAATCTCGACGTCGAATAAAATACTCAAACTCTTATTATGAAGTATATTTCAAAACAATTTAATAGTTTCAAATAATTTATATTTTCAAAAATACGCTCTCTCAACGTAATACTCCAGAATCTCATTCTAGGGCATTTCTAACCCTATCTCTAATGAGATATTATAACTCTGATGAGTCCTATCTCTTGTTCAGATATGTCATACCCCATAGCTTTGTATAAACCTGGCTCTGATACCAACTGTAATGACCCGCCTTTTTTCCCGATTCTCGTTGGTAATGAAACCAACTTAAATCATTCACAAAGACGGATGGTTATGGGTACAGACATATTTGAACACAAATAACAGAACTTTTATTTCACTACAAAATGTTTACATCAGAGTTACATATAATCAGAGTACAATACAAGCTCAGTGGAAACGAATATACTCTCTGCGGAAGAAGAAAACCCAAGACAAGATTCTAGCTCCAAACTAAATCTAGCTTTGAACTAAACCCGCAATCTAAACTACGAGCTTCCCATGCAAAAACATCGGCACCCAGAATTTATGTAACAATTGAGAATTTCGCTCGATCCAAATCGATCGCTAAACCGACCAAGACTGTTCGAAACCTCTGATTGTTTTGAGAACACGACAAATCGGGATACAAACAGAAGAACATTTCTTTGTCAATTACAACAATTCCATCATAATACGAGAATATTACAGAGTATGAATGAATTAAATACATTTGATAAATATCAGAGATTACAATACATTACATAGCAGTGGAAAATAATACAATACAAAACTGGAAGTAATACACGGATACAGAGCTTTCCGAATATCGCTTCAACTGTAAATCAGGATCCTATGAATATAAATCTGCAAAACTACTAGCTGCCCGTGCGGAAAATAGGGGCACCCAGAGTTTAGGTTAAAACAATAAACTCCAGGTCAGTCATGTGACTGGTGTGAGAACTAAAAAAGTTATTAATCTTCCTCCCAAGAATACCAGTGCATAAAACAACAGCGCAATGCTAAATAAAGGACAATGAAGCTATTATAAGACCCAGGTCCCATCACACAATGCAACACAAGCCGAAGGATAGGGTTTTACCTTATAATAGCCAAAGAATGTTTGATACGCTAAATTTCATCTTTTATTATTACTATAAGTGTATAGTGTCGGAACAATTTCAATCATAAGTATCAATCATAGACGACATAAGTGCCCCATACCACTATGTCGCCATACTAGGCTCTCCAGTCAAAACCGCGAAGTCATGTATTGGAAGTTGGATTTCCATCTGTGAACCGAGGCAACGGATCGTCCTCAACGAATTCGAGACGCTCTAGCCCGTGTCTCACGCAAGCGCGCAGGCAAGCCTTGGATCGTCAGGGCCAGTCCACCGATGTGGATTAAAATGCCTGAACACTGCGTTTCCCCGCCCTTTGGGGCGTCAATGAGCCAAATGACTCCATCGGCTCCACATAGTCACCGATATATCTGAGGCGCCTCGCATTCCAACAACCACACAAGTCAAACTCGTCAGGGCGTGTAAAACCACTGATGCCACTTCTAGCTAGAAAGAAACGCATGTCTTCCCTGAGGTCCTTCTCCCGTTTCTGGTTCACACCGGGGTGTGAGGCTTGCGAATTAACATTATACAAAGCTGTGCCACACAGGCGGTACTTTGATCATCAACCACAAGACTCTGCTTTTCAACAGAAGCCTTGTTCATTTGCATCTTAGCGTGCCACACAAGCGAACCACTCCATGCAACCGATATCCATCAATCACACAAAATGATATCCAATGTCAGACACGCAGTCCATTTACAAGTCCGTTCTGGGTCTGAACGAAACCGGAGGCACCTTGTATCTCGCATATCCATCGATCTCCAAGTATGTCTAGACGATCACCAACTGATTCCCTCCTCTTGGGTGTACAGCCCAATCAAGATCATCAGTAATTATCCAAATGATGTGAAAACCTCCGGTCTTCAACCACCGTCTTCATCCTCGACACATCATCAAATCTGTTATTAAGAATGGGATAAACCCGGTCTTTCTGAATAACTCGTGTATATAATAAACAAGTGTTACACAAACACAACATACGCCTCATTCCAATTCAGAATATACTTTTATTCAAATATTCTTATACTTTGGGAAAGGTTCCCATTAATTTTATCAAAGATAAATTCTTTAAATTTATTCTTTAATCTTCTTTTGAATATCAATTCATACCAAATTATGGTTTATCCAAACTAGTCGGGATTAGCAAACCTTACCAAAGTAATCACTTGTTAAATTTCCCAACCCCAACCTATTCATCCCATAAAGTAAAACATGTAATACTTCATATCTAACACCACGGTGTTATCGGTAAATTCAATTACCATTTCACGTTCAAATCAAATTAAAGATTTAACTATCGCCTGGAGCAAAACTGGTGATACTCCATTCTCGATCATTTCAATCTAATTAAAGATTCATTAAAACTCCACTTGGTTTTAATCTTCCCAAAAATCAATATCAATGATTGTTTAACTTGGGAAATTATATCCTGTCTTTAACTGCGTTAAAGAACCAATGTCATTTAAAACACGGTTCACTATAAACCCAAAATCACATTCCATTCCATCAGCCTTTAACCGTAAATTAGCAAGTGAACAATTCTCTAAGTAATAACCTCGAAGGCCGAAACCAACATCAGATCAATGCCCAGGAAACCATTCAACTTAACTAATCTTCAGTTAGTTTCTAATTTTCTTAACTCCGTTGGGTCTAGAACAGTATTGTTAAAGATACCATTCACGACAACACAAAATCACATTCCATCAACAATGGAATCTTCATGGGAAACAAATCGATATATATAATCGATATGAACTTCCATATCCGACTAATAATATAAATGGAATAACCGCAATGCCTTTTAAATTCCAGATATATTAGTTGTCTTCCTCCACAGAAATTCACTTCGATTATTACTAAATCGAATTCCATTCCATTCCAATTTATTTTATTAAATTGGAAAACTTTACTTTGAAAGATCTCCTTTAAATATTAACAAAAGATTTATAAATCACATTTCACTGTAAATCAGGTTAAAGAACGAATGTCGTTAAGACACAGTTTACAACAAACCCAATTCACATCCCATTAATTACCGGGTTAAAGACAAGTGTTTCTAAAACACCATTCATGATAAACCCAAGTCCCATTTGATATTAAATACAAAGCTCTGAACAGAAAATATATCGGCTTATATTCAATATCAAATACCACAGCCAACAAATATCATATTGGAAATAACGATATAAATATATCTTTCATATTTCCATAACAATATCTGTATAATCACGAAATTCAACATCGAAATATTCCAAAGACAATTTCAATTCAAATCCATCCCAATTCAATTATTGGAAATTATGGTTACTTTAAAACCCTTTCAAATCCAATTTATTTATTTCAAAAAAATATGGATTATAATTCTAGTTCAAAAACTAGTTCATTTCGATAAAAATCTATTCTTATCTTTTCGAATATGGAATTTTCATCCCAATTCTTTTCAAATCATTTCTTATGATTTTACACAAATTATTACTACTTTTAATAATTTTATCAAGGCCTGTATAGTCGATTTCCATAAACGGCCATCGAACTGCACTTACAGCGATCTTTTCCAAATTTGATTTGGACATAATTCCAAATCCAACCATCAGATTTCTAATTTCTAATATTCGTTAGAAAGCTCTTTTCAATACGAACCCAACGGTTCCGGTTTTAGGAGAACCCTACGGTCGGATGTCCCGTAATATCCGTTCAAAGTCAATGGTCGAAATTCGCGAACTACAGCAGCGCGGCGCGTTCTATTCAGGCCATTATATATATATATTATGTATTTCTTCGATTTCCTTTTAAAACGTATTTTATAAATCGTTTTAAATTCATTTTCCAAAACGATTTCAACTTCATATTCAATTTCTTATCAAAACTGAATATTCCATATCATCGATATATAAATGATAATATTTTCAAAACATTAGCCTGAAATCTATTCCTTTTCGATATTCATTATAAAAATGAATAAAATTGATATAAATATCGTTTATGTCAAAATGGCGTCAATCTAATCAACACGACTTTATATATTTCAATAACTTTGTTATACTATTCAACAAATGAATATTTTCTTCAACACGTGAATATATATTTTATTCAACACATGAATATTTATTAATTCTTATTTATAATAAAAATGTGAACTTTATTGTATAAATATTTTGTTCAACACATGAATTTTCTTTTATTCAACACATGAATATATATTTTATTCAACACATGAATTTTCTTTTATTCAACATATGAATATATATTTTATTCAACACATGAATTTTCTTTTATTCAACACATGAATATTCTTTTATTTTCCAAATTGGAATGAGGCCCAATCAGTTGCCATATAATGTTAATTATATGGATTCCCTACAACACATGTATATAGTAGCAATGATAAATAATCAACCATCACCCAGAGTGCACCACACAACTGCATAAGCATTAAATATAAATAATTAACGCTTACACAGTCTGTCAACCTATCGATCGACATACAGCTAAATAATTGGGATTAGTGTACGCCAAATATCATCCAACACCCGTGTGGGGTTTCAAATCAACAAACACAAATTTTTATTTGTGCAGTTGGGCGATGTGTAAAATTTATCGTCCCAATCAATATCAGTCTAATATGTGTATATAAACAAATCATCCGATTTGTTTATAAATATTTATTTTATATGCACGTTAAAAATTATATTTTTAACTATAAAATATTTTTAATGATAAAATATTTTATTTCATTCCACATCACATAATCAACTTTCACACCACAAACAACAAACAAACAAGTCGTCCATGGTCTGTGGACAACGGGTGTCGGGTGCTGCTAAGCACCGTCTGCATCCAAGTATATATTTCAACTAGAAAACAAATTAAAAGTGAGAAGTTCTCACCCTGGGGTTCCACTCCATTAGTTTTACTTCTGAACTTCTGAACAGTTTGGATTTGTTTGAAATTCCAATGCAGTCCTTACCACACTGCTCATAATAAAAATTATATTTTTATTGCTTCATTCCAATAAATAAAAATCACATTTTTATTTCTACTTCATATATTTCTACGATGCTTTCTTCTATATAAAAATTATATTTTTATATCTCTACTTCTCATATAAAGATCGAACTTTTAGTTCGCTTCATATATAATAAAAATCAAATTTTTATCGTTACTTCATATATATAAAAATCGAATTTTTATCGTTACCTTCAAAATGAAAATCTATTTTTTTCCACAATGAAAAAATCTAATTTTTCTACCATCAAAAATCAAATCTTTCTTTCATGAGAAACCATATTTTTTTTCTATCATTAAAAATTATATCCTTTTAATGTTTAAAAATCCTAGCTTTTATATTTTAAAATACCTATCTTGCTATAATATAAAAAAAAAATGATTTTATTAATAGCAATCATATTTTAACATATAAAAAAACTCAGATTTAGAATTGAAACTAAAAACTTACAGTCAAAACGTGAATGAGGGAGAGGGGGATTCTTCGCGTTCGCCATAAGTGGAGCGGCTCAGACGAACCCCGGCGCTGGTGGGTCCCTTAGGTGGCAGCGGCGGTCTCGATTTAGGGTTAGGTTTGGGGATTGGGGCTTAAATCGTGTGAGAGGAGAAGCAAGTGGGAAGGAGGAGGAGGTTGGAAGGGAAGGGGGGCGCAAGATAGGCCGACGCCTGGACGGTGGCAGTGGGGTTGTCGCGCGATGGCGTTTCCCTTTTTTTTTCTTCGTTCTGTAATCCATCGTGGAAGCCGGGTGAGGTAAAGGGGGGATTTTATATTTTATTTATTTATTTTTTATTCTATTTTAATTCCAATTAGTTGACTTTTCTTTTGAACTCCAAACGAGGCCCAACGACTGTCGCCCTTAGGTAATTACCCCCATTCCGAACACAATGAGATATGTCCGGTAAGCCAATTCGGTTGTTACGATCAGTTTCCGTTCAAATCAAAATATAAATCAATATACTGAATTTGAACGCACATTTCAATTTACCGAGGCCACATACTAACTCTAAAAATTCCAGCAAAAATTTCTAGCTTCGTATTGACGATACGGTCCTAACAAAACCAATTTCATCAAATTCTGAGACTGTTTGAAAAATGGTCATTTTATGGCTGATCGAAATTGACTGAAACTGTTAAAACACGTTTTACTTCGCCATGCTCACATATTTATTCAACAAATTATGAATTTTGGAATCTAGCAATAATTTGACATCCCGGATCAAACAAAAGTGGTTTCGTCGAAAACAGAGGTCGTTTGCAAATTTTCCATTTTTAAGGGTTGCATTTTCCATAGCAACTATTCTGAATTTTCATCTGGGCATAGCTTTTTATTCCCGCTATGAAATTTCAATTTTTCGGATTCGCTGGAAAGATATTTTCAAATAGATTCTAATATTTTTAGTTTCGCTAAAATCCGGTTTATTTTGAATCCTGTACATTCATTTGAACTTTGAAATCGAATTTTCAAACTACCACGCCATTTTCAATTCCTTTTATAATTAAAATAAAATATTTATATTCTAACGACGATTCAAATAAATATACTCATTCTAATTCTATTCAAAATAAATTTTCTCGTCGTTATTATTTAAAATAATTCATTTGAAATAATCAAAATTGCCGAAATAAAATTTTTAAATTGGCTCAGATTTCCGGGTTATTACAATCTCCCCCACTTAAAACTTTCCGTCCCCAAAAAGGAACGAAGCCGAAATTTTTCAAATTTTCATTATTTTCATTATGGCCTAAGTTCTTCAACTTTTCAGTTTCTAAGAACTTTTCAAATTTTTCAAAAATTTGGCTAACACCCTAAATTTTCGAAAAATTTCGCCATAACCTCCCCTACACGGAAGCACCGGGAAAATCCCCAAATTGCCATACAAGCCTCTCCAATCCAAAATGAAAAAGAAACAGCCAAGCGGCTAGCCAATCAGCTCATAAAATCATCCAAAATCCGAGAAATACTATAAACATGTACCTATTTGTCGAGCAAACAATTTTATTCTTCTGCTCTAGCCTCCTTGCTATGACCTGTTCAATGTAAGTACATGTATATGCATGCAATTGCGATAAATTTTCAATATGATTCACTTTTTTGTTCAATTTGGCTAAAGGTTCAACATTTAATTAATCAAACAATAATCAAACAACACAACCAGCAATCAATTAGTTGATTGTTTTTTCAAATTCATAACTTGGATACATAGTAAAAATAATCACATTTTTGGTTCCAAATCACAATAATAGACCCTATCTAGTTTTGGTTCCCACACCAGTCAATTGGAAACGTATAGAAATCCCACTTTCGAAACTCGAACATAAACACTGATGATGATATATCAATCATCGGTATCATCTCCTGACGACTAGAGTGTGATTCTGTATCTATACAGTGTATTAAAACTTCAAATACACGCGGATCAGACTTATACGCAAAATCTTTATATACTTGATTGTCCAAATCAATATAAAAATAATATTCAAATACGTACAACAGATTTTAAATTTTCAAAACAAAAATTGTGTAATAACCCGGAAATCTGGGCCAGTTTAAAATTTTTATTTTGGCAATTTTAGCGAATTTTGATTAATTTAAATGAATTATTTTAAATAATATCGACGAGAAATTTATTTTGAATATAATTCGAACACATATATATTCGTTTGAATCGACGATAGAATATAAATATTTATTTATATTTATAAAAGGAATTGAAAATGGCGCGGTAGTTCGATAATTCGATTTCAAACTTCAAATGGATGTACAGGATTCAAAATAAACCGGATTTTAGTGAAACCAAAAATATTTGAATCTAATTGATAATATCTTTCCAACGAATCCGAAAATCAAAATTTCATAGCGGGAATCAAAAGATATGTCCAGTTGAAAATTCTGAATAGTCGTTATGGAATTCAGACCCTTAAAAATGGAAATTTTGCAAATGACCTCGGTTTTCGACGAAACCACTTTTGTTAGATCCGTAGTGTCAAATTATTGCTAGGTTTCAAATTTCGTAATTTTTCGAATCAATATGTGAGTGTGGCAAAGGAAAACGCGTTTGACCAGTTTCAGTTGATTTTAATCGACTGGAAAATGGCCATTTTACAAACGGTCTCATAATTTGACGAAACTAGTTTTGTTAGGACCGTATCGTCAATACGAAGCCAGAAAATATTTTTCTGGAATTTTTCAAGTTAATATGTGACCCCAGTAAATTGAAATGTACGTTTAAAATAGAATATATAGAGTTATATTTTAAATTCAAAGAAAACTGATCGAAACGATCGAATCAGCCAACGATACATATCTCATTGTGTTCGGAATGGGGGTATTTAGCTATGGACGACAGGCGGTGGGCCTCGTTTCGAGTCCAAATAAAAAGTCAACTTTTTGAAATATAAATAATAATTAAAAATCTCCCCTTCCCTCCTTCTATACTATCTGCCCCCCCCCCCCCCCCCCCGTTATAATTCAGTTCGAAATCAAATTAAATAAAAAAACCTAAACCCGAATCGCGATCGTCGCCCGCCCCCCCTCGTTGCCGTCGACCGCGCCTCCGCCCTACCTTCTTCCCCCCCAGTCAGCTCCTCCTCTCTGTCCGGAACCCCGTGTGCCCCTCGCCTGAAAACCGCGTCGCCAGTCCCCAATCTGCCATCGGCCTGACCCCTTCACCGCAGTCGCCCTCCCCAGCGTCGCCCCTCCCTCTCCGGTCAACCCCCACCTTCACCGTCTCCCTCAATTTGAACTCCACCCCAAATCCACTCCGAAAATGTGCTGCCACCACTGCCTAAGTCCGCCGCCGCCACTAGACAGTCACCTCCTCGACCCCTCCCCTCTCTCTGATTCAGTCAGCGAATACCCTTGCGCTGTGAGTTTTATTTCTCCTTTGATCTTGATTTTCTTTTAGGCTATAAAGAAAAAAAATAGGATTTTTAGTTTATGGAAAGATACGGTTTTTATTTTTATAAAGATTATATATTTTTTTATAACACAAAGATTTGATTTTGAAAAGAAAATACTTATAGATCGGTAAAAATATAACTTTTATATTAGTAGTAGAGTAGAAATATAATTTTTATATAACGTAGATAATAAAAACATGATTTTTATCTTATGTAAAGAAGATAGTTTTTTTTATATAATTATGAAAGGATTATAATTTTTGAACACATAAAGTAGGGATTTTAATTCAAAAGTCATGATTTTTGTTCATGAAACAAGGTGAGATTTTTATTATGAAGTTAGGGAAGATAAAAGGACGATTTTTCTATATTGAATAGCGAAGTAAAAAATTCGGTTTTTCTCTATTGAATAGCGAAGTAAAAATTCGATTTTTCTATATTGAATAGTGAAGTAAAAATTCGATTTTTCTATATTGAATAGCGAAGTAAAAATTCGATTTTTATATATGTAGTGAATACGGGCGACGAAAGAGACAAAAGAAGAAACGGCAGAGATTTCCTACATAAGGAGAGTCGAGGCGATTGGTTTAGCTGTTCGGTGAGAATTTCTCACCTCTAATTTATTTCTCTAGTTGAAATATATACTAGGATGCAGACGGTGTTTAGTAGCACCCGACACCCGTCGTCCACAGACCATGGACGGCTTGTATGCTTGTTTGTTTGATTTTGATGTGTAGTTGATTGTGTGATGTGATGTGAAATGAAATAAAATATTTATATAGTTAAAATATTTTATAGTTAAAAATAGAATTTTTAACGTGTATAGGAAATGAAATAAAAATAAATATAAACAAATCGGACGATTTGTTTATATACACACATTTGACTAATATTGATTGGGACGATAAATTTTACACATCGCCCAACTGCACAAATAAAATCTGTGTTTGATTGTTTGAAACCCCACACGGGATTGGGATGATAGATGACATACACTAATCCCAATAATTAGTTGTATGTCGATTGATTGATTGACAGACTGTTATAAGCATTGAATATTTATATTTGATGCTTATACAGTGTAGAACGCACTTTGGATGGTGGTTGATGATTTATCGTTGTTGTTATATACGTGTTGTAGAAAATCCATATAATTAACATTATATGGTAATTGATTGGGCCTCATTCCATTTTGGAAATAAAATATTTCAAATAGAAATATTTGAAATAGAAATATTTGAAAAAGAAATATTTGAAATAGAATATTTCAAATAGAAATATTTGAAATAGAAATATTTGAAATAGAAATATTTGAAAAAGAAATATTTGAAAGAGAAATATTTGAAATAGAATATTTGAAAATAGAAATATATGAAGCTGTGTTGATTTGATTGATGCCATTTTGACGTGAATGATATTTATATCGATTTTATTCATTTTTCAATGAATATTGAAATAGATTTGAAATCGAATAGACTTGAAATCCGAATTATATTGAAATGAATTGAAATTCGAATTATATTTAAAGTGAATTGAAATTCGAATTAAACTGGATTGATTTGAAATTCAAAATACACTGAAATGAATTGAAATTCGAATAGAATTGAAATTCGAATTAAATTGAATATAATTGAATTCGAAATGAAATCGAAAGGAATTGAATTCAAACTGAAATTGAAAAGAAATTCGAATTAAATTTAAATTGAATTGAAATCGATTTGAAATGAATTTAAAACGATTTATAAAGCATGTTTTGAATTTAAATCGACGAAGTATATATTATATATATTATATATATAATATAATGGCCTGAATAGAACGCGCCGCGCCGCGGCAGTTCGCGAATTTCGACCAATGACTTCGAATGGATATGGTGGGAGATCCGACCGTCGGATTCTCCTAAAACTAGAACCGTTGGGTTCGTATCGAAAAGAGCTTTCTAACGAATATTAGAAATTGGAAATCTAACGGTTGGATTTGGAATTATGTCCAAATCAAATTTGGAAAAGGTCGCTATAAGTGCAGTTCGATGGCCGTTGATGGAAATCGACTGTACGGGCCTTGATAAAATTACTAAAAATAGTAATAATTTGTGTAAAATCATAAGAAATGATTTAGAAATAATTGGGATGAAAAACTCCATATTTGAAAAGATAAAAATAGATTTTTATCGAAATGAATTAGTTTTGAACTAGAATTATAATTCTATTTATTTCTAAATAAATAAATTGAATTTGAAAAGGGTTTTAAAAGTAACCAGAATTTCCAGTAATTGAATTGGAATGAATTTGAATCGAAATTGTCTTCGGAATATTTCGATGTTGGATTTCGTGATTATACAGATGTTGTTATGGAAATTTGAAAGATATTTATATATCGCTATTTCCAATACGATATTTGTTGGTCGTAGAATTTGATATTGAATATAAGCCGATATATTTTCTATTCCGAGCCTTGTATTTAATATCAAATGTGACTTGGGTTTGTCGTGAATGGTGTCTTCATTAACACTGTTCTTGAACCCGGTTGAGAAAAAGATTAAATGTAACACCCCGTGTATTTTATAACAGTGAAATTCACAAATTAAAGTATAACTAATTTCAAAACAAAGAATTAACGGATACGGGATATGCCATTGCGTTCGTCTCGGAATTTTACTTGGGATAGAGTCCGAGTTTGCGTAAAACGGACTCCGTATGAAGAAGATATGGCCTACGGAAGTTTCAGAATTCAGTTTAAAATTCAAACAGACCAAAACAGCTCAGAAAAACCAGTTTAAAATTCAAAATGGGGCCCAATTGGCCAAGGCGGGAGTTTTCCCGCCCAAAGCACCCAGGTCGACTTGGTAGTCGACCTGGGGCTATCCAGGTCGACTGGGCAGTCGACCTGGGTCACCCGTGTCGACTGGCATGTCGACCTGGCCATTGAGCCAGGTCGAACCCAGCCCCCCCCTCCCCCCCCCCGACTGGCCTGGTCTGTGTTTGGTCAATTTTCTGAGCCTTGCCTTGTCACTAGGGCTAGGTGTCAGCTCCTGGTTGGTCTCTCTTTCAAACGGACGGCTGTTATTAAACCAAGCTCCATCGACGGTCCAAATCAACTCACAAACTCTATTAAAAGGACCTAAGACTCACCCTAATTCACACAAACTAAAATGGAGATGAGACCGTCATGCTGCTGAGGAGAGACTAGAGATAGCCGTCAGAAATTGAGAGACAATTAGGAGATAAATCGAAAGCTTAAAGCAACGTTAATTAAATCAAAGCAACGCCTACAACAAAGGATAACATCTCCAAATTCAGAATTCAGATTCCTGAATTGAAGATTCGTCATACGTTGTAAGTAGAGTGCTATTCCGATGTGAATTAAATAATTGTGTTGATTTGTGTAAAGTGAGAAATGGAATTGTGGCGATAATAATCTATATTTGTATGTTGCTTTGATTCTGAACGATTTGGAAATGTTATGATATACGATTTGATATTTGCAAGTATGTGGTTTATGTTGACAACCATATGTTGTGGTATTTTATTTGGGGTTCATACAAGTATATGATTCGTGTTAACAACCATATGTTATGGTATTTTATTTGGGATTCATGCAAGTATATGATTCATGTTAACAACCATATGTTATGGTATTTTATTTGGGATTCATGCAAGTATATGATTCACTATTATGCCAATATGATGTACATACTTTTATGATCACTTTTAGTGTGTAATTGGACTCGACTAAGTACTATGGTTTATATGAATCTATGTTGGAATTGGCAAATCGTACTTTTGTATTAGCAACAAAAGTAAACATTTTTATGAACATGATCAAACTATGTTTGGTGTTATGCCTAGTTGAAACCATATCAAACTATGTTTGGTGTTATGCCTAGTTGAAACCATGTTTAAGCCTATGTTGTTATAAAAATCATATGGTGATATAGGTAGCGCATAAATTGAATTTACATTCCAATTGCAAGTTTACATGAATAAATTAAAAACCATGATTCATGTTTAGGTATGCTTATGCCATGATTATATGAATAGAATGATTCATGTTTAAGTATGGTTTATGCCATGATTATATGCTATTACAATGCAAGTTCACATATTCCTAATTCATGTTAATTGAATCGTTATGTTGCAAGTTCATGCGTTCACACTCCCCTTTTTATGTTACCTTATAAACACCATGTTATAAGCCTCCCCTATTCATATGGCTAAGTTGGATTTAAATATTAAACCCAACATATCTTATATTGTAGCGAATGTGTAAAACGGGGGTAATGACGTTTGGGTTGAAATATAGAACATATGTGTGGCATGTTTGACGCATGCCAACAACTTTGAAAATTAATTAAGTGGCATAAATAAATTTTAAACCAATAAAGATGAATTTGAAAAATGGGCAGTAAATAATTACATATAAAAAGAAAAGAGACAAAATATGTAAATGTAGAAAATACGATGTGTTTAACCTGAGGTTGGATTGAGTTGTGATGTAAACCTGCCCGGAACCGCCCGGCTGTCCAGTAGTCACAACAATACCTATCCAATGTGGGTGGTTAAACACGGAGCCCAATAAAGACCCGAGGTTAGACTGAGTTGTGGCGTAAGACTGCCCGGACCCAACCGGCAACAGGCAGCCACAACAATACCTGTCTAATGTGAGAGGTCAAGGCTTTAATAAGACAATTAAGGCTGAGTCAGGATTGATAGGATTAATTAAATTAAATTAATACTTAATCAAAATGGAACATGCTAAACTATACAGACTGATTGGGGGTTAGGTTTACAAAACACTTAACCAACTTAGCATGTTGGCTAGAAATAGAAAACCTAGTAGCGGGGGACCCTTTTCAGCAGTAACCCTACAAGGTGTATCAGGATACCCTGAACTAGGCAGGGTGGGGCAAGATTACTGGGCTGACTGTAAGAGGTCAAATCGACGGTGGTGGTGCAGCAGTGTAGGTTTTAACGGGGTGCGGACGTGCACACACTCCGGTGTAGAAAAATAAGGCACTGGGCACCAGTAGCATACCTTTGCATTCTAGGATTGTGTCGGGCCGCCACCATGGGACTTGATACACCCCATGGTGGGACCAGCATAGATAACTACAACAACGGGGGCTGTAAGACACATGTAACTATGCGAGTAGGAGCCGATCATCAGAAATGGATCACTTCACCCTGATTATGGGGTGCCTGTTGGGAACTAGTTTATATGGGTACATAGATTAATATGGGGTACGATAGTGTATTCGACCCTAGACAACTTAACTTAGTTTATGGTGCTTTCTCATTTCCAGTTTATACTTATCATACCCAGTTCTTTATTCATAGACTGAATAGTCCTAGACTTACTCAGGCTTTATTTCTGACTCTACTTTTCTTTCGCCTTCTTTTCTTTCGTTTCCCCCCCGGTCCACAGGGAGGAAATACCGCAGCTTGACTAGTTTCCACATCCAGCTTGAAGAGAAGGAATGTATGGCTTGGATCCTTTCCGTTTTGGACTATGGCTTTGGACAGCAATTATGGGACTTATGCAGTTTACTTATGTTTTTATGCTTCTTTAAATAATGTAATCAAGACAGTTATGAAGATGTAATGGTTTTTGGAAGTATTGTAAGACAAATTATGACATGGTTTGTGTAACACGTATTTTGTTAAAATAAAAGTTGTTGTTTTCCGCTATTCAAAAATATGTGTTCTTATATATGTCTTGTATATCTGTGACTTATACTTATAAACCTCCACCAAAATTAGGGCATTCCCTTTGAGAGTGACTCTAACGGAAGTGGGGTGTTTCACTTGGTATCAGAGCATAGGTTTACCGGATAAGATAAAAGTTTTGAAATTTATTTTCAAAGGAAAATTTAAAGAAGCATTTTTAAAGATTAAATATTATATTTTAAAAATGCAAAGTCCCCCAAAGCCATAGGTACTATCTTTTATCCTTCGTTTTGAACCTATCCTTTTGTTTCAGCATGTCCGAAGAACTTAACTTGCCAGAGGGTATACCAATACCTGGTTGGTTTAGACGATTCTTAGAAGCAAGGGCCACTCAGCCAGGTCCTATCGTTCCTCCTCCCCCAGCTGCAGGAAATCATCTCGCTGCAGTAGCACCTCTCCCTCCACCTCCTCCGCGGGGAAACACTTTTGCTAAGATATGTAAAGATTTTAAAGCTATGGGAGGAAAGGACTTTCATGGAACCGAGTCCTTCGTGGCAGCCAGGAATTGGCTGAAAGAAACCGAGGACTTATTCGTCATCTTTGAGGTAGAAGATAGGCAGAAGGTACAACTAGCAGTGTGGCTACTAAAAGGTGAGGCTTCCTACTGGTGGGAAGTCACTAATGCAGAAAGACCAGTGGAAACATGGGAGGACTTTAGGGCAAGGTTCGAGGCTAAATTTCTCTCAGATGCTGAAAGGAGTCTTCAGTTGGGAAAATTCTTATTTCTTAAGCAAGGAATATGACAGTCAAAGAGTATGTGAACCAGTTTGATCAGCTGGCTAGGTTCGGACTGGACCTAGTCAACACCCCGCACAAGAAGGCTCTCCGCTTTGTCAAGGGGTTGAATGAGCCATTACACAGTTTGGCCATGACCCATATACCGATGGGAGCTACGTATGAAAGGTTGGTGCAGATGGCATTGCTGAACGAAGAAGATAAGGGCAAGAAGGAGACAAAGGCAGAAAACTCTCAAGGGAAGAAAGAGGGTTTGCAACCTAAGAAGACAGACTTTAAGAAGGGCGGGAAAGACAACAAAGAGAAGAGGAAGTGTAATTTCTGTGGCAAAGTGGGGCACTTAGTGAAAGATTGCCGGAAAAAGAAGGCCAAGATGAATGGTGGGTGCTTTTCTTGTGGTGAGACTGGCCACTTGGCTAAGGATTGCCCAAAGAAACGGGGACAGGGGCAGAGGGCTGGATCCACCTCAGGGGCACAGGTTCATGTGCTAGAGGCGCCACCTCTGCAACAGCGAGGTATAAATACTTCTATAGAAAGCGTAGTTTATCTTTATGATCACCCCGTTCGCACTTTATTTGATTCTGGCTCATCACACTCCTTTATCTCATCTGCTTTAGTAGAATCTCTGCACCTGGAAACTAGTATGGTAGAGGACCCCTTAATTGTTTCAAATCCAATTGGGGGCCCAACATATTTATCTATGATCTATGTGGGATTGAAAATTTCTGTTCTAATAGTAGAATTTAAATGTAGTGCCTTTGTTTTGGGCTTTTCAGGATATGGTTTGATTTTGGGCATGGATTGGCTATCCAGTAATGGGGCCATCCTTGATTGTGAGAAAAGGGTTGTTAGGCTCCTGACCCAGCTCGGTAACACTTTGGAAATTACTTGTAATCCCTCGTATGCGGTTATGCTTAGTTATCTTGAATCGCTAGATGCCTCTGTCGACAATTTGCAATCGTTTAGAGTGGTCCGGGAATATCCGGATGTCTTCGAAGAGGTGAAGGGCTTGCCTCTGAAGCGGGAGATAGACTTCCGCATATATCTTGTAGATAATGCAAAGCCCGTTGCATTGCCCATTAGACACATGGCTCCACGGGAAAGGAAGGAGCTCAGTAAACAGATTAAAGAGCTTCTAGAGAAGGGGTTCGTTAGAAGGAGCATTTCAGAATGGGGCGCTCCGGTGGTGTTCGCTACAAAGGCAAATGGTTCACTCCGTCTTTGTGTTGATTATAGGGAGCTCAACAAGATAACGAAAAAGAATAGGCACCCTCTCCCTAGAATTGACGATCTGTTTGATCAGCTTGTAGGAGCGTCTGTTTTCTCCCAACTCGATTTAGCGATCGGTTTTCATCAGCTAAGGGTGGCTGAAGATTGTATCGATAAGACGACGTTCAGAACCCCAGACGGCTTCTATGAATGGCTTGTCATGCCTTTCGGCTTGACAAATGCACCTGCTTACTTCGTGGAGTTGATGAGTAGGGTGTTCAGAGATTTCCTCAACAAGTTCGTAGTGGTCTTCGTAGACGATATCCTTATCTTCTCAAAGAGTGAAGAGGAACATGCTCAGCACTTAAGGGAAATCATGGAAACTCTGCGAGTCCATCAGCTAAAAGCCAAATTCTCCAAATGCCACTTTTGGAGAGAGGAAGTAAGATTTCTTGGGCACATAGTATCCAAGGAAGGATTAGCAGTAGACCCGGCTAAGGTAGTAGCGGTGCAGGATTGGAAGACACCAAAGAACGCAACCGAGGTCCGAAGTTTTCTCGGGCTAGCAGGCTTCTATCGGAAATTCATCAGAGACTTTGCAAAGATATCAGCTCCGCTCACAAAGTTTACCAAGAAGAATCTAGTGTTCAATTGGGACTTGGATTGCGAGTTTGCTTTCCAACGACTGAAAAGGGCTCTTACAACAGCCCCAGTTTTAACGTTGCCAGATGGAAGCAAGATGTTCACAGTTTATACAGATGCATGTGGGATAGGACTAGGCGCCGTCTTAATGCAAGAAGGAAGGGTAGTAGCTTATGGCGGGAGACAATTGAAAGTGCATGAAAAGAACTACCCGACCCACGATCTTGAGTTAGCCGCCATCGTCTTTGCACTCAAGTCTTGGCAACACTATCTCCTAGGTGAGAAGTTCGAACTTTACACTGACCATAAATCGTTGAAATACCTTTTCTCGCAGAAGGACCTTAACTTGAGGCAACAGAGATGGATGGAGTTTCTTGCCTCGTATGATTTCGAGATCTCCTATACTCCGGGCAAAGGCAACGTAGTGGCAGACGCGTTGAGCCGAAAGAAACTAACCCTAAGCCCGTTATTTGTTGAAAGAAAAAGCCTAGAGTTTATAGCCAGCTTTGACTTTAGGCCCTCCTCCGATTTTGTACCAAGCTTGCTAGCATCTCTCGAAGTACGCCCAACTTTAGTGGACTCAATAGGGACAGCACAACGCGAAGACCCTCAGCTTGCGGAGATGATTGATAGGCTAATTAAGGGTTTGACTTCAAGTCACCTCAACAGATACTCCATCGACGATAAGGGTTGGCTAAGGCGAGACGGAAGACTATACGTCCCACAGACAAGGGATTTAGTAAAGAAGGTTCTCGAGGAAGCACACCACTCCAAGATGACGATACATCCGGGCGGGGATAAAATGTACAAGGACATAAAGAGGACTTTCTTTTGGAACGGCATGAAGAAGGACGTGGAAGATTTCGTTTCTAAGTGTATGGTGTGCCAACAGGTTAAGGCGGAACAGAAGAAGCCTGGCGGTCTGCTCCATCCTCTAGAGGTCCCGCAGTGGAAGTGGGATAGCATCTCAATGGACTTCATTGATGGGCTGCCTAGGTCTAGGAGAGGCAACACTAGCATTTGGGTAATAGTGGATAGGCTTACTAAAAGCGCCCACTTTTTACCTGTCAAAAGTAAAAGAACTGCCTCATCCCTAGCATCTCTTTACCTCAAGGAAATTTTTCGACTCCATGGAATAACATCCAGCATTGTTAGTGACCGAGACCCTATCTTCACAAGTGAGTTTTGGCGGAGTCTGCAAGAAGCGGTAGGCACACAGTTATGCTTGAGCACAGCCTATCATCCCCAAACCGACGACCAAACAGAAAGGGTGAACAGAGTTTTGGAGGACCTTTTAAGACTGTGCGTCCTTGACTTCGGAGGGACGTGGGAAGACCTTCTTCCTTTGGTGTAATTTTCCTACAACAACAGCTACCAAGCAACCATCGGAATGGCGCCCTTCAAAGCTTTATACGGAAGACCGTGCTGATCACCCACTTGTTGGTGGGGGTCTACTGATAAGCTCATACTTGGACCAGATATGATCCGAGAGACTTCAGAGAAAGTAGACTTAATACGAATAAGGATGAAGACGGCCCAAGATAGACAAAATTCCTACGCCGACAAGAGGAGGACCGACCTTGAATTTGAGGTTGGGGACAGAGTTTTTCTTAAGGTATCTTCACTAAGGAACGTTGTTCGTTTTGGAACCGCAGGAAAGCTTGCACCAAGGTTCGTAAGACCATTCCCTATTATTGAGAAAATTGGGAAAATGGCCTATAGATTAGAGCTACCCGAAAAATTGGCCGGAGTTCACAACGTCTTTCACGTTTCACATCTCCGAAAATGTCTACATGAATCCGCTGAAATGGTAGAGCCAAATATCCTAGAAGAAGCTGAATTGGAACGCGAAGCAACCGTGAGGAAAGTTCCAACCCGCATATTAGGAACGGAAGTGAAGAAGCTACGCAACCGTGAAGTCAAGCTCGTCAAAGTTCAGTGGAGCGAAGCCGAAGGAGACGCAACTTGGGAAACTAAAGCTAGAATACGCGCAGCCTACCCTTTTCTTTTCGAGGGTACATCTTTGATCTTTCTTTTTCCTTAAGTTGCGCTTTTATCTATCTTTTTAGGTATATCTCCTCGATCTTATCTTTTAGGAAGAAACTCCTTGGATGAAAACATGTAATTGAAACATGTTATGGATGATGGTTGCAAGTGGTTGCAAGTGATTGCTAGTGGTTTCTCGTGGTTGCATATACACACACAATATAGGTTTTAGATCGGCTCAGTCACTTCATATTGCATATGCATAAATGTATTTATATTTGTATGTGGTTGAAGTTTAATGTGTTGTCATATGGATGATGCATTTATATGAATGGTTGAGCACTCATGTAGAATCATGAATAGGAGAATTTGCATATATAATGGATTCATGGCACTTACATAATTTGCATTAAGGAGGTCAACTGAATCAGTAGACTGCCTGATTTTGCATTAGATAAGTACATGTACACACACACTTCGCATATGATCATGAAGCATTAGAAGTCTTTTAAGGACAGTGGATGCTCATGTTTGATGGATGAGTAGATGGATGTTTGGACGTTAGGATGTACATTCTTCCTGAACTTGAAGATTTCGGGGATGAAATCCTTTTAAGTGGGGGAGAATGTAACACCCCGTGTATTTTATAACAGTGAAATTCACAAATTAAAGTATAACTAATTTCAAAACAAAGAATTAAGGGAAACAGGATACGCCATTGCGTTCGTCTCGGAATTCTGCTTGGGATAGAGTCCGAGTTTGCGTAAAACGGACTCCGTATGAAGAAGATATGGCCTCCGGAAGTTTCAGAATTCAGTTTAAAATTCAACCGGACCAAAACAGCTTAGAAAAACCAGTTTAAAATTCAAAATGGGGCCCAATTGGTCAGGGCGGGAATTTTCCCGTCCAAAGCACCCAGGTCGACTTGGTAGTCGACCTGGGGCTATCCAGGTCATCTGGGCAGTCGACCTGGGTCACCCGTCTCGACTGCCAAGTCGACACGGTGTCGACTGACATGTCGACCTGGCCACTGAGCCAGGTCGAACCCAGCCCCACCTGGCTGGCCTGGTCTGTGTTTGGTCGATTTTCTGAGCCTTGCCTTATCACTAGGGCTAGGTGTCAGCTCCTGGTTGGTCTCTCTTTCAAACGAACGACTGTTATTAAACCAAGCTCCATCGACGGTCCAAATCAACTCACAAACTCTATAAAAAGGACCTAAGACTCACCCTAATTCACACAAACTAAAATGGAGATGAGACCGTCATGCTGCTGAGGAGAGACTAGAGATAGCCGTCAGAAATTGAGAGACAATTAGGAGATAAATCGAAAGCTTAAAGCAACGTTAATTAAATCAAAACAATGCCTACAACAAATGATAGCATCTCCAAATTCAGAATTCAGATTCCTGAATTGAAGATTCGTCATACGTTGTAAGTAGAGTGCTATTCCGATGTGAATTAAATAATTGTGTTGATTTGTGTAAAGTGAGAAATGGAATTGTGGCGATAATAATCTATATTTGTATGTTGCGTTGATTCTAAACGATTTGGAAATGTTATGGTATACGATTGGATATTTGCAAGTATGTGGTTTATGTTGACAACCATATGTTGTGGTATTTTATTTGGGGTTCATACAAGTATATGATTCATGTTAACAACCATATGTTATGGTATTTTATTTGGGATTCATGCAAGTATATGATTCATGTTAACAACCATATGTTATGGTATTTTATTTGGGATTCATGCAAGTATATGATTCACTATTATGCCAATATGATGTACATACTTTTATGATCACTTTTAGTGTGTAATTGGACTCGACTAAGTACTATGGTTTATATGAATCTATGTTGGAATTGGCAAATCATACTTTTATATTAGAAACAAAAGTAAACATTTTTATGAACATGATCAAACTATGTTTGGTGTTATGCCTAGTTGAAACCATATCAAACTATGTTTGGTGTTATGCCTAGTTGAAACCATGTTTAGGCCTATGTTGTTATAAAAATCATACGGTGATATAGGTAGCGCATAAATTGAATTTACATTCCAATTGCAGGTTTACATGAATAAATTAAAAACCATGATTCATGTTTAGGTATGCTTATGCCATGATTATATAAATAGAATGATTCATGTTTAAGTATTGTTTATGCCATGATTATATGCTATTACAATGCAAGTTCACATATGCCTAATTCATGTTAATTGAATCGTTATGTTGCAAGTTCATGTGTTCACACTTCCCTTTTTATGTTACCTTATAAACACCATGTTATAAGCCTCCCCTATTCATATGGCTAAGTTGGGTTTAAATATTAAACCCAACATATCTTATATTGTAGCGAATGTGTAAAACGGGGGTAATGACGTTTGGGTTAAAATATAGAACATATGTGTGGCATGTTTGACGCATGCCAACAACTTTGAAAATTAATTAAGTGGCATAAATAAATTTTAAACCAATAAAGATGAATTTGAAAAATGGGCCGCAAATATTTACATATAAAAAGAAAAGAGACAAAATATGTAAATGTAGAAAATACGATGTGTTTAACCCGAGGTTGGATTGAGTTGTGATGTAAACCTGCCCGGAACCGCCCGACTGTCCAGTAGTCACAACAATACCTATCCAATGTGGGTGGTTAAACACGGAGCCCAATAAAGACCCGAGGTTAGACTGAGTTGTGGCGTAAGACTGCCCGGACCCAACCGGCAACAGGCAGCCACAACAATACCTATCTAATGTGAGAGGTCAAGGCTTTAATAAGACAATTAAGTCTGAGTCAGGATTGATAGGATTAAGTAAATTAAATTAATACTTAATCAAAATGGAACATGCTAAACTATACAGACTGATTGGGGGTTAGGTTTACAAAACACTTAACCAACTTAGCATGTTGGCTAGAAATAGAAAACCTAGTAGCGGGGGACCCTTTTCAGCAGTAACCCTACAAGGTGTATCAGGATACCCTGAACTAGGCAGGGTGGGGCACGATTACTGGGCTGACTGTAAGAGGTCAAATCGACGGCGGTGGTGCAGCAGTGTAGGTTCTAACGGGGTGCGGGCGTGCACACACTCTGGCGCAGAAAAATAAGGCACTGGGCACCAGTAGCATACCTGTGCATTCTAGGATTGTGTCGGGCCGCCACCATGGGACTTGATACACCCCATGGTGGGACCAGCATAGGTAACTACAACAACGGGGGCCGTAAGACACATGTAACTATGCGAGTAGGAGCCGATCATCAGAAATGGATCACTTCACCCTGATTATGGGGTGCCTGTTGGGAACTAGTTTATATGGGTAGAGAGATTAATATGGGGTACGATAGTGTATTCGACCCTAGACAACTTAACTTAGTTTATGGTGCTTTCTCATTTCCATTTTATACTTATCATACCCAGTTCTTTATTCATAGACTGAATAGTCCTAGACTTACTCAGGCTTTATGTCTGACTCTACTTTTCTTTCGTTCCCCCCCCCCCCAGGTCCACAGGGAGGGAATACCGCAGCTTGACATGTTTCCACATCCAGCTTGAAGAGAAGGAATGTATGGCTTGGATCTTTTTCGTTTTGGACTATGGCTTTGGACAGCAATTATGGGACTTATGCAGTTTACTTATGTTTTTATGCTTCTTTAAATAATGTAATCAAGACAGTTATGAAGATGTAATTGTTTTTGGAAGTATTGTAAGACAAATTATGACATCGTTTGTGTAACAAGTATTTTGTTAAAATAAAAGTTGTTGTTTTCCGCTGTTCAAAAATATGTGTTCTTATATCTGTCTTGTATATCTGTGACTTATACTTATAAACCTCCACCAAAATTAGGGCATTCCCTTTGAGAGTGACTCTAACGGAGGTGGGGTTTTTCATTAAATCTTTTTATTTAGATTTAATGAAGTGTACCAATTAAATGATATTTAATTGGAATTGAATTGGTATTGATTTTTGGGTTTATCGTGGACAGTATTTTAAACAACACTTGCTCTTTAACCCGATAATTAATGAAATGTGATTTTGGGTTGTCGTGAACGGTATCTTCAATAATACTGTTCTTAGGCCCAAAGGAGTTAAGAAAATTTAGAAACTAACTGGAGATTAGTTGAGTTAAATGGTTTCTGGGGTATTGATCTGATGTTGGTTTCGGCCTTCGGGGTTAATACTTAGGGAACTGCTCACTTGCTAATTTACGGTTAGGGACTGATTGAAATGTGATGTGATTTTGGGTTTATCGTGAACCGTGTTTTAAATGACACTGATTCTTTAACCCAGTCACAGATTAAAACTAAGTAGAGTTTTAATGAATCTTAAATTAGATTGAAATGATCGAGGATGGAGTTTCACCAGTTTTTCTCCAGGCGATAGTTAAATCTTTAATTAGATTTGAACGTGAAATGGTAATTGAATTTACCGATAACACCGTGGTGTTAGATATGAAGTATTACCAGTTTTACTTCATGGGATGAGTAGGTTGGGATTGGGAAATTAAAACAAATGATTACTCCGGTAAGGTTCGTTAATCCTGATTAGTTGAATCGAAATTCAAAAGAAGATTAAAGAATAAATTCAAGGAATTTATCTTTGATAAAATTAATGGGAACCTTTCCCTATAAATGTGAAATTTAGAAACTAACTGTCGGTTAGCTAAGCAGAATGGTTTTCTGGATATGGATCTGATGTTGGTTTCGGCCTTCGGGGTTAATATTTGGAGAATTATTCTCTTGATTAATTTACGGTTAGTGACTGATGAATTGGAATGAGGCGTATGTTGTGTTTGTGAAACACTTATTTAAAATATACGCGAGATATTCGGAAAGACCGGGTTTATCCCATTCTGAATAACTGATACGACGATAAATCGAAGATGAAGACGGTGGTCGAAGACCGGAGGTCTTCACGTCGTTTGGGGTGATTACTGATGATCTTGATTGGGATGTACACCCAAGAAGATGGAAACAGTTGGTGATCGTCCAGACGTACTTGGAGATCAATGGATATGCGAGGTACTAGGTGCCTCCGGTTTCGTTCAGACCCAGAACGGACTTGTAAATGGACCGTGTGTCTGACATTGGATTTTAGTCTGTGTGATTGATTTCTATTAAATATATATCTGTTCGGCGGCGGAGAATTTATTCTCTTGCTTAACGCCCTTCTCTGAGACGTACGAGCTCAGGGGTTATATACTGATGGATATCAAACGCATAGAGTGAATTGCCTGTGTGGCATGCCTAAGTGGCAAATGACCAAGGCTTCTGTTGAAAAGCAAAGTCTTGTGGTTGATGATCGAAGCATGGCCTTTATGGCGTAGCTTTGTGTAACGTTTACTTCGCGAGTTTCACACCCGGTATGAACCAAAAACGGGAGAGGACATCAGGGAGGACATGCGTTTCTTTCTAGTTAGAAGTGGCGTCAGTGGTTTTACACGCCCTGACGAGTTTGACTTATGTGGTTGTTTCTGTTGCGAGGCGCCTCGGTTTGATCGGACGATCGTGTCCGATGGAGTCATTCGTTGGCTCATTTACGCCCCAAAGGGCGGGAAACGTAGTGTTCAGGCATAATAATCTACATCGGTGGACCGGCCCTGACGATCCAAAGGATTGATGCGTTCTGATCCTGAGGCTCAGGCTAGAGAGTCTCAAATCGGTTGAGGACTATCATTTGCTTCGGTTCATAGATGGAAATCCAACTTCCAGATACGTGACATTTGCGGTTTTGATTGTAGAGCCTAGTATGGCGACATGATATATGGTACATATGTCGTCTATGATTGATACTTATGATTTGAAGTTGTTTTATACACTATACACTTATAATAGTATCAAATGATTTGTTTTAAACGTATCAAGCATTCTTGGCTATTATAAGGTAAAAACCCTAACCTCCGGCTTGCGTTGCATTGTGTGATGGGAACTGGGTCTTATAATAGCTTCATTTTTCTTTATTTAGCATTGCGTTGTTTGTTTTATGCACTGGTATTCTTGGGAGGAAACCCGTTCCGTGTTATACGGCGTGGTCCCTTGATTTACCTAACTTTGAAATAAAGATTAATAATTATCTTAGTTCTCACACCAGTCCCATGACTGACCTGGAGTTTATTGTTTTAACCTAAACTCTGGGTGCCCTTATTTTGACACGGGCAGCTAGTAGTTTTGGTTTTGCAGATTTATATTCATAGGATCCTGGTTTACAGCTGGAATGATATCCGGAAAGCTTTGTATCCGTATATCCCTTCTAGTTGTGTATTGTATTATTTTCCGCTGCTATGTACTTAAATGTAATTTAAATCTCTGATATTTCTGTGTAATATTCATTTATACTCTGTATATTCTTGTAATCTGATGGTATTGTTGTAATATACAATGAAATGTTCTTCCGCCTGCGTTCTGTTGTGGCTTATTCTCGAACTATCCGCGCTTTCCTCACCAGGGAAGTTACGGGTTTTCACAGTTGGTATGAGAGCTTTGGTTTACAAAGCTCAGAGGACAAGACACATTAGAACCATACGAAAGAATTCATTAGAATTGGATTAGTAATATCCAACGAGAATGACTCGTTAGAGATGGGATCAGTAGTATCCTAGAACGAGTGTGAAGAGTATATTTTTGAAATGAAAACGAATTTTTGTTTTCAAAATTTAAATCTGTTATGCGTATTTGATTATTTATTTATATTGAATTTGGGCAATCCAGTATATAAAGATTTTGCATATACGTCTGGTCCACGGGTATTCAAAGTTTTAATATAATGGATAGGTATAGAATCAGTCTAGTCGCCCGGAGATGATTCTGATGATGCCGCGGCGTCATCAGCATTTATATTCGAGTGTCGAAGGGGAGATATCTATATATTTCCATTGACTGGTGTGAGAACCAATATTAGATAGGGCCTATTGTTGTGATTTGGCAACAAAAATGTGATTTTTTGACTATATATCAAAGTTATGAATTTCAAAAGCTAATCAACTAATTGAATGATGGTTGTGTTGTAGATTATTGGTTGATTTATTAAAATTTGTACCATATAGCCCAATTGAACCGAATAATGAATTGTATTGAAATTTGGTCGCATTTGCTTGCATATACATGTACTTACATTGAACAGGTCATAGCAAGGAGGTTAGAGCAGAGAATAAAATTTGTTTGCCCGACAAATAGTTACATGTTTACAATAATTTACTGTTTTGTTTGGGTGATGATGATTTTATGAGCCGATTGGCTAGCCGCTTGGCTAGCCGCTTGGCTTTTTCTTTTTCTTTTTGAGATCTGAAGGCCTGTATGGCAATTTCGGGATTTTACCGTGCTCCCGGTGCAGGGGAGGTTATGGCGAAATTTTTCGAAAATTTAGGGTGTTAGCCAAATTTTTGAAATTTTTGAAAAGTTCTTAGAAACTGAAAAGTTGAAGAACTTAAGCCGTAACGAAAACACTGGAAGTTGAGTTGATTTGTTAAACAACTTTCGGCTTCATTCCTTTTCGGGGACGAAAAGTTTTAAGTGGGGGAGATTGTAATAACCCGGAAATCTGGGCCAGTTTAAAATTTTTATTTTGGCAATTTTGCGAATTTTGATTATTTAAAATGAATTATTTTAAATAATATCGACGAGAAATTTATTTTGAATATAATTCGAACGTATATATTCATTTGAATCGACGATAGAATATAAATATTTATTTATATTTATAAAAGGAATTGAAAATGGCGCGGTAGTTCGATAATTCGATTTCAAACTTCAAATGGATGTACAGGATTCAAAATAAACCGGATTTTAGTGAAACCAAAAATATTTGAATCTAATTGATAATATCTTTCCAAGAATCCGAAAAATCAAAATTTCATAGCGGGAATCAATAGATATGTCCATTTGAAAATTCTGAATAGTCGCTATGGAATTCAGGCCCTTAAAAATGGAAATTTTGCAAACGACCTCGGTTTTCGACGAAACCACTTTTGTTGGATCCGTAGTGTCAAATTATTGCTAGGTTTCAAATTCTGCAATTTTTTGAATAATTATGTGAGCGTGGCAAAGGAAAACGCGTTTGACCAGTTTTAGTTGATTTTAATCGACTGGAAAATGGCCATTTTACAAACGGTCTCATAATTTGACGAAACTAGTTTTGTTAGGACCGTATCGTCAATACGAAGCCAGAAAATATTTTTCTGGAAATTTTCAAGTTAGTATGTGACCCCAGTAAATTGAAATGTATGTTTAAAATAGAATATATAGTTATATTTTAAATTCAACGAAAACTGATCGAAACGATAGAATCAGCCGACGATACATATCTCATTGTGTTCGGAATGGGGGTATTTAGCTATGAACGACAGGCGGTGGGCCTCGTTTCGAGTCCAAATAAAAAGTCAACTTTTTGAAATATAAATAATAATTAAAAATCTCCCCTTCCCTCCTTCTATACTATCTGCCAACCCCCCCCCCCCCGGTTATAATTCAGTTCGAAATCAAATTTAAAAAAAACTAAACCCGAATCGCGATCGTCGCCCCCCCCCCCCCCCCCCCCGTTGTCGTCGACCGCGCCTCCGCCCTGCCTTCGCCCCCCCCCCCCCCCCAGTCAGCTCCTCCTCGCTGTCCCGAACCCCGTGTGTCCCTCGCCTGAAAACCGCGCCGCCAGTCCCCAATCTGCCATCGCCTGACCCCTTCGCCGCAGTTGCCCTCCCCAGCGTCTCCCCTCCCTCTCCGGTCAACCCCCACCTTCACCGCCTCCCTCAATTTGAACTCCACCCCAAATCCACTCCGAAAATGTGCTGCCACCACTGCCTAAGTCCGCCGCCGCCACTAGACAGTCACCTCCTCGACCCCTCCCCTCTCTCTGATTCAGTCAGCGAATCCCCTTGCGCTGTGAGTTTTATTTCTCCTTTGATCTTGATTTTCTTTTAGGTTATAAAGAAAAAATAGGATTTTTAGTTTATGGAAAGATACGGTTTTTATTTTTATAAAGATTATATTTTTTTTATAACACAAAGATTTGATTTTGAAAAGAAAATACTTATAGATCGGTAAAAATATAATTTTTATATTAGTAGTACAGTAGAAATATAATTTTTATATAACGTAGATAATAAAAACATGATTTTTATCTTATGTAAAGAAGATAGTTTTTTTTATATAATTATGAAAGGATTATAATTTTTGAACACATAAAGTAGGGATTTTTAATTCAAAAGTCATGATTTTTGTTCATGAAACAAGGTGAGATTTTTATTATGAAGTTAGGGAAGATAAAAGGACGATTTTTCTATATTGGATAGCGAAGTAAAAATTCGATTTTTCTATATTGAATAGCGAAGTAAAAATTCGAATTTTCTATATTGAATAGCGAAGTAAAAATTCGATTTTTATATATGTAGTGAATACGGGCGAAGAAAGTGACAAAAGAAGAAATGACAGAGATTTCCTACATAAGGAGAGTCGAGGCGATTGGTTTAGATGTTCGGTGAGAATTTCTCACCTCTAATTTATTTCTCTAGTTGAAATATATACTAGGATGCAGACGGTGTTTAGTAGCACCCGACACCCGTCGTCCACAGACCATGGACGGCTTGTATGCTTGTTTGTTTGATTTTGATGTGTAGTTGATTGTGTGATGTGATGTGAAATGAAATAAAATATTTATATAGTTAAAATATTTTATAGTTGAAAATAGAATTTTTAACGTGTGTAGGAAATGAAATAAAAATAAATATAAACAAATCGGATGATTTGTTTATATACACACATTTGACTGATATTGATTGGGACGATAAATTTTACACATCGCCCAACTGCACAAATAAAATCTGTGTTTGATTGTTTGAAACCCCATACAGGTATTGGGATGATAGATGACATACACTAATCCCAATAATTAGTTGTATGTCAACCGATTGATTGACAGACTGTTATAAGCATTGAATATTTATATTTGATGCTTATACAGTGTAGAACGCACTTTGGATGGTGGTTGATGATTTATCGTTGTTGTTATATACGTGTTGTAGAAAATCCATATAATTAACATTATATGGTAATTGATTGGGCCTCATTCCAGTTTTGAAATAGAATATTTCAAATAGAAATATTTAAATAGAAATATTTGAAAAAGAAATATCTGAAATAGAATATTTCAAATAGAAATATTTGAAATAGAAATATTTGAAATAGAAATATTTGAAAAAGAAATATTTGAAAGAGAAATATTTGAAATAGAATATTTGAAAATAGAAATATATGAAGCCGTGTTGATTAGATTGACGCCATTTTGACGTGAACGATATTTATATCGATTTTATTCATTTTTCAATGAATATTGAAATAGATTTGAAATCGAATAGATTTGAAATACGAATTATATTGAAATGAATTGAAATTCGAATTATATTTAAAGTGAATTGAAATTCGAATTAAACTGGATTGATTTGAAATTCGAAATACACTGAAATGATTTGAAATTCAAATAGAATTGAAATTCGAATTAAATTGAATATAATTGAATCCGAAATGAAATCGAAAGGAATTGAATTCAAATTGAAATTGAAAAGAAATTCGAATTAAATTGAAATTGATTTGAAATCGATTTGAAATGAATTTAAAACGATTTATAAAGCGCGTTTTGAATTGAAATCGACGAAGTATATATTATATATATTATATACATAATATAATGGCCTGAATAGAACGCGCCGCGCCGCGGCAGTTCGCGAATTTCGACCATTGACTTCGAATGGATATTGTGGGAGATCCGACTGTCGGATTCTCCTAAAACCAGAAACGTTGGGTTCGTATCGAAAAGAGCTTTCTAACGAATATTAGAAATTAGAAATATAACGGTTGGATTTGGAATTATGTCCAATCAAATTTGGAAAAGGTCGCTGTAAGTGCAGTTCGATGGCCGTTGATGGAAATCGACTGTACGGGCCTTGATAAAATTATTAAAAATAGTAATAATTTTTGTAAAATCATAAGAAATGATTTAGAAAGAAATGGGATGAAAAACTCCATATTTGAAAAGATAAAAATAGTTTTTTATCGAAATGAACTAGTTTTGAACTAGAATTATAATTCTATTTATTTTTAAATAAATAAATTGAATTTGAAAAGGGTTTTAAAAGTAACCAGAATTTCCAGTAATTGAATTGGAATGAATTTGAATCGAAATTATCTTCGGAATATTTCGATGTTGGATTTCGTGATTATACAGATGTTGTTATGGAAATTTGAAAGATATTTATATATCGCTATTTCCAATACGATATTTGTTGGTCGTAGAATTTGATATTGAATATAAGACGATATATTTTCTATTCAGAGCCTTGTATTTAATATCAAATGTGATTTGGGTTTGTCGTGAATGGTGTCTTCATTAACACTGTTCTTGAACCCGGTTGAGAAAAAGATTAAATCTTTTTATTTAGATTTAATGAAGTGTACAAATTAAATGATATTTAATTGGAATTGAATTGGTATTGATTTTTGGGTTTATCGTGAACAGTGTTTTAAATAACACTTGCTCTTTAACTCGATAATTAATGAAATGTGATTTTGGGTTGTCGTGAAGGGTATCTTCAATAATACTGTTCTTAGACCCAAAGGAGTTAAGAAAATTCAGAAACTAACTGGAGATTAGTTGATTTGAATGGTTTCTGGGGTATTGATCTGATGTTGGTTTCGGCCTTCGGGGTTAATACTTAGGGAACTGCTTACTTGCTAATTTACGGTTAGGGACTGATTGAAATGTGATGTGATTTTGGGTTTATCGTGAACCGTGTTTTAAATGACACTGATTCTTTAACCCAGTCACAGATTAAAACTAAGTGGAGTTTTAATGAATCTTTAATTAGATTGAAATGATCGAGGATGGAGTTTCACCAGTTTTGCTCCAGGCAATAGTTAAATCTCTAATTAGATTTGAACGTGAAATGGTAATTGAATTTACCGATAACACCGTGGTGTTAGATATGAAGTATTACCAGTTTTACTTCATGGGATGAATAGGTTGGGATTGGGAAATTAAAACAAATGATTACTCCGGTAAGGTTCGTTAATCCCGACTAGTTGAATCGAAATTCAAAAGAAGATTAAAGAATAAATTCAAGGAATTTATCTTTGATAAAATTAATGGGAACCTTTCCCTATGAATGTGAAATTTAGAAACTAACTGTCGGTTAGCTAAGCAGAATGGTTTTCTGGATATTGATCTGATGTTGGTTTCGGCCTTCGGGGTTAATATTTGGGGAATTATTCTCTTGATTAATTTACGGTTAGTGACTGATGAATTGGAATGAGGCGTATGTTGTGTTTGTGTAACACTTATTTGAAATATACGCGAGATATTCGGAAAGACCGGGTTTATCCCATTCTGAATAACTGATACGACGATAAGTCGAAGATGAAGACGGTGGTCGAAGACCGGAAGTCTTCACGTCGTTTGGGGTGATTACTGATGATCTTGATTGGGATGTACACCCAAGAAGATGGAAACAGTTGGTGATCGTCCAGACGTACTTGGAGATCAATGGATATGCGAGGTACTTGGTGCCTCCGGTTTCGTTCAGACCCAGAACAGACTTGTAAATGGACTGTGTGTCTGACATTGGATTTTAGTCTGTGTGATTGATTTCTATTAAATATATATCTGTTTGGCGGCGGAGAATTTATTCTCTTGCTTAACGCCCTTCTCTGAGACGTACGAGCTCAGGGGTTATATACTGATGGATATCAAACGCATAGTGTGAATTGCCTGTGTGGCATGCCTAAATGGAAAATGACCAAGGCTTCTGTTGAAAAGCAAAGTCTTGTGGTTGATGATCGAAGCACGGCCTTTGTGGCGTAGCTTTGTGTAACGTTTACTTCGCGAGTTTCACACCCGGTATGAACCAAAAATGTGAGAGGACATCAGGGAGGACATGCGTTTCTTTCTAGTTAGAAGTGGCGTCAGTGGTTTTACACGCCCTGACGAGTTTGACTTATGTGGCTGTTTCTGTTGCGAGGCGCCTCGGTTTGATCGGACGATCCGGGTCCGATGGAGTCATTCGTTGGCTCATTTACGCCCCAAAGGGCGGGGAAACGTAGTGTTCAGGCATAATAATCCATATCGGTGGACCGGCCTTGACGATCCAAAGGGTTGATGCGTTTTGATCCTAAGGCTCGGGCTAGAGAGTCTCGAATCGGTTGAGGACTATCTTTTGCCTCGGTTCATAGATGGAAATCCAACTTCCAGATACGTGAAATTTGCGGTTTTGATTGTAGAGCCTAGTATGGCGACATGATATAAGGTACCCATGCCGTCTATGATTGATACTTATGATTTGAAGTTGTTTTATACATTATACACTTATAATAGTATCAAATGATTTGTTTAAAACGTATCAAGCATTCTTGGCTATTATAAGGTAAAAACCCTATCCTTCGGCTTGCGTTGCATTGTGTGATGGGAACTGGGTCTTATAATAGCTTCATTTTTCTTTATTTAGCATTGCGTTGTTTGTTTTATGCACTGGTATTCTTGGGAGGAAACCCGTTCCGTGTTATACGGCGTGGTCCCTTGATTTACCTAACTTTGAAATAAAGATTAATAACTATTTTAGTTCTCACACCAGTCCCATGACTGACCTGGAGTTTATTGTTTTAACTAAACTCTGGGTGCCCTTATTTTGACACGGGAAGCTAGTAGTTTTGGTTTTGTAGATTTATATTCATAGGATCCTGGTTTACAGCTAGAATGATATCCGGAAAGCTTTGTATCCGTATATCCCTTCTAGTTGTGTATTGTATTATTTTCCGCTGCTATGTACTTAAATGTAATTTAAATCTCTGATATTTCTGTGTAATATTCATTTATACTCTGTATATTCTTGTAATCTGATGGTATTGTTGTAATATACAATGAAATGTTCTTCCGCCTGCGTTCTGTTGTGGCTTGTTCTCGAACTATCCGCGCTTTCCTCACCGGGGAAGTTACGGGTTTTCACAGTTGGTATCAGAGCTTTGGTTTACAAAGCTCAGAGGACAAGACACATTAGAACCAAACGAAAGAATTCATCAGAATTGGATTAGTAATATCCAACGAGAATGACTCGTTAGAGATGGGATCAGTAGTATCCTAGAACGAGTGTGAAGAGTATATTTTTGAAATGAAAACGAATTTTCGTTTTGAAAATTTAAATCTGTTATGCGTATTTGATTATTTATTTATATTGAATTTGGGCAATCCAGTATATAAAGATTTTGCATATACGTCTGATCCACGGGTATTCAAAGTTTTAATATAATGGATAGATATAGAATCAGTCTAGTCGCCCGGAGATGATTCTGATGATGCCGCGGCGTCATCAGCATTTATATTCGAGTGTCGAAGGGGAGATATCTATATATTTCTATTGACTGGTGTGAGAACCAATATTAGATAGGGCCTATTGTTGTGATTTGGCATCAAAAATGTGATTTTTTGATTATATATCAAAGTTATGAATTTAAAAAGCTAATCAACTAATTGAATGATGGTTGTGTTGTTGATTATTGGTTGATTTATTAAAATTTGTACCATATAGCTCAATTGAACCGAATAGTGAATTGTATTGAAATTTGGTCACATTTGCTTGCAGATACATGTACTTACATTGAACAGGTCATAGCAAGGAGGCTAGAGCAGAGAATAAAATTTGTTTGCCCGACAAATAGATACATGTTTACCATAATTTACTGTTTTGTTTGGGTGATGATGATTTTATGAGCCGATTGGCTAGCCGCTTGGCTTTTTCTTTTTCTTTTTGAGATCTGAAGGCCTGTATGGCAATTTCGGGATTTTCCCATGCTCCCGGTGCAGGGGAGGTTATGGCGAAATTTTTCGAAAATTTAGGGTGTTAGCCAAATTTTTGAAATTTTTGAAAAGTTCTTAGAAACTGAAAAGTTGAAGAACTTAAGCCGTAACGAAAACACTGGAAGTTGAGTTGATTTGTTAAACAACTTTCGGCTTCGTTCCTTTTCGGGGACGAAAAGTTTTAAGTGGAGGAGATTGTAATAACCCGAAATCTGGGCCAGTTTAAAATTTTTATTTTGGCAATTTTAGCGAATTTTGATTATTTAAAATAAATTATTTTAAATAATATCAACGAGAAATTTATTTTGAATATAATTCGAACGTATATATTCGTTTGAATCGACGCTAGAATATAAATATTTATTTATATTTATAAAAGGAATTGAAAATGGCGCGGTAGTTCGATAATTCGATTTCAAACTTCAAATGGATGTACAGGATTCAAAATAAACCGGATTTTAGTGAAACCAAAAATATTTGAATCTAATTGATAATATCTTTCCAACGAATCCGAAAAATCAAAATTTCATAGTGGGAATCAAAAGATATGTCCAGTTGAAAATTCTGAATAGTCGCTATGGAATTCAGGCCCTTAAAAATGGAAATTTTGCAAACGACCTCGGTTTTCGACGAAACCCCTTTTATTGGATCCGTAGTGTCAAATTATTGCTAGGTTTCAAATTTCGTAATTTTTCGAATCAATATGTGAGCGTGGCAAGGGAAAACGCGTTTGACCAGTTTTAGTTGATTTTAATCGACTAGAAAATGGCCATTTTACAAACGGTCTCAGAATTTGACGAAACTAGTTTTGTTAGGACCGTATCGTCAATACGAAGCTAGAAAATATTTTTCTGGAATTTTTCAAGTTAGTATGTGACCCCAGTAAATTGAAATGTACGTTTAAAATAGAATATATAGAGTTATATTTTAAATTCAACGAAAACTGATCGAAACGATCGAATCAGCCGACGATACATATCTCATTGTGTTCGGAATGGGGGTATTTAGCTATGGACGACAGGCGTTGGGCCTCGTTTCGAGTCCAAATAAAAAGTCAACTTTTTGAAATATAAATAATAATTAAAAATCCCCCTTCCCTCCTTTTATACTATCTGCCCCCCCCCCCCCCCCCGGTTATAATTCAGTTCGAAATCAAAATAAAAAAAACCTAAACCCGTTCCGATTTAATTTTTCTAAAAAGCATTGCATTGTTTAACGATTTACTTTATATATGCACTGGCAATCCAATGGAGTAAACGCATTCCGCGTTAGCGGCGTGGTCCTGTGATTAGCCTTATTATTAAATAGGTTAAATAGATTTCTCATACCAATCCCATGACTGACTCGTAATTTGTTTCACTTTGCAAACTCGGGTGCCCTCTTTTCTACATGGACAGCCTTGTATATATGTTTTAGCAGACTCATTCTGGATAGCTATGGAGCTGAAGATGGATCCTATTGTTTCTATTATGTTGTTCAGACTTCATTTAGTATATTATGTTTGATTTCCGCTGCAGACATTTTATATTAAGTTGAAAACTGTATTATGTTCTAAGTGTGATCCTATTATTCTGTGTAACTCTCATGATATATTATTTCCAGTGTAATTTGATGTACATTATCGGCTGTAATTCTATATTTCTGTTCCGCTGTTATTGTTTATGTGTTATATTCTAATGATTATCCTTGCTTTCGTACTACGGGAGTTTGGGGTTATCACAGAAAAACCCATTCCGTGTTATACGACGTGGTCTCATAAGATATCATTTATTTTCTCAAACTGTCTTAAAAACGTTTACTCACACCAGTCCCATGACTGACTCAAAGTTTATTTTTGTTTTGTTTTCCCTAAACTCTTGGGTGTCCAATTTGTATGGGCAATCAAGTAGTCAGGATTTACAGATATACTTGGAGAGCTGGAGCAGGAGGCTTCAGGATTATATAGCTATTGTTTATTTCCGTTGTGTTGTAAGTGCTATACTTTGATAATGATATGTATATTCAAGTACATATTTTTATTTAAGTTATGTTATATTTTATTCGTTCCACTGTGAGATTCATGTTACTCCGATTCTGTTGTTGTGATCTTCTTCTTCTATTCTAATTTTCTATCTTATCTATTCTCACCCTTTATTTTCTTTCATTAACTATCCGGTATTTTCGATGCTTGGATAGTCAACATTTAGTTATGTCGAAAACCAGGATCATGATTTCCCCGGGTCATTACAGTGGTATCAGAGTTGAAGGTTAAGTAATTGCCTTGGCTCTGTGGCGTGACTCAGTAGAGATGGGGTTAGTAATACCCTATACTGAGTTGAGTGTATATATACAAGTGAATATATTTGTTATTTGATATAAAGTGGTTTTATATTGTTGATAATTATTAATTGAGTTGTTTATGAGTTTTGGTCGATCAGTTTGATCCACTGTATAGGTAGGAGTTAATAAACACTTGAATACGATGAATCGACATGGTATGTTTTGAAAAGAGGGTAAATGAAATAATTTTACCCAAAATATATTTTGTTATAAAAATCTATATATTGGAATTATCATAATATATAGGATGTGTTGGTTGTTATTATAATCGAATGAGATTATAAATTGAAATGGTTAGATAAATAACCAATCAGAATTCATATAAGTGTAATGTATGAAATCAGATGAATTAAATCTGAATTTAAATCAGAATTGGAATTAAAATTCCGAAAACACGAAAAGTGTTTGTAAATGGAATTGGATTAAATATATGAGAATTTTAAAATCCTGGGAGATTTTAAATTGTTTACAAGCATTGTGAAGGATATTTTAAAAGTGATTTCAAAATGGAAATGTTTAAATATGGTTTTGAAATTGTTATAGTATTGAACTCACTTCCACTACAACAAAATGACCCTATTACAACTTTAATTTTACAACGGTGGTAAACGCACCGTTGTAATAAATGGGTTTTTACAACGGTGGTAAAATCACCGTTGTAATAAATGGTTTTTTACAACGGTGGTATAAACACCGTTGTAACTACAACAAAAACACCTTATTACAACTTTAATTTTACAACGGTGGTTAAAGCACCGTTGTAATAAATGTTTTTTACAACTTTTTTCCAGAAAAGTTGTAATAAATTTATTTTTAACAACTGTGTTATTTTGACACTTGTAATAAAAGCCTATCACAACTTTTATTTTTTGACTGTTGTAATATATGACTATATTTTAATATTAATTATTTTCATTAAATAATTTTTAATAATTAATATTTACAACTAATTAGTAATTATTAATTACAAACCTATATATTAATATTAAATATTTAATTAAAAATACTTCAATAAATAAATAATTCATGCTAATAATTAGTAATTGACAACCAATTAGTAATTATTAATTAATAATCAATAAATACATATTTAATATTTAATTAAAAATACATCAATAAATAAATAATTCCTACTAATAATTACTAATTAACAACCAATTAGTAATTATTTAATAATAATCAATATATAAATATTAAATATTTAATTAAAAATAATTAATTTATAACTACTTCATTATTAAGTACTAGTAATTAATTCGTAAGTAATAACTAATGAGCGGTTAATAATCAATTAATTAATAATCAATAAGTAAATAACAATTGATAAATATTTAATTTATAATTAATCATGACTATTAGTACTAATTAATATTTAGTATATAATATTTTTTAATAAGTAATCTTTGTTGAAAGTTTTACCAAAATCTTTTGTCAAATATGATCCCTACGAAGGGGGGGGTCCAGGGGGGTGGCAACCCCCTAAGGTGGGGGTGCGGGGGCAACGCCCCCGCTAACGAGGTTCGACAATCGTTAATTAAGTAACAATTGTAAGTTAAAAATCAGTATTAAATAATAATAATAATTTATAATTAACTAAAATGTATATTAACTATAGTTTAATATAATTAACAACTTCTATTTTTTGATTGTTGTAATATATTACTATAGTTTAATATAATTAACAACTAATAATTAATATTTATTACATTTATGTTGATTATTTATAATTAATAACTAATAATTACTATTAATAATCAATTAGGAAGTAATAATTAATAATCAATCCATAATATTTGATACTTAGCAATTAAGAAGAGTAATTAAAAAATATAGTTAATATTACATAATTACTATTAAACAGTTAATACTTAAAATATAATAATTAATGCTAATCATGAATAATCAATGATTGTTATTAATAATTAAGAAGTAGAGATTAATAATGTGAGAACCCAAATTTGATGATCCTAGATTATATTGATTTCAATTAAATCCATAATATTTGGGGTGAATAAATAAATCATTTGTGCTATTTACATGATGAATATGTGAAATTGTGCATGATTAAAATGGTGAATAAACACACATTTGTTTGTTGTGTATGTGACATGAAAATTTTGTTTAAGTGTTATGATTTGGGGCTTAAGTTTTATATGGGTTAACATTAAATCTAAGGGCAAAATGGACATTGGCAATAGTGAAACCCTAGCCGTATGAACCAAATAAAAGAAAATAGGCCATCGGTTTCCATTTCATTCTCTCGTTCTAAAAAAAAAAAACTTAAAAATGGCCGAAGCCCTAGAAATCGAATTGGGGAAATCAACAAATCGACCAACGTCTCACATCCAAAAACCGAAAATAGGCCGTCGGTTTCCATTTCATTCGCCATCGAATCCCTCTCCGCCGACAAGGCCTTGTCACCAGACATCGCTCGCCACCGGAGTCAACCCACGAGCTCAACCGCGAACGCCACCAACTACAAGGGCCGTGCCACCCATCGTCTGAGCTCCCCAATCACGCGTGCCCTTGTTCCAGTCCAGTGAAGTCGCGTCACCTCCTTCGACAGCCATCGCGCAGTGCTGCCCTCCTTGAAGCTAGAAAGCCAAATCGCCTCAGCATCTCTCAGATCCGAACAACGCATCTGACAACCTGTTCTCCCCTCCAGCAGTCGAGCACCGCCGTTTGCAGCAACACCTCCTCACCGTTCTACAGCCAACGCCAACCGTCCGCCATTGTCTGCGCTTCCTTCACCGATTAAATGTAAGTTCTCTTACGATTAAACATGTTTCAAGCGTACGACTTTGGTTTGCACTAATATCATTAGTTTGTCGGTTATTGCTTTCCTACTGTCCTAGGGTTGTATAAATTTAAATTCGGTTATTGGTTGATTTTAGTATTTGCAATGGTGCTCCTTATAATATGATAATCAGGACTACATCATACTGATTCACACTGTTTGGCTACTGCTTTTCCGTCACCTTGATTGTCATCGATTTCTGGTTATTGTTCACCTTTGAAGTGAATGCATGTCTTATGTTAAGTTTGAATTGATTTAAATAAGTACACATTTTAGTGGCATGCTTTTAAATATCCTGCTGTGAAGCCATACTTGATTCCTGACCTTCAGATTTCATAATACACTCATATTAGGATGATACCATGTTACTTTGGCACACCAGTGTTGTCGAACTAAAAAAGAAAAAAAGAAAAAAGAAACAATTCCACTTCCTATGCATATATACTTCGGCATGTTCCTTATAATAGCGCCTCTTGTTTTATATATGTCTCACGTGTGGATCCAAGTTAGAATAGGCACTGTATTTCTTGCATGCACAGTTGGTTACATTGATTTAGTGATTCTCTACCATTGCATGTTGATAGTTAAGTTGTGGCACAATATATGCGTACTATCCCTTTGGTTTACTTCCTTGTTTTGGCAACATTTCTAAGTCTACTAGTCTGTTCCAGCATTAAGCAATAAATCGTTTGTATGCTTCATTGTCATGCATTTGAATGGGCATATGTGATGGAGAATAAATGTACACAATCTTAGCTCATATTTCAATCATGGTCTTACTTCAGTTTTTCAAAACACCAATCAAAACAACAGATTTGTGTTTATGATACCTGCAAATGTGTATTCTCATTTGCATTGATATGGCTTCTTTTCGGATGCTTTGGCTTTACTGTACTCTACCCACAAAGAAAGTTGTTCAAAGTTTTGGACAAAATTTTCAAGGACACAATTTCTATGGAAAATAACAATCGCCAATTTTACTTTTGACATAGTTTCATATTAATATAAGTCAGACTTTCGAAACATCATATGTTTTATGTCAAAATTTGATCCAGAACGTCATTTTACATGTAAAAGAGGTAATATGACTACATTAATCTTTACTGTTTTCTCCATTATGTTTAAATGACTAAAATTTGCAGATGGTAATGGAGGAATGATAGATGGTTTACCTAGAAATCAAGGCCTTCATAGAATGATGCATTGCTAAGCCTAGAGCTAGACCGTCTACCTCAGATTTGTTGAGCGGTCGGTTTGTAGTGAGGAATGTATGTATTGTTATGACTGTATTATGTAAAAGTGAGTTGTACGATAGTGGATCACAAAGTTGTACTAATTCAAATATTGAAATAAAATATTTAATTGATTATTTCAGTTCAGTGTAGTATCATTTTATTCAATATAAATATTTATTTTTATATGAAATGTAATGTATAAAGAAACAAAAATCATATTGTTATAATTAATTGTAGTAGGAATTACTACAACGGTGAAAAAAGTTGTAATATGTATTACTACAACAGTGCAAAAATGTTGTAATATGTATTACTACAACGGTGGAAAACAGTTGTAAAATATACATTTAACAACGGTGTCGCAACGGTGTATAAAAGTTGTAAAAGATTTCATTCTATTACAACTTCTCAAGAGACGACGGTGGCTCCACCGTTGTAAAAAGTCTTTTACAACTGTTTTCCACCGTTGTAATAGGGTCATTTTGTTGTAGTGTTCGATAGTTGGAAAATAACCCTGATGATGATGGCCACATCATCGGTGTCATTTTCGGAATTCTAAGTGACAGATTACTACCAAAGATTTTGTTTTTGAGTTGTTTTGTGGAAAGCAAGTTGTTTTGAGTCTTGAAAAGGGATATCTGGTTTTAGAAAAGCTAAAATGTTTAAAATTCCCTAGGAAAGATTGTTTGAATTAAAACAAATTAAATATGAATTTGTGAAAATAAATTGAAATTGAATTAAAACCAGTTAAGTGGAAAATGAATTCAGATAGAAAATATTAAATTAGTTTGGATTAGAGATAATTCGGAATGGAATTGTATTGGTAAGTAAGAATTGAAATCGGAAATGGAAATTAGCTTGTATAAGCAAATGATATGGTTTTGAGGATATATTGATTGGAGATTAATTGGGATGATATTGGTATATGCTGAATTGGTAACACATGGAAATGATATAATGATATGCCCGACAAAAAGGTACCATTTTATATTATATACGGGTTTGAGATTTTGATGAGCTGAATTTGGCAAGCCGCTTGGCTGTTTGATTTTCTTTTGGGTTGGAGAAGGCCTAGAAAGGAGAGTTGTAGTTGTACCGATTGAACCGCACAAGGGAGGTGGTGACGATTTTTTTTGAAATTTTAAGGTGTTAGAAATTTTTCGGAATATTTGAAAAAAAAATGTTAGTAGAAATGAATTATTATTTAATTGAAATTAAATTGGTTCAGTTGAAATAGAAGTTAAGAAGTGATCAAATAATTTTTAACCCAGTTAATAGGGTTTGTTTTCTATCTTAGCAATTTCGAGAACGAAATTATTTTAAGGGGGAAGAATGTAATGACCCATATTTTTAACGGATAACAAAAATTTTATTTAATTATTTAAATAGTGATTCAGATATTTAAATGGTTGTTTAATTAAATAATATTGAATATTTAATTAATATAAATAATAGAATAATATGTTTAATTTTCGAAATAGTCGAAAATAGCGAAATTCACAATATTGTGTGAATTGGATCATTTATAATATATATTTCAGTTTAGAGTTGAATTATATTAAAGAATATATTATTTGAATGACAGTTGAACATATAATTTATAATATAATTATAATCGAGCTCAAAATGGCACAGAAGTTCGAAATTTGGCGATTTGAACTTTAAACGAATATACAGAATCCGTTTTAAGTCGGATTTCTATGAAACAAGAAACGTTCAGAGCTGGTAAGTATATTTTTCTAATGGAAGAGAAAAATCGAGATTTTGTTGGGTAGATTTTGATTTATGATTAAATCAAATTTTCGAAAAGTCGCTATGGAATTCCATTATAATTTATAATGATTTATTTATATTATAAATGGATTTTTAATATAAATTGAATACTGATTTAATCTGAATTTGATATGTCGAGTTATAAATTCATATAGGAATATTTTGGAGCTGTATTATATTTTATGTGAATATATACGATAATATTAATTTATTAATATTAATTTAATTATTTTTAAATATATTAATATTTAAATGGGTTATTTAAAGCTTTAAAAATAACCATTTTTAGAAGTGACCTTTGTTTTCGACGAAACTAATTTTGTTGGATCCGGAATATTAAATTATTGTTAGATTTCAATTTTTGTGATTTTTGGAGTCAGTATGTGGCCATACGGGATTTTAGTGTGAAAAATAGCCGATAATTTGACTTTAAAAATACGCTGTGTGAGCTTACGGACTCGGAATTCGTTGAAACAAGTTTCGTTGGGTCCGTAATGTCGAACTATAGCAGCATGCCCATTTTCATGATTTTGGGGTATTATATGTGGTCGTACGAATTTTTAAAGGACAAATACATATAACGATTACTTAAAATTAGATATAATAATAAATATAAAAATATTTAAATCTCCCTATAAATACACTAACATTCCTAAACCCTAACGATTATTTTTCTCAGGTCAAAACCCTTCCATGCTACATCAGTTATTTACAGTTCGAAACTTCTTTTATACATTGTGTTTTATACAGCGTTGGCTAGGGTTTATAAAATCATCGAATTTAGGAACAAATTAGAGAAATGGGTATCGTGTTGGTGTTTGTAGTGTGAAAGTGCACTTGTAGTGAATTTTTGGAAGGGATTGAAGCAAGTTGATGTCGCCAGTTTTCATCAGCGACGATGGGGTCCTGTTACAACGCGATTAGTGGTACGGGTTCGAGTTGAGGTTAAAGGAGCCAGTCTGGTAGAGGGCGCGAAGGAGATGAAGTTGATGGAATCGGAATGGAGTTTCATGGTGAGTTTGGAGTTCGGCATCTACTTCGAATGATGCAGGGTTAGGCTGGAAGTTGCATATGGAAGGGAACAGGCGAGTTGAACGTAATGGGTATGGAGAAGTGTGGTTTGGGATGAGAAGTTCATTGGTATTTTTAGTTTGAATTTAGGTGAAAGGAGGAGGAGTTATGAGCCATAGATGATCAGCTAATGGTGTTACAGGAAGTGGAGTATGTAGATTTCCAGATAGGGAGGAAGATGAATTGGTATGTGCGGGCCTGGTATGTTAAAAATGGTGATGGGCCTGGGTTAAATAGTAAGCCTAAAAATAAAACATAAGTATTTATTTAATTTAATTAAAGTATCAACTTATAAAATTAATATCTTACGCGTACATGATCAGAATTCAGCGAAACAAGATCTATTGGGATCGTATGGACGGTGGCTACATAGTGGAACTGACTGGGAGTGAATTAGAGCTCGTTATAATTTATAGCGAAATAAATTGTCTGGTCTGAATCAATGACAATTATCGTTATTTAACGATGATCATCCAACGTGAGTAAATCTCACTAATTCTGTACAGTTTATATTTTTATAAATATAATCTAGTATTGATAAATGATGATTGATTGTCGTGTGTTGATTGTTTGGTTGAATTGCTGATTTATTGGTTGAAATTGTAGATAACGATATTTATATAAATCGCTAATCAAATATTGATTCTGTTTATCAGTATATTTCATATTGAAATGAAATCGATGTTATTTATATTGTTTAGCATATGTGAATGCAGGGAAACAGGTTTGAGGGATCCAATTGGATTCCTCAATATTTATAATACTTTTTGTTTTCATATATTGTGATATATGATGTGATATATAATCTATGATTGATTATGGGTGTGTAGATGATGTTGATCATGGTTATTTGGTATTTTAAATAACAAAAGAAATACCGGAATGTGAAAAGGGATTTTTCAAAGTGTAAATTGAAAATAATATATTTATAAAATCAAAGAATTTTATAAAAGGTTTATTTATGTAATAAATAAGTAGAAGTATAAAAGGATTATTTATATAGAAAATATATCGAAGAATAAAAAAGGACTATTTATATAGAAAATAAATAGAAGTATAAAAGGATTATTTATATAGAAAAAAAATAAAGTATAAAAGGAATATTTATTTAGAAAGTAAATAGAATTATAAAAGGAATATTTGACGAGATATAAAAGAATTATGAGAAGATTGTTTAAAGTGGATATTAAATAGAAATATGTTTTAACAAATAGATTGAGAAGATAATTTATAAATAATGTTTATAGATTAAGTAAAATATTTATCATTTGATAAATGGAATATATAAGACTGAATTAATATAGAGAAGTAGGAATCGGTTTTAACACCGATATTGTAAATGGAATTTGAGCAACATTTATAAAGGTGATTATAAATGGGATTATAAGTGTTAGAAGAATAAAATGAGATTTTATATGAAAATTTTTATAATTAGAAGTATAAGTAGAAATTGGATTTGGGATATTGTTTTTAAATACGAAATCAAACTGTTTTAATAGTAAAGAAGAATCATTCACATTTTATGTGAAAATTAGATGAATGTAAATATTTTGCAAATAAAATATTATAAAGGAATTTGGGGTTTGAATTAGGAATTGAAATAGAATTACTAAAATTAGAAACTGACTGTAACGACCCACATTCTACGTATCGAAGGATCGTAGAATATTTATTTCTTTTTCATATGAGGTCGTATGGTCGTGTAACTTTTGGGGAACGACTATTGGAGTCATTTCCAATGTTCACGATTTTTACCGATTTTTAAATGACCATTTTTCCCCTAGCGAATCTTGTTTTTCCCATAACTTTTGATTGGTAAGGAGTTTTGACCTAAACCCACTTCCATTGGATTCGGATGATTGTTTAGCTTTCTGTACAGTGGTCACATTAGCCAAGCGGACTTAGCGTTTGGGAGATATGGCTGAAATATGGTTTGGAAAGCAAAAAAAGCTTAACCGGGCCTAATTAGAGTGATTAACAGCTAGGCCCATAACCCATTTCGGGATTAGGGTTATGGGGAGGCTGATAGGGTTTGGGAAGTCATTTCTAATCAGTTTTCTAGCCCCATTACATCTCTTGAACCCTAGCCATGGCCTCCAATAACCAAGTCACCTTCTAATCTCATTATAATCACATAATGATCTTATCAACATCAAATTAAAGCGAATCAACATGTAGTTTGAGGTAGAGCTGTTGTGTTGCATAGAGACTCGACGCAAACCAGAGATAGTTTCAGATCTGAGTTTAATTTATGGCTAAGGTGAGTGATTTGCATTGTTTTCACTAATTACGCCTAATCAGAGGTGATTAGTGTTAATTAATGAAATTTTACATGATTACATTCTGGAAAAATGTTTAAAAATTCTTAAATATTATTTTAGGGCTTTTATAAAAAATTGGGTTAATTTGGATATGTTTTGTTAATCGTATGGTTTAACCATGATTAAAGGGAATAAGGGGAAAACATGGGTTTTGGGTAGGTTTGATCCATATTAACATGTTAAATTGTTGTTTTGGTGTTTATGGTTGATCATACGTTGCTATGACTATTTGAAATGTTTTATGTTTGCTTAGTGAAGTTAGATTGGTCGAAAACGTCATCGTATGGCATAAATAGCTTGCTGGAAGTGGTTGCAAGAAATTGATCAGACCGGTTCGTGAATAGGGTATCACGACCAGAACCCGTTCGTGATAGGGGATCACGACCCAGATTGAAGCACCACGAGTGGACCATCCAAGTGGGCTGCGAACTGCCTTAATGAGCCGGACCACTGCTTGAACCACGAATCGATGGCATGAGCTAATGCCAGGAGATGAACTACAAACCAGAAAAACTACGACCATGGGTCACGACCCGGATGTGGTCCACAAGCCGGATCTAGGCCTCCACTGCGAGCCGGGTCCACATGAAGATCGCGAGCTGACCCCCACGAGCCGGATTGGACCATCACGAGCCGAACCAAAGGGAATGCCACGATCCAACCTTCGAGCATGGACATGAATGGACCGAATGGAAACTGGAGGGTCACGAATCGGGGAAGAAACCAAAACCTAAGATGCAACTGTAGTCCAAATAGGAAGTAGAACTCAGGATCCAGTTGGGAACTAACAAGTTAACTTCATGAGTTGGGCTTTGCTGAGGGACGTGAGCTAAGGGGTTATTGACGTCCATAACTTTGATTCACCACCAAGACGGATGTTAGGCTACAAATCAGTGTAGTGGGGTAGTTATTACTCCATGTGGCAGAGTGATCATCGGATAGCTATGGGCCAGTGTAGTGGAGTCGTCATGTGTAACACCCCGTAGTTTTAAATATTAAAAATTAACAAATTTTTTAGAACACTTAATTTTTAAATTGAGAATTAAGGGAAATAGGTTACGCCATTGCATTCGTCTCGAAATTCTGCTTGGAATAGAGTCCAAGTTTTCGTAAATCGGACTTCGTATGAGGAAGTTATGGCCCTCAGAAGTTTCAGAAATTTAAATAAATTAAAACAGCTCAGATTAAATTCAAAATTCGAATTCAAACAAGGAAGCGAGCTGGGCGGGATTTTTCCCGCCCCAGGCCAGGTCGACCAGGGGGTCGACCTCCCCTATACAGGTCGACCTGAGGGCCGACCCACCCCCTCGGGAAGATCTGAACTGTGACGATTCTGACTTGTTGTTGAGTCTTTTCTGACCTGTTGCTGAGTCACTATGGCATAGGTGGCAATTCTAGATAACTCTATCTAGTCTGGACAGTTGTATTGCTCCTATGATAATCTAACGGCTTATATTGATTTAAACTTCTATATAAGCATGCATAGACTCAAGCTCTAAACCTAAACTAAATTAATCTCTTGGTCTTCATGCTACTGTTGGAATAGTTCTTCTTCTTAATGCTTAGGAATTGCAAGTCAGGATTCTAATACAAACGACAAACGAATTATCCTCTTTCTAATCCGTCTTTGTGAGTACAATTTCTTTCACAAAATAATTAATAAATTAATTATGATGAGTTATAATTTGGGTTATAAGATTATGCCTGTGGAATCATTGACCGATATGATATTGTCTATTTTGTGAATATACGCTAGTTGTTGTCTTATGTACATAGATTTATGACGTTGGTTCATATGTCTAAACTCATATGCTAGATTAGATTCATTTTGTGACATTAATTAACATGTCTAAATCATATGCAAGTGTATATGTAAATCTTAGTTTACATGTCTAAATTATATATGCAAGTTTATATATAAGTTTGGATGTGAATCATATGCTAGTTTATATGTAAGTTTGCATGCGAATCGTATGTAAGTCTTAGTTTACATGTCTAAGTTGCATATGCAAGTTTAATACAAGTTTGTATGTAAATCATATGCAAGTTTATGCGATAACCATGTCCATATATGCAAGTTCACCTTTATGTGTATAGATCTATGCAAATCATGTCTTATATAATTTGATCCATGCAAGTTTATAGTTCATGCAAATTATGTCTATTGCCTATGCAAGTTATTGATTATGCAAATTTATGTTTATATAAATTATTATCATGCAAGTTTTGATCCATGCTAGCCTATTCTTATTTGCAAGTTAGATCTATTTTATGTGTTATGCAAGTTATGATGTTTCTTTTCTTTTTATGAGTTAGACTATTTGCGGGAATAACATATTTCATATTAAACGTACGAACGATGTGGGGGCAATGGGAAAATATTAAATATTAAAATTGTGAATTGGCATATAATGGCTTTAAAAGCATATAATTAATTTGAGGCATTAATTGGTATAATTTATATACCTGAAAATTTTGGACATAATTTAAGTGACAATTATGTACATGGATTAAAATTGGAAGTTATTGACAATCTAAAATAGGGATATTAATTCAAATTGGGGTTGAATAATAATGTGTAATAATAAATGCCTAAGACACGAGGTTAGACTCGTTTGTGGTATAAGACTGCCCGGACTTGCCCGGCACATCCATCAAACGCCAATGGTAGTCTAATGTAAGAGGGCGTATGCATTATTAAAAGATGCTTAGACACGAGGTTAAGTCTGGCTTGTGGTGGAAGTTTGCCCGAAACCGCCCGGCATATTCGGCAGCCACTAGCAATCGACTTAATGTGAGAGGTTTGTGCGTTAATAATTAATAAATGTTGATCAAAGACGAATATGAATGACAAATAGAAGTTTGGTTGAGTAGAGTAATTCTCTGAGTACCAATCTGGTGTTGATTTCAATGTTCGGGGTTGATACTTAGGGAGTTTTTCTCTTAACTAATCTATCTGTGAACTAAGATGTACTTAATCATAAATTAAGTAAAACATGTTATATGATATATATATATATGATACATAAAACATTATAAGTGGATAGGGTTAAGACCAGCTTAACCAATAATCTGATAAGTAGGTAGGGTTAAGACCAGCTTAACCAATAATATATATTAATTTGATAAGTGGGTAGTGTTAAGACCAGCTTAACCAATAATATATATATTAATCTGATAAGTGGATAGGGTTAAGACAAACTTGACCAATAATACATATTGATCTGATAAGTGGATAGGGTTAAGACCAACTTAGCAAATAATATATAAGTTGATATGGTTAAGACCAGCTTAACCAATAATATATATATATATATATATTTATATATATATATTGATCTGATAAGCAGATAGGGTTAAGACAAGCTTAACCAATAGCACATGTTGATTTGATAAGTGGGTAACACGGGTGACATGTGGGATATAATTATAAACACTTAACCAAGTTGAAACATGTAAGAAGACATGAATAAGAGGGGGTTAAGTGGGAAATCTAGTGGGGACCAAGCATAGGTGGAAAGCTTGTGTCAAGTGTGGGGACCCTTTTCAACCAGTAACCCATTTAGTATCTAAGTGAGCTCGACCTAGATCGAGGACGGGACACGCTTACTGCATTTGATTGTAAGAGGTCAAAATGGGTTAGCGGTGGCAACGCAAGTGCAACAGGGTCATGTGCGTGCGTGGGCCCGGGCTGGTGGATAAGACGTTGTTGCATCGTGTAGGTATAAGCCGTGCATCTTTAGTGGTATCGGGTTGCCACTTTGGGGAGTGATACACCCCACTGTGGGACCAGCACAGGTATCTACGAGTTAGGGAGCCTATCGAATGGGGAAGGTAGTGGTTACGACTAGCCGAGATAGGAGCAGGCGGCACCTTGAAGACAGCTAGGAGTACAACTACCATATTATGAATAAATGTTTTAACTAGAATGGGGAGGGTAGTGGGTATAACTAGTGGAGAAAGGAGCAGGCGGCACCTATGAAGATGGCTAGGGGTACATGAAACTACCATTATTATTATTTTGTTTAGTAGGCGGGATCAACTTTTAGGGTGACTGGTATTGGTGCAGTAGAGTAATTATCCTATAGTAATTAGGAACACAATTAACGTTATCTTATTCCTCTTGTTGGTTTTGTCATGCCCATTTGTTTCACAATCATTCCTGGATTCACCAGTTTATGCCTTATCCTAATTACTTTAATAATTATATTGTTAAAATTACTGGACTCGCCAGACTTTATGTCTGACCCCCTTTGTTTTCGCCTCTTTTCTTCCTCCCCCCCCCCCCCCCCCCCCGGCCCCGGTTTCTCAAGGTGGGGCTAGTGCTAGTGAAGCTTGATTTGGACCTCTCTCTCTCTCTTTTGGAAGTGCTTGGATTGCTGAAAGTAAAGTTCAGCTTACCTCTTTTATGGATACTTATATTGGGGTTATGCTTTTTACTTTTTGTACTCATAAAATAATTTGTCAAGATGGATATTAAGTGTACTTGGTTTTATTGTTGTTTTTTGATGTTGTTGTAAACAAACTATTCCTCCGTTGCAATAAAAGTTGTTTTAATTTATCAAGTACCAATATATGTATCTGTCTTGTTATATTCCATTCTATACACCAGTAATACTCCATGAAAGTTAATGCATTCCCTTTGTGAGTAACATTAATGGACGTGGGGTGTTACACGTGGTATCAGAGCTGAAGGTTACCAGAACAGATAAGAGATTTTGAAAAACCACTTTCAAAAGCATTTTTATAAAGAAATACTTTCAAAAATATGTTTTAAGGAGAATATTTTTAAGAGAAAAGTTTATTTTGTAAAACATAACCCCCAAGAGCCATATATCTTTCCTTTGATTCTCCGTTTTAAATCTCTTCCTCTTTGCTTTTTGAATTTCTTCCTCCACATATAGACGCTTTTTCTAAGATGTAGTAACCCGCATTTTTAGCTATTGAACAATTTATTTATTTAATTATTAAATATCGATTTATCGATATCAAGAACGTGAATTAAATAATATTGAATATTTAATTAATAATTATAATATAATAAAATATATTATAATGTCGAAATAATCAAAAATATTGGAAATACAAATATTCTGTGAATGGGGTCATCCCAAAGATGTAATTCAGCTTAGAGTTGAATTATATTGACGAATATATTCAATCGACGTCAGTTTGAACGTAGAATTTTAATATAATTAAAATAGAGCCTGAAACGACGCGGCAGTTCGCTATTTGGCGATTCGAACTTCAACTGAGCATACAGGATTCGTTTTAAATTGGATTTATGTGAAATAAGAAACGTGTGGAGCTGGTGGAGTATATCTTTCTAGGGGAAGAGAAAAATCGGAATTTTGTCGTATATATTTTGATGTACGTCCAAATCAATTTTCAGAAAAGTCGCTGTAGAATTCCTTTATAATTTGCGACGCTTTATATACGTTATAAAAGGATTTTTCAATGTAAATTGAATATCGATTCAATCTGGACTCGGAATAGAGAATATATATAATTTTCCTGGGGTTGTATAGTATTCCACTGTGAATATATACGATAATATAAATTTATTTATATTTAATTTAATTTATTTAAATATATTTATATATTTAAATGGATTTTTCAAGGGTCTAAAAATAGCCACTTTTGCAAACGAGGTCGGAATTTCGACGAAACCAGTTTTGTTGGATCCGTAATGTCAAATCATTGCTAGGTTCCAGTTTTCGTGATTTTTAGAGTCCGTATGTGACCGTACGGATTTTTAGAGTGAAAAACAGTCGATAAATTGACCTTTAAAAATACGCTGTGTGAGCATACGAGGTCGGAATTCGACAAAACCAGTTTCGTTGGGACCGTAATGTCGAACCCTAGCTACATGTCCATTTTCGTGATTTTTGGGTATCGTATGTGATTATAGGAATTTTTATTCAATGAATCTTCATAGCGTTTGATTAATATTGGATAAAATAATGAATTTAAAAATAATATTTTTCCTATAAATATACCTTACTCTTTCCTAAACCTAATTATTTTCATCCCTTTAGTCAACAGCAGAAGTCGCCGTTGTTTCTCCCTCAAAACCCATTTCGCCTCTTTCAAAAATCATTTCAAAATCAAATCAAATACTATAAAATATGATACTTATATATATGATTATATGAGGGATGCTCTTCGATTAATATTTCTTTTGGTGGGTGCGACGGCCATATTGGTTCGCTGGTTTTTGACAACAAACGCTAGGGTTTGGGTTCTCGTATGATATAGGCACTTATGGTTTAATTCGAGTTCATTTCCGAGTTGAGGGGATGAAGGAGAGTGGTGTATGTTGGTTTAGTGGGGTTCGGTGCAGTCTGACGTCGGGGGGGGGGGGGTACCTGGGAGCAGCGAAGTCGGAGTCGACATGGTTGGTTTCGGGTATGGTGTTGAGAGTATGAATGTGAGGTGCTTTGAACGAGAAGTGTAGTGTTGGTTTCGGTTTAGTGTTTAGTGGAGTAAAAGAGGAGATAAGGGTGGAGGAAGTGATCGAAATGGTGATTTGCAAAGGAGCAGGTCACGACAAGTTTTGGGGAAGGAGAAGTGGAGTGGGTATGGGCCTTGGTGGAATGAAGTTGGACCAAGAAAATAGAAAAGGGGTGAGGCCCTTTTATAAAATAAATGTTTTAAGTTTAGTTTATTTTAAAATAGTGATTTAACTTGTTAACGCGGTATCATATCCATATGTGATCAGTTTTACAGACCGTAAGTTGCGTTGGGACCGTATGGATGAGAGTTTCTCAGTGAAGCTGACTGAAAGGGGATTGGTGCTCATATGAATTTATGGCGAAATAAACTGTTTGATTCAGATCAAACAACAGTTTATCGTTCTTTAACGATGAACTGCAAATGTGAGTCAAAACTCACTAACTCTCCTCAATTTATATTTTAATATAAATTGTATTTTATTTCTGTATTTGACTGCTAGTTATGTACTGTAAATTTGGACTGTTAAGTTGTATTGTTAAATTGGACTGCAGATTGGACTGTTAAATAATTGATTGAAACAGTATGGATATATACATATATCTACATATATATATCGTTATTAAACGGTGATTTTGTTATCAGTGTATTTCATTAGAAATGCAAGTGAAGTTATATACGTTGTTTAACATCGGTGGATGCAGGGAAACAGGTTGGAGGAATCCGACTGGATTCCTCAACATTTATTTTACTGTTATTTGTATATTGTGATATATACTGTGATATATAATCTGTTGTTGATTGTATATGTTTGGATGATATTGATCATTGACAGTTGGTTGTTTAAAAACAATAGAAAACACTAAAAATGTAGAAAAGAGGATTTTTCAATATTTATATTGAAAATGAATCTATTTATAAAATCGAAGGGTTTTATAAAAGGATATTTATTTAGAAATAAATAAATAAAATAAAGGAATATTTATTTAGATTAAATAAATAGAATAAAGGATATATAATTAGGGATTAAATAATTAGAGTTATAAAGGAAAATCTATTTAAGAAAATAAATAGATTATACAAAAGGAAATCTATTTAGGAAATAAATAGAAGTTAAAATAAATAGAAATAAAAGAAAAGTTAGTTAGTCGGATATAAATATTCAAATCAAGTTAGTTAAGTGGTCAAACCAAGCTAGTCGAACCAAATTAGTCAAGCTAGTCGAACCCAACCGAGTCGAAATGGTCGAGTCGAACCAATCGAGTCAAGATGGTCGAGTCAAACCAACCGAGTCGAGCTGGTCAAGTAGAACCAATCGAGTCAAGATGGTCGAGTCAAACCAACCGAGTCGAGCTGGTCGAGTCGAACAAATCGAGTCAAGCTGGTCAAGTTAGTCGAACCTGGTCAGTCGAGTCGAGTAAATCAAACTTAGTTAATCGAAAGGAGTTTATCGATTTAGTTAATCGATAGGAGTTAATTGATTTAGTCAATCGAGATGAGTTAATCGGTTTTAATGAATCGAGAGGAGTTAGTCGAATATGGTATTCGAACCAAATGGTCAAACCAAGTGGTCGAACCAAGTAGTCAAGCCCAGTGGTCAAACCAAATGGGTCAGGTTAGCCAAACATGGTCAGTCAAACCAAATGGGTCAGGTTAGCCAAACCTGGTCAGTCAAACCAAATGGGTCAGGTTAGTCAAACCTGGTCGGTCGAACCAAGTTAGTCGAGTTAGCCGAATAGGGTTAGTCAAATAGAATTAATCGATTAGGTTTAAACCATAGAACTAATCGATTAGAGTTAAACCAATAGAGTTAGTCAAGTTAAGTTCGTCGAGTTAAATAAATCGATGTTAGTTTCATCGAAAGGAGTTATCGATGTTAGTTTCATCGAGAAGGAGTTATCGATGTTAGTTTCATCGAAAGGAGTTATCGACGTTAGTTTCATCGAGAAGGAGTTATCGATGTTAGTTTCATCGAAGGGAGTTATCGATTATAGTTTAATCAAAGTGAGATTTTCAAATATGAGATATTTGAAAAGGAAGAGTTATCGAATATTAGTTATTCGAAGAGAGATTATCGAATATCATTTATTCGAAAGAAGTTAATCGAATATAGCTTATTCGAAGAAGAATTAATCAAATAGAGATTTCTCGAAGAGAGTTAATCAGCAAACTCGATTATATCGAATTCGGGAAAGTACTTATACTTTCCAGTGTTTAAATAGAGTTTTATTTATTTATAAATAAATAAGTGTTAGGTTAATTATTCATTAATAAGAATAGAAGTTATAATTAAAGTTAGATAATTCGAAAGTAGGGATTATAACATTATCGTTATAACCAATGTTTTAAATATAGAAGTGGATTAGTAAAATTTGGATCCGAGAAAGGCATAAAGAAGTTGTTAAAGATTAAAAGATAAACTTTGACCATTTTGAAGTTATAACGTTGTTCAGTTAAGGCCTGAGAGGTAATTATACCCCAACTTGAGTGACTTCCTTCTTAACTAAGAAATGGTAAGGTTTGATCGTAAAAGAGTTTTGGAAATGTTTTCCAAACGAGAATCAGAAATGTTTTCTGATAAAAGAAAATAAGAATTTAGAATATAGGGAAACAGGAGATAAGTAAATAAATGAACTAAAGAGATTAATGTTAAATAATGTTTGTTCGATATAATTTCCATCTGGGAATAATATCGTTGTTTGCACACTTGTTTTTCTTTGATAGTTAACTCACCGACTATCGAAGTTTTGACCATTTTAACGTTGTTAATATGGAGAGACCGGTTGGATTATTATCCATAGAACCACTCTGTATTGGCATAAGCGTCGCGAATCATATATGCCAAAGGTAATTGAAGACAGAGTGAAATGCAAGGGCTATCCTGTTTACAGAATAGTGCCTTCGGTTTGTCCAGTCCCAGGACAACTTGTATGGACGAAGGTCTGACAGAGTATATCCAATGGATCGCGTAAGTTGATCTGTTCAAACGTATTCACGTTTGGTGGCGGAGGAATTCGTTTCTCTTAGCTGTATACCCGTGTTATTTTTGGATAAGTCAATTTGTGATTTGGCGGGTATGACGATGTGACATTCTAAGTGAATGAGGATGACTTGTATGAATGAATGTCTGACAGAGTATTTCCAGAAAGGTCACGTACATTGATTTCTTCAACCGTACCAAGAGTGGAAGCGGAGAAGGAAACTTCTTTTAGCTGACATGTAATGTACTGTTGTAGACGTCAATTAGTGATTTTCGATGGACCTAACAATGTGGCATTCGAAGAAATCTGATGTGATGATAAAGCGTAGCTTCTCGCCTCATCAACTGGTAAATGACAGAAATCGGGCAGGCAACATGGCTAAGTCGGTCGCACCGAAGTAGGGTGTATAATCACCTATCTAGAGAATATTCATTTGTTTCTAAAATCTATCAATGCTGTCCCATATATATATATACGGGAAACGGTTGTTGATCCCAACCGTTGGTGATGTACATTCGATACGCTCAAGCGAAATGAGTGATCGGTCATGTGTGGCTGAGTTACAAGATGTTCTTGTTGAACTCCAGTGTATCGTTCCTAGAGTACACTGATCAGAAGGTGGTTCCATACCTTGTCATAGTTGGAAATCCATTATCCAATACGCGCTTACGATTTTGATTGTATACTATATATGTAGAACGTGAGATGAAAGCGTTTCTGCTAGTTGATATCTATTTGTACATAGACATTATTATAATATCAAAAGGTTTTTGATATAAAGATATTTTGGATTCTCATAAGGGAAAAACCCGTTCCGTTCTGCGGCGTGGTCTTATGAGATATCGTTTACTTGTTCATATACCTGTTTAAACTGTTTTACTCATACCAGTCCCATGACTGACCCGGAGTTTATTTTGTTTTCCCTAAACTCTTGGGTGCCTAAATTTGTACGGGCAGTCAAGTAGTCAGGATTTACAGGTATACTTGAAGAGCTGGAGCAGGAGGCTTCTGGATCATATAGCTATAGTTATTTCCGCTGTGTTGTAAGTGCTGTACTCTGATAAGTGCTATTGTATACATAACTGTTATATTTCAAAGTTATGTTATCTATTATATGTTATTCGTTCTGCTGTGAGGTTCGTGTTACTCTGATGTTGTGTTCTTCTTCTTCTATTCTAAGTTTCTATCTTATCTATTCTCACCTTCTAATTTCTTTCATTAATTACCGGGATTTTTCGATGTTTTGGTTATCGACGTCGAGCTTACGTCGATAACCAAAGTCGCTCAAAAATCCGGGTCACTACATAAGATATGTAAGAACTTCCGTACGATGGGCGGAAAACCGCTTCATGGGACTGGGACGTTTGTCAAAGCTAGAAGGAAGTGGAGGAATTGTTGGTACCTTTAAGATAGACGATGGGAGGAAGGTTCAATTAGCTGCTTGGTTAATGAAGGACGAAGCCTCATTTTGGTAGGAGGTCACGAATGGAGAATGTGCAGGAGAGACATGGATGGGACACACGATAAGAAAGTAGATCCAAAGAAAGGCGGTAAGGATAACAAGGGGCCAAGAGAAAAGGAAGGGCCACACTTTTGAAATACTTGACTACTTAAATAAAGACGTTAGAAAGAAGAAAAAGACGTTAGAAAGAAGAAAAAGACTAGTTGTTATCGTTACGGAGAAACAAGACATCTTATTAGGATCATCCAAAGAAGCAAAAGGCAAAGGTAAGGATAAAATACAGGATCTTATGGAGGGCAGACACGTTCCCTCACGGCTGGCATACCTGATAGAGGTAGAAATATCTTGGTTGGAAGTTTGGTTTTTCTTTCGATCATCCTGTTCGAACCTTGTTTGAATTCTGGCGCTTCACACTCGTTTGTATCTGCTTCGTTTGTTAAAACACTGCACCTAAATGCTAGTCTAGTTACAAATCCTTTAGTAGTCTCAAATCCTATTGGTGTTTCGGCTCATTTTTCGATGATTTGTCGGGATTTGAGAGTGTCTATCTTGGGTGTTGGGTTGAATGCAACGCCTTCATTCTTGGCTTCATGGGCTACAGCTTGATTTCTAGGCATGGATCGGCTAGCCATATACGGTGCCATTATAGACTGTGAAAGAAGGATAGTTAGATTGTAACTCGTTGTGGTAAGACCCTTGATATTTCTTGTGACCCTAGGGGTTCGGTGATGCTTAGCTACCTAGAATCTCTTGACGCATCCAACGATGATTTGGAATCTGTTCGTGTTGTCAGTGAATATGGTGACGTCTTCGATGAAGTTCAGGGCTTACTCCTGAGGCGCGAGATAGACTTTCGTATATACCTAGTAGATAATGCAAAGCCAGTTGCATTACCAGTGTGCCACATGGCTCCGAGAGAGAGAAGAGAACTCAGTAAGCAAGTGAAAGAGTTACTTGAGAAGGGGTTCATAAGAAGAAGCATTTCAGAACGGGGTGCTCCAGTTGTTTTTGCTATAAAGGCTGATGGTTCACTTAGACTGTGCGTGGACTATAAAGAGCTGAATAACCTCACAGAAGAACAGATACCCATTGCCGAGGATAGACGATTTATTTGATCAGTTGGTTGGTGCTTTGGTTTTCTCATAGCTGGATTTGGCTACAGGATTTCATCAGCTAAGGGTGGCTGAAGACAGCATAAATAAGACCGCATCTAGAACTCCTGATGGTTTCTTCGAGTGGCTCATCATGCCTTTTGGTTTGACGAATGCAATCGTTGACTTAATAAGTAGGGTGTACAGGGAGTTTCTAAACAAGTTTGTGGTAGTCTTTGTGGATGATATCTTGATTTTCTCTTGAAGCGAAGAAGAGCATACCCTACATCTTAGGGAAGTCTTAGAGACCCTACGAGCGCATCAACTCAAAGCTAAGTTCTCCAAATGTCATTTTTGGAAGAAGGAGGTATGGTTCTTAGGACACATGGTCTCTTAGGAAGGAATAGCAGTGGATCCTGCAAAGGTGGTGGCAATCCAAGATTGGAAGGTTCCTAGAAAAGCAACAGAAGTAAGAAGCTTTTTAGGGTTGGCGGGCTATTATAGGAAGTTCATTAAGGACTTCGATAAGATATTAGCCCCAATTACTCGGTTAACGAAGAAGAACTTGACTTTTTCTTGGAATGTTGACTGTGACGATGCTTTCCAGCATTTGAAGAGAGTTTGACGACAGCTCCAGTTTTAGTTTTGCTAGATGGAAGCAAGCCATTCACAGTGTATACTGGTGCTTGCGAAACAGGGCTTGGAGCAGTTTTCGATTCAAGAGGAAAAGGTGATATGCAAAAGGCGGTAAGTACGAGCATCGCTTATCGTCCACAGACGGATGGACGGACAGGAACGAGTGAATAAAATCCTTGAAGATCTTTTGAGGTTATGTATCCTAGATTTTGAAGGGGCATAAGAAGAGGCAACGAGCTTAGTGGTATTCATGACGTGTTTCACGTGTCACATTTGTGGAAGTGTTTACAAGATATCGCGGGTGTAGTAGAGCCGACCAGGCTTAGAGAGGTGGAAGTGGAGTGAGATGCCATGATTAGACGAGCTCCTACATGCATCCTTGGGTCGGAGGTATTAAATCTACGCAACAGAGAGGTCAATTTGGTCAAAGTGCAATGGGTAGATGATCAAGGAGACACGACTTGGGAAACGGAATATAAGATGCGTACGATGTACCCTTTCCTTTTTGAGGGTATGTTTTTTACTTCTCCTTTTTCTACCGCTTTGTTTATATTTGTCCTATCGTTTAGTATGTCTTCACGATTATATCGTCAATCTTTAGTTAGGAAAAACCTTATGGTTGTAAACATGTGTTTGAGACATGTTATGTTTGGTGGATGCAAGTGTTTGCTCGTGGATGCATTTACACACACATTAGGCACTCGTTCTACTCAATCACATTCATACTGCATATAAATATGTGTGCATATTTAAATTAATGGATGTATAATGGTTGTGTTATCATGTGGACGTTGCATTTTGATGAATGGTTGTGCACACATGTAGAAATAATATGTATTGTTAGGATTCTTTTGCATACATAATGGACGCATGGCACTATCATGATTCGCATTAAGGAGGTCAACTGAATCAGTAGACCGCTTGATTTTGCATTGGACAAGGAACATATACACACACTTTTTTCATATGGCATTAGAAATATTGTAAGGACAATGGATGCCTGTGTTTGATGGTTGAGTAGATGGATGATTGGATGTTAGGATATACATTCTCCTTAACTTGGAGATTTCGGGGGCGAAATCCTTTAAGGAGGGGAGAATATAACACCCCGTAATTTTAAATATTAAAAATTAACAAATTTTTAAGAACACTTAATTTTTAAAGTGAGAATTAAGGGAAATGGGTTATGCCATTGCGTTCGTCTCGAAATTCTGCTTGGAATAGAGTCCAAGTTTTCGTAAATCGGACTTCGTATGAGGAAGTTATGGCCCTCAGAAGTTTCAGAAATTCAAATAAATTAAAACAGCTCAGATTAAATTCAAAATTCGAATTCAAACAAGGAAGTGGGCTGGGCGGGATTTTTCCCGCCCCAGGCTAGGTCGACCAGGGGGTCGAACTTCCCTATACAGGTTGACCTAGGGGTCGACTTACCCCCTCGGGCAGATCTGAACTGTGACGATTCTGACTTGTTTCTGAGTCTTTTCTGACCTGTTGCTGAGTAATTAGGGCATAGCTGGCAATTCTGGATAACTCTATCTAGTCTTGACGGTTGTGATTGCTCCTATGATAATCTAACGGCTTATATTGATTTAAACTTCTATATAAGCATGCATAGACTCAAGCTCTAAACCTAAACTAAATTAATTTCTTAGCCTCTATGCTACTGTTGGAATAGTTCTTCTTCTTAAAGCTTAGGAATTGCAAGTCATGATTCTAATAAAAACGACGAACAGATTATTCTCTTCTCTAATCCGTCTTTGTGAGTACAATTTCTTTCACAAAATAATTAATAAATTAATTATGATGAGTTATAATTTGGGTTATAAGATTATGCCTGTGGAATCATTGACCGATATGATATTGTCTATTTTGTGAATATACGCTAGTTGTTGTCTTATGTACATAGATTTATGATGTTGGTTCATTTGTCTAAACTCATATGCTAGATTTGATTCATTTTGTGACATTAATTTACATATATAAATCATATGCAAGTGTATATGTAAATCTTAGTTTACATGTCTAAATTATATATGCAAATTTATATATAAGTTTGGATGTGAATCATATGCTAGTTTATATGTAAGTTTGTATGCGAATCTTATGTAAGTCTTAGTTTACATATCTAAATTGCATATGCAAGTTTAATATAAGTTTGTATGTAGATCATATGCAAGTTTATGCGAAAACCATGTCCATATATGCAAGTTCACATTTATGTGTATAGATCTATGCAAATCATATCTTATATAATTTGATCCATGCCTGTTTGTAGTTTATGCAAATTATGTCTATTGCCTATGCAAGTTATTGATTATGCAAATTTATGATTATATAAATTATAATCATGCAAGTTTTGATCCATGCTAGCCTATTCTTATTTGCAAGTTAGATCTATTTTATGTGTTATGCAAGTTGTGATGTTTCTTTTCTTTTTATGAGTTAGACTATTTGCGGGTCTAACATATTTCATATTAAACGTACGAACGACGTGGAGACAATGGGACATTATTAAATATTAAAATTGTGAATTGGCATATAATGGCTTTAAAAGCATATAATTAATTTGAGACATTAATTGGTATAATTTATATACCTGAAAATTTTGGACGTAATTTAAGTGACAATTATGGACATGGATTAAAATTGGAAGTTACTGACAATCTGAAATAGGGATATTAATTCAAATTGGGGTTGAATAATAATATGTAATAATAAATGCCTAAGACATGAGGTTAGACTCGTTTGTGGTATAAGACTGCCCGGACCTGCCCGGCAAATCCAGCAACCACAAACGGTAGTCTAATTTGAGAGGTCAAAGGCATAAATTAAATGCGTAATAAATGCCTAAGACTCGAGGTTAGACTCGTTTTTGGTATAAGACTGCCCGGACCCGCCCGGCACATCCAGCAACCGCAAATGGCAATCTAATGTGAGTGGTCGTAGGCATAATTAAAAGATGCTTAAACACGAGGTTATGTCTGGCTTGTGGTGGTAGTCTGCCCGGAACCGCCCGGCATATTCAGCGGCCACAAGCAATCGACTTTATATGAGAGGTCTGTGCATCAATAATTAATTAATGCTGATCAAAGACGAATATGAATGACAAACAGAGGTTTGGTTGAGTTGAGTAATTCTCTGAGTATCAATCTGATGTTGATTTCGGTCTTCGGGGTTGATACTTAGGGAGTTATTCTCTTAACCAATCTATCTGTGAACTAAGATGTACTTAATCATAAATTAAGTAAAACATGTTATACGGTGTATGTATATATATATATATATATATATATGATACATAAAACATGATAAGTGGATAGGGTTAAGACCAGATTAACCAAAAATCTGGTAAGTACGTAGGGTTAAGACCAGCTCAGCCAGTAACATAATTAATTTGATAAGTAGGTAGGGTTAAGACCAGCTTAACCAATAATATATATATTAATCTGATAAGTGGATAAGGTTAAGACAAACTTAACCAATAATACATATTGATTTGATAAGTGGATAACTTAGCCAATAATATATAAGTGGATAGGGTTAAGACCAACTTAACCAATAATATATAAGTGGATAGGGTTAAGACCAGCTTAACCAATAATATATATATTGATCTAATAAGCGGATAGGGTTAAGACAAGCTTAACCAATAACACATGTTGATTTGATAAGTGGGTAATATGGGTGACATGTAGGATATAATTATAAACACTTAACCAAGTTGAAACATGTAAGAAGACATGAATAAGAGGGGGTTAAGTGGGAAATCCTAGTGGGAACCAAGCATAGGTGGAAAGCTTGTGTCAAGTGTGGGGACCCTTGTCAACCAGTAACCCATTTAGTATCTAAGTGAGCTCGATCTAGATCTAGATCTAGATCGAGGATGGGACACGCTTACTGGGTTTGATTGTAAGAGGTCAAAATGGGTTAGTGGTGGCAACGCAAGTCCAACAGGGTCATGTACGTGCGTAGGCCCGGGCTGGTAGGTAAGACGTTGTTGCATCGTGTAGGTATAAGTCGTGCATCTTTAGTGGTATCAGGTTGCCACTTTGGGGAGTGATACACCCCACTGTGGGACCAGCACGGGTATCTACGAGTTAGGAAGCCGATCAAATGAGGAAGGTAATGGGTATGACTAGCGGAGATAGGAGCAGGCGACACCTATGAAGACAACTAGGAGTACAACTACCATATTATGAATAAATGTTGTAACTAGAATGGGGAGGGTAGTGGGTACAACTAGTGGAGATTGGAGCAAGCGGCACCTATGAAGACAACTAGCGGTACACGAAACTACCATTATTATTATTTCATTTAGTAGGCGGGATCAACTTTTAGGGTGACTGGTATTGGTGCAGTAGAGTAATTATCCTATAGTGATTAGGAATACAATTAACGTTATCTTATTCCTCTTGTTGGTTTCGTCATGCCCATTTGTTTCACAGTCATTCCTTGTTTTACTAGTTTATGCCTTATCCTAATTACTTTAATAATTATATTGTTTAAGTTATTGGACTCGCTAGACTTTATGTCTGACCCCCTTTGTTTTCGCCTCTTTTCTTCCTTCCCCCTCCCCCCTCCAGGTTCTCAGAGTGGGGCTAGTGTTAGTGGAGCTTGATTTGGACCTCTCTCTCTCTTTTGGAAGTGCTTGGATTGCTGAAAGTAAAGTTCAGCTTATCTCTTTTATGGCGACTTATGTTGGGGTTATGCTTTTTAATTTATGTACTCAGAAAATAATTTGTCAAGATAGATATTAAGTGTACTTGGTTTTATTGTAGGTTTTTGATGTTGTTGTAACCAAACTATTCCTCCGCTGCAATAAAAGTTGTTTTAATTTTTCAAGTGCCAATATATGTATATGTCTTGTTAGTTTCCGTTCTATACACCAATAATACTCCATGAAAGTTAATGCATTCCCTTTGTAAGTGACATTAATGGACGTAGGGTGTTATATCATGACTTCATGGGGCAGAGTGAACATAGCGAGGGATTAATGGCTATGGATCATTACAGTGGAGCCATTATGACTCCATGGGGCAGAGTGATCATAGCAAAGGATTTGGGTGGTCAAAGCGGTGAATATTGTATGCTTTACGCACTGAGTGAGAGATGTGAGGATGGCTGCTATGCTTGATTGTTTGACATCACTATGACATGCACACCCCTCTCACGTATCTTTACACTATATGTTAGTGTCGCCTTATACTATCGTACATCCTGTTGTGCTAACTCTTTGGTTGCAGGTTCAGGTATGGCTAGTTATACTTGTTATTGTTCTGTTTCGTTGCTTATCGCTCATGCCAGACTTTTGTTTGACCCAGAGTTTTATGTCTCTTCTTATTACTCTGGTGCTCTTAAACGGGCAGACTAGAGACAGGTCAGGTGATTATGCACGAGTAAATGTACCGGTGACGAGCAGGAGGCTTCCATGTATGACATATATATATATATATATATATATATATATAAAATCTCCCTGTGTTGTTGCTAGTCACTACTTTGGGCATTAGTAGTGTACCTCTTTCTTTTGCTTTAGAGAAAGTATTTCAAAGTTGTAATAATGTTGGTTTGGATGATAAGCTGTATTTTGGATTTTCGCTGCTATGATGGTTTAGTTTTCAGCTTATGCACTGTCTCTCCTGTTTTATGTCAAAATTACGTTATTATTATATGTTACCCCATGTTTTGTGAGACATTCTACAGGTTCCTTGTTAGTTCAAATTCCTTTCTTTTCCTTTCTTTGGCGAACGTCCTGTGCTGGTCAGGCATTGGTACAACACACTTTCATTGAAAATGTCGGCTGGTGCGGGGGTGGGCCGTCACACTTGGTATCAGAGCTCTAGGTTGCGTAGTTAACATAGGGAAAGACGCCAAAGAGAGATAGTACATATGTAAGAGCGTGTATTTGTTATATTTTGGGTTTTCAAAGCTATATATATACTATTAGTGTATCTAAGGATGGAGTCGCACTGCACTAGAACTACTGAAGAGATGGTTAATCGTATTCTCCTTACAGATTGAATGATGAGCCGACATACGAGGAACACTGGTTCAGGAGCCAATAATAGGAATGCTCCTGATATGAGGATGATGTTCACTGACTTCATGAGAGAAATGCTTAGGGATGTTCAGAGGGAGCTCCTAATTCTGCAAATGGTGGTGGTGCAGCGGTGCGAGCGTCTAGGGCCGATTTCGCCAAGCTCTGTAAGGACTACACTAGTCTTGGTGGGAAGCCATTCCATGGAATGGAATCGGCTACAGAAGTTCAGGATTGGCTTGATAGTTTTGAGCACATCTTCGAGGACTTAGGGATCGATGATGCAATGAAGAGAAAGCTAGCATCCTGTCAGCTGCAAGGACGGGCTATGAATTGGTGGAATGCTATTGAGGCAGCTACGACCGAGGATCAAGTTACTTGGGATCAGTTCAAGGCCCTATTCAGTGATAAGTTTATCCCAGCTGCTCAGAAGTCAGAATTGTTTAGGAAGTTCTTGGAGCTTAAACAGAATGGTAGGGCAGTCTCGGAGTATATTGCTGAGTTCGATACATTATCGAAGTATGGATTATCCCCTATTGACACTCCCGAGAAGAAGAATGAGAAGTTCAAAATAGGCTTAGATCAGTACTTGAGGGAAAGGCTTATAAACCATATTGATAAGATTTTTGAATCGATTGTTGGGAAAGCATTAAGATCAGAGAGCCTTTATCCTAATCCCAAGGCTAAAATTACTGTTGCATCTTTAGAGGGGCCAAAGCCGCAAGCAAGCGGTGGAGGCAAGAATAATTCTCAGAATAAAAGGAAGCAGAGTCAGAACCAAACTAAGGATGGTCAGAAGAAGAATAAGAAAGATGTTGAGTGCTTTAGCTGTGGCATGAAGGGCCACTATGCCAAAGAATTTCGAGTAAAGCCAGCGGACAGGAAGTGCTTTAACGGCGGCCAAATGGGACATCACAAGGGTAAATGCCGGCAACCCCCCAAAGAGAAGCAGATTGTGATAGCATATACTATTAATCCTATTCCTTCTTCGTCGAATGCCCTAACTGCAGCGAAGAAAGGAAAGAATGTCGTCATTCAAGGTATGCTTTTTGTTTATGATGTTCCTGTTCGAGTACTGTTTGATACTGGGATTTCCCGTTCCTTCATATCTAGTGACCTGGTAGATAGGTTGGGATTGGAACCCGAGATAGTCGATAGACCTTTAGTGGTGACGAACCCGATTGGTGGCTCGACCAGCCTTAGTATGATTTGTCATAATGTGGTCTTATCAAGTCATGGAAGTATGTTTGCTTGTGATTGCTTTGTTTTGGGCTTTACTGGGTTTGGCATTATTTTGGGAATCGACTGGCTCCAAAGATATGTGGTACTGGTAGACTATGAGGGATTTTTGGTGACTATTAGGGCAGATGATGGGCGGAGGGCAGTGTTTGGTGGCCTATCTAGTGATGAGGTGATGGCTATTTTTCTAAATTCCCTCGACATCCCGCAAGACGATTTATTAGGGGTTCCCGTTGCTAGCCAGTATCCGGATATCTTCGAGGAAGTGACCAGATTTCCACCACACCAAGAGATTGAGTTCCGTATTGCTTTAGTGAAAGATGCCAGACCTATAGTGATGCCACTTCATCGTATGGCACCAAGGGAGTAGCGAGAGCTCGGGGTGCAAGTAAGCGATCTTTTGAAGAAGGCGTTTATCAAAAGAAGTGTCTCCAAGTGGGGAGCACCAGTTGTATTTGCTACCAAGGCAGATGGTTCCTTCATTTATGTGTAGACTATAGTGAGTTGAATAAAATGACTAGGAAGAATAAGTATCCACTTCTGCAGATAGATGATTTGTTTGATCAACTGGAGGGAGCAAGAGTGTTCTCCCAATTGGACCTCGCGACAGGATTTCATTAGCTCCGAGTAGAAGCTGAGAGTATTCCTAAAACGGCATTTCGGACGCCTTTTGGATTCTATGAGTGGTTGGTCATGCCATCCGGGTTGACCAATGCACCAGCATATTTTGTGGATCTTATGAATAGGATATTCAGGGATCAATTGAATAAGTTTGTTCTTGTGTTCGTAGACGATATCTTGGTTTACTCGAGGATAGAGGAAGAACACAAGGAGCATTTGAGGATAGTGATGGAGGTGTTGATAAAACACTAACTGCAAGCAAAGTTTTATAAGTGTCACTTCTGAAGGAGGTAAGTGAGATTCTTGGGCCATGTTGTTCAGAGAATGGTATTGTCGTGGATCCTGCAAAGGTGGCTATGGTACAGGATTGGTCTACACCCTAGAATGCAACAAAGTAAGATGTTTCTTGGGGTTAGCTGGATATTATCGTAAGTTTATCCAAGACTTCTCCAAGATAGAGGCACTGTTAGCTCAGCAGACCAAGAAGAATCAAGCTTTCATTTGGGACGAAAGGTGCGAAAATGCATTCAAGAGCCTAAAGGAAAGGTTGACGTGTGCACCAGTGCTAGTTATTCCCAAGGGGAATGAAGAGATGAAAGTATACACAGATGCATGTCGTACCAGACTAGGTGCTGTGTTGATGCAAGGAGCTAGGGTAGTAGCTTATACTAGTCGGCAACTGAAACCGCATGAGAAAAGATATCCTACCCACGATTTGGAATTAGAAGCGATCGTGTTCGCATTGAAGATGTGGAGACATTATCTCTTGGGAGAAAGATTCGAGTTGTTTACCGATCATAAGTCATTAAAGTTTCTCTTCTCTCAAAAGGATCTAAATCTCCGACAGTAAAGATGGTTAGAATTCTTGGCTTCCTATGATTTCGATATCGCATATACACCAGGAAAGGGCAACGCTGTAGTTGATGCATTGAGTAGAAGACATGCCATTTTAGGGGCTATGTTTCTTGAGTGGAAGCAACTGGAGTATATCGCTGGGTATGATTTTAGACCAAAGTGCGAATTGGATCCAGAGATGTTAGCAAGTTTGACTATCAAACCCACTTTGATTAAGCGGATTGGTTTAAGTCAAAGGGGCGATCCTAACCTATTGGAAATCATCTCCAAGTTAGAGATGGGAATTGACGAAGAGATGAACAAGTACGGAATCGATCGAGATGGATGGCTTAGACAGAACGGGAGATTAGTTGTGTAATAACCGGGAAATTCTGAGCCAATTTAAAATTTTCATTTTGGCAATTTAGCGAATTTTGATTATTTAAAATGAATTATTTAAAATAATAACAACGAGAAATTTATTTTGAATAGAATTAGAACGTATATATTTATTTGAATCGTCGTTAGAATAAAAATAATTATTTATAATTATAAAAGAAATTGAAAATTGCATGGTAGTTTGAAATTTCGATTTCAAAGTTCAAATGAATGTACAGGATTCAAAATAAACCGGATTTTAGCAAAACCAAAAATATTTGAATCTATTTGAAAATATCTTTCCAACGAATCCGAAAAATCAAAATTTCATAGCGGGGATAAAAAGTTACGTCCAGTTGATAATTCAGAATAGTCGCTATGAAATTCTGGCCCTTAAAAATGGAAATTTTGCAAACGACCTCAGTTTTCGACGAAACCACTTTTGTTGGATCCGTAATGTCAAGTTATTGCTAGGTTTCAAAATTCGTAATTTTTCGAATCAATATGTGAGCGTGGCTAAGGAAAACGTGTTTTGACAGTTTCAGTCAATTTCGATTGACCAGAAAATGACCATTTTTCAAACGGTCTCAGAATTTGACGAAATTAGTTTTGTTAGGACCGTATCGTCAATACTAAGCTAGAAACTATTTTTCGGGAATTTTTAGAGTCAGTATGTGGCCCTAGTAAATTGAAATGTACGTTTAAAATTCAATATATAGATTTATATTTTAATTTCAATGGAAACTGATCGAAACAGTTGAATCAACCTACGATACGTATCCCATTGAGTTCGGAATGGGTGTATTTAGCTAGAGACGACAGTCGGTGGGTTTGATTTCGAGTTCAAAGTAAAAAGTTGATTTTTGAAAAATAAATAAATAAATTTATATACAGCCCCCCTTCCTTCCCTCTTCTCTCTCCTTCACTTTTCAGAAAATAAAATAGGAAAAAAAACCTCGTCGTTGACCCCGACCCCCCTCCCCTCGCGCCACCATGCCCAGAAGCGGCATCGTCGATCTCCGCAATCCCCTCTTCCGATCTTCCTCGTCTCCCCTCCTTCCCCTTCTAAAAACCAAACCCTGAAACCCCGTTTACCCAAAATCCTCCACCGCCGCTATCACCACCACCTGCGCAGAACCCCACCGCCTTCCCGAACCTCCCATCCACCAACCTCGGCCGCCACTGACGTACCCACCAAACTCGGAGTTGACCCAAAACCGAAGCACTGGGAGTGGCCACCGTAAACACCGTGAAGGACGCAGTTACCCTGAGCCATTTCAGCAGTGACACCAACGTCATTGTCGAGAGTACAAAGGAGGTGTTGGTGAGTTCTGTGATAATTTCTCTCATTCAATTTTTTTCCTTGAATCGATTCCTTGCGTATGGTTCTCTCATTTGATTTTTGCTTGAAAGTATAAAATTTTGATTTTTATAATGTAGATATGAATTAAAAAAACTGATTTTTATAAAATATATGATTTTGATTTATACAAAAATATGATTTTTTTTCTATACGAAAACACACGATTTTTATTAACAAAAAGATTAGACTTTTATTTATAAAAAGACGTGATTTTTATATAAAGAAAGATGAGATTTTTATAGTTAGAAAGACTAGGTTTTTTATAAATAAAGATTTGATTTTGGAAAGTATAAAGATTGGAATTTTAAATATAAAAAGAATTGATTTTTAGTTAGATAAAAATATGATTTTTATCTACATAGATATGAAATAAAAATTCGATTATTATACGTGTAACGATATGAAAATATTATTTCTAGTTAGATAAAAATATAAATTTTATCGTGTGTATGTAATAATATAAAATTTTGATTTTTATATATTATGAAATAGCGAAAATAAAGATTCAATTTTTATATGAGTAGCGGATTGAAAATAGAATTTTTATATAATAAAGAATATAAAAATATAATTTTTATATAATGTAGAGAATAAAAATATGATTTTTATTAATGTAGAGTATTAAAAAGGTGATTTTTATATGATAGGGAATATAAAGATGCGATTTTTACATATGTAGTAGAAATATAAAAATTCGATTTTTATATATGAAGCGATATAAAAATTTGATCTTTATAAGAACTAGAAATATAAAAATATAATTTTTATATGAAAAGAAGCGTAGTAAGAAATATAAGATGTAGAAATAAAAAAAATATGATTTTTATTTATTGGAATGAAGCAATAAAAATGTAATTTTTATTATGAATAGCATGAAAAGGATGCGTTGGAATTTCAAACAAATTCAAACCGTTCAGAAAGAAAGACTGATGGAGTGGAACCCCAAGGTGAGAACTCCTCACTTTTATTTTGATTTCTAGTTGAAATATATACTAGAATGCAGACGGTGCTTAGCAACACCCGACACCCGTCGTCCACAGACCATGGATGGCTTGTTTGTTTGATTGCTGTGTTGTGAAATTTTATTGTGTGATGTGGAATGGAATAAAATATTTTATAGTGGAAAATATTTAATAGTTAAAAATATAATTTTTAGCGTGTATATAAAATAAATAGTAATAAACAAATCAGGCAATTTGTTTATATACACTGATTTGACTGGTATTAATTGGGACGATAAATTTTACACATCGCCCAACTGCACAAATAAAAATCTGTGTTTGTTGATTTGAAACCCCACACGGGTGTTGGGATAATATTGACGCACACTAATCCCGATTGTTTAATTGTATGTCAATCGATGGGTTGACAGACTATGTAAGCGTTAATTAATTATATTTAATGCTTATGCAGTTGTGTGGTGCACTTTGGATGATGGTTGATTGTTTATCATTGCTATTATATACATGTGTTGTATAGAATCCATATAAATAATATTATATGGTAATTGAGTGGGTCTCATTCCAATTTAGAGAATAATAGTAAATTCATATGTTGAATAGAATAAATATTCATGTGTTGAATAAAATATAAATTCATGTGTTGAATAGAATAAATTCATGTGTTGAATAGAAGAAAAAATCATGTGTTGAATAAAATAAATGTATAGAATCCATATAAATAATAGTATATGGTAATTGAGTGGGTCTCATTCCAATTTAGAGAATAATAGTAAATTCATATGTTGAATAGAATAAATATTCATGTGTTGAATAAAATATAAATTCATGTGTTGAATAGAATAAATTCATGTATTGAATAGAAGAAAAATTCATGTGTTGAATAAAATAAAAATTCATGTGTTGAATGGAATATAAAATTCATGTGTTGAATAGAATAAATATTCATGTGTTGAATAAAATAAATATTCATGTGTTGAATAGAATAAACATTCATGTGTTGTATAAAAGCCGTGTTGATTAGATTGATGCCATTTTGACGTGAACGATATTTATATCGATTTTATTCATTTTTATAATGAATATAGAAAAAGAAGTGATTTCAAAATACAATATTTTGAAAATATTATCATTTGTATATCGATGATGTGGAATCTTCGATTTTGATTCGAAATTGAATATGAAGTTGAAATCGTTTTGAAAACGAATTTAAAATGATTTATAAAATACGTTTTTAAAGGAAATCAACGAAATATATATATATATATATATATATATATATATATATATATATATTATATAATGGCCTGAATAGAACGCGCCGCGCTGCTGCAGTTCGCGAATTTCGACCATTGACTTCGAATGGACGTTACGGGAGATCCGACCATCGGAGTCTCCTAAAACCGGAACTGTTGGGTTCGTATCAAAAAAAGATTTCTAACGAATATTAGAGATTTGAAATCTAATGGTTGGATTTGGAATTATGCCCAAATCAAATTTGGAAAAGGTCGATGTAAATGCAGTTCGATGGTCGTTGATGGAAATCGACTGTACGGGCCTTGATAAAATTATTAAAAATAGTAATAATTTGTGTAAAATCATAAGAAATGATTTGGAAAGAATTGGGATGAAAAACTCCATATTTGAAAAGGTAAAAATAGACTTTTATCGAAGTGAACTAGTTTTGAACTAGAATTATAATCCCATTTATTTTAAAAATAAATAAAGTGGATTTGAAATGGTTTTGAAAATAACCAGAATTTCCAATATATAAAGTGGAAATGGATTTGAATCGAAATTGTCTTTGGAATATTTCGATGTTGGATTCGTGATTATACAGATATTGTTATGGAAATTTGAAAGATATATTTATATCGTTATTTCCAATACGATATTTGTTGGTCGTAGAATTTGATATTGAATATAAGCCGATATATTTTCTATTCAGAGCCTTGTATTTAATATCAAATGGGATTTTGGTTTATCGTGAATGGTGTCTTAATTAACACTGTTCTTAAACCCAGTTGAGAAAAAGATTAAATCTTTTTATTTAGATTTAATGAAGTATACCAATTAAATGATATTTAATTGGAATTGAATTTGAATTGATTTTTGGGTTTATCGTGAACGGTTTTTTAAATAACACTTGTTCTTTAACCCGATAATTAATGGAATGTGATTTTGAGTTTATCGTGAACCGTGTTTTAGATGACATTAGTTCTTTAACCCAGTTAAAGACAGGATATTGACTTTTGGGAAGATTAAAACTAAGTGGAGTTTTAATGAATCTTTAATTAGATTAAAGTGATCGAGAATGGAGTATCACCAGTTTTGCTCCTGGCAATAGTTAAGTCTTTAATTAGATTTGAACGTGAAATGTAATTGAATTTACCGATAACACCATGGTGTTAGATATGAAGTACTACCAGTTTTACTTCATGTGATGAATAGGTTGGGATTGGGAAATTAGAACAAATAATTACTTCGGTGTGGTTCGCTAATCTCGACTAATTTGAATTGATATTCAAAAGGAGATTAAAGAATAAATTTAAAGAATTTATCTTTGATAAATTTAATGGGAACCTTTCCCAAAGTGTAAGAATATTTGAATAAAAGAATATTCTGAATTAGAATGAGGCGTATGTTGTGTTTGTGTAACACTTGGTTATTATATACGCGGGTTATTCAGAAAGACCGGGTTTATCCCATTCTGAATAACTAATTTGACGTGGTGTCGAGGATGAAGACGGTGGTTGAAGACCGGAGGTCTTCACATCGTTTGGGTGATTACTGATGATCTTGATTGAGCTGTACACCTAAGAGGATGGAATCAGTTGGTGATCGTCCAGACATACTTGGAGATCGATGAATATTCGAGGTACAAAGTGCCTTCGGTTTCGTTCAGACCCAAAACGAACTTGTAAATGGACTGTGTGTTTGACATTGGATTTTATTCTATGTGATTGATTTCTATTAAATATATATCTATTTGGCGGCGGAGAATTTATTCTCTTGCTTAACGCCCTTCTCTGAGACGTACGAGCTCAGGGGTTATATATTGATGGATATCAATCGCATGGAGTGAATTGCCTATGTGGCATGCCTAAGTGGCAATTGATCGAGGCTTCTGTTGAAAAGAAAAGTCTTGTGGTTGATGATCAAAGCACCGCCTGTGTGGCATAGCTTTGTGTAACGTGAATTCGCGAGCCTCACACCCCGGTTGTGAACCAGAAATGGGAGAGGACCTCAGGGAGGGCATGCGTTTCCTTCTAGCTAGGGTGGTGTCAGTGACCTACCAGCCCTGACATTTATATTATTTTCACCTGTGTGGTTGTTGCTGTTGCGAGGCGCCTCGGATATATCGGTGACTATGTGGAGCCGATGGAGTCATTTGGCTCATTTTCTCCCCATAGGGAAGGGGAACGCAGTGTCCAGGGTTTAAGTTTAATCCACATCGGTGGACCGGCCCTGACGATCCAAGGGTCACTCGAGTTCTGATCCTGAGATATGGTAGGCTAGATTGTCTCGAATCGGTAGAGGACTATCTTTTGTCTCGGTTCACAGATGCCAGCTTCCAATAAGTGACTTTGCGGTTTTATTTGTACAGCCTAGTATGGCGACATAGTGGTATGGGGCACTTATGCCATCTATGATTGATACTTATGATTGAAATTGTTTTATACACTATGCACTTATAATAGTATCAAATGATTTGTTTTTAGCGTATCAAGCATTCTTTGGCTATTATAAGGTAAAAACCCTATCCTCCAGCTTGTGTTGCATTGTGTAATGGGACCTGGGTCTTATAATAGCTTCATTTTTCTTTATTTAGCATTGCGCTGTTGTTTTATGCACTGGTATTCTTGGGAGGAAACATGTTCCATGTTATACGGCATGGTCACTTGATTTACCTAACTTTAAAATAAAGATTAATAACTGTTTTAGTTCTCACACCAGTCACATGACTGACCCGGAGTTTATTGTTTTAACCTAAACTCTGGGTGCCCTTATTTTTGACACGGGCGGCTAGTAGTTTTGGTTTTGCAGATTTATATTCACAAGATCCTGATTTACAGCTGGAACGATACTCGGAAAGCTCTGTATCTGTGTATTACTTCTAGTTGTTTTTTGTATTATTTTTTGTTGCGATGTATTTAAATGTAATTTAAATCTCTGATATTTTCTGTGTAATATTTATTCATACTCTGTATATTCTTGTATTCTGATGGAATTGTTGTAATATACAATGAAATGTTCTTCTGTTTGCATTCTGATTCGTCTTGTCCTCAAAGTATCCGGGCTTTCCTTACCGGGGAAGTTACGGGTTCTTACAAGTTGTACCCAATGTCAATGGATTGAGAGACAAAGTGCTTAGAGAATGTCATCACTCAAAACTGACTATACATCCCGATGGTAACAAAATGTATCGAGACATGAAGCAGACCTACTACTGGGAAGGGATGAAAAGAGACATTGGGAATTTTATATCTAAATGAATCAATTGCCAGCTAGTTAAAGCCGAGAAAAAGAAGCCTAGTGGTTTGTTGCAACCATTAGAAATTCTAGAATGGAAATGGTAACAAGTCTCAATGGATTTCATTGATGCGTTACCAAGCACTAGATCGGGCCATGATAGCATTTGGGTGATTGTGGACCGGTTGACCATGAGTGCAAGGTTTATACCCGTTAAGTCGAATAGAACAACAGCTAAGTTAGCAGAACTGTATATGAAGTGGGTAGTGAGATTTCATGGAGTATTGAAAGGCATTGTAAGTGACCGAGATCCGTTGTTCACTAGTGTATTTTGGAAGAGCTTACAAGAGGCTTTAGGATCAGAATTACATCTAAGTACCGCGTGCCATCCTCAAACCGATGGTCAGACAGAGAGGGTGAATTGAGTATTAGAAGATCTCTTAAGAGCTTGCATATTAGATTTCAGAGGGTCATGGGATGACCATTTGCATCTAGTGGAATTCGCTTATAATGATAGCTATCAGTCTAGTACTAGTATGGCTCCATTTGAGGCTTTGTACAGAAGACCGTGCAACTCACCATCATGTTGGTTAGGAACCTGTGAGAAGTTTGTGCTTGGGCCTGATGTGATAAGAGAAACTTGAGACAAAATTAGGGTTATCCAATAGCGAATGAAGGCTGCTCAAGATAGGAAGAAGAGTTATGCTGATAAGAGGAGAAGAGATTTAAAATTCTCCATTGGCGACTTGGTGTTTGTCAAGATTTCTCCGTTAAAGAGCATGATTCGATTTGGCAGGAGAGGAAAGTTAGCACCAAGATTTGTTGGCCCATTCCCAGTTCTCGAGCAAGTTGGAAATTTGACATAAAAAGTTGAGTTGCCAGACAAGATGGCGGGAGTTCATAACGTGTTTCATGTTTCCCAGCTAAGGAAGTTCGTACACGACCTCGATATGATTATTTCAACGGATCATTGGATGACATCAAGTAGAACCCGAGGCGGTTGAGAACTGCAAGCCGATCTGCATTGTTGAGAGAGACACGAAACAACTACAAAGGAGGCGGTGAAACCGGTCAAGGTTTAGTGGGGCGAGAATGAGATTGACTGTACTTGGGAAACAGAGGAGAACATAAGGAAGTCGTATCCAGAACTCTTTGCCTGGTAAGATTTTAAATTGCGATTTAGTTATTCCGCATGCTAGGATAAACTTGATGTGTTTGTAATGTATGTTTGATTGTTTGTAAAGGGCTGTTAGGCATGTAGGACCCGCTGTATGCTTTAATTAGGAAATTTCGGGGGCGAAATTTCTTAAAGGGGTGAGAGTGTAATGACCCGCATTCTACGTATCGAAGGATCATAGATTTTTTTTTCATATGAGGTCGTATGGTCGTGTAACTTTGGAGAATGACTATTGGGGTCATTTTCAATGTTCACGATTTTTGCTGATTTTTAAATGACCATTTTACCCCTAGCGAATCTTGTTTTGCCTATAACTTTTGATGGTAAGGAGTTTTGACCCGAAACCACTTCTATTGGATCTGGATGATGGTTTAGCTTTCTGTAGAGTGGTCACGTTGGCGAAACGGACTTACTGTTTGGGAGATACGGGTTAAATAAGGTTTGGAAGCTAAAAAACAGCTTAACCGGGCCTAATTAGAGTGATTAACAGCTAGGCCCATAACCCATTTCGGGATTAGGATTATGGGGAGGCTGATACGGTTTGGGAAATCATTTCTAATCGGTTTTCTAGCCACCACTTACATCTCTTGGACCCTAGCCATGGCCTCCATCACCCAAATCACCTTCTAATCTCATTCTAATCACATATTGACCTAATCAACATCAAATTTAAAGCGGATTAACGTGTAGATCGAGGTAGAGCTGTTGTGTTGCATAGAGATTCAACCCAAACTAGAGATAGTTTCAGATCTGAGTTTAATTTATGGCTAAGGTGAGTGATTTGCATCGTTTTTCACTAATTATGCCTAATCAGATATGATTAGTATTAATTAACAAAATTATACATGATTAAATTCTGGAATAATGTTTAGAAATTCTTAAATATTATTTTAGGGCTTTTATAAAAATTTGGGTTAATTTGGATATGTTTTGTTAATCGTATGGTTAAACCATGATTAAGGGGATTAAGGGGAAAACATGGGTTTTGGGTAGGTTTGATCCATATTAACATGTTAAATTATTGTTTTAGTGTTTATGGTTGATCATACGTTGTTATGACAGTTTGAAATGTTTTATGATTTCTTAGTGAAGTTAGATTAGTCGAAACCGCCGTCGTATGGTGTAAATAGCTTGCTGGAAGTAGTTGCAGGAAATTGGTCAGACCGGTTCGTGACTAGGGTATCACGACCCGAACCCGTTCGTGACAGGGGATCACGACCCAGCTTGAAGCACCACGAGTCGGCCATCCAAGAGGGCCACGAACCGCCTTCACGAGCCGAACCACCTCTTGAATCACGAATCAGTGGCACAAGCTAAAGCCAGGAGATGAACCATAAACCATAAAAATCACGACCATGAGTCACGACCCGAATGTGGTCTACGAGCCGGATCTAGGCCTCCACCACGAGCCGAGTCCACATGAAGATCGCGAGCCGACCACCATGAGCAGGATTGGACCATCACGAGCCGAACCAGGGAGGATGCCACGATGCAGCCTTCGAGCATGGACAACGAATGGACTGAATGGAAACTGAAGCGTCACGAATCGGGGAAGAAACCAAAACCCGAGATGGAAAGGTAGTCCAAATAGGATGTAGAACTCAAGATCCAGTTGGGAACCAACGAGTTAACTTCATGAGTTAGGCTTTGCTGCGGGACATGTGCTAAGGAGTTATCAACGTCCATAACTTTGATTCACCACCAAGACAGATGTTAGGCTACGGATCAGTGCAGTGGGGTAGTTATTACTCCATGGGGCAGAGTGATCGTAGCACGGCTATAGGCCAGCGCAGTGGAGTCGTCATGACTTCATGGGGCAAAGTGGACATAGCGAGGGATTAGTGGCTATGGATCAGTGCAGTGGAGCCATTATGACTCCATGGACCAGAGTTATCATAGCAAAGGATTTGGGTGGTCATAGCGGTGGATATCGTATGCTTTACGCACTGAGTGAGAGATGTGAGGATGGTTGCTATGCTTGATTGTTTGACATCACTATGACATGCACACCACTCCCCTGTATCTTTACACCATATGTTAGCGTCACCATAGAGTATTGTACATCCTGTTGTGCAAACTCTTTGGTTGCAGGTCCAGGTTTAGGTATGGTTAGTTATACCTGTTATTATTCTGTTTTGCTGCTTATCGCTGATACCAAACGTTTGTCTGACCCAGAGTTTTATGTCTCTTCTTATTACTCTGGGTGTTCTTAAACAGGCAGACTAGAGACAGGTCTGGTGATTATGCATGAGTAGCTGTACCGGAGACGAGCAGGAGGCTTCCACTATGATATATATATATATATATATATTTATATTTATATTTATATATAATCTCTTTGTGTTGTTGCTGGTCACTACTTTGGGCATTAGTAATGTACCTCTTTCTTTTGCTTTAAGACAGTATTTCAAAGTTGTAATAATGATGGTTTGGATGATAACTGTATTTTGGATTTACGCTGCTATGATGGTTTAGTTTTCAGCTTATGCACTGTCTCGCCTGTTTTATGTCAAAGTTATGTTATTATTATATTTTATCCTATGCGCTGTGAGGCATTCTACAAGTTCCTTGTTAGTTCAAATTCCTTTCGTTGGCGACTGTCCCGTGCTAGTCGGGCATAGGTAAAGTGCACTTTCATTGGAAATGTCGGCTGGTGTGGGGCGGGCCATCACACTGACTGAGAATTAGTTGAGTTGAATGTCTTTCTAGGTATCAATCTGATGTTGGTTTCGGCCTTCGGGGTTAATGCTTGGGAAGTTGTTCTCTTACTAGTTTACAGTTAGAGACTAATAGAGGTGGGAAGATATTGGTGCATGAATCAGAAATGGAAACGTTCTCCAAAGTTAATAACGTATATTTTCTAATTTTAGAAAATAAGGAATTTATGAATATAAGGAAACGATAAATGGGAAATTGGGAAATGAAATGATGATTGATCAGTAAGATTTCCATTTGGGAATACGACCGTTGTGTGTACACATGTTTTCCTTTGATAGTTAAATCACCGACTATCGAAGATTTTGACCATTTTCGTTGTCAATACGGAGGGACCAGGATCAGATATATTATCTTAAAACCACTCCGTATGACATTAGCATTGCGAATCAAACATGATGAAGATAATTGAAGACGGAGTTATGCAAAGGCTGTTCAGTAAATCCTAGGTAGAAATTGCCTAAGATGGATTTACAAAATAGTATCTTTGGTCTATCCAGTCCCATGACAACTTGTATGGAAGAATGTCTGACAGAGTATATTTAATATATCATGTAAGTTGATCTCTTCAAACGTACTTACGTTTGATGGCAGAGGAATTCGTTTCTCTTAGCTGTATACCCGTTGTATTTTTGGAGAAATCAATTTGTGATTTGGCGGGTATGACGATGTGACGTTAAAATTAAATAAAGGTGTAATCTATACGTTATGGCCTCTAGCATCACAATCAAGAAATGGTATAAAATCGGGTAGGTCGCACGGCTAAGTGGTTAGCTGCCAATTAGGGTGTATTGTCACCTGCTCTAGAGAAATTCCATTTACTTCTATAATCTATTTTAATGCTGTCCCTTTCAGGAAACGGTTGCTGATCTCAACCATTGGTGATAACACATTCGGTACACTCAAGCGAAATGGGTGACCGATCATGTTTAGCTTGGGTTACAAGATGTTCTTGTTGAACCGGTATATTCCTCTCTAGAGATACACTGTCGGAAGGTGGTCCCATACTTTGCCAGTTGGAATCCATTACCCAATAAGCGCACGTTGATTTTAATTATATATTATGAATGTGGAATGTGAGATGAAAGCGTTCTTCTAGATGATTATTATATTATGGTTGATAGACACTATTATAATATCAAAAGAATTTTGATATAAAGATTATCATTTCCTTCAAAAAAAAAATTGAATGTTGAATCAAGTGTTTTGGATTCTAAAAAGTGAAAACCCCGTTCCGTGTTATACGGCGTGGTCTCATAAGATATCGTTTATTTTCTCAAACTGTTTTGAAAATGTTTACTCACACCAGTCCCATGACTGACCCAGAGTTTATTTTTGATTTGTTTTCCCTAAACTCTTGGGTGTCCAATTTATACGGGCAATCAAGTAGTCAGGATTTACATATACTTGGAGAGCTGGAGCGGGAGGCTTCAGGATTATATAGTTATTGTTTATTTCCGCTATGTTGTAAGAGTTGTACTTTGATAATGATATGTATATTCAAGTACAGATTTTTATTTCAAAGTTATGTTATATTTTATTCGTTCCGCTGTGAGATTCTTGTTACTCTGATTCTGTTGTTGTGATCTTCTTCTTCTTCTATTCTAATTTTCTATCTTATCTATTCTCACCCTCTTATTTCTTTCATTAACTATCAAGTATTTCCGATGCTTGGATAGTCGACATTTAGTTTATGTCGATAACCAGGATCTTGAACTCCCCGGGTCATTATAGTGGTATCAGAGCTAAAGGTTAAGTAATTACCTTGGCTCTGTGGCGTGACTCAGTAGAGATGGGGTTAGTAATACCCTAGATTGAGTTGCGTGTATATGTACGATTGAATGTCTTTTTTATTTGATATAAAGTGGTTTTATATTATGGAGATTTATTGATTGAGTTGTTTATGAGTTCTAGTCGATCAGTTTGATCCACTATATCGGTAGGAGTTAATAAACGCTTGAATACGATGAACCGACATGGTATGTTTTGAAAAGAGGGTAAATGAAATAATTTTACCCGAAATATATTTTTGTTATAAAAATCTATATATTGGAATTATTATAATATAAATTCCCGTTTTCTATTCCGAGCATAGTTTACATAAGAAGAATTTCGTTTTTGCTTTGATATTTGAAATTATGTTGACTAAAGGTTCATTCGTAAACCTAAAGTTAAAACTAAACAAATGAATTTTCAGTAAATTTCAAAATCGTGTTTTCTCAAAAACAATGTTATTCCAGAAAGAATTCATATACTGCAGAATTTTATCATTGAAAACCAAGTGATCACAGTGAGGTTCAGTTGAAACGATCAAGTCGAAAGGAGTTTCAACAATTTCAAAAAAATCGTTTTTTGTTAAAATCACATTCAGCAGTTTCGTTGTTTTCAGTCTTAAGAATTTCAAAGTTCTCAAATGTTTCATTTTCAGTTTTAGACATAACAACATTATCGTCGATCAGCTCAAGAATTTTTTGCTCATCAAAATTGTCCTCACTTGAACAATTGTTAACAACTTCATTATTTTTGTCGTGTTGACGATCTAAAGTTGCTAAATTTTCAAAATTTGAGAGAGGAAGATCAAATTGAAGATTGATGTCTTCGTTTTCAAGAGAATTCAAATTCAAATCAATCACAGAGCTTTCAACAACTTCATCAGGATTTTCATCAATTTCAAAAGTTGTTTTCGAAACTCGTCGATTGTGGGCAAAGGTGGATTTTTACTTGAATCGTCATAAGTTTGGATTCGGTTTTGTTTCTCACGAAACTTTAGGTAATCGTCAAGTATGTTCGTTTGCTCAACAAAATCAAATTTATAATTACTGACATGAGAATTTTCAATTTGAAATTGTTGGGAACCAAGATCGTTAATAGCACCATCATTGAAATTATTTCCATTGCCAAAACCGTTTGAAAAAGTTATTCACATTCCCATTTTGAATTTGAAATACATTTTGGTGTTCGAAATTTAATTGGCAAGGGTTATAATCAAAATCATTTGAATTTGGAAGTGAATTCAAATTTTGATTATTTTGAAAACTTTGACTTGAATTATTTCACATTATGTCAATTAATCTACGACTTGATTCATTAAATATTTGACTTTCTTCATGTAGAGCTGGAACACTTATTTCAAGACTTGAGGGTTGATCATCATTTTGAAAAGTTGGCGGTGTACAATCATGATTATTTTGAAAATTTTGAAAAGTTGGTGGCGTAAAATCCAGATTGTTTGTATAATAGTTGTTATTAAAATATCCATATGAATTCGGTGTAAAATTATATGGATTATATTGATTTTCATAACTATCGTAAAATCCATAGGAGTAAGGGAATTGAGACATTTTCATGAAAACTCTTCAAAAAATATGTTAAAATTAACAACTTCGGATTATATGAATACAAGTCTAGGCCAGGTTCGGGAAGGAGTTATCAGCGTGCCACAAATCATCGTAGAAACAAGACTGAAGGTTTAAGAATCTGTTTGAGTTTGAGACTCTACCGTTCCTTAGACACCTTAGAGAGTATCAATTCTAATTGTCAATTTAACAGATATTATGTCCTATGTGCTTTGGAGAGTCCTCGGCTTGATTTCAAAATAATTTATTTCAAAAACGAACTTTCCAATTTATCCCACGTTCGTTTTAAAATTTTAGACCACACATCAACAGGCAAAATATTCAGTCACAGAACAAATACAGAATAATAAATTGCAGAAATAAAATTTTTACAATTAAGCCGCGGTACCTATAGAAAATTTTTACATGAAATTTCTGTATATTTTTCTTTGCAATAGAGCACCTGTAAGGTTTAGAAAATTTTACAGTGATCAGCAGCCTGTCTAGTGCAATTGAGTAGCGCTAGCGTGTTCACACCCCACTTGATGTGCAACCGCTCCAACAGTTCTAATTCTGCTAATTGTTTGACCTCTGAATTTTTGAGTGATGCTTAAATCCTCTCCTTCACTTTTTCCCTTGATTCATTTTTCTTTTCTTTTTTTTGGAAAGAAAAGAAAATAAATGACACGAAAACAAACTCGAAAAATAAAATAAAAACAAAAACTAAACTATGATAAATGGAGACAAACCAAACAAGCTAGAAATAAAACAACAAAACTAAACCTACCTGTGGTTTTTTTTAGAAAATAAAAATTAAAGGCAATAAATTGAAATAAGCAAAGTTCAAGATTCAAATAAAATTGCAATCCACTCAAAACGAGTCGCCTTCCTTTTGTTATATATAAATTTTTCCAATGTGTTTTGAAATTCAAAAGATAAAGAGATTAAAAAAACAAAACAAAACCAGACCAAAATTAACAGAAGCCAAAGCTATTTCTCACCCAGTTGCCAAGCCCGATCCAAGACAGAAGAAGGCCATGCCACACGTTATAGTTCTTATATTTCCTTAAGCTAAGAATAGTGCAGACATTAAAACCGAAATCAAAATAAATTGGTCATCCATTAGATTGAAATTCAGACCAAAATAAAAGAAAAAGGAGGGCTTTCGAAATCAAGAACGGAATCGATTTTCGGTGACTGGGGATTTGCGATTATGGAGGAGTTTCCTGTTCGGTGAGTAGTGAATGATTTTTGGTGAAATTTAGGGCGATTTCGGGAATCGGCGAAGGAGCTTAAAGGGGGGTTTGTGGGATTTGGAGTGGTTTCCAGTGGTATCGTGAGTTGCGATTTGGGGTTTTGGTGGTTGCGTGGAAGAAGATCAACGACGTATGGAAGTTAAAGGTTACTGCTGTTCGGATTTTTGGTGCAATGAAATTGTGGTATTTTGTGAAGCAGGATTTGTGAGCGACTCGGAGTACTGAGTTGTGGGATGATCAGGTGGAGGGACTGTTGAGCGGAAGTGGACGTAAGCGCTGGATGCTATAGTGATATGGTGGGCTGTGTAAGTATCGGAGAACAGAAGTTGTTGCTTGTTACAAGAGAAGGTAACAGTAATTGTCTGCGTTTGTGATGGCTGACTGATGAACTTGGTTTTAGAGGGGTTTTAGAAGTGTTGATTTTGAGGTTGTCAAAAGGCAGTGTATGTGGTGATGGGGTGTTCTAGACTGTGATGTTGTGTGGCATTTGATTATGGAGGATGTGTATGGAGTAGTTTGAGAGGGGGTAGTGTGGCCTGCTGATGTTGGTTGTGGAATGAATGAACAAGGCAGTGGCGTTTCTGGTCAAGGTGATGTAGAAGTGATGAATTTGGCTGTAAGTGGTTGTTGAGTGGGGAAGTTGTTGTCTGTGTAGGTGGTTGAATTGGTGCTTGACAGTTTTGTGAATTGGGTACATGATTACAGCTTGGATGGTGAGTGCCCGGTAGGTGATTCGCACAGGAGATGGTTGCTAGTTGTGTAAGCGAGGTGAAAGTTGATGTGATCTGTGGATCTGTTTGTTTGTATGATGTTGGACAAAGGAGGTGCTGGTAGTGAAATGATATGGGGTGGTGGGAGCATGATTAAGTCCAAACAATGGTGAAGTTGTGATAAGAAAAGGGTTTTGATGGACAGGAGTGAGGCAGATTGTTGGTATGAAGGTTTGGCCGAGGAGCTGATTCGAACGTTGTTATGGATGTAGGATTGGAGAAGGGGAATGCGAACTTATGTTGATGGTGACAATTTGCAGTGGTGATAGTGAGGTTTGAAACTTTGGGAGAAGGAGATTGATGGTGTAGAGAAGATGATGGAACTGTCTAAATTGTTGGGTTTGGCACTGTGTAGAGGAGGTGAATTGGAGGGTTGGTGATGGAGTAGGAAGGTGTGGGTCTGAGTTTCAGATCCGGGTGAAGGAGTGGATGAGTTGAAGAAGATGGTGACGGGTATGTAAATAGGAGGATGGAGTATTGGTTTGATAAATGGTTGTGGTGATGACTATTGCTTGTGATGAAGAGGTTGAAGATGATGGGTATATGTAGAACAGAAGAAAGAAATTTGGAAAGAATTGAAAAAGATTTTTTTTTTATTTGTAAGAATTGTAGAAAGAAAAAGAAGTTTGTAGAAGATTGGGAAATAAATCAAAAAAGAAATAAAAGAGTGAAGTTTGAATATATAGAAGGAAGAAATAAAGGAAGATGTAGAAGGATATTTCTTTATTTTTCTTCTTCTTTTTTATTTTGGGAAAAGGAAAGTATTTATACAGGGAATATTGGAAAGAATTCAGAGGTAGGAAAGAAATAAATGAAACAAAAGGGAAAGAAATTGTATGGAAATAAGTAAAGAAGGTAGAAAAGAAATGGCAAGTAATAAGTAAGGGAAGGAAATCAAAGAAAAATCTCTTTTTTTTTACTTGTAGAAAAAGAAATGTAAAGATGGGAAAAGGGAAAGAAAATGAAAAAAAATTGGCAAGAAAATTTTTGGAGCAAAGAAGAAAAAAATTGCAAAAAGTGATTATATATATAAGGAAATTGAAAATAGAAGGAAGAAAAATTATGTTGAAGAAAATGAAAAGAAAGGAAAGAAATCCAGAAAAACAATTGGAAAGAAATTGAAAATTTGGCAAATGACTATGGCTGAAGAAACACAAAAGTGGAAAGAAATGAACAAAAGGAAAGTAAATTTTTTTTTATAATTCGCAGAAAAGGTGGAAAATAGATGAAAGAAGGGAAAGAAACTATTTATTTGCAAGAAGGAAAAAAAGGAATTTTTTTTAGAATTGTTGAAAAGAGGAAAGAGATTGTAATGGGAAGAAAATCAAATAGAAAATTGCAGCTTTTTTTCTCTTAATTAGACGATCAGCAATACCAAATCAAAGCTAATCAAGAGATTTTTTATAAATGAAGGAAAATAAAATAAAACTAGCAAAAAAAATATTTTTGTGTTTTTTTTATAATAGAGAAATAAGAAAATGACAGGAATACAAGTATTTTTTTTGTGTTTTTTTCTTATAACAAGGAAAACTAAAAAAAATTATAACCCAAATGATTTAAAAATAAAAATAATTTTGATCCCTGGCAACGGCGCCAAAATTTGTTTGCGAACAAATTAAACAATTGTAAACAACTATAAAATCCGTTCGGCTTTCCTAAACAACAAGGATTGTTGTAGAGGGTGTCGAAATCTGGGACCAAAAATATTTAAACTAGTAAATCCAATCAAGTTATTTCAGGATTTTGATTGATTGAAAACACAGAAAATAACAGCAATTAAATAAAAAGAGAGATTTATATAATTAAAGAAAGCAATTAGGGAGCGATGACATAAATTAGATTAATATTCATTAATAGCCAAATAGATTAATCAGATCTAATTCATGTTTTTGTCACAAACATGAATCAACGATAATTAGGTTTCTAGAAACAAGTATGTGAATAACAACAAGTATAGCCTATGCAGGAGCTAAACTCTTAAACAACCATAGGCTGTCAAGACAGATTCACAAATTTATTTCTAAAACCCTAAATATTAGATCTAAATCTGATAAACGTTAGATCGAAATCGAATATACCTTGTGAAGGAGCATAGCTCTTAAATAACATAGAGTATGAAGGTTCAGATCTTACCCTTGGTTCAGATCTCGATCTACATACATGAAGTTCTAATCTCTTTGGGTATGTGATTCATATTGAATCTAATCCAGCATCATCACCCCCTAATTAAAGGAGATTAGCTAGACATAGCTAAAGAAGAAGAGAAACATAATATATACAACATAAACAAAATACAATAAAAAGTAAATAGAAAGGGAGAAGAAGTGTTTTATTCCAAGAAGAGAATTACAGAATAAAACTAAGTGTAAAGATGAATGAGATACAATGTATTTATATTTGCATTGGCCAAGACTAAGAGGCTCATTACACAGTGTGGGACAAAAGATTTATCTTAAATAACACATAAGCTAGTGTGAACGCAACTGTAGAATAAGAGGCCTTGCAAATGAGATGATGTGAACATATGCAAAGAAAATAGGTTGCGGGCTTCAACTCCAATTGCCTTGAGAATGAATAAGAACTCCAAGTGATCATTATGGAAAAGCATTGAATCTTAACATTAAAATATGCAGCAGAAGGTGATTGAACAACAACATTTCTTTTGGTCATCAAGCTTTATTCCCGCTCTAAAAATCAACACTCTTCTTACACCAATTCTTCAAACTTTTCAACAATTTAAGCTCATTCATCATAAATAATCTGGAAACACAACTATAAATACACAGTATTAGTTATTTTAAAGAGAAAACAAGATAAATATGCGGATAAAATATACACATTTACGTGTATATCAATAATTGAAGACGGAGTTATGCAAGGGCTTTCCTGTTTACAGAATAGTGCCCCCGGTTTGTCCAGTCCCAGGACAACTTATATGGAAGAATGTCTGACAAAGGATATCTAATGGATCGCGTAAGTTGATTTCTTCAAACGTAGTTACGTTTGGTGGCGGAGGAATTCGTTTATCTTAGCTGTATACCTGTGGTATGTTTGGAGAAATCAATTTGTGATTTGACGGGTATGACAATGTGACATTCAAAGTGAATGAAGATGTGATTTGTAAAAGGATACATTATGGCCTCTAGCCTCACAACCGAGAAATGGTATAAAATCGGGTAGGTCGCATCGCTAAGTGGTTAGCTGCCAATTAGGGTATATTGTCACCTGATCTAGAGAAATTCCATTTACTTCTATAATCTATTTCGATGTTGTCCCTTTCGGGAAATGGTTGCTGATCCCAACCGTTGGTGATAATACATTCGGTACACTCAAGCGAAATGAATGACCGGTCATGTCTAGCCTGGGTTGCAAGATGTTCTTGTTGAACCCGGTGTATTCCTCTCTAGAGACACACTGTCGGAATGAGGTCCCATACCTTGCTAGTTTGAATCCATTAACCAATAAGCGCCCGCGGTTTTTGATTATATATATTATGTATGCGGAACGTGAGATGAAAGTGTTCTGCTAGATGATTATTATATTGTGGTTGATAGACACTATTATAATATCCAAAGAGTTTGGATATAAAGATTATCATTTCTTTCAAAAGGATTTTGAATGATAAATCAGGTGTTTTGGATTTTCATAAGGGAAAAACCTGTTCCGTGTTATATGGCATGGCCTTATGAGATATTTTTTATTTTCTCAATTGTTTTAAAATTGTTTACTCATACCAGTCCCATGACTAACCCGGAGTTTGTTTTGTTTTCCCTAAACTTTTGGATGCTCAAATTTTTATGAGCAGTCAAGTAGTCGGGATTTATGGATGCACTACAAGGAGCTGGAGCAGGAGGCTTCAGCAACGTTTTTATAGCTATTGTTTATTTCCACTATAATGTAAGTGTTATACTCTAATAATGGTATCGTGTATAGATACTATTTTATTTCAAAGTTATGTTATGAATATATTTATTCGTTCCACTGTGAGATTCGTGTTTACTCTGATGTTGTGATCTTTTTCTCCTTCTTCTATTCTAACTTTCTATCTTACCTATTCTCACCCTCTAACTTCTTTCATTAACTATCCGATATTTCCGATGCTTGGATAGTCGACATTGTGTTTATGTCGATACCAAGGATCGCGAAAATCCGGGTCATTATAGTATACGATAACGGTGGTTATTGGACATATCTCAAATTGAATGAAAATTATGAGCGATCGAGATGGAATTTAACCCTACAATATAATTATAGTGATATCCGTGGCCATCTTGATTGAGAGAGACTATGAAATGCATGGTCGTGCTCGAATATTGATTTGTTTTAAATACTCTACTCATCGATCAAGATAAACGGATTAAATTATAAAGAGGTGATACGTTCTATGCCTCGAGTTTAGTCCTAGATATATTGGTTAAAAGGATTATATCATATTGATACACTAGTCATGCAAAGGTTGCATACAATCGTTGATCTTATTATAACATGAGTAGCAATGGTGTATTGCTAGTTGCCAATCACTATTTATGATTTTAAATACGATTTAAAAACATTGCCAACATTATAGTAACCTATTGGGTCACACACTTAGAATGTTAGAAAGGGAAAACACGTATTGGACAAATAAAATATCAAATTTATTGATGTTTTATTTAATGTTGAAATGGTATAACGACGGTTTTCTTATTTAATGGTGCACATTTGATTTTATAAGGGTTTTATTTTATTCCTTATGAGGGAACACGTGAATCACTACCAAATTAGATCAGATCTAATTGCAAAAAAAGACCCAACCCGAAAAATACCCTTTTCAATTCATAACCTTAGTTATGGCGACTAGCACCAAAAAAAGACCTAACCCGAAAAATATTTTTGAAAACACTTTTCAAAACTTTTTATCTGTTCTTGTAACCATAGCTCTGATACCATGTGTAACACCCCACGTCCATTAATGTCACTCACAAAGGGAATGCATCAATGTCCATGAAGCGTTATTTTTGTATAGAACAGACAAATTACAAGAATAAATAAATAAAACAACACAGCGGAAGTTAAAACTTACTTCATTGCATCATAACTCAAAACGAGTTTACATAAGTAATCTCGAAAACCATTACATCAGGATCAATAGTCTTTTCCAAAATTTTCAAAGTACATAAAGAAGCAAAAACTTAAATAACATAAATGCATAAATCCCCCACTGAGCATAAGCAAAGCCATAAAGATGAGAGAGTCCAAAGTGATACATCTGCTCTCTTCAAGCAACCGAAAGAAATCGGCACTAAGCTGTAGTATTCCCTCCTTGCAAACCTGAGGGGGAGGGAAGGAAGAAAAGAGGTGGAAAGAAAAGGGGGTCAGACATAAAGTCTGGCAAGTGCGATAACTTTAACAATATAATTATCAAAATAACTAGGCTAAAGCATAAGCTGGAAAATAAGGAAATGACTGTGAACAATTGGGTATGACAGAGCAAACATGGAAATAAGATGAACAAATATAACGTTAAAGGCACACCTAAACCACTATAAGATAATTACTATACTGCACCACCACTAGTCACCCTAAAAGTTGATCCCGCATACAGAACTTAATACTGCTAATGGTAGTTCCGTGTACCCCTAGCTTCCTCCATAGGTGTCGTCTGCCCCTATTTCCACTAGGTGTACCCACTACCCCCATTTGATCATCTCCTTAACTCATAGATACCCATGCTGGCCCCACAGTGGGGTGTATCACTCCCCAAAGTGGCAACCCGATACAACCAAAAATGCATGACTTATATCTATACGATGCAACAACGTCTTACCTACCAGCCCGGGCCCACATACGCATATGAACCCGTTGGACTTGCGTTGCCACCGCTGACCCGTTTTGACCTCTTACAATCAAATCCAGTACGCGTGTCCTGTCTTCAACTTAGGTCGAGCCCACAAAGATACTTAATGGGTTACTGGTTTGAAAAGGGCCCCCATGCATGACACAAGCTTTCCACCTATGCTTGGTCCCCTTTAAGGTTTTTTCCCACTTAACCCCATTCTTATTCATGTCTTCTTACATGTTTCAAATCTTGGTTAAGTGCATCTAATCGTATTTCAAATGCCACCCAAGGCACCCACTAAATTCCTCATGCCACCCAAGGCACCCACTTAACCCCCTCATATAATCCTTAGAACAATGCTAAACATTATTCTTTTCTCATTCCTCTTTTTCCATGTCTTGCTGCAATATTTAATTTAAGGATATCTTTTTCATACCGAGTCCAATTTACGCAAAATCGGACTCTATCTCAAGTAGAATTCTGAGACAAACGCAATGGCGCAACCCGTTTCACATAATTCTTTTTCTAAAAATTAATTATACCTTGATTTGTTATTTTTATGTTCATAGAAAATACGGGGTGTTATAGAACTTGTTCGTATGAACTATTGTAGAGGCTCAACATATGGAGAGCTTGATTCGATTCGACATCGATTTCAGTTCGATTTCATGGATTCTCACAACCCTAATCTAGTATGGTTTTGATTTACAGTTATCATGCTTAGATCCTAACTTATAATTGTTACATGTTAAAATATGGTATACAATTTGATAGATCCAAACCTAACAATTAATAATATTCATGTAATGAATAGATAGCTATCATATAGCTTGCTTGTTAAGAGTAGAATAATATTTATCTTTATCCCTGTTTTTCTTTTATTCCTACAAGAATAAAGGATTCATAAGTATGCCAAATAAAACAACATGGAATGCAGATAAATATTATTTTTCTCTTAACATGCAAGCTATATAATAGCTATCTATTCATTACATGAATATTATTAATTGAATTTTTTTTATATATGTATGTATGTATGCAAACTATTTGCATTAATATTTACATAATTATATATATACACATATATGTATTTTACTACAAATCGGATTTCTGATTATGCAGCGAAATGCATTTCTGTGTATATATATAAATATAATTATGTAAATATTAATGCAAATAGTTTGCATACATATATTTCGAAACCTGACAAATCAAGTTACCCTACCAGGATTTGGCAAGATAACTCAATCCTTGCTTTAGTATGGTTTATACTCCAAACAGATCTCTAAGCATGGTTTGTGCTCTAAATGATTAAATACTACTGTCAGGATTTGGCTTTTTTTTTGTCTCTTTCCATGTAGGTACAAATTATACTCGCAGTTGGACGGACTGGCTTAGTACATATTTTTCTTGTCTCTATTTCGACCTTAATATGATCATCGGTTTTCTAACCATCTTGTAATATGGTTTGGCGTAACCATGCCTTTCAGGATTTCTATGTATTGGATCTCTATGCATCATTTTATGGAAGATCCAGAACATACCTTCCTTTACCAAGAAAGATATGTTTTAGGGGGAAAAGCGTTGACCATCTTTTTGGTAAAAGCCATCACAACTCAAATGGATCAAAACCTACTCTCAAAGGTTGCAGAACTAGCTCTTTATCTCTAGGGTCGACCTTTGTTTGGATCAATTAACGATGGTTCGACCCAAGCTGACTTAGCCGTAATAAAAAATGCCCTCCTTAAAGTCTGCTTTGGACTTCCAATATCAAGTCGGTCGACCAAACAAATCGATCCTTAAATATCGGACTGAACCTCGCGCTATGGACAAAGTCCTGTTCTCAAGGCTACAAAATCGGTCAACTTTAACCTACTTTACTTTTCATGCATGAAATCTCGAGCTCCACGTATTCCCCAATTATCGGGGAGAACTATTCCCGAACAAGAGACCAGGTCCCGCCGCACACAGCTGATATTCTAGATCGAGCGACATGTGGCCAACCCCGGATTGGATGACTGCCATGTAGCATAATGATCTCTCCATATTTTTGTATATAAATACACCTTTCTAGAAATGGAAAAGGAGGACCTTCTTTTTGGAGAAGGTTCATGGTTGGCATTCTAAAAATAGTCCACCGTGTACTCCAATCGAATAGTATTGTAACACAAGGATTTTGTGTATAAACCACTTCTTTCTCTACTTTCTTTTAATCATACCAACTGTAACCTGTAATTGAAGTATAGGTTATAATGTGGATGTTGGCTTGGTTGAAGCCGAACCATTATAAAATTGTTGTGTGTTTCATGTATTTACTATTTTTCTTTTGCATTCTGTGATTGTGATTGTGTGTAGATTATACACATTAGGGTTAATTATCACTAGACCAAATTTTGACATCAGCATATATGAATAGTGTTCACACTACTATATTGAAAATCAAGTTTCTCACCTTTGGGCCCCACCTGTGCAGTTAAAGCACTTAGCGGTTTTGTAGCGGTAGAGGTGTAAAAAGCTACAACAGAGATACAACGGGGAAATAGCGGGGCTATAGCGGAAGTGGAAAAATGTTAATTAGATGTAAAACTATATAATTAAAATTGATTAATTATTATTCTCACATCATTTGTGTAGAAGAAACGAATATTAATTAATATTTTATAACAAGACCAAAGAATATCATGGTTATGCACAATAGGTTCGAGGATTACTACAGATTTTTATCTTATATAAGGCACTTATAACTTAAAACTAGCTCTTTAGATTAACTTTTTTGATTTATTTGGAAAGAGAACTGGTTAAATCATCTTTATATATTAATTTTGCTAAAGCGGACACTAAATAGCATTGATTTAGCGGGTGTAGTGGAAAAAAGCGGGGCTTTAAGCGGAGTTACTATTTATTAGTGCTAAATTGAAATAGTGTAGCGGTCGAAGAGCGCTACGGGATGTAGCGGGGATTTCACGGGGCTTTAACTGCATAGGGCCCCACTCCACCATACTTTATTAGACTGTTGGACAACGTAGCAACATCATAAAATATATTTTTTTCTCTAACGTGTATATGTATGTATGTATGTATATAATATATATATATATTTCTCTTTTCTTTCCCTCGTTTAATAGGTGGCGCAACTTTGGTGGGAGGAGGGGAGGTGGCGCACGACTAAGAAGAGGGGCAGAGGATGGAGGAAGAAGGAGGAAGAAGGAGAGGCTTAGGAAGCCATTAGATAGGAAGAAGAGAGCTTTGGTAGAAGGAGGTAGAAAAAATGATTTGTAAATGAAATGGAAGGCTTAAGGCTCTTTTTTATAAGAAAGGAGGAGGGGGATAAGTGCAAATATGCTAGGACAGATGTCATTTTCCTTAACATGGATGCCCAACATGTGTAAAGTTCTTTTGTGAATAAGACAAAGGACATGTGTTTAGGAATTTTGGTTTATTCCTAAAATTTTGTGACACTTTTGTCATATTTAAGAAGTGTTTCAACTTGCTACACTTTGTATGTTACAATTCAGTTTGCACTTTTGTTAACAAAACAACTACAACTTTTGTCGATTAAACACAACAATGTTTGTAAACATTTTGTTTGTTTTAAAGAAGTTATTTTATTTAATAACCCACATTAAATAATTATTTTTAATCAATCTAAGTTATGGTAAAATAGTTTTACAAATACGTATTTAAACAACTTCATTATAACAAAAGGCGGTACACGTTTATCAATATATTTTACCATTAAGTTTTATAGTTTTGAAAAACTAGTAAACTAAATTCAACTTAACATCTTTAAATTAACAGTTTCAAATGTTTAAATCAACCTAAAATTTTCAAGTTATAAAATCTTTCTTTTAACAAAATTACAATATTTGACAAAACCCGATTAGGACAAAATTGGCATATTTTGTCAATATATTTTATATTCTCAAATAACTTTCCTTACCCTTTAAAATAAATTATTTTACAGTATAAACAACTATATAACATCAATTTCAAAAACTTAAATTGAGTTTATATTCAAGTCGATAAGTTATAAAATCATATTTTGACACTTTTTGACAAGAATCCTCTTTTAACAAATTTCTTAATTGTTATAAATTTGACAAAACTTAATCTTAGTATAAAATTTAACTCTTTGAAATCATTTTTATAAATTCAAATCTTTTGAATTAAATTAAATTAGGCTAAAAAATATGGAATGTTACAATAATCTTTTAAACTAAAGGTTAATTAAAATGATATTTAATGATCTTTGCTTTAGATATGGGTTTTAAAAGGAAAAGCTAAGGTATAAAGAGTTAGTGTATCTTTGATAAAGATTAATAAATGATTATTAAGATTATTGAGGCTTAATTATCTTTGGTTTAAATGATATGTTTTAAAAGATAAATTTATGGAATTAATCCTTTGGAATATGAGTTTTAAAATAACCTTGGTTTAATGATTTAAAGTAATGAAATGTTAGATTAAAAAGTTTAACAAATGAGGATTTTTGTAAGATAATGATAAATCCTCAATGAAACATTTGGTATTAAATTCTGAAGGAAAATATTTTTATTTAGAGTTATGGAATAAATGGTTAAGAATTATTTAAGGAAAAGTTTGGGTTAACAAATTTAGAAGTGGAAGAGATTTAATTAAAACTCTATATAAGCCATATTGTTTTTATAACCCACGGTAATTATTCAAAGAGACCGAAGTTGGATAAGGGAAATGTTTATCTTAAAACCACTTTGAATAATTCTACGATGTTATTGGAGAAAATAAAGATATTGAAGACGATGGTAGAAGGCCAGAGATCTTCACATTAAAAGGGATTTCTTGTTGATGTCTCGGTTTGGAGGCCGCCCAAATGAGATTACTTATAGCAACGGTCCCGACTTGAAGAGATTTAGGATTTGCAAGGCTTCTCTCCTTTGTTGGACGAGGAATAAAGCTCCTTCGATTTTGTTAAGTTCTAGAAGGAACCTATACAGATGTGTGCATGATGTTGTAATTTTTGATATATTGATCGATCTTTACCAAACATATCTCCCTTGGTGGTGGAGAATTTATTCTCTTAGCTTAACATTTTCCTTGAGACGTATGAGTTCAAAGGTGATATGGTTAGAAATTATCAATTCTATGTTATGAAATGATAATGTGGCATGCAAAGTGTTAAGAGCTTCAAATGATCAAAGCATGACTTGGTTTAAGCATGGGTTTGTGTTTAACGAGATATCAAGCCTCACAACCCGGTAATGGCCATTACAGGATTATTGCAGCAAGGTTATGTGGGTCATTCCCGTTAGGATTTAGTCATTCTCTTCTAGATAAATAATTGTATCATGGTATGAATCCTAGGTACTTTACTTATGTGGATGATTGTAAGTGAGAGCTCCCAAAAAAGGTTGGTTACTACCGAGAAATGGTCATATTCGTGTTGTCATCTAGCGGGTTGGCATATTGAGATGGTCTGGCTTTTTGTAGTCGAGAAAGCATGAGTTGTTTTCTCATGGATGCATACCTCTAGAGGTGTTCCCACTGGTTAAGGAAGATCTTTCGCCTTGATCATTATTGGAAACCAATACTCCAATATGAACCTACGATTTTAAAATTAATGGCACAATAGCCACCGAAATTTAATCAATGTAACAATTTCAGATAATTCAACTATGTTTATTTGGAAAGTTTTTTTTTGAAAGAATATACATTAACAATAATGTCAATTGTATTTATAAAGTAAGTATTTTGGTTATCATAATGGAAAAAGTCATTCCGCACTTGCGGTGTGGTCTTATGAGATACTTTTCTTTTGTTTTCAAAACAACTATTTTATGTTTCTCACATCAATCCCAAGACTGACTTGGAGTTTATTGTTTTTCCTTCTAAACTCCGGGTCCCCTTATTTTTTCACAGGGGCAGCCTAGTTGTAGTCAAGAAATATTAATTCTTGAAGCTGTTTTGGAGCTCCTTTTGGTAAAGAACCTGGGAGTTGAAGAAAGATCCTTTTTTGGAACCACTCTCTATCTTGTTTAATTTCTAATGCGTCTTGTATTACTCTGATGTATCTCATGTATATATGATGTAAATTATCAATGTAGTAATGAAACTATTATTTTGTTTTTGTTCTAATGTGTTACTACCCCAAACAATCCTCCTTTTTGGCGATTAGGTTTTGACACTTAAATACTATGGTTATATTAAGTGCCCATTCTCGAGGGTTGAGAAGGCGGGTCATTACAGTTGGTATCAAAGCTTTGGTTTACACAAAGCTATGGGGTATAACTCATTAGAGTTAGGGTTAATAATGCCCTAAGGATACAATATCCTAAAATTTAAAATTTAGTATGAAATTTAAAAGTAAATAATGAACCTTTCCTATTTATTTGAGCTGTTAGCATTTCCCTAAGATATCCATCTGAATGCCTAAACCATTTTTTCACTATGGGCGAATAGTAGAAGATGAGTGATAGAAAAGGGTGTGGTAGGAGAAAGAGTAGTACCACCATAAATAGTCACAACTTTAATGTAACAAAAATGGAAGAAGCAGCTATCCAAGTTTCCACTCTATCCGATTTAGTGGATTTGCATAAAATACACAAATCTAAGCAGCAAGCAGTTGAAGGGTTCAGAATCTTTTACTGAAGCTCAGGCTTGGCTCCGTTCGTGCAAAAGGATTTTTAAAAGATTGGGTATAGAAGATAAGCACAAGTGGTTGTTACCATCTTGGTTACTCCAAAATGAAGTTTTGATGTAGTGGGAAACGACCACCTAGGAAAAACCATAAGCTGAATTATCTTGGGGGCAGTTCAAAGGAGCTTTTGAAGAACAATATATACCATCTATATAAATACCTCGGTTATACCAAGAGTTTATGGATTTGAAGCAGGAAGGCAAGTCATTTGAAGAGTATGTGAATATATTCAACGAATTATCTCATTTCGGGTTAGTTAATTAACTCATCGTTGAAAAAGAACGAGAAATTCATTGAAGGAATAGAAAAAGAAATGCCGAAAGTAGATGACTACGCATGTAAAGAAATCTTTTTTGGATTTGGTGGACATGGGATACCGTTATGCAATTTGGGAAAAGCAAGATGCAACAGAAAAGAAAAGAGGGAATTGTAGTATAACTGAAAGAAGAGAAAGTCTATGAGAAATAAAGGGCAGAACAAGTCAAGGGATTCATTTGAAGGAGGTGACTTGTTACAATTGTCAAGATAAAGGTCATTATGCAAAGAAGTGCCAAAAACCAAAGAAACAGAGGAAGCAAGGTCAAGGCCAAGGAGCTAGGGAATGTTATAACTTCATAAGCCTAGACATTTGAAAAGGAACTACCCTCTAATGAAGGCTGTAGATGCGGCCAAAGTTTATGCTTTTAGGATGAGCCTTCAAAGGGAAAGAAAGGAAAGGGAGTGTTAGAAGGTAAAATCCTTATCTATGTTAGATAAGTTACAGTTTGAATTTGATACTTTGCATAGTTTTAGAAATTTAGATGGATTGAAATTTAAACCGAAATTTGTTTGGTGGCTAGTTAAAACCAAAGTTAGGAATCTTATCTATGATAAAAGCATTTGCAGATAATTTGAGGAAGATGATTGTTTAAGATTTACCTAATTCTGAATTAAGTATGTCTTAAGGTAAAGGAAGAACTACCGAAAAGGATTAATACGACTTAGCTGTTCGAGAAAAGAACTAGCAGCAATATTGATTAATGGATTATAAAGTTTTTAGGTGATTTAGGTTTATTTCTACCTTAAGTTTTCATTCAAATTTCAGGGGCAAAATTTCTTTTAAGTTGGGGAGAATGTAACAACTCAGGTTTTTGTGAGATTAAAAATCAGTATTTCGAATTTATAAATAAACGATATGAATTTAAATTGTGTTTGATATTTAATTTTATATTTGGATAATAAATAATTCATTTTAAACTACAAAATATGTTTAGGTAAATGTACCAACAAAATATCTGTATTTGTTTGATTATTGTGCTTGTTGAATTGGTTCCTATGTTAAGTAGTAACATAATATATTGTAACACAAATAAATGTAGCAAAATTATAACACAAATATGTGTCAGCAAAGTGTTGCAAGAAAAGAGAATTGTATGTGTTACCATGCATGTGAATGTAGCTCCTTAAGGAACAAATGTCCCATGCTTAAATTCCTAAGTACCCCTCTCTACTCCCTATAAAACCACACCCTCCTCTTCTCATTCCACTCACTTCTCCTCTCTTCTTCTTTCCCTCCTTCTCCCTATTTCCTCCGTTCTTCTTCCTCTCCATTTCGGCCATACTTCGCTCCCCTCCTCCTCCTTTACGCGCCACATCCATTCTCCTTTTCCTCCTCCTAACTCGACCATCACCCCCACCCAAGCTCCAACACCACATCCCCTCCACCACCTCTCGATCACCATCCAACCCCACACCTCCTCCACCTCCTATCAACCTCACCACCCACAGCCACCCCTCCTTTGCGCCACCTCCCCCTAGCTGAGAACCCCACTTTCATATATGAAAAAGAAAGGAAAAAAAATGGTGGAAAAAAAAATACGGTGTGTGGTTATGCTGTCTGAATCTACAATCAATGTCTCCAATCTAGGATCGGCTATGAAAGATAGACGGAGTGGAATCCTCGGTGAGAAACATTTTATATACACATATATAGTTAGTGTTACATAACTTAATTGATATATGTGTGATTTGGATGAATGGATGTTAATTTAGTACTAAATAATTGTTAAGCATTGATTACCGTAAAACTTATGCTATAGAAACGGTAATTGACATTGTTAATGGTTGTTATGGATGATTTTATGCTTCTTGTTGGTTGTTATTATTGTTGATATATTACTTTGCACATGCATACCCAAAATATTGATATTATACAGATATTGGTTAAGTCTCTTCGTAAACGTATAATATAAATGAATATTATATTCGATTAACTAAGACGAGAAAATAAAGGTTGAAATTTTATATCTGAAACCGAGAAGAAATGAAATTAAAGTTTGTATAAACAACTTTTGAAAAGGTAGAAATGAATTCAAAAAAGGTTTTGATATAATATGGCTTGATTAATTTCTAAATCAATCTGAAATTATAATTTTAAGAAATTGAATTTAGTTAAGTATATAACTGATAATTTAAACTCAAAATGATTATTCCGATAGGTTTATGTAATGTTTAATTTGATTTTGCAAAGTTTTAATTTCAAAAGATTAAATTGTTGAAAAATTATAATATTATCATTCAATTATGATAAATAATTGATTTTGAAGTTAAAATTTAAAAATAATGTTTTTAAATAATTTTTTATATGTTTTTAAAGGTTTATAAACATATTCGAAGTGAAGCGGATGAACCTTAGTCCGAAGTTATAATATAGTTAGAATAGAGCTAGTTGCGCAACGACAGTTCATGAATTTTGACTATAAACTTCAAATAGTTATACCAGATACAATTTAAATCGGATTTTCACAAAACAAAAAACATTTTTTTTCAAATGATAATAGTTTTCAAATGGAAAAGGAAATTTGAAATTTTGATTGAATTGATTTGTAGTTATGTCCAAATCAAGCTTTAAATAAAATCGTGGTTTTGCAGTTTGGTGGCCGAAATTGGAAACTATTATAAATTGCTTTATAAAATTTGTTAAAAATATGGAAAATTTATAATAAATCATAATAAATGATTTTAAAGTGATTTGGTTAAGAAATATGAAGTTTTGAATAGTAATTTGGAATTTGAGTTTTAGCTGGGTATTGTTAATACTATATGGTGGAAATATAACTGAAATTAAAGTTTTTGATTAAGAATCAAATTGGATTTGGATGAAATGATCTGTATATATTAATTCTGTAGTTAGAAATCGGACTATTCGAGAATTTAAAAGGTGGATATACCATTATTCCGCTTATGATATATGTTGAATATAAGAGTTGATATTGAATATGAGCTAATATGATTTCTATCTAAATCTTACATTTAATATCAACTATTTTTGGGTTGTTGAGGATGATATCTTTAATAATGTCATCCTTAACCAACAAGTTTTAAGTTACTTGGTTTATCAAAGATATAAAGAAGATTAATTAAGATGTAATGAGATTAGTTATCTTAGGTTAAGGATATGTTTTGAACGAGAAGTTTATGGTTGATTAATCTTTTGATTAATATTTTTAAGTGTTAACTCCAAAAATGGTGATAACACCTGATTAATTACGAAAGTAGGAAAATAAATGAAAACAGGAAAGAAATAGAAAGTAGAGAAAGAAGAACACAATTTTATAGTGGTTTAGCCTGAGATATGGCCTACATCCACTTTGAACAATTTTATTATGATCCTTGCTATGCAAAATACAATATACTATGGATGACTACAAAGTTCCTCAAAGTAGAGATTAGTAGATAATCACTAGTACTATTGGTTATCGAAGAATCATGATAACCAGCCTAGGTGATCGAGATTTGCTATCTCTGGAGAATAAGCTTTACTGTAGGAGAAAAGTAATGGCTACTGGAGATGAATATCTATCGTGGCAGAGCTTTGGTAAAGCAAGGAAATCAATCCCCTTCTAGGTTGGAGCATAGGGGATATTTAAAGTTGTTTCAGATGAAGTTGGGCTATATCCATATGTAGAAGGTCTCGAACTCACCCACCAAATTGATTGACAAAATACATTAACTGTATGGATCGGTATCGGTGCAGGATGGACCGGTGTCGGTCCATAGAGTTAGTGTATTTTGTACTTTTGACTTCTTGAATGTGATCTACATGTCTAGTTTAGTCTTTGGGTGCAATTTGGTGCACTCTGGACCTGGTTTGGTGCTGTGTCGAGCTTTAACCCTTTATCATCTTGGCTTTTCATTTTAGTCCATTGAGTGATGACATGTTGGATTGGCTTGATTTTTGGCACATAGCCTCCAGACAATGTCATAAAGATATGGTATGATTCGCATTCCCATTTGGGCAAAAACTATGGATCAGTACTGGTCCACCATGGACCGACACTAGTCCATTTACTTAGCATTTTTGGATTTGAAACTTTTACAGGTGCTTCGTCTTTTTCCTTTAGTACCTTTTGTGAAGTTTCATCTATTTCCAAGTGTAACACCCCATAATTTTTACAACATTAAAATGGATAAATTAAATAATAATTAATCCAATATTCAGAATCAAGGGAAATGGACTGCGCCATTGCGTCCGTCTCGAAATTCTGGTCAAGATAGACATTTGGTTTGCGTAAAACGAACAACGTATAATGAAGTTATGAGGGTTTGAAGTTTGCATACACGCAAAAGAATTTTATAAAAATATATATATATTTAAATCAGAAATCAGAAAAACCATTCAAAAATCAAAAGAAAAGAGGCGGAGTCGACCCCTCATGGGGGTGTCGACCCCAGGGTTGACCCCACAAGGGGGTGTTGACCAACGGGTCGACCCCACAAGGTGGCAGTCAAATTCTGGGGGATGGTAGCTATATGTACGACTTCATTTTCAGGTTTTCTCACACTGAAAATCAATCGAGGCCTAAGTGCTGCTGGTGCCTGGACTGAATCAAAACTCTTTCTTCTTCTGCAATCAAATTTAGAGACTCAAGTGTAGATCTGAGATTCATCAACTGCTTTTCTCCTTCTGTTATTCTAGATCCGAACATGGTGAGTTTCAAGTTGCTTTTAGATTTAAATAAATAAATAGTAAACATGATAGGACAATAATTTGGATATGTGCATGTTAATCCTTGAATCATATCAGATCTATTATAATTTCTAAACCCATGACATTTTGAATTATCTATGACTTGGATCTTAGCCTTTATCAAGTTAGATTTACTTTTGATTATGGATCTAATTTATTATTTTGATCACCTTGTACCTATCATGTTGTGGTTTGTTTGGATTTGTCATTAGCTGGACATCTAAACCCTTATTTAGATCTAATCATGCCTATTATGACATCCCTACTATGTTAGAACCTGTTTTATTTTCATAAGTTCACCGATCTGTGCTTATATGTCCACCTTATCATTATGCCGTCATATGCTTATGTCAGTTTTGTTAGAATAATTATTTCTATCATCTTCCCTTCACCCTTTCCATTTTATTTTATATAGCAAGGCTACTTTGAGCCTAGGCATGTCGCTAAATTGTGTGAATGCGTTAGTTTGGGAACGAGGGGAAAACATTGAAATTGGGCATAACCTGTAAATTGGGAATTTGGGCATAATTGGTAAATGGGGAATTTGGTATAATTTGAATAATGTATAGGTATATGAATTTGGACATATAATTCACTATGAACATATTTGGGAAAAGGGGGCATGAAACCTATAACCTATAACGACATAGGTGAAAATTGGCTAATAACGAAATGCCTAGGATTACAGTAATTAGAAACTGTAAATGCGCCTACGATACGAGGTTAGATTACACTTGCGATAGAAGTCTTCCCGGAACCGCCCGACATATCTGACGACCACAAGCTGTGAATCTAATGTGAGAGATCTAGGTGCACAAATACAAGACATGCCACGACACGAGTTAAGCCCGATTTGTGGAATAAGTTTGCCTGGACCCGCCCGGCATGTCCAACATCCACAAATGGTAGGCTTAATGTAGGAGGTCTAGCATACTGTAACCATAAATGGAACATGGCAATAACTTTGAATGCTTAACCTAGTTGAACCTATAGGGAATTGTATGAATATAAACTTAAGGTGGGGTTAAGTAAAATTGGTGGAATAGTGGGTAGGTTAAGAAAATCTGAGGGGATTGGTAATATTTACATATAAGCCCACAAACTTAACCTAATAGGGTTATGTAATTAACGACACCTAGTTGTATACATAACCGATGGAAATATTAAAGTTATGTAATTAAAGACACCTTTTTAGGGTAAGCATAACTTGTAGAAATGATAAGATTGTGTAATTAAAGACACCTAGTGGTATACATAATCGATGGAAATCCTAGTGGGGATACAAGACAAGGGGGAGAGCTTGTATCATATTGTTTGGAACCCATTTCAGTCAGTAACCCTTAATAGGTATCAAACGAGTACTCCGAACTAGGTCGGAGTTGGGGCACGCTTACTGGGCTGAATGTAAGAGATCCATATGAGAATGACGGTGTGGATGGCACAAACTGACTGGGCTCATGTGCGTGCATGGGCTGGGTAGAGCGAGCTAAGATGACTGTGACACCTGTAGATATGGCTATGCATATCAGTGAAGGGTTGCCACTATAGGATGTGATACATCCTATGGTCGGACCGGCACAGAGTATCTACGCGGGGTAGGGAGCCGATCGATTAGGGTAGTGGTTAGGATACATCTGGACGTATGCCTAAGTCTATCATCGTACAGTTGTTGGGATCATCTCATTCTGGTGATACTATTATTAGTGCAGAGAATCATAGAATCTTTAGTGAAGTATGTACACTCTATCATGTTTTCCTTGTCATACTTACCTTTTCTGGTATGCATGTCATTCTACTTTTACTTATTTACTTGGTAAAAGTAACTGGAGACTTTATGTCTGGCCCTTTTTGTTTTCTTCCATTTTCCCTTCCCCAGGTTCGCAGGGTGGAAATTCTCAGGCTTAGTCAGGACTAAGTTATCGTCTTGCTCAGAGCTACTTTCAAAGTATAGCTCAAATTCTTGTCTCTACTATGGTTTTGTCTCTTTTTGGGGAATTATGCTTTTTATGTATTTATGTACTCTGCTGGTACAAGACAGAAGTTATATTGTTGTAATAGCTTTTATGTATTTTCAGACTCATGATATTTTGGACCACGATGTTATGAATTATGTTTTAAATAAAATTTGAAATTCCGCTGCTATCTTTTATATCTGTCTTGTAATATTCTATGTCTGTTTACCTATAACGCTTCACGAAACTTAATGCATACCCTTAACGAGTGACATTAATGGACGTGGGGTGTCACACTTGTTATCAGAGCTGAAGGTTACCAGATTAGATAAAAGTTTTTGAAAACTATTTTCAAAAAGGTTTTAAAAGAAAGCATTTTTCAAAAAGAAAAGTCTATTTTGAAAAACATATTCCTCAAAGCCATATGTTATATCCTTCGATCTTTTTTAAAATCTCTTTCCTTTTTGTTCCAGCATGACTGGGGAACCTAACATTCCAGAGGGCGTTACGATAGTTGGCTGGTTCTGTAGGTATCTAGAGGCCACGACGCCTGCCGAAGGCCGAGGAAACATTCCTCCCTCAGCTGCACCCGTCGTTCCTCCTCCTCCTCCAAGAGCTGATAATTTCGCTAAGATCTGCAAAGATTTCTATGCCATGGGAGGGAAGCCATTCCGTGGAACTGAAACATTCGTAGAGGAAAGGAATTGGCTCAAGGAGACCGAGGACTTGTTTATAATCTTTGAAGTGGAAGATCAGAGGAAGATTCAGTTAGCTGCCTGACTACTGAAAGATGAAGCTTCATTTTCGTGGAAAGTCAACCAAGATGGACGTCCGGTGGAGATGTGGGATGATTTTAGGATGAGTTTTGTAATGAAGTTTCATTCCTAAGCTGAGAAAAACATGCAAATGGAGAGGTTCTTGGCGCTCAAACAAGGAAACATGGTTGTCAAAGAATATGTGAACAAGGTCAACTAGCTAGCAAGATTTGGATTGGAATTGGTAAATACTCCATATAAGAAAACTTTGCGGTTCGCTAAAGGGCTGAATGAATCCCTCCATAGGTTAGCTATGTCCCACATCCCAATGGGAGCGACTTTTGAAAGGCTTGTTGATATGGCCCGGATGCATGAGGAAGACAAGGGAGAAAAGAAGGAATTAAAAGCTGAGGAAACAACGCAAAAAAAGAAAGTATGCCCTAAGAAAGGACAGCAGTAACAACAACAACAATAGAAGAAAGGAAAAAAGAATGACAAGGCTAGGGATAAGAGGAAATGTCACAGTTGTGGACGAGAAGGTCGCTTGGTGAAGGATTTCAAAAGAAGGAAGAATACTTGCTTCAATTGTGGAGAGGTTGGACACTTTGCTAGGGAGTGCCCGAAGAAACAGGGACCACAGGGACAAGGCTAGAGGGAAGGAGTTTCTAGAGGGCAGGTGCATGCTCTCGCGATCAGTGCTCCGGATAGAGGTAGGAAAATTTCCATGGAAGGTTTGATTTCTCTTTCAAGTCATCCAATTAGAACTCTTTTTGTTATGGCGCTTCACATTCATTTATATCTAGTTCTGTAGTTGAATCTCTGCACTTAAATACTAGTATGGTAGTGATTCCGTAGTTGTCTCAAACCCCATTGGTGGTTCAGCTCATTTATCTATGATTTTTCGGGGCTTAAGAATATCTGTGGTAGGCGTCGAACTTGAATGCGACACATATGTGCTTGGTTTTATGGGCTATGGGTTGATTATAGGAATGGATTGTATAACCATATATGGTGCCATTCTAGATTGTGAGAGGAGGGTCGTTAGGCTTCTGACCTATCATGGGAGGACTCTCGAGATATTTTGTGACCCACAAGGGTCTATTGTGCTTAGTTTCCCAGAGTCTCTTGATGCATCTATCGATGATCTGCAATCCGTTCCAGTAGTCCGAGATTATTCTGATGTCTTTGATGAGGTTCGGGGTTTACCTCCAAGGCGCGAGATAGATTTTCGCATATATTTGGTAGATAATGCAAAGCCAGTTGCATTACCTGTGCTCCATATGGCTCGAAGGGAAAGGAGGGAGCTTAGCAAGCAAGTATGGGAGCTACTTGAGAAAGGGTTTATCATGCGAAGCATATCCGAGTTGGGTGCTCTAGTAGTATTCGCGACTAAGGCGGATGGTTCGCTTCGCTTGTATGTGGAGTATGGAGAGTTCAATAAGCTCACCAAGAAGAACATGCACCCACTTCCGAGGATAGATGACTTGTCCTACCAGCTTGTAGGTGCCTCGGTATTTTCTCAGTTAGACTTGGCCACGGGATTTCATCAGTTGAGGTTGGTTGAGGACAGTATAGATAAGACTGCTTTTAGGACTCTAGATGGTTTCTTTGAATGGCTCGTAATGCCTTTTGGGTTGACGAATGCACCCTCTTATTTTGTTGATCAGATAAGTAGGGTGTTTCGGGAGTTTCTAAATAAATTCGTTGTGGTCTTTGTTGATGATATCTTGATCTTCTCAAAAAGCGAAGAAGAGCATGCCCAACATTTGATGGAAGTTTTGAAAACTCTCTGTGTGCATCACCTTAAGGCAAAATTCTCCAAATGCCACTTTAGGAGAAAGGAGGTGAGATTCCTAGGGCATGTAGTTTCTAAAGAAGCGATAGCAGTAGATCCCACAAAGGTGGTTGCAGTTCAAGACTGGCAGATCCCAAAGAATGCAATAGAGGTGAGAAGCTTTTTGGGTTTAGCAGGCTATTATAGGAAGTTCATTAAGGACTTCACAAAGCACCAGGATGATGAAGAAGAACTTGGCATTTTCGTGGGATATAGATTGTGATGTTGCTTTCCAACGACTGAAGAGGGCTCTGACAACATCCCCAGTCTTGACCTTGCCCGATGGGAATAAAGTGTTTACAGTGTACATCGGTGCATGTGGTATAGGGCTTGGTGCGATTCTAATGCAAGAAGGAAGGGTAGTATGTTATGTAGGAAGACAACTAAGAGTCCATGAGAAGAACTACCCAACCCATGATTTAGAGCTAGCTTCCATAGTATTCACGCTTAAGATGTGGCGTCATTATTTGCTTGGAGAAAAGTTCGAGTTGTACACTGATCATAAATCTCTCAAGTACTTGTTTTCGCAAAAAGATCTTAATTTGAGGCAGCAAAGATGGATGGAGTTCTTAGCATCCTATGACTTTGAGATTGCTTATACCCCTGTAAAGGGCAATGTGGTGGCAGATGCACTGAGTAGATAGAGGATGACTTTAAGTCCTCTATTTTATGGAAAGGAAAAGTTTGGAGTTCATATCGACTTTTGATTTTAGACCCTCTACCGAGTTATTGACTGGTTTGTTTGCATCACTAGAGATTCGACCTACTCTTACGGATCATATAGGAGCTTTGCAGTGAGATGATCCACAGATTTCAGACATCTTGGATAGGCTCAGTAAAGGGGAGACTTCTAGTCACCTCAATAGATATTCCACTGATAATAAAGGGTGGTTACGACCAGATGGGTGGCTTTGTGTTCCTCAATCTGGAAGTTTGCTAAAGGAAGTCCTAGAAGATGCCCATCATTCTAAAATGACTATTCATCCAGGCGGTGATAAGATGTATAGGGACATGAAGAGGATTTTCTTTTGGGCTGGGATAAAAGATGTGGCAGAATTTGTTTCTCAATGTTTGGTTTGTCAGCAAGTCAAAGCTGAACAAAGGAAGCGCGGTGGTTTACTTCATCCTTTGGAGGTTCCATAGTGGAACTAGGAGAGCGTCTCTACGGATTTCATAGATGGTTTTCCTAGATCAAAGAAAGGCAACACCAGTACTTGGGTGGTGGTAGATAAAGTAAAAAGAAGGAAGCTTGGTTGGTAGCAATTTATGTTCATGAGATAGTCTGTCTTCATGGAGTACATTCTAGCATCTAAGCGATCGTGACCTCATCTTCACTAGTGAGTTTTGGAGGAGTTTGCAAGAAGCATTAGGTACACAGTTACGTTTGAGCACCTCTTATCATCCTCAGACTGATGTTCAGACGGAGAGGGTGAACAGAGTTTTATAAGATCTCTTAAGGCTGTGTATCCTAGATTTAGGAGGGACTTAGGAAGAGCATCTTCCTTTACTAGGGTTTGCCTATAACAACAGTTATCAAGCTAGCATTGTCATAGCACCCTTCGAAGCATTGTACGGACGACCCTGTAGATCACCAACTTGTTGGTGGGAATCTATAGAAAGGCTATTGCTTGGACAAGATATGGTTAGAGAAATGTCCGAGAAGATTGATCTTATTAGACGACGAATGAAGACCGCTCAAGATAGGCAGAAATCCTACGTAGACAAGAGAAGGGCTAACATTGAATTTGAAGTAGGAGACATGGTTTTCATTAAAGTGTCACCTTTGAGAAATGTGGTTCGCTTCGGATATGTAGGGAAGTTAGCGCCAAGATTCGTAGGGCCATTTCCCATAACATAAAGGATTGGCCAAATGGCTTATAGATTAATGCTGCCAGAGAGACTATCCGGCATTCACGACATTCTCCACGTTTCTCATTTGCGGAAGTGCTTGCATGATACAGAAGAAATAGTTAAGCCAAGTATATTGGAATATGAAGAGATGGAACGAGAGGTGTCAGTCAGACGAGTTCCTACCCGTACTTGGATCAGAAGTTAAGAAGCTACGTAATAAAGAAATCAAGTTGGTGAAGATTCAGTGGGGAAATAACCCAAAGGATGCAACTTAGGAGACCGAAGACAAGATTCATGCTTCATATCCTTTTCTTTTCGAGGGTATGATCTTAACTTCCTTTTTCCAAAGCTTTTGTTTATGCTTGTTTCTATCATTTAATAATGTCCTACCGATAGAATCCTTGACCTTTAGGTAGGAATCCCATGGATGTAAATATGTGTTTGAGACATGTTATGTTTGGTGGATGCAAGTGGATGCAAGTGGTTGCTAGTGGTTGCTCGTGGATGCATATACACACACATTAGGCACTAGATCAGCTCAATCACTCTCATATTTCATATTGATGTGTGTGCATTTTCTTTTCTTTTAATATATGAAAATGGATGTATCATCATATGAATGTTGCATTTGGACGAATGATTGTGCATGCATATAGAACTTACATGTTATAATAGGATTATTTGCAAACATGTTGGATACATGGCACTAATATACATTGCATTAAGGAGGTCGACCAAATCAGTAGACCGCTTAATCTTCGCATTAGTATTGGGACATATACACACACTTTTGCATATGTTCATATAAGCATTAGAAGTCTTTGAGGACAATGGATGCCTTGAGTGGTGGATAAGTAGATGGATGTGGATGGTAGGATATACATTCTTCTTAACTTGGAGATTTTGGGGACGAAATCCTTTGAGTAGGGGAGAATCTAACATCCTGTAATTTTAACAACACTAAAAATGGTCAAGGTAGACATTTGGTTTTCATAAAACGGACACCGTGTGAAGAAGTTATGAGGGTTTGAAGTTTGTATACCTGTAGAAGAATTATATATATAATATTTAATCAAAAATCAGAAAAATCGTTCAAAAATCAAAATAAAAGAGGAGGTAGAATTTCCGCCCCAAGGGAGCCGACCCCTTAGGGGGGGTGTCGACCCCTCAAGGGGGTGTCGACCCATGGGTCGATCCCTCAGGACCGAGGTGGCAGTCGAATTCTGGGGGCTGGCAGCTATATATACGACTTCATTTTCTGGTTTTCTCACACTGAAAATCAATGGAGCCCTGCATGTTGTTGGTGCCTGGACTAAATCAAAAGTCTTTCTTCTTCTGCAATCAAATTTAGAGACTCAAGTGTAGATCTGAGATTCATCAACTACTTTTCTCATTCTATTATTCTAGATCCGAACACTATGAGTTTCAAGTTGCTTTTAGATTTAAATAAATAAATAGTAAACATGATATGACTATAATTTGGATCTGTGCATGTTAATCCCTGAATCATATCAGATCTATTGCAATTTCTGAACCCATGATATTCTGAATTATCTATGACTTGGATCTCATCCTTTATCAAGTTAGATTTAATTTTGATTATGGATTTAATTTATTATTTAGATCACCTTGTACCTATCATGTTGTGGTTTGTTTGGATTTGTCATTAGTTGGACATCTAAACCCTTATTTAGATATAATCATGCCTATTATGACATCCCTACTATGTTAAAACATGTTTTATTATCATAAGTTCATCGATCTGTGCTTATATGTCCACCTTATCATTATGCCATCATATGCTTATGTAAGTTTTGTTAGAATAAATATTTCTATCATCTTCCAATCACCCTTTCCCTTTTATTTTATATAGGAAGGCTACTTCGAGCCTAGGCATGTCGCCAAATTGTGCGAATGCGTTAGTTTTGGGAACGAGGGGAAAAATATTGAAATTGGGTACAACCCGTAAATTGGGAATTTGGGCATAATTGGTAAATGGGGAATTCGACATAATTTGAATAATGTATAGGTATATGAATTTTGAAATATAATTCACTAAGAACAGACTTGGGAAAAAGGGGCATGAAACCTTTAACCTATAACGACATAGGTGAAAATTGGCCAATAACGAAATGCCTAGGATTACAGTAATTAGAAATTGTAACTATGCCTACGACACGAGATTAGATTACACTAGTGGTGGAAGTCTGCCCGAAACCGCCCGGCATATCCAGCGAACACAAGTGGTGAATCTAATGTGAGAGGTCTAGGTGCATAGATACGAGACATGCTAAGACACGAGGTTAAGCCCGATTTATAGAATAAGTTTTCCCGGACCCGCCCGGCATGTCCGGCATCCACAAATGGTAGGCTTAATGTGGGAGGTCTAGCATACAATAACCATAAATGGAATATGGTAGTAAACTTTAAATGCTTAACCTTGTTGAACCCATAGAGAATTTATGAATATAAACTTAATTTAGGGTTAAGTAAACTTGATGGAACAGTGGGTGGGTTAAGTAAATCTGAGGGGATGGGTAATATTTACATACAGGCCAACAAAATTATCCTAATAGGGTTATGTAATTAAAGACACCTAGTGGTATACATAACCGATGGAAATATTAGAGTTATGTAATTAAAGACACCTTTTTAGGGTAAGCATAACTTGTAGAAATGATAGGGTTGTGTAATTAAAGAAACCTAGTGGTATACATAACCAATGGAAATACTAGTGGGATACCAGACAAGGGGAGAGCCTGTATCATATTGTGTGGGACCCGTTTTAGTTAGTTACCCTTAATAGGTATCAAACGAGTACTCCGAACTAGGTTGAAGTTGGGGCACGCTTACTGGGTTGAATGTAAGAGATCCAAATGAGGAGGATTGCGTGGGCGGCGCAAACCGACCGGGGACATGTGCGTGCATGGGCCGGGTAGAGGGGGCTAAGACGACTGTGACCTTTGTGATATGGTTGTGCATATCAGCGAAGGGTTGCCACTATAGAATGTGGTACGTCCTATGGTGCGGCTAGCACAGAGTATCAACGTGGAGTAGGGAGTTGATCGATTAGGGTAGTGGTTTGGATACATCTGGACGTATGCCTAAGTCTACCATCGTATAGTTGTTGATGTCATCTCATTCTGGTGATACTAGCATTAGTGCAGAGAATCATAGAATCTTTAGTGAAGTATGTACACTCTATCATGTTTTCCTTGTCATACTTACCTTTTATGGTGCTATCTTTCTTATCCACCTTATATGCCTATCATGCTACTTTTACTTATTTACTTGCTAGAAGTAATTGGACTCGCCAGACTTTATGTCTGGCCCTTTTTGTTTTCTTCTGTCCCCCCTTCCCCCAGGTTCGCAGGGTGGAAATTCTCAGGCTTAGTTAGGACTAAGTTATCGTCTTTCTTGGGCTGCTTTCGAAGTATAGCTCAAATTCTTATCTCTACTATGGCTTTGTCTCTTTTTGGGGAATTATGCTTTTTATGTATTTATGTACTCTGATGGTACAAGACAGAAGTTATATTATTGTAATAGCTTTTATGTAGTTTTAGAGTCATGGTATTTTGCACCACGATGTTATGAATTATGTTTTAAACAAAATTTGAAATTCCGCTGCTATCTTTTATATCTATCTTGTAATATTCTATGTCTGTTTACCTATAATGCTTCACGAAACTTAATGCATTCCCTTAATGACTGACATTAACGGACGTGGGGTGTCACACCAAGGCTATACAATTTTGTTCTTTACTTTAATTATACGCATATAGTTCCTTGGTTCACGTCCGGGTTAACATTTGCCCTCCTGAGTACATTCGTGTGGTAAACATGATTTTCTAGGTATGTTGAATGTTCATACTTCACAAAGAAGCTAATCGGAGCCGAAACATCGCTTTCTTAAGAGGAGATTGTTTGTCCAGAGATTGTCACTTGGTGTCACTGCATAATCATTTGGGTTTGCATCGTGATGAGCCCTCTTATTTCGAAATTCCCACTATGGGCTAGGACATATGCACGCATGCTGCTGACAGAGGGGTGTCACCATTTTATTGAAATTTAATGGATCAGTACCGGTCCACGGGCGATGTACCGGTATTTGTCCTCATACTTAGCATATATTTTTCTGCTTTTTCTCCTTTCTTCATGTACAATATTCTCCCCTTATCTTATTATTCTTGTTCCATAGAACCTAAGGCTCCAATCCACCAAATTTGAGCCTATTGTTGACTAGCCAGTGCCAACGCCGATCATTAGGGCCTCTCAGCTCCGTCACTTACCTGCTGCTCTTTCCCTCCGCCTGAATCCAACCTAATTCATTCAAATTTTGGAATAAGCCCTATTCGAATTCAAACCTGCTTCTACTTCCTCTAATTTCCATGTAATTGAGTGCTTTCAACCCACTTATTATATCCTAGGTGTTGATTTCCCGGTATTTTGTCAAGTCATAAATATTATGTTGTAGATTTGTTTTTCAGATTACTTGGGTCATGTGAGCTGATTTGAGTGTACATTTTGGGTTTGGAATGAGATTTTACATAATGAGGCAGTGTGCACATGAACTTTTAACTCGAGCGACTTTAACGAATGATTTGAAAAAATGAACCAATCAAATGAGTTTCCTCAAATTTAAATTTCCCATCTTGATTTTTTTCATTTAACAAAATTAATTTTTCTGCACAAATGCATTTGACTTGTAGATATACTAACCTTTTCAATCGGGTCATAGATCCATATCTTTCCCAAACGCATAATCGTTGTTCTATGTAACAACCCGAATTTTTATAACATGTTAAAAACAAGAAATCAGGGCAGAATTAAATTATAGGTTAAGAATCAATGGGAACGGGTTATGCCATTGCGTTTGTCTCGAAATTCTGCTTGAAAACGAGTCCGAAATTTCGTAAATTGGAGTCCGTATGACCAAGTTATGGCCCATAGAAGATTTCAAAAAATTCAAAATTTAGCCCGAAATTCAAATTCAGCCACAAACAGAACTAGGCGGGAAAATTTCCCGCCCAGCCCCAGGTCGACTGGGGAGTCGACCTGCCCAGCCCCAGGTCGACTGCCCAGTCGACTTGGGTGTCGACCTAGGGGTCGACTTCCCTGGTCGGCCATGTTGGCTTGGTGCACCTGTTTGCTCCTTTGGGTCTGTTCAGTTGGCCTGTGACGGATTTTGAGGGTTCAGATCTAAACTAGGGTTAATCCTATGGCCTAAACTTGTCTCTACTCCTATAAAAACATCCTAAGACCTAGCCTAAACCACCACAAATCATCCTAACAACTAAATTCTGCCAAAATGCTCCCTAATCATGGCCTCCATCTTCATCTTGAGAGCTTCTAAGGCAAAGGAGCAATCTTTCTTCATCAAATCAAAGGAGCTACTTATTTCTCAAGGCTTTGTGTGGAGCTTATTATTGTTTGGAGATTTCTAGTGTTGCTACATCATTCCTAGAGCTTCTACAACGTCTCTATCTTGTTCTATTTTGTTCTAGTTCTCATAGCCACGCTTTGTAAGCCCCACTCTACTCTTAGATTTAAACTATGAAATTAATATGAACATGTAGCAAGTTGAAATGGGATTTTTGTGTAATACTTGTCTTAGGTCTATCATTGTATGCATAGATCCATTCATGACTCTTTTGATCTATGATTGTGGAACTATCATGAACCTAGTACCGTTCACCTTAATTTTTGGGTAGAAAGCTATGAGCTTTATTTGGGGATTATGCATAATGCAACATAGAACCCCTCATAACCTTGATGTTAACTTGTTTATGATGTTGAACTACATGCTAGTCACAAGTTTGTCACTCTATGTCAACTATTACCATGTTATCACCCTATTTGCTAAGTTTGATGTCATACATGTTTTGGGGCCAATAATCCTATACGCTAGTTGTGATGAACACCTTTGCCTCAAATATCATCATGTTTAACTTATGGCCAACTTTACCACCTTATGCCCATCTTTGTCATATTGTTATGTTCCCCTTCTTGATCTATTTGTATTGATGCGAATTTACGTGCGATAGGAATACGTTATGGGTAGTTAGGCGAACTTGAAATGACATGAAAAACATGACTTGAAATGTGACATGAAAATTGATTATGCTTGGAAACTTGAATGTGGTCATGACATGTAGAAAACCATAAAGTGGCCAACTCGAGGTTGGGTTGAGTTTGTAGCGTAAATCTGCCCGGAACCGCCCGGCAAATCCAGTGGCTAAAAACAATAGAACCCAATGTGAGTAGTTGGTCATATCGCGCTTGAAACCCGAGGTTAGACTAGGTTGTGGTGTAAGTCTGCCCGGACCCGCCCGGCACATCCAGTAACCACAACAAAGTCTAATGTGAGAGGTTGGGCGCATTAAGTTAATTAATGCCACATGATAGGGTTAAGTCATGAACCACTTGGATACACTTAACCAATTTGATACATGATTGGATAGGGTTAACCACACTTAACCCATTAGAAACCCTAGTTACGTGGTCCTTTTCAGCAGTAACCCTCTTAGATGTATCACGATACCCTAGGTACTAGGCTAGGGTGGGGCACGATTACTGGGCTGATTGTAAGCGACCAGAAAGACGGCTGAGTAGGTGCGCCAGTGTAGGTTCAGGTAGGCTATGGTCGTGCCCATAGTCCGGAGTTGAAAAAAAAAACAGACACGGGCACCAGTAGGTTTAGACTGTGCGTGCTTGATTTGTGTTAGTGGTTGGCACCCTAGGGCTTGATACACCCTAGGGTGGACCTAGCACAGTTGACTACATTCCGTGATTGGGCCTATTACACCGACACTCAACGAGTTAGGCTTATAGGGATCCGATCGACTAGACCGTATAGTTGGACCTTGGACTTGGGTCATCTCATGATATTGGGCCAAGGGATCATTTCTTGTTTATACTTGACATGGCTTAGAATACTAGTACTATTGGTGCAAAAACTAAATCTTGTATATGCGATGCCACACTTGATCTACCTTGTTATCTATTTATCATGCCAGTTAGTTACCATCTTTATATTTCATCTCAGTTTCTCATGTCTAGTTAACTTCATTAGTTTTTATACTAACAGTAGGTAGGACTTACCAGTCTTTATGACTGACCCTTTTTCTTTCGCCTCCTTTCTTCCGTTCCCCCCCCCCAGGTTCTTAGGGAGGGAACACTAGTGCTTAGCTTGGACATTTGGCTTGCTTTCTTGATAGCTCATGTACGGTTTGGACTTGATCTTGCTATGGCTTCACCACATCTATTTTGGGGATAGTTTACTTTATGTTATTTTCAGTTTATGTTTCTAGACTTGTAGTAGTTGGAAAATGATGACTAAGTATTTTGATGTAAGTTGACTTTGGTTTTGAAATGGTTAACTATGGTTTTTAAATTTCTACCGCTGCTTTACCTATTTATTTATCTATGTTCTGTCTTGTGATATCTCTGTGCATGTTTACCTAGACAACACACCTCCAAAGCTAGTGCAATCACTCATGAGTGGCCCTGGCGGAGGTGGGGTGTTACATTTGGTATCAGAGCCTGAGGTTTACTAGACCGGACAAAAGTTTTAAAAACCCTTTTGAAAAACTATTTTCAAAACCAATTAAGTATTTTTCCAAGGAAAGTCTAGTTTATTTTAAAAGGCTATTCCCCAAAAGCCATTAGCACTATCCTTTGTTTCTTCGTTCTAAATCTATCTTTTACTTCGTTTCAGTATGGCCGATAACTTTATCATCCCGGAGGGAATACCGGTACCTCTTTGGTTTAGGAGGTACATGGAGGCTAGGGCAAATGGAGCCGGCCCAGCAAACACTCCCACTCCTCCTCCCGTAGCTGAGGTTCCTCCTCCTCCTCCTCCACAGCATCCACAAGCGGATTTCACGAAGATTTGCAAAGACTTTAAGGCGATGGGTGGAAAGAATTTTGTTGGGACAGAGACTTTTGTTGAGGCAAGAAACTGGTTAAGGGAAACTGAAGACCTTTTTGCTATCTTTGATGTAGAAGATCGTAGGAAAGTTCTGTTGGCAGTATGGCTATTGAAAGAGGAAGCTGCTTATTGGTGGGAAGTCACCAACGCTACTAGGCCTATAGAGACTTGGGCCGACTTTAGGATGAGGTTTGGGCTTAAGTTACTATCATCTGCTGAAGAGAATCTGCAAATGGAGAGGTTTATATCTTTGAAGCAAGGGGACATGACCGTGAGGGAGTGTGTGAATAAGTTTAACCAGCTTGCTCGATTCGGTTTAGACATCGTTAACACACCACAGAAGAAGGCTCTACGCTTTGCTCGAGGATTGAATGAGCCATTGCAAAGTTTGGCCATGTCTCATATACCCATGGGGGGCACTTTTGAGAGCTTAGTGGATATGGCCTTGCTTCAAGGAGATGATAAGAATGGCAAGAAAGAAGTTAAGTTTAATGAGACTCAAACCAAGAAGGCGGACTCCAAGTGGGGAGGCAACCAGAACAACCAGAGCAACCAGAACAACAAGAACAACAAGGGTAACAAGGCCAACAACAACAAGGCAAGGGAGACAAGGAAGTGCAACTTCTGTGGGATCACTGGACACATAGCCAAAGATTGTAGGAAGAAGAAGAGGAAGTTGGGAGAATGCTTTCATTGCGGAGAGTCTGGGCACTACAGTAAGGATTGCTCAAAGAAGCAAGGATAGGGGCAAGGACAGACTCAGCGGGTGGGACCTTCTGGAGGGCAGATGCATGCTCTCAACACTACTCCAGCTCCGGACCGAGGTAGTATTTCTGTAGAAAGCCTTGTTTACATTTCTGGTTTTCCTGTTCGAACTTTATTTGATTCTGGCGCATCGCATACCTTTATTTCTTCTGACATTGTTGAAAGTTTGCACCTAAGTACTAGTCTGGTTGAGGATCCCGTTAGTGTTTCAAATCCAATTGGGGGTTCCGCCCATCTATCTATGATTTGTATGGATTTGAGGATTTCTATCTTGACCGTAGAATTCACATGTAATGCTTATGTTCTCGGGTTCATGGGATACGGGTTGATTTTGGGCATGGATTGTTTGTCCAGTTATGGAGCCATTCTCGATTGTGAGCATAGGGTAGTGAGGCTTATGACTCGCCTTGGCAATACCCTAGAGATTTCTTGTAACCTTATGGATCCCGTCATGTTATGTTATCTTGAATCCCTCGACTCGTCTATTAACAATCTTCAATCTGTAAGGGTGGTCCGAGAATATCCTGATGTCTTTGATGCGGTGAGGGGGTTACCCCCTAAACGCGAGATAGACTTCCGTATTTATCTTGTTGATAATGCCAAGCCAGTTTCATTGCCTGTTAGGCACATGGCCCCGCGAGAAAGAAGAGAGCTTAGCAAGCAAGTCAAGGAGTTGCTTGAGAAAAATTTCATTAGGCGAAGCATTTCTGAATGGGGTGCTCCTGTGGTATTCGCTACTAAGGAGGATGGTTCGCTTCGCCTATGTGTTGATTATCGTGAGTTAAACAAGCTGACAAAGAAGAATAGGCACCCGTTACCGAGGATTGATGATCTCTTTGACCAGCTTGTAGGTGCTTCTGTTTTCTCTCAACTCGATCTAGCCACCGGATTCCATCATCTTAGAGTGGCTGAGGATAGTATTGACAAGACTGCGTTTAGGACTCCAGATGGATTTTTTGAATGGCTCGTCATTCCGTTCGGTTTGACTAATGCACCCGCATACTTCGTTGATCTGATGAGTAGGGTGTTTAGGGAGTTCCTTAACAAGTTTGTGGTTGTCTTCGTGGATGATATTAGGATCTTCTCTAAGGACGAGGAAGAGCATGCTACACATCTCAAGGAGGTTATGGATACGCTTAGAGCTCATCGGTTAAAAGCCAAGTTCTCCAAATGCCATTTTGGAGAAGGGAAGTTCGGTTACTTGGGCATATAGTTTCTAAGCAAGGCATAGCTGTAGATCCCGCTAAAGTAGTGGCGGTACAAGACCGGAAAGTTCCGAAGAATGCAACTGAAGTAAGAAGCTTTCTCGGTCTGGTAGTATTTTATAGGAAGTTCATTAAGGACTTCGCTAAGATTTCAGCCCCTCTTACTAAGTTAACGAAGAAGAACATAGTCTTTGCATGGGACATAGAGTGTGAGCTTGCTTTTCAAAGGCTCAAGAAAGCCCTTACCACAGCTCCAGTTCTAGCATTACCCGATGGAGGGAAGTTGTTTACCGTGTACACCGATGCATGCGGCACGGGATTAGGCGCTGTCCTGATGCAAGAAGGGAGAGTGATATGCTTTGGGAGTAGGCAACTCAAAGTTCATGAGAAGAACTATCCCACTCATGATTTGGAGTTGGCGGCGATCGTCTTTGCACTCAAATCTTGGCGCCATTATCTTCTAGGTGAAAGGTTTGAGTTATATACTGATCACAAGTCGCTCAAGTACCTCTTTTCGCAGAAAGATTTGAATCTAAGGCAGCAGAGGTGGATGGAATTCTTGGCATCATATGACTTCGATATAGCTTATACCCCTGGCAAGGGTAATGTTGTGGCAGATGCGCTAGGTAGAAAAAGGTTGACTTTGAGTCCCTTGTTTGTTGAGATGAAGAGCCTAGAGTTCTTGGCAACCTTTGATTTTACACCTGCTGTTGAGTCGATGACTGGTTCGTTAGCATCCCTTGAGCTTAGACCTACACTTCTTGATCAAGTTGGGACCTCACAAAGGGAAGACCCGCAGATAGTCGAGATCATGGACAAGTTAATTCGTAGTGAGACGTCAAGTCACCTCGCTAGATATACTATTGATGACAAGGGGTGGCTAAGGCATGATGGAAGACTATGTGTCCCACAAGTGGGAGACTTAGTAAATAAAGTTCTTGAGGAGGCGCATCACTCGAGGATGACCATACATCCCGGAGGGGATAAGATGTACCGGGATATGAAGCGCATTTTCTTTTGGGTTGGGATGAAAAAGGATGTTGCAGAGTTTGTTTCTAGATGCATTGTTTGCCAACAAGTAAAGGCCGAGTCGAAGAAGCTCGGTGGGCTACTGCATCCATTGGAGGTCCCGCAATGGAAGTGGGAAAGTATCTCTATGGATTTTGTGGATGGATTGCCGAGATCAAGGAAGGGGAATACTAGCATATGGGTCATAGTGGATAGACTCACGATGAGCGCTCATTTCATTCCAGTGAAGAGTAAGAGGACCGCATCATGGCTAGCATCTGTTTATCTTCGAGAGATAGTGCGATTACATGGAGTTTCTGCTAGCATAGTTAGCGATCGTGACCCAATCTTCACTAGCCAATTTTGGAATAGTTTGCAAGAAGCGATGGGTACGCGATTGAATCTAAGTACAGCCTATCACCCACAGACGGATGGTCAGACCGAAAGGGTGAATAGGGTACTAGAAGATCTGTTGAGGCTATGCATTCTTGACTTTGGTGGCACTTGGGAAGACCACCTTCCTCTCGTAGAGTTTTCTTATAATAACAGCTACCAAGCAAGCATAGGGATGGCACCATTCAAAGCTTTGTATGGGAGGCCGTGCAAGTCACCAACATGTTGGTGGGAGACGACGGATAAGCTTACACTTGGGCTCGACATGATAAGGGACACATCCGAGAAGGTTGGATTGATTCGAAGGCGGATCAAAACGGCCCAAGACAGACAGAAATCCTATGCAGACAAGCGAAGGACAGACTTAGACTTTGAAGTTGGAGATACGGTCTTTGTGAAGGTTTCTCCCTTGCGAAATGTGGTTCGTTTTGGAGCAGTGGGAAAGCTAGCACCAAGGTTCGTAGGACCCTTCCCTATCATCGAGAAGATTGGGCAAATGGCCTATAAAGTGGAATTGCCCGAGAAGCTGGCTGGAGTGCACAATGTCTTTCATGTCTCGCATCTCCAAAAATGCCTACATGAATCAGCCGAAGTAGTTGAGCCTAGCATTCTTGAAGACGTGGAGGTAGAGAAAGAGGCAACCCTAAGGCGAGCTCCGATTCGTATCTTAGGAACAGAGATCAAGAAGCTGAGGAATCGAGAAGTCAAGTTAGTAAAGGTTCAGTGGAGTGAAGCCGATGAAGATGCAACTTGGGAAACCGAGGAGAAGATGCGTGGGCTTTATCCATTTCTTTTTGAGGGTACATTCTCAATCTCTTTTCCTAGTTAGCATATCTTTCTTTTGCTATCCATGTTTATTTCGTTGATCTTGTCATGAGAACCTTAGGTAGAAACCCTTTGGATGAAACATGCATTTGACACATGTTATGCTTGATGGTTGCAAATGGTTGCAAGTGTTTGCAATTGGTTACTTGTGGATGCATGATACACGTTAGGCACTAATATCGGCTCACACACTTTCATATTACATATGCATGAGTGTTTATGCTTATTCATGGAGGAAACTTGTTATGTTATCACATGGATGTTGCATATGGATGAATGTTATGTGCACTCATGTAGAGATTATAAATTATGTTAGGAATTTGCATACATTTGGAATCATTTCACTAACATATTCTGCATTAAGGAGGTTTACTGAGTCAGTAACCGCCTGATTTTCGCATTAGATAGGTGCGTATACACGCACTTTTTCATATGTTCATACAGCATTAGAAATCTTTTAAGGACAATGATTACTTGTGGATGATGTTTTGAGTAGATGGATGATGGATGGTAGGATACGTTCTTCCTAATTTGGAGATTTCGGGGACGAAATCCTTTAAGGTGGGGAGAATGTAACAACCCGAATTTTTATAACATGTTAAAAACAAGAAATCAGGGAAGAATTAAATTATAGGTTAAGAATCAATAGGAATGGGTTACGCCATCGCGTTCGTCTTGAAATTCTGCTTGAAAACGAGTCCGAAATTTCGTAAATCGGAGTCCGTATGACCAAGTTATGGCCCATAGAAGATTTCAGAAAATTCAAAATTCAGCCCCAAACAGAACTGGGCGGGAAAATTTCCCGCCCATCCCCAGGTCGACTGGGGAGTCGACCTGCCCAACCCAGGTCGACTTGGGTGTCGACCTGGGGGTCGACTTCCCTGGTCGGCCATGTTGGCTTGGTGCACCCGTTTGCTCCTTTGGGTCTGTTCAGTTGGCCTGTGACGGATTTTGAGGTTCAGATCTAAACTAGGGTTAATCCTATGGCCTAAACTTGTCTCTACTCCTATAAAAACACCCTAAGACCTAGCCTAAACCACCACAAATCATCCTAACAACTAAATTCTACCAAAATGCTCCCTAATCATGGCCTCCCTCTTCATCTTGAGAGCTTCTAAGGCAAAGGAGCAATCTTTCTTCATCAAATCAAAGGAGCTACTTATTTCTCAAGGCTTTGTGTGGAGCTTATTATTGTTTGGAGATTGCTAGTGTTGATACATCACTCCTAGAGCTTCTACAACGTCTCTATCTTGTTCTATTTTTATCTAGTTCTCATAGCCACGCTTTGTAAGCCCCACTCTACTCTTAGATTTAAACTATGAAATTAATATGAACATGTAGCAAGTTGAAATGGGATTTTTGTGTAATACTTGTCTTAGGTCTATCATTGTATGCATAGATCTATTCATTACTCTTTTGATCTATGATTGTGGAACTATCATGAACCTAGTACCGTTCACCTTGATTTTTGGGTAGAAAGCTATGAGCTTTATTTGGGGATTATGCATAATGCAACATAGAACCCCTCATAACCTTGATGTTAACTTGCCTATGATGTTGAACTACATGCTAGTCACAAGTTTATCACTCTATGTCAACTATTACCATGTTATCACCCTATTTGCTAAGTTTGATGTCATACATGTTCTGGGGCCAATAATCCTATATGCTAGTTGTGATGAACACCTTTGCCTCAAATATCATCATGTTTAACTTATGGCCAACTTTACCGCCTTATGTACATCTTTGTCATATTGTTATGTTCCCCTTCTTGACCTATTTGTATTGATGTGAATTTATGTGCGATGGGAATACGTTATGGGTAGTTAGGCGAAATTGAAATAACATGAAAAACATGACTTGAAATGTGACATGAAAATTGATTATGCTTGGAAACTTGAATGTGGTCATGACATGTAGAAAACCATAAAGTGGCCAACTCGAGGTTGGGTTGAGTTTGTAGCGTAAATCTGCTCGGAACCGCCCGGCAAATCCAGTGGCTAAAAACAATAGGACCCAATGTGAGTAGTTGGTCATATCGCGCTTGAAACCCGAGGTTAGACTAGGTTGTGATGTAAATCTGCCCGGACCCGCCCGGCACATCCAGTAACCACAACAAAGTCTAATGTGAGAGGTTGGGCGCATTAAGTTAATTAATGCCACATGATAGGGTTAAGTCACGAACCACTTGGATACACTTAACCAATTTGATACATGATTGGATAGGGTTAACCACAGTTAACCCGTTAGAAACCCTAGTTACGTGGTCCTTTTCAGCAGTAACCCTCTTAGATGTATCACGATACCCTAGGGACTAGGCTAGGGTAGGGCACGATTACTGCGCTGATTGTAAGCGACCAGAAAGACGGCTGAGTAGGTGAGCCAGTGTAGGTTCAGGCGGGCTATGGTCGTGCACATAGTCCGTAGTTGAAAAAAAAAACAGACACAGGCACCAGTAGATTTAGACTGTGTGTGCTTGATTTGTGTCAGTGGTTGGCACCCTAGGGCTGATACACCCTAGGGTGGACCTAGCACAGTTGACTACATTCCGTGATTGGGCCGTATGACACTGACACTCAATGAGTTAGGCTTATAGGGAGCCGATCGACTAGACCGTATAGTTGGACCTTGGACTTGGGTCATCTCATGATATTGGGCCAAGGGATCATTTCTTGTTTATACTTGACATGGGTTAGAATACTAGTACTATTGGTGCAAAAACTAAATCTTGTATATGCGATGCCACACTTGATCTACCTTGTTATCTATTTATCATGCTAGTTAGTTACCATCTTTATATTTCATCTCAGTTTCTCATGTCTAGTTAACTTCATTAGTTTTTATACTAATAGTAGGTAGGACTTACCAGTCTTTATGACTGACCCTTTTTCTTTCGCCTCCTTTCTTCCGTTCCCCCCCTAGGTTCTCAGGGAGGGAACATAGTGCTTAGCTTGGACATTTGGCTTGCTTTCTTGACAGCTCATGTACGGTTTGGACTTGATCTTGCTATGGCTTCACCGCATCTATTTTGGGGATAGTTTACTTTATGTTATTTTCAGTTTATGTTTCTAGACTTGTAGTAGTTGGAAAATGATGACTAAGTATTTTGATGTAAGTTGACTTTGGTTTTGAAATGGTTAACTATGGTTTTTAAATTTCTACCGCTGCTTTACCTATTTATTTATCTATGTTCTGTCTTGTGATATCTCTGTGCATGTTTACCTAGACAACACCCCTCCAAAGCAAGTGCAATCACTCGTGAGTGGCCCTGGCGGAGGTAGGGTGTTACATTCTACTTTAACCTACAACAAAAGAGCATTATGCACTAACCTAGACGACATGTTCATTGCATCTTGCTTAGATTGACAACGGATTATTGTAATTAAAGAAAGAGGCAGCATCTAGAAGTTCTTTTGCGTTAACATGGACTTTTTCTGTAAATTTGTCTCTTAGAAAGTTCACACTTTTCTGAATAGGTTTTGTGGAAATGTAACACTATACTTGAACACGGTTGGTGTTTGGGGTTTGTTAACCGACATCCACCAATTTTTGAATTCCAAGTGTCCGCCTTTCTCACAACACTTAAACACTTATAGGACGTGCATACCTGATTATTCTAAATATAAAATTCATTATGTAAAATGACTTCTCATCCTTCAGAGCATCTGCGATTCATCTCAGATTCAAATTCAATCTACTTTTGGTGTGCAATTTTCATTAGTACAAATGCAAACGCCTTCTCGTATTCTTTCTTAGAGAGCCACTGTTGCTATGGGGTCAGTGGTTGATAGGACCCACTGGTTATTAGGCTCACCGCAAAACCGCCAAAAAGATGTCATTCCGTGATGACCCATCAAATGCTACATCATATTTTCATATAATTCGGTATCCTAAAAGAGGATGTCATATTACCTATAAAAGATAAAGTGGTTGATCGCCCTCCTGCTAAATTTATCTCTTGTCACCATTATATGTGTTCGCATAGTGCGGTCCCAGCTTTTAATCTTTTCATACAACCAATTCTTGAGGAGCTTAGTACTGCACCTTATCAACTGCATACGGATGGCTATGTTGTGCTCGCCAGCTTATACGTATTATTCATGCGTGCACAGCAACATGATTTGGAGCTTGAAGAAATCTGATACCTTTGCATCTTTAAAAGAAGAAAAGACCATCCTTCCTTGATCTTTGTCGAGACGACCAGAAATCGGAAGCTTATCCTTGGTTTGCAAGATAAAATTCCTTTCTTCATGAATCTAGTTTTCTACGTCAAATGTCCGACGGGCGTCAATAAGTTTAGGACTTGCAGGACGAATGCATGCCTTAGAGACAATTTCCTTGTTGGATTCATGGGATTACATCATTTTGACTCAACTTCTTCTTTCCTTTTTCTCCTTTGCAGCTTTGCCTTCACAAATTAAGGATCCGAAGCATCTGCCATATTTGTATCACTGAAAGCTATTGACAAGGATGAAAGACAGAAAAACTTCTTTCTCTAGGATGAATTCCTTCATTAATTTGTTTTGGTAGAAGCTTCCCGGTTGGTTATCCCACGAAAGATTTCAACTTATGCCCATGCTATGGTAGATGACTCTCCACCTAACAGGCAGAGGAAGGCAAGGTGGAGGGAGCTTCTACTAAAAAGGCTTCCGCTGCCGAAAGTATAAGCCAGTAGCTTGATGAGGAACATAACACCTCACATAGGATGTCTCCCAATAAAGAAGACGATGAAAAAGAGTTTACACAACATGACGGGAAGCAGATCGCGGATTTGGATATGGATAGAGAAGAGGGAGAGCTTTCGAGTGACCGTGACACCAGCATAAGAACCAGTGTGTACGACCCTCAATCTGAAAATCCTTCTAGCGAGGAATCTACCAATGACGAGTCTGAGGCTGACTCTGAAGACATAGCTGTTGATGACACTCAAACTCCTTTGGTCTAAATATCCCCTACTTGAGCTTTAAGCGGTAACGACCAAGACATCTTTGGTGATTTAGGTGATATATACACCACTCCTTCCAAGATTTTTAAGGATGACCCTGCGCCAATCACCCCAGTGACATCTAGTTTCTAGCACTCCTGCTCTATCCAGTTCAAGGACCACGAAATTTGCTTTACGCGCCCTGAAGTTCACTCCTACGCTTCATATGACTCCTCTGATCCCCCCTGCACAAAACAATTCATAAGGGAGCATGATATACAACACACTCGCACACACTTTGCACCACATGTATTTAGCTTTAACGTACTTCCCGTACTTTTATCCCTGTGCTCGACCATGTTCTAATCCACACCTTTTTTGCTTGCAGGTCCTGCCATAAGTCGTCAACGTTACTATTACGAAGATTCTCATATCGAGCTTCCCAGGGTTTTAGAGAGTTGGGCTGCTTTTTTCCTAGATGGCATGATACGGACGTGGAGAGAAGAGATAGGAAAGGGAACAAAGAGTATGAGCGTAGCAATAGGGAGAAGCACGATAAGAGAGACCTTGGACACAAAGAGAAGAGGGATTGTCAGCATTCCGCCCAAGACCGTAGTCAGAAGGATAATCATAAGAAATGTGAGAGAGACGACCATAAGAAAAATGATGGCTCTAAAGAGACATCAAAGCGTGCCGGTGTCGACCAGAGCTCAGCTCCCTCTGCTAAAACACCTTCCGCCACTACTCCCGTTGGTCTTTCTACTATAACACCTACTGCCATTGCTCATGTTGGTCCTTCTGGTTCCAATCCGCCGGCTACTAGTTTGGGTAAAGAAGTAGACATTTATACAATCGTAAAGAAGCCTCCTTACTCGCTTCTAAAGCCGCTTAGTAAATTTTCGCAAAGGTTCCCAGGATGGTTCTTAGATGGAGTGCGTTTTGATTTTGATATCACTCCGACTGAAAAAGAGTATATGCTGAAGAACATAAAACTTTTTAAGAATGATGTAGAGAAGCTTTCCAACTGGCAGAAACTTGCTTTAGAACTGCAAAAGGTTTACAGGTTGAAATATGAAGCTCGGCGCACACTGGAGAATGAAAACGCTGAATGGGTGAATGTCCTTAAAGGACGAGATGGGGAGATTGATCGGATGGCTACTACTTCTGAGGAGATGTGTGACGACCGCCCATAACTCTTGCACTAAATAGAAGAATAATGCACTGAATGGTGTCTTAGGCAGCCATGGACAATCATCAAGGTAAGATAACATAAGTGAGACCTGTCGTATAACAACAGCGCAAGGATAATATATAATAGAACATATGCAACAGGCAAAAAATAGTAAAGCATAATTGCACAAAAATTTTAAACTTTCGTACGATCAAGGAATACCCATAATATTGTTGGATTACATCATCAAACTCTGTACAAATAGCCTCACTACAACACTCAGAGAATACATCAAACAGCGAAAAACATCATAATATGTATAGTAGAAAATAAAATGTCAGCCTCCTACTCATCGTCACACAACAACATTGTTCTCATCAAGATCTATCACCTGCCACCTGCTACTCGGTCTGCCCACCCAAAAATCAGATGAACAACCCATGGTAATAAGAGGAAACATAAAACCTTGAGTCATACAATAGTCTTAATGAGCGATAAAACAACTATCTAACATCATCAACAAATTATATGAGAATTCATAAATTATCCAGTCAATCTACCCTAAACAGCAGAGAAGAAACCAAACTCATATTCCCCATATCCGACAGTGATAGCCTTTACAAAACAAGAATTTAGGAAGAACAATACATCCATAACAATCAGTTATCAAGCATAAACAACCCTACTCGATATCGACATCTCTCAAGCACAAGCTCCAAAGGCCTAAACCAACACCCAAGAGATATTTCCTCCGACATTGAATAATCTACACAAGACGATACAAGCAAAACAATCATTATCTGTGACTCTGGCTATCATCGTCAATCTGCTTTGAACCATTGTTAATCATACGACAGGATAAACAATTTGCCATCAATTGTCGAGGGCAAATGGTTACCCCGGTTCTAGTAAAATTCCATATGCCATACGACAAAATGTATCTGGGCCCGTCAAGCTTCCCAGGGTACTCGATTAGTCAATTCTAGTCTTTTGGTCATCCCCATATACCCCTGCTTTCAATCCTCTAGAACCTACGACAACGATAATTTCTTAGCCTTTGATATCTCTGGCCATCTAGCCTAATGACTGTTTATGAGCTCAAGTTTAATTCCCTAGCAACCATTACCTACAAACTCACCCCCTGTAGTTGTCTTCACATTCATTGCATTACGATGATCAATGAACACATCAAATCACTTTGACATTCCCATTTAAATTCACTTCGAAGTCACAACCACCATTGAGCCAAAAGCATACATCGTTTTGTCAATATTTGATTCATAGTGTTTCAGTCCGACTCATTAGGCCACCCAACGACCTGACTTTCTGGGTCACCAACGACCCAATTTTATGGTTTACCTAACGACCTAACTTTATGGGTCACCATGACCTATCTTCCTAGGTCACCCAACGACCCGACTTTATGGTTACCCACGACCTAACTTCCTCAAAGACCCGAATTTATGGGTCACCCACGACCTAACTTCTTGGGTCACCCAACGACCCGACATTATCCAGAAGACCAACGACCCAATTTGAGAGGAGCTTCTGTGACCTAACCTATCTCCGAACGACCCAAAGCTTCAACATGTTTCTGAAAACCCATGCTTTATGAACACGAATGACCCATGCTCTTCGACAACCCGACCTATAAACCCACGACCTAAGCTTCATTTCTTGGAGCACAAGCCAGACGACCTGAACTTCATGCCAATCGACGACCTTAGAAAAACGACCCGACTCCAGATCCGACCAATATAGCTCTAAACTTGACAAAATCATCACCAAACGACAATATTGATGAAAACAACTCATCCAAATAATCCAATTCAACAGTCAACACTTTATGAGATTATAAACAACATCAAAATGACAATTATTCATCAATAATCATATAAAATTCACCTAAATCATGATAAATGAATGAATTAACAAAACAATGGATCTAACTTGCATAAACATTTAAATTTACATAAGAATTACTTATTTTAAGTTTCTAGATTAGATCCTATGGTGATTCAAATGAAAATATACTTACCATGATGTAGATCTAGGTGAAAACAGCTTAAAATGATGAAATTAGGATCAAACAACCCATATACTTGATTGAATCCGTGTGAGAGATGCTTATCACTTAGCAATTCTTCAAATTAACATGAAATCGCTAAATTCTAAATTCGGATAGGGAAGAATATGCTTCAGACCTCTTGATTTGATGCGATCTCTCTTCACTTGACGTAGATCTAGCTTCAAATGATGTAGATCTTCGATTCTCTTATGTAGATCTAGAATTTTAATGGTGTAAATGTGTATTTGGTTGAGCAAAGAGGATCACGAGCTTAACCAAATGAGAGAATGAAGATAGTAAACTATTCTCCATGCCTCTCACCCCCTACTTATAGCCTCCCACTAACCCGCTAATGGGCCTCCTCAAATCAGCCCATCAATGGCTCTAAAAACCTAAACATAAATTATGAAACACAAAAACAATGATTCCTCCCAAACCGTTGAACCGAATCTTTAATGTGACCACTCTACGGAATTGGCAATACCATTTCCTTTCCATTGAAACTGACCTCTCCACCTGAGTCGATCCCTATCAAAAGTTTTTCTCTGTACAAGACTGACAGGGGCAAAATGGTCATAAATAAAATTGGTAAAAATTATGGACATGTCTCACATCCCCATAAACAACGTATCAAAATATGATAATGTCCAACCCTCAGGGAATTAAAAAAAAATTATTTTACGATCCTCTGATATGTAAAATGCGGGCTGTTACAACATGGAGGTTGCTAAGAAGAAATCCAAAGAGCATTGGCAAACACGGTTCAATCTTACCAGCAAAATGAAGCAATAATAAAATCTCAAGTGTGTGATGCTCATACCATACAGAAACGAGCCGAAGATTTGCTGGATATGGAGAAAAGAACCGTCGAGGTTTACAGTAAGCAGGTGGTGAGCCTTACCGTTGCTCTCAACAATGAGACCCTTGAGACCTCGAAATTGAAAGAACAACTTGTTAGAGTCCAACAAGAATGCAACTAAGCCTAATAGGAGTGTGATCAAGCCAGGAAGGAAAAGCCGCTATTGAAGAAAACCACGCAAGCACGATGAGCACTCTCAATGCCAATATGTTTGAGTTTTATGTTTTTTGCATCATGGGAGAATAGCTTGGAATTCTTGGAGGAGAGGTATCCCTACACTCGGGCTAAGGTGTGGGGGGAAGTCCTAAAATGAGTGAGCGATGGTGGATATACGGAAGAGGAGCTCTCAGCCATTAATTTGGATAACGCTTCTTGGGCCGCCCTTGCCAAACGATAGGAGGAATTAAGGTATGAGAGGGGGCTATTGTAACACCCCGTAATTTTAACGACACTAAATATGATAAATTAAAAAATAATTAATGTCAAATATACTATTAACAATGAATTAAGGAAAACTTAATTAAATATTAGAATTAAGTAAAATGGACTACGATATTGCGTCCGTCTTGGAATTCTGGTGAAGAAAGAAACCAAGTTTGCGTAAAACAAACTTCGTATGAAGAAGTTATTAAGGTTTAAAGTTTGTATGCATTTAAGGAGAATATATATATAAATTAAACCAAAATTCAAAAACAGAAAATCCGGCATGCAAACAGGGAAAGGGCAGACTGTTTAGGGTCGACCCGAAACGCTGTTGGGACGACCCCGTGGTCGACCCAGACTCTTAGGGGTCGACCCAGGGGTCAACACCCATGTAAGGGGGTCAACCCCACCCTCCCCGGTCTATGCAGAATTCAGATTTCAAATGTGGACTTGTTTGTGGCTTAGTTCGTTGGTTCTAGACTATATAAAGAACCCTAAACCTAGGTTTTATTCATCTAAAAAATGGTGGAGATGGTAGAGCCCTGCTGCAACGTAAAATGAATAGCCTTTTCTTCTCCAAATCCAATTCAGCTAAGATTGTACAAATTCAATGATTGCTACAACAATAAATTCAACGTGTTCTTCGCAGTAATTTGGATCCATTTCCTTAGATCTATTCACTGTGAGTTCATGTTATTTTTAGATCTAAATATTTAATTGGTAATCATAAAATGTATATAAAAATTGGATATTGGATCTATGCCTAAACAAGTTCTATTATGACATAATTATCAGATCTGCCTTTATATGTTCATACCACCACCATGTTAAATCTTGTCATAATATATCTATTCAGTTTTATGCCTATTTCTATTAGTTTATTTTTGATTTGTCATTATGCCAGTTTTCATTCTCTTCTTTCCCTCTTTTCCCCTTTATTTTTATATAGCCAGGCTACCTTCGAGCCTAGGCCTAACGCTGAAATATGCGAACGTGAGAAATTGGGAAAGAAATAATTTGGGGATATATATCATGTTGGATAATTTGAATATGAATTTAGGCATACATTGGAAAAATATGATTTGGGCGTAAATTGGAACACATGTAAAATATGATTTGGACGTAAATTGGAACATATTTAAAACATGATTTGGCATATGATTTGGGCGTAAATTGGAATATATGTAAATATGAATTTGGGCATAGTTTGTACGGAATATATGTGAATATGAACTAGGGACATAAATTAGCAAATATGTGAATATGGATTTGGGCATAAAATATATACCTTGATTTATGAAATTATGAAAAAGGACATATTGTGCATAATGAAATATGAATTAAAAACAGGCATGAAAATCTATATTTGGAATAGGAAAATTTATTAATACGAATATGCCCAATATAATGGGACCGTAGTAACGCTTAGACACGAGGTTAGATTGCACTAGTGGTATAAGTCTCTCCGGAGCCGCTCGGCATACCCAGCGACCACAAGCAGTTGATCTAATATGACGGGTCTAATGCATAATAGCAACATGACATGAAGCCAAGTCTAAACTTGAGGTTTAAGTCTGCCCGGAGCCATCCAGCATATCCAGCATCCACAAGTGGTTAACTTAATGTGAGAGGTCTAGGGCATTAACATGTATCAGTTGGAAAAAATAAGATGTTTAGAGTTGTTGTGACGGCCCGCCCCGAACCAGCCGACATTTCCTTCGAAATGCGCTATACCGGTGTCCAACTAGCTCGGGACGGCCGTCGAAAGAAAAGAAAATAAAAGAGAAGAAAGGGATTTGAAACTATGAACTAACAAGGAACCTATAGTATATCTCACAACGCATGGAATAAAATATAATAATAACATAACTTTGACATAAAACAGGCGAGACAGTGCATAAGCTGAAAACTAAATCATAATCATCATAGCAGCGGAAAGTCAAAATACAGCTTATTACAACTCCAACATACTGTCTCTAAAGCAAAGAAAAAGGAAAGGTACACTACTAATGCCCAAAGTAGTGACCAGCAGTGACACAGGGAGAATATGTATAGAGGATAATGCGTGTAAGCCTCTTGCTCGTCTCCGGACAGCTACTCGTGCACAACCAGCTAACTTGTCTCTAGTCTGCCCGTTTAAAAGCACCCAAAGTAATAAGAAGAGACATAAAACTCTAGGTCAGACAAAAGTCTGGTATGAGCGATAAGCAACAAAACAAAACAATAACAGGTGTAATCCAATCATTCCTGAACCTGTTCCTACAACCAAAGAGTTAGCACAACAAGATGTACAGTACTCTAAGGTAATACTAACATAAAGTATAAATGGGGTGGGGGTCATGGTAATAGAAAACATCAAACATAGCAGTCATCCTCACATCTCTCACTTGGTGCGTAAAGCATGCGATGTCCACCACTTGATCATCCAATCCTTTGCTACGATCACTTTGCTCAATAGAATCACTATGACCCCATTGTACTGATCCATAGCCACTAATCCGTCTCAAAGTGGTGAACTAAAGTTATGGATATCGATAACCCCTTTGCACACGTCCTGCACCAAAGCCCAATCATGAAGTTAACTCGTCGGTTCCCATATGGATCCTGTGTGTTAACTTCTCATTTGGACTACCTTTACATCTCGGGTTTTAGTCTCTGTAACACCCCACCTCCACTTAGGTCACTCACAAAGGGAATGCACTAGTTTTGGAGGAGCGTTATTGAGGTAAACAATCATAGAATTATTACAAGACAGAACATAAATAAAACAGCTGAAGATTCAGAAGCTAAATTTCATTACTTTCAAAAAGAGTCAAAACCATTTACATCAAATAGCCATGGTCATTATTTTCCATTACAATAAATTCTGTCTTGCATAAATAAAGAAGAGTAAACTTGAAACAACAAAAGGAGCTTAATTCCCCAAAGGTAGCAGAAATGCAGCCATAGCATAGCTCAAGATCAAACCATACATGAGTTGAACCGAAAGCAAGTGAAATCCAAGCTAAGTGCTAGAGTTTCCTCCCTGAGAACCTGGGGGGAATGGAAGAAAAAGAGGCAATAGAAAACAGGTCAGTCATAAAGATTGGTAAGTCCAAGTGACTTTCAGCATAAAAACAGATAAAGGTAACATGACATGTATAAACTGAAAGTAAACATAAGGATGCTGTCAAGATGGGCAAGACAGACTAAGATAACATGGTGAATCAAGTATAAATCAAGTATAGCATCACATATTCAAGTTTCGCTGCGTCAACTATACTAGAATCCCAAACCCATGTCTTATATAAATCATGAAATAATTTCTTGGCCCAGTATCATGAAATGACCCATTTCTAGGTCCAACGAAACGATCCACTAGTCGATCGGCTCCCTACAAGTTCTAGCTCGTCATGTGTCTGTGTCATATGGCCCTATCACGAATGTAGTCACCTGTGCTAGGTCCACCATAGGATGCATCAAGCCCTATGGTGCAAACCACCAACATGAATCAAGCATGCATAGATAAACCTTCTGATGCCCAATGCCTGCTTTTTTAACTTCGGACCACGTGCAAGACCATAGCCCGCCTGAACCTACACTGGCGCACCAACACAGTCGTCGTTCTCGTCGCTTACAATCAGCCCAGTAATCGTGCCCCACCTTGCCTAGTTTCAGGGTACCATGATACATCTAGTGGGTTACTGCTGAAATGAACCGCGTAACTAGGGTTCCGTCTAATAGGTTAAGTGTTGTCATTTAAGTTCGTGACTTAACCCCTATCAGTCTAGCATGTCAAGTTGGTTAAGTGTTGTCATTCAAGTTCGTGACTTTACCCCCCTACGTGTCATGTCAAATTATCTAAGTGTTGTCGTTCAAGTTCATGACTTAGACCTATGAATCATGTGTTAAGTTGGTTAAGTGTTGTCTTTCATGTTTATGACTTAACCCTATCATGTGGCATTAATTCATTAATGCACCCCAACCTCTCACATCAGACCAATTGTTGTGGTCACTGGATATGCCGGGCGGTTCCGGGCAGATTTACACCACAACTCAGTCTGACCTCGGGTTTCAAGCGCGATATGACCAACTACCCACATTGGATCCTATTGTTTGTAGTAACTGGATTTGTCGAGCGGTTTCGGGCAGAATTACACTGTAAACTCAACCCAACCTCGAGTTGGCCATTTTCAAGTTCATTATAGTGTCATGTCCATGTTCAAGTTTCATGTCATGTTCGTGTCAAGTTTCAAGGATAAATTTCATGCCAAGTTTCCTACAATTACCAATTTTTCCCAATGTTACCCTGTCTAAATATTAGGCTAACAATCTTAGCCTAATTTTCCGTCCGCATGATTTATAACATATAATATTAGGCTAAAAACTTAGCCTAATTTAACGTACACAAAATTTGCATAAAGCGATTCATTAGCATAAGCTTGACATAGGTATAAACTTGGCATTCTCGGTATAGTCAATATGAACACAATAGGTGTGTGCTTGCAAAATAATCAACATGAATATCATAGGTGTGAACTTGCAGCGTAGACTGAACCAACATACATATATGTGAATTTGCAACATAGACTAAATCAACTTACATATATGTGAACTTGCAAATCAATCACGAACATATGAATAAGTGTGAACTTGAAATATGACATAGGTTTAACATATACATATAAACATGTAGATCTTAACATTTGGTCACATATGTGATATGAGTTCACAACCTAAAACTTGCATAACACGATAAACTGCACAACTTTTCATAACGGGTTATACTCCAAGTTCGTATACATATGAATAGACTTATTCATTAATTCCCATTCAACATGATGATAAAATAGAACCACAGGCATAGATCAACATAATAAACAATGCCCTATTATCAATTTATTTCCAAGGCATGACCTAACTGAATAAATTGATTAAAACATCGCAGGCATAACATTATGAACATGAAAAGGTTTGAATAATAATCTAGATTCAAGAATACGGATAGATCTAACTTAAATAGAAAAATCCCCAAAATCAAGACAAGTAAAGAAAATAGGTCTGAATAGAAAATCAAGCTTAGATCCAACTTCATAGTCATAATTCTAGGCAATAACCTTATGGTCATGAATCATAGGTGATTATTCATAATTGTCCTTGTCATAGTCATAGGCAATAGTCTTATGTTCACAGTCATAGGCATAGGTATAGTCTTATGTTAACCGTCATAGTCATAGGCATAGTCTTATGTTCACCGTCATAGTCATAGGCATAGTCTTATTTTCACCGTCATAGCCATAGGCATAGTTTTATGTTTACTGTCATAGGCATAGTCATGGTCTTATATTCACAGTCATAGGCGTAGTCATAGTCTTATGCCATTAACAACAGTTTCAACGTCGTAGACAATATTCCCAATAGTCAAGATCCAAGATGTAAACAAGAATAGATATGAATCATACATAAATCAATTCCAATTTAACATGCCCATATTATATTTATAGTTTTTATCTAAAAGTAACTAGAACTTACAGATCGTGGTCTAAGAAATTTAGATGCAGAAGTCAGGTCTAGAAATTTGTCGTAGAACGTTGCGGTGTCGCTGATCTACTCTCTTGAATTGTTGTAGAAGCGCTGATCTTTGATTTGAATCGAGTTTAAATGTTTAAGCTTTAATTTGGAGGCAGCGGCCACTGTTCAAGGGATAAATTAGCAGCATAGCAATGTGAATTAGGCTTGGTTTTAGGATGTATTTATAGTGTTAGCAACTAGTTTAGGCCCTTAGATTAACCCTAGAATCAATCTGGACCATCAAAACACGTCTCAGACTTCAAAAATGGAATCTGGGTCAAAACAGGCCGACCAGGTCGACCTGTAAGGTGGGAGGTCGACCACATGGTCGACCTGGGGTGTAGGTCGACGCTAAGGTCGACCACATGGTCGACCTGACCCCCAGGTCGACCCAGAGGTCGACCTGCTGCCTGAAATTTGCTGAATCTTCTACAGGCCATAACTTCTTCATCCGGACTCTGATTTTCGAAAACTCGGACTCTATTTCATGTAGAATTCCGAGACGAACGCAATCGCATAACCCGTTTCCCTTGATTCTTATTTTAAAATTTAATTCTTCCTTGATTTATGGTTTTAACATATTATAAAAATTCGGGTTGTTACATTCTTCCCTACTTAAAGGATTTCGTCCTCGAAATCTTCAAGTTAAGAAGAATGCATCCTATCATCCAATCAACCATCTACTCAACCATCATCACAAGAAACCATTTTCCTTAAAATATTTCTAATGCTATATGAACATATACATAAAGTGTGTGTATATGTTCCTTATCTAATGCAAATGATCAGGCCTGATTGATCTTCCTAATGCAAAATATGTTTAGTGTCATGAATCCAACATGTATGCAAATAGTCCTAGCCACATAAACACTATATGTGTGCACAAACATCCATCCATATGCAACATCCACATGATAACACATTCAATTTCATCCATAAACAAGTATAAACACTCATGCATATGCAATATGAAAATGTGTCTGAGCCGATCTAGTGCCTAATGTGTGTTATGCAACCATGAGTAACCACTTGCGACCACTTGCAACCATTTGCAAACATCAACCATAACATGTTTCAATCACATGTTTACATCCAAAAGGGTTCTTCCTAAGGTTCTCAAGATAGGATTGAGAAGATAAGCAAGATAAAACAAAGCATCAGGGAGAAGAAGTTAAAGATGTACCCCTAGAAGGTCCTACTTGCGGGGCTTGTCCTTGCTTCTTAGGGCAGTTCTTGCTGATATGTCCAATGTCACTGCACTGAAAGCATGCTCCTATCTTCGTCTTCTTCTTTCTACAATCCTGGACTATATGCCCCCCAATACTACAGAAGTGGCATTTTCTCTTGTGACTTGTTATTATTGTTATCGTCGTTCTTGCCTCCCTTATGGAAGTCTTTCTTCTCGTTCTGAGACTCATCCGCCTTAACTTATCACTCCTACCTTCCCTATGTAACATGTTAACAAGCCTCACGGAAACTATCTCCATCGTACGGAAAACCCCCTATGAAGCTAGAAAGAAGATTAGCCGCATGTAAAAACTACTGCGACTACAGATGGAGAAAAGAAAGAAAAAGAGATTCAAACGTGGAAACAAAGGATAGTGCTAATGGCTTTTGGGGAATAGACTTTAAATTAAACAAGACTTTTCTTGAAAAATGCTTCTTTGTAAATGGTTTTGAAAATAGTTTCAGAAGGTTTTTTTTTTAAAAAAAATTTGCCCAGTCTGGTAACCTTCTGCTCTGATAACAAATGTAACACCCCACCTCCGCTAGGGTCACTCACAAAGGCAATGCACTAGTTTTGAAGGAGCGTTATCGAGGTAAACAATCACAGAATTATTACAAGACAAAACATAAATAAAACATCGGAAGATTCAAAAGCTAAATTTCATTACTTTCAAAAAGAGTCAAAACCTTTTACATCAAATAGCCAAGGTCATTATTTTCCATTACAATAAATTCTGTCTTGCATAAATAAAGAAGCATAAACTTGAAACAACAAACGGAGCTTAATTCCCCAAAGGTAGCAGAAATGCAGCCATAGCATAGCTCAAGACCAAACCGTACATGAGCTGAACTGAAAGCAAGTGAAATCCAAGCTAAGTGCTAGAGCTTCCTCCCAGAGAACCTCGGGGGAACGGAAGAAAAAGAGGAGAAAGAAAACAGGTCAGTCATAAAGACTGGTAAGTCCAAGTGACTTTCAGCATAAAAACAGATAAAGGTAACATGACATGTATAAACTGAAAGTAATCATAAGGATGCTGTCAAGATGGGCAAGACAGACTAGGATAACATGATAAATCAAGTATAAATCAAGTATAGCATCACATATTCAAGGTTCACTGCATCAACTATACTAGAATCCCAAAGCCATGTCTGATATAAATCATGAAATAATTCTTGGCCCAATATCATGAAATGACCCATTTCTAGGTCCAACTAAACGATCCACTAGTCGATCAACTCCCTACAAGATCTAGCTCATCATGTGTCTGTGTCATACGGCCCTATCACGAATGTAGTCACTGTGCTAGGTCCACCATACGGTGTATCAAGCCCTATGGTGCCAACCACCGACACGAATCAAGCATGCACAGATAAACCTACTGATGCCCAATGCCTGCTTTTTCAACTCCGGACCACGTGCACGACCATAGCCCGCCTGAACCTACACTGGCGCACCAACACAGCCGTCATTCTGGTCGCTTACAATCAGCCCAATAATCGTGCTCCACCCTGCCTAGTTCCAGGGTACCATGATACATCTAGTGGGTTACTGCTAAAATGGACCGCGTAACTAGGGTTCCGTCTAATAGGTTAAGTGTTGTCATTTAAGTTCGTGACTTAACCCCTATCGGTCTAGCATGTAAAGTTGGTTAAGTGTTGTCATTCAAGTTCGTGACTTAACCCGCCTACGTGTCATGTCAAATTAGCTAAGTATTGTCGTTCAAGTTCATGACTTAGCCCTACGAATCAAGTGTCAAGTTGGTTAAGTGTTGTCTTTCATGTTCATGAATTAACCCTATCATGTGGCATTAATTCATTAATGCACCAAAACCTCTCACATCAGACCTATTGTTGTGGTCACTGGATATGCCGGGCGGTTCCGGGCAGATTTACACCACAACTCAGTCTTGTCTCGGGTTTCAAGTGCGATATGACCAACTCCCCACATTGGATCCTATTGTTTGCAGTAACTAGATTTGCCGGGCGGTTCCGGGCAGAATTACACTGCAAACTCAACCCAACCTCGAGTTAGCCATTATCAAGTTCATTCTAATGTCATGTCCATGTTCAAGTTTCATGTCATGTTCGTGTCAAGTTTCAAGGATAAATTTCATGCCAAATTTCCTACAATTACCAATATTTCCCAACGTTACCCCGTCTAAATATTAGGCTGACAATCTTAGCCTAATTTTTCGTTCGCATGATTTTCAACATATAATATTAGGCTAAAAACTCAGCCTAATTTAACGTACACAAAATTTTCATAAAGCAATTCATTAGTATACACATGACATAGGTGTAAACTTGGCATTCTCGGTATAGTCAATATGAAAACGATAGGTGTGTGCTTGCTAAATAATCAACATGAATATCATAGGTGTGAACTTGCAGCGTAGACTGAACCAACATACATATATGTGAATTTGCAACATAGACTAAATCAACTTACATATACGTGAACTTGCAAATCAATCACGAACATACGAATAAGTGTGAACTTGAAATATGACATAGGTTTAACATATACACATAAACATGTAGATCTAACATTTGGTCACATATGTGATATGATTTCACAGCCTAAAACTTGCATAACATGATAAACTACACAACTTATCATCACGGGTTATACTCCAAGTTCATATACATATGAATAGACTTATTCATTAATTCCCAATTAACCATGATGATAGAGTAGAGCCACAGGCATAGATCAACATAATAAACATTGCTCTATTATCAATTTATTTCCAAGGCATGACCTAACTGAATAAATTGATTAAAACATTGCAGACATAACATTATGAACATGAAAAGGTTTGAATAATAATTTAGATTCAAGAACACAGATAGATCTAACTTAAATAGAAAAATCCCCAAAATCAAGACAAATAAAGAAAATAGGTATGAATAGAAAATCAATCTTAGATCCAATTTCATAGTCATAATTCTAGGCAATAACCTCATGGTCATGAATCATAAGTGATTAGTCATAATTGTCCTTGTCATAGTTATAGGCAATAGTCTTATGTTCACAGTCATAGGCATAGGCATAGTCTTATGTTCACCGTCATAGTCATAGGCATAGTCTTATGTTCACCGTCATAGGCATAGTCTTATGTTCACCGTCATAGTCATAGGCACATGCATAGTCATATGTTCACAGTCATAGGCATAGTCATGGTCTTATGTTCACAGTCATATGCGTAGTCATAGTCTTATGTCATTAACAATAGTTTCAACGTCGTAGACAATATTCCCAATAGTCAAGATCCAAGAAGAAAACAAGAATAGATATGAATCATACATAAATCGATTCCAATTTAACATGCCCATATTAGATTTATAGTTTTTATCTAAAAGTAACTGGAACTTACAGATCGTGGTCTAAGAAATTTAGATACAGAAGTCAAGTCTAGAAATTTGTCGTAGAACGTTGAGGTATCGCTGATCTATTCTCTTGAATTGTTGTAGAAGCGTTTGTCTTTGATTTGAATTGAGTTTGAATGCTTAAGCTTTAATTTGGAGGAGACGGCCATGGTTCAAGGGGTAAATTAGTAGCATAGCAGTGTAAGAATGATTTGTAAGAATTAGGCTTAGTCTTAGGATGTATTTTTAGGGGTAGCAACTAGTTTAGGCCCTTAGATTAACCTTAGAATCAATCTGGACCATCAAAACACGTCTTAGACTTCAAAAATGGGTTCTGGGTCAAAACAGGCCGACCAGGTCGACCACATGGTCGACCTGGGGGGTAGGTCGACCCTAAGGTCGACCACATTGTTGACCTGACCCCCAGGTCGACCCCAGGTCGACCTGTCTGGTCCTGTGCTGCCTGAAATTTGCTGAACCTTCTACAGGCCATAACTTCTTCATCCGGACTCCGATTTTCGAAAACTCGGACTCTATTTCATGCAGAATTCCAAGACGAATGCAATGGCATAATCTTTTTCCCTTGATTCTTATTTTAAAATTTAATTCTGCCTTGATTTATGGTTTTAACATGTTATAAAAATTCAGGTTGTTACAGTCTCCATCGCGGTTTGGTCTCCAGCTGGTTCGGTTCATGACCGTAATATGAGTTCGGGTCGTGATCACCCAACCGAGTCGGGTCAGGTGTATCCATCCAGTTCGATTCGGGTCATGGTACATACTCTGGGTCGGGTTGATCTCCTTCACTGGTTCGGGTCGCGCTCCATCGGTTCGTGGTCAATCTCCGGGTCTACTTCTTGTAACAACCCGTATTTTCAATAACCTGTTATAACATAAATCTAGGCAGAATTTAATTTATAAATCTGAATCAAGGGAAACGGGCTGTGCCATTGCGTTCGTCTCGGAAAAATACGTGAAATAGAGTCCGAGTTTTCGAAAATCGGATTCCGTATGACCCGATTAAGGCCCAACGAAGTTTTCAGAAAATTTCAAAGTAAAAACAGATTTCAAATTCAAGTTTGAATTTGGAAAATTAGGTCAGATTGGGCCAGGCGGGAAAATTCCCGCCAGAGCACCCAAGTCGACAGCCCTGTCGACTTGGGAGTCGACTTGGTTGACCCAAGTCGACAGCCCTGTCGACTTGGTTGTCGACTTGGCTCAGCCGGGCAGTTTTGCCTGGTGCACCATTTTGGAGTTGTGTTGAGTTTGGGGGCCAGATTCGGTTTTAAGGGCTGAGATTGGAATTAGGGTTTAATCCTAAGGCTAGAACTAATCCTAATCTCTATAAATAAGCCCATAACCTAACCCTAAATCACCATTATTCATTCATACAACTAAACTATGGCAAAATCATTCCTCTCATGGCCTCCACTCTCTTCATAAAATTCCTAAATAAATTTCTATGAGATTTTCCATGCATACAAGTGTTTTCAAGCTTGTATGAGCATCATTAGCTTGCATTCAAGTCAAGTTTCCATATTTACATCATAAAGCAAGGGTTTTGATCATTTTGGCTCAAGGGTTTTTCTATTAGAGCTTGCATTTTGGGTCTATTTGATTGCATAAGGGCTTTGTCATATTTTTGTGTCTTCATAAGCATAGTAAGCCCTTTTCTACTTTCATATTTAAACTCTAAAGTTAATGAATGATGCAAGTTGTGTTTGATCATTATGATATGCAAGCTTACTATGATGTGTTATGCAAGTCTATCATGTTATGTATGCAAGTTTGCCATGTTATGATATGCAAGTTTATCATGTTATGTTATGCAAGTTTGATATGCAAGTTTGTCATATGATATGCAAGTTATGTTATGCAAGTTTGGGTTGATCCTTTTGTTCATGTTATCATGTTATGCAAGCTTATCTTGGGTTTATGAGCTTAAAGCTTCAAGCTTTATGCTAAAGGTCGCATTTTGGCAACATGTAAGTTATCATATCTCTTATGATAACTTGCATGTGAGGCTAAATGCGAACTTATGGCCATTTCTACATGTCATTTATCACCATGTATCACCAATATGCTAAGTTTGGTTTTATGCATGCTTTTGAGGCCTAAAAATGTAATATGCAAGTATATGAACATATGTACATTTCATATGCCACCATGTTAAACTTGTGGCTTCAACACCTTTATGTCATGATTATGCCAAGTTCCCTCTTTCTATCCTTTATGCGCTATTGCGATATGTAAGCGATGGGATTGCGTTTGGGGTTGGGTAAACTTAAAAGACATAAAAACATAAGCTTGGGAATTTACCTATTAAGTTAGGTCTACCCTTTGGGAATTTACCTATTAAGTTAGGTCTACCCAAATGCTTGAAACTTGTAACATGTTTTGGAAACATGATGGACATGACACTTAGAAAATATAAGTGTGACCAACTCGAGGTTGGGTTGAGTTTGTAGCGTAAACCTACCCGGAACCGACCGTCTTAACTAGTTGCTACAAACAATAGGACCCAATGTGAGAAGTTGGTCATGTTCTACCTTGAACCCGAGGTTAGACCAAGTTGTGGTGTAAAGCTACCGGGACCCGCCCGGCTTAACTAGTAACCACAACAAGGTCTAATGTGAGAGGTTAAGGCACGTTAATTAATTAATGCCTCATGATTAGGGTTTAAGTCATGGTCCACTTAATACTTAATCAATGCGGGCTTGGTAGATTAATCAGGGTTAAGTCGTGAACTCATCGTTACACTTAACCAAGTTAATCCATGATTAGCAAGAGGGTTAAACCATACTTAACCCACTAGAAAAATCCTAGCAATGGGGGTCCACTCCAGCAGTAATCCCAAGTTTGTATCATTAAGACCCTAGGGACTAGGCTAGGGAGGGGGCGCGATTACTGGACTGGAGGTAAGTGACCAAAAACGACGGCAGATTGGTACGCCGGTGTAGTTCTGGGCGGACCATGGTCGTGCACATAGTCCGAAGCCGGGGAAAACATGCACGGGTACCAGTAGATCGAGACTGTGCACTCATGTTTATGGTGTCCAGGGGTTGACACCCTAGGGCTTGATACACCCGACGGGAGACCCTGCACAGTCTGACTACAATTATGTTTGGGCCGTATTGACACCAACACGTGACGAGTTAGGCTTATAGGGAGCCGATCGACTAGACCGTTTGGTTGGACCTCGTATTAGGGTCACTTCATGTTATTGGGCCAAAGCTTGGGCCAAGGGATCAATACTGGTTTATTCAAGTCATGTTAGCTTGCTAGTACACCTGTGGTGCAAAACCTTAATCCTGATTATGCGATGACACATTTATCTACCTTGTTAGTTAATCATCATGCTAGTATGTTGTTATCCTTATGTTCATCCCAGCTTTCATCATGCCAGTTAACTTTATCAGTTTACATTGATTGTAGTAGGGCTTACTCAGTCTTTTTGACTGACCTGTTTTTCTTTCGCCTCTTTTCTTCCATTTCCCCTCCCCCCCCATGTTCTCAGGGAGGGAATAGTGGAGCTTAGCTTGGATTTCTGATCGCTTGCTTGTGGGATTTTAGCTCATGTACGGTCTTGACATGAAGCTAGCTATGGTTATCACTTATTTTGGGGATAGTACTTATGTATTTCAGTTTTTCAGTAATGTTGTTTTTATCTAGACTTGTGTATTTGGAAAGTTGACATTATGTTATACCAGACTTGTTTTGAAATGGTTTGAAATCTTCCGTTGTTTTATCTATGTTATTTACTCTATTTACATATACACATATGTTCTTGTTCTGCCTTGATATATCATTATGCATGTTTACCTGATTCAAACGCCCCTCCAAAGTCAGAGTGCTTGCAAGAGCCACCCTGGCGGAGGTGGGGTGTTACATTTGGTATCAGAGCATATGGTTTATGAGAAGGAACAAAAAGGTTTTTAGAAAACTTTTGGAAAACTATTTTCAAAACCAAGTATAAAGTATTTTCCAAAGAAAAGTCTAGTTTATTTTAAAGGCTATTCCCCAAAAAGCCATTAGCAAAATTCCTTCGTTTTTCTCCATTCTGAATCTGTCTTTTTCTTCGTTTTCAGTATGGCCGATAACTTTATTATTCCGGAGGGAGTGCACGTACCTGTTTGGTATAGGAGACTTTTGGAGGCTAGGGCGACCGAAGCCGGCCCCGCAGATGTTCCTCCTCCTCCTCCTCCGGTTGTTAATGTTCCTCCTCCTCCTGTCGCTGAGGTTCCTCTTCCTCCTCACCCTCAGCATCCTCAAGCTGACTTCGCAAAGATTTTCAAAGACTTTAAGGCGATGGGTTGGAAGAATTTCATTGGAACCGAGACTTATGTAGAGGCAAGGAATTGGTTGAAAGAAACCGAAGATCTTTTTGCCTTCTTTGATATAGATGACCGTAGGAAGGTTTTATTAGCAGTGTGGTTGCTAAAGGAAGAAGCTGCACGTTGGTGGGTGGTCACCACCGCTACTAGACCAATAGAGACTTGGGATGACTTTCGGGGAAAGTTTGGACTAAGGTTCCTATCACTGAAGCAAGGGGACATGACTATTAGGGAATACATAGATAAGTTTAATCAACTGGCTCGGGTTGGTTTAGACTTGGTTAACACAGCTCAGAAGAAGGCCCTATACTTTGCTCTAGGATTAAACGAGCCATTACATGGTTTAGCCATGACTCATATACCCTTGGGGGCAACTTTCGAGAGCTTGGTGAATATGGCCCTACTCAATGAAGAGAATAGGAGTGACAAGAAGGAGATCAAGATGAATGATACTCAAGCCAAGAAGACTGATTCCCAGTGGAAAGGAAATCAGGGTAATCCAAGCGGTCAGAGCAGTCAAGGCAATAAGAACAAGAACAAGAGTCAAGGCAACAAGGGGAACAACAACAAGGGCAATAACGACAAGAGGAAGTGCCATTATTGCGGTTCAGTTGGGCATCTTATTAAGGATTGTAAGAAGAGGAAAAGGAAGAGTGGTGAATGCTATCGTTGTGGTGAGTTTGGACATTTCAGCAAAGATTGCCCGAAGAAGCAAGGGCAAGGTCAGACTCAGTGTGCAAGACCTTCAGGAGGGCAAGTTCATGCTCTCAATACCACTCCAGTACCCGATCGAGGTAGTATTTCTGTTGAGAGCCTTGTATATATTTCTGATTTTCCAGTTCGTGCTTTGTTTGATTCTGGTGCATCGCATAGTTTATTTCATCTGGTTTAGTTGAAAGTTTGCACCTAAGTACTAGTCTAGTTAATGATCCCGTGTGTGTTTCAAATCCAATTGGGGTTTCCGCCCATTTGTCTATTATCTACGTGGATTTGAAAATCTCTATCTTTAGTGTAGAGTTCCAGTGTGATGCTTATATTCTCGGTTTCATGGGGTATGGGTTGATTTTTGGGCATGGATGGGTTGTCCAGTTTTGGAGCCATCCTTGATTTTTGAGCATAGGGTTGTGAGGCTCATGACTCGCCTCGGTAATACCCTAAAAATTTCTAGTAACCCTATGAGTCCCGTCATGTTGTGTTATATTGAACCCCTCGACTCGTCTATCGATAGTTTGCAATCGGTTAGGGTGGTCCGAGAATATCCTGATATCTTGGGTGAAGTGAAGGGGGTTACCCCTAAACGAGGGATAGATTTCCGCATTTATCTGGTTGATAATGCCAAGATAGTTTCGTGGCCGGTTAGGCACATGGCCCCGCAAGATGAGAGTTAAGAAAGCAAGTCAAGGAGTTGCTTGAGAAGAACTTCATTAGACGAAGTATATCTGAATGGGGAGCGCCTGTAGTATTTACTACCAAGGCAGATGGTTCTCTTCGACTTTGTGTTGATTATCGTGAGTTAAACAAAGAGAATAGACAACCATTGCCAAGGATCGATGATTTGTTTGATCAGCTTGTAGGAACATCTGTTTTCTCTTGATCTTAATCCCTTCAGCTCAGAGTAGCTGAGGATAGTATAGACAAAACTGCGTTCAGAACTCCAGATGGATTCTTAGAATGGCTAGTCATGCCATTCGGTTTGACTAATGCACCCGCCTACTTCGTGGACTTGATGAGTAGGGTGTTCAGGGAGTTCTTGAACAAGTTTGTCGTGGTCTTCATAGATGATATTCTGATCTTCTCTAAGGATGAGGAAGAGCATGCAAGGCATCTCGTGGAGGTGATGGATACGCTTAGAGCGCATCAGTTGAAGGCCAAGTTCTCCAAGTGTTACTTTTGGAGAAGGGAAGTTAGATTCCTTGGGCATATAGTATCTAAGCAAGGCTTAGCGGTGGATCCCGCTAAGGTAGTTGCAGTTCAGGATTGGAAGACTCCAAGGAATGCAACTGAAATAAGAAGTTCTCTCAGTTTAATTAGTTAGTTAGCGTCCCTTGAGCTTAGACCTACCCTTCTGGATCGAGTAGGGACTTCACAGAAAGAAGACCCGCAGTTAGTCGAGATCATGGACAAGTTGATTTGAGGCGAGATGGTAAGTCACCTCGCTATAGATGACAAGGGATGGCTAAGATGCGATGAGAGAAAGAAGGTTCTTAAAGATGCACCTCACCCGAGGAGGTGGCCGAGTTTGTCCCAAGGTGCGTGTTGTGCCAACAGGTTAAAGGCCGAGTCATAGAAGCCCGGTGGGCTATTATATCCATTGGAGGTCCCCGCAATGGAAGAGGGAAAAGCGTCACGAAGGATTTCATGGATGGACTGCCTAGATCAAGAAAGGGAATAAGAGCATGTGGGTCATAGTAGGTAGACTCACGAAGAGTGCTCATTTCACTCCGGTAAAGAGCGAAAGGACTGCATCATAGCTAGCGACAGTTTACTTTCAAGAAATAAAGCGGTTGCACGAGGTTCCCAAAAGTATAGTTAGTAACCATGACTCAATCTTCACCAACCAGTTTTGGAATAGTCTACGGGAAGTCATGGGCAAGCGACTGTATCTAAGTACGACCTATCATTCACAGGCGGATGGTTCATTTCGTTCAAGCATGAGTTATAGAAGATCACGTTAGTAAGAGCAATTGGCAACGTGGATTGGTATTTCCAAGAAAAGTTCTGCTGCGTGGAATACTTTATGGTAAGTAAACGAGATCCAGGATTCACTGGTGAATTTTGGAGGGCTTTCATGAAACCATGAGGTCATAGTTATGTCTAAGCCAAGAATGATGGAAAAGTAAGTGAAAGAGGAAGACGAGAGGCGACAATGAAATGGGTTCCAACTCATATTTGGAAATAAGAGTTAAGAAGCTAAGAAATCATGAGGTAAAAGACGGTCAAAGCACAGTGGAGTTAAACTCAAGGAAACGTGACTTAGAAGACTGAAGGCTAGATACGCGCATCATATCTCTTTTTAAGAGCATATCCTTGATCCTTGTTTTCCTGTGGAACTTACTCGCATGTTATCTTTTTACGTATATCCTCTTGGTCCCATTCTCGGTCCTATTTCTGTCGGGAGGTATGACTTATTGGCTAGTAATACATGTCAGGGTTTGAAGGGGTCCGTTAGGTTGACTAAACCTTTTGGGCTTTTATAGAATATGGGTTGGGTTAGGAAGGGATTCCTTGTAATCCGAAAAGAGTATATCTTGCTTATCTTCCCGATCTCTTTGTAGCATATCTTTCTTTTGCTATCTATATCGTGTTAATCTTGTCATGAGAACCTTAGGTAGAAACCCTTTGGATAAAACATGTGTTTGAAACATGTTATGCTTGATGGTTGCAAGTGGTTGCAAGTGTTTGCAAGTGGTTACTTGTGGATGCATTATACACGTTAGGCACTAGATCGGCTCACACACTCCTCATATTGCATATGCATGAGTGTTTATGCTTATTCATGGATGAAATTTTTTGTGTTATCACATGGATGTTGCATATGGATGTATGTTATGTGCACACATATAGATGTTATCCATTATGATAGGAATTGCATACATATGGATTCATTTCACTAACATAATTTGCATTGATGATATTTGCATTAGATAAGTACATATACACACACCTTTGCATATGTTCATACAACATTTAGAATCTTGTAAGGACAATGATTGCTCGTGGATGATGTTTTGAGTAGATGGATGTTGGATGGTAGAATACGTTCTTCCTAACTTGAAGATTTCGGGGACGAAATCCTTTAAGGAGGAGAGAATGTAACAACCCGTATTTTCAATAACCTGTTATAACATAAATCGAGGCAGAATTTAATTTATAAATCTGAATCAAGGGAAACGGGCTGTGCCATTGCGTTCGTCTCGGAAAAATACGCAAAATAGAGTCCGAGTTTTCGAAAATCGGAGTCCGTATGACCCGATTAAGGCCCAACGAAGTTTTCAGAAAATTTCAAAGTAAAAACAGATTTCAAATTCAAGTTTGAATTTGGAAAATTAGGTCAGATTGGGCCAGGCGGGAAAATTCCCGCCAGAGCACCCAAGTCGACAGCCCTGTCGACTTGGGAGTCGACTTGGTTGACCCAAGTCGACAGCCCTGTCGACTTGGCTGTCGACTTGGCTCAGCCGGGCAGTTTTGCCTGGTGCACCATTTTGGAGTTGTGTTGAGTTTGGGGGCCAGATTCGGTTTTAAGGGCTGAGATTGGAATTAGGGTTTAATCCTAAGGCTAGAACTAATCCTAATCTCTATAAATAAGCCCCTAACCTAGCCCTAAATCACCATTATTCATTCATACAACTAAACTATGGCAAAATCATTCCTCTCATGGCCTCCACTCTCTTCATAAAATTCCTAAATAAATTTCTATGAGATTTTCCATGCATACAAGTGTTTTCAAGCTTGTATAAGCATCATTAGCTTGCATTCAAGTCAAGTTTTCATATTTACATCATAAAGCAAGGGTTTTGATCATTTTGGCTCAAGGGTTTTTCTATTAGAGCTTGCATTTTGGGTCTATTTGATTGCATAAGGGCTTTGTCATATTTTTTTTGTCTTCATAAGCATAGTAAGCCCTTTTCTACTTTCATATTTAAACTCTAAAGTTAATGAATGATGCAAGTTGTGTTTGATCATTATGATATGCAAGCTTACTATGATGTGTTATGCAAGTCTATCATGTTATGTATGCAAGTTTGCCATGTTATGATATGCAAGTTTATCATGTTATGTTATGCAAGTTTGATATGCAAGTTTGTCATATGATATGCAAGTTATGTTATGCAAGTTTAGGTTGATCCTTTTGTTCATGTTATCATGTTATGCAAGCTTATCTTGGGTTTATGAGCTTAAAGCTTCAAGCTTTATGCTAAAGGTCGCATTTTGGCAACATGTAAGTTATCATATCTCTTATGATAACTTGCATGTGAGGCTAAATGCGAACTTATGGCCATTTCTACATGTCATTTATCACCATGTATCACCAATATGCTAAGTTTGGTTTTATGCATGCTTTTGAGGCCTAAAAATGTAATATGCAAGTATATGAACATATGTACATTTCATATGCCACCATGTTAAACTTGTGGCTTCAACACCTTTATGTCATGATTATGCCAAGTTCCCTCTTTCTATCCTTTATGCGCTATTGCGATATGTAAGCGATGGGATTGCGTTTGGGGTTGGGTAAACTTAAAAGACATAAAAACATAAGCTTGGGAATTTACCTATTAAGTTAGGTCTACCCTTTGGGAATTTACCTATTAAGTTAGGTCTACCCAAATGCTTGAAACTTGTAACATGTTTTGGAAACATGATGGACATGACACTTAGAAAATATAAGTGTGACCAACTCGTGGTTGGGTTGAGTTTGTAGCGTAAACCTACCCGGAACCGACCGTCTTAACTAGTTGCTACAAACAATAGGACCCAATGTGAGAAGTTGGTCATGTTGTACCTTGAACCCGAGGTTAGACCAAGTTGTGGTGTAAAGCTACCGGGACCCGCCCGGCTTAACTAGTAACCACAACAAGGTCTAATGTGAGAGGTTAAGGCACGTTAATTAATTAATGCCTCATGATTAGGGTTTAAGTCATGGTCCACTTAATACTTAATCAATGCGGGCTTGGTAGATTAATCAGGGTTAAGTCGTGAACTCATCGTTACACTTAACCAAGTTAATCCATGATTAGCAAGAGGGTTAAACCATACTTAACCCACTAGAAAAATCCTAGCAATGGGGGTCCACTCCAGCAGTAATCCCAAGTTTGTATCATTAAGACCCTAGGGACTAGGCTAGGGAGGGGGCGCGATTACTGGACTGGAGGTAAGTGACCAAAAACGACGGCAGATTGGTACGCCGGTGTAGTTCTGGGCGGACCATGGTCGTGCACATAGTCTGAAGCCGGGGAAAACATGCACGGGTACCAGTAGATCGAGACTGTGCACTCATGTTTATGGTGTCCAGGGGTTGACACCCTAGGGCTTGATACACCCGACGGGAGACCCTGCACAATCTGACTACAATTATGTTTGGGTCGTATTGACACCAACACGTGACGAGTTAGGCTTATAGGGAGCCGATCGACTAAACTGTTTGGTTGGACCTCGTATTAGGGTCACTTCATGTTATTGGGCCAAAGCTTGGGCCAAGGGATCAATACTGGTTTATTCAAGTCATGTTAGCTTGCTAGTACACCTGTGGTGCAAAACCTTAATCCTGATTATGCGCACCTTTATCTACCTTGTTAGTTAATCATCATGCTAGTATGTTGTTATCCTTATGTTCATCCCAGCTTTCATCATGCCAGTTAACTTTATCAGTTTACATTGATTGTAGTAGGGCTTACTCAGTCTTTTTGACTGACCTGTTTTTCTTTCGCCTCTTTTCTTCCGTTCCCCCCCCCCCCCCAGGTTCTCAGGGAGGGAATATTGGAGCTTAGCTTGGATTTCTGATCGCTTGCTTGTGGGATTTTAGCTCATGTACGGTCTTGACATGAAGCTAGCTATGGTTATCACTTATTTTGGGGATAGTACTTATGTATTTCAGTTTTTCAGTAATGTTGTTTTTATCTAGACTTGTGTATTTGGAAAGTTGACATTATGTTGTACCAGACTTGTTTTGAAATGGTTTGAAATCTTCCGCTGTTTTATCTATGTTATTTACTCTATTTACATATATACATATGTTCTTGTTCTGCCTTGATATATCATTATTGTAACACCCCACCTCCGTTAAGGTCACTCACAAAGGGAATGCCTTAACTTTGGTGGAGCATTTTAGTAAACAGAACAGAAACTTACAAGACAGATAAAACAGTACTTGAAATTTTTTAACTTTATTACAGCGGAAACAGAAATTAATATGGTTACATCCTTTCAAATTTCAGAATTAAGTACAAAATATCAGTCTTGTACAAAAGCCTTCAAAATGCATGGTTTAAAATCATAATCCCCATGGAACGGAAGCTATACAGAGCCAAGCCATACTTTAAGCACTTCAAGCAAAGAGAAATCCGGATCAAGCTAAAGTATTCCCTCCTTGGATAACCTGGGGGGGAAACGGAAGAAAGGAGGCGAAACAACAAGGGTCAGACAAAAAGTCTGGCAAGTCCAGTGACTTTCAGCATATGAACAGATAATAATAATATGATATGAACATAAAACTGGATGTGAGATAACTGTAACAGGCGTAGCAGATATAACAGAAAAACAGAATGACATAAACTATTGTTTTACACTTCTCTGCACTAATACTAGTATAGCAGAATTAGGTGTCACCCTAATGTCTAAATTGAAGCAGGACGGGTACAGAATACTTTAACAGAAACAGAATGCTAATAATGGGCCTTTACTACCCGATCAGAAACAGACAGAAGCAGAAACAGATTTTATCCCTACGGAAACAGAATGTAGAATTAGGTGTACACTAGTAATGGGCCTTTACCACCCGAACAGACGGTACCACACAGAAACAGACAGGTGTTACCACCCAACAGAAGCAGACGGTACCAACAGAAACAGACAGAACTAAGCGTACCCTAAAACCCTACCCCAAGTGATCGGCTCCCTAATACATAAATATCCTGTGTCGGCTCCACAGTAGGGTGTATCACTCCCTAAAGTGACAACCAATTGGCACAGACCTATTTACAGATGTCACGGCGTCTTACATCCTCAGAGGCAGACCGGGATCCATGCAGGCACATGACCCGGTTGGAATGCACCATCAACACCCCTCGCCATTATCAGAATGAACCACTTATAATTAGTTCAGTAAGCGTGCCCGGACCCTACCTACTGTTGGGTCAAAGTTTTGATACCAGAAAGGGTTACTGACTAATATGGGTCCCAAACAACAGATGACACAAGTAATTCCCCTCCTAACCTTGTGTCCCCAGACTAACAGATCTCAGATTAACTTGTTTACAAGTTCAGACATATAGAATTCAGATTTACTAGTTCACAGATTAAGTTAACAAGTTTCAGACTAACAGATCAGATGTACAGATTTTTCAGATTTGTCTAACTTTGTATTGGGCCTACAGATTCATGGACGGGTTTACTATACCTATTAATCCAGTTGGTTTAACCCTATTTTCCCCCAATACGTTTTAGACGTCATTCTAATCTTAGATTTGCATTAATTAATTATTAATGCCCAGACCTCTCACATTAGGTCGCTAGCTTGTGGCCGCTGGATGGGCCGGGCGGTTCCGGGCAGACTTCTGCCACAAGCCAGACCTAACCTCGTGTCTTAAGCAGGTTATGACTAACTTCTCACAATAGAACCTATTGTTTGCGGCCACTGGATGTGCCGGGCGGTTCCGGGCAGAATTACGCCGCAAACTCATTCTAACCTCGAGTTAGTCACGTTTATCTTTGCGGCCAATTAATTAATAATTTACCAATTATGCGCACGCCCAATATATATGCCAATTCAGATTATATCGATAACAGGGTGATTATATCAACATAGCAGATAACAGATTTTAGCAGATAACAGATTTTATATGACTTAACGGATTTAACAGATTTAGCAACTTAGCAGATTTTGGCATATAACAGGTTAGGCATTTCAACCGACAAATTTAACAGATTAGGCACTTCAATCTAATTAGCAGTCTAGGCAATATAACAAACTAGCAGTTTAGGCAACTTGGCAAATTAGCAGATTTAGCAAATTTAATATTTCTAAAGGTTCTATTTACATGCCTTGCCTAATCATAAATTGGCCTAAATTCATATGCCTACATAATTGTCATGATTCACAACATATACTCCATGTTTGCATAAGCACAGAATATGGACATAATTTGCCATATAACATATGTTCCAATTTTTGTTAAACTAGCATTTTACATGTAAATTATACCAAATATAATCATTAATTACAATGCATGCCATATATCCAAAAATTCCTATTTAGGAGTAATCACAATAATAGATATCCTAATTTAATGTAAATCTTTACACCTAACTTTCCATATCCTTCTTCTTTTCAAGTCATGAATCATAATGCAAAATATACCCAACAATCTAAATCTTTAAATTATATCTTCTAAAAATCAGATCTTGACTTTTATTACAGAATATGCATAGATCTAAATCTAGTTTACAACATATGCTCATTTTTCTAATTAATTACAGATCTAAATATCATATGTTCATTTCTCTAATTAGTTACAGATCTAAATTACAACATACTCTATGCATGCAATATATAAATTACATGTTCATAGTCAAATTTATGCATCCAATCCCAAGTCACATGTCCAATATATTTTTATGCTTTAGATCTAAAGTCATACGTTCAATTCAGTCTTGTCAAATTTTGCATCATTCATTAATTGTCCCAAATTTTGCGTTCATACATTAATCTCTTTATGAGATTGGGCACAGGCTCGTGGTAGCCTGGCTATAGAAACAGAAAAGAAGAAAGGAATACAGAATAGTCACAGAAAACAGATCTAACAGAAGAGAATATATATACAGCCTCACACTCAGATTTAAAAGCATATCAAAATTATAATTAACGTTTATAGCGGAGAATAACTGTACTTGCCTTTCGTGGTTTAAGAAAGGATAATAAACTGTTGTTGATGCAGAAATGCTGAATTATTCCTTTTTAATTGTTGTTGTAGATCTACCCTTTGATTTGAGATTTGATTTAGCTTTTACATCAGTCCTAGTTTTAATTCCAGCAGAGCAGCGACGCCATTTTTATTTTTAATTAGAAGAAGAGAGCAATGGAGGCTAGAGAATTGTGTAAGAAACCTAGGTTTAGGTTAGGGATGTATTTATAGGAGGATAGGGTGATTTAGAGCCTTCAGATCAGTCCAGAAGTCATCAGAATCGCACAGCTCGAATACACATCATCCAGCCACTCAAAAGAAGACACGTCACCTCAGAACACTCCAGAATTCGGTGGATTTGTATGGGCGCACTTGGCAGGTGCGCCAGTGTATTTTTGTACTGGCGCACTTCACAAGTGCGCCAGTGTATTCTGGCCTGTTTCCGGTTTTTCTGCCTAACTTCGTTCGTCCATATCTTCTTCATACGGACTCCGATTTACGCAAATTCGGACTCTATTTCGCGTATTTTTCCGAGATGAACACAATGGCGCAACCCGTTTCCCTTATTTCTTCTCCTAAAAATTAATTATACCTTGATTTTTAACTCTTATGTTTACAGAAAATACGGGGTGTTACATTCTCCCCTCCTTAGAGGATTTCATCCCCGAAATCTTCAAGTTAAGAAGAATGTGTCCTACCATCCAATCACCCATCTACTCAACCATCATCCACAAGCATCCATTTTCCTTAGAAAACTTCTAATGTTGTATGAACATATGCAAAAGTGTGTGTATATGCTCCTTATCTAATGCAAGGATCAGGCGGTCTACTGATTCAGTTGACCTCCTTAATGCGAATTATGTCAGTGCCATGAGTCCAACATGTATGCAATAGAATCCTAATGATATATATTATTTCTATATGAGTGCACAATTATTCACTCAAATGCAACATCCATGTGCTGAATCAACCATTTTGCATCCACAAGAATTGAAAAATGCTCACACATCCATATGCAGTATGAGAGTGTTTTCGAGCTGATCTAGTGCCTAGTGTGTGTATATGCATCCACGGGCAACCACTAGCAACCACTTGCATCCACTTGCAACCATCAAACATAACATGTCTCAAACACATGTTTACACCCATTAGTTTCTACCTAAAGTTCGAAGATTCGATCGATAGGATACAGTCGAATGATGGAAGCGAGTATAGATAGAACGAAAATTTGGTTCCCATTAGACATGGGTCCTAAGTATCGGCCCCAAAGACCGAAACCAACATCAAATTGATACCCAGAGTATTACCTTCTTTAGACAATGTCAAAACTGGAAATCCTATCAAAAGTATTTAGATATCTACAGACTACTGGTACAGATCAGGTTCCCTAATGATTCTTAGGAAGCTAAGCATGATAAAATCATACCCCACGAAAACTCAGAATGTATGCATCATACTTGACGCCTAACACAGATATCCCTCAAACCCCAATCTCAAACAGATGATCCATAACCCTTATGGGTCTGAGTCTACAGCGGAATTCAGAAATAATACTAGTATTAAAGTGTAGAGTATCGATTACAAAATCAAAATACCAGAATCAGAAAAAGTCTTAACTCCATAATCAGATAAAGAAATTAAACCTACTATAGAAATTTTCCTATTTCTATCCTAGCCACTAGCCTCAAGAGTGTTCGCCTGCCCTCCTTGTCCTCGTCTCTTCGGGCAGTCCCTAGTGAAGTGTCCCATCTCCCCACAGTTGAAGCAAGCGCCCTTCCTTTTTCTGCAATCCTTGTTCAGATGAGTCGAGCTCCCATAAGTAAAGCACTTTTTCCCTTTCTTATCTTCAGACTTCTCATCCTTCTTTTGTGTTTCCTTTTTGGGCCCCGCTTTCTTATTCTGTGGTTCTTCCTTCTTTGTCTCTTTCGGGCCCTTGTCTTCCTCGTGTAGTAGTGCCATATCCACTAATTTCTCGTAAGTTGCTCCCATGGGTACATGTGTCATGGCTAAGCTGTGCAGTGGCTCATTCAATCCTTTAACAAAGCGGAGAGCCTTTTTATGCTGAGTGTTGACTAAATCCAATCCGAATCTTGCTAGTTGGTTGAACTGGTTGACGTATTCCTTGACCGTCATACTTCCTTGCTTAAGAGATAAGAACTTTTCCAATTGTAAACTTCGCTCAGCTTGCGAGAGGAATTTTGTCTCAAACCTTGTTCTGAAATCCATCCATGTCTCAACCGGCCTCTCGGCGTTAGTGACTTCCCACCAGTAGGAAGCTTCGTCTTTGAGCAGCCGTACTGCCAACTGTACCTTCTGCCTATCGTCCACCTCGAAGATAACGAATAGATCCTCAGTTTCTTTGAGCCAATTCCTTGCTTCTACGAATGATTCAGTTCCTTTGAAATCCTTCCCACCCATGGCCCTAAAATCTCTACAGATCTTTGAGAAAGCAATTGCACGAGGAGGGGGTGGAGGAGGGGGATCATTTGCTGGACCTGCAGCGGCGGTCCTAGCCTCAAGATATTGACGAAACCAGCCGGGTACATGAACACCCTCTGGTATCTCAGATGCTTCAGACATGCTGGAACGAAAAAGGAAAGGTTCAATACAAAAAGGACTGAAAGAAAGATATATGGCTCTTGGGGATCATGTTTTTCAAAATAAGCTTTATTTTTGAAAATACTTCCTTCCAAAACCTTTTTGAAAATAGTTTTCAAAAACTTTACCCAATCTGGTAACCTTCAGCTCTAATACCAAGTGTAACACCCCACCTCCGTTAAGGTCACTCACAAAGAGAATGCCTTAACTTTGGTGGAGCATTTTAGTAAACAGAACAGAAACTTACAAGACAGATAAAACAGTACTTGAAAAATTTTAACTTTATTACAGCGGAAACAGAAATTAATATGGTTACATCCTTTCAAATTTCAGAATTCAAGTACAAAATACCAGTCTTGTACAAAAGCCTTCAAAATGCATGGTTTAAAATCATAATCCCCATGGAACGGAAGCTATACAGAGCCAAGCCATACTTTAAGCACTTCAAGCAAAGAGAAATCCGGATCAAGCTAAAGTATTCCCTCCTTGGATAACCTGGGGGGTAAACGGAAGAAAGGAGGCGAAACAACAAGGGTCAGACAAAAAGTCTGGCAAGTCCAGTGACTTTCAGCATATGAACAGATAATAATAATATGATATGAACATAAAACTGGATGTGAGATAACTGTAACAGGCGTAGCAGATATAACAGAAAAACAGAATGACATAAACTATTGTTTTACACTTCTCTGCACTAATACTAGTATAGCAGAATTAGGTGTCACCCTAATGTCTAAATTGAAGCAGGACGGGTACAGAATACTTTAACAGAAACAGAATGCTAATAATGGGCCTTTACTACCCGATCAGAAACAGACAGAAGCAGAAACAGATTTTATCCCTACGGAAACAGAATGTAGAATTAGGTGTACACTAGTAATGGGCCTTTACCACCCGAACAGACGGTACCACACAGAAACAGACAGGTGTTACCACCCAACAGAAGCAGACGGTACCAACAGAAACAGACAGAACTAAGCATACCCTAAAACCCTACCCCAAGCGATCGGCTCCCTAATACATAAATATCCTGTGTCGGCTCCACAGTAGGGTGTATCACTCCCTAAAGTGACAACCAATTGGCACAGACCTATTTACAGATGTCACGGCGTCTTACATCCTCAGAGGCAGACCGGGATCCATGCAGGCACATGACCCGGTTGGAATGCACCATCAACACCCCTCGCCATTATCAGAATGAACCACTTATAATTAGTTCAGTAAGCGTGCCTGGACCCTACCTACTGTTGGGTCAAAGTTTTGATACCAGAAAGGGTTACTGACTAATATGGGTCCCAAACAACAGATGACACTAGTAATTCCCCTCCTAACCTTGTGTCCCCAGACTAACAGATCTCAGATTAACTTGTTTACAAGTTCAGACATATAGAATTCAGATTTACTAGTTCACAGATTAAGTTAACAAGTTTCAGACTAACAGATCAGATGTACATATTTTTCAGATTTGTCTAACTTTGTATTGGGCCTACAGATTCATGGACGGGTTTACTATACCTATTAATCCAGTTGGTTTAACCCTATTTTCCCCCAATACGTTTTAGACATCATTCTAATCTTAGATTTGCATTAATTAATTATTAATGCCCAGACCTCTCACAATAGGTCGCTAGCTTGTGGCCGCTGGATGGGCCGGGCGGTTCCGGGCAGACTTCTGCCACAAGCCAGACCTAACCTCGTGTCTTAAGCAGGTTATGACTAACTTCTCACATTAGAACCTATTGTTTGCGGCCACTGGATGTGCCGGGCGGTTCCGGGCAGAATTACGCCGCAAACTCATTCTAACCTCGAGTTAGTCACGTTTATCTTTGCGGCCAATTAATTAATAATTTACCATTTATGCGCACGCCCAATATATATGCCAATTCAGATTATATCGATAACAGGGTGATTATATCAACACAGCAGATAACAGATTTTAGCAGATAACAGATTTTATATGACTTAACGGATTTAACAGATTTAGCAACTTAGCAGATTTTGGCATATAACAGGTTAGGCATTTCAACCGACAAATTTAACAGATTAGGCACTTCAATCTAATTAGCAGTCTAGGCAATATAACAAACTAGCAGTTTAGGCAACTTGGCAAATTAGCAGATTTAGCAAATTTAATATTTCTAAAGGTTCTATTTACATGCCTTGCCTAATCATAAATTGGCCTAAATTCATATGCCTACATAATTGTCATGATTCACAACATATACTCCATGTTTGCATAAGCACAGAATATGGACATAATTTGCCATATAACATATGTTCCAATTTTTGTTAAACTAGCATTTTACATGTAAATTATACCAAATATAATCATTAATTACAATGCATGCCATATATCCAAAAATTCCTATTTAGGAGTAATCACAATAATAGATATCCTAATTTAATGTAAATCTTTACACCTAACTTTCCATATCCTTCTTCTTTTCAAGTCATGAATCATAATGCAAAATATACCCAACAATCTAAATCTTTAAATTATATCTTCTAAAAATCAGATCTTGACTTTTATTACAGAATATGCATAGATCTAAATCTAGTTTACAACATATGCTCATTTTTCTAATTAATTACAGATCTAAATATCATATGTTCATTTCTCTAATTAGTTACAGATCTAAATTACAACATACTCTATGCATGCAATATATAAATTACATGTTCATAGTCAAATTTATGCATCCAATCCCAAGTCACATGTCCAATATATTTTTATGCTTTAGATCTAAAGTCATACGTTCAATTCAGTCTTGTCAAATTTTGCATCATTCATTAATTGTCCCAAATTTTGCGTTCATACATTAATCTCTTTATGAGATTGGGCACAGGCTCGTGGTAGCCTGGCTATAGAAACAGAAAAGAAGAAAGGAATACAGAATAGTCACAGAAAACAGATCTAACAGAAGAGAATATATATACAGCCTCACACTCAGATTTAAAAGCATATCAAAATTATAATTAACGTTTATAGCGGAGAATAACTGTACTTGCCTTTCGTGGTTTAAGAAAGGATAATAAACTGTTGTTGATGCAGAAATGCTGAATTATTCCTTTTTAATTGTTGTTGTAGATCTACCCTTTGATTTGAGATTTGATTTAGCTTTTACATCAGTCCTAGTTTTAATTCCAGCAGAGCAGCGACGCCATTTTTATTTTTAATTAGAAGAAGAGAGCAATGGAGGCTAGAGAATTGTGTAAGAAACCTAGGTTTAGGTTAGGGATGTATTTATAGGAGGATAGGGTGATTTAGAGCCTTCAGATCAGTCCAGAAGTCATCAGAATCGCACAGCTCGAATACACATCATCCAGCCACTCAAAAGAAGACACGTCACCTCAGAACACTCCAGAATTCGGTGCTGGATTTGTATGGGCGCACTTGGCAGGTGCGCCAGTGTATTTTTGTACTGGCGCACTTCACAAGTGCGCCAGTGTATTCTGGCCTGTTTCCGGTTTTTCTGCCTAACTTCGTTCGTCCATATCTTCTTCATACGGACTCCGATTTACGCAAATTCGGACTCTATTTCGCGTATTACAATTATGCATGTTTACCTTATTTCTTCTCCTAAAAATTAATTATACCTTGATTTTTAACTCTTATGTTTACAGAAAATACGGGGTGTTACAATTATGCATGTTTACCTAATTCAAACGCCCCTCCAAAGTCAGAGTGCTTGCAAGAGCCACCCTGGCGGAGGTGGGGTGTTACACTTCTTCTAGCGGTGCGGCTCGTGAGCACTCCATGGTCTAGGTCGGTTCGTGATCCATGTCCTTCCTCTGATCGGTTCAGGTGTCTTCAGGGCCGCGGCTCGTGATATGTTCTTCATGAGTGGTGTGGTTGGCTTGCGGTTCGGAGTCGTGGTGCCTTGGCCACGAGCGGATCAGTTCAGGGTTCATGACCCGATCCGATTTCCTGCACTTCTCCCAGCGAGCTGTTTACGCCACACGACGGCGTTTTCGACCATTCTAACTTTTCTAAACAGTCATGAAGCATTCCAAAAAGTAATAGAAACATGTATAATCAACCACAAACACTAAAACAAAAAAATTTAACATGATAATATGAATCAAACATACCCCAAAACCCATGTTTTCCCTTAATCCCCTTAATCATGATTTAACCATACGATTAGGCAAACATATCCAAATCTACCCAAATTTCTATCAGAGACCTAATATAATATTTATGGATTTCTAAATATTTTTCCTGAATTTTAACATGCAAAATTTCGCTAATTAACACTAATCACCCCTAATTAGCCGTAATTAGTGAAAAACGATGCAAATCACTCACCTTAGCCACAAATTAATCTTAGATCTAAAAATATATCTAATTTGAGTCGAATCTCTATGCAATACAGCAGCTCCAACTTTGATTTGATGCTATTTTAACTTGATTTGATGTTGATTAGCTTAATCCTTGATTAGAAGGTGATTTCGGACGAAATTAAAAGGTGGAGGCCATGGCCAGAGTTAGAGAAATGTTTTAGGCGGCTGAGAAAATGAAAATAGATCATTTCCTAACTGATTTCAGTCACCCCATAACACTAATCCCGAAATGGGTTATGGGCCTGGCTGCTAATCACCCTAATTAGGCCCGGTTAAGCTGTTTTTCACCTTTTAAACCTTATTTCAGCTATATCTCCCAAATGGTTTGTCCGTTTGGCTAACGTGACCGCTCTACGGAAAGGTAAACCATCATACGAATCTAACGGAAGTGGTTTCAGGTCAAAACTCCTTACCAATCAAAAGTTATGGCCAAAACAAGATTAGCTAGGGGCAAAACGGTCATTTAAAAATCGGCAAAAATCATGAACATGGGAAATGACCCCAGTAGTCATTCCCCAAAGTTACACGACTATACAACCTCATACGAAAAAGAAATAAATACTGTATGATCCTCCGATGTGTAGAATGCGGGTCGTTACACTCTCCCCCCTTAAGAAATTTTGCCCCCGTAATTCCTTAACCAAAAACATACAAAGGTGTTCTGCATGCCTATCAGTCATTCAAAAAAAATCAAACATACACAACAAGCGCAACAAGCCTACCCTAGCATGCAGTTTACTAACAAGGGAAGAAACTATCACTATTAAAATCTTACCAGGCAAAGAGTTCTGAATACGACTCCCATATGCTCTCCTCTGTTTCCCAAGTACAGTCATTCTCGTTCTCGCCCCACTGAACCTTGACCAATTTCACCGCATTCCTTTGAAGTTGCTTCGTATCGGTCTCGACAATATGGATCGGCTTGCGGTTCCCAACCGCCTCGGGTTCTACTTTGATATCATCTAACTGATCCGGTGAAATAGTTATATCGGGGTCATGTACAAAGTTTCTTAATTGGGAAACATGAAATATGTTATGAACTCCCGCCATCTTGTCTGGCGACTCAACTTTATATGACAAATTTCCAGCTTGCTCGAGAATTGGGAATGGACCAACAAATCTTGGTGTTAACTTGCCTTTCCTACCAAATCGAATCATGCTCTTTAACGGAGAAATCTTGTCAAACACCAAGTCACCAATGGAGAATTTCAAATCTCTTCTCCTTTTATCAGCATAACTCTTCTGCCTATCTTAGGCAGCCTTCATTCGTTGTTGGATAACCTTGATCTTATCTGAAGTTTCTCTTATTACATCTGGCCCGAGCACACGTTACTCATCGGTTTCTAACCAACATGATGGTGAGTTGCACGGTCTTCCGTACAAAACCTCAAATGGAATCATACTAATACTGGACTGATAACTATTATCATATGCAATCTCAACTAGATGCAAATGGTCATCCCATGACCTACCAAAATCTAGTATACAAGCCGTCAAGAGACCCGCTAATACACGATTCACCCAAATACTATCATGATCCAATCTAGTCCTTGTAAACCATCAATGACATCCACTGAGACTTATTCCCATTTCCATTCGAGAATTTCCAACAGTTGTAACAAACCACTAGGCTCCTTTTGCTCAGCTTTAACTAGCTGGCAGTTCATCCATTTGGATATAAACTTCGCAACGTCTCTTTTCATCCCTTCCTAGTAGTTCTGCTTCATGTCTTGATACATTTTGTTACCATTGGGATGCATAGTCAGTTTTGAATGATGACGTTCTCTAAGAACTTCATCTCTCAATCCATTAATGTTGGGTATAACTAGTCTCCCATTCTTTCGAAACCATCTTCTTCGATCAAGTCCATACTTGTTCATTTTCTCACTGTCAATGCTCGTCTCTACCTTGGAGATGATTTCCAATAGATTAGGATCATCTCTCTGACTGGAACTGATCCACTCAGTCAAAATCAGTCTGATCGTCTAACTTGTTAACATTTCTGGATCTAATCCATACTTACGTCTGAGATCATATCCCACGATATACTCCAGTTGCTTCCATTCAAGAAACATAGCATCTAAACTGTCATGTCTCTTATTCAATGCATCAGCTATCGCACTTAGTCCGATAGCACAGGCATCTGTGTATGTCGTCGTCTCTTCATTCTCTATTACCAGAATCCTATAGGTGATAGTCTACTCAAGGGAACAAAAATAGGAACAAATATAGCAACCATAGCATCCACCAAACATGTCATATCTATCAACTGCTAAAGCCATAATACCTACCTGACTGGTCCAACCAATCCCAAGGCTAACGGAAGCCCCGCCCCCATACATACGTCGATGCCTACTTGACTGGTCCAACCAATCCCAAGGCTAATGGAAGCCCCGCCTCCGTACGGACTACCGTACGTCCAACATACGTTTATCCTCCCAGGATAACTAGATCACGTCCAACGGATCCAAGGTAATGGGCGTCCCCAGATACCCCTGCTTCGAGTCCGCCTAGAACACTCTAAGTATCAATGATTTCTTGGTACTCTCATCAATAGAGCTACCCACATACTCAGACCCAGTCTCAAGTATTCGTTACTGATAAATCTCAAGTCCAACATGAGTTGTCTCTTTATTCGTTGCATCTCCAAGATCAACGAACAATCATTTTTCTTTTATGAGTTCAAGTCCTACTTGAATCGTCCTAACCTTCTTTGCATCTCCACGATCAACGAACACATTTTATCCTTTTATGAGTTCAAGTTTAACTTGAATCGTCCTAACCCTCATTGCATCTCGACGATCAACGAGGACATCTTATCCATTCGAAGTTCTACCATTCTTGAACTAAAGAGAACATCAACATAGGGTCCTAAATAATCCATTACCTTGCAGCTTCTTCAAGTCCCACTCAAGTCATCTCCTCGCCCTATCGAATCCAATTCGGGGCAGTCCATACCATTGAACAATCTTATCAGGCCCCAACTGCACATCAACTCCTCCAGTAAGCCGAGATATCATTCAACGGAAATCACAACAACTACTTATATCTCACACAAACCATCCTAATCGAACTCGACATTCCCTAAGCACAAGCTCCAAAGGCCTAAACCAATATCAGACAGGCACTCAAGGAACATCTCCTCCGAATTCAGACAATCTACGTGAGGTGATACTAACAAAACAACTAAGCAATCACAAGCAAACATACATCCATAACTCGATAAGACCACATTACAACAAATCATGCAAAGACTAATCAAACCATCAATCAGGATCGTCACAACTAAAAGGTCTATCGACTATCTCATGTTCCAATCCCAACTTATCTACCAGGTCACTAGATATGAAGGAATGGGATGCCTCGCTATCAACAAAACTAGAATAGAAACATCATAAATAGACAGCATACCTCAAATAATGACGCCCTTTCCCTTCTCTGCCGCAGTTGGGGCTTTCGACGAAGAAGGAACAGCGTTGATAACATATGCTTTCACAATTTGCTTCTCTTTAGGGGGTTGCGGGAAATTATCCTTGTGATGTCCCACTTGGCCATAATTGAAGCACTTCCTTTCCCTAGGCCTTTCCTAACAATCTCTAGCATAATGGCCCTTCTTGCCACAACTAAAGCACTCTTTATCTTTCTTGTCCTTCTTTTTCTGACCACCCTTGGTATGATCCCGTTTTCTCCTATTCCGAGACTCCTTCTTACCTCCATCGCTTGCTTGCGGCTTTGGTTCCTCTATAGATGCAATAGCAACATCGGCCTTTGACTTAGGGTAAAGACTCTCCGATCTCAATGCTTTCCCCACTATAGACTCGAACGTCTCCTCAATGTGGTTTATCATCCTTTCCCCTAAGTAATCATCTAAGCCAGTTATGACCTTCTCGTTCTTCTTCTCGGCAGTGTCGATAAGAAATAATCCATACTTCGATAAAGTATAAAACTCAGCAATATATTCCGGGACTGCCCTACCATTCTGCTTAAGCTCCAATAATTTCCTAAACAATTCAGATTTGTGAGCAGCTGGAATGAACTTCTCACTGAAACGAGTCATAAACTGATTCCAAGTAACTTGATCTTCAGGAGTGGCTGCTTTAATAGCATTCCACCAATTCATAGCTCGTCCTTGAAGCTAACGCGATGCTAATTTTCTCTTCAGGTCATCATTGATTCCCAAGTCCTCGAAGATGCGCTCACAACTATCCAACCAATCATGAACATCTGTAGCCATCCCCGTTCCATGGAACGGCTTCACGCCAAGACTAGTATAATTCTTGTTAAGCTTGACGAAATCGGCCCTAGGCGACTGCACCGCTACTTTTAGCAGCATTAGGAATTGCTCCTCGAGCATCCCTAAGTATCTCTCGCATGAAGGTAGTAAACATTATCCTCATATCAGGAACACCCCTATTGTTTGCTCCTGAACCTGTACTCCTCGTATATCGGCTCATCGTTTAGTCTGTAAAGAGAAAACTATTAACCATCTCAATGTGGTGCAGTGCAGTGCGACTTCCTCCTTAGATATACTAATAGTATATACATATATATATAGCTTTTGAAAACCAAAATATCACAAGTACACGCTCTTATATACGTATACTATCTATCCCTGATGTCTTCCCCTAGGTTAACTACGCAACCTAAAGCTCTGATACTAAGTGTGACGGCCCACCCCGGACCAGCCGACATTTCCTTCGAAATGCGCTGTACCGGTGTCCAACTAGCCCGGGACGATCGTTGAAAGAAAATAAAAGAGAAGAAAGGGATTTGAAACTATGAACTAACAAGGAACCCGTAGTATATCTCACAGCGCATGGAACAAAATATAATAATAACATAACTTTGACATAAAACAGGCGAGACAGTGCATAAGCTGAAAACTAAATCATAATCATCGTAGCAGCGGAAATTCAAAATATATCTTATTACAACTCCAACATACTGTCTCTAAAACAAAGGAAAAGGGAAGGTACACTACTAATGCTCAAAGTAGTGACCAACAGCGACACAGGGAGAATATGTATAGAGGATAATATGTGTAAGCCTCATGCTTGTCTCCGGATTAGTCTACCCGTTTAAGAGCACCCAGAGTAATAAGAAGAGGCATAAAACTCTGGATCAGACAAAAGTCTGGTATAAGCGATAAGCAACAAAACAAAATAATAATAGGTATAATCCAATCATACCTGAACCTGTTCCTGCAACCGAAGAGTTAGCACAACAAGATGCACAATACTCTAAGGTAATACTAACATAAAGTGTAAACGGGGTAGGGGTCATGATGATAACAAACACCAAACATAGTAATCATCCTCACATCCCTCACTCAGTGCGTAAAGCATACGATATCCACCACTTGATCACAAAATCCTTTGCTACGATCTGTTTGCTCCATAGAGTCACTATGACCCCATTGCACTGATCCATAGCCACCAATCCATCTCTAAGTGGTGAACTAAAGTTATGGGTATTGATAACCCCTTTGTACACATCCCACAGCAAAGCCCAATCATGAAGTAAACTCGTCGGTTCGCATATGGATCCTGAGTGCTAACTTCTCATTTGGACTACCTTTGCATCTCGGGTTTTGGTCCCAATCGCGGTTTGGTCTCCAACTGGTTCGGTTCGTGACCATCATATGAGTTCAGGTCGTGATCACCCAACCGGGTTGGGTTAAGCATATCCATCCAGGTCGATTCGGGTCGTGGTGCATACTCCGGGTCGGGTCGAGCTCCTTCACTGGTTCTGGTCGTGCTCCATCGGTTCGTGGTCAAGCACCGGGTCAACTTCTTCTGGCGGTGCGGCTCGCGAGCCATGGTCCAGGTTGGTTCGTGACCCAGGTCCTTCCTCTGATCGGTTCGGGTGTCTGCAGGGCCGCGACTCATGATACGCGCTTCACGAGTGGTTTGGTTGGCTTGCGGTTCGGGGTCGTGGTGCCTTGGCCACGATCGATTCGGCGTTCATGACCCGATCCGATTTCCTGCACTTCTCCCAACGAGCTGTTTACGCCATACGACTTTGTTTTCGACTATTCTAACTTTTCTAAACGATCGTGAAGCATTCCAAACAGTCATAGAAACATGTATAATCAACCACAAACACTAAAACAAAATTTTTAACATGTTAATATGAATCAAACATACCCCAAAACCCATGATTTAACCATATGATTAGCAAAACATATCCAAATTAACCTAAATTTCTATCAGAGCCCTGAAATAATATTTATGGATTTCTAAATATTTTTCCAGAATTTTAACATGCATAATTTCGCTAATTAACACTAATTACCCATAATTAGCCGTAATTAGTGAAAAATGATGCAAATCACTCACCTTAGCCACAAATTAATCTTAGATTTGAAAATTATCTGATTTGGGCTAAATCTCTATGTAACACAGCAGCTCCAACTCTGATTTGATGCTATTTTAACTTGATTTGATGTTGATTAGCTTATTCCTTGATTAGAAGGTGATTTGGGATGAAATTAGAAGGTGGAGGCCATGGCTACGGTTAGAGAAATGTTTTAGACGGCTGAGAAAATGAAAATAGATCGTTTCCTAACTGATTTCAGCCTCCCCATAACCCTAATCCCGAAATGGGTTATTGTAACGGCTGGAAATTTCCGACTCCTCGAGAGTCGGAAATTCCAAGACGTTAGTGAAAGAATTTAGAAGGTGAGAAAGAAAAGATAGAACTAATAGAATAGAAGAAGAAGAAGAAGAACATCATAATCATCAGAGTAACACGAATCTCGCAGCGGAACGAATAACATATAATATATAACATAACTTTGAAGTAAACAGTTATATATATACAATAGCACTTATCAGAGTACAACACTTACAACACAGCGGAAATAACTATAGCTATAAAATCTTGAAGTCTCCTGCTCCAAGCTCTCCAAGTATATATGTAAATCCCGACTACTTGACTGCCCGTACAAATTTAGGCACCCAATAGTTTAGGGAAAACAAAAAAGTAAACTCCGGGTCAGTCATGGGACTGGTGTGAGTAAAATAGTTTAAAACAGGTATATGATATCTCATAAGACCACGCCGTGAATACGGAACGGGTTCTTCCCTTATGAGTATCTGAACAACTTTGACAAGCAATATCATTGTGATATTATAATAATGTCTAAGTACAAATAGGTATCAATCTAGCAGAAACGCTTGCATCTCACGTTATACATACATAGTATAAAATCATAAACCGCAGGGCTCTTATCGGAGAATGGATTCCAACATACAAGGTATGGGAGCACCTTCTGGATAGTGTACTCTAGAGGTGATACACTCAGGGTTCAACAAGAACGTCTTGCAACCCGGCCACACATGACCGCTCACTCATTTAACTTGAGTGTCGCGAATATATTGCCACCACGGTTGTAGGCCATCAAACCGTCATCCGAAGATACAGAATCAAAAAGAAGTATAAATATGAATATTCTCTAGATCGGTGACAATACACCCTGCTTGGGGATGACCCAACTAGCCATGCTGCCTAGCCCAACTTTTGTTACTTCCCGGTGTGAGGCTAGAAGCTATGTCTATCTTCAGAACATCTGATCATCACTCACTTTGAATGCCACATTGTCATACCCGCCAAATCACAAATTGACTTATCCAAAAATAACACGGGTATATAGCTAAGAGAAACGAATTCCTCCGCCACCAAACGTGAATACGTTTGAACAGATCAACTTACGCGATCCATTGGATATACTCTGTCAGACCTTCTTCCATATACGTTGTCCTGGGACTGGACAAACCGAAGGCACTATTCAGTATATCCATCTTAGCCACTGTTATCTAAGTCTTATACAACAGCCCTTGCACTTTACTCCGTCTTCAATTTATCTTTGGCATATATTGCTCGTAACGCTTATGCCAATACAGAGTGGTTCTTTGGATAATAATCCAACCGGTCTCTCCATATTAACAACGTTAAAATGGTAAAAACTTTGATAGTCTGTGATCTAACTATCAAATGAAAACATGTCGGTGTACAAACAACGATCTTATTTCCAAATGGGAATTCGATCGATCAATCATCATATGTTCATATTTCCTTATTTCATATATTTAGAAAATATATGTTATTAATCATTGGAAAATATTTCCATAGCTTATTTTCACATCACTATTATTTCGCAACTATCAGTCCCTAACTGTAACTAGTATGAGAACAATTCTCTAAGTATCAATACGGAAGGTCGAAACCAACATCAGATCGTCACTTAGAAAACCGTTCAACTTACCCTCTCCGGTCAGTTTCTGAATTTGCTTAACTCTATTTCTTAAATTCTTATCATGAAAACATTTCATTTTCTATGTTTAGAAAACATATCTGACTATATTTGGAAAACGTTTCCAAAACTCATTTACGGATTTCCAATGAACGTTGTATAAAACATCGTTTCGCTTAATCCATTTATCGCTTATTCCTTAACTTTATTCCAAATCAACCTTTTAGATCGAACCACAACTATTCCTTTGTCAATTCTGAAGTCAATCAAGTTGGGGTATAATTACCTCTCAGACCTTAATTGAACAACATCCTTTACTGTGAAATAGATGAAGCTCATCACTCACCTTTTTACAACCATCTGTTTACGCAAATTCTCGGATTCAGGTTACGAATCCACTTCTTATATGACAACGTTTGATTATAACTATAACGTTATAATTCCAACCCCTAAAATATCTAACCTAAATTATAAATTTATTTCCTAACTCGAATAATTTAACAGACACCTAATTTCTAAATCAATAACTAAATCTTGATTTAAACCCTGGAAAGTAAATAGTACTTTCCCGAATTTGCTATAATCGAATTCGACGTATAACTCTCTTTCGAGTAATCTCTATTTGATTAACTCTTATTCGAATAACCTATATTCGATTATCTCTCTTCGAATAACTCATATTCGAAATCTCTCTCTTTCGAATAAACAATATTCGATCTCTTTCTTTCGAATATGCTATATTCGAAAATCTCCTTTCGATTTACTAATCGATAACTCCTTTCGATCAAAATAAAATCGATAACTCCTTTAACTCTATTCGAATAACTAATATTCGACTAACTCCTTTGGATCAACTCATTTGATTAACTCCTTCGAATAACTAATTCGAATAACTTACCTTCGAATAACCAATATTCGATTTACTCTAACTCGATTAACTTAATTCTAATCGATTTACTCCATTTCGATTCAACTTAATTCAAATCGATTAACTTAACTCAAATTGATTAACTCCTTTCGAATAACTAAATTCGATTTAACTCTAATTGAATAACTAATATTCAATTAACTCTTACGTGTTTAACTCTATTTGAATAAGTAATTCGAATAACTTAATTGATAAATTATATTCACTTCTATCCTATCGAATAAACTATATTCGATATCTCCTCCAACACTATTCGAATGAACTATATTCGATTAACTTCTCTAACTCTATTCGAATAAATTATATTCGATTAACTCTTTTAACTTTACTCGAATAACTATATTCGATTAACACTTTCTTTCGAATAACCATATTCGATTAACTCTTCGACTAACTCCTTTGGATTAACTAACTTCGAATAACTCCTTTGGATTACTAACTTCGAATAACTCCTTTGGATTAACTAACTTCGAATAACCAATATTCGATAACTACTCTTCGAATAAATAATATTCGGTAACTCTTCTCAAATGAATAACATTTGATTTCTCCACTCGAATAAACTATGTTCGATTACTCTTCCCTCGAATACACTATATTCGATAACTCTACTTCGAATAAGTGATATTCGGCAACTCTACTCGATTAACTCCACTTGGATAACTCCAACTGGTCAACTCTAACTGGTCAACTTTAACTGTTTATCTTTAACTGGTAAACTTTAACTGGTTAACTCAAATGGTTTAACCTAACTGGTTAACTCAAATGGTTTAACCTAACTTGATTTACTTGTCTCGATTAACTGAACTAATCCACTTAGTTTAACTTAGTTAATTCACTTTGATTAACTCTAACCGATTTACTTAGTTTAACTCAGCTAATTCACTTTGATTAACCCAACTAATTTACTTCGATTAACCAATTAGTTTAACTTGACTAATTCACTTAGTTTGACGCAACTAATTTACTTTGATTTACCAATTAGTTTAACTTAACTAATTCACTTCGATTAACTTCTTAGTTTATCTTAACTAATTTACTTTGGTTAACTTAACCAATTACTTTGGTTAACTCGACTAACTTGCTTTGGTTAACCTAACAAATTACTTTGTTTAACTCTATTCGAATAAGTAATTCGAATCACTCTAATGTGTTTAACTCTATTCAAATATCTAATTCGAATAACTCATTTCGAAAGATTTCCTTTTTACAATGTTTATCCATTGATAAAGATTTACTTTCTACAAGTTTATCCATTTATAAAGATTTACTTTCAGTAACGGTTCTTCACTTTATAAATGTCCTTTTAATAACGTTTCTACTTCTCTATATAAGTCCAGACTTTTATATATTCCATTTATCAACGATAAATAATTTATTTAATTTATAAACCATTATTTATAAATTAATCTACTTCAATTTATCTGTTTAAAACAGATTTCCTATTTAATATCTCATTTAAATCCATATCGTGTTATACCGTGTGCGAAGCACGTGTTTAAATCTATCCTTGTATAATTCTATTTATTTTCCGAACAAGTGTTCCTTTATTTATTCCCTAAATAAATATTCCTTTATTCCATTTATTTATAATCTAAATAAATGTTCCTTTATTTATTTCCTAAATAAATAAATGTTTTCATTTTATAAAATCCTATCGATTTTATAAATAAGATTTATTTTCAATATAAACGTTGAAAAGTCCCTTTTTACATTCTAGTATCACCTACGGTGTTTAACGTGTCGTATAACAATGATCAGTATCATTCAAACATATGAAATTAATAACAGATTTCATAACACATCATATATCACCATATATGAAAAACGGTAAAATAAATGTTGAGGAATCCAGTCGGATTCCTCCAACCTGTTTCCCTGCATCCACAGATGTTACACAATATAGATAACATCACTTTCAGTTCCATACGATACATTCTGTTAAACAGGATCAATATAGAAATTTAACTAACTGACTAGCAGTTCAATCAAACAATCAACACACAGTCAAACAGACAATTTTAACAGTTCTAACAATACAACATGAAATTATAAACTGTTCAGAGTTGGTGAGTTTTACTCACTTTGGCGCGTTAACCGTTAAATAACGGTTTGCGTTATTTGATTCAGTTGGACAATTTATTTCGCCATAAATTGTAACGAGCTCGGATCCACCCCCGGTCAGCTCTATTGCGTAGTGTCCGTCCATACGGTCCCAATGCAACTTACGGTTCGTCAATCTGACTCCGTATGACCAAGATATTAAAGATACAAGTTAATTCATTATTTAAATTTTAAAACAAACTTTAATTTATAAAGAATCGGGCCTTAACCTTTTATCCAAGGCCCATCTTCTTCATTAAAACCCCACCCGCCTATGTGAAAACCAACCCGACAACACATTCTTCCCAAATCAAACTTCCTCCTACAGTATACTTTGATACCAAAAATCCACCATTGACCGCCCCTTTTGACCGACCTCCTCTCGTCATTCTGACCACCGCCAACATCGCCGCCTCCACCATCGAGTTCCTCATCAACATCCGCACCTACCCCACACCCTCTCGTCGAACTCGACTGCCCCGTTCCAGGTGGGCTCAACAGCGTCGCGCCGCCCTAAGTACCACCGAGCATCCCCTTTCCGACCACACCCGATGCGCCTCTCATCCATGAACTCGAATCCATCGTTCATCTCTCGAATTACAACCTAAATCTCACACTAGGTACATCCCTAGTTCACTGTCGACAAACCCAACCACCCCGAAACTGAATCGCAACCCACAAGAGTAACACAGAATCGAAGAGGCAGCTCTGAGGAGTGAAGTGATATGAGTTTTGGTATTTTAGGATTTTGATTGTATTTATTTTGAATTTCTTTTGTTTTCTTGTATGAGGATTTTCTTTCTGTATGCTGATAATATACACTGCATTGGGTTGGTAGCACTTGTGGTTGTGAACTGATGATGTGTGGCTTGTTTGTGACCATAGAAAATGAGGGGAGATATTTTTGAATTTATTTTATATTTTATTTTCGCCAATCTCTTCTTGTATCTGACTTCTAAAAATCCGAGCGACTATATACGATACCTAAAAATCACCAAACTGGACCTGTAGTTAGAACTCGACATTACGGTCCCAACGAAACTGGTTTCGTCGAATTCTGACTCCGCATGCTCACACAGCGTATTTTTAACTGTCGAAATACTGTCTATTTCCCACCCTAAAAATCCCTACGGTCACACAGTGACTCTAAAAATCACGAAACTTGGAATCTAACAACTATTTGACATTGCGGATCCAACAAAACTGATTTCGTCGAATTCCGACTTCGTATGCAAAAGTGGTTATTTTTAACGCTCTAAATAGCCTATTTAAATATATAAATATATTTAAATATAATTAAATTAAATATTTAAAATTAATTATTATCGTCTGTATTCACAGTGTAATGCCGTACAGCTCTAGACTATTCCTGTATATATTTACAACTCGATATTGCCTTGTCAGAGTTATATCGACGCTCGATTCCTATTTAAATCCCTATTTAAAATATAATTAAATCGTTATGGTCAGGGCGCTGCATTTCTGATATTTTGATTTGGACGTAACTCAAAATCCACACGACGAAATCCCGATCTCTCTCTTCCACTAGAAAGATATACTCCACCAGCTCCACACGTTTGTTGTTTCAGAGCAATCCGGTTTAAAACGAACCCTGTACACCCACTTGAAGTCTAAATCGCCAAATAACGAACTGTCGCGTCGTTACGCGCTCTATTTTAATTATAATATAATTAATACGTTTTAACGTCGATTATTAAATCGATTCGTTATTCAAATTCAATTCTAAACTGAATTAAATATTTTAGCTGATCCAATTCACACAGTATTGTGAATTCGGTGATTTCCGATTATTTCGACATTATAATATATTATTATATTATTTATTTTAATTAAATATTCAATATTATTTAATTCAAGTCATCGATATCGCCCAATCGATATTTAATAATTAAATAAATAAATTATTCGACAGCTAACAAAACGCGCCATTACAGTTATGGGCATAACTGCTAATCACCCTAATCAGGCCCGGCTAAGCTGTTTTTCACCTTCTAAACCTTATTTCAGTCATATCTCCCAAATGTAGTCCGTTTGGCAAATGTGACCACTCTGCGGAAAGGTAAACCATCATCCGGATCTAATGAAAGTAGTTTCAGGTCAAAACTCCTTACTAATCAAAAGTTATGGCCAAAACAAGATCAGCTAGGGGCAAAATGGTCATTTAAAAATCATCAAAAATCATGAACATGGGAAATGATCCAAATAGTCGTTCCCCAAAGTCTCATACGGAAAAGAAATAAATATTCTATGATCCTCTGATGCGTAGAATGCGGGTCGTTACACTTATCCTAGGGACAAGTGGAAATTATAACTTAGGTTATAATAAATGAAAAAGGGAATAGAATAACTTATGTAAGGGGATATGCTATACTTAATTGTAAATCAAGTTATTTACAAGAACAAGAATCTGAAATCTACGGATGAGGGCAACATAAGTTATATTTAGGGAAAGGAAACTTATTAGTAAACTCAGTTAAGAGGACTAAGTTAATAAGTAAACAATGATACGATGGAATTATGATTAAATGATAAAGAATGAGGAAAACTTATGAAATGATATAATTTATATTTAATCATTAATGATATGCCAAAAATGGAACATATAAAATGGGACGTACTTAATTACATATTAAGTAATAATATGCTATTGTAACTATGGAATCGAACAACGAAAATAAAACGGGATTGTGGATTACAGACCTTGGGACACAATCTAGAGAATAACATGTTGTGGGCTTGTTAATAAACTTAAAGGGGTTAAGTTATATAAACAAAATTAATGAGCAAGAGGAACTTGGTAACTTGATTAAGAATTCAATATGAATGAGAATAACCAAGTTAAATGAAAACCTGATGAGGTAAGGCAAGTGCGTAAAAGAATGTTTAGACATGTAGGGTCTAACAACATATTAAAGTGAGGCACATAGACCAGTCCACATGTTTGAGGGTGAATAACCCAACGGGGTAGATCATCGTGGTGTTATAAGGCAAATGCGGAGCGCACTTTTATCTGATTATTCTATCGGCTCCGAAGGATTGGAAGGGGAAGCACGTAGCTTCTTGAGATACGTAATGTGCTCCTAGTAGTCCTCTATGAGGTGGCAGATGTTTAGGCTGTGCTCGCAGAGGTTGGGTCTGCGCGTAACTACTAGGTAGGTGGGCCTTGACCGCAAATGTAGCTTTGCAGTCAGAATGCTGTGACGCAGTGACACTAGGGTGATTCGGCAGTTGCCTCAATAGGGAAGCGAAGGGTCACGACCAACAAGGATAGTAGATCGTCGGATACCCGTCATCGGCAGCTAGTGGGATGCGAAAAGACTAGAGCTAAAACCAATAGACCATTCACCTTTCATTATCAGGGTACGGTGGCTGAGGGAAGACGCCAAATGGATGTTTAGATTGTTTGTTATTAGAGGCAATCATTTAGCTCTTTTAGTCTTTACTAGTTAAGGGAGGGGCCGAGGTGGGGCCATAACGACTATGGAAAATAGACCCTAGGAATACCTGTATTTTGAGGCTCTTAAAGATGGGCCTGGACAGTATGAAAAAGCTCACGACCGAGTTTTGTGTTTCTTGTATCGCCCTACCACGGAACTCAGTGCACATTAGAGGACGTGCGATTGAGGCATCGAGCTACAATTATAGTACATACGTGGGACAGTCTAGATACATGAATGACTGCTCTGGGTGATGTATCATAGACTTGAGGGCATTTCTCCAGAATGAAATCTGATTCGATCGATGGTGGCAGTCCGTACCCTTACGTAGCACAGTAATGACTGATATATGCAGAACGTAACATTGTTATATAGAAATCCGCACGTCACTCCGGCATAGGATGAGGGACTGCGTACTTTTCAGTGGCATTACGGTGGAGACCGTGTGAGTGGTGTACCATGGGGTGCATCTCGACATTGGGTGGTAGTTACATATATTGTATTAGGTTAATCCATTGGAAAGCAAATGGGTACAAGGTGTGTATAAGCCTTGAGTGTTGTTAACCCAAGCAACTTAACAATCAAGAAAATGTAATGGAACGGTATTTGTAGGGATCATTCTGTTTCTGATATACTAGTATTGGTATGGTGTAGAGAAACGTATTTAAGAAGCGCAATATATTCTATTCAAACTTGTCTTGCTCAGTTCACACTTGTCCTTGTTGTTGTTGTCTTGTTCTTCCAGTTTTTGTATACCTGCCATGATACTTTTATTTATATATAAAAGTAACTAGACTCGCTAGACTTTATGTCTGACCCTTTTTGTTTCCTCTTCTCTCTCTTCCGTTTCCCCCTACCCCCTCCCACCCCCCAGGTTCTCAGGGTGAGAGTGCTTAGAGTTGATTTGGATTCCTTTAGTTTAGCTTGGATTTTGGATATTGATGTACCGCTTCTACTTCTTGTCAACTATCATATGGATTCACACGGGAAATATGGTTTTATGCTTTTATACTTTGATATTTGGCAAGACAGATTATTAATGCAATTGGTTACTTCAAACTTATGATGCAAACTCGGTATTTGGGACCATGATGTTTTGATTTAAATAAAGTTTTTAATTCCGCTACTATTTTACATGTCTGTCTTGTGATATTATGTTCTTATTTACCTATAACGCTTCATGAAACTTAATGCATTCTATATAAAGTGACATTAATGGTTGTTGGGTATCACATTAGGTATCAGAGCATATGGTTATAAGATCAGATAAAATATTTTGAAAATGATTTTCAAAAAGGTCTCAAAAACAAAGTATTTTAAAATGGAAAGTCTGTTTTTGAAAAGCATATTTCCCAAAGCCATAAATAACTTCTCGGTTCTCAACTTGATTCCTTTTCCTTTTTGTTCGGGGAACCATTTCTTCCTAAAAGGGTATCCCTATTTTGGCATGGTTCCGTGGGCATGTTAAAACTAGGGTACATGTTGGAGGGCAAAGAAGTGTCCAACCTCCATCTGTAGCCGCAGTAGTTTCACCTGCGGCTTATTTTCTCTCACACCTCGTAAGGATTTATGTGCGATGGAGGCAGCTTTCAAGAGACTTTTTAGCATGTTGCACAAGGATGGTAAAAAAGGAGAATAAGGAAGTTGGGGACAAGGAGCACAACCCAAAGATGAAAGAAAATGGTGGCTTAAGAAGGGAATATAGATGAAAGAAGAAAAGAGGAAATACCATAATTATGGAATGGTAGCTCATCTGAAAAAGGATTGCAGAAAGAGGAAAGGCGTTTGTTACCACTTTGGTAAGGCAGGACACCTTATTAAGGAGTTCCCAAAGAGACAAGGAAAAGGCCAGAGGGAATAAACTTCTAGAGGCAAGCTATTGTTCTCATAGCTAGTGGAAAGGATAGAGTTAGGAAAGTTTCTTTCGAAGGTTTGGTTTCTATTTCTGATCATCTTGTTAAGGCTCTTTTTCTGGCTCTTTGCATTCTTTTATATCTAATCCTTTAGTTGAGTCTCTGCACCTAGATACTAGTATGATTTTGGATCCCGTTATTGTCTCAAACCCCATTGGAGGAACGACTCATTTATCGATGATTTATTGGGGTTTGAGAATCTCTGTGTTCGAGTTTGATTGCAACGCATATGTTCTTAATTTCATAAGATACCGTTTGATTCTAGGGATGGATTGGTTAACTATACATGGAGCCATTCTAGATTGTGAGAGGAGGGTCATTAGATTTCTGACGTGCCATGGAAAGACTCTCGAGATTTCTTATGACCCCAAAAGGGTCTGTCATGCTTAGTCTCCTAGAACCTCTTGCTATATCTATCGATGATTTGTGATTTGTACCAATAGATGTGAGTATCCTGATGTTTTTGATGAGGTTCGGGGTTTATCCCAAGGCATGAGATTGGTTTTCGCATATACTTGGTGGAAAATGTAAAGCCACCTGTATTGCCTGTGTGACATGTGACTCCTAAAAGAAAAGAGGGAACTTGATAAGCAAGTTGGGGAGCTATTCGAGAAGAGGTTTGATAGGTGAATCATATCGGGATGTGAAACCCATTGAAGACAGTACTTGAGGAAGCCCATTATTCTAAGATGACTATTCATCCAAGCGGCGATAAAATGTGTAGAGTTCGAGGCAGTGGAGCCAAACATGAGAGAGGAAGTGAAAGTAAAGAAGGAAGCAATGATTGGACGAGTTCCGACTTGCATACTTGGAATCAGAGGTTAAGAAATTGTGCAACAAAGAAGTGAAGCTAGTAAGGGTCCAATGGGTAAAAGGCCGCGAGAACGCTACTTAGGAGACTGAAGACAAGATTCACGCTTCATATCCTTTCCTTAGAGAATATGTTCTTAACTTCTTTTTCCAAGCTTCGAATTAATACTTGTATCTATCGCTTGAGTATCTCATATCGATCGAGTCTTTAGGTAGAAAAATACTAAATGTAAACATGTGTTTGAGACATGTTATGTTTAATGGATGCAAGTGTTTGCTAGTGATTGCTCGTGGATACATATACACACACGATAGGCACTAGATCGGCTCAATCACTTACATATTGCATATAGATGTGTGTGCTTTTTAAACTTTTATGGATTAAAATGGGTGTATCATTACACTAATGTTGCAGTTGGATGGATGGTTGTGCACACATATAGAACTTACATGTATTAAGATGATTTGCATACATTTTGGTTGCATGGCACAAACATACATTGCATTAAGGAGGTCAACTAAATTAGTAGACCGCCTGATCTTTCGCATTAGTTTACGGACATATACACACACTACTGATATGTTCAAAAAAGCATTAGAAATTACTTAAGGACAATGGATTTCTGTGATTATGAGATGAATGTATGATTGTTGGATGTTAGGATATGTGTTCTTCTTAACCTAGAGATTTCGGGGACGAAATCCTTTGAGTATGGAAGAATGTAACACCCTGTAATTTTACGACACTAAAGATGATAAATTAAAGAATAATTTATGTGAAATACATTATTAACAATGAATTAAGGAAAACTTAACCAAATATTCAGAATTAAGTACAATAGACCGTGCCATTGTGTCCGCCTCGGAATTCTGGTCAAGATAGAAACCAAGTTTGCGTAAAACGGACTTCATACGAAGAAGTTATTAAGGTTTGAAGTTTGTATGCATATAGGGGGAATATATATATATATATATATGTTAAAACAGAATTCAAAAATTCAAACCCAGAAATTCAGGCGTGCAAACAGGGAAAGGGCCGACCATTTAGGGTCGACCCGAGACCCTGTTGGGTCGACCCCGGGTTGACACCCATATGGGGGGTCAACCCCCCTCCCCCCGTCGATCTAGGAAGAATTCAGATTTCGAATGTGGACTTGTTTGTGACTTAGTTCGTTGGTTCTAGGCTATATAAAGGACCCTAAACCTAGGTTTTATTCATCTAAAAAAATGGTGATGATAGGGGACCTCTGCTGCAACGTAAATTGAATGGCCTTTTCTTCTCCAAATCAAATTCAGTAAAGATTATACAAATTCAACGATTTCTACAACAACAAATTCAACGTGTTCTTCGCAGTAATTTGGATCCATTTCCTTAGATTTATTCACTGTGAGTTCATGTTATTTTTAGATCTAAATATTTAATTAGTAATCATAAAATGTAAATAAAAATTGGATATTGGATATATGCCTAAACAAGTTCTATTATGACATAATTATCAGATTTGCCTTTATATGTTCATACTGCCACCATGTTAAATCTAGTCATAATATATCTATTCAGTTTTATGCCTATTTCTTTCATTTTATTTTTGATTCATCATTATGCCAGTTTTGATTCTCTTCTTTCCCTCTTTTTCCTTTTATTTTTATATAGTTAGGCTACCTTCGAGCCTTGGACTAACGTTGAAACATGCGAAAGGGAGAAATTGGGAACGATTGGGAAAGACATAATTTAGGGATATATATCGTCTTGGATAATGTAAATATGAGTTTAGGCATACATTGAAAAATATGATTTGGCATATGATTTGGACGTAAATTGGAACATACGTAAATTATGATTTGGAAAGTATGATTTGGGCGTAAATTGGAACATACGTAAAATATGACTTGGGCTTAAATTGGAATATATGTGAATATGAATTTGGGCATAACTTGTACGGAATATATGTGAATATGAACTAGGGACATAAATTAGCAAATATGTGAATATGGATTTGGGCATAAAATATATACCTTGATTTATGAAATTGGGAAAATGAGCATATTGTGCATAATGAAATATGAATTACAAAGGGGGCATTTGGAATAGGAAAATTTATTAATATGAATATGCCCAAAATAATGGAACTGTAGTAACACTTAGACACGGGGTTAGATTGCACTTGTGGTATAAGTCTTCTTGGAGCCGCCCGGCATATCCAACGACCATAAGTGGTTAATCTAATGTGACGGGTCTAATGCATAACAACATAATGGCATGATGTTAAGTCAAAACTTGTGGTTTAAGTCTACCCGGAGCCGCCCGGCATATCCAACATCCACAAGTGGTTGACTTAATGTGAAAGGTCTAGGACATGAACATGTATGAACAGAAAAGATAAGATGTTTATACTTGTCTTAGGGACAAGTGGAAATTATAACTTAAGTTATAATAAATGAAAAGGAGAATAGAATAGCTTATGTAAGGGGATAAGTTGTACTTAATTGTAAATTAAGTTATTTACAAGAACAAGAATCTGAAATCTACGGATGTGGACAACATAAGTTATATTTAGGGAAAGGAAACTTATTAGTAAACCGTAGTTAAGAGAACTATGTTAATAAGTAAACAACAATAAGATGGGATTATGATTAAATGAGAAAGAATGAGGAAAACTTATGAAATGATATAAGTTAAATTTAATCATAAATGATAAATGATATGCTAAAAAGGAAACATGTAAAATGGGACGTACTTAATTACATATTAAGTAAGAACATGTTATTGTAACTATGGAATCAGACGATGAAAATATAAAGGGATTGCGGATTACAGACCTTGGGCCACAATCTAGAGAATATCATGTTGTGGGCATATTAATAAACTAAAAGGGGTTAAGTTATATAACCAAAATTAATAAGCAAGAGGAACTTGGTAACTTGATTAAGAATTCAATATGAAGGAGAATAACCAAGTTAAATGAAAACCTGATGAGGTAAGGCAAGTGCGTAAAAGAATGTTTAGACATAGGATCTAACAACATATTAAAGTGAGGCGTTTGGACCAGTCCTCATGTTTGAGGGTGAATAACCCAACAGGGTAGATCATCATGATGTTATAAGGCATGAGCGGAGTGCACTTTTATCTAATTATTATGTCAGCTCCGAAGGACTGGAAGGGGAACCACGCGGCTTCCTGAGATACGTAAGGTGCTCATGGTAGTCCTCTATGTGGTGGCAGATGCTTAGGCTGTGCGCGCAGAGGTTGGGTCTGCATGTAATTATTAGGTGGGTGGGCCTTGACTGCAAATATAGCTTTGCAGTCAGAATGCTGTGACGTAGTGACACTAGCGTGATTTGGCAGTTGCCTTAACGGGGAGGCGAAGGGTCACGACCAACAAGGATAGTAGATCGTCGGATACCCGTCATTGACAGTCAGTGGGATGCGAAAAGACTAGAGCTAAAACCAATAGACCATTCACCTTTCACTATCGGGGTATGGTGGTTGAGGGAAGACACCAAATGGATGTTTAGTTTGTTTTTATTATGGGCAGTCGTTTTTCTCTGGTAGTCTTTACTAGTTGAAGGAGGGGCCGAGGTGGGGCCATAGCCACTCTGGAAAATAGACCCTAGGGATACCTGTATCTTGAGGCTCTTAAAGGCGGGCCTATACAGGTATGGAAAAGCTCCCGACTGAGTTCCGTGTTTCTTGTATCGCCCTGCCATGGAACTCGGTGCACATTAGAGGACGTGCGATTGAGGCATCGAGCTACAATTACAGTACATACGTGGGATAGTCTTGATACATGCATGACTGCTCTGGGTGATGTATCGTAGACTTGAGGGCATTACTCCGGAATGAAATCTGATTCAATTGATGATGGTAGTCTGTATGCTTACGTAGCATAGTAATGATAGATATATGCGGAACGTAACACTGTTATATAGAGATCCGTGCATCACTCCGTCGTTGGATGAGGGACTACGTACTTTTCAGTGGCATTACGGTGGTGACCGTGTGAGCGGGGTACCATGAGGTGCATCTCAACATTGAGTGGTAGAGACATATATTGTATTAGGATAATCCATTGAAAAGTAAATGGGTACGATGTGTGTATAAGCGTTGAGTGCTATTAACCCAAGTAACCTAACAATCAAGAAAATGTCATAGAATGTTAGTTGTAGGGATCATTCTGTTTTTGATATACTAGTATTGGTACGGTGCAGAGAAACGTATTTAAGAAGCGCAGTATATTCTGTTCAAACTTAACTAGCTCAGTTCACACTTGTTCTTGTTATCTTGTTCTTTTAATTTTTGTATACCTGCCATGATACTTATATTTATTTATATTTAAAAGTAACTGGACTCACCAGACTTTATGTCTAACCCTTTTTGTTTCCTTTTCTCTCTCTTCCGTTGCCCCTCTCAGGTTCTCAGGGAGAGAGTGCTTAGAGTTGATTTGGATAGCTTGGATTTTGGATATTGATGTACCGCTTTGACTTCTTGTCAATTCTCTTATGGCTTCGCATGGGAAATATGGTTTTGTGCTTTTGTACCCTGATATTTTTGGAAAGACAGATTATTAATGTGATTGGTTACTTCAAACTTATGATGTAAACTTAGTATTTGGGACCATGATGTTTTGATTTAAATAAAGTTTTTAATTCCATTGCTATTTTACATGTATGTCTTGTGATATTATGTTCTTATTTACCAATAACGCTTTACGAAATTTAATGCAATCTATATAGAGTGACAGTAACGGACGTGGGTTGTCATAATTATTATCGCTAAAGGAGTTGGGCCTTTTAATAATCCCCATCCCGATCCCCGGGCTATTTTAGAAGCTTTCATTCTCCCTGATGACCCATATCCAGTTAAAGCTACTCATGCCGAGGTTACTATAGGTGTTATTTCTACTCCTGCTGTTGTCACCCTTGCAACTGTGGCCCTTGTCAATGTTACAAGTAGAGCAACTGTCCCTTAGACTATAGCTGCTGGTGATGCCGGAACTAGGACGAAATTATCAAGTGAAGAAAGCAATGACCAGGGTCCACCGAATTTTGAAATTACAGCACGGGTATCCTTAGAAGCAGGTAATAATGATGTCATCTCTGGCTCAGAGAACCACTTTCTTCCCGCATATGCGTTTGATGATTTACTCTAACAATTTTTATGTATGTAGGACTGGACCAACCATGCTTTTTCTTTTTCAATGCTGGCACAACGGGGTTACTGCTGTTTTCACTCCCTTGCTAATTGTTACAATGGATACCATGTCAGGAGTGATCGTTTCTCAGACTATTGTCGCCCCCACCGTCCTATCCTTGGCTTCTACTCGTGCCTCCCATCTGGGGTCACAAACTCAGCAAATTGTTGGTCTACAGGACTTGGATGACCTCACAGTTTCTTTTGGAGGCTACGGCGCGCCCATTGATGTGAGAGAGACCATCGAAGGTGGATCGGGGAGCAATAAGAATTTCAAAGGAAGGCGTAGCGATAAGCGCAACACACGTAAGAAGTTGAAAGTCGCCTCTTCACTGGTGATGAGGGGAACCCTATAGTCTTGGCTTGCGCAACTTCTACTACTGATACATCGACCATGCCTATTAAACTGATTATTAAGTCGAGTCAGACCTCCAAAGGCAGAAAGAAAAAGGACTGATGTTGCTGTTTTTTGTTTTTCTTGGCTGTGATTCTTTGAGTATCGGCCCTCACTTTTGATGCCTTTATATGATCATTTAGATTGTTGTTTTTAATGAAGTTTGACTTTCTTGATGTACACCTCTATTTCACTTGCATTGCAATATTTTTTGGTGCAGCTTTTTAATTTCCATATTTCGCTCTACTATAGCTTTTATTCTTCTATCAAATGCCCTTAATACATTGCAGTATTAGGGACGACCCTATGATATTTTTTACCGTGTTGTTGTTTGAAGCCAATGTAAGTAGTATTGCCCTCATATCATGGGTTGTCACGAGCACTATGATGACCCTGACTCCTAGCCTCTTGGCGTAGTGTCTGATTTTGTCAATTATTGGTCATTGGTGTTTTCCCTAGGTTGTTCCCCCTTTGACATTTTAATCGGGTGCCCTTTTGTAGTGTATTCCTCACAATAGTCTTTGGGCACATTGTTGGAGTGAGTTTTCTCATTCACTTGATGTTTATCAATCGTCACGTGCCTTTTGTTGGGACCAGCTTGTGTTGGCTACGCTTCCCGAGGCTGAACTTTATCATGATGTATATCGAGTACCTCATGGGAGCGAGATTTTTGCCCACTCGATATTTTTCGATTGTCTTGTGCCTTTATTCTGGGTCGAAACCAGTTTTTTTTCGTTGTGTTTCCCGAGAATAGACTCTATTACGATGTATATCAAGCGCCTCATGGGAGCAAGGTTTTTACCCGCTCAATGTTTATTGATCGACATGTTCTTTTATTCAGGTTTAGAACTAGTTTATGTTGGTCGCATTTTCCGAGGCCAGACTCTATCACGATGTATATAGAGCGCCTCATGGGAGCGAGGTTTTTACCCACTCGATGTTTATCGATTGCTATGTGCCTTTATTCAAGGTCAGGACTAATTTGTGCTGATCGCGTTTCCCGAGGCCAGACTCTATCACGATGTATATCGAGCCCCACATAGGAGCGAGGGTTTTATCTACTCAATGTTTATCGATCATCATGTGCCTTTATTTGAGGTTGGGACCAGTTTGTGTTGGTCGCTTTTCCTAAGATTAGGCTCTGCCATAATGTATATTGAGTGCCTCATAAGAGCGAAGTTGTTTCTTTTCGTTACGCGATCATTAGCAATTCCTTCATGCTTTCCCCCATGGATTCCGCTTTCCATGGCATTTCTACTGACTCAATTTTTTGTGCCTGGATCGTTATTGAGGGCAGCTTTTTTAAAGGCCATGGTGCTTTCTGTAAATCACGCTCGCGTTTTTTCACTCGTTGCTTGTAAATTTTAAATTAACTTTAGTGTTTTGCAATTTCAAATTAAGAGAATGCAATTTTCAATTAAAAGACAGAAATTTCACAACTGTATAGTTGCAATCATTTAACGACAGACTTTATTAGTAAGTAAAATAGCATAAGTTTAAATAGAATGCCCCAACGTGAGCGATGGCTTATTTTGAATAGCAAAAGAAAAGCAAACAAACATTACAACTTCCAAACATCATTTTTATCAAAAGTAAGGACGAAAATCGTCGTTATTTCAACCCTGGATAATTGGGATCCCATCTGTTATGGTTAACTTGAATGTGTTGTCGAAGAGCTTCTGTCCTATTACATAAGGACTATACCAACTTGGCCTGAATACTCCAGTGTTAGTCAAATTTCAAGACGATATCGTCGACATAAAAAATATGGTGGTGGAATCTAGAGTTGAAGTGTTTTACCACTTTTGTATGATACAATGCCAGTTTAAGTTCCGCCATTTCCCTTTTTTCAACCAGTTGGTCAACGGCCTCTAACATCAACTATTCGTTCTCTACTTGACTGAAGTGAATCCTCCAATGGGTTGGGACCTCTACCTCTACTTGGATCATTGCCTCTACGTCGAATGCCAAAAAAATGGTGAGTGTCCAGTTCTGAATTTGTGTGTTGTTCGATAGGCCCAAAGGGCAAGTGGTATTTCATCAACCCATCCACCTTTGGCTTTCATCAACTGCTTTTTGATGGTGGACTTGATAATTTTGTTAACCACAACGGGTGAGCTATGGCTGCAAAACTTTTCTGGATATGGTACTACTTACAAAAATCCTGAAAATCCCCACTCTCAAACTATGTCCCATTGTCGGTGATTATCTTTTGCGGCACGCCAAACCTACAAATGATATTTTTAGTCACAAATTTAATAACCTTCTTAATGATAATTGTGGCCAACGGTTCCGCTTCGGCCCATTTTGTGTAGTATTCCACAACAACTATTGCATACTTGGCTCATGCTTTGGCTACTGGCAATATCCAATCAATTCAATTCACCATATCGTGAATGCCACGGGCTGACCATTTGTGTCAGTTTATACGATGGACCCTTGGGACTTTAGGGAATCTATGACATCTATCACATTTTCGAGCGTAATTTGCGGCATCTCTGCTCAGGACAGAAATAACCATACTGGAGTATCTTTTTTGCTATAGTCTAACCACCAGAATAATCCTTGCGCTCTTCCTCATGCACTTCAAACAAGATCCTTTAGCTTCCTCTCGAGTTACACATCATAGTAGCGTAGAGAATTCCCTTCTAAACAGTTTCCGTCTTGCACGATAAATCTTGAGGTCATCTTAAGTAGTTTTTCCATTTTGTTTGACTTTGGGAGGGGTGTTCCATTACTTAGCTATTCATTTATAGGAGTCATCTAGGGCTCCGGTTCTTTTGAATTTTTCATGACGTGCTCGACTTCCATTTCACCAATGCTTGGATTACTAAGGATTTCCACTAGCACTAAACCAAAAAACCGAGCATCCCTTGAATTGGCATATTTCACAAGTGAACCATCCTTCGTGTTTTCCTCCTTTGGGATGTGCGTAATAGTGTAATGCTCGAAGTTGTTAAGAAGTTCCCATGCTTTCGACAAATATAAAGCCAGATTCCCTCTTTTCGCTTGAAACTCTCTTCGGACTTGGCACGCTACAAGCTGCGAGTCACTGGATATTTAAAGAGTCTGGAGGTTCAATTATTTGGCTACCCTCAATCTAGCGATCAAAGCCTCATATTTTTCCTCATTATTAATAGTTGGGAATTCCAATCGCAATGCATAGCAAGCCCAAACGTCCTTCAGGGGTGTCCAGGACAACCCCCGCACCTGAATAGTATTCATTCATATCTCCATCAACATACAACTTCCATTGCACACTCACCTCGATGATTTCTTCTTCATTATCCTCCTTAAGGTAAACTCTACAATAAAATCAGTTAGGGCTTGCCTGTTAACTGACCTCAGAGGATAGTAAGTTATTTCGTACTGGCTTAGTTCAATGTTCCATTACAACAATTGTCCTTAAGTTTCCAGACAAGACAAGACTTGCTTTAGATGTTTATCAGTAAGTATCTTAATCGGATGTCCTTTGAAATAAGGTCGTAATTTCCTTGACGTGATTAACAAATAGTAGGCGAGCTTCTCGAGCTTTAGATAATTCTTTTTTGCCCTAGTGAATTTCTTGCTGATATAGTACATAGGCCACTAGATCTACGATTCCTCTCATACCAAAGTTGTGCTCAAGACATGGGAGGACACCACTAGATAAATAAACAAATCTTCCCCATTGTTAGGTTTCAAGAACATCGGTGGGGATCCCATATTTCTTATTAGTTCTTCAATGGCTTCTTGGCATTTTGTTGTCCATTCGAAGTTTTTTTTACTTTCTTTAAGGCATCGAAGAAAGGAATGCATTTGTTGGTCACCTTTGAGATGAATCTACTCAGTGTTGTGATCTTTCCATTGAGACTCTGAAGCTTTCTTTTATTCCGGGGATCCCTTACTTCACTCAATGCCATGATTTGTGTAGGGTTGGCCTCGATACCTCTTGCACTGACCATAAATCCCAAAAATATTTTGGATGAGACGCCAAATGAACATGTTAGTGGATTTAGATTTATTCCGTACTTCCTTAGAATTGCGAACATCTCAGCCAGATTGTCCACGAGTATGTCTGCCCTCTACGAATTGAATAGCATATTGTCTACATATACCTCCTTGGTCTTGACAATTTGAGAATTGAACATCATGTTAACCAATCGTTTGTAAGTTGTTTCAGCATTCTTTAAGCCAAAAGGCATCACTCTGTAGCAATACAATCCCAAATCTATAATAAAGTTGGTATTCTCCTGGTCAGGCTCATGCATCATAATTTGATTATATCCTGAATACCCATCTACGGCGGATATAAGTTCATGCCTTACTGTTCCATCCATAAGTTGATCAATTCGTGGCAATGGGAAGCTATCCTTGGGAATGCTTTGTTGAGATCTGAAAAGTCAATGCATACTCGCCACTTGCCATTTTCTTTGTTAACCACACTGGTTTGGACAACCAGTCTGGATATTTTATAATTGAATATAAAGGTGATAGAGAATTATAAACATATTAAATAAAATCAACTATGAAGTTGACATGTAAACAAGATTTAATAAATAAAATGGATTATGAGTAAGAAGTTTATAGAATGACTCGATAATTGGAATTTAAACCTATGTTACTATTTAAATTATGAAATCAAGTTTTGATTTGATAAAACGAGTCCAGATTTCTATAAAGAAATAACATTCATGTTTTAATGTGAATAACGATGTAAAATCAAACGTTTTGCAGATTTAAAATACTTATAAAAGCAAACTGATAAATTTTGCGAAGTACAAAATTCAAATATGAATTTAGAAAGATCGAAAATGGTAAATTATTCTGAAGTTTGGAACATAAATCGAATATAGATTATTCAAATGAGAGTTACCGAATATAGATTATTCGATAGAGAGTTATCAAATATAGATTATTCGAAAATCGATTATATCGAATGTAGGAAAGTACTATTTACTTTCCCTTTTTAAATCAAGACCTATTTATTTATTTAATAAATTGATAAATTATTATTTATTCAAATTAATGGATAAAAATTATATTTTGAAGTTAGATATTTGAAAGTAGGGATTATAACGCTCTTGTTATAACCAATGTTTTTCATAAAAGAACTGGATTCGTACACTGAATCCGAGGGTTGCGTAAGCAATGATTAGATAAGAAGATTTAAATGGAGTTAAGGAAATTAGAAACTAGCTGGAGATTTGTAAAGTTAAATGGCTTTCTGAGTGTCGATCTGATGTTGGTTTCGGCCTTCGGGGTTGATACTCAGGAAGCTGTTCTCTTACTAGTTTACAGTTAGAGACTGATAGATGTGGGAGGATAGTGATGCGTAAATAAAAATGGAAATGTTTCCAATGTTAATAACATATATTTTTTAAATTTAGAAATTATGAATATATGGAAACGGGAAACGGGGAAATGAATAAATCAATGAGAAATTTATTTAAAGGAAAAAATGTTTGTTGATGTTTGATCGATAAAATTTCCATTTGGAAATAAAATCATTGTGTGTACAGATGTTTCCTTTTATAGTTGAATAACCGACTATCAAAGTTTTGACCACTTTTTCGTTATCAATACGGAGAGACCGGGATCGGATTTATCATCTGAAAACCCCTACATATGGGCATTAGCATTGCGAATCAAATATGATGGAGATAATTGAAGACAGAGTTATGCAAGGGTTGTTCTGGCAAATCCAAGGTAGAGATTGCCTAAGATAGGTTTACAAAATAGTACCTTCAGTTGTTCAATCCTAGGAAAACATGCATGGAAGAATGTCTTACAGAGTATATTTAATAGATCACGTAAGTTGATCTCTTCAATTGTATTTATGTTTGTTGGCAAAGGAATTCGTTTCTCTTAGCTATATACCCATGGTATTTTTGGACAAATCAATTTGTGATTTTGCGGGTATGACGATGTGGCATTCAAAGTGAATAAAGGTGTAATCTGTCAAAAAGATACAGTATGGCCTCTAGCCTCATAACCGAGAAATGGTATAAAACCGGGTAGGTCGCATGGCTAAGTGGTTAGCTCCCAATTAGGGCGTATTTTCACCTGATCTAGAGAAATTTCATTACTTCTTTAACCTATTTCGATGTTGTCCCTTTCGGGAAACGGTTGTTAATCCCAATCGTTAGTAATAATGCATTTGGTGCACTCAAGCAAAATGAGTGACTGGTCATGTTTAGCATGGGTTGCAAGATGTTCTTGTTGAATCTGGTGTATTCGTCTCTAGAGACACACTATCGTAAGATGGTCCCATACCTTGCCAGTTGGAATCCATTATCCAATAAGTGTTTGTGGTTTTTGATTTATATTATATATGTGGAACATGAGATTGCCAGTTGGAATCCATTATCCAATAAACTCTGGGTCAGTCGTGGGATAGGTGTATTCATCTCTAGATTGCTATTTATTTGATTTAGACATTATTATAATATCAGAAGAGTATGGATTTTAAAGAAATGTATTGAGTTATCATAATGTAAAAATCATCCGTGTTTATGTGTGGATCAGTCTTACGATTTTCCTTTCTTTAGAAAGGATTTAAAAGTTAAACCAAGTGGTTGGAGTTTACTCACACCAGTCCCATGACTGACCCAGAGTTTATTTTGCTTTGTGTCCCTAAACTCTTGGTTGCCCAACTTTGTTTGGGCAGTCAGGTAATCGGGATTTTACATATACACTTGGAGAGCTCGTAGCAGGAGGCTTCAGGATTTTACAGCTATTGTTTATTTCCATTGAGTTGTAAGTGTTGTACTCTGATAATATTATTGTATACATACTGGTTTTATTTCAAAGTTATGCTATGTTTTAATTGTTACACTGTAGGGTTCTTGTTTACTCTTATGTTGTTTTATGATCTTCTTATTCTATTCTAACTTCCTTTCTTTCTATTTCTCACCCTCTAACTTCTTTCTATTGACGTTCCAGTATTTTCGATTCTTGAATAGTAGACATGGTGTTGTATGTCGAATTTCGAGGTCGAAAATTTCTCAGGCCGTTACATTAATCCTCTCTAGGTGGACCACACTAGAGATGATCACCCTTATCGATGCTTTGAAGATAAAGTCGAATAGTTTTGCTGTAACACCCCAAATTTTTAACAACATTTAAGAAGATAACTTAAAGAATAAATAATTTAATATTAAGAATTAAGGGAAACTGATTATGTCATTACATCAGTCTCAAAATTCTGGTCAGGATAGACACCTAGTTTGCGTAAAACGAATAACATATGAAGAAGTTATGGACGATAGAAAGTTGAAAATCAGAACCAGATATAACTAGCGCACTTGCCAAGTGTGCCCAGGCAATTTTGCACTGGCGCACCTGTAAAGTGCGCCCAGAACAGTTTCTGGGTATTCGGACCTTTTTCGAGTGAGTGACAACCCGTGACCTGACCCAATTCCATTAGGGCTGAGGTGTCATCTGAATTCTGTAACCCAGCAGCTATAAATATATCTCATATCCTTTGTTTTCTTCAAAAAGAAACAATGGTAGCCAGACTCTGCTGGATTCTAAATTAAACTAGGGTCTCTCATCTTCTTCTAAAGCATATCAAATTCTGAGATTCAAGCATAGACTCAGCACCTTTTCTAGCATCTTAGCAATCCAATCACAGTGAGTTCTAGTTGCTTTTAGGTTTAGATAAATAATAGTGAATTATGAAAGACTGTGATTTGGATATGTTACGAACCTTGAATCTATGTTATTGTTAGATCTTATGCCATATCACGATAGATCTATTTCTTTGGATCTAATTCAATTGTTCTACTATGTTATTATTATGGATCTTGGGTTGTAACTTTTATGATATGCTATGATGTGGATGTATGTATATCTAATCTATGTGATCTAAATTTATCACCTTAGATCTATCCTATGTGATCTAAAATTGTCACCTTATGATTCATGTTAGATCTATCCTATGTGATCTAAAATTGTCACCTTATGATTCATGTTAGATCTATTCTATGCGATCTAAAATTGTCACCTTATAATTCATGTTAGAACTATTCTATGTGATCTAAAATTATCACCTTAAGATTCATGTTAGATCCATTTTTTGTGATCTAAAATTATCACCTTAGATCTATCCTACACCTTATGATTCATGTTAGATATATCCTATGTGTAACACCCCGAAAATTCTATAACTGTGAAACTCACAAATTAAAGTATAATTAATTTCAAATCAAAGAACTAAGGGAAACGGGATACGCCATTGCGTTCGTCTCGGAAAAATACGCGAAATAGAGTCCGAGTTTTCGAAAAACGGATATCGTATGAAGAAGTTATGGACGAACGAAGTTGGGCGAAAAACCGGAAAACGGGTCAGAATGCACTGGCGCACTTGGGAAGTGCGCCAGAACAAAAATGCACTGGCGCACCTGTGAAGTGCGCCAGTACATTTTTGACCTGGCGCACCTGCCAAGTGCGCCCAGGTCAAAAATGACCTGCTGGCCAGGTCTGGTCTAGCCCTGGCTGGCCAGGTCGGTGTGTGGTCGAATTTCTGTGGTCTGCTGTGTCATTAGGGCTAGGTGGCGGGTTTTTATTGGTCTCTCTATCTAATGAATGGCTATGATCTATCCTAGCAACATCAATGGTCCTAATCAATTCCTAACCTCTATATAAACAACCCCAGACTAAACCCTAATCTATTCATTCAAAATAAGATTATAGCCGCCATGTTGCTGAGGAACGACAAAGAGTAGCCGCCGACTAGAGAGAGTTAGGAAGAAAGTTCTAAAGCCTAAAGCAATTCAAAGCAACCTAAAGCTAATCAATTCAACAAAGGAATCGTGTCTCTTAATTAGAGAATTCGCCGCAACCATTGTAAGTAGAGTATTACTTTGGTATAATAAACAACTGTGTTGATGTGTATGCTTGAATTGTGGCAATGGAAGTAATTCATATTTGTGCGTTCTTATCAATTTATATACGTTTGGATATTTATGGATTATGTTATTCATTATAAAGAACTACATGCGGTAGTTCTATGCAAATATACGTTTGGAATATTGCGCAAATTATGTAATCTATGTTGAAGCTACATGTATGTAGTTGAGTGAAATTTATGCAAGTTTGGGGCTTTGTTATTATGTCGTCATGATGTATATTTTGTGCATAAATCGTTTTGCAAGCAATTGAGACAAGTTTGATTGTTATAGTTCATATGAAACTATGTTGGAATTTTGACACCATAATCCATGTATTAAGTCATGCTTATGAATATGGCTAGGCTATGAATGATATTTGGCGTAATTGAAATCTATGATTAAGTCTATCTTGTTTAAAAGAATTATATGATGACATATGTGAGACATGGCTAGGTTAGACTCAAAAATCCCTTTTTGCAAGTTTAAGCAAAAACCATGATTAGGAATTTTTATGCATAAGTATGTTTATACGATCGTTATGTGATTAGACTTAAACCATGATTAAGTTGAACTATGCTTTTGTATTGGTAACAAAGTATCCCCTTTGTAAACATGTAGAAACCTTATGAACATGACATGTTTATGTTTATGCCATGAACAAATTTAACTTTACTTATGCCATGCTTATGTTTGACATTATGCCATGTTTATGCCAAAAGTATTTATGCCATGCTTATGTTTGACATTATGCTATGCTTATGCTAGAAATATTTACGACATGCTCATGTTTGACATTATGCCTAAATAAGAATATAGGTTCATGTTGTAGTTAAACCTATGCAAGTTCACATGCTTTGATTCATGTCACCTACGTTACCACTATGCAAGTACACCAATATCTATTTTGTATTTCCAACGTCGTATTGCAAGTTCATGCGCTCACCTTCCCCTCTTTGTGTATACGCCATAAGCCTCCCCTTTCGCATGGCTAAATTGGGCTTTAAAAGGCTAAGCCCAATATATATGAACGGACTTGTAAAACGGGGGAAAATAACGTTGGGTTAAAATTAATTAATGAATGAAAATATAAAATAGAAGGGCCCAAATTCAAGTATGGGTTGGGCCCGTGATTGGTGTAATCTTTACACCATTAACTTAATAATGGGCCGCAAATATTTACATATAAAAAAAGAAGAATGACAAGATATGTCAATGTAGAAAATACGATGTGTTTAACCCGAGGTTGGATTGAGTTGTGATGTAAACCTGCCCGGAACCGCCCGGCTGTCCAGTAGTCACAACAATACCTATCCAATGTGGGAGGTTAAACATGGAGCCCAGCAAGGACCCGAGGTTAGACTGAGTTGTGGCGTAAGACTGCCCGGAACCAACCGGCAACAGGCAGCCACAACAATACCTGTCTAATGTGAGAGGTCAGGGCCTTAATAAGACAATTAAGGCTGAGTCAGGATTGTTAGGATTAAGTGGACTAAAGACTTAATCAAAATGGAACATGCTAAACTAAACGGACTGGTGGGGTTAGGTTAGGAAACACTTAACCAACTTAGCATGTTGGCTAGAGATAGAAAACCTAGTAACGGGGGACCCTTTTCAGCAGTAACCCTAAAAGGTGTATCAGGATACCCTGAAACTAGGCAGGGTGGGGCACGATTACTGGGCTGATTGTAAGAGGTCAAAGCGACGGCGGTGGAGTAGCAGTGTAGGTTCTAACGGAGTGCGGGCGTGCACACACTCCGGCGCAGAAAAATAAGGCACTGGACACCAGTAGCATACCTGTGCACTCTAAGGTTGTGTCGGGTTGCCACTATGGGACTTGATACACCCCATGGTGGGACCAGCATAGGTAACTACAGACATCGGGGGCCGTAGGACACATGTAACTATGCGAGTAGGAGCCGATCATCATAGAATGGATCACATCACCCTGATTATGGGTGCCAGTTGGAAACTAGTTTATATGGGTTCAGAGATTAACATGGGGTACGATAGTATATTCGACCCTAGATAACTTAACCAAGTTCATAGTGTTTGCCCACTTCCTGTTTTACTTATCATACCCAGTTCTTTATTCATAGACAAAGTAGTACTAGACTTACTCAGGCTTTATGTCTGACTCTATTTTTCTTTCGTCTTCTTTCTTCCGTTTCCCCCCCCCCCCAGGTCCTCAGGGTGGGAACACAGCAGCTTGATCAGCCTTGACATCCAGCTTGAAGAAGAGAAATGTATTGCTTGGACTTTCCTGTTTTGAACTATGGCTTTGGACAATCCACTATGGGGCTTTTGCAGTTTATCTATGTTTTATTTATGCTTCTTTAAATAATGTACTTAAGACAGATTATGGAAATGTTATGTTATGTTTTTGAAAGGATGTAAGACAATCATGGTGATATTTTGTAACACGTATTTGTTTTTATGAAATAAAGTTTGTTGTTCTTCCGCTGTTTACAAATATGTGTTCTTATATCTGTCTTGTAGATCTGTGACTTGTACTTATAAACCTCCACCAAAATTAGGGCATTCCCTTTGAGAGTGACCCTAACGGAGGTGGGGTGTTTCACTATGCGATCTAAAACTGTCACCTTATGATTCATGTTAGATCTATTCTATGCGATCTAAAATTGTCTCCTTATGATTCATGTTAGATCTATTCTATGCGATCTAAAATTGTCACCTTATGATTCATGTTAGATCTATTCTATGTGATCTAAAATTGTCGCCTTATGATTCATGTTAGATCTATTTTATGTGATCTAAATTGTCACCTTATGATTTATGTTAGATCTATTTTATGTGATCTAAATTGTCACCTTATGTTAATATGTTAGATCTTTTTTATGTGATCTAAATTGTCACCTTATGTTAACGTGTTAGATCAATTTTATGTGATCTAAATTGTCACCTTATGATCTAAACCGATTGGGCATCTAAATTGCTAATTTAGATATTGTGACATCATAGTTCATCAGTTTTATGTCCACCTTATTATAATGACTATTTCATGTTCAAGCCGGTATGTATGTTCACCTTATTATCATACAAGTTTATGTTTATGACAAGATGATAATTTAGTTATGTTCCCATTATTTTCCCTATTATCTTTTATGACTAGGCTATTGTCAAGCCTAGGCATATTGCCAATTTTGTGAGGGCGCTAGTTAAGGGGGAAAAAGGGTTAAAAAGGGCATAATTTGAATATGAACATTTATGGACATGTAATTCAAATTATTGGGTAAAATAGTTATTGACACCTGTAAAAGGAAAGGATTAATTAATTGATTAATTAATTAAAAATGGAATGTCTAATGATTACAATTAGGAATTGTAATTGTAATTGTACTTGTGACGCAAGGTTAGGTTGCATTAGTGGTGGAAGTCTGCCCGGACCCGATCGGCATATCCAGCAGCCACTAATGGTAAACCTAGTGTGGGAGGTCTAAGTACGTAAATACGAATCGGGCTATGACACGAGGTTAGACCTAACTGTGGAATAAGTCTGCTGGACTCGAACGGCATATCCAACATCCACATGTTGTAGGCCCAATGTGGGATGTCTGGCCCGTTATGAAACTACAAATGGACATGGTAAAGAATTGGACTACTTAACCTAAGTTAATCCATAGGGATTGCATGAACTTAAATTTAAGTTGGGGGTTAAGTAAACATGGTTGAGGGGTGGGTAAAGTAAATCTGAAGAGGGGATGGGTAATATTCACATATAGGCCCACAAAATTAACCCGTTAAGGTTATGTAATTAAGGACACCTAGTGGTATACATAATCGCTGAAAATAATAAGGTTATGTAACTAAAGACACCTAGTGGTATACATAATCAGTGGAAATAATAAAGTTATGTAATTAAAGACACCTTTCAGGGTAAACATAACTTGTAGAAATGATAGGGTTATGTAATTAAAGACACCTATGGGTAAGCATAACCGGTTGGAAGATTAGGGATTATGAATTAAAGACACCTGTAGGTAAGCATAACCGGTAGACATAAACGAGGCTATGAAATTAAAGACACCTAGTAATATACATAGTCAGTGAAAACCGAGTGGGGGATACAAGACAAAGGGGAGAGCTTGTATCATATTGTGGGGGACCCATTTTAGTTAGTAACCCAAAGTAGGTATCAAACAAAGTACTCCGTACTAGGCAAAGAAGGGGCATGCTTACTGGCTGATTGTAAGAGATCCAAATGTGGAGGATGGTGTGGGCGGCGCAAACCGACTGGGCAATGTGCGTGCATGAGCCGAGTAGAAGGGGATAAGACGGCCGTGACACTTGTGGATCTGGTTGTGCACATTGTTACGACAAGGGGTTGACGCTTTAGGATGTGATACCTCCTACTGTGGGGCCAGTACAAGGTATCTACGAGGGTTAGGGAGCCGATCGATCAGGGTAGTAGTTAGGATACATTTGGATGTATACCTAAGCCCACCACCTTATAGTTGAAGGGATCATCTATTTATGGATATACTAGTAACAGTGCAGAGTAATCACTAATGAGGCATGTGCACCTTATCTGGCTTACCTTGTCACACCTGCCACTTATGTAGTCATCTCTCTCGTATCCACTTTATACGTATATCATATTACTTTTATTTATCTACTGGCTAAAAGGAACTAGACTCGCCAGACTTTATGTCTGACCCTTTTTTTCCTCCTTCTTTCTTCCGTTTCCCCCTCCCCCCCCCCCCCCCCCCCACCAAATTCTCAGGAAGGAAACACCCAGGCTTAGTCAGGATTCAGATATCACCTTGCTAGAAGCTATTTCTAAAGTATGACTCAAACTCTTGTCTGTACTATGGCTTAACTCTTTCAATTGGAGAATTATGTTTTTATATTATGTACTCTGATGATGCAAGACAGAAGTTATTTTATTGTAATGGTTTTTTTAACTTATGGTATTGTGGACTACGGTATTTTAATTTATGTTGAAATAAAAATTTAATTTTCCATTGCTATTTTATTTATATCTGTCTTGTAATTATTTTGTGTATATAACGCTTCATGGAACTTAATGCAATCCCTTAGTGAGTGACATTAACGAATGTGGGGTGTCACACTTGGTATCAGAGCTGAAGGTTACCAGATTAGATAAAAGTGTTGAAAAATTGCTTTCAAAAAGGTTTTAAAAGAAAGCATTTTGAAAAATAAAAGTCTGTTTTGAAAAACATTCCCCAAAAATCCATATGTAGTATCCTTTGGTCCTTTATCTAAATTTCTTCCTTTTCCCTTTCTTCGCATGTCTAGGGAACAAAACATCCCTAATATCCCAGATGGCGTCACTATACCTAGATGGTTCTGTAGGTATTTGGAGTCCACGGCGCTGGCCGAAGGCCAAAGAGATGTTCCTCCCCCAGCTGCACCATTCATTCCTCCTCCTCCCCCTCCAAAGGCAGATAACTTCGCCAAGATCTGCAGGGACTTCCATGCTATGGGAGGGAAGCCATTCCATGGGAACGAGACATTCGTGGAAGCTCGGAATTGGCTTAAGGAGAGTGAGGACTTATTCGTAATCTTTTAAGTGAAAGGACTGAAGAAAGATTCAGTTAACTACTTAGATATTGAAGGACGAAGCCTCCTTTTGGTGGGAAGTCACCCAAGCTGAACGTCCGGTGGAAACTTGGGAAGATTTTAGACAGAGGTTCGAAATGAAATTTCTTTCCCAAGCTGAAAGCAACATATAAATGGAGAGATTCTTAGCACTCAAATAATGAAACTTGACGTTGAAAGAATATGTGAACAAATTCAACCAGCTAACAAGGTTCGGGTTAGAGTTGGTGGATACGCCACACAAAAAGGCTTTGCAGTTTGCTAAAAGGTTGAATGAACCCCTTCATGGGTTAGCCATGTCCCGTATTCCAATGGGGGTCACCTTTGAAAAACTTGTCGATATGGCCCTGATGCATGAAGAGGACAAGGGAGAGAAGAAGGAGGTAAAGGCTGAGGGTACATCACAAAATAGGAAGTGGTGGCCCAAGAAGGGGCAGCAACAGCAACAACAGCAGAAGAAAGGAGGGAAAAATGATAAAGACAAGGGTAAGAGAAAATGACACCATTATGGGAAGGAAGGTCATCTGGTTAAAGACTGTAAGCGAAGGAAGAATTCTTGCTTCCACTGTGGAGAGGCCGGACACTTTGCTAAAGAGTGCCCGAAGAAATGGGGATCACATGGACAAGGTCAAAGGGTAGGAAATTCTGGAGGGCAGGTGCATGCTCTCGCGACCAGTGCTCCTGATAGAGGTAAAAAAATTTATGTGGAAGGTTTAATTTCTCTTTCAAACCATTCTATTAAAAAACTTTTTGATTCTGGTGCCTCACATTCATTTATATCAAGTTCTGTAGTTGAATCTCTACACTTAATTACTAATATGGTAGTAGATCCCGTAGTTGTTTCAAACCCCATTGGTGGTTCGGCTCATTTATTTATGGTTTGTCGGGGTTTGAAAATATCGGTATTAGGCATCGAGTTTGAATGCGACGTGTTTGTGCTCGGGTTTATGGGCTATGGGTTGATTCTAGGAATGGATTGGCTTACCACTTATGGTGCCATTCTGGATTGTGATAAGAGGGTTGTCAGGCTTTTAACTTGTCATAGGAGAACCCTCGAGATTTTGTGTGACCCACAAGGGTCGGTTTGCTTAGTTTCCTAGAGTCTCTTTATGCATCTATCGACGATCTGCAATCTGTTCCAGTAGCCCGGGATTTTTCCGATATTTTTGATGAGGTTCGGGGTTTACCTCCAAGGCGCAAGATCGACTTTTGCATATATCTGGTGGACAATGCAAATCCAATTGCATTACTAGTGCACCAAATGGCTCTAAGGGAAAGGAGGGAGCTGAGTAAGCAAGTAGGGGAGCTACTTGAGAAAGGGTTTATCAGACGAAGCATATCTGAATGGGGTGCTCCAGTAGTATTCGCAACTAAGGCGAATGGTTCGCTTCGTTTGTGTGTTGATTACAGGGAGCTGAATAAACTCACTAAGAAGAATAGGCACTCGCTTCCGAGGATTGATGATTTATTTGATCATCTTGTTGGTGCCTTGGTATTTTCCTAGTTAGACTTGGCCACGGGATTCCATCAGTTGAGGGTGGATGACGACAGCATAGATAAGACTACCTTTTGGACTCCGGACGGTTTCTTTGAATGGCTAGTTATGCCTTTTGGGCTGACGAATGCACTCGCTTATTTTGTCGATCTGATGAGAATGGTGTTTCGGGAGTTCCTAAATGAGTTTATGGTAGTCTTTGTCGATGATATTTTGGTCTTCTCCAAAAGCGAAGAAGAGCATGCCCTACATTTGAGAGAAGTTTTGAAAACTCTCTATGACCATCATCTAAAAGCAAAGTTCTCCAAATGCCATTTTTGGAGAAAAGAGGTGAGATTCTTAGGGCAGGTGGTCTCCAAAGAAGGGATAGCTGTAGATCCCACGAAGGTGGTTACAGTTCAAGATTGGGAGGTTTCTAAAAATGCAACCGAGGTGAGTAGCTTTCTTGGGTTAGCAAGTTACTATAGGAAGTTCATTAAGGACTTCACAAAGATATCAGCCCCACTCACCAGGCTGACGAAGAAGAACTTGGCATTCTCATGGGATATAAATTGTGACATTGCTTTCCAACGACTGAAGAGGGCTCTAACAACAGCCCCAGCCTTGACCTTGCCTGATGGGAATAAGGTGTTTACTGGTTACACTGATGCGTGTGGTACCCGACTTGGTGCGGTTCTAATGCAAGAAGGGAAAGTAGTGTGTTATAGTGGTAGACAGCTGAGAGTTCATGAAAAGAACTACCCCACACATGATCTAGAGCTAGTTGCCATAGTGTTTGCATAAAAGACGTGGCATCATTATTTGCTTGGAGAGGAGTTCGAGTTATACACCGATCATAAATCTCTCAAGTATGTGTTCTCATAGAAGGATCTCAGCTTAAGGCAACAACGGTGGATGGAGTTTCTAGCTTCTTATGATTTTGAGATTTCTTATACCACTAGAAAGGGTAATGTGGTGGCAGACGGACTGAGTAGGCAGAGGGTGGCCCTGAGTCCTTTGTTTGTGGAAAGAAAAAACTTGGAGTTCATATCAGCTTTTGATTTTAGACCCTCCATCGAGGATTTTCCTGATTTGTTTGCATCCTTAGAGATACGAACGACTCTTATGGACCAGATAGGAGCTTCACAACAAGGTGACCCACAGATTCTAGACATCATGGATAAGCTCAGAAGAAGGGAGAGTTTTAATCACCCCAGCAGATATGCCATAGATGATTAGGGGTGGTTAAGACGAGCCGGAAGGCTTTGTGTTCCTCGAACTGGAAACTTGATAAAGGTAGTCCTAGATGAAGCCCACCATTCTAAGATGACCATTCATCCAGGTGGCGATAAGATGTACATGGACATGAAGAGGGTTTTCTTTTGGGCTGGGATGAAGAAAGATGTGGCCGAATTTGTCTCCCAATGTTTAGTTTGCCAGCAAGTCAAAGCTAAGCAAAAGAAGCCTGGTGGTTTACTTCATACTTTGGAGGTTCCTCAGTGGTAATGGGAGAGCGTCTCTATGGATTTCATAGATGGTTTGCCTAGATTGAAGAAAGGCAACACCGGTATCTGGGTGGTGGTAGATAGACTCACTAAGAGCGCTCATTTTATTTTAGTTAAGAGTAAGAGGATGGCATCGTGGTTAGCAGCAATTTATGTCCGAGAGATAGTTCGTCTTCATGGAGTTCCTTCCAGCATCGTGAGCGATCGCGACCCCATCTTTACTAGCAAATTTTGGAGGAGCTTGCAAGAAGCAATAGGTATACCGTTGCGTTTGAGCACTACTTATCATCCTCAGACCGATGGGCAAACGAAGAGGGTGAACAGAATTCTAGAAGATCTTTTAAGGCGGTATCCTAGACTTCGGAGGGACTTGGGAAGAGCATCTTCCTTTAGTAGAGTTTTCCTATAACAACAGCTATCAGGACAGCATCGGCATGGCACCCTTCGAAGCATTGTACGAATGACCCTGTAGATCACCAATTTGTTGGTGGGAATCTACTGAAGGACTATTACTTGGACCGGATATGGTTAGAGAAACATCTGAAAAGATTGACCTTATTCGACAGCGGATGAAGACAGCTCAAGATAGGCAAAAATCCTATGCAGACAAGTGAGGGACTGGCCTCGAATTTGAAGTAGGAGACTTGATTTTTATCAAAGTGTCACCTCTGAGGAATCTGGTTCGCTTCGGATTAGTAGGGAAGTTGGCACCTAGGTTTGTGTGACCATTTCCCATAATCGAGAGGATTGGCCAAATGGCCTATAACTAAAGCTTCCTGAAAATATATCTGGTGTTCATGATGTTTTCCATGTTTCTCATCTGCGGAAGTGCTTGCATGACACCACGGAAGTTGTTGAGCCGAGTATATTGGAAGAGGTAGAAGTGGAATGGGAGGCGACAGTCAAGCGAGTTCCTTCCTGTATTTTGGGACCAGAAGTTAAGAAAGTATGCCATAAAGAGATCAAGTTGCTAAAGGTTCAATAGGGAGATAACACAGAGGATGCGACTTGGGAGACCGAAGACAAGATTCGTGCTTCGTACCCTTTTCACTTTGAGGGTATATTCTTAACTCCTTTTTTTGAAAGCTTTATCGGTACTTGTTTCTATCATTTGAGAATATCCTATCTATAGTATTTTTTGACCTTTAGATAGGAATCCTATGGATGTAAACATGTGTTTGAGACATGTTATGATTGATGGATGCAAGTGGATGAAAGTGTTTGCTAGTGGTTGCCAGTGGACGCATATACACACACATTAGGCACTAAGATCGGCCCAATCACTCTCATACTGCATATGGATGTGTGTGCATTTTCTTTTCTTTTATGGATGGAAATGGATGAATTGGCATACGGATGTTGCATTTGGATGAATGAGTGTGCACACATATAGAGCTTTTATGTTATAATAGGTTTATTTGCATACATATTGGATTCATGGCACTAACATACATTGCATTAAGGAGGTCAACTGAATTAGTAGACCGCCTGATCTTTGCATTATTGTTAGGACATATACACATACCTTTGCATATATTCATGAAAGCATTAGAAATCCTTAAGGATAATGGATGTCAGTGATTGATGGATGAGTAGATGGATGATGGATGGTAGGATATGCATTCTTCTCAACTTGGAGATTTCGGGGATGAAATCCTTTGAGTAGGGCAGAATGTAACACCCCGAATTTTTGATGACATTTAAGAAGATGAATTAAAGAATAAATAATTTAATATTAAGAAATAAGGGAAACTGGTTATGTCATTATGTTCGTCTCAAAATTCTTGTTAGGATAGACACCTAGTTTGCCTAAAACGGATAACATATGAAGAAGTTATGGATGATAGAAAGTTGAAAATCAGAACCAGATATAACTGGTGCACTTGCCAATTGCACCAAGGCAATTTCGCACTGGCGCACTTGTAAAGTGCACCCAAAACAGTTTCTGGGTATTCGGTCCTTTTTCGAGTGAGTGACGACCCATAACCTGACCCAATTCCATTAAGGCTGAGGTGACATCCGAATTCTGTAACCCAACAGCTATAAATATATCTCATATCCTTTGTTTTCTTCAAAAATAAATAATAGTGGCCTAAATCTGCTGAATTCTGAATTAAACTAGGGTCTCTCATCTTCTTTTAGAGCATATCAAATTATGAGATTCAAGCATAGTCTCAGCACCTTTTCTAGCATCTTATCAATCCAATCACAGTGAGTTCTAGTTGCTTTTAGGTTTAGATAAATAATAGTGAATTATGAAAGACTGTGATTTGGATACGTTGCAAAACTTGAATCTATGTTATTGTTTGATCTTATGCTATATCATGATAGATCTATTTCTTTGGATCCAATTCAATTGTTCTACTATGTTATTATTATGGATCTTGGGTTGTAACTTTTATGATATGCTATGATACAGATGTATGTAGATCTATTTTATGTGATCTAAAATTATCACCTTTGATCTATCCTATGTGATATAAAATTGTCACCTAATGATTCATGTTAGATCTATACTATGTGATCTAAAATTGTCACCTTATGATTCATGTTAAATCTATTCTATGTGATCTAAAATTGACACCTTATGATTCATGTTAGATCTTTTCTATGTGATATAAAATTATCACCTTAGATCCATCCTATGTGATCTAAAATTGTCACCTTATGATTCATGTTAGATCTATCCTATGTGATCTAAAATTGTCACCTTGTGACTCATGTTAGATCTATTATACGTGATCTAAAATTGTCACCTTATAATTCATGCTAGATCTATTCTATGTGATCTAAATTTGTCACCTTATGATTCATGTTAGATCTATTCTATGTGATCTAAAATTGTCACCTTATGATTCATGTTAATCTATTTTATGTGATCTAAATTTTCACCTTATGATTTATGTTAGACCTATTTTATGTGATCTAAATTGTCACCTTATGTTAACATGCTAGATCTATTTTATGTGATCTAAATTCTCATCTTATGTTATTATGTTAGATCTATTTTATGTGATCTAAATTGTCACCTTATGTTATCATGTTAGATCTAAACCGATTGGACATCTAAATTGCTAATTTAGATATTATGGCATCATAGTTCATCAGTCTTATGTCCACCTTGTTATGATGACAATTTCATGTCCAGGCTAGTACGTATGTTCACCGTATTATCATACAAGTTTATGTTTATGCCAAGATGGTCATTTTAGTTATGTAACCATTATTTTCCCTATTATCGTTTATATTAGGCTATTGTCTAGCCTAGGCATGTTGCCAACTTTGTGAGGGTGCTAGTTAAGGAACGGGGGAAAAAGGGTTAAAAATGGCATAATTTGAATATGAACATTTATGAACATGTAATTCAAATTATTGGGTAAAATAGGTATTGACACCTATAAAAGGAAAGGATTAATTAATTGATTAATTAATTAAAAATGAAATGCCTAGTAATTACAATTAGGAATTGTAATTGTACTTGTGACACGAGGTTAGGTTGCATTAGTGATGGAAGTCTGCCTGGACCCAACCAGCATATCCAGCAGCCACTTATGGTAAATCTAATGTGGGAGGTCTAAGTACGTAAATACGAATCGGGCTATGACACGAGGTTAGGCCCGACTGTGGAATAAGTCTGCTCGGACCCGACCGATATATCCAGCATCCACATGTTGTAGGCCTAATGTAGGAGATCTGACCCATTATGAAACCATAAATGGACATGGTAAAGAATTGGATTACTTAACCTAAGTTAATCCATAGGGATTGTATGAACTTAAATTTAAGTTGGGGGTTAAGTAAACATGGTTGAGGGGTAGTTAAGTAAATCTGAAGAGGGGATGGATAATATTCACATATAGGCCCACAAAATTAACCCGTTAAGGTTATGTAATTAAGGACACCCAGTGGTATACCTAATCGCTGAAAATAATAAGGCTATGTAATTAAAGACACCTAGTGATATACATAATCGGTGGAAATAATAAAATTATGTAATTAAAGACACCTTTTAGGGTAAACATAACTTGTAGAAGTGATAGGGTTATGTAATTAAAGACACCTATGGGTAAGCATAACCGGTTGGAAGATTAGGGGTTATGTATTAAAGACACCTGTAGGTAAGCATAACCGGTAGACATAAACGAGGCTATGAAATTAAAGACACCTAGTAGTATACATAGTGAGTGAAAACCGAGTGGGGGATACAAGACAAAGGGGAGAGCTCGTATCATATTATGTGGGAACCATTTCAGTCAGTAACCCGGAATAGGTATCAAACAAAGTACTCTATACTAGGTGGAGAAGGGGCACGCTTACTGACTGATTGTAAGAGATCCAAACATGGAGGATGGTGTGGGCAGCGCAAACCGACTTGGCCATGTGCGTGCATGAGCCGGGTAGAAGGGGATAAGACGATCGCGACACCTGTAGATATGGTTGTGCACATTATTACGATGAGGGGTTGCCACTTTAGGAAGTGATACCTCCTACTGTGGGGCCAGCACAAGGTATCTACGAGGGTTAGGGAGCCGATCGATCAGGGTATTAGTTAGGATACATTTGGACATATACCTAAGCCTACCACCTTATAATTGAAGGGATCATCTCTTTATGGATATACTAGTAACAGTGCAGAGTAATCACTAGTGAGGCATGTACACATTATCTTGCTTACCTTGTCACACATGACATTTATGTAGTTATCTCTCTCTTATCCACTTTATATGCCTATCATGTCACTTTTATTTATCTACTGGCTAAAAGGAACTAGACTCGCCAGACTTTTTATCTGACCATTTTTTTTCTCCTTCTTTCTTCTGTCCCCCCCCCCCCCCCCCTCCAGGTTCTCAGGGAGGAAACACCCAGGCTTAGTCAGGATTCAGGTATCACCTTGCTAGAAGCTACTTTTGAAGTATGGCTCAAGTCCTTGTTTCTACTATGGCTTAACTCTTTCAATTGGGGAATTATGTTTTTATATTATGTACTCTGATGACGCAAGACAGAAGTTATTTTATTGTAATGGTTTTTGTGACTTATGGTATTGTGGACCGTGGTAATTTAATTTATGTTGAAATAAAAATTTAAATTTCCGCTGCTATCTTATTTATGTTTTCTTGTAATTATCCTGTGTCTGATTACCTATAATGCTTCATGGAACTTAATGCATTCCCTTAGTGAGTGACATTAACGTACGTGGGGTGTCACATTTGCTCCAGTCGAAATAGTTTGATTCCCTCAATTTATGCTTAGTAATTTTCGACGTTACGGGGATAACATCCATGATTGACTTACTCTCTATCATGCTGGAAGTCGATTAAACCAGGGAAGTATAGATCAGATTATTTTGGATCGAGGTGCTATGATACCATGTAACAAAATGAAAGAGGGAATTTCTTCAAACACTTTTCTATTCGATTTATCCAACATAGTTCAAATATATATGTATATATTGTATGAGTTGAAAACAACCCAACTACATGACAACCCAAAAAAGGAATGTGCATTCCAAAAGAAAAGAAGAAAGTAAAACCAAAACAAAACTACAACATGAACAACATCACAACTTATATACCATATGTACATAATCGAATCAATCCCAACACAGCCTACACACAACTAGCAGAACAGATTCTAGGCATCATCCTTGGCTCGAAGTTGCCAACTTGCATTATTGCTGTGTTGAATCGATTCAAGGACTTCGGTGGTTCTCTTGGCTTATGAACCATTGCGGACAAGGACATGATGTTTTTTCCTTTGAGGTATACAACCTAAACTGCTATTTGAACTTTTGAGACAAATCCTCAAACTTATCAATTGAATTTGGTGCAAGCTTCATTCAATTGAATTCAAATCCTCAAACTTATCAATTGAAAGTAGCAACATTTTAGTTCGTCAATTTCTCGAGCGTCGTTCATATTGCAGTTATAGTTAAATAGAAATAGGTTCGGTCATTCAATTGTATGTCAGCATCGCTTGTTCAACAAACTTCTTAAGATAATTAACCTTCAATATCCTACTAGTAAAGGGAGTCCGGCTTGAGCAAAACCCCAGTCTTCCTCTTCTTATTTTCTAGCCAAACTTTCTTTCATAATATGTTTGATCATTTCTGAAATATATTCTTTAGTATCGTTTTGCTCCATAGGGCGGATGACGGCTTTTTTCGGGCATCTAACTTGGCAAACAACCTCAGTTAGCTGGTTGGGATCCCGATCCTCCAACTCACAGAGGTGCTCCTCCTATAGTGCTTACTATTTTCTAGAAAGATGGTTTCATAGGTTGCTTTTGTTCATTCCAATCAGCATCAACTTCTTCGTTGTTGGCATTGATGTTATTGCCTGAATCATCGTTTCAAACTGACATCCTATCGAGATCATTGTTAGCATTAGCCCGATGCTATTGATCACCTCTCATACTTAAGTTTTTGGGAATGACGCCATTATTCCTTCCTGGACTGGCTTGTGTGGCATTAGCACCATGCACTCTGGGGCACCTTTTGGTTTTTTTTCCTTCTCCGGTCTAAGGCTAAAGAATGTGCATGTTCCTCCAAATCAGTCTCCACTCTATCAGTTCCCAGATCTGGCTTTATAGTCAGAATAGCATCCAAGTTTTCCATCAATACTCGGTTTGCAGCCTCCAGTCACTGTTTTAGCCTTCTACCACACTATCAAGTTCTCTTCGAGTAACATCTTCTTTGGGGGTTTGAGTTGCTTCAGGTTTATTAGCAATAGGAGAAACTTAAGCACCATCATCTATGTTTAAAGAAGTTGCAGACGCTCTAGGTTTTCCTACTTGTCTTATTTCTAGGACCGGCCATGATATCTACTAAGTTTCGAGTTCTTAATGCGATTTTCTCTATGGATCTGCATTTTAAAACTTGATGATCTATAGTATAAGAATAGATCTCCGCCTTTAATTTAGTCCTCAGTGAAAACACCAAATTTTAACTTGAAAAATGACGATAACACCTGATAATTGCGAAAGCACCGCCCCATAATGGGGAAACAAAATAAAGCAGTGAAAATATGAAATAAATAGAAAGCAAAGAAAAAAGAACACAATTTTATAGTTGTTCAGCCTTAGATCAAGCCTACATCCACTTTGAATAATTTTATTATGATCCTTATTGTGCCAAATACAATATATTATGGATGATTACAAAGTTACCCAAAGTAGAGATTAACAGATAAATAAACCATAGTACTATTGGTTATCGGAAAATCACGATAACCATTATAGGTGACCAAGATTTTCTATCTCCAGAGAATAAGCTTTACTATAGGAGAAGAGAAAAGGCTACTGGAGATGAATCTCTATCTTGGTAGAGCTTTGGCAGAGCAAAGAAATCAATCCCCTTTCATGTTGGAACATAGCGGATATATGTAGGTGTTTCAAATGAAATTAGGCCGGATCCATTTGCAGAAGGCCTCGGAGTTTTGCCTAGAACTCACCCACCAAATTGCTTGATAAAATACATTAACTATATGGATCGGTACCGGTCCATCATGGACCAGTACTGGTCCACAGAATTAGTGTATTTTGTAATTTTGACTTCTTGAACGTGATATGCATGTCTTGTTTAGTCTTTGGGTGCAATTTGGTGCTATTAGACTTGGTTTAGTGCTGCATCGGCCTTTAACCCATTATCATCTCGACCCTTCCTTTCAGTCCATTGAGCAATGATACTCTGACGGGTTGGATTGACCTGAGTTTTCACACATAGCCTCCAGAAAATGTCATAAAGATACCGGAATGAGTCGCGATCCCATTTGGACAAAAACAACGGATATGTACCGCTCATCGTGGACCGGTACTCCATTCAGTTAGAATTTCCAGGCTTGAAACTTTTGCAAGTTATTTGTCTTGTTCCTTTAGTCTCTTTTGTGAAGTTTCATCTATTTCCAAGACTATATGATTATGTTTTTTACTTTGATTCAACGTGAATATTTTCTGGGTTCATATCCAGGTTAACACTAAGTTGAAATTAGTTTTCTTGATTAATAAGATTAAAGTGTTCCAATTTTAAATGAATTGGATTTGAAAGGAAATAATCTTCAAATATTTGATATTAAATTCCGTAGTTGAAGCCTATACTATTTGAGGAATTTGAAAGGTATTTATGTGTTATTCCACTTATATTATTTCTTGATTATGAGATTTGATATTGGATATAAATTTATATAAATTTCTATAAAAATCTTATATTTTATATCAATTGGTTTTGGTTTTGTTGTGAATGGTGTCTTAAATAACATCTTTCTTTAATCCAGCAAAGATTAAGCTACATTTGGAATTAAAAAGGGATTATAATCTATTAAAATGATATTTAATGATCTTTAATTTAGAGATAGATTCTAAAAGAAAAAGCTAAGGTATAAAGAGTTAATAAATCTTTGATAAAGAATAGTAAATGATTATTAAGATTAATGAGGCTTATTTATCTTTGGTTTAAAAGATATGTTTTAAAAGAGAAATTTATGGAATCAATCCTTTAGAATATGAGTTTAAAAGGAACCTTGGTTAAAGTTAATGAATCTTGGTTTAAAGATTTAAAGGAATGAAAATTTTGAATTAAAAAGTTTTACAATTGAGGGTTTTTGAAAGATAATGATAAATCCTTAATGAATCATTTGGTATTAAAGATTAAAGGAAAACGTTTTTATCTTGAGTTAAGGAATAAATGATTAAGAATTGTTTAAGGAAAATTTTGGGGTTAATAAATTTAGAAATGGAAGATATTTTATTAAAACTATGTATAAGCCATATTGTTTTTATAACCTAACATAATTATTCAAATAGACCGTAGTCGGATAAGGGGAATGTCTATCTGAAAACCACTTTGAATAATTTTATGATGTTATTGGAGCAAATAAAGATATTCAAGACGACGGTAGAAGATCGAAGATCTTCACACAGAAGGGATTGCTTGTTGATGTCTCGGTTAGGCGACCACCCAAACGAGATTGCTTATAACAGCGGTCTCGACGTATTTGAAGAGATTTAGGATTTGCAACGACTTCTCTCCATTGTTGGACGAGGAAAAAAGCACCTTCGATTTTGTTTAGTCCCTGAACAAACTTGTGTGAATGTATGTATGACATTGTAATTTTTAATGTATTGAATGATCTTTACCAAACATATCTCTATTGGTGGTGGAGAATTTATTCTCATAGCTTAACACCCTTCTTTGAGATGTACGAGCTTAAAGGTGATATGGTTAGTGTAAAGACCCGTGTTTTACATATCGAACAGTCATAAAATAATTATATTTTATTCCCTAGTGGTCGAGTCATTATCAGTTTTTAATTTATTGTTCAAGGAAGTGTGAGACAAGTCCATGATTTTCACCAGACCTAATTACGACCATTTTCCCCTTTCATTTACTGTTTGGGATATAACTTTTGATAGGGATCGAATCAAGTGCTGAAATTGGTCTCATTGGATCAGAATGGTGGTTTACGATTCTGTAGAGTGGTAAAATGAAGGATTTGGTTTAGTGATTTGGGAGAAATTGTTGTTTTAAGTTTCAGCCGCTGTTAGGAAGACTAGTCAGCAACTAATGAATAGATTAGCCAAGCCCATTAGACCTATGACATGCAGATATAAATAGGGGGACTCGGGGGAGAGAACTAGGGTTACTCTCTTCATTCTAAACTTTAGGTTGGGCATCTATGATTCTCCAGTTCAACCTAAAATTCGATTTCTCCATTCTTTTCAATCAAATTCATAGTAGTTTGCATTTAGAAGATAGATCGTCATAAAGGGAAGTTATATCACATCAAGTAGCATCGAAGGTTATCACCGTTGTCCAGATCTGATCTCATCGGATTTACATCAAATTGGGGATTTGGTGAGTGATAGATATCTCTCACATAGAAGCAGAGGGTTGTATGAGTTAAATTTATGTTAATTTCATTTATATATGTTATAATCACCTTAGATCTGATCATATAAGTCAAATTCTGGTTTAAAAACCCTAGGAAAACCTAATTTGCTCAAATTAACCGGATAATTCATATATTAATCATGTTTATGCATATGTTTAGATCCAAATCATGCTATATCTCATGCTTATGATATGTTTATGCCATAATTGTGAATTTTTCACATTTGTATGTTCATTGCTATATGATCGATGTTTATTTTGATTGAATTGATTGCGTTGTTTGAGTTGTTTGATAGAATTAATTATCGTAGATCTTAAGATTGAAGAACAGAGCAAATCAGAGGTTCAAATGATTGAATTCAGACAAAACTTAGTGGAGGCACTCTAGAAGACAAGAGAAGGCGACACAAAAAATTCCATGTTGAAATACACTAACTGTATAAGCCGATACCGAACCATCATAGGTGCCTACCCATCACCTTAGGTCAGATGAAGGTGAAAATTTATGGGGAGCCTCGAGGTGATCGATCTAGGCCACGGGTAAATTTTTGTGTCATTTGTTATAAGTTTGGATGGGTTTAATGTTGATTGTTCAAGGTATGGATAGACCGACAGAAGTTTCTCTTGGAAAGTCGAAACTCTAGGAAAGTGGACCGAAGGATATGCTCGAGACAAGGATGAACATACGCCAGCTACTTAGCCAAAATTGGCTAAGTAGATGGATTGGCACCAACCTATCATGGGTCGAAACGACCCATGAGGATAGGCCCGGTGTGCTTGATTTTTGGGGAAATTGATGATAGTGGATTCGGGAGGTTGCTGGCGAAGTTTGGATTGAAATGGACTTCAGATGATGGATGTGCAACACAAAGATGGTTGATGCTTCGACTGTGAACTTGCATTGGAGTGGTCAAAGTTGGACTGATGTGACACTGGTCGTGATGCGATATACGATCCAGGGTGATGATGGATTGACATGATGGAAGTCAATCATGGATAATAATGGAACGGTTCGAGAAATGGATTAAGTCGTCGAGATGAAAGGCTTGACAGATTTGATGCGCCCAAGAATCATCGATGATCAAGTATTCTAGCAGACTCAAAGCAAGGGGTATTGTGGGGACTCCAGTTAGGATCAGATTTAATGGATTATATACCCTGGGCAACCATGATAGTCGAGTTATCTTCGTTGAGTAAGGCAAACATATGAGTCACAATGACATATGGTAGTTTAGCTAGAGCTGGGGTTTTCCATTAGACCATTTAATTGTTGAAAGCAAGTTCTACTATCGATGGATTCAAGGTCGTGGTCGATGATAGTTAGGATAATGGATGTTATGGTTGATTGTGTACTTTCTTATCTATTTTCTTTGGTAGGCTGTCAACGTAGGTTGTCGGAGAGAAACGAGATCGGGGTTTGACCTACTATTCTGTAATGGCATGCGATGGACAGATTTCACGTGTTAACTTGTTGGTTTCTGGGGAGATCGGATTGTTCTATACTCATATTATCCTATGTAACTATTGTTAGTTATTTTATTGCTCACCAAGATTGTTGTCTGACTCAAGGTTTTATGTTTCCCTCTTATTACCTTGGGTTGTTCATCAATGTTTTTGATGAGAAAATTGAGTAGCATGTTGAATGGATTTTATATGCATGGATTGTTGGATGCTAGACTGGGTGGTAGATTGACTGCTTATGGACGGGAGGCATGCGACATGCTATGTTTGCTTGGAATTTCGGGGGTGAAATTCCTAAAGGGGGTGAATGTAATGACCCGTATTTTACGTATTGACTGGTCGTAAAATTATTATTTTTTAATCATTAATGGTCGGATCATTCTCAGTTTTAATATGTTGTTCATGGAAGTGTGAGACTATCCATGAATTTTACTGAACCTTGTTATGACCATTTTACACTTTCATTTACTGTTTGATCTATACCTTTTGATAGAGATTGAATTAGGTGCTGAAATTGGCCTCATTGGATCGGAATGATGGTTTGGGATTCCGTAGAGTGGTCACTTAAAGGATTTGGTTCAGCAGTTTAGGGGAATCGTTGTTTCAAGTTTCAACTGCTATTTGGTAGACTGGTCAGCAGCTAATGGGCTAATTAACCAAGCCCACTAAACCTATGACTTGTAGATGTAAATAAGGGGACTTTGGGAGAGAATTAATGTTACCCTCATTATTCTAAACTTTAGGTTGGGCGTATGTGATTCTCCAGTTCAACCTAAAATCATGCTTCTCCATTCTTTTCAATAGATTCATAGTACTTTGCATCTAGAAGATAGATCATCATCAGGGGAAGTAAGATCACGTCAAGTAGCATCAGATTCGAAGGTTATCAGTGTTGCCAAGATCAGTTCTCATCAGATTTACATCAAATTGGGGATTAGGTGAGTTATAGATATCTTTCACACAGAAGCATAGGGTTGTATAGGTTAGGACTATGTTAATTTCATTCATATATGTTATAATCACCTTAGATCTGATCATATTTGTTTAATTCTAGTTTAAAAACCTTAGGAAAACCTAAATTGATCGTATTAACTAGATAGTTGATAGATTAATCATGTTTATGCATATGTTTAGATCCAAATCATGCTAGATCTCATGTTTAAGATATGTTTATGCCATAATTGCACATTTGTATGTCCAGTGCTATATGATCGATGTTTGTTTTGATTGAATTGATTGTGTTGTTTGAGTTGTTTATTACAATTGGTTTCCATAGATCTTAGGATTGAAGAACAGAGCAAATCAGAGGTTCAGATGATCGGATTCGCACAAAACTCGGCAGAGGTGCTCTAGAAGACAATAGAAGGTAGCACGAGAAATCTCATGTCGAAATACACTAAGTGTATGAGCTGGTACCGACCCATCATGGGTTGACACTGACCCATCACCTTAGGTCGGATGAAGGCGAAAATTTGTGGGGAGTCTCAGGGTGATCCGTCGAGGCCATTGGTGAATTTTTATATCATTTATGGTTGGTTCGGACGAGTCGAAGGTTTATTGATCGAGGTATGGATACACCGATAGAAGTTTCTCTTCGAAAGTCAGAATTCTAGGAAAGTGGACCGAAAGGATATGCTCGAGACAAGGATGGACATAGGCCAGCTACTATGCCAAAATTGGCTAACTAGATGCATCAGCACCGACCTATCATGGGTCGTCATAGCCCCATAAGGGTTGGCCTGGTGCACTTGATTTTTGGGGAGCTTAATGGTAGTGGTTTCGGGAGGTTGCTAGTGAAGTTTGGATTGAAATGGACTTCAGATGATGAATGTGAAACTCAAAGATGGCTGATGCTTAAATTGTGAACTTGCATTAGAGTGGTCGAAGCCGGATTGATGTGACATTGGTCGTGATACGATATGCAATCCAGGCTGATGATGGAATGATAGAATGGAGTCAACCATGGATGATAATGGAATAGTTTGAGAAATGGATTAAGTCGTCGAGATGAAAGGCTTGACAAATTTGATGCGCCAAGGAATCATTGGTAATCGAAGTGTTCTAGCAGACTTAAAGCAGAGGTATTGTGGGGACGCCCGTTAGGATCAGATTTGATGGATCATATATACCCTGGGAAATCATGATGGGAATAGGTGTCTTCATGGAGTAAATCAAACATACAAGTCACAATAATGTATGGTAGTTTAGCTAGAACCATAGTTTTCTGTAAGCCCTTTTGATCGTTGAAAGCAAGTTCTACTACCGACGGATTCAAGGCCGTAGTCGGTGATAGCTAGGATATTGAATGTTATGGCTGAATGTGTAATTTCTTCTTTATTTTCTCTGAATAAGCTATCACCTTAGGATGTTGAGGAGAACAGGGATCAAAGTTTGACCTTTCCTATTCTGCAATGGTATGTGATGAACGGATTTCACGTGTTAACTTGTTAGTTGTTTGGTAGATTTGTTTGTTGATCCGTCAATACTCATATCATCTTATGTAATTGTTGTTAGTTATTTATATCGCACACTAATACTTTTGTATGATTCAAGGTTTTATGTTTCCCTTTTATTACCTTGGTCTATTCATCAATGTTGTTGATGAGCAGACTGAGTGGTAGGTAGTAGGTATGGAGCCATTGATGTTGTGCGGTGACAAGCCAGAGGCTAGCGTACTATTACTACCTACTATTTATATATTTCTTTTCTATTTCCGCTATATGTTGATGTTTCTTGAGACTCTGAGGGATGTAGTGAGGCATATTGTCTTGATAGATTCATGTACTCAGATGTATTGTAGTTACGATTCTATGGTTTTATGAAGACTTGTCTTTTTGTTCGATTATGATTCACTACTATATCATGTTGTATGTTTTATTACTGTATATTATTCATGCGCTATGAGTTATACAATAGGTTCATTTCTTGTTTTTCTTCCCTGATGATCGTTCCGTATCGGCCTAACACATTGTACATCTCATCTTTCCTCAATTCGGTGCAGGCGGTACGGGGAAGTCGTCACATTTGGTATCAGAGCTTTGGTTAATTTATTTTACCCAAAGTTCGCGAACGTAAAAGCGTATAAGAGACATATATGTAACTTTATTTGGATGATTACTATATTATATACGTATATAGTATTATATAATAGGTTAGTAAGCACTTGAACACCAATGCAGCTTTCTCTAATGTGAATTGACTCTCGTTTCAAAGTAAGGATGAGTCGACGAATTTCGAGACATGTTGTTAAGGATGAGCCTGTGACTGGACGGATAGGCGAAAATAGACAGTCAGGAGCTGCAGCTGTTATGCCCGATTATCTTACGACGTTCGAGGCCATTATGGCAGCGATCATGAGGAGGATGCCCACTCCAGGATTGACAGTTGATGGTAATGTTCATGTGCAGGCAACTAGGGTAGTGGATTTTGCTAAGTTGTGCAAGGATTATACTTCTCCGGGTGACAAGCTACTTGTAGAGACATAACCAGCGTTTGAAGTTAAAAATTGGTTGGATACCCATGTTCGAATCTTTAGAGACTTAAGCAAGGAGGTCGACCAATGTTTGAGTATGTTGTTGAATTTGATGCTTTATCTAAGTATGCTCATTCGTATACTGGCACTCGTTATAAGAAGAACGAGAAATCAATTTTGGGATTAGATGAGAACATTGGAAAGCAATCGAGTGACCATATTGATGACTCTTTTGAGAAGTTAGTTGAAAAGGCTTTGAGGAAGGTAAGCATGTTTGCACAAAAGGTTAAGACTGTTATTGAAAATAAGGATGAGTCGAAGCCGCAGCAAAGCGGCAATAATAAGTAAAAGTGGAATGGTTAACAAAAACAACAACAATAACAACAACAACAACAACAACAAAAGAAAAATGGCTAGAAGAAACGGAAGGGTGAAGTTACTTGTTATAATTGCCAACAAAAGGGCCATCTTTCTAAGTATTGTAAGAACGCTAAGGTGGAAAGGATGTGCTTTAACTGTGATAAGGGCAGATGAAGAAGAATTGTCCAGAACCCCCAAAGGATAAGTAGGTTGTGATGGCGCATGCTTTGGTTGTTGTTCCATTTTCCTTGAGGGGTCCGACCGTGGAGGAGAAGGGGAAGAGTGTTGTTGTGCAAGGTATGCTTTCTATAGAGATGTTTCAATTTGCGTTTTTTTAACATTGGAGCATCGCAATATTTTTATTTTTAATGAGCTTGTTTGCAAGTTAGGTCTGGAACCTGAAATTGTTAGAAGACCATTAGTCGTGACTAATCCAGTATGGGGTTCATCTAGTCTTTATATGCTTTGTTGTGGTCTAGTTTTCTGGAGTCATGGATGCTCTTATGTGTGTGATTATTTTGTTTTGAACTTCTCTGGGTTTGGAATTATTTTTGGTACGGACTAGCTCAAGAGATATGCGGCTATTTTGGATTGCGAGAGGCTCAAGGTGACAATCAGGAGCATGGAAGGGTGAACGATAATGGTACGTTGTTTACTAGAGGATGGAGTTATGGTTAGCTTTTTATATTCTCTTGTGATTTCACGAGATGGGTTGTCATCTGTGCCAATCGTACGAGAGTTTTTTGATGTGTTTGATGAAGTCAGAGGGTTGTCGACATAGCAAGAGTTCGAGTTTCAGATTGATTTATTGGATGGAGTCAGACCTATTATTATGCCTCTTGGGTAGATGACACCTAAGGAACAATGAGAGTTAGGGGTACAAGTGAACGATCTTTTGAGTAAGGGATTCATTCAGAGAAGCATATCTGAATGGGGTGCACCAGTCGTGTTTGCAACCAAGGCTGATGTATCGTTATGATTATGTGTGGATTATCGTGAGCTGAATAAGATGACCAAGAAGAACAAGTATCCATTGCCGAGAATTGATGACTTAGTTGATCAGCTTTACGAAGCAAAGATGTCTTCCCAAATGGATTTGACAATGGGATTTCACCAGCTGAGAGTAGTTAGGGACAGTGTGTCAAAGACTGCGTTTATAGCACCATCCTGATTTTATGAGTGGCTGGTGATGCCATTTGAATTGACTAACGCCCTAACATATTTTGTGGATCTTATGAATCGAGTCTTTAGGGATCAGTTGAATAAGTTTGTACTCGTGTTCATGGACGGTATATTGGTTTACTCCAAGACTGAGGAGGAAAGCAAAACACACTTGAGGATTGTTTTGGAAGTCTTGAAAAATCATTAGTTGACTGCTAAGTTCTCAAAGCGTCACTTTTGGAAGGAAAAAGTGAGATTTTTGGGTCACGTCGCGTCAGGACAAGGAATAGCAGTGGTCCTGCTAAGGTAACAACAATACAAAATTGGGATCGACCCGAAAATGCGATGGATGCGAGGAGTTTCCTTGGTTTAGCTGGATACTATCGGCGATTTATCAAGGATTTCTCTAAGATAGTTGCACCATTAACTGGATTGATGAAGAAAAATCAAGCCTTCGCGTGGGATAACAAGTGTGAGCAAACCTTTGGAATTTTAAAAGAGAGATTGACGACTGCTCCTGTTTTGATTATTCTGAGTAGAAATGAGGAGATGATAGTATATACTGATGTAGGTGGCACAGGACTTGGAGTAGTGCTAATGCAAAAGATAGAGTCGTAGCTTACGTGAATCGACAACTGAAGCCACATGAAAGGAATTACCTGACTCAGTATTTGAAGTTAGCGGAGATAGTGTTTGCTCTAAAGATTTGGAAACATTATTTGTTGGGAGTTAGATTTGAGTTATTTATGGATCATAAGTCATTGAAGTATCTTTTCTCTCAAAAGGATTTGAACGTTTGGCAATAGCGTTTGGTTAGATTTTTTGGCATCGTATGACTACGGCATAGCCTATACTTCGGGAAAGGGTAATGCGTTGCTGATGCGTTAAGTCGAAGAAATTCTAGTTTAGGAACAATGTTTATTGAGTGGAAACATCCCGAGTATTTAGTCGGATTTTATTTTTCACCCCATTATGTGTTGGAGCCCGAGATGTTAGCAAGCTTGTTGATTAAGCCGACTCTCATCGAAAGGATTGGCGAAATCCAAAAACAAGACGATAAGATTATGGAAATCATTCGAGGGTTGAAGATGGGAGTGGAACATGAGGGATTTAGGGATTATGAGGTCGATCGAGATAGTTAGATTCGCAAGAATGAGCGACTAATTGTTCCTGATTTGGACGGGTTAAGAGATGAAGTTTTAAGGAAATGTCACCACTCTAGATTGACAATTCATCCTGGTGATAATAAGATGTATCAAGATATGAAATGAGTTGCCTATTGGGAAAGTATGAATAGGGATGACGGGAGATTCATCTCGAAATGTATGGATTGTCAGTTGTCTAAAGCCAATCAGAAAAAGCCAAAAGGACTGTTACAACCACTGGAAGTTCCTACATGGAAATTGGAGCAAGTATTGGTGGATTTAATTGATGGCTTTCCTAGGACAAGAACATGAAATGATAGTATTTAGGTTGCCATGGACCGTTTGACCAAGAGCGCAAGTTTTATTCCTGTCAAGTCAACTAGGACAACGTCGAAGTTGGATAAGCAGTATCTTAAGTGGATGGTTCGATTCCATGGAATTCCAAAGAGTATTGTTAGCGACTGAGATCCGTTATTCACTAGTAGATTCTAGAAGAGCTTGCAAGAAACATTGGGAACCGAACTTTATTTGAGTACAGCATATCATCCCTAAACATATGGTCAGACTAAAAGAGTTAATCGAGTATTGGAAGATCTTCTCAGAGCTTGTCTATAGGATTTGGAGGATCGTGGAAAGATCATATGCATTTAATCGAGTTTGTTTATAATTACAGTAACAATTTGAGTATTAAAATGGCACTATATGAGGCATTGTATGGTAGACCATGTAATTCTCCAACTTGTTGGTTAGAAGCTGGCGAGAAGTTAGTACTTGGGCCAGAAATGATAAGAGAAACTACGAATAATATTGAAGTCATTCGGAAACGAATAAAGGAAGCCCTTGAATGTCAAAAAAGTTATGTCGATAAGGGACGAAAGGATTTGGAATTCGCAGTTGGGGATTTTGTATCTGTTAAGATTTCACCCCTTGGGAATATTGTTCGTTTTGGAAGGAAAGGGAAGTTAGTGCCAAGATTTGTTGGGTCGTTCTCGATTATCGAGCTTATTGGGAAGCTCTCTTATAGATTGGATTTACCTGACAAGATTCCGAGTGTGCACAATGTTTTTCATGTATCGTTTCTATGAAAGTTTGTGCATGAGTCGGATTGTGGTATCTCCATATCACATTGAAGATTTTGAAGTTGAGCCCAAAGTTTCTAGGCTATGTAAGACGCTTCGCGTCATGGTGAGTGATAGAAAACAGCTTAGGAGGAAGGTTGTTAAGCCAGTCAAGGTACAATGAAGCGAGAATGATGAGGATTGACGTGGGAAACGGAAGAGAGTACGAGGTTAAATCACCCAGAACTCTTTGACTAGCATGTCTTATATATTGTATTTTACTTGCACCATTGTGACTTGCACTATTAGACGTTCTGCATGCTAGGATTGGATTTTAGATGCATGGATTGTTGGATGCTAGATTGGATGGTAAATTGACTACTTATGGATGAGAGGCATGCGATATGCTATGTTTTCTTGTAATTTGGGAGGTGAAATTTCTAAAGGGGGGTGAATGTAATGACCCGTATTTTACGTATTGACCGGTCGTAAAATTATTATTTTTATTCATTAGTGGTCGGATCATTCTCAGTTTTTAATATGTTGTTCGTGGAAGTGTGAGACAATCCATGAATTTTACCGAACCTAGTTATGACCATTTTACACTTTCATTTACTGTTTGATATATACCTTTTGATAAAGATCGAATCAGGTGCTGAAATCGGTCTCATTGGATCAAAATGATGGTTTGAGATTCCGTAGAGTCATCACATAAAGGATTTGATTCAATAGTTTGGAGGAATCGTTGTTTTAAGTTTCAACTGCTATTTGGCAGACTGGTCAGCAGCTAATGGGCTGATTATCCAAGCCCATTAAACCTATGACCTGTAGATATAAATAGGGGGACTTTGGGAGAGAACTAAGGTTACTCTCCTTATTCTAATCTTTAGGTTGGGCGTATGTGATTCTCCAATTCAACCTAAAATTGTATTTCTCAATTCTTTTCAATCATATTCATAGTAGTTTGCATCTAAAAGATAGATTATCATCAGGGGAAGTAAGATCATGTCAAGTAGCATCAGATTCGTAGGTTATTAGTGTTATCCAGATCTGTTCCCATTGGATTTACATCAAATTGAGGATTAAGTGAGTGATAGATATCTCTCACGCAGAAGCATAGGTTTGTATAGGTTAGATCTTTGTTAATTTCATTCATATATGTTATAATCACCATAGATCTGATCATATATGTACAATTATGGTTTAGAAACCCTACGAAAACTTAATTTGGTCATATTAACCAGATAGTTGATAGATTAATCATGTTTATACATATGTTTAGATCCAAATCATGCTAGATCTCACGTTTAAGATATGTTTATGCCATAATTGTGAATTGTTCACGTTTGTATGTTCGGTACTATATAAATCGATGTTTTTTTTTATTGAATTGATTTTGTTGTTTGAGTTGTTTATTAGAATTGGTTGCCATAGAACTTAGGATTGAAGAATAGAGCAAATCGAAGGTTCAGATGATCAGATTCGGACGAAACTTAGCAGAGGCGCTCTAGAAGACGATAGAAGATAGCACGAAAAATCCCATGTCGAAATACACTAAGTGTATGAGCTGGTACCGACCCATCCTGGGTTAACACAGACCCATCACCTTAGGCCGGATGAAGGTGAAATTTTATGGGGAGCTTCGGCGTGACCGATCGAGGCCATTGGTGAATTTTTATGTCATTTGTGGTTGGTTCGGATGGGTCGAAGGTTGATTGCTCGAGGTATGGATAGACCGACAGAATTCCTCTTGGAAAGTTGAAATTCTAGGAAAATGGACCAAAAGGATATGCTCGAGACAAGGATGGACACGGGCCAACTACTATGCCAAAATTGGCTAAGTAGATGCATCGACACTGACCTATCATGGGTCATCACAGCTCCACAAGGGTAGGCCTGGTGCACTTGATTTTTGGGGAGGTTGCCGGTAGTGGCTTCAGGAGGTTGATGATGAATGTGAAACTCAAAGATGGTTGATGATTAAATTGTGAACTTGCATTGGAGTGGTGGAAGCCGGATTGATGTGACATTGGTCGTGATACGATATACAATCCAGGGTGATGATGGAATGGCAGGATGGAGTCAATCATGAATGATAATGGAATTGTTCGAGAAATGGAGTAAGTCGTCGAGATGAAAGGCTTGACAAATTTGATGCGCTAAGGAATCATCGGTAATCGAAGTGTTCTAGCAGACTTAAAGTAGAGCTATTGTGGGGATGCCTGTTAGGATCAGATTTGATGGGTCATATACCCTAGGAAATCATGATGGGAATAGGTGTCTTCGTCGAGTAAAGAAAACATACAAGTCACGATGATGTATGGTAGTTTAGCTAAAACTGGGGTTTTCCGTAAGTCCTTTTGATCGTTGAAAGCAAGTTCGACTATCGACGTATTCAAGGCCGTAGTCGGTGATTGTAACAACCCTGAATTTTGGGGGTAAATTTAAAATTTTATTTTTAACTAATTTTAATGGGTTTTGATATTTAAAATAATTTATTTAAAATAATAATGATTAAGAATTGATTTGAATTGAAGTTAGAATGAATAATTCAATTTTAATTATAAAAAGAGTTAGAAATAATGCGGTAGTTTGAAAAGTCAAACTTGAACTTTGACTGACCATATAGGATGCAAAATTTAACGGATTTTAGTGAAACCAAAAATATTAGAATCTATTTAAAAATATCTTTCTAAAGAATCTGAAAAATTGAAATTTCATAGCGGAAATCAAAAGTTATGGCCAATTCAATTTTTAGAAAGGTCGCTGTAGAATTCATATATATATTATATATGGCCCGGAAGGCTACTTTTCACATATGAAGGAATTTGGACTCAAAAACACTTCCATTGAGTTCAGAATGATGTTTCTGCATTGAAAAAACAGTAAACACTTATATATTTCGAGTTTCGGAAATTATTTGTTTAAAAATGTATTTTTAATATATAACATATTGGCCTTAAAAATAGTCATTTTTCAAACGACCTCTATTTTCGACGAAACCACTTTTGTTGGATTCGGAATGTCAAAATGTGACTAAACTTAATTTTTTTAGAATTTTTCGAGTTAATACGTGAGCGTGGCAAAAGAAAATGTGTTTTGCCAATTTTAGTCAAATTTAATCGACTAAAAAATAGCCATTTTTCAAACGGTCTCAAAATTGGATGAAATTAGTCTCGTTGGAACCGTATAGTCAATACGAGGCCAGAAATATTTTTTTTTTTGAATTTTCGAAGTCCGTATGTGGCCCTGGCGCATTTAAATGTACGGTAAATATTTAATTAATTAATTTTTAATGTAATTTTAAATAAAAATTCTACAAATTTCGGAATTGGGCCACGAGACCTGTCCCATTGCGTTCAGAATGTGTCAAAACCTTAAGAACGACAGTAAGCAGGCTCAATTCAGAGACAGTCCACGTTTTCCACTTTAAAACACGAATTACGATGAATTATATAATAAAAAAATAAAATTAAACCCTAAAAAGAATGGCCAGCCCCCGCCTCATAGTTCAATGGCTGAAATCTACCTACCTAGATTCGTTAATAACTTTTAATCCGTTCAACGAAATTCAGCAAATTATATGCCAAATCGAAGAGAATTCAGATAGCTTTCCATCCATACAGATGATGGGTATCATTGGGATCTGGATTTCGCGAATTTGGAGCGGGAAGGTGCCGACGTTGAAGGCGTTTTCTGACCTCCCTGGTGGGCCGAGCTCCATGGAGTTGGTGGCGCGAGCAAGTGGTGGTGCGGGCTTCGGAACGGTGGGTTCTGATCTGCTGTAGGTGGTCCGTAGGGGGGTGCGTTTCGGAGGAGGATGATGCCGATGTTGGGTTCGGCCGAAAATCACGTAACGAGGAAGAAGGTCCTTCTTTTTTTTTTATTATTTAAATATTTAATATTCCAAAACTTTAAAAATTCGTAACTCTCTCATACGAGGTCCGTTTGACAAACCGTAAAAAGCGCTGGAATCAGAAAATTAAGATCTTCGCGATGGCACTTACTAGAGCTGAAAAGGAGCACTTTGAATTTTCAGCCAAATCTAGGTGAGAACTCTAAATTTTATTATTTAATTGATTATTAATTAGTTTTCTCGCTTTAAAATAATTGTATGGTGATATTAGTTCAGATCTGTAATGTCCTGTGTTGTATAAATAGTTGATTGTCGCTTCTGATGTGTTCTGTTGTACATGGTTGAAATTTCATATATTGTTGAATTTTATTTGCAGTTAGAGAATTAGATCTAAATTCATATTTTATTCAAATGTATGGATAAAAATATTGTCGATGATGATTATCTTAGGATTATTGAATTTCTAGTTGTGATTGAATCTAGTTGTTCTAATTTATTTTATATTGTTAAAATATTATTTTTATCTAAAAATAAACAACAAAAATTGGTTAACAAATAAAATCTTATTTTTATTTTTTTAGTTAACAATAGAATTTTAACAACAAATAAAATATATTTTTATTTGTTTATGTTACAACAGAATTTGGCTAACAAATAAAACCTTATTTTATTTGTTTACAATAAGAACAAGATTTGTGAATTACAGTAAAAAAAAGGTTTCTTTTTACTGTCACCTTAAACATAGGATGTTATAAAATTAGAATAACATTAAAATATTGAATTTTATTGTTGATATTAAAATAAAGAATTAATTACATTTGAATGTAATGAAAAGAAAGAGAACATTGAAAGAAAATTACTTTTTTTTATGTAATCAAGAAAGAGACTTTACCGTAAAAAGAAAATTACTTTTTGTAATTAAAAATATAGAATTTGACATGAAAATAAAAACTACATTTTTATTAATATAAATAAAGTAGGAATTTTCATTGTATGTAAAACTACATTTTTATTAATGTAAATAAAGTAGGAATTTGCATTGTAATGAAATTTACATTTTTATTAATGTAAATAAAGTAGGGATTTACACTGTATGGAATTTACATTTATTTTCAATGTTAATTAAGACATGATTTACACCGTAGGAAAATTACATTATTTACATTGTTAATTAAGAAAGAAAATTTACCTGTAAATTTAAAAATACATTTTTAATGTAATTAAAGAATAGGAATTGTATTTTATAATGTTAATTAAATAAGATTGCATTTCATTATGTAATTAAAGATGACAATTTACATTGTAATATAAACTTTCATTTTTTATGTGTAATTAAAGAAATTGAGAACGTCCCAAGTTTATTTGAGTTTTGAAAAGGTAGGTCACAGTATTTGGAATCAAGTTATTTTGGAAGTATAGAATATTCCAAAATTAAGATATTTTGAAATGAGAAAACATTTTAAAATAATATTGTTTATTGGAACAATTATAATGGTTAATTAAAATTGTACTTGGACCTGAGGTTAGGTCACATTTGTGGTGGAAGTCTGCCCGGACCCGACCTGGCATATCCAGCAGCTACAAATGTTGGGCCTAATGTGAGAGGTCCAAGTGCAAATTGGGCCAAGACACGAGGTTAAGCCGACGTGTGGGATAAGTCTGCCCGAAACCGACCGGCCTATCCAGCATCCACATGTTGCAGGCCTAATGTGAGAGGTCTGGCCCATATTAAGATACAAATAAAACAAGGATTAAAAGAGTTTTTATGTTTATTTATATTTAAATGTAAATAAATACTTTGAGTGAAAAGTTATATTTTATTCACATTCTAGATGTAAATAAAAGGGTTACCTTATTATTTACAATTTAATTGTAAATAAAAGATTTCATTTTTATTTTAAATCATTTTCAAAGTTTAGAACTAGAATGAAGAATTTCATTTTTATTTTTCAATTAGTTGAAATGAAATAATGTTAGAATTTAAGAGGGACACTTTTGTTGTCATTTTATTTAAAATGAAAATGGTAAATTAAAGGGTAATATTTTATTGTCATTTTATACACAATAAAAAAGGAAAGATTTAAAACCACATTTTTATTGCTATTATTTACACAAATAAAAGGTGTAAATTAAAAAGTATTACTTTTGTTGACATTTAGTATGCAATAAAAATAAAAGAGTTGAAATATTGTATTTACTCATTTTGTTAAACTAGAATTGTTGACAAAATGAAAATGACCTCTTTTAAATCAATTGGTTGAAATAATGTCATATAGATAAATTAGAATTATTCGAGTAAAATTATATTTTTACTCGACGTTAGGAATAAATGACATGTTTATTATCATCACTTGTTAGTAGAATATAATTTGGTTAAACCCATTAACCAATTATTTATTTGTATATTTATATGAACTGTTGTTGGCTGAAAACCCCACACGGGTGTTGGGACGATATTTGGAATACACGAATCCCAATATTAAATTGTATTTCTATCGATTGATCGACAGGCTGCGATGAGCGTTATTATTTCATTTTAATGCTCACACAGTTGAATTTTGCACTCTGGATGTGAATGGATGTGAATCGATGATTAGATGATTATTCATCGCTTATTGTCATATGTATAAGATGTATGAAGTCCTTATAATTCTAATTATATGGTATATGGTTGAGTCGCATTCCGATTCAGGTTTTCTCTTAAAAGAGAATATTTTGCATTTTAAAATATTTTTATATAAAGAATAATTTTTAATGATTATTTTAAAATATGTTTTATAGTAATGAATAAATATTTAAAGAGCAAATCTTTTATTTAAGATCATTAACATTTCTAATTATATTTTACGATTGAAATAAAATGTTTTGTGGGTTGGATTTATCGTGGACGGTGTTTTTAAACGACATTTGTCCTTTAATCCAATTTACATTGAAATTATTATTTGGAATTTATAAATCTATTTTATAGATTTAAAAAGGCATTTTCTAAAAATCAAGTTTTCCAATTTAATATATTAAATTGGAATTAAGTGGAAATTCAATTGGTAATAATCGAGATGGGCTTCTGTAAAAGAAGACCGATATTATATATGGAATTTAAGAGGCTTTGCCGTTATTCCATGTATATTGTTAGTCTGATACAGGAATTCCATATTTCAGGAATTGATTTGAGGGTTTATCGTGAATTGTGTTTTAAAGGACACTAGTTCTTTAACCTGATTAAGACAAGATTTATTCCTTAAAATAAATGACCTTGTAAGAATGATTTTTGATATCAAATCAAAATTGGAGTTCTAATAAATCCTTTAAAGAAGATTTGAGATTTTATTTTTAGAGTTTATCTTTGATAAAATTAATGAGAATCTTTTAATATGAATACCTTATTAAAGGAATATTCGGAGTTGGAATGCGGCGTAATGTGTGATTTTCCAATATTTGCTTTTTAATCACAAAATATGCGAATTATTCAGAAAGACCGGGTTTAACCCATTCTGAATAATCATCACAACGATCAAGAGTCGAAGATGAAGGTGGCAGTTGAAGACCGAAGGTTTTCACATCGTTGGGATGATGATGACTGGTATCTTGAATTGGGACTGGCCTCCCAAGGCAAGGTATTTGGTAATGATCGTCCAAACGCATTTGGAGATCGACGGACACGTTGTTTTGTTCAGACCCAGAGCGGACTTGTAAATGGATTGTATGTCTGACATTGTATTCCTTTCTACTATATTTGTTGAACGCTACTGATTATATATTTCTGTTTGGTGGTGGAGAATTTATTCTCTACTTAACACCCTTATCTAAGACGTATGAGCTTAGAGGTTATATATATATATTGGTAGATGATCAATGGTATGGTAGAGTCTGACAATGTGGCATGCTAAGATGCATATGATCAAGGCTTTGTTGAAAAGAAGGCCTTGTGGGATGATCAAAGCATAGTCTGTTTAGGCATAGCTTTGTGTATAGCGTGACTTCGCGAGCCTCACACACCGGCGGAGTCTAAAACGGGAGAAGGGAACGCAGGAAGAGCAGCACGTTTCTTTCTAGCTAGGAGTGGTGTTTGGGCTTTGACACGGCCCGACATTTTACTTATGTGGATAAGGGAATGAGGCGCCTCGGATGATAGGTCCTATAGGACTGGGAAACATGTGTTCAGGGATAACTAATCCGCAACTCGTATGGTGGACCGACCCTGCAGCTTTCCAAGGGTTCACTGCGGGGGATCCTAAGACATTAGCTAGAGTGTCTCGAATCAGTAAGGAGCTCCTCCCTAGCCTTGACTCATGATGGAAACCAAAATCCAAATACGACCCTACGATTTGATTGTATTACTAGTATGGAGGCATAGTAGTATGGGATACTATTCTTCCTAGGATTTATACATTTACTTTGAAATGTTTTGATATATACTAATAATAATATTTAACTCGTATTTGCCATATTTAGCATGTTTAATCACTATAAGGTAAAACCTTATCCTCTGGTTTGTGTTGCATTGTGTGATGGGACCTGGGTCTTATGGTGATTCCATTTTTCTCAAAAGCATGACGTTGTTGTACGATTAACTTATTATTTGTTTGGACACATTTATGCACCGACAATCCGTTGGAGTAAACCCGTTCCGCGTTAGCGGCGTGGTCCTTGGATTTGCCTTATTACTATTAGTTAAATTAGTTAAGAATTCTCACACCAGTCCCATAACTGACCCGTTGTTTGTTTCTACCTTTACAAACTCGGGTGCCCTCTTTCCACACGGGCAGTTGAGTAGTTTGTCTACAGGTTCTTATTTCGAGCAGGATTCTGGATTGAAGCCTAAAGCTGTGTCCAAAGCATAGTTGTTTCTGCTGCCTTAGTTATTTTGTTTCCGCTGCAATGTATTATAATATTGTAATTTATCTTCCGCTGTAATTTTATTCAATGTACTCTGATATTCTGTACTCTGATGTAACATTTATTATTGATGTTATAAAAGTTTGCTGTTATTCTTCTGTTGTGTTGTATTCCCAAAGTTAACGTAGGCAGTATTTGAACGGTTTTGGTCGATTTTGCGATCGATTAAGGTCGGGCAAAATCCGACTTGTTACAGTGATAGTGTAACACCCCGCAGTTCCGTAACATTAAGATTCACAAATCTAGGCAGGATTAAATTTTAAAATCAAAATCAAGGGAAACGAGTTACGCCATTGCGTTCGTCTCGAAATTCTGCTTGGAAACGAGTCCGAGTTTGCGAGAATCGGAGTCCGTATGAAGGAGATATGACCCTCCGAAGTTTCAGGAAATTTCAGAATTAAAAACAGCTCGAAATTCGAATTCGAAATTCGAATTCAAAACCCAGAAGCGGGCTGGGCGGGAAAATTCCCGCCCAGGACCCAAGTCGACTGGGGAGTCGACTGGGTAGTCGACCTCCCCTGACCAGGTCGACTGCCCAGTCGACATGGGTGTCGACCTGGGTGCAAAAACCCACTTTTGGGTCTGGGTGCATTCTGATGTACCTGGTCTCGTTTTCTACCTAGATTCGTCCGCCTAATCCTATATAAACATCCACCTAGCCTCCTTCTCTCTACACCATTTCATTCTATCCTTATGTTGCCTCTAAGAAAATGTATAAATAAATAAAATAATATATAAAATAAATCAAGACGAGGAAATGTTGCTCAAGACTTTCAAGGGGATATTCAAAACAAGCTAGGATTCAAGTGAAGATTCAAACGACCTCAACGACTGTTTTTCTACAAATCTAATATAATCTCTGTAAGTCGGTTACTTTTTAGATTTGAACGTTTTCTCTATTCGTGACATAAAATTAAAGGAATAAAAGAATATGCCAAATCTTTCTGTTCGAATCAGTGCTTATATCTTTGGACCTAATTAAGAACTGTTATGATTCGATGACCAATAAGACTGTGACTATGAAACTATGGACCTTAAAACCATATGCCTCTTTGACTATGAACATTGCCTATGACTGTGACTCATGACTGTGAGAATTATTTTCCTTTGACTATGAACATCGCCTATGACTGTGATTCATTAACTGTGAGGATTTATTGCCTATGACTATGGATATAAGGTTATTATTTATGCCCGTGACACTATAGTTACAAAACCATGTTGTACCCCAAACTGGCATTATATTGGATCTAGGCTTGACTTTCTGTTTCCAGTTTTCCTTGGATCTTGATCTTGGGAATTTACCTATTAAGTTAGGTCTACCCATGTTTTTGAACCTATACTATTCAACCCCTTTCATATCGTAATATTACCAGATCTATATGCCTGTGAATTATCATCTTATGCCAGTTATTATGTCTATTCTTTCATGGCATTTTGGTTCATTCCCCTTTTATCCACGAATCTAGATTTATTTATAATCTAGGTTGAATCACGATTTTACGAACAATGGGAATACGTTTTGGGAAAAACATGAAATTAACTAAACTTGGAAATTGGCATAAATTGGGAACATGTATTATGGCATGTTTATAAAAATGCAAATTGGATAAATTTGACATGAATTATAGGATGTGTAATTTGAATCTAGTATTGACTTGTAAATCTAGCATTTACATGAACTGTGAACTAGAATAATAAGTCTAGTTTGACATGAACTGTAATTAGGATGTTAAATCAGAATTGGATTAGCTAATTTGGCATAATAAGTATATTGGCATAAATTTGAAATTGGCCATAATTGTGAGTAATTGTCATGTTTAGCAAAATCATGGTTAGTGACACTCAATTTGGTATAGTTTACATACCAAAAAGCATAAATATGATATAGAAGGGAATATGGGCCATAATAATAAATGTTGACAATTTACATTAAAAGAGTAATTATAAAATAAGTAAATTAGGAATAATTTACTTATAGAATTTGTCCTAAATGAGAAAATGTAAATTTAGACAAATTAAAGGTTTATTAACGACATCTCTTTTAATAACACACCAGAAAGTCCTAGGGTGACAGAGATGATAGTGTCTAGGCTTGGGTTTGGAAAATACAAGTTTCCTGCTCTCCCTGGCTATCCCTAACTAATCCGACGGACGGGATGGTTGCTTTCAAAACCTGATTTGAAAATTTATCAAAACCCTTTGAACTTAGAAAACACGAATATGCCTAACCCGAGGTTAGACTGAGTTGCGATGTAAATCTGCCCGGAACCAACCGGCACATCCAGTAATCGCAACAATATTTGTCTAATGTGGGTGGTCGCGGCTTTAATTTATTTAGTTAAGGCTAGAACAAGAATGGTAGGGTTAAGTTAACTAAGACACTTAACCAATTCAACATGATAACTAAACTGATGGGTGGGGTTAGGTTCAAACTGATACTTAACACAATTAAGCTAGAATGGGAGGGTTAAATCCATAGGAACACTTAACCAAACTTAACATCGTAACAAGACAAGATTTGTAGGGATTAAGTAACTAAGAAAACACTTATCCAAATTAACATGTTAACTAGACTAGAAGGTGGGGTTAAGTAAAGTTTATACACTTAGCCAAATTAACATGTTAACTAGACTAGAGGTTGGGGTTAAGTAAAATTTAATACACTTAGCCAATTTGATATGTTAGCTGGACTAGACCGTAGGGTTAAGTAAATTTGAACACTTAACCATCAGATTTTGATAAATGAATAGGGTTAAGTCTAAAACATGAAGGGATAATACTTAACCATTAATAAAATGTTAGTTAAAATAGATGAGCAAGGTTAAGTTAAAAAGGAACACTTAACCAATACAGGATGAATGAATAGGGTTACGTAATAAGAAATACTTAACCAATATAACTTGGTTTGTGGTTGGGTTAAGTCAACATGAATTACTGATAACACTTAACCAATTTAACAAGATAAATGAAGAGGGTTAAGTTAGTTTGAATTGACTAATGACACTTAACCAATCCAAATTGACGAGAAAGAGAACTAAGTAGTAAACCTTAGTTAAAAGGAGCTAAGTAGTAAACCTTAGTTAAGAAAACAACGGTTCTGGAAACTAAGTGGTAAACCTTAGTTAGCAAAACTAAGTAGTAATTCTTAGTATAACACGGGAAGGAGCGAACGTCCGTCTGATTAAAAAGAAGGCTCCAACGAATTGGGTTACGAAGCCCGAGGCTTCGAGGGGACGTGAGGGTACTCTTGGTATCCCTCTGTGAGGTGGCAGATGATCCTCCTGGGCTCACAGAGGTTAAGGTCTGCGGTAGAAGAACCAAGGGTATGCCTTGGTTGCAATACAAGGCAACTTAAAGACTAGGATGGACCAGCGTGATTCGGCGAGACCAGTAGCCCTGTGATAGCAACTCGTCGTCTACCTACCATCTTTAGTCAATCGTTGTACGTATGCGGAAAGGCAGAGAACTCCCAACAGACCATATACTTGCTATCTAGTTATGGGTGAGGCTGGCCAATAGGAAAGTAGGGCATAGGGTGGCAAAAGTATAGTTCTCGCGCTTGATTTTCTTGGATTGCCTTTCATTAGTTGAGGGAGGGGTCACGTGGGACCATAACCACTGGTAGAAAAAAAGACCTTAGCATCTGCATCGGAAGATATCTGAAAAGCTCCCGACCAAGTTCCGTGTTTCTAGAGTAGCCCTGCCACGGGACTCGGGTCGCACATTTCAGGACATGTGCATCTAGACAGCGATAAACGATTCGCGACACATACGTGGGGAAAGTCTAGGAACATATACCACTCTAGGTAGTGTGTCCTAGACTAGGGGCATCGTTCGACAGGTAGCATAATCCCTAGAGGACCTAGGTGGCATAAACCCTGAATTTGTAAAGCATTAGACAAGTTGCGTAAACCCTAGCTGAATCTAGGAAGCACTCAATAGAAAACCCTAGATTAGATCTAGGTAATAGATAATAAATGTATGCCTGAAGGCAACCGAAATTACCGGGATTGGGATCACGTTACTAGTTGGGACACTAGTTAGGTGGTGCATAGATATAGAAACCAGTATAATAAGGAAATAGCGAAGCGGCGAAAGTATTAGAGCATATCCAGTTTATCTTATCTTAGCATATCTTATGTTAATCTTGTCTAATCTTGCTGACCCTATCATCATGGTGTTATCTTGTATTTATTTAATTCATGTCGTTTTGTTTTTCCATGTTCACATGCTAGAAGTAACTGAACTTACTCAGGCTTTATGTCTGACTCTGTTTTTCTTTCGTCTTCTCTTTCTTCCGTCCCCCCCCCCCCCCAAGGTAGTAAAAGAGGGGATAGTATAGCTCAGGTTAAGTTGGACTGTCACTCTTTCCCAGCTTGAAGATTTGTCGAAGTTTTGCTTAGATTCTCTTTTCAGATGCTATGGTTGGCTCTTGCTACATTGGGGAATATAAATGTTGTTTTATGCTTCTTTATTTTGTAAGACAGTTGATACTCTGATATTGTAAAGAAATCATTGTACAAACTATTTTATCAACAAAGCAAAGTTTTATTTTCCGCTGTTTTAACTTTCGTCTGTCTTGTAATTCATCTGCATCTTTTACCTTAAAATGCTCCACAGAACTTAGTGCATTCCCTTTGTGAGTGACACTAACGGATGTGGGGTGTTACACATGGTATCAGAGCTGGAGGTTACTAGATCAGATAAAGGATTTGAAAAATTATTTTCAAAACGGTTTTAAAAGAAGCATTTTCAAGAGAAAAGATTTGTTTAAAAGGCATATTACCCAAAGCCATACGCACTATCTTCTCTTCCTCTGTTTGAATTCTTGTCTCCTTCTTTCTTGAGTCTCTGGGGCTCCTGGCTTTCTGGGAGGTAACCTCATCGATGGGCGAAGTAGTGCCCGGCTTCCATCCATAGCCGTAGTTGTTTCACCTACGACCAGTTTTCTTTCAAGCTTATAGGGTTTTCTGTACGATGGAAGCAACTTTCGAGAGATTTGTCAACATGACTACACATGGAAGAGGATGAGGAATTCATGGATGTAGATTTAGCTCACAAAGGAGGAAGGATTATAAAACCTAAGACAAGAGGAAGTATCTTTACTATGGTGTAATAGGTCCTGTAATTAAGGGCAAAGGACAAGATTTCCAGAAGGGCAAGTACCTACTTTCGCCACCAAGCGTACCTAGGAGAAAGGTAGTAAAGTTCTGTTGGAAGAGTCTAGTTTTTCTGTTCGTACTCTTTCCTTTGGTTTTAGCGCTTCACATCTGTTCATATCCACTTCCATAGTTGAGTCTCTGCACCATAGTACTTGTATAGTAGAAAGATCCCACTAGAGTCTCAAATCCAATTGGTGGTCCGACCAGTTTATTTTTGGTTAGTAGGGATTTGAGAATAGCTATCGAGTTTGCTTATATCATCTCACGTAGATCGTCTAAATTCGGAGGAGATATTCCTTGGGTTCTTGTTTGATATTGGTTTAGGCCTTTGGGGCTTGTACTTGAGGATTGTCGAGTTCGACTAGGATGGTTTGCGTGAGAGATGAATAGTTGTGGCAGGCACTCTAAAAAGCACGTAGTGACCTTTCGACCCTTATAATTATGGCATGGTGGATAAGAAGGAGACCTCTAATCATCTTAGTACATACACTTGATACCGTGATTGACTGAGACGACCCGATTTCCCGTTCTCACGGAAACAAGGTTATCTTTTGGAATATAACACAGAAACATATAATAGCAGAACAGAATTAAATAAATACACCAGAATGAACAACAAAATATACTGGATAAAAGTAATCATCAGAGTTACACAGTATACAGGATCTTACTTAGTACAAATACAGTTCAGCTATACATAAATGTCTACAGCGGAAATAAACAAAATATGTACAATAGGAGCTGAACAGCAAAAAAAAGAAATAAATGATAGAATCCATCTTCAGCTCCAGCTATCCAGAAAGAACCAGCCAAACCTGAATACAAGGCTGCCCGTGTAGAAAAAGGGGCACCCGAGTTTGAGAGTGAAACAAACTACGAGTCAGTCATGGGACTGGTATGAGAAATCCACTCAACACATATATATAATTGGCTAATCACAGGACCACGCCACATTCGTGGAACGGGTTTACTCCATTGGATTGCCAGTGCTTTAAAACAAATCTTTCTTTTAAACATCGCTATGCTTTTTATAAAAATGAAGCCGTTATAAGACTCAGTTCCCATCACACAATGCAACGCAAACCGAAGGATAGAGTTTTTACCTTATAACGGCCAAGATATGCTTGATACGAATAAAACAAAGGCATTTGATATTATTGCTAGTGTTTATATGTTTTGAAAAACAATTTCAAATCATAACTATCAATCATAGACGACATGAGCGTCCCATGCCACTATGTCGCCAAATGTATATATACAATCGAAACCGCATCGTCACGTATTTGGAAATTGGATTTCCGTCATGAACCAAGGCAAAAGATAGTCCTTACCGAATTCGAGACGCTCTAGCCCGCCCCTCAGGATCAGAACGCATCAACCCTTTAGATCGTCAGGGCCGGTCCACCGATGTGGATTATTATGCCTGAACACTACGTCTCCCCGCCCTTTGGGGCGTAAACGAGCCAACGAATGACTCCATCGGACCCGGATCGTCCGATCAAACCGAGGCGCCTCGCAACAGCAACAACCACATAGGTGAAAAGTATATAAATGTCAGGGCTGGTAGGTCACTGACACCACCCTAGCTAGAAAGAAACGCAGGCCCTCCCTGATGTCCTCTCCCGTTTTAGGTTCATACCGGGGTGTGAGGCTCGCGAATTTACGTTATACACAAAGCTACGCCACACAGGCGGTGCTTTGATCATCACCACAAGACTTTGCTTTTCAACAGAAGCCCTGATCACTGCATCTTAGCATGCCACACAGGCAATTCATACCGTGCAACTGATGGCTATCAATCACACAGAACAATTCCAATGTCGGACACACAGTCCATTTACAAGTCCGTTCTGGGTCTGAACGAAACCGGAGGCACTAAATACCTCGCAAACCCTTCGATCAACACGTACGTCTGAACGATCACCACTCATTATCCATATTTCGGGATGCCTCCCAATCAGGACCTCGGTTACCATCCAAACGAGGTGAAGATCTCCGGTCTTCGACCATCGTCTTCATCTTCGAATTTCAATCGTCGGTCGATTATTCGAAATGAGAAATAACTCGGCCTTTTCAAATAATTCACGTATATTTAGAATTTCAAATCGATTTATTTCAATGGTTAAATTATTCGACAACACCAATTGTGTTCTTTAATATAGTTTTCACACCAAACACATTCAACCATCAAACATCACATAAATCAAGCAAATTCAGTTTATTTCCATTCCATATCGCTTACGATATTTTATAACTATTTATCGCTATTTTTATTTATTTTAAAATAGCCATTTTATTCAAAACGACGCTTCGGGCCATAAGGCGGCCGTGGCGCTGTTTTTCTTCAGATTTGATTTACACATATCTGAAAATCTAACCGTTGGATCTTCACAAAATTTACATCATTAGAAAGGTCTTTTCAAAACGAATCCAACGGTTCCAGTTTCGGGAAAATCCGACGGTCGGATCTCCCGGTACACTCGTTTGAAATTTCGATTTCAAAATACGAACTGCAGCGTCGTTATTCGATTAAATATAATTATATTTATATATATAAATAAATATAATCGTTTCTGGCGCTGTTTTTCTTCAGATTTGAATTAAACATTCCAGACAATCCAACCGTTGGATTTCTACAAAGTTGGTGCCGTTGGGAAGATATTTCCAAGGCGAACCCGACGGTTGAGGTTTCGGGAAAATCCAATGGTCGGATTTCCCGCACTAGTCGTTTGAAATCACGGTTTCAAAATACGAACTGCACGGCCTCGTTTCGTTTTAATTTTATTTATCTTTATATATTTATATAAATATAGTTCATTCAACCATTTCAATATCGTTTTCACTTCAAATATTTTTCTAACTCCTTAAATTTTGGAAAAATTTCGCCATAACCTCCCCTGCACCGGGAGCATCGGGAAATCGCAAATAGCGTTCCCGGTCCTTCTAATCTCAAAAAGAAAAAGAAGAAGCCAAGCGGCTAGCCAACAGGCTCAAAATCATCACCCAAACAAATCAGTAAATGTGTACCTATTTGTCGGGCACAAAATTTTATTCCTCTTCTCTAGCCCCTTTGCTATAACCTGTTCAATGAATATGCATATACATATATATACAGTTTTTATCATTTATCCTTTTCTATTCAACTTCATATTTGATTTCTATTTGGTTTAAAAACACCATTCATTCTAATGTTACATAAATAGGTGCAAATCATTTCATTAGCTAATTAATGAATATTTCAACTCATATATGTTTATTTTGAACAAATGGCTATTTTTAACACTTCACCTTTCAACGATTTATGCATACAATAAAAATGTGATTTTTATTGTAAAACAATTCATTTCAAAACACTATTTTTCTATATAGTTCATATAGTCGATAAAAGGTGATTTTTATTATCAAACAATTTACTTCAAAATATGAATACCATTCAACACATGAATTTCTAAACAACGAATGAATATCAATTCAACACATGAATGTTTTCAATAGTTTTTATATATAGATAAAAATGTGATTTTTATTATCGAACAATTTATTTCAAAATATGAATACCATTCAACACATGAATTTCTAAACAACGAATGAATATCAATTCAACACATGAATGTTTTCTATACAATGAATAAATATAGTTTAAGCATATGAAAATAATTCAAACACACAAATATTATTCAAAATTTCGGCAGCATAACGGCAGGGTAGTTACACCGGCACCGTCCCTAGTACGGCTCCTCGCTCTACCTTAAAACCTCGCGGTTTTTGACAATGGGAATCATGCATCTAGTTCGCACGCAGGCGGCATGTATATATTTATTTCATTTCCACAAACTAATCCTATGTGGTTTCAACCAAATATTTCACAACCACCAATGGGTATTTTTCAACCACAATCAACCAATATCAATCACAAACAATCCCAAACAACCATTCAATTTTCACAACAATTTCAAGCAATAAATATCGTCCATGGTTTGTGGACGAGGGGCGTATATATATATAGATATATAGATATTTATATATAGCTATTCACTTTTATTTCAACATATATAATATTTTTAAATCAGAAATCTCACCAATAGCTATCCACTTCACGACTCTTCTTAATAGAAATCTTCGCCTTTTGTCGCTTTCGCCCGTATTCTCTACATATGTAAAAATAGAATTTTTACTGTGCTATTCAATATATAAAAATATGATTTTTACTTTTGCTTTCAACATATAAAAATATGATTTCTACTTTTAACAAAATCTGTTTTCTAGTTTACAAATCATTTTAAAATCAGTTTTTATATTCTTTAAAATTTCAGTTTTTAACTTTTCAAGAAAACCAGTTTTTAAATATTTCTATAAATCTCAGTTTTAAACTTTATAAAAATTTCAGTTTTTAATTCTTTTATAAAAATGCAGTTTTTAGTTTCTTTTAAAAAAAAACAGTTTTTAAAATCTTTTAAAAATTCAGTTCTTTAAAATCTTTTTAAAAAAAACAGTTTTACTTTCTTTTTAAAAATCCAGTTTTACTTTTAAAATGAAATTCAGTTTTTACTGCTTTTAAAAATTCAGTTTTTAAACCTTTAATAAAAAAACAGTTTTTTTTTTTACTTTATAAAAAATGCAGTTTTTATTTTAATAAAAAAAAATGCAGCTTTAGTTTTTTTTTTTTAAATTTTCAGTTTTAACTTTATAAAAATTTCTGTTTTAACTTTAACAAAATTGGTTTTTAAACTTTAAAAAAAAATTCAGTTTTATTTTCTTAAATAAAATCAGTTTTAATAATGCTTTTAAAATCAGTTTTAATCCTAAAAAAGAAAATCAGTTTAATCTTTTTAAATAAAATCAGAATTAAAATAAAATAGATAAATAAGATAAAACTTACAGAGGGGGCTCGATTTGATTCGACCGGGGGGGGGTGTTCGAGAGGTCGGCGACAGCTTCGAGGTGGCGGCTTCGGTCTGGAGGCGTCGCGAGCTTGGGGTCTGGTGGCGGCTAGGGTCTTCGGGGTGTGGGCGCTGGGAGGAGGAGGCGGCTTCGAGGGAGGAGGAGGCGGCTTCGTGGGAGGAGGAGGCGGCTTCGTGTCGCTTAGGTTTTTTTTTTTTTTCTTTGTTTACCCGAAATCAAAGTGAACGGGGGGGGGGGGGCCAGGAAGAAGATAAGGAGGGAAAGTATTTTTTTTTTTTAATATTTAATTATTAAATTTCGCAAAAGGTTGACTTTTACATATGACCTCGAAACGAGGCCCACCGCCTGTCGTCCATAGCGTTATACCCCCATTCCGAACACAATGGGATATGTATCGCAAGCTGATTTGATCGTTACAATCAGTTTCCGTTTGAATTTACATTTAAATCAATATATTGAATTTTAAACGTACATTTCAAATTACCGGGGCCACATACTAACTAGAAAAATTCTAGAAAAATATTTTCTAGCTTCGTATTGACGATACGGTCCTAACAAAACTAGTTTCGTCGAATTCTGAGATCGTTTGAAAAATGGTCAATTTCCAGTCGATTAAAATCAACTGAAATCGGTCAAACGCGTTTTCCTTTGCCACGCTCACCTATTGATTCGAAAAATTATGAAATTTGAAACCTAACAATAACTTGACACTACGGATCTAACAAAAGTGGTTTCGTCGAAATCCGAGGTCGTTTGCAAAATGTCCATTTTTAAGGGCCTGAATTCCATAGCGACTATTCAGAATTTTCAACTGGACATATCTCTTGATTCCCGCTATCAAATTTCGATTTTTCGGATTCGTTAGAAAGATATTACCAATTAGATGCTAATGTTTTTGGTCTCACCAAAATCCGGATTGTTTTGCACCCGGTATATTCATTTGAAGTTTGAAATCGAATTATCGAACTACCGCGCCATTTTCAATTCTATATATAATTATTATTAATTATATTCGTTTTCAAATGTCGATTCAACTCAGTTTTCATCGCCATTGTTTAAAATATTTATTTTAAATATTTAAAATCCATTATTTTAGCCAATTTAAAAATTTTAAATTGGTTCAGATTTTCTGGGTCGTTACAATCTCCCCCACTTAAAACTTTTCGTCCCCGAAAAGGAACAAAGTCGAAAGTGGTTTGATAAATCTACAAACCCACAATACAACAACCAATTTGTTTCTAATATTCCGAGTATAGAATAAACAATGCACATCCATGGGAAGAAAATAGCAACAGAATAGAGAATTAAATGGTGCGGTAAAGTATGGCAAATGTACCTTGCACCGGAGTCAATCAGAGATATCTACTCGGCATCTAGGATAAGCTTTCTGAATGCTCTCCTCAGTTTCCCAAGTACAATCTCGCGGATCTCCACTCCATTGCACTTTGACTAAGTGAACCTTCTTGTTTCTCAGCTCTTTGGTTTCTTTGCCGATAATCTTTAGTGGCTCTCGCCTCACAGCTAATTCTGGAGTAATTTCAATATCCTGCTGAGCTGCTTCTTCCACGATCAGGTCTGGATCATGAACGTGCTTTCGAAGTTGAGATATATGAAATACATCATGCACACCAGGCAACCAGTCAGGCAGTTTGACCCTATAAGCGAGAGTTCCAATCCGTTCCAGAATAGGAAACGGACCAATAAATTTAGGCGCTAACTTTCCAGTTTTACCGAACCTGATAACTCCTCTCATCGGCGATACTTTCAAATATACATAGTCGCCAACTTCAAAGGATATATCTCTTCTTCTTTTATCGGCATAGCTCTTTTGTCGGCTTTGAGCGGCGAGTAATCGCTTCTTAATAAAATCAACTTTGTCGGCCGCTTCTCGAATCATATCGGGACCCAACACAAGTCTATTTCCAGGCTCGACCCAACAAGCAGGAGATCGGCACGGTCTACCATACAATGCTTCGAATGGCGACATTGTCAGACTCGCCTGGTAGCTGTTGTTATAAGAGAATTCAGCCAAATGCAGATGGTCTTCCCATGATCCACCGAAGTCTAGAATACAAGCCCGCAATAGATCTTCTAAAATGCGATTCACCCTCTCAGTCTGACCGTCTGTCTGAGGATGATAAGCGGTGCTCATGTTTAACTTCGTTCCCAGTTCGACTTGAAATGCCTCCCAGAATTTACTAGTGAATATCGTATCTCTATCACTTACTATGCTGAGCGGCACTCCATGTAGTCTAACTATTTCCCTGAAGTATATCTGTGCCAGACTCTGAGCAGTTCTATTTGATCTGACAGGTATAAAATGGGCGGTCTTCGTGAAACGATCTACGATCACCCAAATACTGTCATTCCCTTTTCTGGTTCTGGGCAAACCATCAATGAAATCCATGGAGATATGCTCCCACTTCCAGCCAGGAACTTCCAGTGGTTGTAATAATCCAGCCAATTTCTGTTGGTCGCTTTTAACTAGCTGGCAAGTAGGGCATCTACTAACATATATTGAGATGTCTCTTTTTAACGACTTCCACCAGAACGTGCGTTTGATGTCGTTATACATTTTATTCACACCTGGATGGATACTGAGCTTAGATTTGTGGCATTCATCAAGCACTTCTCTTCTTAGTTCAGGAATTTCTGGAACGCAAATTCGTCCTTCTAACCTCAGAATCCCTTCGCTGTCTAACTGGAAATCCGAAGCATTGCCTTTACGAATTCGCTGACTTATTCCTTTGATAAATTGGTCGTCTTCTTGGAGAGCCGATATCTTATCAATCAACGAAGTCGCAATGATGAAACTGGCGATCATTTCATTCTTTCGGCTTAACGCATCAGCCACGACATTGGCTTTCCCTGGAGTATATATAATTTCAAAGTCATATGCTGCAAGAAACTCCAGCCAACGTTGCTGCCTCAGGTTTAAATCCTTCTGAGTGAACAGATACTTTAATGACTGATGATCGGTAAACAGTTCGAATCTCTCACCGAGAAGATAGTGTCTCCAGATTTTCAAAGAGAATATGATAGCCAATAACTCAAGATCATGAGTTACATAGTTCTTCTCGTGTGGCTTAAGTTGACGGCTAGCATAAGCAATTACTTGGCCTCTTTGCATTAACACTGCGCCGAGGCCTTCTCTAGAAGCATCAGTCCACACTTTTAAATCCTGGTTGCCATCTATAATGGTTAACACTGGAGCTGTAGTTAATCTCAACTTTAGCTCTTCGAAAGCCTCCTCACTTTCCTGAGTCCATTTGAACTTAGAATGCTTCTTTGTAAGCTTTGTTAAGTGGCCAGATATCTTCGAAAAGTCTTTAACGAACTTCCGGTAATAGCTAGCCAATCCAAGAAAACTGCGGACTTCAGTGGGAGTACTGGGCTATTTCCAATTTTGAATAGCTGTGATTTTGCTTGGATCCACAGCGATTCCATCTTTCGATACGACATGGCCCAGAAATTTCACTTCATCTTGCCAGAATATACATTTGGAAAACTTGGCTTTCAATACATTCCTTCTGAGGATTTCTAGAACCTGTTCCAGATGCTTTTCATGTTCGGCCTTTGATTTAGAGAAGATTAGAATATCATCAATAAAAACCAGAACAAATTTATTCAATACTCCTCTGAATACTCTGTTCATCAGATCGACGAAATAGGCTGGAGCGTTACATAAGCCGAACGGCATTACTAACCACTCGTAGAATAAGTCGGGGCCTCTGAACGCTGTCATTGGAACACACTCTTCGGCAATTCGAAGTTGATGGAAACCTGTAGCTAGGTCCATTCGCGAAAATACTTGTGCTCCATTTAATCGATCCAACAAATCATCAATCCGCGGCAAAGGATATTTGTTCTTTATTGTCTGTTTATTTAGATCACGATAATCCACACATAGACGTAGAGTACCGTCAGATTTTGGGACAAACACCACTGCTGCACCCCAATCGGAGAAACTAGGCCTGATCAGACCTTTCCATACTAGCTGTCTTGTTTGATTGTCTAATTCCTCTTTCTCTTTCAAGGACATTCTTCGAATAGCGTGAACTACCGGCCTTGCATTTGGAATTAAAGTAATTCTGAAATCTATTTCTCTCTGCGGAGGTAAGCGAACAACTTCCTCGAACACATCCGCATAATTCTTGACGACAGGAATATCTTTGATGAGGTCAGGAATATTTTCAGTGATTTCAGGGATATTTTCTATTTGGGCTGGAGAAACATTCAAAGCTGCCCAGAAGTCTTTTCTATTAGCATTCTGACCTTCACAGGGAATGGTTATATAATTCCCTAATTTGATCTTAGCTCTAACAACTCTCTCGGCGCATCTAACCTCTGCTTCATATTTGGTTAGCCAATCCAATCCCAGAATAAGATCGAATTCATCAAAATTCATGACTACAGAGATAATAGGGAATTTATAGCAAGAAAAGGAGACAGGTACTGCACAAATCCAACTGAGATTGATAGAACCCCCGACCGGATTCTGGACAGTCATTGGTTCCTTAAGCTTCCTCAAGCTTAAATCAAGTTTCTTTGCGGCACTCTTTGAAATAAAGCTTCGCGACGCACCTGTGTCAAACAGTACTTTAACTGGAATGTTTTTGACAGTAAGCGTTCCTTCTAAAACATCAGCCCTTTCTTGGCTTGCTGAGGGATCAGAAGTTTCTGCCAATTCATTCACCTGAACTACTTCAGGCTTCCTCAAGAGCCAGCAATCCTTTGCAAGATGACCAGTCTGCTTGCATTTACTGCAACCTCTTTTCTCTTGAAATCTCTCTTTGGATTTAGATCCCTTCTTTCTTCGTTTGTTCCAAGATCTACAACTTACCGCCAAATGTCCTTTTCTATTGCAGCTTGAGCACGTGGCGGTTGTTATTTGTTCGTTCCCAGATTCGGCCCTTTTTCTCTTGGCACTGAGCCTCTTATTGACCTCAGACTTTGTACTGGCTTCAGGAATATCAGCTTCTGACTTTGCTATGTCACTAGAACTGACTTCTTCTTCGTCGCATAACATTCCTTTCTTATGGAGATCTTCATACTGATAGGCCATATATATCATTTCAGAAAAAGGAAGCTTCACATGCCCCAATACTTTATTCTGATATTTCCTTTGAAGCCCGTGAATAAATCTCATATTTTTCCTCTTCGGATTTTGAATTAGGTGAGGAGCAAAGTGAGCAAGTTCATTGAATTTCTTATGATATTCGGGAATGGTCATATCACCTTGTATTAGATAAGAAAATTCATCACATAATCTCTCGGTTACTTCGGGAGGAGTAAACCTTTCTAGGAAAATCACTTTAAATCTGTCCCAGGTGATATCACCTTCTGGATTATCTTTGATGATTGATTCCCACCAGATTAAAGCTTCTTCTTTAAGCGCCCAAGATGCTACTAACCGTTTCTGGTCATCTCTCAGCTGGATATGCTCAAAGATTTTTTCGACAGAACTCAACCAAGCTTGAGTTTGAATAATAGATTCATTGCCCGAGAATTTTTCTCCACCCAGATTTCGATATCTCTTGAATAGAGCCTCTAGATCGGGTTCGGTATTCCTTCTGTTTCTGGCACTCATTTTTCTAGTACTTCTGCAATTAGCAGATCAAGTGTCAGGTCACAGAAAAGGTATTTTAAAACATAGAAACACATACTTCAATGTAAATGTGTCTATCAAGGTGTAATTTCATTCTGCTTTACTCATACTAGGATATTACTGATCCTATCTGTATAGAGTTGCCCGTCCTAGAACACTACTGGTTCTATTTCTGACGAGTTCATTCAAATGTTATATTCCAGAACTAAGCTTAACCAAAGCTCTGATACCACGTTGAGACGACCCGATTTCCCGTTCTCACGGAAACAAGGTTATCTTTTGGAATATAACACAGAAACATATAATAGCAGAACAGAATTAAATAAATACACCAGAATGAACAACAAAATATACTGGATAAAAGTAATCATCAGAGTTATACAGTATACAGGATCTTACTTAGTACAAATACAGTTCAGCTATACATAAATGTCTACAGCGGAAATAAACAAAATATGTACAATAGGAGCTGAACAGCATAAAAAAGAAATAAATGATAGAATCCATCTTCAGCTCCAGCTATCCAGAAAGAACCAGCCAAACCTGAATACAAGGTTGCCCGTGTAGAAAAAGGGGCACCCGAGTTTGAGAGTGAAACAAACTACGAGTCAGTCATGGGACTGGTATGAGAAATCCACTCAACACATATATATAATTGGCTAATCACAGGACCACGCCACTTTCGTGGAACGGGTTTACTCCATTGGATTGTCAGTGCTTTAAAACAAATCTTTCTTTTAAACATCGCTATGCTTTTTATAAAAATGAAGCAGTTATAAGACTCAGTTCCCATCACACAATGCAACGCAAACCGAAGGATAGAGTTTTTACCTTATAACGGCCAAGATATGCTTGATACGAATAAAACAAAGGCATTTGATATTATTGCTAGTGTTTATATGTTTTGAAAAACAATTTCAAATCATAACTATCAATCATAGACGACATGAGCGTCCCATGCCACTATGTCGCCAAATGTATATATACAATCGAAACCGCATCGTCACGTATTTGGAAATTGGATTTCCGTCATGAACCAAGGCAAAAGATAGTCCTTACCGAATTCGAGACGCTCTAGCCCGCCCCTCAGGATCAGAACGCATCAACCCTTTAGATCGTCAGGGCCGGTCCACCGATGTGTATTATTATGCCTGAACACTACGTCTCCCCGCCCTTTGGGGCGTAAACGAGCCAACGAATGACTCCATCGGACCCGGATCGTCCGATCAAACCGAGGCGCCTCGCAACAGCAACAACCACATAGGTGAAAAGTATATAAATGTCAGGGCTGGTAGGTCACTGACACCACCCTAGCTAGAAAGAAACGCAGGCCCTCCCTGATGTCCTCTCCCGTTTTAGGTTCATACCGGGGTGTGAGGCTCGCGAATTTACGTTATACACAAAGCTACGCCACACAGGCGGTGCTTTGATCATCACCACAAGACTTTGCTTTTCAACAGAAGCCCTGATCACTGCATCTTAGCATGCCATACAGGCAATTCATACCGTGCAACTGATGGCTATCAATCACACAGAACAATTCCAATGTCGGACACACAGTCCATTTACAAGTCCGTTCTGGGTCTGAACGAAACCGGAGGCACTAAATACCTCGCAAACCCTTCGATCAACACGTACGTCTGAACGATCACCACTCATTATCCATATTTCGGGATGCCTCCCAATCAGGACCTCGGTTACCATCCAAACGAGGTGAAGATCTCCGGTCTTCGACCATCGTCTTCATCTTCGAATTTCAATCGTCGGTCGATTATTCGAAATGAGAAATAACTCGGCCTTTTCAAATAATTCACGTATATTTAGAATTTCAAATCGATTTATTTCAATGGTTAAATTATTCGACAACACCAATTGTGTTCTTTAATATAGTTTTCACACCAAACACATTCAACCATCAAACATCACATAAATCAAGCAAATTCAGTTTATTTCCATTCCATATCGCTTACGATATTTTATAACTATTTATCGCTATTTTTATTTATTTTAAAATAGCCATTTTATTCAAAACGACGCTTCGGGCCATAAGGCGGCCGTGGCGCTGTTTTTCTTCAGATTTGATTTACACATATCTGAAAATCTAACCGTTGGATCTTCACAAAATTTACATCATTAGAAAGGTCTTTTCAAAACGAATCCAACGGTTCCAGTTTCGGGAAAATCCGACGGTCGGATCTCCCGGTACACTCGTTTGAAATTTCGATTTCAAAATACGAACTGCAGCGTCGTTATTCGATTAAATATAATTATATTTATATATATAAATAAATATAATCGTTTCTGGCGCTGTTTTTCTTCAGATTTGAATTAAACATTCCAGACAATCCAACCGTTGGATTTCTACAAAGTTGGTGCCGTTGGGAAGATATTTCCAAGGCGAACCCGACGGTTGAGGTTTCGGGAAAATCCAATGGTCGGATTTCCCGCACTAGTCGTTTGAAATCACGGTTTCAAAATACGAACTGCACGGCCTCGTTTCGTTTTAATTTTATTTATATTTATATAAATATATAAATATAGTTCATTCAACCATTTCAATATCGTTTTCACTTCAAATATTTTTCTAACTCCTTAAATTTTGGAAAAATTTCGCCATAACCTCCCCTGCACCGGGAGCATCGGGAAATCGCAAATAGCGTTCCCGGTCCTTCTAATCTCAAAAAGAAAAAGAAGAAGCCAAGCGGCTAGCCAACAGGCTCAAAATCATCACCCAAACAAATCAGTAAATGTGTACCTATTTGTCGGGCACAAAATTTTATTCCTCTTCTCTAGCCCCTTTGCTATAACCTGTTCAATGAATATGCATATACATATATATACAGTTTTTATCATTTATCCTTTTCTATTCAACTTCATATTTGATTTCTATTTGGTTTAAAAACACCATTCATTCTAATGTTACATAAATAGGTGCAAATCATTTCATTAGCTAATTAATGAATATTTCAACTCATATATGTTTATTTTGAACAAATGGCTATTTTTAACACTTCACCTTTCAACGATTTATGCATACAATAAAAATGTGATTTTTATTGTAAAACAATTCATTTCAAAACACTATTTTTCTATATAGTTCATATAGTCGATAAAAGGTGATTTTTATTATCAAACAATTTACTTCAAAATATGAATACCATTCAACACATGAATTTCTAAACAACGAATGAATATCAATTCAACACATGAATGTTTTCAATAGTTTTTATATATAGATAAAAATGTGATTTTTATTATCGAACAATTTATTTCAAAATATGAATACCATTCAACACATGAATTTCTAAACAACGAATGAATATCAATTCAACACATGAATGTTTTCTATACAATGAATAAATATAGTTTAAGCATATGAAAATAATTCAAACACACAAATATTATTCAAAATTTCGGCAGCATAACGGCAGGGTAGTTACACCGGCACCGTCCCTAGTACGGCTCCTCGCTCTACCTTAAAACCTCGCGGTTTTTGACAATGGGAATCATGCATCTAGTTCGCACGCAGGCGGCATGTATATATTTATTTCATTTCCACAAACTAATCCTATGTGGTTTCAACCAAATATTTCACAACCACCAATGGGTATTTTTCAACCACAATCAACCAATATCAATCACAAACAATCCCAAACAACCATTCAATTTTCACAACAATTTCAAGCAATAAATATCGTCCATGGTTTGTGGACAAGGGGCGTATATATATATATAGATATATAGATATTTATATATAGCTATTCACTTTTATTTCAACATATATAATATTTTTAAATCAGAAATCTCACCAATAGCTATCCACTTCACGACTCTTCTTAATAGAAATCTTCGCCTTTTGTCGCTTTCGCCCGTATTCTCTACATATGTAAAAATAGAATTTTTACTGTGCTATTCAATATATAAAAATATGATTTTTACTTTTGCTTTCAACATATAAAAATATGATTTCTACTTTTAACAAAATCTGTTTTCAAGTTTACAAATCATTTTAAAATCAGTTTTTATATTCTTTAAAATTTCAGTTTTTAACTTTTCAAGAAAACCAGTTTTTAAATATTTCTATAAATCTCAGTTTTAAACTTTATAAAAATTTCAGTTTTTAATTCTTTTATAAAAATGCAGTTTTTAGTTTCTTTTAAAAAAAAAACAGTTTTTAAAATCTTTTAAAAATTCAGTTCTTTAAAATCTTTTTAAAAAAAACAGTTTTACTTTCTTTTTAAAAATCCAGTTTTACTTTTAAAATGAAATTCAGTTTTTACTGCTTTTAAAAATTCAGTTTTTAAACCTTTAATAAAAAAAACAGTTTTTTTTTTTACTTTATAAAAAATGCAGTTTTTATTTTAATAAAAAAAAATGCAGCTTTAGTTTTTTTTTTTTTAATTTTCAGTTTTAACTTTATAAAAATTTCTGTTTTAACTTTAACAAAATTGGTTTTTAAACTTTAAAAAAAAAATTCAGTTTTATTTTCTTAAATAAAATCAGTTTTAATAATGCTTTTAAAATCAGTTTTAATCCTAAAAAAAGAAAATCAGTTTAATCTTTTTAAATAAAATCAGAATTAAAATAAAATAGATAAATAAGATAAAACTTACAGAGGGGGCTCGATTTGATTCGACCGGGGGGGGGGTGTTCGAGAGGTCGGCGACAGCTTCGAGGTGGCGGCTTCGGTCTGGAGGCGTCGCGAGCTTGGGGTCTGGTGGCGGCTAGGGTCTTCGGGGTGTGGGCGCTGGGAGGAGGAGGCGGCTTCGAGGGAGGAGGAGGCGGCTTCGTGGGAGGAGGAGGCGGCTTCGTGTCGCTTAGGGTTTTTTTTTTTTCTTTGTTTACCCGAAATCAAAGTGAACGGGGGGGGGGCCAGGAAGAAGATAAGGAGGGAAAGTATATATATTTTTTTTTTAATATTTAATTATTAAATTTCGCAAAAGGTTGACTTTTACATATGACCTCGAAACGAGGCCCACCGCCTGTCGTCCATAGCGTTATACCCCCATTCCGAACACAATGGGATATGTATCGCAAGCTGATTTGATCGTTACAATCAGTTTCCGTTTGAATTTACATTTAAATCAATATATTGAATTTTAAACGTACATTTCAAATTACCGGGGCCACATACTAACTAGAAAAATTCTAGAAAAATATTTTCTAGCTTCGTATTGACGATACGGTCCTAACAAAACTAGTTTCGTCGAATTCTGAGATCGTTTGAAAAATGGTCAATTTCCAGTCGATTAAAATCAACTGAAATCGGTCAAACGCGTTTTCCTTTGCCACGCTCACCTATTGATTCGAAAAATTATGAAATTTGAAACCTAACAATAACTTGACACTACGGATCTAACAAAAGTGGTTTCGTCGAAATCCGAGGTCGTTTGCAAAATGTCCATTTTTAAGGGCCTGAATTCCATAGCGACTATTCAGAATTTTCAACTGGACATATCTCTTGATTCCCGCTATCAAATTTCGATTTTTCGGATTCGTTAGAAAGATATTACCAATTAGATGCTAATGTTTTTGGTCTCACCAAAATCCGGATTGTTTTGCACCCGGTATATTCATTTGAAGTTTGAAATCGAATTATCGAACTACCGCGCCATTTTCAATTCTATATATAATTATTATTAATTATATTCGTTTTCAAATGTCGATTCAACTCAGTTTTCATCGCCATTGTTTAAAATATTTATTTTAAATATTTAAAATCCATTATTTTAGCCAATTTAAAAATTTTAAATTGGTTCAGATTTTCTGGGTCGTTACATTGACATCGGTTTATTTTGGAAGTGGAGGCCAGAAACTTCACAATCGTGAAGTTAAATTAGTTAAGATACAGTGGAGTAAAGCTCAAGAAGGCTAGATACTAGCATCATACCCTTTTCCTTAAGGGTGCATCCTTGATTTCTTTTTTTTGTAGGAGCTTTACGCATAATTGTTTCTCTCTTTCCAAAGTATATCCTCTAGGTCGTATCTTCGATCCTTAGGTAGAAACTCTTTTGGATGTAAACATGTATGTTATGGTTGATGGTTGCGAGTGGTTGCTAATGGTTGCTCGTGAATGCATATACATACGTATTAGGCACTAGATCAGTTCGGACGCTTTCATATTGCATTTACAAATATGTATTTGTTAGTAAGTTGAACTTGATATGTTATCATATGGATGAATGGCTATGCACACATGTAGTATTTACATAACTGGGGATGCTTGCATACATGATTGGACGCATGGCACTGACATGATTCGCATTAAGGAGGTCAACTGAATCAGTAGACCTCCTGATTTTACATTAGATAAAGACATATACACACACTATGCATATGAACATGAAAACATTAGAAATTCTTTTAAGGACAATGGATGCCTGTGATTGAATGGTTGAGTAGATGGGTGATTGGATGGTAGGACACATTCTTCCTAACTTAAAGATTTCGAGGACGAAATCCTTTTAAGTGGGGGAGAATGTAACACCCCGTAGTTCCGTAACACTAAGATTCACAAATCTAGGCAGAATTAAATTTTAAAATCAAAATCAAGGGAAACGGGTTGCGCCATTGCGTTCGTCTCGAAATTCTGCTTGGAAACGAGTCCGAGTTTGCGAGAATCGGAGTTCGTATGAAGGAGATATGACCCTCCGAAGTTTCAGGAAATTTCAGAATTAAAAACAGCTCAAAATTCGAATTCGAAATTCGAATTCAAAACCCAGAAGAGGGCTGGGCGGGAAAATTCCCGCCCAGGACCCAGGTCGACTGGGGAGTCGACAGGGTAGTCGACCCCCCCCCCCCCCGACCAGGTCGACTGCCCAGTCGACATGGGTGTCGACCTGGGTGCAAAAACCCACTTTTGGGCCTGGGTGCATTCTGATGTACCCGGTCTCGTTTTCTGCCTAGATTCTTCCGCCTAATCCTATATAAACAGCCTCCTAGCCTTCTTCTCTCTACACCATTTCATTCTATCCTTATGCTACCTCTGAGAAAATGTATAAATAAATAAAATAATATATAAAATAAATCAAGACGAGAAAATGTTGCTCAAGACTTTCAAGGGGAGATTCAAAACAAGCTAGGATTCAAGTGAAGATTCAAACGACTTCAACGACTGTTTTTCTACGAATCTAATATAATCTCTGTAAGTCGGTTACTTTTTAGATTTGAACGTTTTCTCTATTCATGACATGAAATTAAAGGAATAAAAGAATATGCCAAATCTTTCTGTTCGAATCAGTGCTTATATCTTTGGACCTAATTAAGAACTGTTATGATTCGATGACCAATAAGACTGTGACTATGAAACTATGGACCTTAAAACCATATGCCTCTTTGACTATGAACATTGCCTATGATAGTGACTCATGACTGTGAGAATTATTTTCCTTTGACTATGAACATCGCCTATGACTGTGATTCATTAACTGTGAGGATTTATTGCCTATGACTATGGATATAAGGTTATTATTTATGCCCATGACAGTGTAGTTACAAAACCATGTTGTACCCCAAACTGGCATTATATTGGATCTAGGCTTGACTTTCTATTTCCAGTTATCCTTGGATCTTGGTCTTGGGAATTTACCTATTAAGATAGGTCTACCCATGTTTTTGAACCTATACTATTCAACCCCTTTCATTTCGTAATATTACCAGATCTATATGCCTGTGAATTATCATCTTATGCCAGTTATTGTATCTATTCTTTCATGGCATTTTGGTTCATTCCCCTTTTATCCACGAATCTAGATTTATTTATAATCTATGTTGAATCACGATTTTACGAACAATGGGAATACGTTTTGGGAAAAACATGAAATTAACTAAACTTGGAAATTGGCATAAATTGGGAACATGTATTATGGCATGTTTATAAAAATGCAAATTGGATAAATTTGACATGAATTATAGGATGTGTAATTTGAATCTAGTATTGACTTGTAAATCTAGCATTTACATGAACTGTGAACTAGAATAATAAGTCTAGTTTGACATGAACTGTAATTAGGATGTTAAATCAGAATTGGATTAGCTAATTTGGCATAATAAGTATATTGGCATAAATTTGAAATTGGCCATAATTGTGAGTAATTGTCATGTTTAGCAAAATCATGGTTAGTGACACTCAATTTGGTATAGTTTACATACCAAAAAGCATAAATATGATATAGAGGGGAAAATGGGCCATAATAATAAATGTTGACAATTTACATTAAAAGAGTAATTATGAAATAAGTAAATTAGGAATAATTTACTTATAGAATTTGTCCTAAATGAGAAAATGTAAATTTAGACAAATTAAAGGTTTATTAACGACATATCTTTTAATAACACACCAAAAAGTCCTAGGGTGACAGAGAGGATAGTGTCTAGGCTTGGGTTTGGAAAATACAAGTTTCCTGCTCTCCCTGGCTATCCCTAACTAATCCGACGGACGGGATGGTTGCTTTCAAAACCTGATTTGAAAATTTATCAAAACCCTTTGAACTTAGGGAACACGAATATGCCTAACCCGAGGTTAGACTGAGTTGCGATGTAAATCTGCCTGGAGCCAACCGGCACATCCAGTAATCGCAACAATATCTGTCTAATGTGAGTGGTCGCGGCTTTAATTTATTTAGTTAAGGCTAGAACAAGAATGGTAGGGTTAAGTTAACTAAGACACTTAACCAATTCAACATGATAACTAAACCGATGGGTGGGGTTAGGTTCATACTGATACTTAACACAGTTAAGCTAGAATGGGAGGGTTAAGTCCATAGGAACACTTAACCAAACTTAACATCGTAACAAGACAAGATTTGTAGGGGTTAAGTAACTAAGAAAACACTTATCCAAATTAACATGTTAACTAGACTAGAAGGTGGGGTTAAGTAAAGTTTATACACTTAGCCAAATTAACATGTTAACTAGTGATATACACGTAAATGTGTATATTTTATCCGCATATTTATCTTATTTTATCTTTTAAATAATTGATATTGTGTATTTATAGCTGTGTTTTCAGATTATTGACAAGAAGCATGGTTTAGAGCATTTGAGGGATAAAGCATGAAGAATTTGCTTAAAAAGAGTGAAGTTTAAAATTGCTAAAGCTTGAAGAGTCTAAAGCTTGAAGAACGGTTGCAATTATATTTCAGTTAAGGAGATTTGGCTCAATAAAGACTCAAACTGCATTCACATTAGCTCATTTGGAAGGCCTCTTACTCATGTTGCGTTCACACTAGCCTATTTGCTAAACCACTCACTCTAAAGTTGCGTTCACACTGGCTTATGTGTTATTTGGGTTATTTCTTTAGTCCCACATTATGTAATTAGCTAGCTAGCCTTTGTCATATCAGCTATAAATACCTTGTATCTCATTCATTGTAAAACACATTGGGTTTTATTCTGTAATTCTCTTCTTGGAATAAAATCATTCTTCTTCCTCTTTTCTATTTAGTTTTAGTTTTATTTATGTTCTTGTTATTTAATTTCTGTTTTTCTTCTTCTTTAGCTATGTCTAGCTAATCCCCTTTGATTAGGGGGTGATGACGCTGATAGTATGATTCAATATGAATCACATAGCCAAAAGATGAGGACTGTATACATGTAGATCTGGATCTGAATTAAGGGTTAGATCTGAACCTTCATACCATGTGTCGTTTAAGAGCTGTGCTCCTTCACATGGTATATTCGAGTTCAATCTAACACTTATCAGATTTAGATTTAATATTTAGGGTTTTAGAAATAAAATAGTGAATCTGTCCTGATAGCCTATGGTTGTAGTGCTGAGCTCCTGCATAGGCTATGCTTGTCGTTATTTACATATTTGTTTCTAAAAACCTATTATCGTTGATTCATGTTTGTGACAGAAACATGTATTAGATCTCGTTAATCTTTTGGCTGTTGATGATTATGAATCTGATCTATGTCATTATCCCCTAATTGCTTTCACTTATTGTTAAAACTCTCTTTTTATTTAATTTCTGCTATTTTCTTTGTTTTCAACCAATCAAAAGTTAGGGATAACTTGACTGGATTTATTAATAAAATAATTTGGTCCTAGAGTTCGACACCCTCTACAACGATCCTTGTTGTTTAGGAAAGACGAACGAATTTTACAGTTGTTTACAATTGCATAATTCATTCGCAAACAAATTTTGGCGCCGTTGCCGGGGACCAAAATAATTTTTATTTTTAAATCCTTCGGGTTATAATTTTTTTTTTCTTTCTCTTTTCTTTAGTTTTCCTTCATATATAAAAAAAAATTTATTGCTTTCCTTTTTGTTTGTTTCTTTCCACTTTTGTGTTTCTTCAGCCATAATCAATTGCCAGATTTTCACATTTCTTTCCGGTTGTTTTTCTTTGATTTCTTTCCTTTTTACCCTCTTTCCAAATATTTCACAATTTTCTTTCCTTTTACAAAAAAATAAAAAAAAATCACTGTATCTCTGTTGCTCTTGCTCTGCATTTGGTGTTTCTGCGTCTCTTGCTTTACTGTGTTGTGTTCTAAACAAAAAAAAAACATAAACAGTTTCATTGACAAAATTTTTGACTGCATTTTCAGTTTCCTTTACGTCGCATTTACGCCAACAGTCAAGTACAAATCTGTTTTCAACTGCAAAATTTTTGCTGCTGTTATCACCAAGCCTCTCCACAACACGCTCGGCCACATCTCCAATCAAAATAATTCCGACAAGCCACCACACTTCCATCACAAACGCCCTAGCCAAACACCATTAACCTTCTCGTGAACAGCCCTCCACAAACAGCAAGTCTCCCTGAGTCCACAGCAACTTCTTCAGTCCCACTCACATTAGCATAACAAATCTCATTCAAACCCTCCTTTACACAGCATACCAACCATCCCAAACTTCACGTCACTCCATCTCGTTTCACGTTCAATTGCCATCTTCCGGACCACAAAACAAACCTTCATTCATCTTCCGGACCACAAAACAAAACAAAAACATCGCAACTTCCTGAAGACTCCACGCAATTCAACCATCATACAGATCCTCCACCGAACTAAAAATCACTGCTCCAATCAAGCCATCTTCTACATCTCACTACAAACCCCCCTTGAACGCACGAAATCGAGCTCCTCAATCAACTCATCTAAACCGAACCCACAATCTCGCCGAAACCGCAAATTACCCAGATCCACAACCGCACAAACTCCGAACTCCCCTTAATCACCTCAAATCGCTTCAGCAATCCTCCGTTCACGAAGCTTCAAAACCCCAAAATCATCACTCCACCGGCTACGCAATATTCCCCCATCGCGATTCAATAACCAAAATCAAAGACCTGACACCCCAAAATCTTCATCTCGAACAAGCAAAATCGGAAATCAGAAAATGATTTGTTTCCCGAAATTAAAAAAAAGGGCGCTAGAGTCCTGAGTTTTTCTGTGGGATTCGATCGTGGATGGTTGAGAATCAAGAGGCGGCGTGTTATAAAATGGGCAGGGATTAGTGAGTTTGTGGTGTTTAAGTCTGTTACCTTTTATTTTGGGCCAGGCTTTAGGCCTTATAAGGGAGCCGAATTGTTTTAAACTTTTGTTTGAGGAATTTGTGCATTATTTCTTGGCCATTGCCGGTTGGAAAATCATTTTCAACTTCGTTGTATCCTTGCATATAAATCATTTTTCTCTCTTAGGTCCTCCAAAGAATAAAAAAAAACATCATCCTTTTGTTTAATTAGGCTTAGTTTAGTTTTTTTTTTTTTTCTCACTCATTTTATTTTATTTTATTTTTCATCATTTTTCTTTCTTAAAACAAAACAAAACAAAAATTTCCTTTGTTTGTTTTTCTAGCTTAGTTTGTTTTAATTTCAGTTTAGTTTTTTTTATTTGTTTTCATATTTTTTTTTTATATTCATTTTGATTTTCTCTTTAAAAAAAAAAAAAAGGGGTTTGAGGAAAATTTTGAAAGCAGGTACAGTGGCAATTTGAAAAAGGGAGCCGAACCCGTGCCGCAGCGCAATCAGTCAATTAATAGAAGGCGACAACAACATAAAGCGGTTGACAATTCAGTGTTTCGAGCGGTTGCACACCAAGTGGGGTGTGAACGCGCTAGCGCGACTCAACTGCACTGGACGGACTGCCGATCAAGGTGAGTATTTTCTAACTCTACAGGGACCGCTGCTGCAAATAAAAAAATATATATATAGACATTGCTTGTAAAAATCTTCCGCAGGGCATCGGCTTGCTTGTAAAATTTCTTTTATTTATTTTTGCAATTGCCTGTTCTGTGACTGTTCTGAGACTGTTCATTCTGTGATTGAAAAAAAAAAATTGCATTCATCTTAGCTTTGTTTTTATTTTCTAAGGACTTCATTATATTTTGACAATTTGGTTTAGTTCTAACGGATTATTTCTCGGTGTCTAGACTACGGCAGAGTAATAACTGTTTATAAATATTACGGTGATTCGTAAATATTATATCGGTTGTTCCTCTGAAGGTACTTAAACCTTCGGCTGCATTGCTAGGGTGATTCCTGGTGCACCGATAACTCCTGTCCGTTAACTGGCTGAGAAGTCTTTTGTTGAAATAAATCAAACCGTCATTATATAATTCTAGAAATTGTAAATTGCATTAGGTTCATTTAAAAAAAAAATCGCTCAAATTTGTTTTTCTCGTCTTCCCTTATTCTTTTCTCTAGTGCATGCGTAGTTGGATCCGTGATCCTTCTACTAATCGTTTAGTCCGAACAAACACCCCTTTCACCATGGCCGAAGAAACTCCCCCTCGAACTCTTATGGATAGGTACTTTCCCGGGCGAGTTTCTATTCCTTCCTGCATCATATTGCCCGCCCCAACGGGTAACCATTTTGAAATTCATTCGAATCACATAAATACTCTTCCAAAATTTGGCAATCTTGAACGTGATGATCCTTATATTTTCTTGACCAAATTTGAACAAGTTTGTGCAACCATGAAATTTCAACAATTAAGTGATGATGGAATCAAACTTAGGTTAATTCCATTTGCACTTACCGATTATGCTGAGAAATGGTTGTATAGCTTGCCTTCAAATACGATTGGAACTTGGGGTGAATTTGTAAACATTTTTCTAAAGAAATTTTACCCTCTGGAAAAAACATCTAAAATTCGAAATGAAATCGTCAATTTTCGTCAATTTAGGGGTGAATCCTTTGCAAAATATTTTGAAAGATTCAAAGAGCTTCTAGTCAAATGTCCACGTCATAATTTCGAAAAATGGACTCTTTGTCAAATTTTATACGATGGACTAGAAAATAACTCTCGAACTATGCTCGAATCAATGTGCCAAGGAAATTTTCTAGCCCAACATCACGATGCCGCTTGGAAATTTCTCGAAGATTTGGCCGAAAAATCAGCTCAATGGGAAAGATCTAATGAGAAATCAATTTATTCCCGATCAAACGCTCATTCGGTAGGATCCTCAACGGCTTTAGAAGCGAAAATAGACGCAATGTTAACCAAATTTGATAATGTCCTTTCATCAACTCAAGCAAACCAAGCTCAAGCGTCTCAGCCCTCATGTTACAAATGTAACGATCCTAACCACATTGCTGACCAATGCCCACATTCGTTAGAACAACTCAACGCATTTAATAAAGTTAGGAACGATCCATTCTCCCTAACTTACAATCCAGGTTGGAGAAACCATCCTAACTTCTCTTGGGCCCAAAACAATGCAACTACGAATTTGGTTCGACCTCCTTTTCAACCATTTTCGAATAATACCTCGAATCCTCCCTTTCAACAAAGTCAATTCCAAAATCCTGCGCCAACCCCTCAAAATCAAGCGCAACAATCTTTTGTTCCCCAAGATGATAAACGATTGACATCACTGGAGAAAACTCTCGAAGAATTGGGTAAAGCAACAACTCAAAATATCAAATCAAATACCAATCTTCAAAACTTACTGACTTCACACATGTAAACCACGACTCAACAAATGAGTGAACTTCAAAAACAAATGTCTCAACTTAACACTAGATTAAGTGAAAGGGAAAAGGGTACATTTCCAAGTCAACCCATCCAAAACCCTAGAGGACAGATTCAAGACTCGAACGTTAGTCAATTGAATGCTGTCACCACTCTTAGATCTGGCAAGAAGATTGACAACCATGTGGTCGACCCAAATGATTTACCAGACGATATTCAAAACCCAACAGAAAATTCGACCATCTCGGATCAAAACATCGAGCCCAATTCTAATCAGGCCCATCCTCAAACTCAAGTAGCTCAACCTACTGAGTTGTCTGCTCCATTTCCTCATAGACTCCGACCTAGAAAAAAGACGGACCAGGTAGAAAAGATCCTTGAAATATTTAAGCAAGTTAAAGTGAACATTCCTCTTTTAGATATTATACAACAAGTTCCACAGTACGCTAAATTTCTAAAAGATATGTGCACCCAGAAACGTCATACACATGTACCTAAGAAAGTGTTTCTAGCGGCGACTCTAAGCGAAGTCTTGTCCCAATCTATGCCAGTGAAATACAAAGATCCTGGCTGCCCCACAATATCATGCACTATTGGGGACAAGAAAATCGATAGATGCTTGCTAGATTTAGGTGCTAGTGTTAATTTGCTTCCATATTCCGTCTATCGCCAATTAGGGCTAGGAGAACTGAAACCCACCAAGGTTACTCTTCAGCTTGCCGACCGTTCAATTAAGAAACCTGTGGGCGAAATCGAGGATGTTTTGATCAAAATAGGAGAATTCATCTTTCCAGTTGACTTCATTGTCCTAGAAACTCAACAGGTAAGCAATCCTGCAAACCAAATCCCTTTGATTCTAGGACGACCCTTCTTAGCCACCTTTAATGCTCTTATCAACTGTAGAAATGGGTCTATGAAACTTTCTTTCGGTAACATGACCGTCGAGCTAAACATCTTTAGAACCGAAAACTCTCCTGCCTCTTATGTGGACCAATTTTCTGAAATCCATGCTGTCCACGATAATGAACCTGAGCTCGACCATTTGAACACTGACATTGAGTCTAATTACGAAAATTTGTTTCAAGATATCTCTGAAAATGTCTCTGACTCAATTCTTGTCGAGCCACTCATAACTGAGCCTATTCCTCAACCAATTTCTTCGGTTGAGTCATCCCAAAAATCTGAACTCAAAGTGTTGCCCAGTCATCTTAAGTATGCTTACTTAGGAGAAAATGAAACTTTTCCAGTCATTATCGCTTCTGACCTTACTTTAGAGCAGGAACAATTGCTCCTTCCCATCCTTAAGAAAAATAAGGAGGCAATTGGCTGGTCCATGGCTGATATTAAGGGGATTAGTCCTTCGATAGTCCAACATCGAATCCACCTTATAGATGATGCCAAACCCACTCGTGATCCCCAACGTCGACTAAACCCTATCATGAAAGAAGCAGTTCGTGCTGAAATCCTTAAATGCCTTGACAATGGAATCATCTACCCGATTTCTGATAGTCAATGGGTTAGTCCGATTCATGTCGTACCTAAGAAATCAGGGATTACCGTGATCCAAAATGATGCTAACGAGCTTATCCCAACCCGCACCCAGACTGGTTGGCGTGTTTGCATTGACTATAGGAAACTTAACGCTGCAACACGTAAGGATCATTTCCCTCTGCCATTTATCGATCAAATGTTAGAACGACTAGCGGGTCATGAGTATTACTGTTTCCTTGATGGGTACTCGGGCTATAATCAAATCCCTATCGCTCCTGAGGACCAAGAGAAAACCACTTTCACTTGTCCGTTTGGTACATTTGCGTACCGACGTATGCCTTTTGGTCTCTGTAATGCACCTGCAACCTTTCAGAGGTGCATGATTAGCATTTTTTCTGATATGATCGAGCGATTTTTGGAAGTGTTCATGGATGATTTTTCCATATTTGGTGATTCTTACTCTGAGTGTTTACGTCATCCCGATCTTGTTCTTAATCGCTGTAAAGAGAAACACTTAACGCTTAATTGGGAAAAGTGTCACTTCATGGTTAAACATGGCATTGTTTTGGGACATGTCATCTCTAACAAAGGAATTGAAGTTGACAAAGCCAAAATCGAAGTTATCTCTAATCTTCCCATTCCCAAATCTGTTAAGGACATCCGATCCTTTTTAGGTCATGCTGGCTTCTATCGTCGCTTCATAAAGGATTTCAGCAAAATCACTCGGCCTCTGACCAATCTTCTTGGTAAGGATGTTCCTTTCGACTTCAACTCTGATTGCATTTCATCTTTTGAGCATCTTAAAAATGAACTTGTCTCTGCTCCGATCATCTGCTCTCCCAACTGGAAGCTGCCTTTTGAAATCATGTGTGATGCCTCGAATTTCGCTGTTGGCGCTGTTTTAGGACAACGTATCGATAAGATTCTTCATGTCATTTACTATGCGAGTAAGACTTTGAACAATGCCCAAATTAATTATACGACCACTGAAAAAGAACTCTTGGCAGTTGTTTTTGCTCTAGAAAAATTCAGGCCTTATCTAGTTGGCTCACACATCACGGTTTATACCGATCATTCCGCACTTAGGTATCTATTCTCTAAAAAGGATGCTAAGGCTCGTCTCATTCATTGGATCCTTCTACTTCAAGAATTTGACCTTACCATTAAGGATAAAAAAGGATCTGACAACGTTATTGCGGACCACTTGTCTCGTCTTCCAAATGCCCCATCTTCTTCTCTTCCGATCAACGAGAATTTCCCTGATGAACAACTGTTTTCTCTATCCACTGATCCTTAGTTTGCTGACATTGTCAACTACTTAGTCACTAAGCAGACCCCTTCTTTTTAGTCTAAGCAGGATAAACACAAATTCTTTTCCCAAGTGAAACATTTTTATTGGGACGACCCCTACCTTTTCAAGTATTGTCTCGATCAAATCATTCGAAGATGTGTTCCTGACACTGAAACTCACAGTGTCCTCTCTTTCTGTCATGACCAAGCCTGTGGTGGTCACTTCGGTCCCAAAAAGACAGCCAAAAAGGTTCTCCAATCGGGTTTCTACTGGCCCACCCTTTTCAAAGACGCGTACGAATTTTGCAAAACTTGTGATCAATGTCAATTCTTAGGGAAAATTTCTAAACGGAATATGATGCCCCTAAACCCCATTTTAGAGGTCGAAATTTTTGATGTGTGGGGTATAGACTTCATGGGACCCTTCCCTAATTCTTTTGGGAACATTTACATTCTCTTGGCTGTTGACTATGTTTCTAAATGGGTAGAAGCTGTACCATGCAAAACAAACGATAACAAGGTTGTTGTGCGCTTCTTGAAAGAAAACATCTTTTCTAGGTTTGGCACACCTCGCACAATAATCAGTGATAATGGTACACACTTCTGTAATCGTTCTTTTGAAGCTCTCATGAGAAAGTATTTGATAACCCACAAGTTATCTACTCCTTACCATCCTCAAACTTGTGGGCAGGTTGAAGTATCGAATAGGCAGATTAAACAAATTCTTGAGAAAACTGTGAATCGAAATCGTAAAGATCGGTCTCAAAAGTTAACCGACGCTCTTTGGGCTTACCGCACCGCTTTCAAAACCAACTTGGGTATGTCCCCTTATCGGTTGATTTTTGGTAAGCCATGTCACTTGCCAGTTGAACTAGAACATAGGGCGTTATGGGCAATAAAAACTTTAAATCTTGATTTAGAGAAAGCAGGTGAACATAGGAAGCTTCAACTTAATGAACTTGATGAAATTCGAAATGATGCCTATGAAAATGAACGAATTTACAAGGACAGAACAAAAGTTTTTCATGATAAATCAATTTTACATAAAACTTTCATGCCAGGTCAAAAAGTTCTGTTGTATGACTCAAAACTGCATTTATTTCCGGGTAAGCTAAAATCTAGATGGACAGGACCTTACACTGTACGGACCGTTTTTCCGTATGGTGCGGTAGAAATTGAGAATCCAACTGATGGATCATCCTTTAAGGTCAATGGTCAACGCCTTAAACCTTACTTGGAACCAATACCCAACCAAGAGGAAGAGCTCATGGTCCTCCATGAGCCACATTACATTCGGTAAGACGCACTAACCCTCTTTTGTACATATGTAAATATTCTCTTATTTGTTTTTCCCTTTCACTAAGATATGTCTGATTAAGACTGTGAGGACACAGTCACACTCAAGTGTGGGGGGAATATACATTACATCAGCAATCAAATTTTATGAAGTAGGTCATTCATTGAACAAGGATTAACTTAAATTCATAAATAACACCTTGGTTCTTGTTTGATAAGTTGAATTGTTGGGTGATGGGAATGAACATTATTTATTCATTGAGTCGTAGTGAGTCTTTTTAAGATGCTAGCTTGAGACTGTGCAGACGTTAGTCGTGTTCTGGAGTAAGCGTGTCAACCTTTGTTATACATGTTAGAATGTGCAAGTAAAAATAATCAAAAAAAAAAAAATGATATTGCACCTACATTTGTTGGATTTTCTGAGTTCGTTTTCATGCATAATATTTTCTTTTCACTCAAATTTTCAAAAATTGTAAGTTCTAAAATCCACTTGGCCCAATTAAGGAGAAATGACTCAGTGTAGCGTTCTTCTTCGATACCCCACATTATTCAAACCCAAGTTTTAGTCGATTCACATCCATGTTTCGACAAGTTTATCTTATATTGGTATACCCAAGAACCTTTGTTTAAAGGTCAAAAACGTCACTTTTTATACCAATATTACACCACCCACTCCGTACTTGTTTTAAGGTAGGATAACCATATACCACATCTTATTTTATATGGGTTATCTATCTTACGAAACTTTGCTTATCATTCCTTTCATCTTTTTGTATAACAACAATCCAGACTTGTGTGTTGAATTAAGGTTATAGAAGTAGAGTAACTAGGGCACAAAACTTTCCTTTCATAAAGTGTTGGCTTAGTAGATGAGGAATCAAATGAAATAATGTACGGTATCATTCCATTCCATCTCCACTCATCATTCATCATGCAAAAAAAAGAAGAAAAAATGAAAAGGGAAAAGAAAAGAAAAAAAAAGAAGAAAAAAAATGAAATAAAGAGAGAGTCTCTCTGAATAAAATAGTCTTCATCAGTCTTGACTATGAAGCATCCATTTCCATTCCATCCACATCCATCATACCGTACTTGGAAGTGAGGATTGTAGTTGAGGAGATGAAAGGAAACAAAATGTCCATATGTGCCTTAGTATTACTTTATCTTTTTTAATTTGATGTTCAACTAATACACTTGCCCTCTTATCTAGAATATTTTTAGAACTTACAAAATTTTCCTTCATCTATGCATAACTCATATCCAATACATTACAGTTACATTGGTGCAAAATTATTCAAAAAAAAAAAGAAGAAGAATAAAGAAATGATTGGGTGCACATTGTCGATGTGTAGAACTTTGGTTGACACCACGCTCTTAACCTTCAAGACAATTACAGTGTTATCAAGGAATTACGATTCAGCTTGAAAATTTTTATTCATTTTTGCACCAATTATGGGATGGACAATTTGGGACTAAACCGTTATTATTGAAGTTAGGTGAAATCCTTGGAATGTGAAAGACTTTAAATATATTGTTTGATTAATCTGCGTACATAAGACGCTTTGGATTTTGTGGGTAGTATCCGCTGAAAACCCTCACGAGACAACACTCGTCCTACTGGGGACACCCAGAGGTTTAACGGCTTGTTGCATACGCTAAATGCAATCGTGTTTCCTACGAAAGTGTGACATATCTTAGTTTAGTTTATTCGAGGACGAATAAAAAGATAAGTATGGGGGTATTTGATATACACGTAAATGTGTATATTTTATCCGCATATTTATCTTATTTTATCTTTTAAATAATTGATATTGTGTATTTATAGCTGTGTTTTCAGATTATTGACAAGAAGCATGGTTTAGAGCATTTGAGGGATAAAGCATGAAGAATTTGCTTAAAAAGAGTGAAGTTTAAAATTGCTAAAGCTTGAAGAGTCTAAAGCTTGAAGAACGGTTGCAATTATATTTCAGTTAAGGAGATTTGGCTCAATAAAGACTCAAACTGCATTCACATTAGCTCATTTGGAAGGCCTCTTACTCATGTTGCGTTCACACTAGCCTATTTGCTAAACCACTCACTCTAAAGCTGCGTTCACACTGGCTTATGTGTTATTTGGGTTATTTCTTTAGTCCCACATTATGTAATTAGCTAGCTAGCCTTTGTCATATCAGCTATAAATACCTTGTATCTCATTCATTGTAAAACACATTGGGTTTTATTCTGTAATTCTCTTCTTGGAATAAAATCATTCTTCTTCCTCTTTTCTATTTAGTTTTAGTTTTATTTATGTTCTTGTTATTTAATTTCTGTTTTTCTTCTTCTTTAGCTATGTCTAGCTAACCCCATTTGATTAGGGGGTGATGACGCTGATAGTATGATTCAATATGAATCACATAGCCAAAAGATGAGGACTGTATACATGTAGATCTGGATCTGAATTAAGGGTTAGATCTGAACCTTCATACCCTGTGTCGTTTAAGAGCTGTGCTGCTTCACATGGTATATTCGAGTTCAATCTAACACTTATCAGATTTAGATTTAATATTTAGGGTTTTAGAAATAAAATAGTGAATCTGTCCTGATAGCCTATGGTTGTAGAGCTGAGCTCCTGCATAGGCTATGCTTGTCGTTATTTACATATTTGTTTCTAAAAACCTATTATCGTTGATTCATGTTTGTGACAGAAACATGTATTAGATCTCGTTAATCTTTTGGCTGTTGATGATTATGAATCTGATCTATGTCATTATCCCCTAATTGCTTTCACTTATTGTTAAAACTCTCTTTTTATTTAATTTCTGCTATTTTCTTTGTTTTCAACCAATCAAAAGTTAGGGATAACTTGACTGGATTTATTAATAAAATAATTTGGTCCCAGAGTTCGACACCCTCTACAACGATCCTTGTTGTTTAGGAAAGACGAACGAATTTTACAGTTGTTTACAATTGCATAATTCATTCGCAAACAACTAGACTAGAGGTTGGGGTTAAGTAAAATTTAATACACTTAGCCAATTTGATATGTTAGCTGGACTAGACCGTAGGGTTAAGCAAACTTGAACACATAACCATCAGATTTTGATAAATGAATAGGGTTAAGTCTAAAACATGAAGGGATAATACTTAACCATTAATAAAATGTTAGTTAAAACAGATGGGCAAGGTTAAGTTAAAAAGGAACACTTAACCAATACAGGATGAATGAATAGGGTTAAGTAATAAGAAATACTTAACCAATATAACTTGGTTTGTGGTAGGGTTAAGTCAACATGAATTACTGATAACACTTAACCAGTTTAACAGGATAAATGAAGAGGGTTAAGTTAGTTTGAATTGACTAATGACACTTAACCAATCCAAATTGACGAGAAAGAGAACTAAGTAGTAAACCTTAGTTAAAAGGAGCTAAGTAGTAAACCTTAGTTAAGAAAACAACGGTTCTGGAAACTAAGTGGTAAACCTTAGTTAGCAAAACTAAGTAGTAATTCTTAGTATAAAATGGGAAGGAGCGAACGTCCGTCTGATTAAAAAGAAGGCTCCAACGAAATGGGTTACGAAGCCCGAGGCATCGAGGGGACGTGAGGGTACTCTTGGTATCCCTCTGTGAGGTGGCAGATGATCCTCCTGGGCTCACAGAGGTTAAGGTCTGCGGTAGAAGAACCAAGGGTATGCCTTGGTTGCAATACAAGGCAACTTAAAGACTAGGATGGATCAGCGTGATTCGGCGAGACCAGTAGCCCTGTGATAGCAACTCGTCGTCTACCTACCATCTTTAGTCAATCCTTGTACATATGCGGAAAGGCAGAGAACTCCCAACAGACCATATACTTGGTATCTAGTTATGGGTGAGGCTGGCTAATAGGAAAGTAGGGCATAGGGTGGCAAAAGTATAGTTCTCGCGCTTGATTTTCTTGGATTGCCTTTCATTAGTTGAGGGAGGGGTCACGTGGGACCATAACCACTGGTAGAAAAACAGACCTTAGCATCTGCATCGGAAGATATCTGAAAAGCTCTCGACCGAGTTCCGTGTTTCTAGAGTAGCCCTGCCACGGGACTCGGGTCGCACATTTCAGGACATGTGCATCTAGACAGCGATAAACGATTCACGATACATACGTGGGGAAAGTCTAGGAACATATACCACTCTAGGTAGTGTGTCCTAGACTAGGGGCATCATTCGACAGGTAGCGTAATCCCTAGTGGACCTAGGTGGCATAAACACTGAATCTGTAAAGCATTAGACAAGTTGCGTAAACCCTAGCTGAATCTAGGAAGCACTCAATAGAAAACCCTAGATTAGATCTAGGTAATAGATAATAAATGTATGCCTGAAGGCAACCGAAATTGCCGGGATTGGGATCACGTTACTAGTTGGGACACTAGTTAGGTGGTGCAGAGATATAGAAACCAGTATAATAAGGAAATAGCGAAGCGGCGAAAGTATTAGAGCATATCCAGTTTATCTTATCTTAGCATATCTTGTGTTAATCTTGTCTAATCTTGCTGACCCTATCATCATGGTGTTATCTTGTATTCAGTTAATTCATGTCGTTTTGTTTTTCCATGTTCACATGCTAGAAGTAACTGAACTTACTCAGGCTTTATGTCTGACTCTGTTTTTCCTTCGTCTTCTCTTTCTTCCGTCCCCCCCCCCCCCCCCCCCTCGGTAGTAAAAGAGGGGATAGTATAGCTCAGGTTAAGTTGGACTATCACTCTTTCCCAGCTTGAAGATTTGTCGAAGTTTTGCTTGGATTCTCTTTTTAGATGCTATGGCTGGCTCTTGCTACATTGGGGAATATAAATGTTGTTTTATGCTTCTTTATTTTGTAAGACAGATGATACTCTGATATTGTAAAGAAATCATTGTACAAACTATTTTATCAATAAAGCAAAGTTTTATTTTCCACGGTTTTAACTTTCGTCTGTCTTTTAATTCATCTGCATCTTTTACCTTAAAATGCCCCACAGAACTTAGTGCATTCCCTTTGAGAGTGACACTAACGGATGTGGGGTGTTACTGATAGCTAGGATATTGGATGTTATGGCTGATTGTGTACTTTCTTCTTTATTTTGTCTGAATAAGCTATCACCTTAGGATGTTGGAGAGAAAGGGGATCGAAGTTTGACCTTTCCTATTCTGCAATGGTATGTGATGAACGAATTTCACGTGTTAACTTGTTAGTTGCTCGGTAGATTTGTTTGTTGATGCATCTATACTCATATCATCTTATGTAATTGTTGTTAGTTATTTTTATCGCACGCTAATACCTTTGTCTGATTCAAGGTTTTATGTTTCCCTTTTATTACCTTGGGTTATTCATCAATGTTTTTGATGAGCAGACTGAGTGGTAGGTAGCAGGTTTGGAGCCATTGATGTTGTGCGGTGACGAGCCGGAGGCTAGCGTATGATTACTACCTACTATTTATATATTTCTTTTCTATTTTCGTTATATGTTGATGTTTCTTGAGACTCTTAGGGATGTAGTGAGGCATATTGTATTCATAGATTCATGTACTCAGGTGTATTGAACTTAAGATTCTATAGTTTTATGAAGATTTGACTTTTTGTTCGATTATGATTCACTACTATATCATATTGTATATTTTATTATTATATATTTTCCATGCACTAGGAGTTATACTGTAGATTTCATTTCTTGTTATTCTTCTCTAACGATCGTCTTGTATCGGCCTGACATGTCATATAACGCACCTTTTCTCTATTTGGTGCAGGAGGTACGGGGCGGTTGTCACAGTTACTAATTATCAATTATATGTTATGAAATGACAATGTAGCATGCGAAGTGTTAAGAGCTACATCTAAGCATGGCTTGCTTTAAGCTTGGCTTTCTATTTAGTGAGATCTAAAGCCTCATAACCCGGTAATGGCCTAAAACAGGATTATTGTAGCTAGACTATGTGGGACATTCCCTTCTAGATAAAAAGTTGTATCATGGTATGGAGCCTAGATACTTTATTTATGTTGATGATGGTATGTGAGGGCTCTCGAAGTCAGTTACGACTGAGGAATGGTCATATTCATGTTGCTATCTAGCGGGTTAGCTTATAGGGATGGCCCTGCTTTGTGTAACAGAGAAAGCATGAGTTGCTTTCTCATGGGTGCATCCCTCTAGAGATGTTCCCATTGATTAAGGAAGATCCTTTTCCTTAGTCATTGTTGGCATCCAATACTCTAATACGAACCTACGATTTTAAAAGTAAAAGCACAATAGCCATCGAAATTTAATCAATATAACAATTTTGGAAAATTCAACTATGTTTATTTGAATTTTTTTTGAAAGATCAGACATTAACAATAATAACAACTGTTTTGATAAAGTCAGTATTTTGATATCATAAGGGAAAAACCCGTTTTGCACTTGCGGCATGGTCTTATGAGATACATTTCTTTAGTTTTCAAAACAATTGTTTTATGTTTCTCACACCACTCTCACTGGTTTGGAGTTTATTGTTTTCCTTTTAAACTTTGGGTGCCCTTATTTTTCCACATGGGTACCTAGTTGTAGTCAGGTAATATTAATGCTTGGAGCTGTTTTGGAGAACCTTTTGCTAAAGGAGCTGGGAGTTGAAGAAGGAAATTTTTGGATTCGCTCTCTATCTCATTTAATTTCTAATGTGTCTTGTATTACACTGATGTACCTGATGTATCTCATGTATATATGATGTATATTATTGATGTAGTAATGAAATTATCATTTTGTTTCTATTTCAATGTTTTATTACCCTAAACAATCCACCTTTTCGACACTTGTGTTTCAACACTTGAATACCATAATGTATTAAGTATTGATACTCGAGGGTCGAGAAGGCGGGACATTAAAGTTTAATTTCAAAAGGTTTCAAGAAGATTCATATAATTCATTAAGTTCTATTCATCGCCCTTTAGTGTTAATCCAACATTAAGATCCGTAATCTGCATTCCTTACAACTGAATCATAAATGAAGTCACCATTTAGGATAGTTAATATTTGAGTTAGATGGAAGTTTTGTAGAACAGTTGTTTTCGTTGATGACAAATAATATGCACAAATTAATGGGGATTTCTAGAATACACGGGGAGTTATTTTATAAAAAAAGTTATCATCATTAGAAAAGGGGGTTGTTAGTACCATGTAGTTGTTCTGATGGCAACAAACCTCAAGTATTGATATAAAACATATTTAATCATGTATTAATGGTTATCTAATATATATCATATATAGTACAAGTTATTAGACAAGTGTCAGTATCAAGATAAAAGGTTCAAATTGATGATACTATGAAGATTCAAGAGTAAGAGAATGAAGACTCATGAGTATTGAAGAGTTCAAGAATCTAAGATGATAAAGATAGGTTATTTAGTCTTAGATTAAATGTTAAAACTATGGTTGTGCTTATTTGATATCACTCTATCTCTTTTACAAAATGTTTTCAAAATATTTATAGTTCTAAATATTTTCAAAATGATTTTTCAAAGTATTTTCAAAAAGTAATTTTAAGTTTTAATATTTTACTTTGAAACACTTATATAATTTAGATTTTGATTAAAATATTATACTTGTTTTTTATGTTTCACTATGCATACTTTGGTTTTTATACTTATATTTTTATTTTAAATTATACTTTAAACTTTGGTTTTATATTATAATTTAGTCTTAGTAATTATAAATTTGTTCTTATAGTTTTATACTAGTTATGTTATTTATATTCTGAGTTAATATATTAAATATATATTATTTTTAGTATATATATTATACTTTATTTTAAATTCTTAAAAAATATCCTAAGATTTATTATGTTTAAATAGTTTACAAAGTTTTAAATCATTAAATGTAGTTTTATATTTTTAAACATTTTAATTAAAATTAGTTTTCAGTAACACACTACATATGTCGACATAGGTATAGAGGATACATCGATACATTAGCCAATTTATCCAAAATTCAAATTCGAAACGAAGTATCTCTTTCGTTCAAACCTTTCATGAATAATCATTTTTCTTCACATCCATAAATACTCTTCCTCCAGAAACTAAATTTAACAGCAATTTTACTCTTTCTTCACTTCTCTCTCCACTCTCTCATTTTCTAAGAAATTCATAACAAAACTCCATTGAATTTCAAATCAATTCAAGTCAACTAAATTAAGATTTAAGTATATATCAATCTCCTATCATTCTCCCAAGATAATAGTGTAATTTTGAGTTATAGATGCAACGTAATGAAGACTGAAAGATCCACATCTTCATATTTTGTAAAACCAATATCAAACTACTTATAAGGGTGTGACATGTTAGACCTAAAATCAATTAAAAGCAATTTGTTTACCCAGAAATCAAGTTGGCTATGCCCAGAGGTCTAAGATTCTGGAAGGTGCTTTCTTGTAGCCTCGAAAGCAAAACGGTAATTAAAGTGATGGAGATAATGGTCATATGGAATTTGTGCGGGACTAGATATAGGGTAAATCTGAGCTAGTATGACATCCAGTGTGTTCTTTGCTTTTGCTTTGGTGCATTTACTTTACTTTCTATTTGATTTTGTGATTAAGTATATATTTATAAGCATAATCCAAAACATTGTTGGAGAATAGAATGTGGATGATGTTTTGATGACAACTACCTTGTTTCAATCATTAACATTACTAATTATAATACACATATACTAAAACTTTTATCCAGAATATATATATATACATACATGATTTATACGCTGGAAATAGATATTGAAGATTGTATAGTTTAAGAGATTCAACGATTTCAAAGGGGAATCAAGACTCAATAGTATAAACGTATCAAGAGTTCAAGATTATTGGAGTAATAGAGTTTAGTTAGTATGTAAAACTCTGAATAGCACTCAAATTCTATTTCAAAATTATTTCTTTTCAAATTGATTTTAAAACTATTTTCAAATTGATTTCAAACTTGATTTTAAACTTATGATTTCAAATATATTTCCTAAGTTTCTTATGTTTATATATATTATATAGTTTTACAATTATATCATAAAGTTTTATATCATATATATAATTTTTGAGTCATATGTCTAAATAATATTTTAATATGGTTTTAAACTTAAGAAATTATATTTTAAATAGCTAGTTTTATTTCAGGAATTTTCAATACATATATATATATATATATTGGTTTAAATGCATGAATAAATGATTTAAACTTCAAATTTATATATGTATGTCGACATACATGTTTTGACATGTCGACAAATAACCATCACATTTTATTTGAATTTAAAAATTGTGTGTTTTCATTTTAAAACGTTTCAGAAACGGTTATGTCCCTTGGAACACTGTATAAAGGCCTCATTTTCGAATTTTTTCATAACTTATCATCTCCTTCTTTCCTACTTTACATACCACCATTATTCTTCCTAATTTTCTAAAATTCTACACTTATACTCTGCCGATTTCGATACAACACTACACCATATATGCTAATTAGACTGTGTTCTTAGTCATTTCTAATACAATTAGGCACAGTTAGAAGCCATATCAAAAAATGGCGTGTTAAATTATTAGATATGGCTGTAAATGGTATCTCATTAGTAATAAAATATGGCTTTTAGCCTTATCTAAATAATTACTATATACGGATATTAACGTCTAATTATATGTATATATATATATATGTCTGTGTATATATATAAACAGAAACTATATCACATATTTTTCATAACACAAAATATAACAAACTCATACAAAGGATAACATAATTTATACTCAAAGCATATATAACAAGATTTTTCATAACAGTAACACAATTTATACAAAGCATATACAATAAAAGGAAACTACACGTCAAAGATTTTCCCTTAAATAACAAAGTAACAAACTTAAAGAAAAAACAGACCAGCCTGATAAAACTGCAGGAGGCCGGGAAGATTGAGCGTGCTGATCATGCTGCTGATGAAACATACGTTGTTGTAAATCAAAGCAGTGATGAGTAATCTAGATGCTGATATACAGAATATACAGAAATAATATGTTTCAAAGCAGTGATGAGCATAATTAAGCCAATTTTTTATGTGTGCATGAATCATATGCACAGTTTGTGCATATTCATGAAAATACCATACCACTCATTACACAAATTCAAGTACAAAACGGTAATGGCGACAAATCAGGATAGTAATGGAGACAATACGAAACAATTCCATGTATATATAACATGAATTAGCAGCAAAACATGGCCAGTAAAGACATGGCACAGCAACATGACAATGAAAGCAAAGACAAGTGAATAAGTGCACGAATTTCAAACAAGCACATTCACACAATACTACATGAAGCCCTTATGTCGAAATGATGAACTCACACCAATCAAACCCTCATACCAAACCCTCACAAAATAAACACTGAACTGACTCGACATAGTTATCGTGGCTTTGTGTTCGTGTGTGCATATCGTGTCGCTTTGAAACTATGACATTATTTCACTTAGCATTTACTTCATTCAATTTAATTCTGTTAACAATTTGTTTTCAAGCTATATAAAAAGGCCGACACTGCCCGATTTCCTTTAGTTTCAATAAAGTCTCTTGGTTTCTCATATTCTTGGCTATTTTCTTATCTGTAGTATACGATAGTTGTGGTACGATCAATTTACACATCCAATCTAAATGCTTATAACTCGATTGTCCGACCACCAACCCTTATTTTAGGACTTGGGAGAACTAAACTAAGCCTAATTGATGTCGGTTGATTAAAAATCTAAAGGCAAAATCCGACCATCACACTAACTCCACTACATGTGACGGGGGCTAAGTACAAACACTTATAGGGTTTATCACACTGCCTAAGCTCTAAGTCTTCATGACTTAAAGCCACAAGCGAAAGGAAGCCTAGATAGTGGAACTTCCGATAATATACCATACAACTTAAAGCCATGATCGAAAGGAGACTTTAGTAGAGGTCGATTTGAATGAAGCTTGAACTTAAAAGCGACCAACTAGTATGTAAGTGTAACGATGAGCAATAAAATGCGAGTAATAAACGTATATTGAATGGAAAACATAGAAGATCGAACATTTAAACAATCCAACATAGAATAAAAGAAAACTAAACTTTTATTCAAAACTAAAACCTAGAAAATACGTACAAGTTTTGTGTTTAACTATCCAAAAGTTAGGGCTGTGCTTGCATAAATCGAGCTAATAAAGGTCAGAAATAAGTAAATATAGAGAATAAAAATTTACCTAGTATCCCTTCATTCGTCCTTCTTGGATTTTTGCATGACTTGCTCTGGAAGCTCTTGCCTTTACTCTAGTATGGGCACCTCCTATGCCTGAGCATTGCAAGCAGCTTTCACTTTCTCATGTGCCTTCCACGTCAGTCTATCTTCCTCCTCTTCCTTTTTATGTATTCGTTGACCCATCTGCAAAATATTTTGCACGTCCCCTATAACGACCCAAATTTTCGGACAATTATTTGGAATATTCAAAACATTTTAAATATTGATTTGGTGAATATAATGGATTTTATATTGAATTCTATTTATTAAAATCGAGTTCGAATATATAAAATTTATAATATAATTAAAACGATCACTGTTTCCAACGGAACAAGTTTTATTGGAATGCGTACAGCTAATTATTGCAACATTTCCAATTTGGAGCCTAACGGAGCTGTTTTATCGATCGACAAAATTTCAGGATGAACCGATGATTATAATGTAAATTAAAACACGCCATTTGTGAAAACGGAGTCCATTTTCAATGAAGCTACTTTCATTGGGACCCTAACATCAAATTATACCATGGCGTCCATTTTCCTTATTTTTGGAGTTTGTGTATATCGGTTCGAATTTAACTGTCGGCGTTGAATATCGATAACCGTATAAAATAAACCTAACAAATTTGTGCCTACCCCAAATATCACCACTGTCACATTTTCACTTCACCTTACTTACATATGCACATGACCCTTCTTTTCAACTTTTGTCTGGCATCTGGAAACTTGTACCATCCATTTCATTTCAGCCATCCTACTTTGCCTACCACGATTTCTCATCAAAAGCCTATCCTAGCTATTTACATTTCTTCTCATCTAAGCTTATGTGCTAGAAACCTTATACCTTATGACAGTGTACCTACTTGTACCGTCAATGACATATATCCCATCTGGTTGCTTCACATATGTACGTTCCACATGCTCATGTTACTTGCATATTTTCCCGAGCGAACCAATCAATGAACATGCAAACGAGCAGCTAAGTATTTAATTGCACATTCTAGTTAAAGCCTACGTTGTTTCCTCCCCCAAGTGTTGCTCGCTGCATCATTTCATTTCAGCCAATAAACTTGAAGTGACAAAATAGTACAACTCCTCCCTTGTTAATATGCATACCTCGTTTCTGCACAGCTACGCCACCCTACGTTGTCTCCTTTCCACGTGATCAACGTTGTGCTTATCCTCATTTCGTGTTGCTATAATTAGCAGCTGCAAAACAGGGACCGTAGCTTCCTATGGCAAAACAAAACCAAACAAAGAACCGCATACCCCATTTACCAAAAATCAAGGACTATTATTTTCTTCACACAACATGCCTGGACGGTGGTCCGTTCAAATGTGAAGAGGCTATTGCACGTGTGGGTTGGTTTGGTAAGGAGTGTGTGCGAGTCTGGAGATGGAGATGGCATGTGCAGTGTTGACGTGGACCTTGGCTAGTTTGAACGTGCAAGCCAGTAAGGAAGAAAGGAGTGAGCTTTGTCAGGTGTGGGTGGTTACCGACGTTCTGGCCTTCGATGGTGACTGAAGGAGGGAGATGCACACAGTGTGAAGGAAGTAGCAAAGTGAAGTGGCACTAGTTTGTGAGTTTGAAGTTGGAGTTGCATGAAGGAGAAGGGAGGAAGAACTGTTTGGGAGAGACGTCGGTACTATGCAAGGCGGTTTGGAGGAGACTTTTGGGGAAAAAAATAACAGGAGAGAGTAGCGTGGAAGTTTCAATGCATGGGGGAGCTATTCAAAAATTGGGAAGAAATATGTTGCATGCATTATAGGAAGTGGGGAGGAAGTTAAATACTGCCAGGCATATTTTCAAACGTAGATAAAGGGGATGGAAACAGTGTGTGGGATTTGAGGTTTTCTGAGATGAGGGGTGATGAAGTTGGGTTGGAATGTCCAAACATGGGGTGATAAAATAGTATTAACGGTATAGAGGAGGAGGGGCTTACGGGATAAATTGGTTGGAGGAAATTGGCACAACAATGAAGTGCGGCGTGGACGGCTGTAAAGGAGAAGAGGGGTCACAAGAAAAAGAGAACAGTTGGTGGAGATCTGGGGTTGGAACTTGATGCTCGCGGTTGAGCTATTGAGATGTGGAGGTGAAACAACAGGAAGTGGAGGTTTCAAAAAAGAGAGGAGATTTAGCTGTTCTTTTGGATGAAGCAGAGGACACTTATACAAGGAAGGATGCTTCAGTTTTTAAAGAAGGAAAGAGTTCACATATTTCTACAAAAATATTCACGTATCGTGAACTTGAACATGCAACAGCGTGGGCGGTTATGGTATCGAGACGCGGTGAAGATTGGAGAACAGGGTGGAAGTTCATGAAGTGGGGTTGCGGTTTCAAAGGGTAGCAGGCAAGAGAATGATGAACGGTAATTTATGGGAATATCTTATCAGTTTTAGACAGCTCCTAATCTTTATATTTATGCCTTGGTCCAGTTTTGAACATTGCTTAATAGGTTTTATGTGGCTAAAATAAATGATAGTTGTCTACCAAATCTATATTTACATGTGTGTATATAACATGCCCATTCAATGACTAGCGTGCCTTATTAGGAACAAACATATTAAGTTAACATGACCTATTTCTAAAGTAAATTAAGGTTTAGAGTTTGCCGGAAACCTATTAACATGCCAAATCATTTAGGTAGCATGACCCCATTTTCATATAACGTAATTAATGTCTAAAGTGAGATTTGATTAGGTGTTAATTAAATTAAATTTAAACCGTATAATTAGTTGATTAATTTAAATAGATTTAGTTAAGGTCAACTTAGTTTAAATTTAAACCGATACGTATAATTCGTATAACATTTTCGTGTTAACAGAATGGAGCAAACCGAATGACATTGGAAACATATCAACGAACATACCATCATGGAACTAGATTGGATGGAGTTGAGAGCAACCAAGATTTTCGATTAAATTAAACACTGATTTAATTTAACTGAAACGAACCGTTCTGGCGAAGAATGAAATCAAGGTGAGTTCAACTCACTCAGTTTATCCCGTTTATATTTTATAAACTGGGTTTTATTTTGTATGTAATGTTTGCTACTGGTTGATGAATGAATGACTATTTGCATATATAATGAATATTTTAATATTCATTGATTAAATTAAACGTTTGTTTAATTTAATTGGATTAACTTGTTATATTAACGATTACATTCCAAACAAGGTAACTTACCTTGTTGGTTACATTTATAATTATACAAACGTATTAAATAAATACTTGAGTGTTTAAATGGATGTTATACATTGATTGTTGACTGTTATTATTTAAAACTGTTTATTTTTACCACGATAAATATATTGTCATATTGAATTTGTGGTAACCCATTTTGATGCTGGGAAGGACAGATTGGAGGGGTCCAACTAGATTCCTCAAATATGTTGTTTATATTCATATTCTATTATATGAGCTGTTTATCCAGTATGATTGAATGATTGATATACCGTTGATCGTTGAATTAAACATTTGTTTGGTTTTAACCAATGAATGATATTGGTTGAATATTTGGCAACGGTTGGCTTCAAATTGAATCATTTTATGAACATTGATTTACAATCAGGTAAATCTGTAGAAGTAAGGTTATAAAGGTTTATTTTATATGCAAAACTGTGTTTGAAATCTAATTTATATAGATTATTTAAATAAAGGTTTATTAAAAGAATTGAATAATTATTTTTATATAGTAACCATAAACAGAGTATAAAAAGTGAATTCTCATGTTAATGAGTTTTACAACCGAATGAGCAGAAATAAACCGAATGGTTAATGATTTGATTAATTGTTTCAAACAATAACTAATTGCAATTATTCAATTTAATTAGATCGTTAATTAAATTAAAAGAATTTATTTAAACTGATTAAAGAAAAAACTAATGGAGTTGGTTAATGGATTGACCTTGTTTTAAGTTGACTAAGTCAACTGTCTAAACCAAGATAAGTTATTAAATAAATTATTAAATCATTAATTTTTTTTAATTGATTATTATTATCTGAAAGGAAGATTAACCATTAATGTTGAAGTAAACAAAAATGATTTCTAAAATGTTGGGATTGATTATTATTATTTTAATAATAATCAAAGTGATAAATCTTGAAAATAAGTTCCGTAAATGGAAGTTTATAAAGTCGTAAGCCTTATGTGTAGTTAAATGAAATTGCCAACGAATTTATACGCTCTTATTAAGGATTTTATTGGTCGATCTTCTATAAAATCCAAATTGGATAATTATAAATGCAAGTTATAAAGGGACTAATGGTTTTAAGAATCGAAACCAGTTCAAAAAGGGTATTGGAAATCTAATGGAAGTCAAATGATTTTTAAAAGCCTAAAGACGAGGGAATAGTGATGTTTAAATTTAGAAAGTATGCTTTTGAAATTGGAAAAGAGTTTTTCAAAAGAAACCAGATAGGTTATAAACGATGTTAAAAATCATATGGTAAATAGAAGTGCTGAGATATTTATTGGAATGGAATTTCATTGATAAAACTCATATCTACCTTGACGATAAGAATATTGTCATCTCAAGGTCTAAGCGGTAAATAAAATACCCCAACTTGTAACAACTTCGTGACTATCCAGGGATGATATTGGTTTATAAATGAGAGTAGTCGAGGGAGTTATTCCAAATGTTGGAAGATCTAGAAATATAATTTACAACCGTTTAACTAAAAGAGGCCAATTGATGTTGTATACGAACCAATAAATCCACTTTATTTTTCTATGGATGATGAATATTTATTTTGATAGTTAAATCACCGACTATCAAAATTTGGCCAAATTGATTGTTGGTACGGAAGCTGATCGAATATGTTAACGTTGAAGATGTTCAAAAGCTGATCGAGATGGAGCAACTGAAGATCGTGGATCTTCATAAGCGGAAGGATTGCTGTCGAATTTATCTGACTTGCAACCAGAGATTTTCTGGCGTGATTCGGTCGTGGTTGAGATTTTACGGATTGCAAGGACTACTTGTTGTTGATCCTTTGGATGCAGTAGGAGGGTGCCTTCAGTTCATCCTGTTCCTGGATGACTTTTATAGACGAGTGTCTGATAGAGTATTTCGTAAAAACCACATACGTTGATGTTTACAAATATACCAAGTTGGTGGCAAAGAAGGGCATTTCTTTTATACCCAGAGTATATTTGTGGACGTCAATTAGTGATTTGACGGATCTGACGATGTGGCATTCAAACTGATATGCTGATAAGTAAACGTAGCCTCAAGCCTCATCAAGCGGGAAATGACAAAAATCGGGCATGCAACATGGCTATGTGAGTCGCTCCCATTAGTGTGTATAATAACCTATCTAGAGAAAATCCATTTCGTTCTTTAATCTATTTTCAATGCTGTCCCTTTTCAGGAAACAGTGGGTAGCTCCCAACAGTTGATATATACATTTGATACACTCAAGCAAAAGGAGTGGTCGGTCATGTGCGGGCCGGATTGCAAGACGTTCTTATTGAACCCAGTGTATTCCCCTCTAGAGATACACTATCGAAAGGTGGTTCCATACTTGACATAATCGGAATCCAATCTCTAATAAGCGCCCACGGTTTTGATTGTATACAATATATGTAGAGCGTGAAATGCTAGCGTTGCGCTATATTGTGATTTATTTGTATTTGGACACTATTATAATATCAGACAAGATACGATTTCAAAAGCTAGTTTGGATTATAGTAAGGTAAAAACCATCCATATTTATGTGTGCGCTGGTCTTACTATTATCCTTTTCTTTCAAAAAGGATTTTTGAACTTTAAAATCAATATGAATGTTATATAAACTTAGCGAGTTTTTTTCACTTTGGTTCACCAGACTGACTCGTCGTTTGTAATGCTCGAGTTAGCCCTGTTTACAGGTTCAGGTTATCAAATGTTGTGAAGTCCAAAGACGAGCTGGAGGAGTTCAGACATATAATATTATCTAGTATTTTCCCGTTGTGGGTTGTATATGAGGACAGGTTATTATAACTGTTCAGATTGATTGACTATGATACTCTGATGATTGTAAGTATACATTTTTCCAAGTTCAATAAAGATTTATCTTTATATCATATTTTATTCCACTGCGATGTGAGACTGTTTGGTGTTGGTTCTTCTTCTTGTTTTCTATTCTAATATTTCTTTCTTTCTTATCTCATCCTCTAATTTCTTTCTATTAACTTTTTGGATATTTGGTACTCGATTTTGGACACAGGATGTTTTTGTGTTGAAAATTCGAGCATCGAATTTTCCGATTCGTTACGGTGGTATCAGAGCTATTGGCTGAGTAGTAACCTTGGCTCTGTGGCGTAACTCGATAGAGATGGGGTTAGTAACATCCTAAATTGAGTTGAGTGTATAACACGAGAGAACGTATTTGTAAATTTTATACAAAAATGTTTTGTATCGCTTTGATTGATCAGTTCAAGTATTGGGAAACTATATTGAATTGACAATTGATACAGTATTGTTTTATAAAGAGGGTAAATGAAATAATTTTGCCCAAAGTATATTTTTATATAGAAAAAAGAAATACTTTACTGTAGCAGAGTAATATTGGTTGTTTATTGATTTGCTTGATTTAATTGGAATTCAAAAATGAATCATGGAATGAAATTGAACTAATTAAGGAAAATGGATTAGTCAATTGAATTGGATTTTTAAATGGAATTGAATTGGTTAGAAACCAGTTGGTTAATTGAGTATGGAAAATGGAATTTAACCTGGTTGAGTGAATTAATTTGAGATGGAATTCAAATGGAATAAATTTGGATTTTGAAAATCGAATGGATAATAATGGAAATCCATCGTATATAAATTGATTGATATTAATGTATGGTAAACCAAATTAAATGCAAATCAAAAGTATCAGTATTGAGTATCTTTCAAATGATATGGTTGTTTGTTGTTTGAATATTGGATTGGTCGAATAAAATTACATAAAACTAGTCAATAAAGAAGTTGAGTGAATTGAAACTAAATTCCAGTATAATGAATTGGAAATAAAATCAGTTATGAAATAAAACTGAATTATTTAAAACCTGTACTTATTATTTGCGCTAAAAATTGAGATAAGTGCAGATCTCGGAAGGCTATGGAATTGATTTGGTTACACCGATTGGGAGTACAGATTGAAAAATGCAAAGCTGTTAGTTGATTTTCAAGATAGAAATTGAGTTGCCCGACAAATAGGTAAACATTAATATTATTGGTTGGTGATTGATTTTATACCCCTGAGTTGGGTAGTCATTTGGATTTTGGGTTTTCTTTTGGAGAAGTTGAGGCCCAGAATGGCAGTTGTGGTTATACCAATCGAACCATGTAAGGGATATGCTAGCGAAATTTTCAAAAATTTTAAAGTGTTAATTTGAATTTGATTTGATAATAATTCAAAAATAATTATTTCAAGATGACGGGTGTAACGAACTGGGATTTTCGACTCTGAAAATCAAGACAAAACTACCATGTTGACTATTCAGACGTCGGAAATTCCTGATCATTAATAGAAAGAAGTTAGAGGGTGAGAGTAGATAAGATAGAAAATTAGAATAGAAGAAGAAGAAGATCAGCACAGAACAAAATCAGAGTAATACGAATCTCACAAGGGAACGAACAAAATATAATACATAACATAACTTTGCAATAAAACAGTATATATATAATAACATTATCAGAGTACAACACTTACACCCAGCGGAAACAACAATAGCTATATAATCCTGAGGCCTCCTGATTCAAGATCCTCCAAGTATATCTGTAAAGACCTGAACTACTTGACTGCCTGTACAAATTTGGGCACCCAAGAGTTTAGGGAAAACAAAACAAAATAAGCTCTGCGTCAGTCATGGGACTGGTGTAAGTAAACTCAAATCATTTGGTTTAACTTTTCGAAATCCTTTTCAAAAGAAAAGGTAATCATAAGACCGATCCACACATAAATACGGACGATTTTTACCTTATGATACCCAAAACAGTTTAGGAAATCAATACTTCTCTAATATTTTAATAATGTCTAATCACAAGTAAATAACAATCTAGTAGAACGCTTGCATCTCACGTTCCACATATATAGTATACAAACGAAACCGCGAGCTCTTATTGGAGATTGGATTCCAAATATGACAAAGTATGGGACCACTTGTAGATTGTGTATCTCTAGAAATGAATACACTGGGTTCAATAAGAACATCTTGCAACCTGGCCCACACATGACCGACCACTCATTTCGCTTGAGTGTATCGAATGTATATCACCAACGGTTGGGAGCTACCCAACGTTTCCCGAAAAGGGACAACATCAAAATAGATAAAAGAATGAATTGGATTTTCTCTAGATAGGTGATATACACCCTATTGGGAGCGACCCCGCTAGCCATGCTGCCCGCCCGATTTCTATCGTTTCCCGGTTGATGAGGCTTGAAGTCATAACGTATCTTTGGAACACCTAACCACCATTCACTTTGAATGCCACATCATCATACCCATCAAATCACAAATTGATTTCCCCAAAAATATCACGGGTATAAAGCTAAGAGAAACGAATTCCTCCACCACCAAACGTAAGTACGTTTGAAGAGATCAACTTACGCGATCCATTAGATATACTTTGTCATACATTCGTCCATTCACGTTGTCCCGGGACTGGACAAACCGAAGGCACTATTCTATAAACAGGATAGCCCTTGCATAACTCCATCTTCAATTATCTTCATCATAATTGATCGCAACGCTAACGTCCATACAGAGTGGTTTTCAGATAATGAATCTGATCCCGATCTCTCCGTATTGACGATGAAAAATGGTCAAAAACTTCGATAGTCGGTGATTTAACAATCAAAGAAAAACATGTGTGCAAACAACGATATTATTTCCAAAAGGAAATTCTATAGATCAATCATCATTCAACATTTCCCTTTTAAAATTAATTTATTATTAATTTAACCATTTCCCCATTTCTATATATATTCGTAAATTCTTGTTTTTCTAAATTTAGAAAAAATATACTTTATTAATCATGGGAAAACATTTCCATATTTGCTCACATTCCTTATTTCTATATTAGAAACATTTCTGGTTCTTATTTGGAAAACATTTCCATACTCCTTTCATTTGATTTAAATTGATGTTTAAATATAACGTCGCTATGTGAACTTGAACCATTACACTCACTAACTAGATTCACTTAACCCATCTTCACTATTGAACCTTAACCGTTCCTTAGTTAAAAACGAAGTCAATCAAGTTAGGGTATAATTACCTCTCAGACCTTAACCGAACAACATTTCTAACCTCGAAATAGACAAAGTTCACCCATTTAAATCTTTTAACCAACTTCCTTACGTAACTCGGATTCTATTTATGAATCCACTTCTTTATTTTATAACATTGATTATAACTATAGCGTTATAATCCCTTCTTCTTTAATATCCAACTTCAAGGTATAACTTTTATTCCTTAAATTAACTAAATAACTAAACCACTAATTTATTAATAAATAAGTAAATCTTGACTAAAAACAGAAAGTAAATATCATTTTCCTGAATTCGATATAATCGAATTCAACGTATAATTCTCTTTGGAAAAATCTCTATTCGATAACTCCTTTTCGAATAAACTATATTTGATAACTCTTTCTTCGAATAACTATATTCGATAATCTATCTTCGAATGATTTACATTCGATTAACTCTCTTCGAATGACCTACATTCGTTTAATTTCCTTTCAAATAAACTATATTTGATTAACTCCCTTAATTTTATTCGAATAAACTATTTTGAATAACTCCTTTGGATTAACTCATTTGGATTAACTCGTTTTGACTAACTCAACTCGATTAACTCAACTTGATTAACTCGCTTGATTAACTCGCTTGATTAACTCAACTTATTTAACTCCTATCGAATAACCAATATTCGATTAACTTATATTCGAATAACTATGTCTGTTTTAACTTTATTTCGAATGGCTAATATTCGGTTTAACTCCATTCGCTTGACTCTAGATCGCAACAATCACAATGGTTACGCCTGATTCCCTCAGGAAACATCCAACCGCCATAGGCTATCTGCAGCCCTGTGAATTACGCTAGCAGTCGTACGAAATGGAAACTCTTCCTGAATAACTATGTTTGACTAACTCTATCTCAAATAAGTATATTCGATCAACTCTAATTGAATAAATAATATTCAGTTAATCCTAATTCGATTAACTATGTTTTGGTTAACTTTAACTGGTTAACTCTATCTAATTAACTCTAACTAGTTAACTCTAACTGATTAACTCTAATCAATTACTCTAATTCGATTAACTCTAACCGATTAACTCTCAATCGACTAACTCTTCGTCCATATTCAGTATCAAATATCGTTGTTGAAATCGAATCTTACTTCTCTATATAGGTCCTGAATTATATATTCTATTTATCCAATGATAAACATTTTATTTAATTAATAAAACCTTATTTATAAATTTATCTTCTCAATCTATCGGTTAGAATAGATTCTATTTAAAAATTTTGCTTTAAATCCATAACATGTTATACCCGTGTGCGAAGCACGGGTCTAAACCTTTCAAATATAAAATTCTCTTTTATACTATTCTATTCACTTTTCAAGTATTTCCTTTTTATGATATCTTATTTATTTTCTAAATAAATATTCCTTTTATTTTTCTATTTATTTAACAAATAAACATCCCTTTTTAAATCCATTTGTAAATGTCTTACAAATATTTCCCTTTTCAACTCTATTTGTAAATGTTTTACAAATATTTCCTTTCAATTATGTTTGTAAATGTTTTACAAATATTTCCTTTCAATTCTTTCTATTTGTTTAACCAATAAAATTCCTTTTTAATCTATTTATAAATGTTTTACAAATACTCCCCTTTTTATTTGTTTTCACAAATATTTCCTCTTGTATTTTATCATATTTATTTTCCTAAATAAATATTTCTTTTTATAACATCATATTTAAAAATGTTTCTTTTTATAACATCTTGATTTTATAAATATTTCTTTTTCAGTATAACATTGAAAATTTCCTTTTTAACATTCCAGTATTCCTTATGGTATTTAACGTACCATATAACAATGATCGGTATCATTCAAACATACGAAATCAACTACAGATTTCATATCACATCATATAGCACAATATATGAAAAAACAGTATAATAAATGTTGAGGAGCCCAGTTGGGTCCCTCCGACCTATTTCCCTGCATCCATGGATGTTAATCAACATAAATAACACGAATGTGAAGTATTCTGATAAACAGAATTAATATTCGATTAACGACTTATATCTATATCGTTATCTAAATTTTCAACCAATTAACTAGCAGTTCAACCAAACAGCCAACACACAGCAAACAACCATCATTTATAAATTCTAAAAATATTTTATAAAAATATAAATTGAGCAGAGTTAGTGAGATTTACTCACCTTTCGCGTTAACCATTAAATAACGATTAGCGTCTGTTGATTCAGACAGACAATTTATTTCGCCATAAATTGTAACAAGCTCCAATCCCCTCCCAACTAGTTCCATTGTGTAGTGTTCGTCCATACGATCCTAGGGATCTTGTTTCTTCCAATTCTGATAAAGTATGACGGAGTTATGCTATTACGAAGTTCGTATGTATTTAAATTAAAATTAAACTTAACTAATAAAACCCATTGGGTATTAACCTTTCCATTCGGCCCGCTAATACCCAGCGTGACCCAGACCCGTTCTCTACCACTCCTTCTCCGTCAAACTCCTCCTGCTCCTTGTTCACTTCACTGCCGACATTTCTCTCTTCCATTTCTTCATGTTTTTCAACAAACCAAAACCACCAGAATTCATTTCTACTCAAACTACCTCTCCTCATCACCTTCAATCCACACTCCTTCCCCTTACACCACTCGCGTCGACAGCAGTTTCGGCCGAGTCCCAAACTTCGAGCGACCTGTGCAGTTAAAGCGCTTAGCAGTACCATAGCGGTTGAGGTGCAAAAAGGTAGAGCGGGGATAAAGCGGGGAAATAGCGGGGCTATAGCGGAAGCACAAAACGATTATTTAGATGTTGAAACCAAATATTTAAAACTAATTAATTGTCATTTTCATATTATTTATGTAGACAAAACCAATATTAATTAATCATATGTAACAAAACCAAAGAATATTATGATTATGCACACTAGATTTGATGACTATAATATGTTTCTACACTATATTAGACAATTGTGCATTAAAATTAGCTCTTTACACTAATGTTACCGATATTTATATAAAGAGAACTAGTCAAATCAAGCTCTGTGTATTAATATTGCTAAAGCGGATGCTAAATAGCCTTGATTTAGCGGATGCAGCGGAAGATAGCGGGGATACAAGCGAATCTACTGTTCATCAGCGCTAAATTGAAATAGCGCAGCGGTTGAGGAGCGCTATGAGCTATAGCGGGGATTTTGTGGGGCTTTAGCGGGGCTTTAACTGCATAGCGAACGACATCAATGTCCTCCTAATTTCACAAAAAAATCACGGGAGATGTTAATCGATTCCTCGAACACAAATCCCATACCCATATTACGAACTGGTCACCACAAACCCCAGATTCCCCAACCCTAGCCTGCGCTTGAGAAAACCCGATGCCCAAAACTGGCGTCAAACTCAGAAACAACCCCATAGGATTGAAGAGGAAGCCGATGTGAACTCATTAATATTGGTTAGAGGATTTTTAGTTTTTATTCAGAATTGTTTTGAATATTTTGAAGACCATTTTCTCTTTTGGAAAACCAAAACTAACGGCGGAACTTTGTGGGGACTGAAAAATTAGGTTTAGGAGGATAAGGATGTTATATACGATATTTTAATTAATTTTTTATTCGATTTGTTTATTAATTTATAATCAACCACTGCTTGTATTTGTTCTATAAAATTCCTTTGACCACATACGACACCCAAAAATCATGAAAATGGACATGCAGCTATAGTTCGACATTGCGGACCCAACGAAACTGGTTTCGTCGAATTCCAACTCCGTTTGCTCACATAGCGTATTTTTAAATCAGAAAATTGACTGTTTTTCATATTAAAATCCTGTACGGTCACATACTGACTTCAAAAATCACGGAAATTGAAATCTAACAATAATTTGACATTACGAATCCAACAAAATTTGTTTCGTCAAATTTGGAGGTCGTTTGAAAAACTGGCTATTTTTTAAAGCTCTAAATAACCCATTTAAATATATAAATATATTTAAAAATAATTAAATTTAATATTTAAAAATAAATATTATTGTATATATTCACAATAGAATATCATACAGCTCCACTGGATTTACAACTCGATGCTCAAATCCCGGTTGAATCGATATTCAATTTGTATTAAAAATCCTTTTATAATGTAAATATATTTATAAATTTCAAAGGAATTCCATAGCGACTTTTCTAAAATTTGATTTGGACAAAAATCAAAATCTACACAATGAAATCCCGATTTTGCTCTTCCATTAGAAAGATATACTTCACCAGCTCCTAACGTTTCTTGTTTCATAGAAATCCGATTTAAAACGGACCCTGTATATTTAGTTGAAGTTCAAATTGCCAAATAGCGAACCGCCGTGCCATTTCGAGCTCGATTTTAATTACAATATAATTATACGTTCAAATTTCCGTTCAACTAATATATTCGTTATTCTAATTCAATTCTAAACTAAATTAAATATCACAGATAATCCAATTCACACCATTTTGTGAATTCCACTATTTCAGAAATTAAATATATTATTATATTATTTATTTTAATTAAATATTCAATATTATTTAATTCTGGTCATTTTAAATAGCCAAAACATTATTTAAGTAATTAAATAAATTATTTATATACCGTAAAAATATGGGTCGTTGCATTCTTCCCCCCTTAAAATAATTTCGTCCTCGAAATTGCTAAGGTAGAGAACAAACCCTATTGACTAGTACAAATTTATTTATTTACTTACCAACCTTATTTTCAACTGAACCAATTTAATTTCAATTAAAATGTTAATTAATTCTTATCAATGATAATTTTCTAAAATCATGAAAATTTTCTAATACTCTAAATTTCTGGAAAATTTCGCCAGCACCTCCTTTGTACTGATCAATAGTTCAAATCCCAACTCACCTCCCTAGGCCCTTTCTTTTCAAAAAGAAAATAAAAAAGCCAACCAGCTTGCCAAATCGGCCTATAGATCACCAAATCCATAAAAATAAACGTGTACCTTTTTGTCGGGCATATCATTATATCCTTTCATTTTGCTACCCTGCCAGCATATAAAAATGTATTCCCAAATGAAATTCCAATTTTATCCTCAAAACCAAATCATTCACATATCCAAGCCAAATTTCGTTTCAAATCAAAGTTCCATTCTCGATTTCAAACTCCTAACTCACCAATCCAATACCATTTCAGATTCTTATCTCATTATTCAAAATCTGATTTTACTTGATATGTTATATTCCAGTTCAATTTCTAGTTAATTGGTTTCAATTCAATTCCAGCTTGCTTTCACAAATTTCTATTCAAATTTGTTTTTGTTCAAACAATCCCTCCTGGGAGTTTTAAATAACTTTGCTTTTCTCAAAAATCAAATATTACTTTTTGGATTTTAATCAACTTGCTTTCCTCAAACAATTTAAAACAATTTCTTTGTTAGTAATCCGTCACTTACAACTCGAAAATGACACTGATGATGTGGCCATCATCATCAGAGTTATTTCCCAGCTATCGAAGTGAGTTCAATACTATATCACTTTTCAAAACACATATTTAAACATTTCCATTTTGAAATCTGTTTCAAAATATCATTCACGATGCTTGTAAACCAATTTAAAATCTCCTAGGATTTTAAAATTCTCATATATTTAATCCTTATTCATTAACAAACACTTATTCAAATTTCCATAGTTTTAATTTCAATTCTGATTTAAATTTCAGATTTAATTCACCTCATAATACTTATACGAATTATATTTGGTTATATATATATATATATAACCTTCTCAACTATACGATGGTAATAACAACCAACATGTCCAATATATTGTACTCATTCCAATATAAATCCTTTATATCAAAATATAATTTGAGTAAAATTATTTCATTTACCCTTTTTCAAAGCATACTGTGTCGGTTTACCGTACTTGAGTGTCTGGTAACCCTTATCGATACAGTGGATCAAACTGATTGACCAGAACTCGTAAACAACTCAACCAATAAATCTCCACAATATAAAACATTTTTTATATCAAATGACAAATACGTTCACTTGTATATATACACTGAAACTCAATCTAGGATATTACTAACCCCATCTCTATTGAGCCACACCACAGAGCCAAGGTAATCACTTAACCTTCAGCTATGATAATACTATAACGAACTGGGATTTTCGACTCCGAAAATCAACACAAAATTAACATGTTGACTATTCAGACGTTGGAAATTCTTGATCATTAATAGAAAGAAGTTAAAGGGTGAGAATAGATAAGGTAGAAAATTAGGATAGAAGAAGAAGAAGAAGAGCACCACAGAACAGAATCAGAGTAATATGAATCTCACAGCAGAACGAATAAAATATAATATATAACATAACTTTGCAATAAAAAGTGTATATATATATAATAACATTATCAGAGTACAACACTTACACACAGCGGAAATAACAATAGCTATATAATCATGAAGCCTCCTGCTTCAATCTCCTCCAAGTATATTTGTAAAGACCTGAACTACTTAACTGCCCGTACAAATTTGGGCACCCAAGAGTTTAGGGAAAACAAAACAAAATAAGCTCTAGGTCAGTCATGGGACTGGTGTGAGTAAACTCAAATCATTTGGTTTAACTTTTCAAAATCCTTTTCAAAAGAAAAGGTAATCGTAAGACCGATCCACACATAAACACGAACGGTTTTTACCTTATGATAACCCAAAACAGTTTTGGAAATCAATACTTCTCTGATATTATAATAATTTATAATCATAAGTAAATAACAATCTAGCAGATCGCTTGCATCTCACGTTCCACATATATAGTATACAAACGAAACCGCGGGCTCTTATTGGGGATTGGAATCCGACTATGACAAGGTATGGGACCACCTGCCGATAGTGTATCTCTAGAGATGAATACACTGGGTTCAACAAGAATATCTTGCAACCCGACTCACACATGACCGACCACTCATTTCGCTTGAGTGTATCGAATGTATATCACCAACGGTTGGGAGCTACCCACTGTTTCCTGAAAAGGGACAGCATCGAACTAGATAAAAAAATGAATTGGATTTTCTCTAGATAGGTGATATACAACCTAATGGGAGCAACCCACCTAGCCATGTTGCCTGCCCGATTTATGTCATTTCCCGGTTGATGAGGCTTGAGGTCATAACGTATCTTTGGAACACCTGACCACCATTCACTTTGAATGCCACATCATCATATCCACCAAATCACAAATTGATTTCCCCAAAAATACCATGGGTATAAAGCTAAGGGAAACAAATTCCTCCGCCACCAAACGTAAGTACATTTGAGGAGATCAACTTACACGATCCATTGGATACACTTTGTCAGACATTCGTCCATTCACGTTGTCCTGGGACTGGACAAACCGAAGGCACTATTCTGTAAACAGGATAGCCCTTGCATAACTCCGTCTTCAATTATCTTCATCATAATTGATCGCAATGCTAACGTCCATACAGAGTGGTTTTCAGATAATGAATCTGATCCCGGTCTCTCCGTATTGACGACGGAAAAATTGTCAAAAACTTCGATAGTCTGTGATTTAACTATCAAAGAAAAACATATGTGCAAACAACGATATTATTTCCAGAAGGAAATTCTATCGATCAATTATCATTCAACATTTCCCTTTTAAAATTAATTTATTATTAATTTAACCATTTCCCCATTTCTATATATGTTCGTAAATTCTTGTTTTTCTAAATTTAGAAAAATATGCTTTATTAATCATGGGAAAAAAATTCCATATTTGCTCACATTCCTTATTTCTATATTAGAAACATTTCTGGTTCTTATTTGGAAAACATTTCCAAACTCATTTCATTTGATTTAAACCGATGTTTAAATATAACGTCACTATGTAAATTTGAACCATTACACTCGCTAACTAGATTCACTTAACCCATCTTCACTATTGAACCTTAACCATTCCTTAGTTAAAAACGAAGTCAATCAAGTTGGGGTATAATTACCTCTCAGACCTTAATTGAACAACATTTCTAACCTCGAAATAGACAAAGTTCACCCATTTAAATCTTTTAACCAACTTCCTTACGTAACTTGGATTCTATTTATGAATCCACTTCCTTATTTTAAAACATTGATTATAACTATAGCATTATAATACCTTTTTCTTTAATATCCAACTTCAAAGTATAACTTTTATTCCCTAATTGTAACGACCCGCCATTTTGACCGTGCCGAATCGACAAAATATGTCAACTCGAAACGTCCAAACAACAGATTGTTGTTAGATTCTGAGGTAAATAGAATAAATCACAGAATCACATATCACGTACACAGATACAGAGCAATATTATATCTCGCAGCAAAAATTTAAAATACAATGGAAGTTCATGAAGCTACTAAATAAATTTTACATCAGAGTTTACATAAATAATACAGCGGAAGTCTAATGCAATAAATAACCGATAACAGTCTGAAAACAGAATGACAAAATAACTGGATGACTGAAACAACCGATCAACAGGTAGATATAGGTGAGTGAAACCCAATATAAGCTCCAACTCCAAGGATGAATCTCAAAACTGGAATACTCGATCTGACCCGAGCAATAATGCAAAACAAAACAACTCGGATCAGGACTAACATTCTCACGGAAGTAAATCAATTCAAATGAAATGTTCGATGAAATGCAATCATTAACTTAAAGGATGTTTGGGATCACCATCCTCTAAGGATCCGTCAAACTAATACAATATAGTATAATATGCTATATACAATAGTGTCTATCAGTAAAGTAAAATATCAAAATAGCGTAAGTGGGATTACCATGATTACTGTAACACCCCACATCCGTTAAGGTCACTCACAAAGGGAATGCCTTAACTTCAATGGAGCATTATGGGTACTGGAACAGAAATATTACAAGACATACATATATAAAACAACGAAAAGTAAAGTGGAAGTACTTCAAATCATTTGCTAAATATAATTGTTTACAATAAAAGCCCATCAACTTCCAATACCCAATTACATAGTTAAAATATCTGTCTTGCTCAAAACAAAGAAGCATAAAATAAGTTGTAGTATTCCCCAATAAAGCAAAGCAAGCCATAGCCAAGAGAAATCCAAGCCGTATAAGAAAGAGCCTTGGAGCTTGGTAAGATCCGAACTAAGCTGTATTCCCACCTTGTGAACCTGGGGGGGAACGGAAGAAAAAGAGGCGAAACAAAACGGGTCAGTCATAAAGACTGAGTAAGTCCTAGTGACTTTCAGCATAAAAACAGGTAAAGATAACATGAATAAATTGAAAGTAAACATAAGCATGATGACAAGATAAGCTACAGGAAAGATAACTAAGAATAACCTCATATGATTTTTGTCATGTATAACATTGCAAGGTTCCCATTCAAGATGAACTAAGTATAGTTTCGCAAGATTTCTATAAAGCATCGCAAGATTTTCTACTTCACCATTAAAATGATATCTATTTGCTCTGCACCACCTAACTAGTGTCCCAACTAGTAATCTATATGAAATGATAAAATCATAACGTGATCCCAATCCCCGAAATTAAGGTTGCTTTCATGTGTACATCTATTATTTATTACCTAGATCTAATCTAGGGTTTTCTATCGAACGATTCTTAGATTCAACCAGGATTTATGCCACCTAGGTCCAACCTAGGGATTATGCTACTAATTGAACGCTTCTTGGATTTAGGGTTTATGCCACCTAGGTCCAACCTAGGGATTATGCTACCTACGTGTATCATACGGCCCCCAATGATTGTAGATACCTATGCTAGTCCCACCATATGGTGTATCAAGACCCATGGTTGCGGCCCCGACACAAAACTAGAAGACATAGGTTATACTACTGGTGTCCCCAGTGCCCTGGTTGTCTGCTCCAAAATTTACATAATTAACATATGCCCAAGTTCTAGGTTACATGTCAGTTTTACATATGCCCAATTCATACCAAATTTACATATGTTCAATTCATGTCGTTTTACATGTATGCAAATTTTATGCCAATTTACACATATATCAAGTTTCGTACCGTTTTACATATGTCAAGATTCATGATCTACATGTTTACAAAGCTATGCTTAATTTACATAGATCCAGTTTTGTACCCAAAATTACATGTTTAACATGTTTACACCAATTTACCCATAACGAGTTCTAGCCAAATTACATATATCAAGATCCATGTCAAACTATATATGCCAATCCCCATTCTTGCAATTACTATTACAATGACAATACCCAAATATTCAATTTCATGTTAATGGTAGTAATACCCAAATATCCAATTTTTATGTTATGCCATCAATTCCACCAAACACATATATCCAACTAGGTATTAACCCAATATTTCCCCGTATTCAATCTTACGCAAAGCGCGTTTTAGGCCTAGGTCCGAAATTGACCAAGGTTCATCAAAAGAAAATAAATAGGGGGAGGTAGAAGTTGCAATAAGAAGAAGATCAGAAAGAAAACAACATAAATCATCATGATAGGCATGAAGATTACAACTTGATGATAACATCATTACGAATCAAGAAAACTGCTGAATAGATCATAAATTTGGCATAAGAATAAAGATAGACAAGCCTCAAATCTCAAGATTCAAGAAGCAACAGAAATAGATCGATAAACATACTTAAATCCAATTTCACTTCATCACATGCCCATATTATATTTAAATATTTTATTCTGAAAATAACTAGAACTTACAGAGCATGGCAAATGAATTACGAACTGAATTTGTTGTAAAAATGTCGCGGCGTTGTTGATTTATTGTCTTGAATCATTGTAGAAGCCTTGTTCTTCGAATTAAATTTTGTATGAAAGCTTTGTCCCTAGAATTGATTGGAGTTTGAATGCTTAAGCTTTAATTTGGGGCGGCGGCCATGGTTCAAGAGGGAGTTCAGCAGCATGACGGCTTTAGTATTATATTATTTGTGTGAATATAGGGTTAGACCTGAGTTATATTTATAGAATTTTAATCTGATTTGAGCCGTTGATGAAGCTAGAGTGAATCCAGACCATCCATCTCAAGAGAAGACAATCAGAAAGTGACATGTAAGCCCTAGTGACTCAGCCAAGCCTCAGAAATCGACCAGAACCCGATCAGGCCAGCAAGGGCCTGACCAAGCCAGTTTTCTGGCTTGGGCGCACTTGGAAGGTGCGCCAGTGCTAAAATTGTACTGGCGCACTTCCCAAGTGCGCCAGTGCAATTTTGTTCTGGCACACTTCCCAAGTGCGCCAGTGCATTCTGGCCCGTTTCTGGTTTTTCTGCCCAACTTCGTCCGTCCATATCTTCTTCATACGGTATCTGTTTTATGCAAACTCGGACTCTATTTCAAGCAGAATTCAGAGACGAACGCAATGGCGTAACCCATTTCCCTTGATTCTTATTTTAAAAAATTAATTATACCCTGATTTCTAGTTTCAACATGTTATTAAAATTCGGGTTGTTACAATTACCCTTACACCGTTTATATATTCCCATAGTATATACAGTACCGTAATTCCTCCATAAACTGGAGGTTGATCAGAGGGCACTCCATATAAAACAGTACAAAACAAAATCGTAGTGGGCTCGTATAAGGCATATGACAAGGCACGCAAGGAATGCCAGGGTGGATTCACTGTTTGCTGAGCCAGACTGGTGGTAATGCATAGTAGCTACTACCGCCCACCTCGATACACACTCCCATGATCAAAAGGGCATAAATCGAATCTTAACAGTAATAGAATAATATCGAAGAAGTGTGCTCGATAAGAGGTATGACCTCACTTGGTCCGTGCATAACTCTTGTTTTAGCCACATCAAGCTGACTCAAGGTATTCAGGGTCTCTTAATTAATATGAAATAAAAAAATGGAGTCGTTCGCCAAATCATCCCCTTCATTCTCGAACTCCACCGCATACACAGTTGTCAAAGTGGTTTTCGGTATTGGCAGAGAGTATGACAATAGCCAATCCCAGTCTCTTTAACAACCAAACGTTTACATTTTTCACACTGTGGCCATTATTTTATAAATCACTTTATAAAATCAATTATTAAAAATCTCAAATTCAAACTTGAAAACAACTCAAATCGATTTAAAACCATATCGTAAAGACTCCAAATATAGTATAAACTAATACTATAACTTTTAACTTTAGTAAAATTTTCGAAATATACGTATTACGAATTTCCATTTAAAACGACTTATGTTAAAATCATATCTTAAAAGGTCTTAATTTCCATTTAAATCAATACCAAACATTTAACTTCGATAATATTTTTGGTTTGGTTTATATTCGCAAGAATTCAAGTTCGAAACAATTTAAATAATTCAAAATTTTCCTTTATAAGAAATCATTTCAAGTTGATTCATTTAAATCCAACATTTGGTTCAAATTCGAATATATGATTCAAGCCAAAACTTACATTTCAATTTAAACAAATTATATCATACTTATAATTCAAGTCATATAGTTCAAAATTGTTACTTCTACATTTTGAATCAAAATCTTATATTTCCATTCAAACAAATTACAATTTAAAACCATTCTTTTTACATCGATTTAACAAATTCTTAATTCAACCAAACGATATAAAATAAACTTTGTGTATACATCTATATATATTCCAATTCATGTTTAATCACTTAAAATTTAATTTAATTCATATCGATTATAAATTTCAAATAAATCAATTTACCCAAATTCACATTCATTTCTTATCAAAGTTCATAACTTAAAACAATTCAAATACAATTTCATATCACTTATAAATTTCAATTTAAGCATCAATTTACGCAATTCAAATTCATCTCTATTAAAAGTTCATACCAATTCGAATTCATAACTTAATATGAGTACATTCGTTATACAAGTATCGTTGTACAAATTTACATCTTTAAACTTCGAATTTAAATTGCGAAATCTAACCTATCCATCTTGACATTTATTATTAAAGTTTATAAAATATATATATATATATAAGAAAATAAATTTTGAAAATAGATATATATATAAGTTTATAAACTTCTAAAATTAATTAGAATATAGATTAAAAACATATATAAGATTAAAATAATATAGAAAATAAGTTTAAGATAATTATTTATAATAATATAAAAAGTTAAAATACATATATAATTAAACTATATAGTTTAAAATAAATAAATTATAAGTAAAACTTAAATAAGCATTAAATTTGTATTTACTTATAAAAAAATCATTTAAAAACATATAATTCAAAATTTTAAATTTTTAGTTTAAAATATAAATATATAAAAATATAAAATCTTAAGTTATTAATTTTAAAACCAAAATTCCAAATCAAAATACTTCGAAAACATGACCAACGGTGTCCGTATATAGTTTTCTACCCTATGATCAAGTGATACGGATATTTATCATTTCAGTCCGCAATTTATAAAATTTCAACGGGTCTATCATTTCAACCCGCGACCTCAAATTTAGTAAAAATCGTTTAGATCTATCATTTCAACCCATAACGATTTTTCCCTATTCTAATGTTCGTTCGGGTATGTATCATTTCAACCCTTAGTGATTTTTCCTAAACTAGCTTGGGGTATCAACAATCACAACAACAATCACATAACAACAATTACAACATATATATCATCACTGCAACTACGTGTCATATAAATATATCGTGTCACATATGAAATGTGCATACAAACAATTTCTATCAACAATCCTATACATTTCATATAACAGTTCATTATTGATCTAACATTCGTGAAAAATGTAAGCCAGGTGTGAGATAAACTCACCTTCCGTGGCACAGAATGGAGACGGCAAACTGATTGATGCAGAATTGGAACGACGATATCCAGGCATGATTTGAAATAAATCCAACTTGATGATCATTCAATATTATTCATTCTTAATAGGAAGAGGTTAAGGGATTTCACAATGGATCGGTACAGTATTCGGTTTTAGGACAGTTCAGCTATTGGTTTTGTAACGATTTCCAAACTCAACACTACAGTCGACACAAAATTATAAACACAACAAATTGGTTTATAAAATAATTTATATAAATCTCTTTATATACATACATAGAAAATTTATAATATATATTTTTAAAAATTTAACTAACCCAAATTGTATATACATAATAAAAATTATATTACGCAACCTAACCATTATAAATATACATAAACACACACTCAAGAAAATATAAACGCACACACTCAATAAAATATAAACACGCACACTCAAGATACACTGATCACACAACGCAACACCCAAAATATACACACTCACGCCATGCAGTCACACACACCCGGTCACACCAAGAACACCACAGACAAATAGACAATACACATATCACCTACTTATTCATGCCAACACGCACGAAACATTCAACCCAACGCAAGCGCACACACACTATATGTGATGGCCGGGAATTTCGCTCGATCTGAATCAGTCGTTAAACCGATCTAGACCGTTCGAAACCCCTGATCGTTTGAGAACAGGGCACAACAAACGCAAACAGAAGAACATTTTATTGCTGTTACAACAATTCCATCAAATACAAGAATATACAGAGTATAATTGAATAAATTACATTCGATAAATATCAGATATTACAATAAATTACATAGCAGCGGAAAAATAATACAAATCACAACTGAAGGTGATATACGGATACAGAGCTTTCCGGATATCATTCCAGCTGTAAACCAGGATCCTGCGAATATAAATCTGCAAAACCAAAACTACTAGCTGTCCGTGCGGAAAATAGGGGCACCCAGAGTTTAGGTTAAAACAATAAACTCCAGGTCAGTCATGTGACTGGTGTGAGAACTAAAACAGTTATTAAAACTTTATTTTAAAAGAGAGTAATTCAAGGGACCACGCCGTATAACACGGAACGGGTTTCCTCCCAAGAATACCAGTGCATAGAATAAACAACGCAATGCTTTTTCGAAAAATGAAGCTATTATAAGACACAGGTCCCATCACACAATGCAACGCAAGCCGAAGGATAGGGTTTTCCCTTATAACAACCAAACATGCTTGGTACGTTTAAAACAAATCATTTGATACTATAATAAGTGTATAGTGTCAAAACAGTTTCAATCATAAATATAAATCATAGACGGCATGGGTACCATATATCATGTCGCCATACTAGTTCTACAATTAAAACCGCGATACACGTATTGGAAATTGGATTTGGATTTCCGTCATGAGTCGAGGCAAAGGGCAAGCTCCTCTCCGCGTTCGAGACACTCTAGCAAATGCTCAGGACTACACACTCTGGACAGCCACTTGGATCGGTTGGGCCGGTCCTCACTTACGTTAGAGGATTAGTTATGCCTGAACACACGTTCCCCGGTCCTTACAGACCTATAATCGAGGCGCCTCATTCCAACAACCACAAAGGTGAAAAGTATATAAATGTCAGGGCTGGTAAGTCACTGACACCACCAAAGCTAGAAAGAAACGTCGTGTTCTCCCAACGGCCCGTATCCCGTTTTTAACTCATACCGAGGTGTGAGGCTAGCGAATTCACGTTATACACAAAGCTGCCACGTAGGTGTGCTTTGATCATCAACCACAAGACTTTGCTTTTCAACAGAAGCCTTGATCATTGCATCTTAGTGTGCCACATAGGCAATTCAAGCCATGTGATTGATATCTATCGATATATAACCTCTAAGCTCGTACGTCTCAGAGAAGGGGGTTAAGCAAGAGAATAAATTCTCCGCCGCCAAACAGATATATATTTAACAGAAATCAATCAACACAAAATAAAATCCAATGTCAGACACACAATCCATTTACAAGTTCGTTCTGGGTCTGAACGAAACCGGAGGCACTTTCCTCGCATATCCATCCATTTCCAAGTACGTCTGGACGACCACCAACTATTTCCATCCTCTTGGGTGTACAGCCCAATCAGGATCGTCAGTAATTACCCAAACGATGTGAAGACTTCCGGTCTTCGACCACCGTCTTCATCTTCGACTTATCGTCGAATCGATTATTCAGAATAGGTATAAACCCGGCCTTTCCGAACAATCCACGTATATTAAAAACAAATGTTACACAAACACAACATACGCCTCATTCCAATTCATATTCTCAGGGAAAAGTTCCCATTAATTTTATCCAAGATAAATTCTTTAAAATTTATCCTTTAATCTTCCTTTGGATGTCATTTCAAACCAAATTATGGTTTTCCAAACTAGTCGAGATTAGCGAACCACAACGAAGTAATTATTTATTTTATTTCCCAATCCCAACCTATTCATTCCATGAAGCAAAACTGGTAATACTCCATATCTAATACTATGGTGTTATCGGTAAAATTAATTACCATTTCACGTTCAAATCTAATTAAAGATTTAACTATCGCTTTGGAGCAAAACTGGCGATACTCCATTCTCGCTCATTTCTAAATTTGATAATTTAGATTATAGATTCACATTTCAACCTAATTGCAGATTCGTTAAAACTCCTTTTACTGGGTTAAAGAACTAGGTGATATTTAAAACACAGTTTACGACAAACCCAAATCACATTCTATTTATTATCGGGTTAAAGAACTGGTGTTATTTAAAACACTGTTCACGATAAACCCATTTCAAATCCAACCAAATATATTAGAAATTCCGATTATTTAGAACCCCTTTTTAAATCTAATTTATTTATTTAAAAATAATTGGGTTTTAAATTTAGTTCAAAACTAGTTTATTTCGATAAAAATCCATTTTAATCTTTTCAAATATGGAGCTTTTCACCCCAATTTTTCTCAAATCATTTCTTATGATTTTACACAAATTATTTATATTTTTAATAATTTTATCAAGGCCCGTACAGTCGATTTCCATCAACGGCCATCGAACTGCACTTACAGCGACCTTTTCCGAATTTGATTTGGACATATCTCCAAATCCAATCGTTAGATTTTGAATTTCTAATATTCGTTAGAAAGCACTTTTCGATACGAACCCAACGGTTCCGGCTTTAGGAGAATCCGACGGTCGGATCTTCCGTAATGTCCGTTTGAAATAAATGGTCGAAATTCACGAACTGCCGCGGCACGGCGCGTTCTATTCAGGCCATTATATTATATATATAATATATATAATATATATTTCGTCGATTCCTATTTAAAACGAATTTTATAAATCGTTTTAAATTCGTTTCAAAAACAATTTCAACTTCCATCTCAATTCAAATCAAAATTGAATCTTTCCTTATAAATTCGTTTTAAAATTCATTTCTATTCAATTCAAATTTCAATTCAATTTGAATTCATTTCAATTCGTTTTAAATTCAATTCGAATTCGTTTTCAATTCGATTCAATTCAAAGTGGTTTTCTATTCGATCCAAATTGGTTTTCTATTCGATTCAATTCAAAGTGGTTTTCTATTCGATTCAAATTGGTTTTCTATTCGATTCAATTCAAATTGGTTTTCTATTCGATTCAAATTGGTTTTCTATTCGATTCAATTCAAATTGGTTTTCTATTCAATTGAAATCAAATTGGTTATATATTCAATTCATTTCGAAATCGTTTTATATTCAATTCATTTCGAAATCACTTTATATTCAATTCATTTCGAAATCACTTTTCAATATTCATTTCAAAATGAATAAATCGATATAAATATCGTTCACGTCAAAATGGCGTCAATCTAATCAACACGGCTTCATATATTTCTATTTTCAAATATTCTATTTCAAATATTTCCTTTTCAAATATTTCCTATTCAAATATTTCTATTTCAAATATTTCTTTTTCAAATATTTCTTTTTCAAATATTTCTATTTCAAATATTTCTTTTTCAAATGAGTATTTATTTTTGTCAACACACGACTAATCTCAACGAATGAGTACTGTCCACGTGTGACTATTGTTGTTAAATTATTTCGTTCAACACATGACTAATCTCAACGGATGAGTACAGTCAACACATGAACCTTTATTTTATAGAGATAAAGATATAAATTTTATTGTTAAAATATTTCGTTTAACACATGACTAATCTCAACGGATGAGTACTGTCCACGTGTGACTATTTTTGTTAAATTATTTCGTTCAACACATGACTAATCTCAATGGATGAGTACAGTCAACACATGAACCTTTATTTTATAATATTCTTTATCTTCTAAATTGGAATGAGGCCCAATCAATTACCATATAAAGTTAATTATATGGATTTTCATACATCAACCGTATACAATAGCATTGAAAAATAATCAACCATCAACCAAAGTGCACTACACTGTATAAGCATCAAATATAGATATCTAACGCTTATAACAGCCTATCAATCAATCGATCGACATATTTAATCAATCAGGATGAGTGAACTTCAAATTTCATCCCAACACCCGTGTGGGGTTTCAAACAATCAAACACTGATTTTAGTTGTGCAGTTGAGCGATGTGTAAAATTTATCGTCCCAATCAATGTCAGTCAAATCGATGTACATAAACAAACCGTCCGGTTTGTAAATGAATATTTATTTATTCACATTCACGTTAAAAATTATATTTTTAACGATAAAACATTTTATTTTAACACATGAATTTCTATTCAGTTTATTCTTTAAATAAAATGATATTTTTATTTTCCTAACTTATTTTAGAAAATTTTGGCGGCATAACGGCACGATACTAGAAACGGGACAAGGCCTAGCCTTATCCCCGGTCTAGTGAAGGCCCACGCCATTCACACATCAATCAAATTCACCAAACAACCAAATTCAAATCAAATCATCTAACCAATTTATGCAACCAAACAAACAAGTCCATGGTCTGTGGACGATTGTGTCGGGTGCTACTAAACACCGTCTGCATCCTAGTATATATATAACTAGAAAATGAAATTGAAAGGTGAGAAATTCTCACCAATAGCTATCCAATCATCTTGACTCTTCTTTTATAGAAATCTTCGTTGCTATCGCATTTTTGTCATCTTCGTTGTTGTAGCCACTACATATGTAAAAATCACATTTTTATATACTGATGTCTTTAAAATAAAAATCACATTTTTATTTGTTCACTTTCAATTTAGAAATCATATTTTTATAATCACTTCATATATTTAAAAATCAAATTTTTACATCGCTATTCAATATATAAAAATCGAATTTTTACCTCACTATTCAATATATAAAAATCAAATTTTTACTATGCTATTCAATATATAAAAATCGAATTTTTTACCTCGTTATCTTATATATAAAGATTTCGCCTTTTCAAAAATAAAGTTTTCGCCTTTTCAAAAATAAAGTTTTCGCCCTTTTCAAAAATAAAGTTTTCGCCTTTTTCAAAAATAAAGTTTTCGCCTTTTCAAAAATAAAGTTTTTACCTTCTCAATTTCATCACTATAAAAATCACATTTTTATTTTGCTACCTATATAAAGATGATATTTTTAATATTCCTATCATGTAAAAATTATATTTTTAATTCTCTACATAAACAAAAATCATATTTTTACATCTTCCATATAGTAAAGATTCTATTTTTAATACTTTAAAAATATAAAAATCAAATTTTTATTTGTTCCTAAAAATCAATTCTTTTTTCTTAAATAAAAACCCTAACACTGTAGGTAAAAATCATGTCTTTCTTCGATAAATTTACATTTTTAACTTGCCACATGAATAAAAATCAAATCTATTTTTGAAAACCATGCTTATTAACCTATGTTACTTTTATTAAATTCTGAAACTAAAATTTAATGTTTTATAAAACAATGATTTTTCATTAAAAAAAAACTGAATTAATAAATGCTATTATATATAATAAAACCTATTACTAAAAAGTAAAATAAAATAAAATAAAAACTGAAAATAAAACTTACAGTGAAATAAGGAGGAGGAGGGGGTTTTCTGCGACGGAGGGTGAAGGGTGGGAGGCAGAGCGGAAGGACGGAGGAGGATCGGTGGAAGGGGGGCGGCTGTGGCGGTGGTGGATCGCGAGGGGGGGTGCGGTCTTCAGTCGAGAGGGAGAGGGTCGGGTTTTGGGGGGGCTGGTCCTTGCCGGAGGAGGGAGGCGGAGGGAGGGGGTCTCGGCGGTGGCGCGGTGGTCTCGGGGAGGGCAGCGGCTCCTCCCCGCTTCGACGTCTTCTTCTTCTTTTTTTCTATTTTCTGTAAAAAGAAATCAGGGGGGCCTGGGTAGTTAAGGAGAGGGGAGAGTATTAATTTATAATTTATTTAATTATTTTAATTACAAAAAGTTGACTTTTACATACGACCTCGAAACGAGGCCCACCGCCTGTCGTCCATAGCGTTCTACCCCCATTCCGAACACAATGGGATATGTATCGTAAGCTGATTCGATCGTTACAATCAGTTTTCGTCAAAAGCAACATATAACTCTATATATTGAATTTGAACGCGCATTTCAATTTACCGGGGACACATACTAACTTTAAAAATTCCCGAAAATATTTTCTAGCTTCGTATTGACGATACGGTGCTAACAAAACTAGTTTTGTCGAATTCTGAGACCGTTTGAAAAATGGCCATTTTCCAGTCGATTAAAATCAACTAAAACTGGTCAAACGCGTTTTCTTTTGCTACGCTCACATATTGATTCGAAAAATTATGAAATTTGGAATCTAGCAATAATTTGACACTGCGGATCCAACAAAAGTGGTTTCGTCGAAATCCGAGGTCTTTCGCAAAATGTCTATTTTTAAGGGCCTGAATTCCATAGCGACTATTCAGAATTTTCAACTGGACATATCTTTTGATTCCCGCTATGAAATTTCGATTTTTCGGATTCGTTGGAAAGATATCACCAATTAGATCCTATGGTTCTTGGTTTCACTAAAATCCGGTTTATTTTTACACCCGGTACATTCAATTGAAGTTTGAAATTGAATTATCGAACTACCGCGCCATTTTCAATTCTATTTATAATTATATGTAATTATTTATATTCTAACGATGACGTATATAATATATACGTTCAAATTATATTCAAAAATAAATTTCTCGACGATATTATTTAAAATAATCTATTTTAAATGTTCAAAATTCGCTAAAATTGCCAAAACAAAAATTTTAAACTGGCCCAGATTTTCCGGGTTATTACACTATAGGCGATGAGAGAGAGAGTCAGCTTCAGGCATATGGCTTTAGGAGGGGAGAGGGTGGCTTTCGGGTCTAGGCAGTTGGCCTTCATGGCGGAGTTCAAGTTCGGGCTAGAGGAAAGGGAGGCGAGCAGCGGACTTCGTCGGTAGAGGCAATAGGGGCGGATGACAGTAAAGGGAAGGGTCAGGCGAGGATGGACGTGGCGAGCTCAGCAGTTGGGTGAGATGAGGGGATGGTTTGATGAGGCAAAGTGCTCAGCGGCTTTCGATGGGCTTGGTGAGGTGCGGCTTTGAGTTCGTTGCTGAGAATAATGGCGCAGGCGGAGAGGAAAGAGTATGGCAGTAGAAGTTCCGTTGGGGAAGGGAAAAATGTTCATAAGAAAAAGAAAATGTCATCGGGAAGGGAAAAAACTACTGTCATTATTTTTATATAAAGAGAAGGACATGAGCGGTTGCTTTATTGAGATGGGGTACATTTCATCCAGGAGGCGGTTATGGTATTCAAGAAGACTTGGTAATCAAGAACAAGTAATAAGGAATTTCAAATATGAACGAACGGTTTAGATTTGAAAATCGTGGCATTGGAATTTACCGAGTCCTTTGGGGAGAACGAAGCTTTTGGAAAATGGAGTGATTCTTTGGAAGATTTAACGTGGTTTCGGAACGGAGCAAAGAAATGGCAGCTTCATTTGTTTAAACGTTGGAGCAAGTCAAATTCATTTAACTGAGGAAATGTAAAGAAGAATATATATACGTAATATAATATAAAATAAAATATAAAACATGGTTTTGCAGAAATATGCCTGGCGCTTTGAAAACAGAATGCATGGAAACTTGGCTTTGGAAAAAAAATAAAGTGGCGTTGGTGCACGGGAACAAAAGAATGCTATTGAAATACATATATGTGTTACGTTAGTTTAATGCATGGAATGGGTAAAAGTAGTTTGGAAATCCAAGGACAATGGAAACGTGTTGCATGTTTTATACACATATGTGCCTTAACCAAGCCTTAAAAAAAACAGATGGTTTAGAAAAATAAAATGATGAGTTTTGTAGACCAAAAATGAATAGAAAAACATGCAGGATTGGAATAGGGACAAGTCGAACTCAAATGGCTTCGTTTCAAAAATGAACTGTGCAAGCCTTTTCGCAATTTCAACGCGAACCGAGCACCGAAACTGACAAATAAATATATTTTGGTAATCATCTCATCGAGACGGACACAACGGTATATAATTTACAGTGCCAAGATGCTCCGTTCAAAAATGTGTTACGGACCCCTTTTAACATAAAATGCGGATGGAAGACGGAGGTCAAAACGTCTGATTTTTGCGAAACGAATTTCACTGTTGGATTACTGACAACGAATAGAATATTTTTCATCTTTGTCCGAACTGGATTCAGAGATATTTTAAAATCGTTAAAATTTGAACTGATATGCGCAGCTTTGAACTGAAAATTGCATAATCGAAAAACAATCAAATTTTACGATGAAATTTTCATAGTTGGAACATCTCACTGTACTCATTTCAAATCTTAAATCCCCATTACAAGAAATTGCAGAATGTTTTCAAAATAAAATTTCGATTTAAATCGGATTTAAATCGTTAAAAATAGCGGGTTGTTACATTAATTTAACTAAATAACTAAACCACTAATTTATTAATAAATAACTAAATCTTGATTAAAAACGGAAAGTAAATATGACTTTCCCGAATTCGATATAATCGAATTCAACGTATAATTCTCTTTGGAAAAATCTCTATACGATAACTCCTTTTCGAATAAACTATACTCGATAACTCTTTCTTCGAATAACTATATTCGATAATCTATCTTCGAATGATTTACATTCAATTACCTCTCTTCGAATGATTAAAATTCGGTTAATCTCCTTCGAATAAACTATATTCGAATAACTCCCTTAATTTTATTCGAATAAAGTATTTCGAATAACTCCTTTGGATTAACTCGTTTTGACTAACTCAACTCGATTAACTCAACTTGATTAACTCACTTGATTAATTCAACTTATTTAACACCTATCGAATAACTAATATTCGAATAACTATGTCTGTTTTAACTTTATTTCGAATGGCTAATATTCGATTTAACTCCATTCGCTTGACTCTAGATCGCAACGATCACAATGGTTACGCCTGATTCCTTCAGGAAACATCCGACCGCCGTAGGCTATCTGCAGCCCTACGAATTACGCTAGCAGTCGTACGAAATGGAAACTCTTCCTGAATAATTCTGTTTGACTAACTCTGTCTCAAATAACTATATTCAATCAACTCTAATTGAATAACTAATATTCAATTAATCCTAATTCGATTAACTATGTTCAATTAACTCTATCTGGTTAACTCTAACTGGTTAACTCTATCTAATTAACTCTAACTGGTTAACTCTAACTGATTAACTCTAATCAATTACTCTAATTCGATTAACTCTAACCGATTAACTCTAAATCGACTAACTCTTCGTACATATTCAGTTTCAAATATCGATGTTGAAATCGATTCTTACTTCTCTATATAAGTCCTGACTTATATATTCTATTTGTCCAATGATAAACATTTTATTTAATTTATGAAACCTTATTTATAAATTTATCTTCTCAATCTATGGGTTATAATAGATTCTATTTAAAAAAATTGCTTTAAATCCATAACATGTTATACCCGTGTGCGAAGCACGGGTCTAAACCTTTCAAATATAAAATTCTCTTTTATACTATTCTATTCACTTTTCAAGTATTTCCTTTTTATGGTATCTTATTTATTTTCTAAATAAATATTCCTTTTTATCTTTCTATTTATTTAACAAATAAACATCCCTTTTAAATCCATTTGTAAATGTCTTACAAATATTTCCCTTTTCAACTCTATTTGTAAATGTTTTACAAATATTTCCTTTTAATTTTGTTTGTAAATGTTATACAAATATTTCCTTTCAATTCTTTCTATTTGTTTAACCAATAAATATTCCTTTTTAATCTATTTATAAATGTTTTCCAAATACTCCCCTTTTATTTGTTTTCATAAATATTTCCTCTTTGTATTTTATCATATTTATTTTCCTAAATAAATATTTCTTTTTATAACATCATATTTAAAAATATTTCTTTTTATAACATCTTTTGATTTTATAAATATTTCTTTTTCAATATAACATTATAAATTTCCTTTTTAACATTCCAGTATTCCATATGGTATTTAACGTACCATATAACAATGACCGGTATCATTCAAACATACGAAATCAACAACAGATTTCATATCACATCATATAGCACAATATATGAAAAAACAGTAAAATAAATGTTGAGGAACCCAGTTGGGTCCCTCCGGCCTATTTCCCTGCATCCATGGATGTTAATCAACATAAATAACACAAATGTGAAGTATTATGATAAACAGAATTAATATTCGATTAACGATTTATATCTATATCGTTATCTAAATTTTCAACCAATAACTAGCAGTTCAACCAAACAGCCAACACATAGCAAAACAACCATCATTTATAAATTCTAAAAATATTTTATAAAAATATAAATTGAGCAGAGTTAGTGAGATTTACTCACCTTTCGCGTTAACCGTTAAATAACGATTTGCGTCTGTTGATTCAGACGAACAATTTATTTCGCCATAAATTGTAACGAGCTCCAATCCACTCCCAACTAGTTCCATTGTGTAGTGTTCGTCCATACGATCCTAAGGATCTTGTTTCTTTCAATTCTGATAAAGTATGACGGAGTTATGCTATTACGAAATTCGTATGTATTTAAATTAAAATTAAACTTAACTAATAAAACCCATTGGGCCTTAACCTTTCCATTCGGCCCGCTAATACCCAACGTGACCCAGACCCATTCTCTACCACTCCTTCTTCTCCGTCAAACTCCTCCTACTCCTTGTTCACTTAACTGCCGACATTTCTCTCTTTTGTTTATTCATGTTTTTCAACAAACCAAAACCACCAGAATTCATTTCTACTCAAACTACCTCTCCTCATCACCTTCAATCCACACTCGTTCCCCTTACACCACTCGCGTCGATAGCAGTTTCGGTCGAGTCCCATACTTCAAGCGATATCAATGTCCTCTGAATTTCACAAAAAAAAATCACGGGAGATGCTAATCGATTCCTCGAGCACAAATCCCATACCCATATTACGAACTAATCACCACAAACCTCAGATTCCTCAACCCTAGCCTACGCTTGAGAAAACCCGATGCCCAAAACTGGCGTCGAACTCAGAAACAACCCCATAAGATTGAAGAGGAAGCCGATGTGAACTCATAAACGTTGGTAAGGATTTTTGGATTTTATTCAGAATTGTTTTGAATATTTTGAAGATCATTTTCTCTTTTGGAAAACCAAAACTAACAGCAGAACTTTGTGGGGAATGAAGAATTAGGTTTGGGAAGATAAGGATGTTATATAGGATATTTTAATTAATTTTTTATTCGATTTGTTTATTAATTTATAATCAACCGTTGTTTGTATTTGTTCTATAAAATTCCTGTGACCACATATGATATCCAAAAATCACGAAAATGGACATGCAGCTGCAGTTCGACATTGCAGACCCAACGAAACTGGTTTCGTCGAATTCTGACTCCGTTTGCTCACACAGCGTATTTTAAAATCAGAAAATTGAATGTTTTTCATATTAAAATCCCGTACGGTCACATACTGACTTCAAAAATCACGGAAATTGAAATCTAACAATAATTTGGCATTACGAATCCAACAAAATTGGTTTCGTCGAATTTGGAGGTTGTTTGAAAAACTGGCTATTTTTTTAAAGCTCTAAATAACCCATTTAAATATATAAATATATTTAAAAACAATTAAATTTAATATTCAAAAATAAATATTATCGCATATATTCACAATAGAATATCATACATCTCCACTGGGATTTACAACTCGGTACTCAAATCCCGGTTGAATCGATATTCAATTTATATTAAAAATCCTTTTATAATGTAAATATATATTTATAAATTTCAAAGGAATTCCATAGCGACTTTTCTAAAATTTGATTTGGACATAAATCAAAATGTACACAATGAAATCCCGATTTTTCTCTTCCATTAGAAAGATATACTTCACCAGCTCCTAACGTTTCTTGTTTCATAGAAATCCAATTTAAAACGGACCCTGTATATTCAGTTGAAGTTCAAATCACCAAACAACGAACTACCGCGCCATTTCGAGCTCGATTTTAATTATAATATAATTATACGTTCAAATTGTCGTTCAACTAATATATTCGTTATTCTAATTCAATTCTAAACTGAATTAAACATCACGGATAATCCAATTCACACCATTTTGTGAATTCCACTATTTCAGAAATTAAATATATTATTATATTATTTATTTTAATTAAATATTCAATATTATTTAATTCTGGTCATTTTAAATAACCAAACCATTATTTAAATAATTAAATAAATTATTTATATACCGTAAAAATGCGGGTTGTTACAACTGGGTTCAGAGCATTCTTCTTACCTTGTAATTTCACGGAGGAAATTCTTTTGAGGGGGAAGAATGTAACGTCCCATATTTTCGGACATTTATTTGGAATATTTAAATCGTTTTAAATATTGATTTGGTGAATATAATGGATTTTATATTGAATTCTATTTATTAAAATCGAGTTCAAATATATATAATTTAAAATATACTTCAAATTACCATCGTTTCCAACGTAACAAGTTTTATTGGAATGCGTACAGCTAATTATTGTAGCATTTCCGATTTGGAGCCTAACGGAGTTGTTTTATCGATAGACAAAATTTCAGGGAGAACCGATGATTATAATTTAAACTAAAACACGCCATTTGTGCAAACGGAGTCTGTTTTCAACGAAACTAGTTTCATTAGGACCCTAACTCAAATTATACCATGGCGTCCATTTTCGTTATTTTTGAAGTTCGCGTATACCGGTGCGAATTTAACCGTCGGCATTAAATATCGATAACCTTACAAAATAAACCTAACAAATTTGTGCCTACCCCAAATATCACCACTGTCATGTTTTCACTTCACCTCACTTACATATGAACATGACCCTTCTTTTCTACTTTTTTCTTGCATCTGGAAACTTGTACCGTCCATTTCATTTCAGCCATCCTACTTGCCTACCACGTTTTATTGTCAAAAGCCTATCCTAGCTACTTACATTTCTTCTCATCTAAGCTTATGTGCTGGAAACCTAATACCTTATAACAGTGTACCTACTTGTACCATTAGTGACATTTATCCCATTTGGTTGCTTCACATATGTATGTTCCACATGCTTATGTTACTGCATATTTTCCCAAGTGAACCAATCAATGAACATGCAAACGAGCAGCATTTCGGCCAAAGACATTTTATTTATATAAAGAAAATGGCATCGGGAAGGGAAAAAACTACTGTCATTTTTTTTATATAAAGAGAAGGACATGAGCGGTTGCTTTATTGGGATGGGGTACATTTCATCCAGGAGGCGGTTATGGTATTCAAGAAGACTTGGTAATCAAGAACAAGTAATAAGGAATTTCAAATATGAACGAACGGTTTAGATTTGAAAATCGTGGCATTGGAATTTACCGAGTCCTTTGGGGAGAACGAAGCTTTTGGAAAATGGAGTGATTCTTTGGAAGATTTAACGTGGTTTCGGAACGGAGCAAAGAAATGGCAGCTTCATTTGTTTAAACGTTGGAGCAAGTCAAATTCATTTAACTGAGGAAATGTAAAGAATAATATATATACGTAATATAATATAAAATAAAATATAAAACATGGTTTTGCAGAAATATGCCTGACGCTTTGAAAACAGAATGCATGGAAACTTGGCTTTGGAAAAAAAAATAAAGTGGCGTTGGTGCACGGGAACAAAAGAATGCTATTGAAATACATATATGTGTTACGTTAGTTTAATGCATGGAATGGGTAAAAGTAGTTTGGAAATCCAAGGACAATGGAAACGTGTTGCATGTTTTATACACATATGTGCCTTAACCAAGCCTTAAAAAAACAGATGGTTTAGAAAAATAAAATGATGAGTTTTGTAGACCAAAAATGAATAGAAAAACATGCAGGATTGGAATAGGGACAAGTCGAACTCAAATGGCTTCGTTTCAAAAATGAACTGTGCAAGCCTTTTCGCAATTTCAACGCGAACCGAGCACCGAAACTGAAAAATAAATATATTTTGGTAATCATCTCATCGAGATGGACACAACGGTATATAATTTGCAGTGCCAACATGCTCCGTTCAAAAATGTGTTACGGACCCCTTTTAACATAAAATGCGGATGGAAGACGGAGGTCAAAACGTCCGATTTTTGCGAAACGAATTTCACTGTTGGATTACTGACAACGAATAGAATATTTTTCATCTTTGTCCGAACTGGATTCAGAGATATTTTAAAATCGTTAAAATTTGAACTGATATGCGCAGCTTTGAACTGATATGCGCAGCTTTGAACTGAAAATTGCATAATCGAAAAACAATCAAATTTTACAATGAAATTTTCATAGTTGGAACATCTCACTGTACGCATTTCAAATCTTAAATCCCCGTTACAAGAAATTGCAGAATGTTTTCAAAATAAAATTTCGATTTAAATCGGATTTAAATCGTTAAAAATAGCGGGTTGTTACATTAATTTAACTAAATAACTAAACCACTAATTTATTAATAAATAAGTAAATCTTGATTAAAAACGGAAAGTAAATATGACTTTCCCGAATTCGATATAATCGAATTCAACGTATAATTCTCTTTGGAAAAATCTCTATACGATAACTCCTTTTCGAATAAACTATACTCGATAACTCTTTCTTCGAATAACTATATTCGATAATCTATCTTCGAATGATTTACATTCAATTACCTCTCTTCGAATGATTAAAATTTGGTTAATCTCCTTCGAATAAACTATATTCGAATAACTCCCTTAATTTTATTCGAATAAAGTATTTCGAATAACTCCTTTGGATTAACTCGTTTTGACTAACTCAACTCGATTAACTCAACTTGATTAACTCACTTGATTAATTCAACTTATTTAACACCTATCGAATAACTAATATTCGAATAACTATGTCTGTTTTAACTTTATTTCGAATGGCTAATATTCGATTTAACTCCATTCGCTTGACTCTAGATCGCAACGATCACAATGGTTACGCCTGATTCCTTCAGGAAACATCCGACCGCCGTAGGCTATCTGCAGCCCTACGAATTACGCTAGCAGTCGTACGAAATGGAAACTCTTCCTGAATAATTATGTTTGACTAACTCTGTCTCAAATAACTATATTCAATCAACTCTAATTGAATAACTAATATTCAATTAATCCTAATTCGATTAACTATGTTCAATTAACTCTATCTGGTTAACTCTAACTGGTTAACTCTATCTAATTAACTCTAACTGGTTAACTCTAACTGATTAACTCTAATCAATTACTCTAATTCGATTAACTCTAACCGATTAACTCTCAATCGACTAACTCTTCGTACATATTCAGTTTCAAATATCGATGTTGAAATTGATTCTTACTTCTCTATATAAGTCCTGACTTATATATTATATTTGTCCAATGATAAAACATTTTATTTAATTTATAAAACCTTATTTATAAATTTATCTTCTCAATCTATGGGTTATAATAGATTCTATTTAAAAATTTTGCTTTAAATCCATAACATGTTATACCCGTGTGCGAAGCACGGGTCTAAACCTTTCAAATATAAAATTCTCTTTTATACTATTCTATTCACTTTTCAAGTATTTCCTTTTTATGGTATCTTATTTATTTTCTAAATAAATATTCCTTTTTATCTTTCTATTTATTTAACAAATAAACATCCCTTTTTAAATCCATTTGTAAATGTCTTACAAATATTTCCCTTTTCAACTCTATTTGTAAATGTTTTACAAATATTTCCTTCCCCAAGTGTTAACCATTGCATCATTTCATTTCGGCCAATAAATTTGAAGCGACAAAGTAGCACAACTTCTCCCTTGCTAATACGCAAACCTCGTTTTTGCACAGCTACGCCACCCTACGTTGTCTCCTTTCCACATGATTGACGCTATGCTTATTCTCATTTTTTGCTGCTATAAATAACAGCTGCAAAACAGGGACTGTAGCTTCCTGTAGCAAAACAAAACCAAACAAAGAACCACATACCCCATTTATCAAAAATAAAGGACTATTACTTTCCTCACACAGCATGCCTGGACGGTGGTCTGTTCAAATGCGAAGAAGCTGTTACACGTGTGGGTTGATTCGGTGAGGAGTGTGTGCTAGTCTGGAGATGGAGAAGGCGTGTGCAGTTGTAACGACCCGCATTCTACGCATCGGAGGATCGTAGAACATTTATTTCATTCACATGCGAAGCCATATGGTCGTGTAACTTTGGGAAACGGCTATTGGGTCATTTCCACATATTCATGATTTTTGCCGAATTTTAAATGACCATTTTGCCCGTGACGAATCTTGTTTCGCCTATAACTTTTGATTGATAAGGAGTTTTGACCTAAAACCACTTCCATTGGATTCAGATGATGGTTTACCTTTCCTAGAGTGGTCACATTAATCAAACAGACTTCCCGTTTGGGAGATATGGTTGAAACAAGGTTTAGAAGGTGAAAAACAACATAACTAGCCTAATTAGGGTGATTAGCAGCTAGGCCCATTTCGGGGTTAGGGTTACATAAAGGTTGAAAAGGACTAGAGAAACCTTTCTTTGTCATTTTACAGCCGCCACTTACCTCTCTTCAACCCTAGCAATGGCCTCCACCTTCTAAATATCTTCTAAACAACTCCTAATTACTTTCTAATCAAGGATTAAGCTAAGCGATATCAAATCAAGGCAAATCAACACCAAATCAGAGTTGGAGCTCCTATGTTGCATAGTAATTCTACCCAAAACAGCAGTAAACTTCAGATCTTCAATTCGTTTGTGGCTAAGGTGAGGGATTTGCATTGTTTTTCACTAATTACGGCTAATTACGGTAATTACGGTGATTATTGATAATTAGCGAAATTATGCATGATAAAATTCTGGAAAAATATGTAAAAATTCTTAAATATTATTTTAGGGTTCTGATAGAAATTTGGATTAATTTGGATATGTTTTTCTAATCTTGTTGTTAGTTATGGTTAAAAATGATTAAGGGGAAAATCATGCTTTTGGGGTATGTTTGATCTAAAATAACCTATATGCTTGATGTTTTGACCTTGTTGATTGATCCTATATGATATTACCAATGTTTAGAATGTTTTATGATTGATTAGTAAAGTTAGAATGGTTGAAAACGCCGCCATATGGCAAAAATGAACAATATATGCTCGTTGGAAAATGTGTCGGGTTTCGGATCGGATTGGATTATAGGGCCCGGATCGGATCGGAGGACTGAGTAAGGAAATTCAAACCGGACCGGAACTTGGCATAAGAGGAGGCTAGCAAGAAGGAAAGCCATTTTCATAGAGTTGGAGTTGGGTTCGGATCGGAAGCGAGGGCGTGGGGATCGGATCGGAAATGGTGAGCACGAACCGAACCGAGGCTGGAGCAATCGAATCGAAATGAGTTGCAGAAGGACCCGAACCGAACTAAATGAGAGACCCGAACTGAACCGATGATGATTGGAGCACTATGCATATTCGAACCAAACCCAGGCGTGGGCTATGAGCACCGAACCAAACCGTGTATGGAGTACCGAACCGAACCGGATGTATACTTTTACTTTTGCACAACAACTCTTTGGAAGACCAACTCCAATTCGACCAAAATCCGAGATGCAAAGGAAGTCCAAGTGAGAAGTTAGAACTCAGGATCCAGATGGGAACCAACGAGTTAACTTCATGGGTTGGACTTTGCTACGGGACGTGTGCAAAGGGGCCATCGATGTCTATAGCTTTGACTCACCACTGAGAGACGGATATTGACTATTGATCAGTGCAGTGGAGTTGTCATAACTCCATGGGGCAAAGCGATCGTAGCAGGGCTATGAGCTAGTGCAGTGCGGTTGTCACGACTTCATGGGGTAGAATGGACATAGCAAAGTATTAGTGGTTACGGATCAGTGCAGCGGATCCGACATGGCTCCATGGGGAAGAGTGATCGTAACAAAGAATTGGGTGATCAAGGTGGTGGACATCGTATACTTTACACACTGAGTGAGAGATGTGAGGATGATTGCTATGCTTGATGTTTGATATTACCATGACATGCACATCCCTCACCATTATTTTCACGCCATGTGTTATTGTCACCTTAGAGAATTGTACATCCTGTTATGCTAACTCTTTGGTTGTAGGTCCAGGTTCAGGTATGGTTATGTATACATGTTATTGTTCTGTTTTGCTGCTTATCGCTCATACCAGTCTTTTGTCTGACCTAGAGTTTTATGTCTCTTCTTATTACTTTGGGTGCTCCTAAATGAGCAGACTAGAGAAGGTTAGCTGGTTATGCACGAGTAGTTGTCTGGAGACGAGCAGGAGGCTTACACGTATTGTTCGCATATATACTCCCTGTATTGTTGCTGGTCACTACTTTGGGCATTAGCAGTGTACCTTCCTATTTTTCTTTGGAGACAGTTTTAAAAGTTGTAATGATGATGGTTTAGATCATAAGCTGTATTTTGAATCTTTCCGCTGCTATGATGGTTTAATTTTCAGCTTATGCACTGTCTCGCCTGTTTTATATCAAGTTATGTTATTATTATATTTTGTTCAATGCGCTGTGAGATGTACTACAGGTTCCTCGATGATTCATAGTTTCAAATTCCTTTTCCTTTGACGACCGTCCCATGCTGGTTGGACATCGGCACAACGCATTTCATTGGAAAGATCGGCTGGTGTGGGGCGGGTCATCACTTTTGGTATTAGAGCACTAGGTTGCATAGTTAACCTAGGGAAAGACACCAGGGAGAGATAGTACGTATATGAGAGTGCGTATTTGTGATATTTTAGTTTTAAAAAGCTATATATACTATTAGTATATCTAAGGATGGAGTCGCACTGCACTGGCACCGCTGAAGAGATGGTTAATAATTTTCTCTTTACAGATATACGAGGAATACTGGTTCAGGAGCCAATAATAAGAATACTTCTGATACGAGGACGATGTTCACTGACTTCATGAGAGAGATGCTTAGAGATGTTCAGGGAGAAGCTCCTAATGCTGCAAACGGTGGTGGTGCAGCGATGCAGGCGCCTAGGGCTGATTTCACCAAGCTATGTAAGGACTACACTAGTCTTGGTGGGAAGCTGTTCCATGGAACGAAATCAGCTATAGGAGTTCTAGATTGGCTTGATAGTTGTGAGCGTATCTTTAAGGATCCGGGAATCGAAGACGCAATGAAGAGAAAGCTAGCATCCCTCCAGCTGCAAGGACAGGCTATGAATTGGTGGAATTCTATTAAGGCAGCTACTCCTGAGGATCAAGTTACATGGGATCAGTTTAAGATTCGCTTCAGTGACAAGTTTATCCCCGCTGCTCAAAAATCAGAATTATTTAGGAAATTCTTGGAGCTTAAGTAGAACGGTAGGGCAGTCTCGGAGTATATTGCTGAGTTCAATACCTTATCGAAGTATGATTATCTCTTATATTTACTCCCGAGAAGAAGAATGCGAAGTTCATAACAAGCTTAGATCAGTACTTAGGGGAAAGGCTTATAAACCATATTGATGAGACTTTTGAATCGATTGTTGGGAAAACATTGAGATCAGAGAGCCTTTATCCTAAGCCCAAGACTGAGGTTGCTATTACATCTGCAGGGGAGCCAAAGCCGCAAGCAAGCGGTGGAGGCAAGAATAATTCCCAGAATAAGAGGAAGCAGAACCAAGCTAAGGGTGGTCAGAAAAAAAATAAGAAAGATGTTGAGTGCTTTAGCTGTGGCAAGAAGGGCCACTATGCCAAAGAATGTCGAGCAAAACCAGCGGATAGGAAGTGCTTTAACTACGGCCAAGTGGGACATCATAAGGATAAATTTCCATAACCTCCTAAAGAGAAGCAGTTTGTGAAAGCATATGCTATTAATGTTGTTCCTTCTTCGTCGAATGCCCCATCTGCGGCGGAGAAAGGAAAGAATGTCGTTATTCAAGGTATGTTTTCCATTTACGATGTTCCTGTTCGAGTATTGTTTGATACTGGGGCTTCCCATTCCTTTATATCTAGTGACATGTTAGATAGGTTGGGATTGGAACCCGAAATTGTCGGTAGACCTTTAGCGGTGACGAACTCGATTGGTGGTTCGACTAGCCTTAGTATGATTTGTAAAAATTTGGTCTTATCGAGTCATGGATGTACATTTGCTTGTGATTGCTTTGTTTTGGCCTTTACTGGGTTTGACATTATTTTGGGAGTCGACTGGCTCCAAAGATATACGGTGGTGGTAGACTGTGAGGGATTTCCGGTGACTATTAGGGCGGATGATGGGTGGAGGGTACTGCTTGGTAGCCTACCGTGATGAGGTGATGGCTAGTTTTCTAAATTCCCTCGACATTCCGCACGAAGAGTTATCAGGGGTTCCCATTGCTGGCCAGTATCCGGTTATCTTCGAGGAAGTGACCGGACTCCTACTACACCGAGAGATTGAGTTCTGTATTGATTTAGAGAAAGATGCCAGACCTATAGTGATGCCACTTCATCATATGGCACCAAGGGAGCAGCGAGAGCTTGGGGTGCAAGTAAGCGATCTTTTGAAGAAGGGACTAATCTGAAGAAGTGTCTCCGAGTAGGGAGCACTAGTTGTATTTTCCTCTAAGGCAGATGGTTCCCTTCGTTTATGTGTGGACTATCGCTAGTTGAATAAAGTGACTAGGAGGAATAAGTATCCTCTTCCACGGACAGATGATTTGTTTGATCAACTGGAAGGACCAAAAGTGTTCTCCCAGTTAGACCTCGCGACAGGGTTTCATCTGCTCCGAGTGGCAGCCGAGAGTATTCCCAAAACGGCATTTCGGACGCCGTCTGGATTCTATGAGTGGTTGGTCATGCCACTCGGGTTGACCAATGCACCAACATATTTTGTGGATCTTATGAATAGGGTATTCAGGGATCAATTGAATAAGTTTGTTCTTGTGTTCGTAGACGATATCTTGGTTTACTCGAGGACAGAGGAAGAACACAAGGAACATTGGAGGATAGTAATGGAGGTGTTGAGGAAACACCAATTGAAAGCAAAGTTTTCTAAGTGTCACTTCTGGAGGAGGGAAGTGAGGTTCTTGGGCCATGTTGTTTCAGTGAATGGTATTGTCGTGGACCCTGCGAAGGTGACTACGGTACAGGATTGGTCTACGTCCAAGAATGCAATAGACGTAAGAAGTTTCTTGGGATTAGTTGGATATTATCGTAAGTTTATTCAAGACTTCTCCAAGATAGCAGCACCGTTAACTCAGTTGACTAAGAAGAATCAAGCTTTCGTCTAGGACGAAAGGTGTGAGAATGCATTCAGGAGTCTAAAGGAAAAGTTGACATGTGCACCAGTGTTAGTCATTCCTAATGGGAATGAAGAGATGACAGTATACACGGTTGCATGTGGTATGGGACTAGGTGCTGTATTGATGCAAGGAGGTAGGGTTATAGCTTATGCTAGTCGGCAACTGAAACCGCATGAGAAAAGATATCCTACCCATGATTTGGAAATCGCAGCGACCATGTTCGCGTTGAAGATATGGAGACACTATCTCTTGGGAGAAAGATTCGAGTTGTTTACCGATCATAAGTCATTAAAGTATCTCTTCTCTCAGAAGGATCTAAATCTCCGACAGCAAAGACGGTTAAAATTTTTGGCTTCCTATGATTTCGACATCGCATATACACCAGAAAAGGGAAATGCAGTAGTTGATGCATTGAGTAGGAGACATCGGTTTGGGGGCTATGCTTCTGGAATGGAAGCAACTAGAGTATATCGTGAGGTACGATTTCAGACCCAAGTGCGAATTGGATCCGGATATGTTAGAAAGTTTGACGATCAGACCGACTTTGCTTGAGCGGATTGGTTCTAGTCCAAGGGATGATCCTAATTCACTGGAAATCATCTCCAAGTTAGAGATGGGTATCGATGAGGAGATGAACAAGTATGGGTTTGACCGAGAAGGGCGGCTTAGAAAGAATGGGAGGCTAGTTGTGCTCAATGTCAATGGATTGAGAGATGAAGTGCTTAGAGAATGTCATCACTCAAAATTAACTATACATCCCGGTGGTAACAAAATGTATCGAGACATGAAGCAGACCTAATACTGGGAAGGGATGAAAAGAGACATTGGGAAGTTTATATCCAAATGCATGAATTGCCAGCTAGTTAATGCCGAGCAAAAGAAGCCTAGCGGTTTGCAACAACCATTGGAAATTCCAGAATGGAAATGTGAACAAGTCTCAATGGATTTCATTGATGGGTTACCAAGGACTAGATCGGGCCATGATAGCATTTGGGTGATTGTGGACCAATTGACCAAGAGTGCAAGGTTTATACCCGTCAAGTTGAATAGAATAATAACTAAGTTAGTGGAACTGTATATGAAGTGGGTAGTGAGATTTCATGGAGTACCCAAAAGAATTGTGAGTGACCAAGATCCGTTGTTTACTAGTGGGTTTTGGAAGAGCTTACAAGAGGCGTTAGGGTCAGAATTACATCTCAGTACCACATACCATCCTCAAACCCACGGTTAGACAGAGAGGGTGAATCGTATATTAGAGGATTTCTTGAGAGCTTGTATATTGGATTTTGGAGGGTCATAGGATGACCATTTACATTTGGTGGAGTTCGCATATAATAATAGTTATTAGTCGAGTATTGGTATGGCTCCATTTGAAGCTTTGTACGGAAGACCGTGCAACTCACCGTCATGTTGGTTAGAAACTGGTGATAAATTTGTGCTTGGGCTAGATGTAATAAGAGAAAATTCAGGCAAGATCAAGGTTATCCAACAATGAATGTAGGCCGCCCAAGATAGGAAGAAGAGTTATGCTAATAAGAGACAAAGAGAATTGAAATTCTCCGTTGACGACTTGGTGTTTGTCAATATTTCTCCATTAAAGAGCGTGATTTGAACCAAGGTTTGTTGGTCCATTCCCAGTTCTTGAACAAGTTGGGAATTTAGCGTATAAAGTTGGATTACCTGACAAGATGGCCGGAGTTCACAATGTATTTCATGTTTCCCAGTTAAGGAAGTTCGTGCACGACCCCGATGTGACTGTTTCACCGAATCAGTTGGATGACATCGAAGCAGAACCCGAGGCAGTTGGGAACCGCATGCCGATCAGTATTGTCGAGTACGATACGAAGCAACTTCGAAGGAATACGGTGAAATTGTTCAAGGTTCAGTGGGGCGAGAATGAAAGTGACTGTACTTGGGAAACATAGGAGAGCATAAGGAAGTCGTATCTAGGACTCTTTGCCTGGTAAGATTTTAATAGCGATGGTTATTTCCTTGTTAGTAAACCGCATGCTAGGATAGACTTGTTGTGTTATGATGTGTGTTTGGTTGCTTATGTATGGCTGATAGGCATGCGGGATACCATTATATGTTTGATTAAGGAATTTTGGGGGCGAAATTTCTTTAAGGGGGGAGAGTGTAACGACCCGCATTCTATGCATCGAGGATCGTAGGTCATTTATTTCATTCACATGCGAAGCCGTATGGTCATGTAACTTTGGGAAACAACTACTGGGGTCATTTCCCCATGTTCACGATTTTTGCCCATTTTTAAATGACCATTTTGCCCCTGGTGAATCTTGTTTTGCCTATAATTTTTGATTGGCAAGGAGTTTTGACCTAAAACCACTTCCATTGGATTCGGATGATGATTTACCTTTGCATAGAGTGGTCACACTGATCAAACGGACTTATTGTTCGGGAGATATGGCTGAAACAAGGTTTAGAAGGTGAGAAACAGCTTAACTGGGCCTAATTAGGGTGATTAGCAGCTAGGCCCATTAGGAATTTCGGGATTAGGGTTACATAAAGGCTGAAAAGGGTTAGAAAAACCTTTTTTGTCATTTTTACAGCCGCCACTTACCTCTTTTCAACCCTAGCAATGGCCTCCACCTTCTAAATCTCTTCTAAACAACTCTTAATCGCTTTCTACTCAAGGATTAAGTTAAGCTACATCAAATCAAGGCAAATCAACACCAAATCAGAGTTGGAGCTACTATATTGCATAGGAATTCGACCCAAAACAGTAATAAAGTTCAGATCTATAATTCATTTGTGGCTAAGGTGAGTGATTTGCATTGTTTTTCACTAATTATGGCTAATTAGGGTGATTAGTGATAATTAGCGAAATTATGCATGATAAAATTCTGGAAAAATAAGTAAAAATTCTTAAATATTATTTTAGGGCTCTGATAGAAATTTGGATTAATTTTGATATGTTTTGCTAATCCTATCATTAGTTATGGTTAAACATGATTAAGGGGAAAATTATGCTTTTGTGGTATGTTTGATCTAAAATAACCTATATGCTTGATGCTTTGACCTTGTTGATTGATCCTATATGATATTACCACTGTTTGGAATGTTTTATGATTGGTTAGTAAACTTAGAATGGTTGAAAACGTCGTCGTATGGCGAAAATGGACGATATATGTTCATTGGAAAATGTGCAGGGTTTCGGATCGGATTATGGGGCCCGGATCGGATCGGAGGGCTGAGTAAGGAAATTCGAATCGGACCGGAACTTGGCATAAGAGTAGGCTTGGCAGGAAGGAAGGCCATTTTCATCGAGCTGGAGTTGGGTTCGAATCATAAGTGAGGGCATGGGGATCGGATCGGAAATGGTGAGTACGAACTGAATCGAAGCTAAAGCAATCGAATCGAAACGAGTTGGACTGGTGGCAGAAGGACCCAAACCAAACCAAATGAGAGACCCGAACCGAACCGATGATGACTGGAGCACTATGCATATTCGAACCAAACCAAGGTGTGGCCTATGAGCACCGAACCGAACCGGGTATGGAGTACCGAACCGAACCGGATGTATACTTTTACTTCTACGCGATGACTCTTCGGAAGACCAACTCTAATTCGACCAAAACCCGAGATGCAAAGGAAGTCCAAGTGAGAAGTTAGAACTCAGGATCCAGATGGGAACCAACAAGTTAACTTCATGAGTTGGACTTTGCCGTGGGACGTGTGCAAAGGGTTCATCGATGTCTATAGCTTTGACTCACCACTAAGCGACGGATATTGGCTATGGAGCAGTGTAGTGGAGTTGTCATAACTCCATGGAGGCAAAGTGATCGTAGCAGGGCTATGAGCCAGTGTAGTGGGGTTGCCATGACTCCATGGGGCAGAGTGAACATAGCAAAGTATTAGTGGTTACGGATCAGTGCAGTGGAGTCATTATGGCTCTATAGGCAGAGTGATCATAACAAAGAATTGGGTGATCAAAGTGGTGGATATCGTATACTTTACGCACTGAGTGAGAGATGTGAGGATGATTGCTATGTTTGATGTTTGCTATCACCATGACATGCACACCCCCTCCCTATTATTTTCACATCATGTGTTAGTGTCACCTTAGAGTATTGTACATCCTGTTATGCTAACTCTTTCGTTGCAGGTCCACGTTCAGGTATAGTTATGTATACCTGTTATTGTTCTGTTTAGCTGCTTATCGGTCATACCAGACTTTTGTCTGACCCAGAGTTTTATGTATCTTCTTATTACTCTGGGTGCTCCTAAACGAGCAGACTAGAGACAAGTTAGCTGATTATGCATGAGTAGCTGTCCGGAGACGAGCAGGAGGCTTACACGTATTGTTCCCATATATTCTCCATGTGTTATTGCTGGTCACTACTTTGGGCATTAGTAGTGTACCTTCCTATTTTTCTTTAGAGACAATTTTAAAAGTTGTAATAATGATGGTTTAGATCATAAGCTGTATTTTGAATCTTTCCGCTGCTGTGATGGTTTAGTTTTCAGCTTATGCACTGTCTCGCCTGTTTTATATCAAGTTATGTTATTATTATATTTTGTTTCATGCTATACGAGATATACTACAGGTTCCTCGATGTTTCATAGTTTCAAACTCCTTTTCCTTTGACGACCATCTCGTGCTGGTTGGACATCGGCACAGTGCATTTCATTGGAAATGTCGGCTAGTGCGAGGCGGGCCGTCACTGCAGTGTTGACGTGGACCTCGGCTAGTTTGAACGTGCAAGATAGTGAGGAAGGAGGGAGTGAGTTTTGTCGGTGTGGGTGGTTACCGACGTGCTGAATAGGTTTTATGTTGCTAAATTAAATGATAGTTGTCTACTAAATCTATATTTACATGTGTGTATATAACATGCCCATTCAATGACTAGCGTGCCTTATTAGGAACAAATATATTAAGTTAACATAGCCTATTTCTAAAGTAAATTAAGGTTTAGAGTTTGCCAGAAACCTATTAACATGCCAAATCATTTAGGTAGCATGACCCGATTTTCATATAACGTAATTAATGTCTAATGTGAGATTTGATTAGTTGTTAATTAAATAAATTTAAACTGTATAATTAGTTGATTAATTTAAATACATTTAGTTAAGCTCTATTAGTTTAAATTTAAACCGATACGTATAATTCGTATAACGTTCTCGTGTTAACAGAATGGAGCAAACCGAATGACATTGGAAACATATCGACGAACATACTATTATGGAACTAGATTGGATGGAGTTGAGAGCAACCGAGATTTTCGGTTAAATTAAACACTGGTTTAATTTAACTGAAACGAACAATTCTGACGAAGAATGAAATCAAGGTGAGTTCAACTCACTCAGTTTATCCCGTTTATATTTTATATAAACCGGGTTTTTATTTTGTATACAATTTCTGCGAATGGTTGATGAATGAATAATTGTTTGCATATATAATGAATATTTTTAATATTCATTGATAAAATTAATTATTTTTTTAATTTAATTGGATCAACTTGTTATTTTAACGATTAGATTCCAAACAAGGTAACTTACCTTGTTGGTTACATTTATAATTATACAAACGTATTAAATAAACAATTGAGTGTTTGAATGGATGTTATAAATTGATTGTTGACTGTTATTATTTAAAACTAATTATTTTTACCATGATAAATATATTGTCATATTGAATTTTTGGTAACCCATTTTGATGTAGGGAAGGACAGGTTGGAGGGATCCAACCAGATTCCTCAAATATGTTGTTTATATTCATATTCTATTATATGAGTTGTTTACCCAATATGATTGAATGATTGATGTACCGTTGATCGTTGAATTAAACATTTGTTTCTTTTTAACTAATGAATGATATTGGTTGAGTATTTGGCAATGGTTGGCCTCAAATTGAATCATTTTATGAACGTTGATTTACAGTCACGTAAATATGTAGAAGTAAGGTTATAAATGTTTATTTTATAAGCAAAACGGATTTTGAAATCTAATTTATATAGATTATTTAAATAAAGGTTTATTAAAAGAATTGGATAATTATTTTTATATAGTAACTATTAACAGAGTTTAAAAAGTGAATTTTCATGTTAATGAGTTTTTATAACCGAATAAGCAGAAATTAACCGAATGGTTAATGATTTTATTAATTATTTCAAACAATAATTAATTGCAATTATTTAATTTAAATAGATCGTTAATTAAATTAAAAGAATTTATTTAAAGTGATTAAAGAAAAGACTAACGAGTTGGCTAATGGATTGACCTTGTTTTAAGTTGACTAAGTCAACTGTCTAAACCAAGATAAGTTATTAAATAAATTATTAAATCATTAATTATTTTTAATCTGTTATCATTTTCTGAAAGGAAGATTAACCATTAATGTTGAAGTAAACAAATTTGATTTCTAAAATGTTGGGATTGATTTTTTTTTCCTTTAATAATAATCCAAGTGATAAATCTTGAAAATAAGTTCCGTAAATGGAAGCTTACAAAGTCGTAAAGCCTTATGTGTAGTTAAATTAAATTGCAAACGAATTTATAAGCTCCTATTAAGGATTTTGTTGGTCAAACTTCTATAAAATCCAAATTGGGTAATTATAAATGCATGTTATAAAGGGATTAATGGTTTTAAGAATCGAAACCAGTTCAAAAAGGGTATTGGAAATCTTAAGGAAGTTAAATGATGTTTAAAAGCCTAAAGACGAGGGAATAGTGATGTTTAAATTTAGAAAGTATGCTTTTAAAATTGGAAAAGAGATTTTCAAAAGAAACCAGATGGGTTATAAACCATGTTAAAAATCATATGGTAAATAGAAGTGCTAGGATATTTATTGGAATGGAATTTTGTTGGTAAAACTCATATCTATCCTGACGATAAGAATGTTTTCTCTCAAGGTCTGAGAGGTAAATAAAATACCCCAATTTGTAACGACTTCATGACTATCCAAGGATGATATTAGTTTAGAAACAAGAGTAGTCAAGGGAGTTAATTTAGTATTTCTGTGGAAGATATTATAAACTATAAATTGAATAAATAAATTGATTTAGAAATAAAAAGTGAAAGGGCGGTATTCCAAATGTTGGAAGATTTAGAAATTTAATTTACAACCGTTTAACTAAAAGAGGCCAAGTGATGTTGTATACTAAACCAATAAATCCACTTTATTTTTCTATGGATGTTTATTTGGGTAGATAAATCACCGATTATCAAAATCTGGCCAAATCGATTATTGGTACGGAAAGTCCGGGATCGAGTTTATCTTCGAAAACCATTACGACCAGCAAATACGTTAATGTTAAAGATGTTCAGAAGCTAATCGAGATGGATCAATTGAAGACCGTGGATCTTCATAAGCGGAAGGATTGTTGTCGAATTTCTCTGACTTGCAACCAGATGTTTTCTGACATGATTCGGTCGTGGTTGAGATTTTATGGAATGCAAGGACTACTCGCTATTGATCCTTTGGATGCAGTAGGAGGGTGCTTTCGGTTCATCCTGTTCCTGGATGACTTGTATGGACGAGTATCTGACAGAGTATTTCCTAAAAACCACATACATTGACTTTTACAAATATACCAAGTTGGTGGCAAAGAAGGGCACTTCTTTTATACCTAGAGTATATTATAGACGTCAATTAGTGATTTGACGGATCTAACGATGTTGTATTCAAAGTGATATGTTGATAAGTAAACGTTGTCTCAAGCCTCATCAACCGGGAAATGACAAAAATCGGGCAGGCAGCATGGCTATGTGGGTCGCTTCCATTAGGGTGTATAATCACCTATCTAGAGAAAATCTATTTCATTCTTTAATCTATTTTCGATGCTGTCCCTTTTCGAGAAACGATGGGTAGCTCACAACCGTTGGTGATATACATTCCATATACTCAAGCGAAATAAGCGGTCGGTCATGTGTGGGCCGGTTGCAAGGTTGCAAGACGTTCTTGTTGAACCCCGTGTATTCCCCTCTGGGGATACACTATCAGAAGGTAGTTCCATACCTTGTCATAGTCGGAACCCAATCTCTAATAAGCGCCCGCTGTTTTAATTGTGTGCTATATACGTGGAGCGTGAGATGCAAGCATTCTGCTATATTGTTATTTATTTGCATTTGGACACTATTATAATATCAGACAAGATATGATTTCAAAAACTGGTTTGGGTTATAGTAAGGTAAAAACCATCCGTGTTTATGTGTGGACTGGTCTTACTATTATCCTTTTCTTTCAAAAAGGATTTTTGAACTTTAAAATCATTATGGATGTTGTATAAACTTCGCGATTTTTTCTCACTCTGGTTCACTAGACTGACCCTTCGTTTGTAATACTCGGGTTAGCCCGGTTTACAGGTTCAGATTATCGAATGCTGTGAAGTCCAAAGACGAGCTGGAGGAGTTCAGACATATAAAATTATCTAGTATTTTCCCGCTGTGTGTTGTATATGAGGACAGGTTATTATAACTATTCAGATTGATTGACTATGATACTCTGATGATTATAAGTATACATTTTTCCAAGTTCAATAAAGGTTTATTTTTACATCATATTTTATTCCACTGCTATGTGAGACTGTAAGGTGTTGGTTCTTCTTCTTCTTATTCTTCTATTCTAATATTTCTTTCTTATCTCATCCTCTAATTTCTTTCTATTAACTTTCTGGATATTCGGTACTCGAGTTTGGACACAGGATGTATTTGTGTCAAAAATTCGAGCATCGAATTTTCCAGTTCGTTACATCCCCTCTTGAATACCTGACTACTAGGTCCTTCTTATCAATGGTAGCGCTATGGATCAAGTAACTCTCTTCCTCAATAAAACGATCTCAAGCATCATCAGGCGCTATCAGATAATCCAAAAACCATGACAAATCCATATGGCGGTGGACCTATGTATTGGATATCAGTTAGAAAAGGTATAAGGTAAGAATTCGTTTTCAGTCTAGACAGCCTACATTTATTACAGTAGTGGATAGGAACCCAAAGCTATGGTGGTAGCAACTTAGTTCATAATATACATGTTGTGCTTAAATAGTATTAAATCTCTATTATGTAGAGTTTTAGTGAATGAACACATGCTGATAAAGGGGATCTATATAAACACAAAAAAATCATGGACTCTTTTTGATCAAAGAGCAATAATTTTGGACATAACTAGCATTTTAAAGTCCAAATTTCTGGCTACACATAATACATATGGACACAATACATATGCAAGTGTAAGAGTAAAATACATATGGACATGATTTTAGCAGGGCATCGTACAAGTGCAAACAACATGTACATTCAATTCTAATATGTAAGATACTATGTAGATTTAAGTGTAAAATTATATATACTTGCTCCAACGTCTAAAGATATCGAATCATCATCTTCAAATGACACACATACTCGACTTTTTGGTTGAGAATTTACTAGGTGATCCACCAGGTGGATGCATTTTTGATCATGTGCAGGGTTAGGTATCCATGCTTATTAGCTTTATTTAAGTGTTGAATGCTGCTTCACTTAACCTTTATAAAAATCTGCTTTCATATGCAATTTTTAATTTCTTTGAAGCATATTATGTAGTGCAACTTACACTAGATAGTCTCTCTTCTACAAAGTAGGTGAAGTTGCTAGTGAAAGGTTAAGTGAAGCAACATTTGACACTTGAATGAAATTAATAAGCATGGATAAGTGACCCTACACGTGAGCTGAAATGCATCCACCTAGTGGATCACCCATTAAATTCTTAACTAGAAAGTTGAGTAATCATTCATTTTCCCAATTTTCAACAAACCTACTAATATATTTGCAGTAAACCTATTATCTCTCAAAACAGAGTAATCATTACCAAGTATGATATAGTATGACAATAATATAACACAAGGTAGTAATCACGTGAAAATCAAACTATAATAACTTTCAGTTTCTTTTCGAAATTTCAAAATCCTTCAGATAATACGTACCAACCGGAAGCAAAATAAAAATACACTAATTTATAGTTGAACATGTGACAGTAAGACTATAACTTGTGATTGAACTAATTCAATATCCTTCTACTAATACACTAATACATACCAATTAAAACCAGTATGATCTGTTACAGTAAGACTTCAACTTGTACCCTGCTATCAGGCATGCACAACACAATTCCAATGAAATAAATACTGACAGACTTCAGTACATGTAAAATTAGAAACACATACCTGTTGTCGAAGGAGGGCCAGGGACCTAGGGTTGATGCGTTTCTGTCGAAGGAGAGGGCGACTCGTCTCTATTGGAGGGGGAGATTTCAGAGAAACGTGGAGGCATGATTTGGTGATCGGAAACGCAGAATTTGGATTTTCGATCGCCATTGAAGTGAAAAAGAGGGAAGGGGGAGTGGTCGAATATTTTGTTCTAAGTATCAAAGGGAATGCATAGTATGATACGCATTTGATTCAGCCCTAATTCATATCAATTAACTGATTTGGAGTTTTGTTTATGGACAGTCAGATTTAAGATGTTTGGGGGTGGTGCAAATTGCAAAATGTGGTTTGATACGGATGTGAGCATTGTCAAATTTGATACAGCTTTAAGCTGTATTGTATCTCTGCACCCTTGTGTGCCAAATTTGCTGTTTTGATGTAGTGTAAGTTATATCATTCTTCTTATATTTTCAATCTTTATTAAATACTCTCTGTTTGGAAGTGCTACTCAAGAGTTCTAGGGCAATTGTAATAAAAAATAGGAAAGGTGTGTTCCTTATAGCCCTGAAATCAAGGAAAAGGATAAGGTGTGTCCCTTGTATCCCATAAATCAAGGAAAAGGAGCGGTATTAACGTTGTAGCCGTGAAATCAAGGGTGTTGTAATTGAATACTGATATTAATAAAACTCTGCACAATCCAACGTTATGCAGGACTGGACGTTGGAGTAATTCGAACTAGTATAAAATACGGTGTGTTGTTCCCTTTTCTGCATTTTATTTTTATTTATATCTGCATTTTTGATTGTTTTTGTTGTGAAATACATTCAGTGATTCATATAGTAGTTTGAGTAATTGTTATTTTGTTAAGACTTCTATAAATTCTTTAAAACACTACTCACTTCCCTTCTAGTGTTAATTTTGCCTTAAGATCCATGATTCTCATCCCTAAGAATTGGCATCAGAGCATAGGTTTTCAAAATTTCGTCATCTAAATTTTGGAAATATTAAATGGTAAATTTTGAAATGATTTATAACACTACTTTAAATTCATGCATTGCATCAGTATTAAATGAGTCTGCATCATATTCTATTGAAAAATCAAGTTATCTACTGAATTGTTGTTCTACCTAGGAAAAGGTGTGACATGGATGTTGAAAATTCAACTTGATGGTTAAATGGTGGAAATCAAAAAGGACAAATTGTTATTGGATAGTGGTTGTTCAAGACATATGATGGGAAATCCGGAATTACTAAACAATCTAGTACATGAAGATGGAGGAATGGTCAATTTCGGTGATAATTCTAAAGGAAATGTGGTTGGCATCGGCAATGTCGATAATTCTGAAACTCCTACAATTTTTGATGTTTTATTAGTTAGGAATTTAAAACATAACTTACTAAGTATAAGTCAACTATGTGATAAAGGCTATAAAATCAATTTTGAAAAAGATAAATGCTTTATAGATGATCAAAATTCAAAAATAATATTCAAAGGAGACAGAAAGAAAAATACTTATATACTAATTATGAAATTTTCTAACAATAATTTATGTCTTATGGCCAATACAAGTGACCCTAGGATTTGGCATAAGAGATCCGGTCATATAAATTTTAAAAATATTTCTAGAATTTCAAAATTAGAATCAATTAGAGGTTTACCTAAAATTAAATTCAAAGTAAATAATTTATGTGACGCTTGTCAATTTGAAAAATTGAAAAGAAGTTCTTTTAAATCAAAAGAAGAAATGACAACCTCAAAACCATTAGAATTAATTCACATGGAACTATTTGGTTCATCCTAAACTCAATCGATAAATCACAATAGATATGTTGATGTAATAATAGACGATTTCTCTAGATTCACTTGAACTCTATTTCTTAAACATAAAAGTGACGCTTTTGATTAATTTGAAACTTTTGCTAAAGGAATTTAAAATTTATTATCTTTAAAAATTAAAATGATACATCGTGACCACAGTGAAGAGTTCGAAATTGAAAATTTTGAAAAATTCTGTAATAAAAAGGGTCATAATTTTTCCTTTCCTAGAACCCCTCAACAAAACGGAGTAGTAGAACGTAAGAATAGATCAATTCAGAAGTGTGCAAGAACTATGTTATCAGATAGCAACTTACCAAGAAATTTTGGGCCAAGGCAGTTGCAACAGCTAGTTATATATTAAATAGAATTTTAATAAGACCTTTGACTCATAAAACACTATATGAACTTTTATATAATAAGAAACCAAAAGTATAATACTTTAAAATATTTGGAAGTAAATGTTTTATTCTTAACACTAAGGAAAATTTAAACGAATTCGATTCTAAATACGATAAAGGAATATTCATTGGATATTCAGAAATAAGTAAGGAATATAGAGTTATTAATTTAAGAACTAATATTATAGAAGAAACTTTAAGTGTATCTTTTGACGAAAATTATATAAATATCGCACAATATAACGAAGATGAATGTGAAAATGAAATCGATGAAATAAATAATAAAATTAATCAACCAAATAAAAGGTTGGACTTCTAAGAGACCGCCATGTATAAAATTTCTTAGGGGATATTGAATTTGTTGTTAGGACTAGAAACCAATTAAATAATATGAGTAATTCAACTTTTATTTCAACTATTGAATTTAAGAATCCAAAAGAAGCATCATCCAATGATTCATCGATCCTTTCTATGCAAGAGGAATTGATTCAATTTACCAGGAATGATGTACGAGAACTTGTTCCTAAACCAGAGGATAAGACTGTAATTGGAACTAAATGAGTTTATAAAAATAAAATGAATGAACTCGATGAGGTCGTAAGAAATAAAGCTCGATTAGTTGCACAAGGATATAGTCAAGAGGAAGGAATAAATTATGATAAATCCTTCGCTCCTATAGCAAGTCTAGAAGCAATTAGGATTTTACCCGCCTTCGCTAGTTATAATAATTTCAAATTATTTTAAATGGATGTTAAAAGTTCTTTTTTAAATGGATATGTTAAAGAAGACGTATACGTAGAGCAACCTCCTCCTTTTGAAGTCGAAAATTTTCCAAACCATGTATATAATTAAAGAAAGCATTATATGGATTAAAACAAGTTCCTAGAGCCTGGTATCATAGATTAAGAATGTATTTATTACAATCTAAATTCATAATTGGTGAAGTGGATAATACACTTTTTGTTAAAAGAAATAAAAACGATATTCAATTAGTACAAATTTTTGTTGACGATATAATCTTTGGATCAACAAATAATCAAATAAATAAAGAATTCTCAAGTATTATGACATTAGAATTTGAGATGAGTCATATGGTTGAACTTACATTATTCTTTCGCTTACAAATAAGACAACTAAAGAATGGAATATTTATTAATCAATAAATGCACTAGAGATTTAATTAATAAATATAATTTAACTACAACTGTAACACCCTTAAGTCCCACATCGTGGAAGGCTGTGTGAAGTGGGTACTTATATAGTAGAGCCCATCTCTTACTAACGCCGAGGCCTTTTGAGGAACAAAACCCCACACCTATATGGTGGCTAAGTTGGGGACAATATCTTGCGTGAACGGAGCTGCGGGCTATTACAGTGGTATCAAAGCCAATACCCAGCCGGAATTGTGGCTCTTGTGTGGACCACAGCGCCTGGGTGAGGTGTTTGTGAGCCAACGACGACGTGGGGCTCTGTAGGAGGGGAGAATGTAACACCCCTAAGTCCCACATCGTGGAAGCCTGTGTGAAGTGGGTACTTATATAGTAGAGCCCATCTCTTACTAACGCCGAGGCCTTTTGAGGAACAAAACCCCACACCTATACGGTGGCTAAGTTGGGGACAATATCTTGCGTGAACGGAGGTGCGGGCTGTTAAAACAACCAATGGAAGAGCTACACCAATGGCAACTAATATAGCCCTAAGTAAAGACGATACGTCAAAAGACATCATTCAAAAAATATGTAGAGGAATGATAGGATCGTTATTGTATATAACTGCTAGTAGACCAGATATAGTGCACAGTGTATGTCTCTATGCAAGATATCAATCACAACCTAAAGAAACTCATTAAAAGCCATAAAAAATATTTTAAGATATGTAAAACATAGATTAGATTTTGGATTATTTTACCGTAAAAATGATTCGTTTGATTTAATATCCTACTGTGACGCTGACTATACGGGATGTAAGTCGGATCGTAAAAGCACTAGTGGAACGTATCACTTCTTAGGTCATTCACTAGTCTCCTGAATTAGTAAAAAGCAAAATACAGTATCCTTGTCAACGGCTGAAGCAGAATATATATCAGCTGCTTTCGCTTGCTCACAAGTAATATATATGCAACAATCTGTAAAAGATTTTGGATTAAATTTAACTAAATCACCTATATACTGCGATTATATAAGCACGATAAATATATCTAAAAATCCAACACATCATTCGAGAACTAAACATATTGATATAAGGCATCATTTCCTAAGAGATAACATAAGTAAAGAGAAAATTTCACCGGAATACATAAAAAAAAATAAACAAATAGAGGGCGTATTAACCAAACCTTTAAACGAAGCAATATTTAATTTAGAAGAGAATTAGGCATTTGCTCTTTAAGTGAATTATAGTAATTAAATATATTAATATATAAATATAGTATAAAATATAATAAAATCAAGAAAAATCGAAAAATAGTGTATGTATGTCGACACACAAGTTTCTACATGTCGACATATAATTGCTATATTTTAAAAATTAATTCCTACCAAAAAGTAGTTACAACCTATATTTAAACTCCTAATTTCAATTTTTTTCTCATCTTCATCTTCTCCATGTCTAAACTCTGAAATAAAATAAACAATGGCCTCCTCTAATAATACAAACCAAAACAATACCATTTCCTTTCTTGGATCCTCCCCTGGGCCATTTCAACGTACTATGCCTGTAAGAGTAATGAAATTAGAATACATTGCAAATGTTAACTGAAATCCAACTTCTTCAAATAAGGATGAATAGAGAACAAGAGAAGCAAGAAGGATTCCAAGGATTCTACAATGGTTTGTGATGGATAATCAAACCAATCCTATTATCATCAAGGATGATAATCACGAAACACATATGGAAGAAGAAGAAGAGGAAGAAGAGATACTAAACGAAGATATGGACGAAGACGAACAAGTTATTTGCATAGGAGAAGTGTGTTTTGACAAAGATAGGAATGTGGTCAAGCAGGGTAGGGTTTCAGCCTTCATTATCCCCATTTACAAATTCACAAATCACCGATTGTTAAGGAACACTACTCGTTTAGGAATTTCATATATTTGTGTGCTCGTGGTGTACGTAAATACGTATTACGAATGTTTGGATTGATTGATTGGATTGCATGTAAATTTGTTTGGATTGCTTGCTTAGTTTATGCAATGTTTGCATTAATTGTATTGATTGTATTCTTGTTTGGATTGTAGTCTTGTTTAGATTATAGTATATCCATAGATTTAGGGAGAGTTTTAAGAAAATTATAGATTCAGGGGAGATATACACAGAATTAGTCACTAGGAAAATTCATTTATGGGGAATATAGATATGTATATTTTTGTTGATGACAAAAGGGGATAAATTATAAAATAAGTACATTTTAGATAAGCACATTTTAAGGGGGAGTTAGAAGGAATTCATGGTTAAAGGGGGAGTAATCATATGAATATTTTATAAACCAAGGTTGTCATCATCAAAAAGGGGGAGATTGTTAGAGAATGGAATGTTGATGATGTTTTGATGACAACAACCTTGTTTCAATCATTATCATTGTTAATTATAAAATATATATTCTAATAGTTTTATCCAGAATATATACATATGTATGTATATATAGGATTTATATGCAAGAAATAGATATTGAAGACAGTACAGTTTAAGAGATTCAAAGATTTCAAAGAAGAATCAAGACTCATGAGTATCAAGAGTTCAAGATTATCAGAGTAAAAGAATCTAGTTAATATGTAAAACACTAAATAGCACTCAAATTCTGTTTTCAAATTATTTCTTTTCAAATTGATTTTAAAACTATTTTCAAAATTGATTTCAAACATGATTTTAAACTTATGATTTCAAATATACTTCCTAAGTTTCTTATGTTTGTACATATTATATAGTTTTATAATTAAATTATAAAGTTTTATATCATAATTTTTGAGTCATATGTTTAAATAATATTTATTATGGTTTTATACTTAAGAAATTATATTTTAAACAACTAGTTTTATTTCAGGAATTTTCAGTATATATATATATATATATATATATATTGGTTTAAATACTTGAAAAATGATTTGAAATTTATGTGTGTATGTCGACATGCATGTTTTGACATGTAAACATATAACCGTCACATTTTATTTGAATTTACAAATTGTGTCTTTTCATTTTGAAATGTTTCAGAAATGGTTATGTCGCTTAAAACACTATATAAAGGCCTCATTTTCGAATTTTTTTTATAACTTGTCATCTCCTTCTTTCCTACTTTACATACAACCGTTATTCTTCTTGATTTTATAAGATTCTATACTTATACTCTATCGATTTCAATACAAATATATCATTCTTCTTCTATTTTCATTTTATATCAAATACTCTATGTTTGGAAGTGCTACTCAAGAGTTCAAAGGCAATTGTAATCAAAAATAGGAAGGGTGTGTTCCTTGTAGCCCAGAAATCAAGGAAAAGGATATGGTGTGTTCCTTGTAGCCTGTAGATCGAATAAAAGGAGCGGTGTTAACCTTTTAGCAGTGAAATCAAGGGTGCTTTAATTGGATACTGATATTAATAAAACTCTGCACAATCCAACGTTATGCGGGACTAGACGTAGGAGTAATCCGAACTAGTATAAAATCCGGTGTGTTCTTTCCTTTTCTGCATTTTTTTATTTATATCTGCATCTGTGATTGTTTCTATTGTGATATACATTTTGTGATTCATACAGTAGTTTGAATAATTGTTAATGGTTAATATTTCTATAAATTTTTTAAAACACTACTCACCCCATCCCTCTAGTGTTAGTTTTGCCTTAAGATCTGTGATTCTCATCCCTAACAGACATTTCAAAAAGATTCAAAAACTTAAATATACATTATTCACCACCCCTTGAGTATTAATATAATCTTAAAATTTGTAGCAACCCAATTTTTTAACGATAAATAATTAATTAACAAATTTATTACTTAAAATATAAGTTAAAAAATATTGAGAATTGAGTAGTAATGTTTGTGTCGTTGGGTCCATTACGATTTTCTGGTTTGGATAGACTTTTGATTTGCGTAAAACAGACTTAAAACGAATAAGTTGTGATTAGTTGAAGTTTGAAATTCAAATTAGGATTTAAATAAAACATAACAAAATAATATAATTAATTACGCAAAATCAGCGCAACTTCTGGGATGACCCAGTCCTAGCTGGGTCGACCCCTGCTAGTATAGCTAGGCACGTTTTTGTGTCTAACACAAAACATTTTTGCTGGAGTGTTCAGGAATGTTCTTTCTAACATAGATTTGAATGCTACAATCAAAAACCTAATTATCCTAAGGCGTAAAACTCCGTACCACATCTATAAATAAACTATACTGCTCCCGCATTTCCCATAATTCTCATACTTCACTTCTTAGCCTCCACTGTACCTTTCTGCTCCAAAATAAATAGATTGTTCGCACAAAAATTGGAGTAGTTTATTCATAGATTTTGGGGATTTTCTACTAGGGCCTTTAGATATGCATTTCTTAAGTGATATTTAAGTGATTTTAAGATTTATTTTAAGCTAAAAGATGAATCTATAAAATAGCATTTGTAGTTTCATCAGATTTGAGTTATTCACAATCTTTAGATTCAAATTCAGTTGCCTCTGTTCTACCTTTTGAATTTCTTCTGTCAATTTCTTTGATTTTATAAAGATTTCTATACACTGTTGTATCAGATCTATTCTTCACTTTTTCTATGTTTCTTAGATTTTGAAGTTGAGTTAAAATATGATAGAAAGGCATGTAAATGCGATTAAAATAGGCTTGAACCTGTATGTTATATTTTTGCATTGGATTATTTCTCTTTTTTGTTAGTTCAGCGTGGGATTGGGGAATTAAAATTAATTGAAAAGAACTAATCATGATTGAGGTTTAATTTGAATATTTTAAAAACTACAAATAAGAAGGGAATAACTTAATTAAGGCAAATCCAACTGTAAATGCTTACTTGATAGATTTGGACAGAAATGAACTATAATCTAATGCATAATTATGATAGTTAGAAATCATAATAAAAACAAAAAGTTTATTTGCAATATGAATTGGAATATTGGAAATGGATAGTTAGGCTTAACATGTGCATATTGATTTACATTGATTACGCGCCCGGTACCCCTTATTGTTAGGCTTTAATATGAACATATTAATTTATAGTGTGTGGGTGAATTATAAGCTTAAATTAGACTGTCAGGGTAGGTCTTATGTATACATATTGATTTACATTTTGTGGGTACATTATGAGCATAGTACTCATCATTGTTAGGCTTTAATATATTAATTTATAGTGTGTGGGTAAATCATGAGCCTAGTACTCCTCGTTGTTGGGAGTTAATATGAAAATATTAATTTGCAGTAAATTAAAACCTAGTACTCCTCATTATCAGGTTTTAATTAGAGGCCTAATAAATTGAAATTTTTTGGGGGGGAAGGGTCTAATCAAGATTTGGGGATTTGAGCCAAGTTATAGTTTGTTGGGATCCATTCCATGTAGCATACCCTTTTACCAATTTTGGTCTCATTAAAGGCAAGGGAACACACCATATTACGTTATGGATTGTGACACCCCACATCCGTTAATGTCACTCTTTATCAGGATGTATTGAGTTCCTTGAAGTGTATAGGTAAACAGAAACAGAATCTCACAAGATAGAAATATAAAATAGCAGTGGAAATTTAAAACTTTATTTTTCAACAAAAAACATCGTAGTCTCAAATCTAGTTACAACAGTAGGCTAAAATACTGAAATAAAATACATTTGTCTTGCGCTAAAAAGTATCAGAGTACAGAAATGAAAAATCATAATCCCCTTAAATAGCCATAACAAAGTAGACAAATAGTCGAAGCGATATCAAAGCAGATCCAGATCCAAGCAGAAACAGAAGAGAGAGAAAGTCATAATCATGCCTAAGCGTTCCCATCTTGAGAACCTGGGGAGGGGGAATGAGAGAAAAGAAAACAAAACGAGTCAGAAATAAAGTCTGGCGAGTTTGGTGACTTTTAGCATATAAAGAAGGAAATGTATCAAGACAAGCATATAAAGCCTACATACTTACATGTTCATACACCCCAAATTTCAGTTATATACCATAGTATAAGACATGCCCCAAGTTTTACTCTTTTATTTTCATTCCCAAACATTCCCTAATTGCCCCAATTTTGTTCATACATATGTCTCTTACGAGATAGGCCTAGGCTCGAAGATAGCCTAGGCTCGAAGGTAGCCTAGGCTTATGATATAAAAAGGGAATAAGAGAGGGAGAAGAACAAAAATAATAGAAATAGGCATATAATAATGACTGAACAACAGAATAGGTGTATGGAAGATTATATGTAATTATAGCAGAATTGTTTAGATATGAATCGGTTTCTTAATAGGCATAGGATCTGATCCAAGTTTATTAACATGTCAGGGTTACTGTTAGATTTTTATATCTAAAAGTAACATAAACTCAAAAAGATTGGATTGGAGTACAAGAAATGTCTCTGATCTATGTATAGGCTGGTGTTGTAGAAGAAAGTTTGATTCAATCCAACTTGAGGCAGCATCTCCTTGTCTCCATTATTTTAGATGTAGGAAAACAATAGAAATGCTGGCCTTTATATAGACTATCTCCAACGAACCCAGCAAACAAACAAGTCCAGGTTCAGAAAATGAATCCACCTAGATCTGGTGTGGGTCGACCCGAGGGTCGACACACCCTTGTATGGGTCGACCCTCAACGGGTCGTTTTCCCACGTTGGTTTGTCACTTCTCTAATTTGATTTATTTTGAATTTCTAGTTTGATTTATTTATATATATCCTCCTTATATGCATACCAACTTCTGACCTTTATATCTTCTTCATATGATGCCCGTTTTATGCAAACTCGGAGTCTATTTGAACTATAATTCCAAGACGAACGCAATGGTACAGTCCGTTTTGGTTAATTCCCAATATTTAATTAAGTATCCTTTTGTTTATTGTCGGTAACGTGCTTCAAAATTACGGGGTGATACATTCTCCCCTACTTAAAGGATTTCGTCCAAGAAATCTCCAAGTTAAGAAGAATGTTACTATCCTAACATCCACAACCATCCACTCATCCATCATCTACAAGCATCCATTGTCCTTAAGATTTTTCTAATGCTTATATGAACATATGCAATGGTATGTGTATATGTCCTTACACTAATACGAAAATCCGGCAATCAACTGATTCAGTTGACCTCCTTAATGCAATTTATGTTCGTGCCATTTAACCAAAATGTATGCAAATAGTCCTAGTATATCATGTTAACCCTATATGTGTGCACAATCATTCATCAAAATGCAACATCCATATGATGATACATCCATTTTCATCGATATAAAATCTCAATGCACACGCATCCGTATGCAGTATGAGTGTGTTTGAGCTGATCTAATGTCGTGTGTGTCTGTATGCATCCACGAGCAACCACTTGCAGCTACTTGCAACCATCAAACATAACATGTCTCAAACATATGTTTCCAACCATCGGATCCTACGTAAGGATCGAAAGGATCGAGCGATAGGATATACTCGAATGATAGAAGCAAGAATAAATAAAAACTTGGAGAAAGAAGTTAAGAATATACTCTCGAAAAGAAAAGGATATGAATCGCAAATCTTGTCTTCAGTCTCCCAAGTTGCATCCTCGCTGTTTTCTCCCCATTGTACTTTTATTAGTTTAACCTCTCTGTTACGCAGTTTCTTAATCTCTGATCCAAGTATTCGGGTAGGAACTCATCTATTTGTTGCCTCCTTTTCAACCTCCACTTCCTTAAGCATGCTCGTCTCAACCACCTCTGTTGGATCGTGAAGACATTTCCGCAAATGGGAAACGTGGAAAACATCATGAACACCCACCAACCTCTCTGGTAATCTCACCCTATAGGCCATCTGACCTATCTTCTCTACTATGGGAAATGGCCCTACAAACATTGGCGCCAATTTCCCTATAGACCCAAAGCGAACCACATTCCTCAGGGGTGATAAATTAATGAAAACCATGTCTCCTACATCGAACTCAATGTCAGTCCTTCTCTTATCGGTGTAGGACTTCTGCCTGTCCTGAGCTATCTTCATACATTTGCGGATAAGGTCAATATTTTTTGAAGTCTCTCTAACCATCTCAGGTCTCTGTATAAGGCTATCTGTAGACTCCCACCAACAAATTGGTGATCCGCAAGGTCGTCCGTATAATGCCTCTAAGGGTGCCATGCTAATACTAGTCTGATAGCTGTTGTTGTAGGCTAACTTTACTAAGGTTCTCCTCCTAAGTCCCTTTGAAGTATAGGATACACAGCCTCAAAAAATCCTCTAGAACTTTATTCGCCCTCTTAGTCTATCCATTGGTCTGAGGATGATATGCGGTGCTTAAACATAACTGTGTTCATAGTGCCTCTCGCAAGCTCTTCTAGAACTCACTAGTGAAGATGGGATCACGATCACTCACTATGCTAGAAGGTACTCCATGTAGACGGACTACGAAGATAAACTGATGCTAACCATGCTGTCATTCTCTTGCTCTTAACAGGAATGAAATGAGCGCTCTTAGTAAGCATGTCCGCTATAACCCAGATACTAGGGTTGCCTCTCCTCGATCTAGGCAAGCCATCGATGAAATCCATAGAGACGCTCTCCCACTTCCATTGTGGGACATCCAAAGGATGAAGCAAATCGCTAGGCTTCTTCTGCTCTGCTTTTACTTACTGGCATATTAAACATTGAGCTACGAATTTCTCTACATATTTCTTTATTCCATCCCAAAAGAAAACCCTTCTCATGTCTCAATACATCTTATCGCCGCCCAGATGGATAGTCATCCTAGAGTGATAGGCTTCCTCAAGGAATGTCCTTAAAAAATCTCTAACTTAGGAAAAAGAAAGCCTACCATCTCGTCTTAGCCACCCTTTATCATCCATGGAATATCTACTAAGGTGACTAGAAATCTCCCCTCTGCTGAGCCTATCAAAGATGTATGCTATATGCGGGTCCTCTCACTGCGAAGATACTATATGATCAATAAGAGTAGGTCGCACCTCTAGAGATGCTAACAAACCAAGTGCAAGATTCGTAGATGGCTTAAAATCGAAGGTCGATATGTACTCCAAACTCTGCCTTTCTACGAATAGAGGACTCGAGTTCATCCTCTGCATACTAAATGCATCCGCTACTACATTACCCTTGCCAGGGGTATAAGCAATCTCAAAGTCCGCCAAGAACTCCATCCATCTTTGATGTCTCAAATTGAGATCCTTCTGCGAGAACTGATACTTGAGTGACTTATGGTCCGTGTATAACTCGAACCTTTCTCCCAAAAGATAATGTCGTCAAGTCTTAAGTGTGAACACTATAGCAGCCAATTCCAAATCATGGATAGGGTAGTTCCTCTCATGAACCTTCAAATGTCTACTACCATAGAACACTACCCTTCCCTCTTGCATCAAGACGACACCAAGCCCTATACCACATGCATCAGTGTATACTATGAACACCTTTCTCCCATCAGGCAATGTCAAAACAGTGGTTGTTATCAGAGCCCTCTTTAATCACTAAAAACATCTTCACAATCCATACTCCAAGTAAAGGTCTGATTCTTCTTCGTCAGTCTGGTGAGTGGGGCTGGTATCTTTGCGAAGTCCTTGATAAACTTCCTATAGGTGCCCGCTAAATCAAGAAAACTTCTCACCACCGTTGTATTCCTTGAAACCTTCCAATCTTGAATTGCAACTGCTTTCACGGGATCCACCGCTATCCCATCCTTTGAGACCACATGCCTTAGAAATCTTACCTCCCTTCTCCAAAAGTGACACTTGGAGAATTTCGCCTTAAGATGATGTGTTATGAGAGTCCTCAAGACCTCTCCTAAATGTAGGGCATGCTCTTCCTCGCTCTTTGAGAAAATCAAAATGTCATCCACCAAAACCACCACGAACTTATTCAGAAACTCCCTAAACACTCTGCTCATCAGATCCAAAAAATATGCAGGTGACATTCGTCAATCCAAAGGGCATGACTAGCCACTCGAAGAAGCCATCTGGACTTCTGAAAGCTGTCTTGTTTATATTGTCCTCGACCACCCTCAACTGATGAAATTCCATAGCCAAATCAAACTGCGAGAAAATAGATGCATCAACAAGCTAGTCAAACAAATCATCTATCCTTGGGAGTGGATGCCTATTCTTCTTGGCGAGTTTATTCGACTCCCTGTAATCTAATCATAGACGAAGTGAGCCATCCGCCTTGGTTGAGAAGATGACTGGAGCATCCCAGAATGAAATACTTCGCTTAATAAACCTCTTCTCAAGTAGCTCCCCTACTTGATTGCTAAGCTACCTCCTCTCCCTAGGAGCCATGTGGCGCACAGGCAATGCGACTGGCTTCACATTATCCACCAAGTATATCCAAAAATCAATCTCCCGCCTCAGTGTTAAGCCCCTAACCTCATCAAAACATCTGGATACTCATAGACTATGGGTACAGATCGAAAATCATCGACAAAAGCATCTAGTGATTCTAGGAAGCTAAGCATGATAGACCCCCTTGGGTCACAGGAAATCTCGAGAGTCCTCCCACAGCAAGTCATAAGTCTAACGACCCTCCTCTTACAGTCTAGGATGGCACCATACATAGCTAAAAAATCCATCCCTAGAATCAGACTGTAGCCCATAAACCAAGCACATACGCAGCGCACTCAGACTCGATGCCCAACACAGATATACTCAAACCCCGACATATCATATACAAATGAGCCTTGCCCCTAATGGGGTTTGAGACAATAACGGGATCATAAATAGTACTAGTACTAAAGTGCAGAGACTCAACCACAGAATCAGACATAAAAGTGAGAAGCGCCAAAATCAAAAAGAGTCCTAACTGGATGATTGAAAAGGGAAATCAAACCTTCAACAGAAATTTTCCTACCTTTGTTTGGTCCACTGGCCTCGAGAACATGCACCTTCCCTCTAGAAGGCCCTGCTCTTTGCCCCTGTCCTTGCTTATTCGGACATTCCTTACTGTAGTTCCTAACTTCTCCACAGCTGAAACAAGCATTCTTTCTTTTTCTGCAGTCCTTGACCAGATGACCCAAGCTCCCACGACCATGACATTTCTTCTTGTTCTGAGTTTTATCATTCTTTCCACCTTTCTTTGGTTGTTCTTTCTTGGGCCACACTTTCGTGTTTTGTATCTCATCGGTCTTGACCTCTTTCTTCTCATCCTTACCCTCCATGCATCAATTCCATGTCAACAAGTCTTTCAAAAGTTGCCCCCATAGGTTTACGAGGCAATCCCAATGCTTGGAGAGGTTGATTCAACCCTCTCGCAAATCTTAAAGCTTTCATGTGCAGGGTATTCACCAGTTCCAGACCAAACCTTGCCAGCTGATTGAACTCACTGCCATACTCTTTAATGGACATATTTCCTTGCTTAAGTGCCAAGAATATCTCCATTTGCATACTCTCTTCAGCCTGAGAAAGAAACTTCATCTCGAACCTTTGTCGGAAATCAGCCCAAGTATCTACTGGATGCCCTACTTATGTCCCTTCCCACCAAAACGAAGCCTCATCCTTAAGCTGCCATGCGGCCAACTGTATCTTTTTATGGTCATCGACCTCAAACGGTCCAAACAAGTTCTCTGTATCTCGCAGCCAATTTTGTGCTTCCACAAAGCTTTCAGTTCCATGTAATTTTTTCCTCCTATAGCACAGAAGTCCTTGCATATCTTAGAGAAATTACCTACTCGCAGAGGTAGAGGAACAACGACTGCTGATGGGTGGAAGGCCATCTCCTTGGCTTCAATCAGGCGTTGTATCCTCAATATATCTACGAACCCAAGCCGGTATCTGAACGCCCTCGGGAAGATTCGGTTTCCCAGACATGCTGAAAAGAAAAGGAAAAGAGATTCAAACAGAGAATCAGAAAGATATTTCATATGGCCTTCGGGAATATGTTTTTCAAAAATAGACTTTTCCTTGAAATTACTTTGCTTTTTAAAACAATTTTTAAAAATTCTATCCGGTCTTGTAACCTTCATCTCTGATGCCAAATGTGACACCCTACATCCGTTAATGTCACTCTTTATCAGAATGCATTAAATTCCATGAAATGTTATAGGTAAACAGAAACAGAATTTCACAAGATAGAAATATAAAATAGCAGCGGAAATTTAAAACCTTATTTTCAACAGAAAACATCGTAGTCTCAAATCTAGTTACAACATCAGGCTAAAATACTGAAACAAAATACATCAAACAAAAACATCTGCCTTGCGCTAAAAGCCATTAGAGTACAGAAATGAAAAATCATAATACCCATAAGCAGCCATAGCAAAGTAAACAAATAGTCGAAGTGATACATCAAAGCAGATCCAGATCCAACCAGAAACAGAAGAGAGAGAGAGAGAGAGAGAGAAAGAGAGAAAGTCCTAATCACACCTGAGCGTTTCCCCCTCAGAACCTGAGGGGAAGGAAAGAGAGAAAATAAAACAAAACGGATTAGACATAAAGTCTGGTGAGTTTACTGACTTTTAGCATATAAAGAAGTAAAAGTATCAAGATAGACAAATAAACTAGATAAGAAATAACAATAGGTATAAATAGGATGAACGGGATAAACAGAATGAAAAAAATTAATTATGCTTCTCAACTACTTTCTATGAACCAATACTAGTATACCGAATTAGGCGTTTTCCAATTACTTAACAGAAACAGAATGATCCCAACAGAAATATAATGGTAGATTTAGGTGTACTCCTAGTCACATAACGGGTTTTACCCCAAACAGAAATAACGGGTACCCCAACAAAAATAACAGGTGTTACCCCAAACAAAAAATAATGGGCACCTAAACAGGAAGGACTAGATGTATCCTAATTACTAACCCCAAGCGTTTGGCTCCCTAACTCATAAATACCCTGTGTCGGCCCTACAGTAGGGTGTATTACTTCCTAAACTGGCAACCTAAAGAAGGACATAGACCTATTTATATGTGCTACAACGGCTTATTTTCCCAGGCAGGTCGGACCCATGCACGCACATGACCCCATTGGAATGCACTATCAAACACCCCTTTTTAGATGAACCTCTTACAATTAGTTCAATAAGCGTCCCCTGACCCCTACCTAGTGTGGGGTCCCCGTTTAATACTAGAATGGGTTACCGACTAATATGGGTCCCACACAGTAGACGACACAAGTCAAACCCCTAAACTTGTGTTCCCAATTAATTAGGATTTCAATAGGTTAAGTCTTACAGCATAACCCCCAATAATTTAATAGGTTACAGATTAACAGGTTCGTATAGCCCCAACAGATGTAATAGGTTAAGTTTTCAGATTAACAGGTGCATACAACCCTAACAAATTAAACAAGTTTACTTAACCCCATAGGTAGATTTCACAGGTTACTTACAGTTTATTTACATGTTCCCCTTAATCTTTGAATTAAGCCTATAGATTTACATGTTCATACACTCCAAATTTTAGTTATATACCATAGTACAAGACATTCCCCCCAAGTTTTCCTCTTTTATTTTCATTCTCAAAAATTCCCTAGTTGTTCCAGTTTCCTTCGTACGTATGTCTCTTACGAGATTGGCCTAGGCTCCAAGGTAGCCTAGGCTTATAAAATAAAAAGGGAATAAGAGAGGGGTAAGAACATAAATAGGCATATAATAACAACTGAATAACAGAATATGTGTATGGAAGATTACATGTAATTATAGCAGAACTGTTTAGATATGAATCAGTTTCTTAACAGACATAGGATCTGATCCAGGTTTATTAACATGTCAGGGTTATGTTAAATTTTTATATCTAAAAATAACATGAACTCATAGAGATTGGATCGAAGTAGAAGAAATGTCTCTGATGTATGTATAGGCCGGAGTTGTAGAAGATAGTTTGATTCAATCCAACTTGAGGCAGCATCTCGTCATCTCCATTGTTTTAGGTGTAGGAAAAAAATAGAAATGCTAGCCTTTATATAGACTATCTCCAATGAACCAAGCAAATAAACAAGTCTAGGTTCATAAAATGAATCCGCCCAGATGTGCGGTGGGTCGACACACCCTTGTATGGGTCAACCCATCGGTCGACCCCCTTGGGTTGTAGGTCGACCCCCAACGGGGCATTTTCCAATGTTAGTTTGCCACCTCTCTAATTTGATTTATTTTGAATTTCCGGTTTGATTTATTTATATATATCCTCCTTATATATATATAAACTTCTAACTTTTATATCTTCTTCATACGATGCAGCCGATTGATTGGGTAGTATTAGGAACTTCTTTCTAATTACTATTTTGTTTAGAACTGTAGAAGTGCGAAACGGTGACAACCGCTCACAACACCTGCACTAAACAAGAGGAATAATGCGCTGAAAGGTGTGTCAGACAGTCATGGACGATCATTAAGGTATGATAACATAGCGGAACCTGTCATATAACTCACAGCGCAAGGATAAAATATAATAGAACATATACAAGTGGCAATAATAGTGAAGCATAATTGCACAAAATTTTAAACTTCCATATCATCAAAGAATTATCCATAACAACTTTGGATTACATCAACAAACTCTGTACAAAAGGCCTCATTACAACACTCAAAGAATATATCAAACAACGGAAAACCATCAATGCTAGATAGTAGAAAATAGTATGCCAGCCTCCTGCTCGCCACCGTTTAGTAGCATCGTCCTCACCAAGAACTATCACATGTCACCTGCTACTATATCTTCCCATCCACAACCGAATGAACAACCGAAGGTAATAAAAGGGAGACATAAATCCTTGAGTCAGACAACAATCTTAGTGAGCGATAAAACAACAATCTAACATCATCAATAAAGTATATAAGAATAGGCAGATTAATCATCTAATGTACCAATCACATCTTCAGAGAAGATGTTACACTCGTCTTCCCCACATCTGACAGTGGTAGACTTTAAAATAAGTATTTAGAAATAATGGTACATTCATGACAACCAGTTATCAAGCGTAGACCATTCTAATCGACATTGACATCTCCCAAGCACAAGCCCCAGAGGCCTAAACCAATATCAGGCAAGCACCCAAGAGATATCTCCCTCGACGTCGAACAATCTACACGAGACGGTACAAGCAAAACAATCATCATCCATGACTCTAGATATTACCGCCAATCCTGCTTCGAAACCATCGTTAATCGTATGACTAACCACCTTGCCATCCGCCAAGGGCTAATGGTAAACCCCGGTTTTAGCAAAAACTCCAAACGCCATCGTGACTCATATGTTTGTATTTCTCTGTTCTCAATAACTAGGCCCATCATGACTGCCCAGGGTACTCGACCAACCACTTCTAGTCTTTGGGTGGCCCCTTGTACCCCTGCTTTGAGTCCGCTAGAACCTGCAACAACGATAATCTCTCGGCCTTCACTATCTCAAGCCATCTAACCTGATGACTATTCATAAGCTCAAGCCACTTCTCAAGCAACCATTATCCACGAACCCACTACCTTGAGTCGTCTTCACATTTGTTGCATCTCAACGATCAACGAACACATTACAATTCTTCGAACATTTCCACTCGAATTCACTTCAAAGCCACAATCATCACTGAACCAAAATAACAACATATAACAGTCCATCATGGTCAGATCATTCCCCTTTAGGTCTTGACTGACCCAAGAATAATGACCCGGTCCAACGACCCATCAACATCAAGCCTTGGTCGACCTGACTTCAACCATTGTACCCTCACGACCTGATTCACCAGCCGTTCTACCCACCAATGACCTGACCTTCTCAGGTCGCTAACGACCTAGCTCACAAACATACTATAGCTGACCTGCCTCTAACGTGCTCTAACCTTGTGCCTTCAACGATCCATCTCCTTAGGTCTTCCAATTCATTAATTAGAACTTTATGAAATCAAAAACAACACTAAAATGGCAATTATTCATCAACAACCATATAGAATTCACCAAATCAAGATAAATCAATGAATAAACTAAAACAATGGATCTAACTTGCATAAACATATGAATTAACATAAGAATGTACCGATTTAAGTTGTTATATTAGATCCTATGGTGATTCAAATGAAAATATACTTACCATCGTGTATATCTGAGTGAAAACAACTTAAAATTATGAAAATAAGATCAAACAACCCATATACTTGATTGAATCCGTGTGAGACATGCTTATCACTCACCAATTCTTCAAGTTAACTTGAAATCACTCAATTATCAATCCAGACAGTGAAGAATAAACTCCAAACCTCTTGATTTGATGCGATCTTCCTTCACTTGATGTAGATCTAGCCTTGCTTGATGTTAATCTTTAGTCTTCACATGTAGATCTAGAATTTTAATGGTGGAAAGGTGTATTTGATTGAGCAAGAAGGATCACGAGCTCAACCAAATGAGATAATGAAGAAAGTGAATTATTCTCCATGCCTCTAACCCCCTATTTATAGCCTCCCACCAGCCCAATAATGGGCCACCCCAAATAAGCCCATTAGTGGCTTACAAAATCTGAACAGAAATTGTGAAACACTAAAATAGCGATTCCTCCCAAATCGCTGAATCAAATCTTTAATGTGACCAATCTACAGAATTAGCAACACCATTTACTTTCCAATGAAATCGATCTCAACACCTGATTCGATCCCAGTCAAAAGTTATCCATGTACAAGACTAATAGGGGTAAAATGGTCATAAATAAAATTGGTTAAAATTTTGGACATGTCTCACATCCCCATAACCAACATATCAAAATATGAGGATGATCCAACCCTTAGGGAATTAAATAAAAATATTTTATGATTCTTCAATACGTAAAATGCGGGTTGTTACATTCTCCCCCTTAGGAATTTCGCCCTCGAAATTACAAACAAACATAAGCAACCACAACAATTCTGCATGCATACCATCCACGAGCAGACAATTTTACCATCCAAACTAGCATCATTCAAGCCAGTCATCCATAGCTTTATCCTAGCACACAGAATTCTACTAAAAATAATATAAAATACAATAATGTAAGGTGACACGACATCAATGGGTCGCACAGACGAAGAATTCTGGATGGGTCGTCTTCATACTCTCTTCCGTTTCCCACGTACAATCATCATCATCCTCACTCCATTCCACCTTGACTAGCTTTATCGGCTTCCTCCTAAGTTGTTTCGTGTCATTCCCTACAACACGAAGCGGCTTACGAGGTCTCGTAACTACGATCTAAACTTCTAGGTCTTCACACTGTTCTGGAGATACCACTACATTCGAATCATGCATACACTTCTTTAGAAACGACACATGGAAAACATTGTGCGCATTTGACATCTTCTCAGGTAAATCCAACCTATATGCGAGTTTTCCAATCCGCTCGACTATCGAAAATGGTCCAACAAACCTTTGAGCTAACTATCTTTTACTTCCGTACCGAATAACATGCTTCCATGGTGAAATCTTCATGAAAACCATATCGCCAACGTCGAATTATAAATATTTTCAACACTTATCAGTGTAACTCTTTTGATGGTCTTGGGCTTCCTTTATTCGTTGCTGAACGATCTCGATATAATCTGAGCTCTCTCTAATCATCTCAGACCCAAGTATCAACTAATCTCCGGTTTCTAACCAACATGTCGGAGAATTACATGGTCTTCCATACAATGCCTCGTATGGTGCCATCTCAATGCTCGACTAGTACCTGTTGTTGTATGAAAACTCAACTAAATGTAGATGGTCTTCCCACGATCCCCTGAAGTCAAATACACAAGCTCTTAGGAGATCTTCCAAAACTCGATTAACCCTCTCGGTTTGACCATCAGTCTGGGGATGATAAGCCGTACTTAAAAACAATTTGGTTCCCAAAGTCACTTGCAAACTTTTCCAAAATCCACTTGTGAACAATCGATCTCGATCACTCACTATTCTCTTTGGGATACCATGGAATCGAACTATCCATTTTATATAAAGCTCCGTCAACTTCGATGTTGTCCTAGTTTATCTGACAGGAATAAACCTTGCACTTTTGTCAAGCGATCCATATTGACACAAATTCTTCGTTTCCTTCCTTGGTTCTAGGTAGTCTATCAGTAAAATCCATCGATATCTGCTCCCACTTCCACGTAGGAACTTCCAATGGTTGAAGCAATTCACTCGGTTACTTTTGTTCAACTTCACCAACTGACAGTTCATACACTTGAAAATAAACTTTCCAACATCCCTCTTCATACCTTCCCAGTAGTAAGATCGTTTTATGTCCTGATACATCTTATTACCACCAGGATGAATCGTCAACTTCAAGTGATGAAATTCCCTCAGAACCTCATCTCTTAATCCGTCCATGTCAATATCAAACAGTCGTCCTTTCTTTCGAAGCCAACCTTTTCGATTGACTTCATACTCTTTTCCTCTGCTTCCAACTTCTGGATAGTCTCGACAAGCTTTGCATCATGTTTTTGGCTCTCGCCAATCCTTTCAATGAGAGTAAGTCTTATCGATAAGCTTGCCAACATTTCAGATTCCAACTTACACCGTGGCCTAAAATCAAATTCTGCCATGTACTTGAGGTGCTTCCACTCTGAAAACATTGCTTCCAAACTTGCGTGTCCTCGAATCAACACATTCGCCACAACGTTAGCCTTACCAGGAGTATAGGCTATACCAAAATCATACGATGCCAGAAACTCTAACTATCGTTGCTGTCGAAGACTCAAATCCTTTTGGGAGAAAAGATACTTCAATGACTTATGATCCGTAAACAACTGCATCGAACTCCCAATAGGTAATGTCTCCACATCTTCAGAGCAAACACGATCATTGTCAACTCCAAATCATGAGTTGGATAATTCCTCATGTGTGTCTTCAGTTATCGACTTGCATAGGCCACAACCTTATCCTTTTGCATCAGCACTGCTCCAAGTCTAGCACCACATGCATCGATGTATACCACCATCTCTTCATTCCCACTTAGAGTGGTCAAAATAGGAGCACTCATCAGTCACTCTTTCAGGATTCCAAAAGTTTGCTCACACTTTACATCCAAGGTGAACACTTGGTTCTTCTTTGTCGATCCTGTTAATGGTGCAACTATCTTAGAGAAATCCTTTATAAAACGGCGATAATAACCCGCCAAGCCCTCCTCACGGTCATCGCATTCTTAGGCCTATCCTGGTCCTGGATTGGTGCCACCTTAGCGGGTCCCCACTATTCCATTTCCAGAAACATTAAGGCCTAAGAACCTCACTTCACTCTTCCAGAAGTGACACTTTGTAAACTTATCTCTCAGCTGATGCTTCCGCAAGATTTCCAAAATAACTCTCAAGTGCATCTTATTCTCTTCCTCATTTCAGCAGAAAATTAGAATATTATCCACGAATATAAGCACGAAGTTTCTTAACTGATCTATGAAAACCCTCTTCATAAGATCCACAAAATACGCTAGCGCGTTAGTCAACCCAAATGGCATTACCAACCATTTGAAAAACCCGGATGGTGTCCTAAAAGCATCTTCGGCACACTATCTGTTGCCACCCTTAACCCGGAATTCCGTTGCCAGACCCATCTAAGAAAGCACTTTGACCTCATGAAGTTGATCGAACAAGTCGTCTATGCTCGGGAACGGAAACTTTTCTTCTTGATCACATTGTTCAGCTCACAACAGTCCACACACAATCTCAACGAGCCATTAGCCTTGGTTGCAAACACAACTGGTGCATCCCATTAAGATACACTTTCCCGAATGAATCCTTTTCCCAAAAGGTCATATATTTACACCTCTAACTCTCACTGTTCCTTAGGCGCCATCCACCTAAGAGGCATGACGATAGGTCTAGCACCCTCGACCAACTTGATTTTGAACTCAATCTCGCGATGTGGTGGCAACCCTTTGACATCATCAAAGACGTCCTCAAGCTCGCTTGCGATCGACTCCGATGACAAGTCTTCCCTTGGAATCACAAGTGAATACAAATAGCTCACAAAGACACCATCTTCGGGCGTACATCAAATAATAACCATTCTCCCTTCCACATTCAAGACTGTCACCTCCAACTTCTTGCAATCCACTTTTTCTGCATACCTCTTGAGCTAGTCCATACCCAAGATAATCCCAAACCCAGCGAAGTTCAAAACAAAACAATCACACATAAAGGAGAAACCATGACTTGACAACACTAGACCACGACAAATCATACACAGATTGGACGAACTCCCAACTGGATTAGTCACAATAAATGGTCTATCACAAATCTCGGGTTCCAAACCCAAGCGGCACACAAGCTCATTATAAATGAATTAATGAATGCGATGCTCCAGTATCGAACAACACACGAATTGAAACATCTGTAATGGAAAGAATACCTTGAACAACGACACCTTCCCTTTCTTCTCCACCATAGGAGCCCTCGAAGACGATGGCACAGCTTCCAAAGCATACACCTTCACAGTCTGCTTTCCCTTAGCTGGTTCTGGATAGTCCTTCTTGATATACCCAGGCTTGCCACAGCTGTGACACTTCCTTTCAACATTTGGATTCTTACAATCCTTGGAAAGATGACCTTATGCTGGCAATTATAGCAAATCACTTTGCTTTTCTACTTTTTCTGACCATCCTTCCCTATCTATTATTGTTGCCTCCTCTTTTTGTTATTACCACCCTGCTGTGGTTTCGGTTCTTCCTTAGATGCAACAATAGGTTCTTCCTTAGGGAACAAACTTTCATGCCTTCAGACCTTCTCAACTATCTTCTCATAAGTATCATCCAAGTGATCAACAAGATGACTCCCAAGATACTTGTCCAATCTCATGACAAACTTCTCGTTCTTCTGATAAGGAGTCTCGACATACGAACAAGCATACTTCGAAAAAGATTCGAAGTCAAAAACATACTCAAGCATTGTTCGACCATTTTTCTTAAGCTCAACAAACCTCTTAAACAGAATAGACTTATGGACAGTAGAGATAAACTTCGTCTCAAACTTAATTTTGAATTGCTTGAAAGTCTATGCTAGGATCGTGTGAATATGAGATATAGCAAGTACTTAATATAAATGTGTAAACAATCAATAAAGGTAAAGTAAAAACTATGCACACCAATATTTTATCCTAGTTCGGAACTCCCGTCCTACGTCCAGTCCCAAAGCACCTTTTCGGCTTTTCTTTAATCACAGAAAAACTTCCCTTGCTTCGCCCGGAGGAATAGGCTTACAGTAAGAATATACTTTGACAAGCTTGTGTCCTTTACAAACACTGATTTTGTCTTCTTTGTACAAATTGCTCCTATAGTCTCCTTGAGTAGATATGATTGTTTGAAGAATTGGGAGAATATAAAAGGATTTTGAAATGCTTGAATAGAAAATTTTAAGCAATGAAAGTAGAGAGCTTTTTAGAGAAATAGGTTATAGATCTAAAAGGAAGAATAAGTGGTTTTAGATTTTAATCTTAGATGTATTTATAATAGATAAAGAGTTGTTATCAAGAATTGTGATTTTTGAGCAAAAAGGAAAGAGAACTCTTCATTTTGAAAGAAGATATCTTTTGAAAAACTGATTTAGAGAAGATACGACAGTTTGAAAAGGTGCCTGTTTGTAATGCATCTGCCTCCACTCAGACGTCTGTCCCTTGTAGGACAGACGTCTGTATGTGTATTTTGAAAGTTCAAAATACATGTACAGACGTCTGTGGAGTAATGGGACAGATGTCTCTGCAAGATAGATTTGCAACCCGAAGCCTCAGACAGACGTCTGTCTTAAATATGACAGATGTCTGTGCTGAGTTAGGAAGAAATCTTATTTTACAGCCAGTCATCTGTCTATTCATAGGACAGACATCTGTTCTTGTCCAAACACACCAAATTTTCATATTTAATCAAGGAGACTTTACATTTAATCTATCTAACTATATGAGGACAATGTATACTCTTTATGACTAAGTATCCTTGTAATCTTGATTCTTCCCTTGTATATCTCCTCCTTGTATAGTTCCTGCATTAAACATATGATATATGTGTATATTGTTTGTTGGCATCAAAACTTAGGGTCAGACATTCTCCCCCTTTTTGATGATGACAAACATATACGTGTACAGCTCCCTCTGAGTTGATGATACCCCTTTTTCTCCCCCTTTTGGCATGATCAAAAATATATAAAGACACATTGATAGCAAATAGAACATAGATGTCAACATACAATATTAAACAAAAGTCATAGTGCGCCAAATGAAAATGAAATTAAACTACAAACCATAATGCATAGTAAAAAGCTAAATAAAGTGCCTAGGCATCCATAAAGTATCCCCATAGATCAGTGGACTGATTTCCGTAATAGTCCCATTGAGATTCGTCATTATAACTTATATTCTCATGAATAGAAAGTCCATGAAAAGCATGCTGAGTAGTACCGGGATCAACGTAAGGAGGCCAGTCATCATCTCCCTCGTCGTCGGAAGCAGTTGTCGTTTCCTTACCAGGAGCATGTTCAAGAGGAGATTGTTGTCGAGTGCTGGATTCTGGCGATATGTCTCTGATAATGGGTATAGATGGAGGACGAGTAGGTGATGCTGACGATTAGCGGGAGGAGGATGAACGACCACAAATTTTACGATAAATTTTACCAAGGGAGTGCATAACTTTATCCAAAGTGTTTTCAACTTTTGTCATACGTATAGAGAAAAAATGTTCTAACCTTGTCACTTTCGTACCTAATTTTTTTTGATTTAACGAAAGTAATCGTTGATTCTTCAAAGTAACATCCTATATACTTTCCCCATGTCCTATATCTAGTCTTGCTTCCTGGATATCAGGATCAGAGTGATATTCGGTTGGGTCGCTAGTTTTGGGTTGTTGTCGTTGTCGCCTTTGAGGTCATACCGGTTGTTGAGGTTGGTTTTGTTGTGCTTGCCATTGTTCAAAGGGAATGATTCGGGGAGGGCAATCAGGTAGTTGCATTAAAGTAGCAAACCATATGCCACTCTTCTCTACTTATTTTTCCGGATATGTAGGGAGATAAAGATTTATTCCTTGTGACCTAAAAATTCTCATAAGATATGCACCATATGGTATAGTTCGTTTGGTTAGGGTCCAAAAGTCTCTAATTTGCTTGAAAATAAATCGTGACCAATTTACTCGAGTGTTTCCAAAAATAGCATACAAAGCTTTATGATTATTAGGATACACTTGCTCATGGCCTCCAAGACGTGGCATGACTGTGTTAATTAGCATACGATTTATGATGCGTGGCCTAGGAGATGGAATCATCTTTGGGCAATGATCTTGCCATATTAGATGGGTAATTCTATCCCTAGGTTTATACCGCATGTCGGGAATCTCTTGCAAATGAGTACCAGCAGATGATGTTCCCAAAATTTGATCGATCATTTCAATATTGATTGTAATTAGTTGGCCATAAACTAAAGACCAAATCCAGTTTTCAGGATCTGGTGGAGACCAAAGTGAAGGAAAGCGCAGGTTGATGAAAAACAAGTATAGTGCTAGAGAATCAATCATACCTTGATTGGAATCATAATTCACAAGTTTAGTTAGATTTGCATGAGACAAAGTGTCATTAATATCATAATGAGTTAATTGTCTCAAAGGATAGAAAGGCCCTGTATGAAATGATTTCTTCATAAGTGATTCCAAGGTCTGTTGGCTATCGGAAGCTTTCATCTAATCTTCTATTTGCTTGTCACTTGCATAATTTGGAGTTTCTTGTTGAGAAGAGGAACTTTCAGTAGCCTTCTTACGTTTATTGGAAGCCTTTTTTGGAGCTATGGATTTGAGTTGTTGAAGGAGTTGAATTTGGGGATTTAGGGTTCGTGTTGAGAAAATGGTAAAAGTGAAAATGAAGAGTGAATGGGTAAAAGATAATATATATGTGGGGGGTAAGAAACAGTTGCAGAGGGGATCAGACGTCTGTTTGATTGTGAGACAGACGTCTATGGATAGGAAAATTATTTCCCGAGGGCTCATTCAGACGTCAATTAATTTATTGACAGACGTCTGAGTTGAGATATAACAAGAATGAGTGTAATCAGGTATATCAGACGTCTGTGGGAATAGAGACAGACGTCTGTTCTAGTTATTTTTGAAACCCGATAGTGTTAACAGACGTCTGACATAATTTTAGCAGACGTCTGTGCTGATGCACATTTGTAGGAATTGTTTAATTTATGAACAGACGTCTGTTCATCTATTTGTCAGACGTATGTTTTATGTTTATTCAGAAAAATTGTTTACTTTCATACGAAATAATTACAAACAAAAATGAAATAAATTGTTATACTAATGCATCATGACAATGCATGTTATTCATAACACAAAAGAAATACAAGTTATCGATTTGATTGAACTAGCGATTCAGTGAGAAAGATGGTCTTGTTGGAGAAGTCTATGGGTTGACTGGATCGTGTGACATACAATAAGAGAATGATGGATTCAGTGGATTAACCGGTCGTGGAAGAGGTTCGGAAACATCTTTTAGTTTAGAACTACAAAATTTCAAAGCAACTTGTCGTAGGTAACTTAGTATGGTTGAAGCATTTTTCTATTCGAAATACAGCTCTCGTTGAAGTCATAGTTGTTCCTGTCGATAATGATGAATGTCATCAATCTTTCGCTTAGTATCCGGTGAAGTGAATAAAGCTCTTTTGGTTCTTTTGGAATCTGGTGTGAAGCCAGTTTGATAGTCTTGCCATTTGTATACCAATTCATGCTTCGATGTTGGGGTTGGATCATGAGGTGTTTCTGTCGAGCTATCGGTGGTGAAGGTAATATTAAGAGAAGAAGATTTATTTGACATTGTATTTGTTTTACAAATTTAGCTTACTTAGACGAAGTTATTTATAGGTAGGTATTTACTATTTATCGTTCCTTAAAATATGCACTAATTGAAATAAAAACCAATCAAAAAGAATGGTAAGGAGAAAAATATGGGGAGAAAATGAATTTATATATCAGAGAGAGAGCATATACCTAATTCTCTACGTAAATTAATAAATGTAGTTTCATTTAATGGTTTAGTTAAAATATCTGCAATTTGTTTGTTAGTATTTACAAATTCCAAAGAAATATTACCTTTTTCAACATGATCACGTAGGAAATGATGTCGAATGTCAATATGTTTAGTTCTAGAGTGGTTGATTGGATTTTTTGATAAATTTATGGCACTTGTGTTATCGCAAAAAAATGTTGAATTGTTAATAAGTTTTCCAAAATCCCTTAATGTTTGTTGCATATAAATTACTTGAGCACATGCTAAGGCCACTTATATATATTCTTCTTCGCAAGTTGAAAGTGAAACAGAATTTTGTTTTTTTTACTAAACCATGATACTAGAGATTGACCTATAAAGTGACACGTACCACTGGTACTTTTTCTATCGGACTTACATCCTCCGAAATCTGCATCACTATATGACACTAGTTCAAAAGAACTACATGTTGGATAAAATAGTCCATAATCTTTTGTATCAGTTAGGCGTCTTAAGATCCGTTTACTGCTTATAGTGTGATTCTTTTGGTTGAGCTTGAAAACGTCTGCAAAGGCGGACACTCGTCATGATGTCTGATCTACTTGCAGTGAGATATAAAAGTGAGCCGATAAAACTACGATATAATTTTTGATCAATTTTTTTTCCATTTTCATCTTTTTCTAAATGAACAGTTGTGCTCATAGGTGTTGGTTTTCCTGATGTACCTTCCATGTTAAATCTTTTTAAGAGATTGTTACAATATTTTTCTTGGTTTAGAAAAATTCTGTTTTTGAGTTGTTTAATTTGTAATCCTAAGAAAAAATTTAGTTCTCCCATGTGTGACATTTTCGAATTCATTTTTCATTATTTCTGAAAATTCATTACATAAAAGTTCATTTGTTGATCCGAAGATGATTTCATCAACATAAATTTGAATAATTAAAATGTCATTTTGAATTCTTTTAATAAAAAGGGTTTTGTTTACTTTTCCAATTTCAAATCCAGAATTTATTAAATGTGATCTTAACCTTTCATACCAAGCGCGAAGTGCTTGCTTTAAACCATACAAAGCCTTTTTTAATTTGTAAACATGGTTAGGGAATTGTTTGTGTATAAAAAGTGGGGGTTGTTCAACATATACTTGTCCTTTGATATATCCATTTAAAATTCACTTTTGACACGCATTTGAAATAATTTTATATTATGATGAACTGCAAAAGCTAATAAGATACGAATTGCCTCAAGACGTGCTACAGGTGCGAAGGTTTCTTCATAATCAATTCCTTCTTCTTGGTTGTATCCTTGTGCAACAAGACGATCTTTATTTCGAATTATTTCCATTTTCATCAGATTTATTTTTATAGATCCATTTTGTTCCAACTACTGATTGTTCTGTTGGTCAAGGGACTAATTCCCATATTCCATTTCTTTCGAATTGATTAAGTTCTTCTTGCACTGCTAAAATCCATGATTCATCATTGGCTGCTTCCTTATAGTTTTTAGGTTCAAACGATGAAATAAAAGCAACATGACTCATTTGATTATGTTGATGTCTAGTGGAAACTCTTGAATTTAAGTCTCCCATAATATTATTTGTCGGATGATCCTTTAGAATACGAGGAGGTGATCATAAAATATTATTAGTTTCTGGATCATCAATGTTAGTGTTATTTTGTAATTCGTTTTCATCTTCATCAGAGATTTTATTATTTTGAACGCTTTCAACAAAAGATACATGTAAACTTTCCTCAATAGAATTAGTTCTTTTATTAAAAATTATGTACACTTTACTTCTATCAGAATATCCAATAAAAATTCCTTCATCAGCTTTTGCATCAAATTTTTCAAGATTATCTTTTGTGTTTAAAATAAAACATTTTGATCCAAAGGTTTTGAAATATGAGACATATGGTTTCTTTCCATAAAGTATTTCATAACATGTATTTTTCGTTAATGGACGAAGGGTTACTCTATTTAGAACATAACAAGTTGTAGCTACTGCTTCAACCCAGAATTATTTAGGTAAATTACTACTATGTAAAAGGGTTCTGGCACATTCTTGTAAAGTTCGATTTTTTCTTTCGACAACACCATTTTGTTGTGGTGTTCGTGGAATTGAAATTTTATGACTAATTTCTTTCTTGTTACAAAAATCTTTAAATAGTTCATTTTCAAATTCTCCTCCATGATCACTTCAAATCTTTTTAATTTTTAAATCAAATAAATTCATTATTCGTGTAGAAAAAAAAATTAAATATCCCAAAAGTATCACTTTTGTGTTTTAAGAAGAGAGTCCATGTAAATCTAGAAAAATCATCAACAATAACAAAAACATATTTATTATGATTTAATGAACGAGTTTGAGTAGGAACAAAAAGATCTAGATGTAGTAATTCTAAAGGTTGTCTCGTAGAAATTTTATTTTTTAATTTGAAAGAGCTCTTTTTAAGTTTACCAATTTGACAATCATCACATAGATTTTTTAACCCTAAAATTGATTTTTGGTAGACCTTTAACTAATTCCTTTTTGGATAGTTTATTAATATTTTTAAAATTTATGTGGTAAAATCTTTTATGCCACAATCATGGATCTTCATGGTTAACAGTTAGACATAAATTAGTCTTTTGTTTTGATTTTATGTTAAAGATGTATATGTTTCTATTTCTAATTCCTTCAAAAATTAAACTTTTATACTCATCAAAGATGTTACATTTTTCTTTTTCGAAACTTATTTGAATTTTTTTATCACATAGTTAACTTATGCTTAAAAGATTATGTTTCAAATTTTTAACAAATAACACATTAGAAATGATAGGAGAGTCAGATATACCAGTATTTATGACTTCGCCAATGCCAATGAAATAGCCTTTTGAATTGTCTTCGAAAGTGACAGTCCCACCATCCATGTGTATTATATTTGATAGAATTTATTGGTACCCACTTCCTCCGTTAGGGTCCTATATGTTAGGTGAAGAAGGTAGCCATACCCATGTGGGTTTGGGACCTTTAAAGACATAATTTGAATTGTGTATAACACTTTGTAAGAAATATTTAATATGTTTTTGCCTAATAAGCTTGTTATTAGTTTTATGAATCCATATTTTTACTTCTTTAGGTATCTTGGTCTCTTTTGGACTTATTTCTTTTTCCTTATGTATTTCGTTCTTTTTCTTAATTTTTCTATATAGAAAACTATAACTTTTAGAGTTACCATCCTTTTTAAAGCCTAAAACATTTCTATTTCCTGATGGTTTTGAAATTTTGATTAAATTTTCTAAATTTTGCTTACCCTTGTTGAATTTTGAAACATTAGCGGTGATTTTTTCTAATTCACTTTTGAGTTTTAAATTTTTCAGAAAGTGAATCTTCTAAATCACTACTTATTTTATTATATTTTTCTGAAAGATCTTCTTTTTCTATTTCGACATTCCTCAATTTATTAGACAAAGAAACATTTTCCAAAGATAATTTGTTATTGTTAGCTTGAGAATTTTCTAATTCTTCTTCTAGAATAGTTTTCTCATCTTTTAAAAGTCCAGTCTCTATTTCCACTCTATTTATCTTAGAAATAAGTCCCTTATTTAACTTCTTTTGTTCTCTAAATTTATCATCTAGTTCCATACTAATTTCTAAGATTTCATTATAGGTAAGTTCAGGACATACCTCATTCATATCTGCCATAAAGCATATATTTGCTTGTTCTGAGCCACTGTCACTATCACTTTCTGATAAGGATGAATCTGAATCATCCCATATGACTTGAAAGGCTCTTATTTTCTTTTTAAACTTCTCAATCTTTTGTTTCTTCTTATCATTCTTTGGACAATCCTTCTTTGTGTGTCCATACTCATCGCAATTAAAGCATTTGACTAAGGTCTGATTTGTTGAATTTGGTTTCTCATTTTTCTGAAACCTTGTCATTTTTCTGAATTTCTTGAATTTGTTGTAGTTTTTTTGCTATGAACACTATCTCCCCTTCATCCAAGTTCGAATCTTCTTTATTTGCTTGAAAAGCTATATTTTTCTTTTCAACATTTTGTTCTTTTCTAACCTGCAAGTTAGCTTCATAGGACAAAAGATTTCCTATCAACTCTTCAACTTTGAGTTGAGAAAGATCATTAGCCTCTTCTATGGCTAAGACTTTTCTTTCCCACTCATTAGTCAGTGAGTTTAAAATACAAGTAACTAAATCAAAATCAGTAAATTTAACTCTAAGAGACATTAAATCATGTTGAATAGTTTGAAATCTAGTCACTAATAGTTTCACCTGTCTTCATTTTAAATGATGAAAATTGATTTTATAAAATCGATATTTTGGTTTGTTTGACTTTTGTAGTACCTTCATGAGTGATTTGTAAGGTTCTCCATATGTCACAAGCAGTAGTACATATCATAACACGTGAAAACTCATTTTTTTCTAATGCACAAAATAATACATTCATGGCTTTTGAATTATTAGATGCTGCCGCTTTTTGAACATCAGTCCAAACACTTAATTTAGTTGTTGGTGTTTCATATTTCTTTTGAGTAGCAGCCCATATTTCTAAACCATTAGCTTCCACAAAAATTCTCATATGTGTTGACCAATAAGCATAATTAGACCCATTAAATAATGGTGGTCTTTGTGTAGATTGTCCTTCTTGAAAAATGCTACTAACAATATTACTTGCCATTTAAACACAATGAAACAAACACAAATTACTGTTATTTGTTAAAACCGAGCTCCGATACCAATTAAAAGTCTATGCTAGGATCGTGTGAATGTGAGATATAGCAAGTACTTAATATAAATGTGTAAACAATCAACAAAGGTAAAGTAAAAACTACGCACACCAATATTTTATCCTGATTCGGACCTTCCATCCTATGTCTAGTCCCGAAGCACCTCTTCGGCTTTTCTTTAACCACAAAAAAACTTCCCTCGCTTCGCCCGGAGGAATAGGCTTACAGTAAGAATATACTTTGACAAGCTTATGTCCTTTACAAACACTGATTTTGTCTTCTTTGTACAAATTGCTCCTATAGTCTCCTTGAGTAGATATGATTGTTTGAACAACTGAGAGATTATAGAAGTATTTTGAAATGCTTGAATAGAAAATTTTAAGCAGTGAAAGTTGAGAGCTTTTCAGACATATAGATTATAGATCTAAAAGGAAGAATAGGTGGTTTTACATCTTAATCTTAGATGTATTTCTAATAGATAAAGAGTTGTTATCAAGAATTGTGATTTTTGAGCAAAAAGGAAAGAGAACTCTTCATTTTGAAAGAAGATATCTTTTGAAAAACTGATTTAGAGAAGATACAACAGTTTGAAAAGGTGCCTATTTGTAATGCATCTGTCTCCACTCAGACGTCTGTCCCTTGTAGGACAGACGTCTGTATGTGTATTTTGAAAGTTCAAAATACACATATAGACGTCTGTCGAGTAATGAGGCAGATGTCTCTGTAAGATAGATTTGCAACCCGAAGCCTCAGACAGACGTCTGTCTTGAATATGACAGACGTCTGTATTGAATATGACAGACGTCTGTGCTGAGTTAGGAAGAAATCTTATTTTACAGTCAGACGTCTGTCTATTCATAGGACAGACGTCTGTTCTTGTCCAGACACACTAAATTTTCATATTTAATCAAGGAGACTTTACATTTAATCTCTCTAACTATATGAGGAAAATGTATACTCTTTATGACTAAGTATCCTTGCATTAAACATATGATATATGTGTATATTGTTTGTCGGCATCAAAACTTAGGGTCTGACATTGCTCTCATGGAATCTCATCTTCTGGAGTCTCTAGAGTGACAGAGTTCCACCAATCCATAGCTCTGCCCTGTAGTTATCTTTGCATCATCAATTCCCAAGTCTACAAAGATCCAAATGCAAGTATCAAGCCACCCTTGGATCTCTTCAATCGGTTCTGCCCCTTTAAACTGCTTCCCTCATAGAATGGTCAAGTCTTCGCACAACTTTGCGAAGTCCACGGCTCTAGGAACCTGCACTTGAACACCTACGTCTACCGCGGTTGTCTCTTGAACGGACCCTCCTCATGATCACTACCATCATGGCCTCGAACATAGTTAGGTAGTCTAGTATACCGCCATTACCCCTACAGGAACAGACCCCCTTGCAGCGTGTCTCGATGGTTGATTGCTCATTCTAAATCTTTATTATAGAATGATTAGTCCATGCATGAGAAAAATTGCAAATGAAGTTCAAATGATATTATACTATACACTAGTATATAGTATACATCCAACAGAAATCTACAAATACGTCTCTCTTACGTAATTCCATCCTTAAACTATGGCTAAATTCGATAACCAAAGCTCTGATACCAAATGTGATGACCGCCCGCAACGCCTACACTAAAAAATAGGAATAATGCGCTGAAAGGTGTGCTAGGCAGTCATAGACGATCGTCAAGGTAGGATAACATAGCGGAACCTATCGTATAACTCACAGCGCAAGGATAAAATATAATAGAACATATACAACAAGCAATAATAGTGAAGTTTAATAGCACAAAATTTTAAACTTCCACATCATCAAGGAATTATCCATAGCATCTTTGGATTACATCAACAAACTCTGTACAAAAGGCCTCACTACAACACTTAGAGAATACATCAAACAACGAAAAACATCAAATGCTAGATAGTAGAAAATAGTAAGTCAGCCTCCTGCTCATCACCGTTCAACAGTAACGTCCTCACCAAGATCTATCACATGTCACCTGCTACTCAGTCTGCCCATCCACATCCAAATGAACAGCCCAAGGTAATAAGAAGGAGACATAAAACCTTGAGTCGGACAACAGTCTTAGTGAGCGATAAAACAACTATCTAACATCATCAATAAAGTACATGAGAATAGATAGATTAATCATCTAATCTACCAATCACATCTTCATAGAAGAACTTACACCCATTTTCTGATAGTGATAACCTTTACAATAAGAATTTAGAAATAATAGTACTTTCATGACAAACAATTATCAAGCGCAGACCATTCTAATCGACATTGACATCTCCCGAACACAAGCCCTAGAGGCCTAAACCAATGTCAGACAAGCACCCGAGAGATATCTCCCACGACGTCAAACAATCTACATGAGATGGTACAAGCAAAACAATCATCATCCATGACTCTAGCTATCACCGTGAATCCCGCTTTGAAACCATCGTTAATCGTATGACCAACCTCCTTGTCATCCGTCAAGGGATAATGGTAAACCCGGTTTTAGCAAAAAAATCCATATGCCATCATGACTTATACGTTTGTCTTTTTTCATTCTCGATAACTATGCCTATCATGATAGCCCAGGGTACTCGACTAGCCACTTCTAGTCTTTAGGTGCCCCCGTTGTACCCCTGCTTTGAGTCCGCTAGAACCTGCGACAACGATAATCTCTCAGCCTTCCTTATCTCAAGCCATCTAACCTGATGACTATTCATAAGATCAAGTCACTTCTCGAGCAACCATTATCCACGAACTCACTACCTTGAGTCGTCTTCACATTCGTTGCATCTCAACGATCAACGAACACATTACAATTCTTCAAACATTTCCACTTGAATTTATTTCAAAGCCACAATCATCACTGAACCAAAATATCACCATATAACGGTCCATCATGGTCAGATAGTTCCCCCTTAGGTCGTGACCGACCCATGACCAACGACCCGACCCAACGACCCATCAACATCAAGCCTTGGCCGACCAGACTTCCACCGTTGTACCCCCACAACCTGATTCCCCAGGTCGTTCTGCCCAGCAACGACCTGACCTTCTCAGTTCGCTAACGTCCTAGATCACAAACATACTATAGCAAACCCACCTCTGACGTGCTCTAACCTTGCGCCTTCCATGATCCATCTCCTTAGGTCTTCCAACAACCTAGGACTTCAGAGCTCCAATGGTCCATTAAGCCCTAAGCAGATTCGAGCTCATCACCAACCTGACCTCCAATGACCTAGTGCCAACGACCTAAGCACAAGCGACCCGACCTAATGATCACCACGGACTAACCACAGCTTAACGACCCGAAATTCATTTCTTGGAGAACAAGACACACGACCTGATCTCCCTGCCATGCCATCAACGACCCAAGAAAAACGACCCGACTCCAGATCTGACCAAATAGCTCCAATATTGACCAAATCATCACCAAACGACAACATCGATTCAAACAACTCATCTAAATCATCCAATCCAACAACCAACACTTTATGAAATCAACAACAACACTAAAATGACAATTATTCATTAATAACCATATATAATTCACCAAATCATGATAAATCAAGGAATAAACTAAAACAATATATCTAACTTGCATAAGCATATGAAAACATAAGAATTTACCGGTTTAAGTTGCTAGATTAGATCATATGATGATTCAAATGAAAATATACTTTCCATGATGTAGATCTTGGTGAAAACAACTTAAAATGATGAAAATAAGATCAAAAACCCATATACTTAATTGAATCAGTGTGAGAGATGCTTATCACTCACCAGTTCCTTAAATTAGCTAGAAATCATTTAATTCTCAATCCGGACAGCGAAAAATAAACTTCAAACCTCTTGATTTGATGTGATCTTCTTTCACTTGATGTAGATCTAGCTTTGCTTGATGTTAATCTTCAACACATGTAGATCTATAATTTTAATGGTGGAAAGGTGTATTTCATTGAGTAAGGAAGATCACGAGCTCAAACAAATGAAAGAATGAAGAAAGTAAACTATTATCCATGCCTCTAACCCCCTATTTATAGCCTCGCACCAGTCCACTAATGGGTCACTCCAAATCATCTCATCAATGGCTTACAAAACTTGAACAGAAATTGTGAAACACTAAAACAATGATTCCTCCCAAACCGTTGAACCAAATCTTTAATGTGACTACTCTAGGGAATTGGCAACACCATTTACTTTCCAATAAAATCGATCTCAACACCTGATTCGATCCCAGTCAAAAGTTATTCCCTGTACAAGACTAATAGGGGTAAAAAGGTCACAAATAAAATTGGTAAAATTATGGACATGTCTCACAACCTCATAAACAACATATCAAAATATGAGAATGATCCAACTCTCAGGTAATTAAATAAAAATATTTTATGATCTTTCGATATGAAAAATGCGGGATGTTACAAAAACAATCATCATTATTGAATCTTGTGAATATGAACACTTACATCTTTTTCCATCCCTATTCTATTTGTCACTTTTAGGTATGCACGGATACTTACCCTTTTATGACACTAGAACTGCTATTTTATCTATTTTCTTTCGTTTATCAATCGGGCTAGAAATCACTACAACTCACCAATCTTTTTTTCTGACCTATTTTCTTCTTTTTCTTTTCCCTAGGCTCTCAAGGAGGAAGTCCTTAGCTTGGTATACTTAGTTGATTTTATCTTGAAAGACTCTTGCAAGGAAGTACTGTTTAATCTATTTCCATGGTTTGCTTGTACTTTTTCGCTATTTGGGGATATTACTATTATCGTACTCTGATATTTCTATTATGACCGAGATTTGAGACATGGTACTTTAAGATGGTTTGGTTTGGAAAAAATAATAAATATGGTTTGGTTACTTTTAATTTAAATTGTCCTTTTCTTCTGCTGTGAATTTATTTTATGTCTTCTGAAATTTTTGTCTCCGTGATGATTATTTATCTTGATACCAACAATGCTCCGTACTTCTTAATGGGATCCTACTTTGGTATAACATTAACGAGTGTGGGATGTTACAAGATTCTTATTCTGCATCACTTTCACTTCAAATCCAAGACCTTTGAAACAAAGAAAATCAAAGTAGAACCCGTCTATTTGAAGCAATGCTTACTTGTCGAAGCAACATCAGACTCCCATCTATAAATAAAGGTAGGCTGACACGAAGAAAAGGGACGCTCAGTTCATTCTCTCGACTCCTATATTCTTTCACTCATCACGACCTTAAATTGAATTGGGGGATATTTAGCTAAAATTAATTTCAGACTTGTACTTGGACTTGTAATTGAACCATGGACTGGCGTAGCATATAAATATGATTGCAATTTATACTGACTTTGCCTATGAATGGACATGAACATTCATGACATTTAAACCTTCTTTACCTATTGCATACTTAGATAATATGAATCACGAATTGATGTGTCTTGTTGCACATTATACTACATCGAAGCCTTTCGAAGTAAGCTGAAATAAATTGTTTCAAACTAATTTGATTCTGTTTCGGGCGTATTTGTATTTCTTACCATTGGCTTTAAATCCATGTACCGCAGTAAGGTGTAACATCTTGTATTTTTAGGAGTCGAATATTTAATTTATTTAAATATTAGAATAATGATTTGAAAATTTAAACAACTCAAGTTTTACGATTTTGAGTATTTTATTAATAAAAATAATGAAATAATAAATTATCTTTTGGAATAGTCGAAAAAGTTGAATTTGCAATACAATATGAATTGGAAAACATAAAAGGATTTAATTGAGTTTATATTTGAATTATAACAAGGGATTCATTTATTAAACGAAGTTTAAACGTGTTGGTAATAATTTAATTAAAACGAGCTCACAACGTCATGGTTGTTCGTAGTTTTACGTTTTGAACTTCAATTGGCTACACATGATCTAATACAAGTCGAAATTCTTTGAAACAAGAATCTTTCGGATCTATTGGATTATATTTTTCTAATGAAAAAGAAAAATCAAGATGTCATCTTGTAGAATTTGAGTTATGTCAAAATCAAATTTTCACAAAGCCGCTATAGAATCGTTTATAAACCATAATGATTTATTAAATAAAATAAAAAAATATTTTGAATAAATTGAATATTGGTTTGACTTGAAAATGAAAATATCGAGTTTAAAACTCAAACTAGTTTATTTCGAAGCGATGTATAATTCTATCTGAATATATCCGATAATAATAATTTGTTATTATAAAATTGAATTGTTGAAATCGATTTATATTTTACCGTTTTATTTAACACTTGAAAAAAGTTTTTTTTCAAAACGACCTTGGATTTCAATGAAACGAATTTTAATAAATCCATAATGATTAATTATTGCTAAATTTCAAGTTTCGAGTCAATCAGAGTTATTATGTAGCATACGAGAAACAAATATATACCGATTAATGATTTAATGTTCAAAAAATGCAATTTTTGCAATGGACTCGGATTTTTACGAAACAAGTTTCATTGGGTCCGTAATGACAAACTATAGTAGGAGGTTCATTTTCATCGCGATTGGAGTTCGTATGTGATTGAAAGAATAAAAAAACGTCGAATGATAAATAGTGATAGCATATTATATTGATTATAATCGAATAAAAAAATAATTAACTTACCCTATATGATATCGTTACATTCCCTATCCCTCCTCACTTTCATTCTCTGGTCAATAACTTCTGAGCCGCCACCAAGAACATATATCGTGAGTTCAAAAATATTCAAAAAATCTTATAAAATTGAAATCAAATACCATTTGATTCGTTAGCCTCATGAGATTAAGAGCTTTCCCCTCAAATCAAATTTTTTGGGTTCAACGATGATATTGTTCGCTATATATAAGACAACGTGCATTAGGGTTGACTGTATCAGAAATTTAAGGCATGGATATTATATTTTGAGCTCGGATATGGGTTCATAGTGGAAAACTGCACTTGTGTGCAAAATTTGAGGGAGACTGGTGGCAAATTTTTTTTGATCCTGGCACTATAGCGGTGAAAACTGTCAGAAAACCGCAACGTGAAGGATGCGATCGAGTGTTTCAGGATGGTGATGGAAAGTAGGAGGTTGTGAAGTGGAGTTTGATGGCGGTGTTCGTTTTGAAAGGCGTGGAGTGTGGAATGAGGAATTTGCGAAGGAATTTCCAGCAATGGTTGAGGAGCAGCTGAGTTTGAACCAAAGGGGTAGAAGGATTAACATAAAAGGCGATTAAGATGATGATTAAGATTAATTAATAATTAATTAATTAATTACATTATACCGTTTAATTTAGTTATAACTTGTAATATTAATAACTCGCTCATACATTATCAGAATTCGATGAAACAAGAAGCGTTGGGATAGTATGGGTGAGTACTACAAGTCTGTGATAAATTGAAGTGGAGTAGAGCTAGTCATGGTTTTGTTTAATTTTAAACGTTTGTTTAAAATTGAATGAAACGATGTTGAATCGTCGATTAAACGACTGATGAGTTATCAACTCACACTTTCTTGAATACTATTTATATTATATCATGTTATAAATATCTACTGTTTAATCGATATTCATTTATATGATATGATTGGCTGATTGTTTTGATGATTAATTGTTTGTTCAAAGAGACCAGGATGGGAATTGAACCCAAAACCACTTCGAACCGACTTTGTATTCGAAAACTAACTTGCAGGGAAGACCATGAGATGATTCGAAGACATAGATCTTCGGAGCGAGATGGTTGCTCGATGATGTCTCTGGTTAATTACCAAGATTATACCCATAGCAGTAACTATGACATTCTAGAGTATCTTCTGTTACGTTCAGTCGCAGAACAAACTTGTATGGATGAATGTCCGGCAGAGTATTTCCTAGAATCATGTACGTTGATTTTTACAAATATACCGAGGATGGTGGCGGAGAAGGTAACTTCTTTTAGCTTAACACCTAGAGTACATTTGTGTAAATCAATTAGTGATTGGACAGATCAGACAATGTGACATTCAAATTTTGAACGTGGTGGCTGAAAAGTTAATCGTGACCTTAAGCCTTATCGACCGGGAAATGACTAAAATCGGGCAGACAACATGACTATGTGGGGTCATACCTATTAGGGTATATCATCACCTAATCTATAGACATCGATGTCTCTTTTTGTATGCTTCGAAATAAAGACGATTGGACGACTAACAACTGTGGTGATGATATATTTGGTACACTCAAGTTGAATAAGTAGTCGGTCATGTGTGGCTAGGTTGCAAGATGTTCTTATTGAACCCTAACGTTCCATCTCTAGAGGACACTGATCGGAAGGTGATTCTATACCTAGTCATGTTGGAAATCAAAATTCCAATAAAAGCCGTACATTTTTAGTTGTATACTAACTATGTTGGAAAGTGGGGTGCAAGCTTTCCAGTTATATTCCTATTTTATTTGTAAATTGATAGGCTATCACTGGATTTTTGATATAAAAAGTATTTTGGTTATCGTAAGGTAAAAACACGTGCCATGTTTATGTGTTCGTGTCTTATGAGAGTTCTTTTTCTAAAAAGTTTTCAAAAGTCAAGAAAGTTGTTTATGATGTGAGATTTTTCACTGAAAAATATCTCAGATTGATACTCGAGTCATACCGAGTATCATTTCCAAGTTGTACTGGATTTGCTTGGAGTTACAGAAGATGAGTGAAGTCGAGATGTATTCTCATATTTTCTCATATTAATTTATTTTCACTATGTGTTGTATTTATCAACATTTTATAGGCTGATTTGGTGATGTACTATGATGTGGTATTTATGTATATACACTGGTTTTCTCTTTGTGTAAAGAGCTTTGATATATTATATTTTATTCATTCCGCCGTGAGATTCACAACTACTCTGATTCCGATGTGTTTGTGTTCTTTTTATTCTTCTATTCTATTTTTTTTCTATTTTCTCACCCTCTAACTTCTTTCTTTTAACCATCTGCATTTTCTTTGCATTTTGAGTTAACATTGTAGTTAAATGTCAGCTTAAGCTATACAGAAAAAGTGGGTCATTACATGAGGCTTAGGAAGAACTTATGAATTGATTCCACAAGTTCGAAGCACCTTTTTTGTCTTTGAGCCCATTTCCTGTACCTTCTAAGCAACCTTTTGGTTTCGAACTTGCTTTCTTCCTGCTCATTCAAAGCCGATCATTTGGCTTCAAACCTACCCACTAAAATTCAAAGCAATCTTCTGGTGTCGAAATCACTCATCTGCCTTCGAGCCATGTATTTGACCTTTTTGTGGTCATTTTTGGGCTAAAAATGTGTATTTTTTGCAAATAAATAAAATTAAATTGTATGTTCAATATCTACATTGACCATGGTGCAAATGGAACATGTTTTTCAATGATATTCCCATTCATTAGTACAAGTAGAGTGTAAAAATGATCATTTTTTCTAGTAATATGCTTTGCGAAAAAACTCGATCGAAAGAAGCCAAGAAGACATTTTTTGCTTAATCTCATGATAGATTCTTTGTTCGGTAATACGATGCTACCTAGAAATCCATTGCTCTACTGCAAATGCAATCATCTACTTATTATTTATTATTGATGGTGAACATGCTACCTAAAAAATGCTTTCTAACTGCAATTCTACTTCGGTGATTTAAACGCGCTACATTGATTTGCTTAAGCAGTCCTTGTAAAAGCCTGCATTTTACGTATCGGACGATCGTAAAATATTTTGTTTAATTCCCTGAGGGTTGGATCATTATCGTATTTTGATATGTTGGTTATGGGGATGTGAGACATATCCATCATTTTTACCAATTTTATTTGTGACCATTTTGCCCCTCTCAGTCTTGTACAGGGCATAACTTTTGACTGAGATAGAATCAGGTGCTGGAATCGATTTCATTGGAAAGGAAATGATGTTTTCAATTCGGTAAAGTGGTCACACTAAATATTTGATTCAGCAGTTTAGGAGGAATCGTTGTTTTAGCATTGCACAATTTCTGTATAGATTTGGCTAGTCATTAATGGGTTGATTTGGTGTGGCTCATTAGTGGACTGGTTGGAGGCTATAAATAGGAGGTAGAGGCATGTAGAATAGTTTACTTTGTTCATTCTCTCATTTGGTTGAGCTCTGATCCTTCTTGCTCAATCAAATACATCTTTCCTCTGTTAAAATTCTAGATATATGAAAGAAGATTGAAGATTTACATCAAGCAAAGCTAGATCTACATCGAGTGAAGGAAGATCGCATCAAATGAGAGGTTTGAGGCTCAGTCTTCGTTGTCCGGATTGGGATTTTAGTTATTTCGAGTTATTTTGAAGAATTGGTGAGTGATAAGCATCTCTCGCACGGATTCAATCGAGTATATGGGTCATTCAGTCATTGGATCTTATTTTCATCATTTACAAGTTTTTTCCACCTAGATCTAAATCATGGTAAGTGTATTTTCATTTAAATCTCCAAAGGATCTAATCTAACAACTTAAATTAGTAAATTTCTTTGCTAGTTCATGTATAATTACAAGTTAGATCCATTAGTTTAATTCATTTATTATTTATCATGATTTAGGTGAAATTCTCATGTTTGAATGATGGTTAATCGTTAATTGATGCTTGTTGATGGTCGATTTTGGTTGATGGATGAAATTTAATGTTTTGCATAAGTTCTGATTGAGATTGGAGTCAAATTGGGTTGATGGGTCATATGGCTTGTGCTCCAAGAAATGATGGTTAGATCGTTCTACACGGGCTTTGCACGGGTCGTTTGGCTCAGGTCGTTCTGCATGGGCTTTGCACGGGTCGTTTGGCTTAGGTTGTTCTGCATAGGCTGAGTGCTGATGGACGGCAGCGTTCTAGAAACGCTATGAAAAGAGGCCGAAATGCTGTGAATGGTTATTTGTTGCAAAAGATGAAATGTTGTGAATCGGATATCAACCAAACGAAGTATGTTTTTGGTTTGACGATGGTCGTGGCTGTGAGATGGGATCAAGATGGAATGTTCGAAGTGGGTGAAGTATTCATTGATTGACGAAAAACAATGAATGTGAAGACAACTCAAAGATGTTTAATTTGTGGATAAAGGCTACTCAAGATGATTTGAGCTTATGAATGGTGGCCGATGACGACGACTAGTGATACTGAAGTCCGAGGAGTTATCATTGTCGTACGTTCTAGCGGGCTCAAAGCAAGGGTATAATAGAGACGCCTAAAAGACTAGATGATTAATCGAGTACCCTGAGTATTGATGAATGGCCTAGATACGTATTGATGAAAGGCGTATGGCGTTTTTGCTAGAACCGGGGTTACCATTAGCCTTTGACAGACGACATGATGTTGAGTCGGTCATACGATTAACGATGGTTTTAAAGCAAGATTGGCGGTGATTGCCAAAGTCATGGATGATGATTGTTTTGCTTGTATCATTTTGTGTAGAATATTCGACATCGAAGGAGATATCTCTTGGGTGCTTGTCTGATGTTGGTTTAGGCCTTCGGGGCTTGTGCTTGGGAGATGTCGATATCGGTTAGGATGGTCTATTCTTGATAACTAGTTGTCATGAATGTACTTTTTGTTTCTACTTGATTGATGTAAAGGCTATCATTATCAGATGTAGGGAAAATGGGTTGGGTTCTTCTCTATGATATGATCGGTATATTAGATGATTAATCTGCCTATTCTCATATACTTTATTAATGATATTAGATAGTTGTTTATCGCTCATTAAGACCTTTGTATGAATCAAGGTTTTATGTCTCCTCTTATTACCTTGGACTGTTCATCCATGATGCTATGGATGGGAAAACCAAGTGGCAGGTGATAGGTGATTGATCTTGATGAGACGATGCTGTAGAGCGAAAAAGAGCAGGAGGCTTACGTATTATTGCTACTATACATATCTTGATGTTTTTCCTCTGTTATTAATTCTGTGAGTGTTTGTAGTGAGGCACTATGTATAGGCTCTTATGTTGTAATCCTTTGATGTATGAGTATTATTTCATGATGATATGAAAGAGTTTAAGATTCTGCTAAATTCTGCTTCATTATTGTTGACTGCTATATATGTTTTATTATATTTTATCCTTGTGTTGTGAGTTATATGACAGGATCCGTGTATATTATTCAACCTTGATGATCATCATAGTTGTTTGGCATGTCTTTCAACGCATTATTTTCCTTGTTAAGTGCAGGAGTTGTTGGTGGTCGTCACATTTGGTATCAGAGCTCTGGTTATCGATTCTAGCCGAAGTTCAAAGACTTAATTATGTATGAGAGATGTACTTGTAGATTTCTGATAGATGTATGCTATATATTAGTGTAGTATAGTAGCGTTTGAACTCCATTTGCAGTTTTTCTCGTACATGGACTAATCATTTTATATTACAGATTTAGAATGAGTCATCGACCATCGAGACACACTACTAGGGAGGAGACCGTTCCCGAAGGGGGAAATGGCTGTATACCAGATTACCCAGCTATGTTCGAGGCCATGGTGGCAGCGATCATAAGGAAGTCTTCCGCTCTAAAGACAGCTGTGGTAGATGTAGGAGTTCAAGTGCAAGTGCCCAGAGTCATAGACTTCGCGAAACTATGCAAAGACTTCACTACTCCAGGAGGGAAACCATTTAAGGGGACAAAGCCGATTGTAGAGATTCAAGTGTGGCCTGATACATGCATTCAGATCTTTGAAGACTTGAGAATTGATGATGTGACCAAAAGGAAACTTGCATCGAGACAGCTAGAGGGCAGAGCAATGGACTGGTGGAACTCTGTCACTCTAGAGACTCTGGAGGATGAGATTGCGTGGAAGCAATTCCAAGTCAAGTTTGAGACGGAATTTATCTCTACTGTTCATAAGTCTATTTTGTTTAAGAGGTTCGTGGAGCTTAAGCAGAATGGGTCGACTAGTGCTGGAGTATGTTTCTGACTTCGAAGCTTTGTCGAAGTATGATCGTTCATATGTCAAGACTCCTTATCAGAAGAACAAGAAGTTTGTCTTGGGCTTGTACAAATACCTTGGGAACCAGCTGGTAGATCATCTAGACGATACTTATGAGAAGATCGTCAAGAAAGCTTTAAGGCATGAGAGTTTGTTTCCCAAGGAAGAGACTGTTGTTGCAGCCAAGGAGGAAGCAAAACCATAGCAGGGTAGTAATAAATAAAAGAGGAAGCAACAACAACAGAAAGGGAAGGATGGTCAGAAAAAGCAGAAAGGCTTGCAACAACTGCCAATAGAAAGGCCATTATTCTAGAGACTGCAAGAATCCAAAAGCTGAGAAGAAGTGCTACAACTATGGCAAGCCTGGGCATAACAAGAAGGATTGTCCAAAACCAGCTAAAGAAAAGCAGATTATGAAGCTGCATGCTTTGGAGGTTATTCCATCGCCTTCAAGGGTTCCTATGGCAGAGGAGAAAGGGAAGAGTGTCATCGTTCAGTGTGTTCTTTCCGTTAGAGGTGTTTCAGTTTGTGTGTTGTTTGATACTAGATCATCACATGCATTCATTTGTAATGAGCTTGTTTGTCGTTTGGATTTGGACCCCAAGATCTGTGATAGATCTTTTGTTGTGACTAACCCAGTTAGGGGTTCGTCTAATTTATGTATGATTTGTCATGGTCTATTGTTGTCGAGGTGTGTTTTCTCCTTTGTTGTGATTGCTTTGTTTTGAACATCGCTGGGTTTAGGGTTACCTTGGGTATGAACTGGCTCAAGAGGTATGCGACAATGGTGGATTGCGAGAAGTTGTAGGTGCAGTCGGGAATGTGGAAGGGCGAATGCTAGTGATTTGATGCAAGCCCAAAGATGATGTCTTCGTGAGCTATTCGTATTCACTTGTGATTCCATGGGAAGACTTGTCATTGGTGCCGATCGCAAGTGAGTTTAAAGATGTCTTTGACGAGGTCAAAGGGTTGTCGCTGCATCGCGAGATTGAGTTTAGAATTGATTTGGTCGAAGGTGCCAGACCTATCGTCAAGCCTCTTAGGCGGATGGCGCCAAAGGAACAACGATAGTTAGAGGTGCAAGTATGTGACCTTTTGAGAAATGGGTTTATTTAAAGAAGCGTATCTGAATGGGGTGTACCAGTTGTGTTTACAACCGAGGCTGATGGATCTTTAAGGCTATGTGTGGATTATCGTGAACTGAACAAGGTGACTAAGAAGAATAAGTATCTGTTGCCAAGGGTAAACGACTTGTTCGATCAGCTTGGCCAAGGTGTTTTATCAGATGAATTTGGCAACGGGATTCCACCAGTTGAGGGTGGCAATGGATAGTGTGTCGAAGATTGCTTTTAGGACACCATCCGGTTTCTTTGAATGGTTGGTGATTCCATTTGGGTAGACTAATGCACCAACATATTTCATGGATCTTATGAATAGGGTATTCAGGGATTAGTTGAATAAGTTCGTGCTTGTGTTCGTGGATGATATTCTGGTTTACTCCCAGAATGAGGAAGAGCATAAGAGACACTTATGAGTTGTTTCGGAAATCCTGCAAAAGCATCAGCCGAGAGCTAAGTTTTCGAAGTGTCACTTCTAGAGGAGTGAAGCGAGGTTCTTAGTCCATGCTGTTTCTGGAAATGGAATAGCAATCGACCCTGCTAAGGTGGCAGCAATCCAGGACTGGGATGGACCTAAGAATGTGACAGATGTTCTGAATTTCCTCAGGTTAGCGGGATATTATCACTGTTTATCAAGGATTTCTCCAAGATAGCTGCACCATTAACTGGATTGACAAAAAAGAACCAGGTGTTCACATGGGATGCGAAGTGCGAGCAAGCTTTTGGAATCATGAAAGAGAGACCGACGAGTGCTTTTGTTTTGACGATTCCAAGAGGGAATGAAGAAATGGTGGTATACACCGATGCATGTGGTACTGGACTTGGAGAAGTGCTAATGAAGAAAGGTATAGTTGTGGCCTACGCGAGTCGATAGCTGAAGCTGCACGAGAGGAATTATCTAACTCATGATTTTGAGTTGGCAACGATCGTGTTTGCTCTGAAGATATGGATACATTACCTGTTGGGAGTTCGATTCGAGTTGTTTACGGATCACAAGTCGTTAAAGTATCCTTTCTCCCAAAAGAATTTGAATCTTCGGCAACAACGATGGTTAGAGTTTCTGGCATCGTTGTAACACCCCACTCCCGCTATGATCACTCACTAAGGGAATGCCATAGCATCGGTGGAGTATTTTAGTGAATATAGAACAGAAAAATTACAACAAGACAGATATAAATAGTACTTGAAATTTTAAAACATCATCTCATAACAGCGGAAGTAAAACATGTCTGGTTACATCATAAAACCACAATAAAGGTCAAGTACAATATCCATCAAAATAAAGAAGTACATAATCCCACTCTCATACAATAGCCAAACAAAAGAAAAGATAACTGGATAACTGGAGCTTTACATCTATCCAAGCTCCTAAAGACTGGAACAGCAATCCGATCAAGCTCCACTACTGCTAGGATCCACCGTAGGACCTGAGGGTTGGGAAAAAGATAAAAACAACAGGGTCAGACATAAGTCTGAGCGAGTCCTATAACTTTAACAATACAATCGTTAAAGTAACCAGAGAAGACATAAACTGATATACGGTAACATATAGGGATGAATGGCTACCCTAAGCAGTCAACTAAACGAAGATAAAGGATAAAGACGCATCTACCCTCCCTAAGGTAAATTACTAAACTGCACCACACCAGTCGTTCCTAACTTAAAGGTTGATCCCACCCAAGGACTTATAAAATTTACTAATTAGTACCTGCGTACCCCTAGGTGACCAAGTAGGCGCCACGGGGCCCTACAATCCACTAGGTGTACACACTACTTCCCATTCGATCGGCTCCCTAACGTAGATACCCGTGCTGGCCCCACCGTGGGATGTATCATTCCCCAATGTGGCAACCTGATGAAACTAAAGGTGCACGGCTTATATCTACTCGATGCAACAACGGCTTACCTACCAGCCCGGGCCCACTCACGCATATGAAGCCCGTTGGACTTGCGTTGCCACCGCTAACCCGTTTGCCTCTTACAGTCAAGCCCAGTATGCGTGTCCCGTCCTCGACATGGGTCGAGCCCACAAAGATACGTATGGGTTACTGGTTGAAATGGGCCTCCACAAGCTACCCACCTAAGCTTGTCCCTTTTTCTAGTATATCCCACTTAACCCTTTAATCATGTTTTAATTACATGTTCTATTTTGGTTAAGTATTCTAATCGTATTTTCTATTGCCACCCAAGGCAACCACTAGATTTTCTCATGCCACCCGAGGCACCCACTTAACCCCTCATGTCCCTCTACATGCTAATGTGGTTAAGTGTTTCTTAATTAATTAATTAAGAACGTAACCTTTGTAAAGACCTCTCACATTAGACTGTCTTTTATGACCGCTGGTTAAGCCGGTTGGGTCCGGGCAGCCTTATGTCATAACAGAGTCTAACCTCGTGTCTTTACATTAATTACGTATTTAGTTTGTGCCTAAGACCTCTCACATTGGGCTAACATTTGTAGCAACTGGTTAAGCCGGTTGGGTCCGGGCAGTTTTACGCTACAACTGAGTCCAACCTCGTGTCTTAGTCAATTAATTACACCTAATTAATCACCCTCATAATTTTATATTAATTATCCCTAATTAATCAAGTTTTCTTAACATGGGTAGACCTAACTTAATAGGTAAATTCCCATGGGGTAGACCTAACTCAATAGGTAAATTCCCAACACATAGTATGGGTACACCTAACCAAATAGGCAAATTCCCATACTATGTTTATTTATTTTGTGTTATGCATAATTATATTAATTTCACACAATCTTATTAACTTATGCATTTAATTACCCCATCGTTCCCACGTAATTTCGTTCATGATATAACACATATAAAAGGTGTCAACTTGCATATGAATGAACATGTTTCAAAGGTGCCATCTTGCATATTAACAAACACATAACTTGCATATGAACTTGCATAACATGTCACATAACTTGCATATAATATGTCACATAACTTACATATTCATTTTGCATAACAAACTTGCATATTAGCTTATAGACTTGCATAATGTGTCATCATGAACTTGCATATTAATAAACATGTAACTTGCATATTTACATACATGTAACTCGCATATTAACAAACATGTAACTTGCATATAAAGAAACATGTAACTTGCATATTTACATACATGTAACTTGCATATTAACAAACATGTAACTTGCATATTAACAAACATGTAACTTGCATATTTACATACATGTAACTTGCATATTAACAAACATGTAACTTGCATATTAACAAACATGTAACTTGCATAGCATATTACCATGAACTTGCATAACATGCATATGGTTACATAGCCCACAACTTGCATATTTAGCATCATGCAAACATAACATACATCATATTAAACTTGCATAAGCTTACATACTCAACATGCATAAACATAAGATTAATGCTAACATCATATCATATGATTCAAAGCTCATTAACCCACATACAAAACCATAAATCTCATCACATCTCATCTAATTAGTTTACCAAAAGATCATCAAAGTGATAGAAACTCACAACTAGCAACTTTGAACACCAAATGAAGAAGATTAAGATGCTAAGAAGGGATTAGAAGTTGATTAGAGAGTGATTAGTATGCAACCCTCTTCATAAAATTAGTGGAGGCCATGAGAGCTAGCATTTTGCCATAGTTTAGTCACTAGGTTTAATTATGAATGAATTAGGGTAGGTTAGGGTCTTATTTATAGATTAGGCAAGTGTTTTAGGCCATAGGATTAACCCTAGATTCAATCCAAGCCATTAAAGCATGTCTTGGGGAAGAAGTCAAGTGTAGGAACCATCTAGGGCCTTTAGATTAAAGATGGACCATGAGAACCATTCAAATGCAAAATCTGCACTTGAGCGAATCGGCCCACGGGTTGACAGCCAAACACCCTGGATTAACCCCTAGTCGACCCAGCGGGCTCGGGTCGACTTCAAAAATCGGCCGGTTCGGTTATTCCCCTCTCCCAATTCGCTGTTTTGAGCATTTTTGCATATTTATTTATTAAATTTTCAATTATATATATATATATATATATATATATCAATATATATATATATATATATATATCTACACAACCCATTTCACTTAATTAAGTATACTTTAATTTGGGAATTTTCGTGAAACTTCGCGAGGCCATATCTTGGTCATACGGACTCCGATTTTCGAAAACTCGGACTCTATTTCGCGTATTTTTCCGAGACGAACACAATGGCATAGCCCGTTTCCCTTGATTCCCATTTTAGAATTAAATTCTGCCTCGATTTATGTTATTACAGGTTATTGAAAATACGGGTTGTTACATTCTCCCCTCCTTAAAGGATTTCGTCCCCGAAATCTTCAAGTTAGGAAGAACGTATCCTACCATCCAATCATCCATCTACTCAAAGCATCATCCACGAGCAATCATTGTCCTTACAAGATTCTAAATGCTGGATGGATATATGCAAAAGTGTGTGTATATGTACTTACCTAATGCAAAAATCAGGCGGTTACTGATACAGTAAACCTCCTTAATGCAAACCATGATAGTGCCATGCATCCAATATGTATGCGAAACCCTATTGACACATACAAATTTCTACATGCGTGCACAACCATACACAAAAATGCATCATCCATATGATAACACAGCCATGATACATCCATCAATCTAACTACCACATCCATTTATGCAATATGCAACATGAAGTGACTGAGCCGATCTAGTGCCTAATGTGTGTGTATATGCATCCACGAGCAACCACTAGCAAACAATTGCATCCATATGCATCCATCAACCATAACATGTTTCAAACACATGTCTCAACCATAGGTTTTACCCTATCTAAAGGTCATAGGTATTAGCGAGAGGATATACTAAAGATAAGATAAGTACTAGACAAGCAATAAAGGAGAAGTTAAAAGACATACTCTCAAAAAGAAATGGATACAAAGAACGCATCTTTGCTTCCGTCTCCCAAGTAGCATTGCTTTCGTCATCTCCCCATTGCACTTTAACTAGCTGAACTTCTCTGTTCCTCAACTTCCTAGTTTCTGACCCAAGGATGCGAGTAGGAGCTCGTCGAATCGTCGCATCACGCTCTACCTCTACATCTCTAAGCAAGCTCGGCTCTACCACCTCCGCGGTCTCATGTAAGCACTTCCTCAAATGTGATACATGGAATACATCATGAACACCACTAAGTCTGTCGGGCAACTCCACCCTATATGCCATCCGTCCAATCCTTTCCTTAATAGGAAACGGCCCAACAAATCTCGGTGCTAACTTCCCTACGGACCCAAAGCGAACAACATTTCTCAATGGAGATACTTTGACAAAAACCATGTCCCCAACCTCAAACTCAAGATCCGTCCTTCTCCGATCCGCATAAGATTTCTGTCTATCTTGCGCTGCTTTCATCCTTTTTCGAATTAAATCAATCTTCTCTGAAGTCTCTCTAACCATATCCGGCCCAAGCAAGATCTTATCCGTAGATTCCCACCAACATGTAGGAGATCGACAAGGCCTTCCATAAAGAGCTTCGAAAGGAGCCATACCAATACTGGACTGAAAGCTGTTATTATATGCGAACTCCACCAAAGGAAGATGTTCTTCCCATGTACCTCCAAAATCCAAGATACAAAGCCTCAAAAGATATTCTAAGATACGGTTCACCCTCTCAGTCTGACCGTCCGTCTGAGGATGATATGCGGTGCTCAAACACAACTGAGTCCCTACCGCCTCTTGCAAACTTCTCCAAAACTCACTAGTGAAAATAGGATCTCGATCACTCACAATGCTGGATGGTACGCCATGCAATCTAACAATCTCTCTAACATAGACTGAAGCAAGCCATGGAGCGGTCCTCTTACTCTTTACGGGTATAAAATGGGCACTCTTGGTAAGTCTGTCTACCACAACCCAAATTCCCGTATTGCCCTTCCTCGATCTCGGTAACCCGTCGATGAAATCCATCGAGACACTATCCCACTTCCACTGTGGAACTTCCAATGGGTGTAGCAACCCACCGGGTTTCCTTTGCTCCACTTTAACTTGTTGGCACACTAAGCATCTAGCCACATACTCGGCCACATCTTTCTTCATACCGGCCCAGAAGAAAACTCTCTTCATGTCTTGGTACATTTTGTCTCCACCGGGATGAATAGTCATTCTTGAACGATGTGCATCATCCAAAATAGCCTTCTTCAAACCCTCATCTTGCGGTACACAAAGTCTACCGTCTCTATGCAACCATCCCTTATCATCTATGGTGTATCTACCCAAATGGCTGGACGACTCCCCTCTTATAAGCTTCTCTACCAACACAACCAACTGTGGGTCGTCTCGCTGAGCCTCGCCAATCCGTCTCAAAAGAGTAGGTCTAACCTCCAAGGATGCCAACAAACCAGGTACAAAATCAACAGAAGGTCTGAAGTCAAACAAAGAAAGAAACTCCAAGCTTCGTCGTTCCACGAACAATGGACTCAAAGATAGCCTTTTTCTACTTAAGGCGTCTGCCACCACGTTACCCTTACCAGGGGTATACGCTATCTCGAAATCATAGGATGCTAAGAACTCCATCCACCTTTGCTGTCTTAAGTTTAAATCCTTCTGAGAGAATAAGTACTTCAATGATTTATGGTCGGTGAACAACTCGAATCTCTCACCAAGAAGATAATGGCGCCAAGACTTAAGTGCGAAAACAATCGCGGCCAACTCTAGATCATGGGTAGGGTAATTCTTCTCATGCACTCTCAATTGTCTCCCTCCATAGGCTATTACCCTTCCCTCCTGCATCAAGACTGCGCCTAATCCTGTTCCACAAGCATCGGTATAAACAACAAACGGCTTACTCCCATCTGGAAGCACTAAAACTGGAGCGGTGGTCAAAGCTCTCTTTAACCGTCGGAAAGCATCATCACAATCTACATCCCACGAGAAAACCAGATTCTTTTTCGTCAAGCGGGTTAATGGGGCTGATATCTTCGCGAAGTCTTTGATGAACTTCCTATAATATCCTGCCAACCCCAAGAAACTTCTTACCTCGGTAGCATTTCTAGGAACTTTCCAATCCTGGATAGATACTATCTTTACGGGATCCACAGCTATCCCTTCCTTAGAGACCACATGCCCTAAGAATCGCACTTCTCTTCTCCAAAAATGGCATTTAGAGAATTTAGCTTTAAGACTATGCGCTCGAAGAGTCTCCAACACTTCCTTGAGATGTAAGGCATGCTCTTCTTCATTCTTGGAAAAGACCAAGATGTCATCCACAAAAACTACTACAAACTTATTCAGATACTCTCTGAACACTCTACTCATGAGATCAACAAAGTATGCGGGGGCGTTTGTCAACCCAAATGGCATCACTAGCCACTCATAAAAACCATCCGGAGTCCGGAAAGCAGTCTTCTCTATACTGTCCTCCGCCACTCTTAACTGATGAAACCCTGTAGCTAAGTCCATCTGCGAAAATACTGACGCGCCAACCAACTGATCAAAGAGATCATCTATCCTCGGTAATGGGTGTCTATTCTTCTTCGTGAGCTTATTAAGTTCTCTATAATCCACACAAAGTCTGAGGGACCCATCCGCCTTCGTGGCAAACACTACTGGAGCTCCCCACTCCGATATACTTCGCCTTATGAACCCCTTCTCAAGCAACTCCCCTACTTGCTTATAAAGTTCTCTTCTCTCACGAGGAGCCATGTGGCGTACTGGCAAAGACACTGGTTTGGCATTATCCACCAAATAAATTCGGAAATCTATCTCCCGCTTCGGAGGCAAACCCTTTACTTCTTCAAACACATCCGGATATTCCCGGACTACTCTGACAGAACACAAACTTTCGACCGAAGCATCGAGCGATTCAAGATAACTTAGCAAAACAGATTCCATGGGATTGCAAGAGATCTCGAGAGTGTTACCCAAGCGGGTCATGAGCCTGACAACTCTCCTTTCGCAATCAAGAACGGCACCATTACTGGATAACCAGTCCATGCCCAAGATCAACCCATAGCCCGTGAAGCCCAATACAAAAGCATCACATCTAAACTCAACGCTAAGTATAGAAATCTTCAAACCCAAACATATCATAGACAGATATATGGAGCCCCCAATTGGGTTTGAGACAACCAAGGGATCATCAACTAGACTGGTGTCTAAGTGCAGTGACTCAACTAACGATGATGAGATAAAAGAATGCGATGCGCCAGAGTCAAACAAAGTACGAACTGGATGATCAAACAGAAAAACCAGACTTTCAACGGAAATAGTTCTACCTCTCTGCTGAATCGGTGGAACTGAGAGAACCTGAACTTGCCCCCCTGACTGAGGTGGTGCTATGAGAGCTTGCACCTGGCCTCCTGAGGTAGACCCCGTCTTCTGCCCCTTCTTTGGGCAGTTTTTCACAAGATGCCCTGCTTCACCACAATGAAAGCAACCGGTCTTCTTCTTTTTGCGACAATCCTTACTAAGGTGTCCTGGTGTTCCACAATTGAAGCACTTCTTCTTCGTCTTCTTTTTGTCACCATTGCCTTTTCCGCCCTTGCCTTGTTGTTGCTGTTGCGGTTTCTTCTGATCCCCCTTTTTCTCTGGTGCCTTAGAATTCTTATCATCCTCATGCATAAGTGCCATGTAGACAAGCTTCTCAAAAGTGGCCCCCATAGGAATGTGAGTCATAGCTATTCCTTGCAATGGTTCGTTCAAGCCTCTAACGAACCTCAAAGCCTTCTTCTCCGGTGTATTCACCAACTCTATGCCAAACCTTGCTAATTGATTGAATTTGTTGACATATTCTTTCACCGTGAGATTCCCTTGCTTCAAATTCAAGAACTTCTCCATAAACAGATTCTCTTCCGCCCTTGAGAGAAACTTAGCCCCAAACCTTTGCTTAAAATCTGCCCAAGAGTCAACAGGGCGTTCTCCATTAGTGACCTCCCACCAGAATGAGGCCTCTCCCTTCATTAACCAAGCCGCCAACTTGACTTTCTTTCCCTCTTCCACTTCAAAGATATCTAGCAACTCTTCCACTTCCTTAAGCCAATCTCTAGCCTCTACGAAAGTCTCTGAACCAAGAAAAGGTTTTCCTCCTATAGCCTTGAACTCCTTGCAAACCTTAGCAAAATTATCCACTCTAGGCTGAGGAGGAGGAGCGGTTGTCTCTGGTGTAGTAGCATTGGCCGGACCCGCAGCCGCGGCCCTAGCCTCTTGCAACCTCCTATACCATAGTGGTATAACTAAACCCTCCGGGATGTTAAGATCTTCAGCCATGCTGAAACGAAAGAGGAAAGATTCAAAAAGGAGATTCCGAAAGATAAAGATATGGCTATTGGGGATTATGCTTTTCTTTTTCAAAAACTTTTTCTCTTAGAAGACATGCTTTTAAAAATACTTTCTTCGAAAATACTCTTAGAAAGTAGTTTTTCTCAAAAAATTTATCTGTTCTGGTAACCTTAAGCTCTGATACCACGTGTAACACCCCACTCCCGCTATGATCACTCACTAAGGGAATGCCATAGCATCGGTGGAGTATTTTAGTGAATATAGAACAGAAAAATTACAACAAGACAGATATAAATAGTACTTGAAATTTTAAAACATCATCTCATAACAGCGGAAGTAAAACATGTCTGGTTACATCATAAAACCACAATAAAGGTCAAGTACAATATCCATCAAAATAAAGAAGTACATAATCCCACTCTCATACAATAGCCAAACAAAAGAAAAGATAACTGGATAACTGGAGCTTTACATCTATCCAAGCTCCTAAAGACTGGAACAGCAATCCGATCAAGCTCCACTACTGCTAGGATCCACCGTAGGACCTGAGGGTTGGGAAAAAGATAAAAACAACAGGGTCAGACATAAGTCTGAGCGAGTCCTATAACTTTAACAATACAATCGTTAAAGTAACCAGAGAAGACATAAACTGATATACGGTAACATATAGGGATGAATGGCTACCCTAAGCAGTCAACTAAACGAAGATAAAGGATAAAGACGCATCTACCCTCCCTAAGGTAAATTACTAAACTGCACCACACCAGTCGTTCCTAACTTAAAGGTTGATCCCACCCAAGGACTTATAAAATTTACTAATTAGTACCTGCGTACCCCTAGGTGACCAAGTAGGCGCCACGGGGCCCTACAATCCACTAGGTGTACACACTACTTCCCATTCGATCGGCTCCCTAACGTAGATACCCGTGCTGGCCCCACCGTGGGATGTATCATTCCCCAATGTGGCAACCTGATGAAACTAAAGGTGCACGGCTTATATCTACTCGATGCAACAACGGCTTACCTACCAGCCCGGGCCCACTCACGCATATGAAGCCCGTTGGACTTGCGTTGCCACCGCTAACCCGTTTGCCTCTTACAGTCAAGCCCAGTATGCGTGTCCCGTCCTCGACATGGGTCGAGCCCACAAAGATACGTATGGGTTACTGGTTGAAATGGGCCTCCACAAGCTACCCACCTAAGCTTGTCCCTTTTTCTAGTATATCCCACTTAACCCTTTAATCATGTTTTAATTACATGTTCTATTTTGGTTAAGTATTCTAATCGTATTTTCTATTGCCACCCAAGGCAACCACTAGATTTTCTCATGCCACCCGAGGCACCCACTTAACCCCTCATGTCCCTCTACATGCTAATGTGGTTAAGTGTTTCTTAATTAATTAATTAAGAACGTAACCTTTGTAAAGACCTCTCACATTAGACTGTCTTTTATGACCGCTGGTTAAGCCGGTTGGGTCCGGGCAGCCTTATGTCATAACAGAGTCTAACCTCGTGTCTTTACATTAATTACGTATTTAGTTTGTGCCTAAGACCTCTCACATTGGGCTAACATTTGTAGCAACTGGTTAAGCCGGTTGGGTCCGGGCAGTTTTACGCTACAACTGAGTCCAACCTCGTGTCTTAGTCAATTAATTACACCTAATTAATCACCCTCATAATTTTATATTAATTATCCCTAATTAATCAAGTTTTCTTAACATGGGTAGACCTAACTTAATAGGTAAATTCCCATGGGGTAGACCTAACTCAATAGGTAAATTCCCAACACATAGTATGGGTACACCTAACCAAATAGGCAAATTCCCATACTATGTTTATTTATTTTGTGTTATGCATAATTATATTAATTTCACACAATCTTATTAACTTATGCATTTAATTACCCCATCGTTCCCACGTAATTTCGTTCATGATATAACACATATAAAAGGTGTCAACTTGCATATGAATGAACATGTTTCAAAGGTGCCATCTTGCATATTAACAAACACATAACTTGCATATGAACTTGCATAACATGTCACATAACTTGCATATAATATGTCACATAACTTACATATTCATTTTGCATAACAAACTTGCATATTAGCTTATAGACTTGCATAATGTGTCATCATGAACTTGCATATTAATAAACATGTAACTTGCATATTTACATACATGTAACTCGCATATTAACAAACATGTAACTTGCATATAAAGAAACATGTAACTTGCATATTTACATACATGTAACTTGCATATTAACAAACATGTAACTTGCATATTAACAAACATGTAACTTGCATATTTACATACATGTAACTTGCATATTAACAAACATGTAACTTGCATATTAACAAACATGTAACTTGCATAGCATATTACCATGAACTTGCATAACATGCATATGGTTACATAGCCCACAACTTGCATATTTAGCATCATGCAAACATAACATACATCATATTAAACTTGCATAAGCTTACATACTCAACATGCATAAACATAAGATTAATGCTAACATCATATCATATGATTCAAAGCTCATTAACCCACATACAAAACCATAAATCTCATCACATCTCATCTAATTAGTTTACCAAAAGATCATCAAAGTGATAGAAACTCACAACTAGCAACTTTGAACACCAAATGAAGAAGATTAAGATGCTAAGAAGGGATTAGAAGTTGATTAGAGAGTGATTAGTATGCAACCCTCTTCATAAAATTAGTGGAGGCCATGAGAGCTAGCATTTTGCCATAGTTTAGTCACTAGGTTTAATTATGAATGAATTAGGGTAGGTTAGGGTCTTATTTATAGATTAGGCAAGTGTTTTAGGCCATAGGATTAACCCTAGATTCAATCCAAGCCATTAAAGCATGTCTTGGGGAAGAAGTCAAGTGTAGGAACCATCTAGGGCCTTTAGATTAAAGATGGACCATGAGAACCATTCAAATGCAAAATCTGCACTTGAGCGAATCGGCCCACGGGTTGACAGCCAAACACCCTGGATTAACCCCTAGTCGACCCAGCGGGCTCGGGTCGACTTCAAAAATCGGCCGGTTCGGTTATTCCCCTCTCCCAATTCGCTGTTTTGAGCATTTTTGCATATTTATTTATTAAATTTTCAATTATATATATATATATATATCAATATATATATATATATATATATATATATATATATATCTACACAACCCATTTCACTTAATTAAGTATACTTTAATTTGGGAATTTTCGTGAAACTTCGCGAGGCCATATCTTGGTCATACGGACTCCGATTTTCGAAAACTCGGACTCTATTTCGCGTATTTTTCCGAGACGAACACAATGGCATAGCCCGTTTCCCTTGATTCCCATTTTAGAATTAAATTCTGCCTCGATTTATGTTATTACAGGTTATTGAAAATACGGGTTGTTACAATCGTATGATTTTGGTATAGCCTATACTCTTAGTAAACGTAACGTAGTGGTGAATGCATTGAGTCGAAGACACACAAGTTTGGAATCAATGTTTTCGGAATGGAAGCACCTCGAGTACTTGGTAGGATTTGATTTCAGGCCTAGGTGTGAGTTAGAACCCGAAGTGTTAGCAAGCTTGTCGATAAGACCTACTCTTATCGAAAGGATTGGCGAAAGCTAAAGCGTGATGCGAAGCTTGTCGAGAATATCCAGAAGTTGTAACCAGAGGATAAGGAATTCGAGGTCGATCGAGATGGTTGTCTTCGAAAGGAAGGACGACTGGTTGTTCCTGATATCGAGGTATTGAGAGATGAGGTTCCGAGGGAATGTCATCACTCAAAGTTGACGATCCATCCGGGTGGTAATAAAATGCATTAGGACAAGAGGCGAGCCTACTACTGGGAAGGAATGAAGATGAATGTTGGAAAGTTTACTTCTAAATGAAAGAACTGTTAGTTGGTGAAAGCTAAACAGAAGAAGCCGAGTGGATTACTTTAACCATTCGAAGTTCCTACGTGGAAGTGGGAGCAGATATCGATGGATTTTATCGATGGACTACCTAGAAACATGGCAGGAAACAAAGGGATTTCGGTCATAGTGGATCGCTTGACCAAAAGAGCCAGATTTATTCCTGTGAAATCGGCTAGGACAACATTGAAGTTGGCTGATCTTTATAAAAATGGATAGTTCGATCCCATGGTACCCCGAAGAGCATAGTGAGTGATCGAGTTCCATTATTCACGAGTGGATTTTAGAAGAGTTTGAAGGAAGCTTTAGGAACCAAGTTGTGTTTGAGTATGGCTTATCATCCCCAAAACCGATGGTCAAACCGAGAGGGTCAACCGAGTTTTGGAAGATCTCCTGAGGGCTTGTGTATTGGATTTCAGAGGATCGTGGGAAGACCATCTACATTTAGTTGAGTTTGCGTATAACAAAGGCTACCAATCGAGCGTTGAGATGACACCATACGAGGCGTTTTATGGTAGATTGTGTAACTCTCTAACATGTTGGTTAGAAACTGGAGAAAAGTTGATACTTGGGGGTGAGATGATTAAAGCAACCTCAGATTATATCAAGATCGTTCAACAACGAATGAAGGCATCCCAAGATCATCAGAACAGTTATGCCAATAAGCATCGAAAAGAATTGGAATTTGACGTTGGCGATATGGTTTTCGTAAAGATTTTGTCATTAAAACATGTTGTTCGATTTGGAAGAAAAGGAAAGTTAGCTCCTAGGTTTGTTGGACCGCTTCCGATAGTCGAGCGGACTGGAAAGCTCACATATAGATTGGATTTACCCGAGAAGATGTCGAGTGTGCACAATGTTTACCATGTGTCCTTTCTATAGAAGTATGTGCATGAATCGAATGTGGTGGTATCTCCAGAGCAGTACGAAGACCTAGAAGTCAAGTCCGTAGTCACAAGACCTCGTAAGGCGCTTCGCGTTGTGGGGAATGACATGAAATAACTTAGGAGGAAGACAATTAAGCTAGTCAATGTACAATGGAGTGAGGATGATGACGATTGTACGTGGGTGACGTAAGAGAGTATGAAAACGATCCATCCAGAACTATTTGTCAGTATAACCCATTAATGTCGTGTCACCTTACATCATTGTACCTAGTACTATTGTTGGTAGAATTACGCGTGCTAGGATAAGGCTATGGATGAATGGCTTGATGGATGCTAGTTTGGATGGTAAAATTGGTTGCTCGTGGATGGTAGGCATGCAGAATTGTTGTGGTTGCTTATGTTTGGTTAGAATTTCAGGGCAAAATTCCTAAGGGGAGGAGAATGTAACAACCCGTATTTTATGTATTGGAGGATCGTAAAATATTTTTATTTAATTCCATAAGGGTTGGATCATTCTCATATTTTGATATGTTGGTTATGGGGATGTAAGACATGTCCATAATTTTTACCAAATTTATTTGTGACCATTTGTCCCTTGTCAGTCTTGTACAGGGATAATTTTTGTCTGGGATTGAATCAGTGTTGAGATTGATTTCATTGGAAAGAAAATGGTGTTGCCAATTTCATAGAGTGGTCATTAAAAATTTGATTCAGCGGTTTGGGAGGAATCGCTATTTTAGCGTTTCACAATTTCTGTACAGGCTTGGCTAGTTATTAATGGGCAGATTTGGGGTGACCCATTAGTTGGCTGGTTAGAGGCTATAAATCGGGGGTAGAGGCATGAAGAATAGTTTACTTTCTTCATTCTCTCATTTGGTTGAGCCCATAATCCTCCTTGCTCAATCAAAAACACGTTTCCTCCATTAAAATTTTAGATCTACGAAAGAAGATTGAAGATCTACATCAAGCAAAGCTAGATCTACATCGAGTGAAGGAAGATCACATCAAATTGAGAGGTTTGGATCTCAATCTTCGCTGTCTGGATTGGGATTTTGGCAATTTTGAGTTATTTTGAAGAATTTGTGAGTGATAAGCATCTCTCCCACGGATTCAATCGAGTGTATCGGTTGTTTGATCTTATTTTCATCATTTACAAGTTTTTTCACCTAGATCTATAGCATGGTAAGTGTATTTCCATTTTGAATCACCATAGGATCTAATTTATCAACTTAAATAGGTAAACTTATATGTTAGTTCATGTATAATTATAAGTTAGATCCAATAGTTTAATTCATTTATTGTTTATCATGATTTTGGTGAAATTCTCATGTTTGAATGATGATTAATCGTTGACTTGATGCTTTTTTAATGGTCGATTTGGGTTGATGGATGAAATTAAATGTTTTGCATAAGTTTTGGTTGAGATTGGAGTTAAATTGGTCAAATCTGGAGTCGGGTCGTTTTTGATGGGTCATATGGCTTGTAATCCAAGAAACGACGGTCAGGTCGTTTTGCACGGGTTTTGCACAGGTCGTTTGGCTCAAGTCGTTCTGCACGGGCTTCGAATGGGTTGTTTCGCTCAGGTCATTCTACACGGACTTTGCACGGGTCGTTTGGCTCAGGTCGTTCTGCACGGGCTTTGCATGGATCTTTGGCTCAGGTCGTTCTACATGGGCTTTGCACGGTTTGTTTGGCTCAGGTTGCTCTGCACGGGTTTTGTACGGGTTGAGTGCTGATGGACGACAGTGTTCTAGAAATGCTATGAAAAGAGGCTGGAACACTGTGAATGGTTATTTGCAGCAAAAGATGAAATGTTGTGAATCGAATATTGACCAAACGAAGTATGTTTTTGGTCGACGATGGTCGTGGCTTTGACATGGGTTCAAGATGGAATGTTCGAAGTGGTTGAAGTATTCGTTGATCGACGAAATGCAACGAATATGAAGACAACTCAAAGGTGTTGAGTTTGTGGATAATGGCTGCTCATGATGATTTGAGCTTATGAATGGTCACCGATGATGACGATTAGAGATACCGAAGACCGATGAGTTATCGTTGTCGTAGGTTCTAGCAGGGTCAAAGCAAGGATATAATAGGGGCGCCTAAAAGACTAGATGATTAGTCGAGTACCCTGGGTATCGATAAAATGCCTAGATACGTATCGATGAAAGGCGAATGGAGTTCTAGAACCAGGGTTACCATTAGCCCTTGACGAACGACATGATATTGAGCTAGTTCATACGATTAACGATGGTTTCAAAGCAAGATTGGCGGTGATAGCCAGGTTCATGGATGATGATTGTTTTGTTTGTATCTTCTTGTGTAGATTATTTGACATCGAAGGAGACATCTCATGGGTGCTTGTCTGATGTTGGTTTAGGCCTTCAGGGCTTATGCTTAGGAGATGTCGATATCGGTTAGGATGGTCTACGCTTGATAACTTGTTGTCATGAATGTACTATTTGTTTCTACTTGATTGATGTAATGGCTATCACTATTGGATGTGTGGAAGACAAGTTGGGTTCTTTTCAGATGATATGATTGGTAGATTAGATGATTAATCTGCCTATTCTCATATACTTTATTGATGATGTTAGATAGTTTTTCATCACTCATTAAGACTGTTGTCCGACTCAAGGTTTTATGTCTCCTCTAATTACTTTGGGTGTTCATCCATGATATTATGGATGAGCAGACTAGGTAGTAGGTGACAGATGATTGATCTTGATAAGACAATGTTGTAGAGCGAAGACGAGCAGGAGGTGTACGTACGATTGCTAATATACATATCTTGATGTTTTTCCGCTGTTATGATTTCTCTAAGTGTTTGTAACGAGGTAGTATGTGCAAGCTTTTATGTTGTAACCCTTTGATGTATGGATATTATTTCATGATGATATGAAAGAGTTTAAGATTCTGCTAAATTCTGCTTCTCTATTGTTGCCTGTTGTATATGTTCTATTATATTTTATCTTTGCGCTGTGAGTTATACGACATGATCCGTCTATATTATTCTACCTTGATGATTGTCCATAGCTGCCTGACACGTCTTTCAGCATATTATTTTCCTTGTTAAGTGCAGGAGTTGTGGACGGTCGTCACAGTCCTACTCATGATGTCATCCCGAGTTAAGAAATGTTTAGCACTGTTCATCATTGTAAAAGCTACTATGAGATATCAAAGCATTTCAAGTATGAGACAAAAATGCCGTTGATTTCGATGTGGAAAATCCACCTAAAGATAAATGGTACATTGGCTTATTTTGTCAGTGGGTTAGCTAATTCTAGTTAATTTGACATTGAATTTAGTATTTCTCCTTACTTTATTTTGGGTTTAGTTGTAGCAATGCAAAAATCAAATACATAATCATTAAGACAAATCCATGTATATGACATGTGTTCACACTAACTTAAGGATAAACTATACATTTTTTTAGAAAATAGCTGTCGGATGTTTCGCGAAAACTATTTTTGAAATAGAGTTTTCCATGTGTTGAGTCTGAAAATGAAGGACAGGTTCTATTTTCCAAAAAAAAAGAACAAACGAAATGAAGTGTTGAAAATAATATGGTTTTGTGTACTTATCGCAAGATTTAGCTGAATGAATTTTATAATTTGTGTTACGTAATTGATATTTAATTGTTATATCTATTCCTTGTTATAAGTTGTTATGCTTTTTCGCTATTTGTTTGGCTAATCAAGTGTGATATTTTGTAATTACAAACTACTTATCATTAACAATAATTACTATGCTACAATTAACACTTATTTTCCTTTCATTCCATATTTATTACCACACAATGCAAAACTCGTTACATTTTCGTTGATCTTTCTATGTACCAAATTTAGAATATTATGTTGGAATGCACTTTGGCTGGCATGGGTGCAAGATCACTCCACGCATCATTCAGATATACTAAAATTTGAAATTTGAAAAAAAAAGGGTTGATTTGGGTTTCGAAATGCGATTAAATGATTATTTGCCGGAAAATGCTAGAACGATCATAAAAAAATTCGGTGAAAATGTATGGATCTAAAAATGGACGGAGAGGAATATCAAACAACGTAAACGTTTAGATTTCTTCCGAAAAATAAATAATATTAAATAAATAAACTAACACATTGGTTGAAGAACACTTCCGTTATTTGCGTGACATAAAAGTGGAGATTTCGGTTCATGAACGTACGTAATTCCAAGTTATTGCTGCCACCTGCCAGAACATTGCTATGTATATTCGAACGAAATCATTTAAAAGTCTACTTCCACGATCGTCTCCCCTTTTATTCCCAAAAAATATCAATAAAATCCAACATCGTATCGTCTTTTCATGGATTCCTCGATGTCTTCAAAGCAAACAGTGCTGGTCACAAATGACGATGGAATCGATGCGCCTGGGCTGCGTCATCTCGTTCATCTTCTTGTCTCCTCAAGTCGATATCATGTTCTAGTTTGCGCTCCTGCTATGTAATCTTTCTGCCATTTTACTTTCATTTTTTAGGTGTAACCGGTAACTTTCTGTTTATCTGCAACCAGTGCTTAATTATTTATCTTATGGCTTATAACTTAGATAAGTTGAATTACGTGATTGTAATTTTTGTACCTGTTTCAAGTAACCATCGCAAATCTGAATAAAAACGAAATATGTATAGCTAAATCAAAGTGCCCAGATAAATCATCCAAAACTCCCCAAGTATAAGAAGTGTGCTTTATTTGTCAATAGTAAGCTAGCAATAATACACCAAGATTATGACAATTTTGCAATGGGTGAAAATTATATGCAGTGACCAGTCAGCCATAGGTCATGGGATTACTTGGCGCGTGCCTCTCTCAGCCAAGCGTGTTGAAATCAATGGCGCTACTGCTTTTGCAGTTAATGGTAGCAATAGACTGCTTACGGATATTTGTACTTCGGACTTATATTTTCTGAATATTGCAGTCAGCTATGGTTATGATTAAAAGTGTTGTTGACTTTATAGGCACTCCAGCAGACTGTGCATCTTTAGGGATATCCGGGAAGCTTTTTGATGGGCTTATCCCTGATCTGGTATAGTTGATATACATGTATTTGTACATAGTTATATAGAGAGATTAGAGAATTCATGAATTGTTCTGTGTATTTAATGCATTGGACTGGATCATATGGTTCTGGTTGTTTTGAGTGCTAGGGAGCTCTTTTATTTGTACGCATGTATGTGTGTGTGTGTGTGTGTGTGTGTGTGTGTGTGTGTATATATATATATATATATATATATATATATATATATATATATATATATAAATCGAATCCAACATGTGTCCCTTAGTTGCATTTTTTTAATTTATCAAATATTTGTTCTTATCAGAACTTATCTTACTCGTTCTTTTGCATAATACAGGTAATCAGTGGCATCAATATTGGTAGCAACTGTGGATACCATATGTCAGTATACTGAACATTTTTTATTCTTAAAATAACCTAGCCAATGTTTGTGTATTGAAAATGTTATATTTTGTTAAATGAATGGAGATGTTGAAGCTAGGATCCATCCCTTATTTTAAAACTTAATATGTGGAAAATCCTTCTTTAGAACAAGTTTCACGAAACACCTCTGTCGATGTTTTAAGCAAAAATGTGCATTTTAAAATGCACATATTTGTTGTTAGAACTGCTAATATCTGCAGTTAAAAATGCAAATATGTGCAATTTAAAATGTACATATTTATAAATATATGCAGTGTGGACTGCAAATATTTAAAGTGTAGAACGTGCAATTTTGTGGTGTAGACTGCAATTTTCGTTTTTTTAAAAACGTGCAGTTCTGACAGCAAATATGTACTGTTTAAAATGCACATTTTCGCTAAAAACGTTGGCAAGGTTTTTCATAAATCCCGTCTTTGGTTGGAGCGGATGTGAATTTTGAAACTTATAAAAACATCCCTTTTATAATTTTTTAGTTTTGCCCTAGTTATCTGAGTTTCAACCGTTGTTTTCAATTTTCCATCTTTTTACTGTACATCTGTATGTTTTTGATATAAATCCATACATATTGAGCAATAATAGTTGTCTTCCGTGCATGAATGCACGTGCGTGCACCCACACACGTTTACACCTGCACATGCGTTAGCATGTGTGCACACCGTGCACACACACTTCAGCTACTTAATGGTAAATCTAGCAGGATAACCCTTTTTTCATTAGCAAATTTCTACTTCTTTGTCGTTTAAGTGGATCAGTCTTGCACTATCATTGTACTTTATGAATTCTCAAATTGCTTATTTCATGTTATGATATCAATGCAGAGTTTATTCTGGCACAGTTGCTGCTGCTCGAGAGGCATTTTTATATGGTGTTCCTTCTATAGCTTTATCACATAACTGGTGAGCTCATAAATGCCTCTTCTGAAATTGTAATTCTAAATTCTAAATCCTCCACTTGCAATCAGTGGTGGAGCCAGCGTTGTTAAGATAGGGCCGAAATTCGAGCAATGCTTTTTTTATTAGTCTAATTAAGAGAAGGGGGTTTGGGGGGTGGGGGTCGGGAGGGGAATTCAAGCTAGGTTCTCAAGAATCCAAGATAAAGTAAACAATGGGAGATTAAAGTTGTAAAGGAAAGGAATTTTTTTTGTAAAAAGGCTAAAAGAAGTATGTTAAAATATATAGTTGAGACAAACATGGCATACGAACGATGACAGATAATGCAGGTGACTAAATCCAAAACGGGTTACTTCAGTAAAAGTTTAGCTGGATATTACTGAATCCAGGCAAGGCAGCTACCCGGCCTTGTTCCCATCTACATCCGCTCCTGCTTAAGTGAAGCGTAATGTTATAATTTGCCCAGTTCAAATCCCTTTATTGTTTCGGGTTACTATGTCTATGTGCACACACCAATTTCAAATGGAATGCTATCAATGATGTTTCAAATATGGTCGGAAAATGTAACTGTTAAAAGACTTCCACGAAAGGTTATGTCTCAATATTAATAGAACTTAATGTTCTTTTGTCCACAGGATTATGTTGATACGTTTAGAATGAAAATATTATCATTTTTCTTCGATATTTTTTAGAGTTGAGAACAAGAGGGAACATAAAATAGTGTTCAGATAATCTGAGAGTGTGTATAATTAGTTTCACATTCGCAGAGACCATAATAATACAAAAAAGAGTTGAACTGGTCACAAATTATTACTGACTCCAACTTGATTAACAAGTTGTATCCATCTATATTGGAGGAAGAATACATCCTACGTGAGCGTAGGTCCAATTACATAATATCATTTAATACATTTGCTTAGTTTGATGCAAACTGCAGACTAATTCACTATACCATAAAAGTATTTAGGTAACCCTATTCCTTTTTAGTCTATTTTTGATAGTACTAAGATCATTGTTATCACGTCGACGACTAGTCGTCGACTAGTCGACCAGTCGCTCGAAGAGATTCGACGACGGTCGACTTTTTCATTTCGACGATGCTGGGTCAAATCGAGCCCAGAAACCCAAATCGAGCCCAGAAACCCTAATTCGAGCAGAGAAACCCTAAATCGATCCCAGAAAACCCTAAATTGAGCTGAATCGACATCCATACTCGTCGCATAATCGATAAAACACTAAATCGAACATCGATTAAAAAAAACCTAAATGCTTCTCGTCCACCTCGTCGTTGCTCCTCCACACCCTGCTCACCGCTGCTCCTCCGCCCTGATCGTCGTTGCCAGCCCCAGGTTGTTACATGATTTGTTTTTTTTTTGGGCTTGGTAAAAATTAGTTCAAAAGAAATACATACAGCGGTTGTTTTTAATTAACTGATTTGTTTTTAATTAACTAATTTGTTCAGAAGAATTTTGTTTTTAATTATCTGATTTTCAGTTATGATAAGTTTATAACCTAATTAATAATTAACTGATTTGTTTTTATGTTGTGACTATGATCTATTATGGATATTTGTTGAATTTGAACCTATTATTATGTTATCTTTGTTGAATTTGAACTTATTATATATTTATAATTATATCTAATTATACTATATATTTAAGTCTAATAAATATATGTATATAAAAGACTTGTCGACTAGTCACGACAAGTCAGGCGACTTGTCGACTAGTCTTCTAGACGGTAGTGACTCGACTTGGCTCGACTTGGCGTCGTGATAACCTTGACTAAGATTATAATGCTGAAAAATCTGAATGCATGTTTTAGTTCAATATTTGGATTATTTTCCTACAGTTTGTTATACATGTGAGAAGTCATAATCATGCTACTATGCAAGAAACAACTTGTATCTCTTTCCACCATAGGCATTGTTTCTGCTGATGCTACACAATATGCTTTTAAATTAATTTGTACTGCTAAACTGCTTTGATATTCTTAACGCTGTATTTTAAATTTTAGGTAATATAAGCACTGAAATTTTTATTAGCTTATACTGCGTTGAACATTACTTGTATGCAGGATCAGAGGTAAAAGCACAGTGGATGAACTCAAACAAGCAGCAGAAGTCTGCATACCCATCATACATGGAGTATTGGCCGAGCTGAAGAAGAGAACTTTTCCTAAAGATTCTTTCCTAAATATTGACGTGCCTACAGATCCTGTCCATAATAAGGTAACCTTAATACCTCTAAATCCTTTGTTGATCATTTTTACATGTGGCAACTGTTATAATAGTTAAACTGCCCAAGAATACTGTTTATAACATTGAAAAAAATCTTCCAAACAGAAACGATTTTTGTGTTAAATTTTTTGACTGCAAATGATGTTTACAATTTCTTTTCATTACATAACTGATCAGTACACACACGCACGCACACAAGCGAACGCGCACGTGCACACACACACGTTCCAAACAAATCACACGAATCTCTCTCTCTCTCTCTCTCTCTCTCTCTCACACACACACACACACACACACACACACACACACACAGAGGGAGGGACTTTATTAAAACGAAAAAATTACAATGCTTTAGCTGCACAAATCAAACAAGCGAGAGGAATAAACTCGCGGCCTCAAAAATTCACCTGTATTGACATTTATACAACTAAAGCAACCAAGCTTCCAGGAGGAAGAATGCTCCGAGTAGAATAACAAAGACTGCCCAAATGAAGGAGCCAATCATCATTTAACTACCATTCAGGTGACATCCTTATGAAAACAAAACACGGGAAACACTTTCCCTGAGAACAAGCTACACTGAACGGATTACAAATTAAAACGGGCTACCAAATGATCAGTTAAGTTTATATCAACTAATCAGGAATAAATATAATTATCAACATTTAGTTTCAGTTGGTTAAGGAAGCTAATGATTTTAGCAGTTGGGTTGTAGTTTTCAAGATAATCATTCAATTTAAATTATTATACACCGTTAAACACAGATTTAGATTTTAGTGTCTTACTCGGTATAACTCATGTAAATCCATAACGTAACCCATAGTCATCATAATGTCCGAAAGGAAAAAAGGGAAACCCAACAAAATATTTATGATTATTATTACTCTTATTTAATTGAGAACAAATGTCTGGCAAATTTCTAGTAAAAGAAGAAATTTAGACCAAAACACGCACTCAGATCCAACCAATCACTACATAAACCTTGCAAAAACTAAATGGATGGCTATATCTGTTGGAGAGCCCTCTTTAGTACACTGTCCATTGTGCTTTCATCAGTTGGAAATTCAATTTTAAAGTCTGGAGCTATCATATTGAAATTAATTTTCCCACACTGATGGTGATCAAAATTTATGGGAAAATAGATTTAGTGGTATTGAAAGAACGAGGGAATTTAGGGCATTTTAAAAGAATCTATTTTGACTGAATTAACCAAGGCCTTGCTTCATAGCAAAAGATACACATCTATACTATATATATATATACACATACATCAACATATCTTTTTTTATCCCTCACCGTCAATAAATATTCAAGCAAATGGTTGTGAATGTTTGCAAGCTATATATATATATATATATATATATATATATATATATATATACATATGTAAAGAGGCCGAGACTCGAACCTGCACGCTCCAGATTACCAGCCGGGTAACCTTACCGTTGCGTCAGGCACCACCTTACACACACACACACACACACACACACACACACACACACACACATATATATATATATATATATATATATATATATATTGTGTGTGTGTGTATCCAACTACTTTACAAAGCGCTATGGTGAATATGAACTTGTCATTTGGCAACAAAAATACGAATTGTGTCTTTCTTAAGCTCAAACTCTAAATTAACATATAATGAGATAAATGGTTACAGAATCCAAACATCGTGTGTTTAACCTTTTGATCTTATTTTATTGATTGATAACTTTTCCCTTTATAATGCGTGTATATTTATTTAGTGTGTTTTTGTTAGTGAAGGAATAACTTATTAAGTTATACAATACCCAATGTCAATACTTGAAATATCAATTATAATGGAACCCCAGTAAAACCAATCACATTCATAAGTGATTTTGTAAAGCAATTCAGTATTGACTACATTGGAATGAATTGAACAGCCAAGATCCATCCTTATATAACATGTGATTTAAACCATTTTTTCTTTGGCGCCTCATTAGTTTCATCTAAACCACAAAAATGAAAATACAAACACATAAAAGTTGTTACTATATTTTCCAAATTCAATTCTTAGCAAAAGAAAGAGAAGTGAAATTTTCACTGTATTTTTGATTGGGTTTGAGGGGATGAACGCAATGTTTGGTTCTACCTCTCAAATATGATTTCAATAAAGCTTCTCGCCTAATTGATATGGTGTACTGGAAAAAAAAAATCAAACTTTTAGGCAATATCCAACAAAATAAAGCTATGAAACTAATATCACAACAAAACAAGTTATTAGACGTGGATTAATCTATCCCTTCCACAATTCAAATAGAAAATTTAGGGTTTGGTGCCATCATAATTTAAACAAATTTACTACAAACACATCAAAATTTGAAATCAAAGTAAGTAGAGTATAAACCTGCAAGTATGAGTTTGAGATCTGGCAGTCAACTTCTTGAGAATGAAGAGGTGGAGCTTCAATTTCCCTAGCCAACACAAAAAATATTTTGTAATTTCTCTATTATTTTTCACAATTTTCTAGATTGAGGTTTTGTTTGATCCGAGGTAGAAAGAAATAGAATATAAGGATTGAAAATGAGAAGTTGTGGGAGACGTGGGATAATAGGTTAGAAGTGAAGAAATGAAAAAAGGGCGAATGTAGCATCAAAATTCTTGTGCTGTTGAGTTTCAAAAGGTTAATAGCAAGGATATTTTAGAAAGTTTTAAAAGGCTTCACTTTGACTGAATTGACTAAAGTTTTGCTTTCCATAGTATAAGGTATGCAGTGTCATGCTTTATGAGCTTGGTTCGTATATTAATGGGATTCTTCAAGTTAAATTTTGATTTGAAGTGTTGTTAGTGGAACTTCTCACAGATTACCTTAAGGTTTTGGCCAGAGTTGTTTTTATTGGTTTTCATTTTAGGGTTATAAAATAACAAAACAAGGAAGATCGATGATCAAAGTTGGTTGGGAGCCAACAAATACCATTGCCGCAGTAACAGACAGCTATCAGACAGCAACTATAAACAGTGACCCGGTCATTGATACAGCAAGCGGTGCATTCCCTACTCCTCCACAAGAAGATCTTTTGTTTAAGAGAGTGGTAAGTGGTGCCTTATCTTTATAATTTTGATGTCATGCAAGATGTTTTATATCCATTTAGTGTAAATGATTACATCTGAGTCTCAATTTTCTCGTGCCGACGTAAATCTGAATTTGAAATTTGTGTCCACCGAACATCAAAATACTGCAATTTCAATTTTACCTTTTTTATTAGATCAAGGAATATTATCGTGGGGAAGAAGAGGACCCTGCAGATGTGGATTACATAGCTCTTAATGAAGGATATGTAAGTTTATTCATCAATTATACTATTTGAACATTCTCACATGAGCTATTACCACTAAAATTGACATGAACCAATGTTTGTACTGTAGATTACAATCACTCCTTTGAGTGCTCTTTCGCATACAGAAATAGACGCTGTTCCATATTTCAAAACTTGGCTTACAGGCATGTCTGACTAAAACTGTGAGTAACTTGCTGATAAACAAAATTTCCTCGATTTTCTTGTTTAGGTTTAAGTTTGTTCTGTCATTTCAGCATGCTTTTCAAAATATTGTATGGGATGCAATTAGAAAAACGCATCTAGTTAAGTTGGGTCTTATGACATTGATGGTTATTTTGTTAAGAACAAAAGACGAATTGTACACTTTTTACGAAATGTGATTAGTAGTAGTGAAAATTTTCAAAAGAGTCTTGAAGAATGAGGCATTTGAATCTGCTGCGTCCTTTTAGGATAAGTGATTTGTTGCCTGGTCACAAAGAATCAAGGTTTTGTATCTTTTACGAATAGTGAATGTTCGGGATGCTTGGTGTTCAAAACTAATCCCATTTTTCAACTGGCGCCTGCAGACTATATTTGGGGTTACTATATCTAGCTCTCAATAGATAGCACGAGCGTTGCTGTATGCGCTTCGCATGTGAAATATTCATATGCAAATTTTATGTGTAAACATTTATCATGATTTGTCGAAATATTTAATCTTATATTTGCGTTGAAATCATTTGTTGTTAGTTTAAATTTTATTTGAAGTTGCGGCATCTATTTTTTTTAGTTTGAACTTTTACTTATATTATTAATTAATAATTTATTTGTGCACATTTGTTCATTCAATGTTGTCGTTGTGTCATTCAACCTCGTCATCAATTCCATAAAATCTTCACAAGTTGCAAAGGCAGTGGTTGTAGCTCGATCGGCTAGAGCGATAGTGGCAGCAAGGAGTTCACCAGTCCGGATGGCATAGCCAAGCCGGTTCCTAGAGCAATGGCAGTCTGATTAGCTTTGTCTTGAGAACATCTGCTGGAAGGGCTGGATGAAGCGGTAGCACGTTTTGACAATATTGTTGCTGGAGATGTTGAAAAGTAGAATTTTCTCTTCAGATTTGAGGGTCCAAACAGTAGATTAAAAAATCCTAACGTTGAGAATTCTGTTTCTCAGTGAAAGCACCCAAAATGTCTACACCCAAAAGTGGCACAAACACCCAAAGATTATAACAAAGAGAAATAAATGAAGAAATGTAAATGAAAACGAGAGGAAATCGCAAACAAGGATTTATAATGGTTCTACTAGGAGTTGCCTACGTCCACTTTATTACTCTTTTAAGTTTTAAATATTGAATAAAGGATGATTACAAGGCTATGGATATTAAGAGTCTTGAGTACAAAGTGAATACAAACATTAAAAACACTAAGAAAAGCCAAAAGTCATTTTCTTGTTGCTTTAGACGGCTATTTATAGGAGATGTTCAGGTCCGGGTTGGTAGAGACACGTGGACTTGGTCATGATGCAGACGAACTGGTCATCAGGAGATATTTTTGGTTCGGCCTATGTCCGGGTCGGCATAGTCGAACCGGAGGTATGCCGAGCCAGATTCATCACAATCTTCACTGATAGGAGGCCTAGCCGACCCAGATTTTATACTATGATTAGCTTAGCCGAGCCGGGCTATGTTGTGCCGAAACTAGAGTCAAGTGTAGGTTGCTTCAATTAACCCGTAATATGTGAATGCTCATGGATCATGTCTTGAGTGCTTTATTCATGAATCCTGACGACCTTGTCAAAAGGCAGGTCAACAAGCAACGTCAAATCATCAACCATTGCATACATTTTCCATTAACTTGACAAAAAAACTGAACTAGGATTATCATAACATCAAAACAAAATTCTTCTACATAAATAGTAGTTGGGTATTTGATTGTGCAAAAGGATTTCCATGTCTCACATCGCCAATTTGATTGAAGAATAGGAGTATATATGCCAAAGTTTGATTTATCTATTAGTTAGATAAATGCTAGGATTGGGATAATATAAGTCTGTGCTGGAGGCACGTGAACGCGTGTGATTTTCAAATGTAGTAATCACGCACCCGTGCGGTTCAGATTGGGCCTAGCTTTTTATAGTCAAATTCCTTTTTGTCTATTTCGAACAGAGACTACTATATCTTCATTTTTTCGGAAATTCAAACCAAACGGTTTCTTCGTGGAGGTTGCAAATGCTCAAAAGGATGCATGCCGCTCTGTGAATATCTCATTCATCTTCCTCAAACAAATAATTTTTATATACAAACCATAATTTCCTCCTTGGCTTTGTTTTATCCCGAGAATCATTTTCTTGAAATCTGCATCGTACTCTACTAGAGTTGGGGAAAATAACTTTTAAAAGATAGTGTTCGATTTGATATGCTTCAAAGTCGTCGTTGAAACTCTGCATAATACTCAACAATTTTAAAAATTGTTTTGCGTTCATGGAGAACGAAACCAATATGGCCTCCATCAACATGATAAATCAGGATATGATTAAACTTGATCAGTTTGACGACAACAACATCACTTGTTGGTAGGACAAAATGACATTTTTACTCCCTGCGCCCGGTCTATTGTGTATATTAAACCCGGACTTATCTATGCTGTCACAATCAACAACCGCTGATTCTTAAGATGTGAAAAAGGCGCACAAAGCACGAAGAGTACACCATTATGTCGTGGCCACATCTTAAATGCAACTTCTGATCGTTTGTACAATTTCTACAAGGAGATGAAGACGCTGCTGCAAATCTGGAATGCATTAGAAAATAGATACAAGGCGACTGAAGAAGATACAAACAAGTTTCTTATGGCTGAATATTTTGATTTCGAAGTGGCTGAAGGGAAACCAATACTCAGCTAAGTTCATGAGTTACAGAGGATTGTTCACAAACTAAGTGCTCTGAACATTAAGCTTCGCGAATTGTTTCAAGTTGGCTCTATAATTGCAAAACTGCCTCCATCGTGAAGCAATTACAGAAATATCTTGTTTCACAAGACAAAAGATTTCATTTTAGAACATAACCTAAAACATCTTTGTATCGAAGAAGAATCTCGAATGTGTGAGATTAAAGGGAATCTTGGAATCTGTCCAAAATTAATGTCCAAGTGGTTAAAATAAAGCACCTAGTATATAACACAAATAATGGTAAGAAATGCGGTTACAATGGCAATCCCGATACAAACAACAAGGGAAAGAAAAGTGAAAAAATGCTACAATTGTGGAGAAGTGAGCATTATGCTTGCTATAGAATGTCGAGCCTTAAAGAAAGCTATCAACATGGTGGAGGAAGAGCGCATGGCCGTGGCAGCAGAAATCAATACGGCCGACACATCTGATGGTAGGTGATTTGATTCTCGAGTGATTGTTCATGTTTGCAAGGATAAGTCATTGTTTAAAAATTATGAAATCATCAGTGATGGTCAAGAAGTTCAGATAGGAGGTCATAACCGTGGCAAAGTTGTTGGAAAAGGAAGCATTGTTCTAAATTTTGCTTCTGAAGAACTTATTACCCTAATCAGTGTTCGTATGAAATATAAGGAATTTTTTGGGTTTTGTCGATTTCATAAGCAAAAATGAATTTTCTGTTGTCTTTAAGTTTGACAAAGTCAATTTAAGTAAAAACGGAATGTCTATATGGAGGTGATAAGGCGCAAAAAGGCGCACGGCTTGAGCCTTGGGTTTTTTTGAGTCTTGGGCTTTTTTGTGGGACTTTTAAAAAAAGGCGCACTGCATATATTAAAAAAAAAATCCTACAGCATATATATATTTTTAAAACATAAAAAACTGCTGCAAAATAAAAGAAATTGTTGCAAAAAAAAAAAAAAAAACTGCTGCACACACACATATATATATATATAACTGTTGCATATATTTTAAAAATAAAAAAATGCTGCAAAACCAAAAAAACCTGCTGCATATATTTAAAAAAAAAAAACTCTGCTGCATATCAAAAAAAAAAAAAAAAAGAACTGCTGTAAAACAAAAACGAAAAATTGCAGAAAAATGATCAATCGAACAAAATGGTTGAAACCCTAAGTCGAATTGGATGTCGACCTTGCTCAAATTCAATGTCGAGTTCGAATTTGCAAACCCTAAAGCGAAACCCTAAAGCAACGACACTTTTTTTCCTTTTTTCGATGTCGAGTTTGATGTCGACCTGGTTGAAAACCCTAAATCAATTTGAGGCGCGCCTTTCTGCGTCCCGGAGCATTAGAAAAAGGCTCCAAAGGCGCGCCTTTCGTGCGCCTCCGTTAGAGGAGGCGCCTCAGCCGGCAGGAAGGCGCAGGACCTGCACCTGCGCCTTAGGCGCGCCTAGGCGCGCGCCTTAACTACTATGTCCATTACAAACATGAGCTGTGTTATCAAAGCGCATGCTATAGCGATAAATAGCGCAGTGCTTGCGCTATTATACTTATAATAGGGCAAGGGTTCCTTATAGCGCAAAAATAATGCGCTATTTTATCATAGTGCAAAATAGCACATAGCTCTAAATAGCACGCTATTTTGTTTTTGTCTCTTTTTTAAATGTTTTGACAGTGAATTAAGCCCAAAATAGCACTTTATGTATTTATACCGACTCAGGAAAAATGTCGTAGAGTATGACTCGAAAGAAGAAGAAATTGATGATTGCTTAGATAATGATTAATGGTTATGATTTAGATCAAACTGACTATGTTTTAAAAATTTAGAAGCATAACATAAATTTTATGTTTTGCTATTGTACACTTGAATCACGTTTGTGACGGCCCGCCCCGCACCAGCCGACATTTACTCCAAAGGTGCGCTGTATACATGTCCAGTTAGCATGGAACGGGTCGTCAGAAGAAAAGGGAAGAATGAAGTGAACTAACAAGGAACCTGTATAATGTCTCACAGCGCATAGGATAAAATATAATAACAACATACTTGACATAAAACATGTGAGATAGTGCATAAGCTGAAAATAAACTAACATAGCAGCGGAAAATCTAAATACAGCTTATGATCCAAAGTCAACATTATTAAAACTTTTCTGTCTCAAAAAAACAAAAGCAAGATAAAGGAGGTACACTACTAATGCCCAAGTAGCGACCACCAACGACACAAGGAGAATATCTATATATCATACGTGGAAGCCTCCTGCTCAGCTCCGAATCAGCTACTCGCGCATCACCAGCTAACCTATCTCTAGTCTGCTCGTGTGAGCACCCAGAGTAATAAGATGGGACATAAAATTCTGGGTCAGACATAAAGCCTGGTATGAGCGACAAGCATCTAAACAGAATAATAACAGGTATAATCCAATCATACCTGAACCTAGACCTGCAACCAAAGAGTTAGCACTACATGCCGTACAATACTCTTAAGGTGCCACTAACATACTGTGTAAGAGATACGGGGGTGGGGGTGTGCATGTCATAATGGTGTCAAACAATCAAGCATAGCAATCATCCTCACATCCCTCACTCAGTGCGTAAAGCATACGATATCCACTACTTTGGTCACTTAATACTTTGGGCCATGACGGAATCCAATCCCGTGTAACTATCACTATAAGCCCACCATCCATCTCTCAGTGGTGAACCAAAGTTATGAATACCGACAACCCCTTTGCACACGTCCCGCAGCAAAGCCCAACCATGAAGTGAACTCATTGGTTCCCGACTGGATCCTGAGCTCTAACTTCCATTTGGACTACCTTTGCATCTCGGGTTATTGGTCAATACTGGATCGGTTCGGATTCCTCCTTGCTATCGGTTCGGTTCGGATTGCTTCATCACCTCGGATCGGATCGAATTCCTCAAGTCCCTCCATGATGCATCGGATCGGGTCGGGTCGTGCTCCATGCTCCAACTCGTGGTGGTTCGGATCGTAGCCAAGCTCCAGATTGGTTCGGATACAACCCAGGTCGTACTTAAAATCTCGGTTCGTGACAAATTCCTTCGGGTCGGATCGGAGGATGCCATCGGATTCAGGTCGGAGAAGAATACTCCACGGGCGGTTCGGTTCGCGAGTTGCACCTCCTTGGCCACCTGTTCACGAGCTTCCAGGCGGATCGGGTCGGTCTCCATCACCACAAGTGGATCGGGTCAGATCGTGGAGAGTGGTTCGGTTCGGATAAAGGGGATCCGATCCGGTCCCTGTCTGCAGTTTCTGCACTTTGTCCAGCGAGTTGTTTACGCTATTCGACGGCGTTTTCGACCATTCTAATTGTTCTAAACAATCACAAAGCATACCATACAGTCATAGCAACATGTATAAACATCCACAAACAGCAAAACATCAATATGGTAGGTCAAAACGGATCAAACATACACAAAAATCCATATTTTCCCCTTAATCATGTTTAAGAACAGCTAACAGTATGATTAGCGAAACTTAACCAAATTACCCAAATTTTCTAACAGAGGTCTAAAACAATATTTAAGAATTTCTGAATATTTTTTCAGATTTTTAACATGCATAAATTCGCTAATTATCACTAATCACCCCTTAATCCCCCAAATTCCGGGATTTGCAAAATTAGTCGAAATTAACCCAAATTCATATCAGAGGCATAAAATGATGTTTTAGAATTTTAGGAAATTTTCTAGATTTTTCTGAGCCATAATTTCGCTAATCTTCGTTAATTACCATAACTAGCCGTAATTAGTGAAAAACAATGCAAATCACTCACCTTTGCCACAAATGAATCTATAGATCTGAAATGGTTCTCTGATTTGGATCCAATCCCTATGTGTTCCAGCAGCTCTAATCTTGATTTGGTGAAGATCTCCCTTGATTTGATGTTGCTAATCTCAATTTTCAAGTTGTAGGTGATTTGGAGATGTTTTGAAGAGATTTAGAGAGTGGAGGCCATTACTAGGGTTTCAAGAATGAAAGTGACGGCTCAAAAACTGAAATGAAATGATTTTCCTAACCCTTTCAGTCCTCCCATAACCCAAATCCCGAAATGGGTTATGGGCCTAGCTGTTAACTACCCGGTTTAGCTCAATTAAGCTGTTTTTCACTATCTGAAACTTGTTTCAGCCATATCTCCCAAACGGTGAGTCCGTTTGGCTAATGTGACCACTCTACGGAATTGTAAACCATCAAACGAATCTAATGGAAGCGGTTTCAGGTCAAAATTCCTTTCCAGTCGAAAGTTATGGCCAAAACAGTATCAGCTAGGGTCAAAACGGTCATTTAAAAATCGGCAAGAATTATGAACATGGGAAATTACCCCAGTAGTCGTTTCCCAAAGTCACATGACCATACGACTTCGTATGAGAAAGAAATAAATATTCTACGATCCTCCGATGCGTAGAATGCGGGTTGTTACATTCTTCCCCCTTAGGAAATTTCGTCCCCGAAATTCCTTAACCAAAACATACAAGGGTATTCCGCATGCCTACCAGCCATTTATAAACAATCAGACATGCATAACAACAAAACAAACCTATCCTAGTATGCGGTTTACTAACAAGGGAAGAAACTATCATTACCAAAACCTTACCAGGCAAAAATTTCTGGATACTTCTTCCTTACGTCCTCCTTTGCTTCCCAAGTACAGTCTTTCTCATTCTTACCCACTGAACTTTGACTAGTTTCACCACCTTCCTTCGAAGCTGCTTCGTATCGTTACCAACAATACGCATAGGCTTGCGGTTCCCAACCGCCTCGGGTTCAACTTCGATGTTATCCAACTGATCAGGTGAAATAGCCATACTAGGGTCATGCACGAATTTCCTTAACTGGGAAACATGAAATACGTTATGAACTCCTGCCATTTTGTCTGGTAACTCAACTTCATACGCTAAATTCCCAACTTGCTCGAGGACTGGGAATGGACCAACAAATCTTGGTGCTAACTTACCTCTCCAACCAATCCGAATCACATTCTCAATGGAGAGATCTTGACGAACACCCAGTTGTTAACGAAGAATTCCAAATCTCTTCGTCTCTTATCGAGATAAGTCTTCTGCCTATCCTGAGTAGCTTTCATTCTCTAATATACAATTCACTCAAATACCATCATGACCTGACTTAGTCCTTGGTAAACTATCAATATAATCCATTTGAGACTTGTTCTCAACGGTTGTGACAAACCACTAAGCTTCCTTTGCTCAGCTTCAACTAACTGGCAATTCATGCATTTTGACATAAACTTCCCAACGTCTTTCTTTATCCTTTCCCAGTAGTAAATCTGCTCTATGTCTCAATACATCTTGTTACCACTGGGATGTATAGTCAATTTCGGGTGATGATATGCTCTAAGCACTTCACCTCTCAATCCATCTACGTTGGGTACTACTAGTCCCTTATTCTTTCGAAGCCACCCTTCTTGATCAAATCCTTATTTGATCATTCTCTTTCCATCGATACCCATCTCAACCCTAGAGATGGTTTCCAATAGATTAGGATCGTCCTTCTAACTGGAACCAATCCACTCAATCAAAATCGATCTAATCGTCAAGCTTACTAGTGTATCTGAATCCAATTCACTCTTGGGCTCGAAATCATATCCTGTGATATACTTTAGTTACTTCCATCCTAGAAACAAAACCCCTAAACTGACATGTCTCCTACTCAATGCAACTATTATCGCACCCAAATCTTTTACTATGATCACTTTGCCCCATGGAGTCATGGCGACTCCACTGCACTGATCCATAGCCACTAGTCCTTTGCTGTCCACTCTGCCCCATGAAGTCATAACAACTCCATTGCACTGGCTCATAGCCTTACTAATCCTTTACTATGTCCACTTTGCCCCTCGAGTCATGACGACTCTACTGCACTGGCTCATAGTCCTACTACAATCACTTTGTTCCCCATCGCTGGAACCTTACAGCTGATAGTCTACTCAAGGGAAGAAAAATAGGAACAACATAGCAACCATAACATCCATCAAACAAGTCCTACCAATCACCTGCTGAATTCATAAACACATCGACACCTACATGATTGGTCTAACCAATCCCAATATGTCGATTCTAGTATGTCTGGTCCAACCAACATCAATAACTAATGGAAGCCCAGCCTCCATACATACACCGATGCCTACTTGACTGGTCCAACCAATGCCAGGCCAATGGAAGCCCCGCCTCCCTACGGACTACCGTACGTCCAACGTACGTTTATCCTCCAAGGATAACTAGATCACGTCCAACGGATCCAGGGTAACGGGCGTCCCCAGATACCCCTGCTTTTAGTCCGCCTAAAATACTTGAGTCCAACCCAAATCTATCCATTTTCTTGCTGCCCTCTCGAGTCCAACTCGAGCCGAATCAAATTCCTTGCAGCCTTCTCGAGTCCAACTCGAGTCAATCTATAACTCAGACCCAGTCTTGAGTATCCATTAGTGACAAACTCTAGTCCAACGTGAGTCGTCTCCCTATTCGTTGCATCTCCAAGATCAATGAACACCCATTTTCTTTTACGAGTTCAAGTCCAACTTGAATCGCCCTAATCTTCGTTGTATCTTCCATGATCAACGAACATATCCTATTCCTTCAAAGTTCTACTATCCAATAGAGAACATTAATATAGGGTCCTAAACAATCCATTACTTTGCATCTTTCTCGAGTCCCACTCGAGCAATCTCATAACCCTATCGAGTCTAACTCTGGGCAGTCTATACCATTGAACAGTCTTATCATGTTCCGTCTGCCCATCACTCCTCGAGTAAACCAAGATGTCATCTAATGAAAAATCACAACAACTATTTACCCCTCACGCAAACCATCCTAGTCGAAATCGACATTCTCCAAGCACAAGCCCCAAAGGCCTAAACCAATATCAGACAAACACCCAAGGAACATCTCCTCCGAGTTCGGACAATCCACGTGAGGTGATACTAGCAAAACAATCTAGCACTGGAGAACTCATTTGCCTCCCAGAGACAACTAGAACTTGTTACAACGATAACCTCTTAGCTTCCTTAACTCCAGTTACTATCGCCATCACTAGGTAGGTATCTAATACCACCCTATTCCTTTGGAGTAGATCGACTCCCCAAAATAATGCTAAACTCAGTAAAGCCTAAACAAAGCAAACACAAACAAACATACATCCATGACTCGATAAGACCACGTTACGACAAATCATGCTAAGGTTAGTCGAACCACCAATCTGGTTCGTCACAACTAGAGGTCTATCGACTATCTCGAGTTTGTCAAACAATACCCGAACAAAAACATCTTAAATAGAAAGCATACCTTTTAAAACGACACCCTTTCTCTTCTGCGCCGCACTTGGAGCATTCGACGAAGAAGGAACAACGTTGATAACATACACTTTCACAATCTGCTTCTCCCTAGGAGGTTGTGGACAATCATCCTTATGGTGTCCCGCCTGGCCGCAGTTAAAGCACTTCCTTTCCCCAGGCTTTTCTCGACAATCTCTGACATAGTGGCCCTTCTTGCCACAACTAAAGCATTCGTCATCCTTCTTATTTTTCTTATTCTGACCATCCTTGGTCGGGTTCTGCTTCCTCTTGCTCTGAGAATTCTTCTTGCCTTCACCGCCTGCTTACGGCTTTGGCTCCTCTGTAGATGCAATAGCAACTTCGGTCTTCGACTTAGGAAAAAGGCTCTCTGACCTTAATGCCTTTCCTACAATAGATTCGAACGTCTCATCGATATGGTTTATAAGTCTTTCCCCCAAGTACCCATCCAAGCCAGTTATGAACGTCTCGTTCTTCTTTTCGACTGTATCGATAAGGAACCATCCATATTTCGATAAAGTGTCGAATTCAACGATATACTCCGAGACTGCTCTACCATTCTGCTTAAGCTCCAAGAACTTCCTGAACAGTTCTGATTTATGAGCAGCTGGAATAACTTTATCACAAAAGCGAGTCTTAAACTGATTCCAAGTAACTTGATCTTCTGGAGTAGCTGTTCTAATGGCATTCCACCAATTCATCGCTCGCCCTTGCAGCCGACGAGACGCTAGGCTTCTTTTCATCGCATCCTCGATACCCAAGTCGTCGAAGATACGATCACAGCTATCCAACCAGTCCTGAACATCTGTGGCCGACTCCGTTCCGTGGAATGGCTTCCCACCAAAGTTAGTGTAATCCTTGCACAACTTGGCGAAATCGACCCTAGGCGCCTGCACTACTGGACCACCACCATTTCCGGGATTGGGAACTGCCCCTTGAACATCCCTAAGCATGTCTCTCATGAGGTCAGTAAACATCGCCCTCATGTCAGCAGCATTCCCATTATTGGCTCCCCTACCAGCACCTCTAGCATATCGGCTCATCGTCAATCTGTAAAAGGAGAAACGATTAACGACCCCATAGTGGTGCTAGTGCAGTACGACTTCATTCTTATACTACTAATAGTATATACATATATAGCTTTTGAAAACCAAAGTAATCACAAATACGCGCTCTCATATACGTACTCTCTCTCCCTAGTGTCATTCCCTAGGTTAACTACGCAACCTAGAGCTCTGATACCAAATGTGACGGCCCGCCCCGCACCAACCGACATTTACTCCAAAGGTGCGCTGTACACATGTCCAGTTAGCATGGAACGGGTCGTCAGAAGAAAATGGAAGAAGGAAGTGAACTAACAAGGAACCTGTAGAATGTCTCACAACGCATAGGATAAAATATAATAACAACATACTTGACATAAAACAGGTGAGACAGTGCATAAGCTGAAAATAAACTAACATAGCAGCGGAAAATCCAAATACAGCTTATGATCCAAAGCCAACATTATTACAACTTTTCTAACTGTCAAAAAAACAAAAGCAAGATAAAGGAGGTACACTACTAATGCCCAAGTAGCGACCACCAACGACACATGGAGAATATCTATATATCATACGTGGAAGCCTCCTGCTCGGCTCCGAATCAGCTACTCGCGCATCACCAGCTAATCTGTCTCTAGTCTGCTCGTGTGAGCACCCAGAGTAATAAGAAGAGACATAAAACTCTGGGTAAGATATAAAGTCTGGTATGAGCGATAAGCATCTAAACAGAATAATGACATGTATAATCCAATCATACCTGAACCTGCAACCAAAGAGTTAGCACTACATACCGTACAATACTCTAAGGTGCCACTAACATACTCTGTAAGAGATACAGGGGTGGGGGTGTGCATGTCATAGTGGTGTCAAACAATCAAGCATAGCAATCATCCTCACATCCCTCACTCAGTGCGTAAAGCATACGATATCCACTACTTTGGTCACTTAATACTTTGAGCCATGACGGAATCCAATCCCGTGTAACTATCACTACAAGCCCACCATCCATCTCTCAGTGGTGAACCAAAGTTATGATTACCGACAACCCCTTTGCACACGTCCCGCAGCAAAGCCCAACCATGAAGTGAACTCATTGGTTTCCGACTGGATCCTGAGCTCTAACTTCCATTTGGACTACCTTTGCATCTCGGGTTATTGGTCAATACTGGATCGGTTCGGATTCCTCCTTGCCATCGGTTCGGTTCGGATTGCTTCATCACCTCGGATCGGATCGAATTCCTCAAGTCCTTCCATGATGCACCGGATCGGGTCGGGTCGTGCTCCATGCTCCAACTCGTGGTGGTTCGGATCGTAGCCAAGCTCCAGATTGGTTCGGATACAACCCAGGTCGTACTTAACATCTCGGTTCGTGACAAGTTCCTTCGGGTCGGATCGGAGGATGTCATCGGGTTCGGGTCGGAGAAGAATACCCCATGGGCGGTTCGGTTCGCGAGTTGCACCTTCTTGGCCACCTGTTCACGAGCTTCCAGGCGGATCGGGTCGGTCTCGATCACCACAAGCGGATCGGGTCGGATCGTGGAGAGTGGTTCGGTTCAGATAAAGGGGATCCGATCCGGTCCCTGTCTGCAGTTTCTGCACTTTATCCAGCGAGTTGTTTACGTCATTCGACGGTGTTTTCGACCGTTCTAATTGTTCTAAACAATCACAAAGCATACCATACAGTCATTGCAACATGTATAAACATCCACAAACAGCAAAACATTAATATGGTAGGTCAAAACGGATCAAACATACACAAAAACTCATATTTTTCCCTTAATCATGTTTAAGAACAACTAACAGTATGATTAGCAAAACTTAACCAAATTACCCAGGTCTAAAACAATATTTAAGAATTTCTGAATATTTTTCCAGATTTTTAACATGCATAAATTCGCTAATTATCACTAATCACCCCTTAATCCCCAAATTCCGGGATTTGCAAAATTAGTCGAAATTAACTCAAATTCATATCAGAGGCATAAAATGATGTTTTAGAATTTTAGGAAATTTTCTAGATTTTTCTGAGCCATAATTTCGTTAATCTTCGCTAATTACCATAACTAGCCGTAATTAGTGAAAAACAATGCAAATCACTCACCTTTGCCATAAAGTAAACTATAGATCTGAAATGATTCTCTGATTTGGATCCAGTCCCTATGTTTTCCAGCAGCTCTAATCTTGATTTGGTGAAGATCTCCCTTGATTTGATGTTGCTAATCCTAATCTTCAAGTTGTAGGTGATTTGGAGATGTTTTGAAGAGATTTAGAGAGTGGAGGCCATTACTAGGGTTTCAAGAATGAAAGTGGCGGCTCAAAAACTGAAATGAAATGATTTTCCTAACCCTTTCAGCCCTCCCATAACCCAAATCCCGAAATGGGTTATGGGCCTAGCTGTTAACTACCCGGTTTAGCTCAATTAAGCTGTTTTTTACTATCTGAAACTTGTTTCAGCCATATCTCCCAAACGGTGAGTCCGTTTGGCTAATGTGACTACTCTACGGAATTGTAAACCATCAAACAAATCTAATGGAAGTGGTTTCAGGTCAAAATTCCTTTCCAGTCGAAAGTTATGGCCAAAACAGTATCAGCTAGGTGCAAAGCGGTCATTTAAAAATCGGCAAGAATTATGAACATGGGAAATTACCCCAGTAGTCGTTTCCCAAAGCCACATGACCATACAACTTCGTATGAGAAAGAAATAAACATTCTACGATCCTCCGATGCGTAGAATGCGGGTTGTTACAACGTTTAACTTTTGTTTATTTGAATCTTGTTATTGTAGACTTCATATATTATTTTGATCTTATTTTTGCTTTACAACTTTTCTTATTTATAATTTGTTTTCTTAGTACTTGTTAGTAGTTTTTTTTTTTTTTTTTTTTTTTTTTTTTTTTGTACAAAAGTATATTTTCATGCATTTTTTCTTAGAGTTTTACGTCATCATAATTGATAAATAGAAATAAATTTCATTATAACTCACAATTATAAGAATAAATTTCGAAATGTGTAAGACACAAAGACATTATACCCATCAATTATTTTGAATGTGAACTTATCAAATTTTCTGTAATATAATTACATTTTACATAAAAATATTTGATTAATGCATAAAGTATGGTGGTGCTTGTATTTGGAGTTTTGAACGGATTGAATATGACGCAGAATATACCAAAAAAAAAAAAAAAAAAATCAATTTGGCAAAATATACTTGATTACTTTTCTTTTCCTAAATGAACGCAATAGCGCATGCCTTGCGCTATTTTGTGCTATGCACTATAGACCACACTGAACATGAGCCGATTTGGTCTTATTCATAGTTGTGAAAGGCGTGCGCCATGGCGCACGACGTGGCGTTTGCGCCATTTTTGCTTGCGGCGCGACGCACATGAAAATGCGTGCGGCGTAGATATGGCCGCCTTTTCTTTATTTTATTATTTATTTATTTTTTGCATTTCAAATTGCAATAACTACTACTGCAAATACGCTTACTATCATTACTACTATTTTTATTGTTATCGTAATAACATGAAATGCGAATAACTTCATTAATTTCTTTTTCAATTATATGGAAACATAATCACATCATTTTTTTCTATTCGATTATTATCAACGAGTTAATAACCTAACAATTATATAATTGACCGACCTTAACATGTCGGCATTTAGAACTGATATATGTTTTATTATCTAACATAGCTTAGATTCATTTTAATATTGTCAGAAAAATAGAACTTAATGTATAAAAGATCATAAAATATTGTGTAGCGTAGATGCAAAAGCAAATGAGTGAGACAGAGAACCCGTGAACGATAAATCAAGAGAAGCAGCTTTGGAGGTAGAGAAAACATTCTTAGAAAATTAACATTCAATCAGCTTTGAAACATACCCTCGGATAGATTTTTTTTTTCCATGTGTGAATATGTCCAATATCTTTGTACGATTTGTCTTCAACATAAAAATATTTCGTGATTTGGAATTTGTTAAATACAATCGAGTATTAAATTTATCAGATTCAGATTTCTAGTTTATCAGTGATGTGTATTATTATTTTGGATTTGAAACTATTATGTTTGAAAATTTATGCTTTATGTTTTTTTGGTAAAATGCATAAAAAAAATTGTTGCATATGTTTTAGCAAAAAATATTGAATTTTTTTATTTTTTTGTTAAAATAGTAGAATAAGGGTTAATCGACAACTGGAGTTGTGGAGGGAGACCTTGGAATCAAAGGGTTTCAGGCTTAGCAGAACTAAAACAGAGTATATGAAGTGTGAGTCTAGCAGTGTCAGGTCAGATGACGGAGATGTTACCCTGACCGGTAGAGTAGTACCTAAGAAGGAATCATTTCGATACTTAGGATCTATGTTGCAGTTTGATGGAGAGATTGATAAGGATGTTAGTTTTAGAATTCAAACAGGATGAGTGAAATGACGACTAACATCTGGCATTCTCTGTGATCAGAAGATTCCTCAGAAGCTTAAAGGAAAGTTCTATAGGACAGCAATCAGGCCTGCAATGTTATATGGTGCAGAATGTTGGCCTACTAAGAGGCAACACGTTCAAAAGATAAGCGTAGCAGAGATGCGGATGCTGCATTGGAGCTGTGGGCATACCAGACGAGATCGGATTAGAAATGAGGATATTCAGGAAAAACTTGGAGTTGCACCTATTGAAGAGAAGTTAGTTCAATACCGCTTGAGATGGTTTGGACATGTTCAACGTAGACCATACGATGCACCTGTACGCATTGAAATTCTAGGCCACGCCGAAGGCCCAAAGAGAGGTAGAGGTCGACCTAAAATGACATGAGAGGAGATAATAAAGAGAGATTTAAGTAACTGGAGTTTATCGGAAGAACTGGTAGTTGGTAGGAGTGCATGAAAATTGGCAATCCATGTACCAGAACCTTAGGTTTTTTTTTAAGACTTTATTTCACGTTTACTGAACCTTTTTTTTAGTACTATTTTAGATTTTATTTCACTTTTATTGAACCTTTTTATTTATTATTATTATTATTTAAAAAAAAACCTTTATCGGACGACTTTTTATTTGTTTGGTTATTTTAAACTCTTTATATATATATATTATTATCATCATTATTAATTTTATTTTATTTTAATTTTGGGTTCCATATCTAGCCAACCTCAACTTGTTTAGGATATATGGCTTTGTTATTGTTGTTGTTAAAAAATTAGATTTATTAAAAAAAAAATATGCGCAGTAAATTAAAAAGGCATGCGCTATTTTCCGTGCCGTGCGACATGGCTCCAGAGAGGGTTTGCGTCTTTTTGCGTCGTGCACCATTGATAACATTGGTCTTATTAAGACTAAAGGATCTGACCATGATAAATGTGAGATTTGTGCGTATGCCAAGATTACAAGAAACCTTCTGTTATTAAAAGGAATTTCAAATTTTTAGATCTAATACATTCGGACATGTGAATTGAATGGTGTTTTGACCCTTGGTGGAAGAAGATAATCTCTTTTATTGATGATTATTCAAAATACGATTGCATATAGTATTTCAAATTTACAAAACTGAGGTCAAGAACCAAATGGACAAGAGAATTAAGGTTATCCAAGGACCAAAGTTATAGTGGATTGGAATATTTTTCCAATGAGTTTGATAGTTTCTATAAATCAATTAGGATCATAAATGATTGAACTGCATCATATACTTCACAACTTAACGGTTTGACGGGAAGAAAAAATCGTATTTTAGTGGAAATAGTGAACTGCATGCTTGTAAAATCAATATTACCTCTAAGCTTATAGGGAGAACCCGGAGATGCACTAAATACAACATGTTATTTGCATAATAGGATTGGCTCACAAAAGACAAAGGTGTGTTTTTATGAACTTTCGAAAATTATAAAACCAATTTTGTCATATTTAAAGGTGTGGGAATGTTTGACTTATTATAGGGTTACCTATCCTAGAAGAAACAAACTCGGTCCAAGAGCTTTAAAAAGTGTGTTTGTTGGATATGCTAGCGAAGCATGTAGACTGCTTGATCTCAACTTTAACGCTATTTTTGAATCTAGTGATATGGAGTTCTTGAAAGTTAAAAAACAAAAATTTGAAGGATTATAAAGTTGTGGATGCATCTTCTGAGAACACTCTTTTCTCTAGTATTGAAACACATTCTCCTGCAGAGAGTGGCTCAAAATGTGACCCAGACAGCAGGGGATAAGAAATTCAAAACACAAAAAAGGAAAATGGACTACATCCTGATTTTATATCATCACAGAGCTTACTTTTCTTTGTCGAGGAGACAAAAAAGGTAGTAAGTAAAACTCATATCGTCTTAAATATTGAGGAAGATCCTAAGACCATTATTTCTCGAGATGTTGCCTTTTGGAAAGAAGTAGTCAACGCTGAGATGAACTCTATTATTTCAAATAATAAGTGGACTTTAGTTGATACTGCCATCTGATTCTAGTCCGAGTGGGCCTAAATGGATTTTCAAAAGGAAATATGGATCAAACAGTATTATACAAAATTTTAAGGCAAGACTATTTGCCAAACGATACAGACAAAATGAGGGTATTGATTATTTTGATTATTATGCAGTGGTTGCACGAGCAAGTTCTATTTGAACTCTAATTGCATTATTTTCCGTATATAAGTTACAATTTTTATCAAATGGATGTGAAAATAGACATTCTTGAATGGTGATATGAATGAAGATTTATATACGAAGCAATCAGAATGGTTCGTACTCCCTGGTAAGGTTTTCAAAATGAGATTCAAATCGTAGATCGTAAAATTCAAACTAAGAATCGAAACGGGATTTAAATCATAAATCGTGGATTCAAAAAACATACATTTTAGAGTTTGCACACACTTTGAAGTTAATTTTGATGTATAAACTTTTACATTTAGACCTAGAACATCATTTTCTCTCTTGTTCTAATTTTATTTTGTTTAAAATGATTAAAATTGGAATTGTGGACCAAAATAAGTATACTGAATATACCAATTTGGATTGAATGATATTTTTAACGTGTAGTATTAGCTTGTTTTGAATCGGAATATAAATCAAATCGTAAAAGGAGGGGTTCGATTTGAAATGAGATTCAAATCGTAGGATTTAAGATTTTTGGCAACAATGCTCCCTGGAAATGACAAGAATTTTCGAAACTTGAATAAATCACTATATGGTTTAAAACAAACTCCAAAACGGTGATATGAGAAATTTGACTAGTCCATAATATCATTTTGGTTTGTTCATAACAATGCAAATATATGTACTTATTCAAGATGCATAAAAGAGTATGATGTAATTATTAGTTTATATGTTAACATGCTTATTATTGGAACAAGTATGTTTGACATATTAGATACGCAGAATTATTTAACATCGATCTTTAAATGGAAGGTTTAGGTGAAGTAGATACCGTACTAGAATCAAAATCACAAGATTTGATGGTGTTTACTTGCTATGTCAATGACACTATATTGAAAAAACGTTGTCGAAAGTTAAATTTTAAACTTTAAAGAATATAACACTCCATTTGACTCTGAGTGTTATAGTAATAAAGAATAGTAGAAGAGCAATTGCACAACTTGAATATGCTAGTGCAATAGGCAACTTGAATATGCTAGTGCAATAGTAGAAGATGCAATATTCTAGACTAGATATTTCATTTGAAGTATGCAAACTGAGTAGATTACTAGCAGTCCATGAGGAGAACATTGGAAGGCAATTAATAGAGTATTTGGTTGTCTTAAAAGAAGCATGTAACTCCCCCTTTTTTACAATGATTTTCCAGGCACGTTTGAAGGATATACGAATGCAAGCTGGATAACCGACACAACGGGACAATATATCTGCGTCAGTTTGGGTGTTTATGCTTGGAGGAGGTGCCATATCATGGGAATAACAAAAAAACATACATCACATTCTAATATGGAATCAAAATTTATAGCATTAGGAGCTGCAAGTAAGGGATTAAGGACTTATTACTGGATATTAAGCTATGACCCAAACTCATCCCTCTGGTTTTCATACATTGTGATAGTCAAGTCACTCTCTCTAGATTTTATAGCAGTACTTAAAATGGAAAGTCTAGACATATAAGCTTGGACATGAGTATGTGAGACAGTTGATAAAAGAAGGAATCATCACTATTTTATATGTAAGAACGAATAAGAACTTTATTAGAAGAAAGATATAACATGCGAATATTATATGTTCGATTTTATTATAAGAAGTAATATGTTTAAATGCTATAACTACAATTTACTTCGATAATACCTTGTCATATTTATACTAACTGGAGGCTAACGAAATTAAAAATCGTCTTGTATGCATCTAGCATCCTGTTTTGAGGCTTGACAATAACATATGAAAACCGAGAATATCTGATTGTACAATTAAAGTGGGGGATTATTAGGTATTTAATTATACAGAAAGATTTTCATACGTCCCACATCGTCAAATGATTGAAGAATAAGAGTGCATATGCCAAATGTTGTCTGTTAGTTAGATAAATGCAAAGAATGGACTAACATGAGCTTGCGCTGGAGGCGCGCATGATTTCAAAGCGCTCATGCGGTTGTCTGTTTTTTTTTTTTTTTCAAAACCAAAATATTTATTCTCAAACGTTGCGACCATTTTGAAAGATGTCTGCTACTCAATAAGCAGTTCATTCTTCTTCAACATTTTCTCCGCAAACTATAATTTCTTTCTTCTCCAGAGGAATTCAGAATTGTTCTCTGCCTTCCTTGGCTTTGTTGCATCCTTCAGCATACTCTACTAGAGTGATGACAGATAATTTATAAATTATAGTTGCCCGACTTGATAGGCTTATAACTTTTAAATTATAGTTGCTCAATTTGATACACTTCAAAGCCACCTCTAAAACTCTGCATACTGCTCAGCAGTTGCACATGATGGGCTCTCGTCTTGTTGAACTCATCAATTAGTATAGAGTAGAATGGTTTGTAGTTATATTGTTCTGAGTGTTTTGTAATGTTTCTATATGTTTTGTTTGTAGCTTACAGCTTTCATTTTCTTTGTATTGTTTGGGCTGTAGCCTGTTTAGCCCAGCTTGTATAAATACTTGTAAGGAGACTTGGGTTGGATAATTTTTGTTTGTAGCTTACGGCTTTCATTTTCATTTTCTGAAAGTTCCCTTTTCATGTTAGCAGAGCTACGGTTCCAGATCTAAAATTTTCTTCCTCGATTTCTCTTCTTTTCTTCACTCTTTAATCTCTTTCTTTTCTTTATTTCTCTAAAATGGTGAACGGTCGTTCGGATTCAATTCAATCGGAGGTGCCAATTCAAGGGAGTCAACCGATTAATTTCAATGATCCATACTATCTTTCAAATTCAGATCATCCAGGTATACAGCTTGGAAATCATGTATTAACTGGTTCGAATTATCTAAATTGGTATCGAACAGTTAGGATGGTTTTAATTGCTAGAAACAAGTTGCAATTCGTCGATGGTACTCTTCCAATGCCTTCGATTGATTCTGTTGACTATCAGAAATGGATTAGGAATGATTACATGGTCATGTCTTGGATCTTGAATTCTATGGACAAAGTTCTGTCTGAAAGTTTCATGTTCGTCGATTCATCATTTCAATTGTGGGAGGAATTGAGTGAGAGGTTTGAATTCAATCGTAGGTGCCAATTCAAGGGAGTCAACCGATTAATTTCAATGATCCATACTATCTTTCAAATTCAGATCATCCAGGTATACAGCTTGGAAATCATGTATTAACTGGTTCGAATTATCTAAATTGGTATCGAACAGTTAGGATGGTTTTAATTGCTAGAAACAAGTTGCAATTCGTCGATGGTACTCTTCCAATGCCTTCGATTGATTCTGTTGACTATCAGAAATGGATTAGGAATGATTACATGGTCATGTCTTGGATCTTGAATTCTATGGACAAAGTTCTGTCTGAAAGTTCCATGTTCGTCGATTCATCATTTCAATTGTGGAAGGAATTGAGTGAGAGGTTTGGTCAGATCACAACGCCGAGATTATTTGAATTGAATCGGAATTTAACCTCTACTTATCAAAATGAAATGAATATTGCTGAATACTATTGAAAATTGAAGGGAATATAGGATCAATTACGGCTTCTTGAAGGGTTTCCTGAATGCACATGTGGTGTTCTACGAAATTGTGCTTGTGAAATTCTTAGGAAGGTTCTTGAAAATGATCAACGCAACAAGCTTATGCAATTTTTATCTGGACTTACAAAGGAATACGATCAGGTTACAACAAATATTTTGAGTACAGATCCACTTCCTACTGTTCACAATGCATACTATGTTCTACAACAGATTGAACATCAAAATAAACTTGCAGAGAAAGATTTAAGTCAACCTGAAACGAATGCGTTCAATGCTATGAAGCAATCTTCCAAGCCTACTTTTCAGAATGCAAAATGACAGAAGAATGAGCTTTACTGTGATCACTGTAAAAGGGAGGGACACTCAATTGATCAATGTTTCAAGTTGATTGGCTATCCAGAATGGTGGAATAAGGAAGTGACAATCAAGACAAAGCAAGCTCCTAAGAATGTCAATAATGCTCAAGCTCTTGGTGATAAAGGAATACTTGGTAGCAGGCCAGAATCAGTTGATGGAACAAATGCTGCTACGAACTTAGCTACTGTTGAAGGTGGGCAATTTGATCCTGTCATGGTTTCGGCTTTATATAACCAGGTTATGAAAATGGTGCATGAATCTGGCACTTCTTCTCAGTTCGAGGATAATCCTATCATTTCATCAATCAGCTATGCAGGTAACATTTCTTTAAGCAATCAAAAGAATTGTGATAATAAAAGTTGGATAGTTGATACTGGTGCTACTGATCACATGACATCAAATATAACACTCTTTGCTTCATTAAGAAAAATTAAAAATCCAATAAAAGTCACTTTGCTTGATGGTTCTTTGATTCTTGTCTATCACATTGGAACTGTAAATTTAAATCAAAGTTTACGGTTAGAAAATGTTCTCTATATTCCTACTTTTAAAAACAATCTTTTATCTGTAAGAAATCTTCTTGATCAAAACAAAATCATTGCTAAATTCACAAATTCTTCTTGCTATTTCAGGACCTTGAATCAAAGCAGACTCGAGCTGTTGGATCAAGGATTTCTAGCTTATACAAACAGTCTTTTCCTTCAGCCTCATATCAAATTACTTCAGTTGTTTCTAAGAATAATTGTTTTCTAGCTTCCATAAACAGTACCATTACATCTTGTAGTAAACCTAGTGTTGACATCTTGCATGCTAGGTTAAGTCATCATTCTTTTACCAAAATGAAAAGTATTCAAAATATTGTATCAGGCAAAACACTTGATGATTTTTCTTGTGAAGCATGTGTGTTAGGCAAACATCATAAATTTCCTTTTCCATGTTCTGATTCTTATGCTCAGTCTCCATTTGATCTAGTTCACATTGATTTATGGGGAAGGTATCATAGGCCATCATTATGTGGTGAAACCTATTTTTTGACTATACTTGATGATCATACTAAAAATACTTGGACTTATTTGATTCATTCTAAAGTACAAGTAGTTTCTGTAATTTATGCTTTAATTGAATATGTCTTGACTCACTTCGAGAAAAAACTCAAAGTAATCAGGTCAGACAATGGAACTGAGATTATTCAAGATAGCTGTAAAAAACTTTTTGCATCAAAAGGAATAATACATCAAAGGTCCATTCCTGGTAATCCACAACAAAATGGAAGAGTGGAGAGGAAGCATATGCATTTAATAGAGACAACAAGGACAATTAGAATCCATTCTCGTATGCCTTACAAGTTTTGGGGTGACTGTCTTTTAACTGCTACTTATCTCATTAACTTGATGCCTAGCTCGGTATTACATTGGAAAACACCATATGAGCTGCTTATGAATAAGGTTCTTGATTATACACATCTTAAAGTTGTAGGATGTTTATGCTTTTCTTTTCAAAAATTACAAGACAAATTTGCAGAAAGATCAAAGAAGTGTGTCCTGATTGGGTATCCACATGGGTAGAAAGGTTATAAACTCTATGATTTGGACACACACAAAATTGTTTTCAGTAGAGATGTGCATTTTGTTGAAAATGTGTTTCCTTTTATGAATAAATCAAGTACACCAAATACAGATTCCTCTCTTAAGAAAGTTGATTTGGTTAATCCTGCTTTAGATCAGAATGGAGTTGATTTTCCTACCTTACAAATTAATGATAGGCAAAATGATTCAACACATTTAAATGACAACCCTCAGCCTATTATTTCTCAACAAAATGATATTGTAAATGGATATCAATCAATATCCTCTTCTCCAAATGATAGTTATGAGCATCAAGTTTTACTTGTTAGAACTTCATCTAGAATTTGTTCAGTACCAAAGAAGTATGATGATTATGTGACTGAAAAACTTCCTACAAGACAAGTTAATAGCTCTACTTCTTTCAGTGTGTTTTCTGAACCATCTCTTGTCCATTTAAGTAATTCTGAATTACACAATCTTGCAAATGTGCTTTCATCTTTTGAGCCTGCTTCTTATAATCATGCTAAAAGCTATCCAGAATGGATTCAGACTATGAAACAAGAATTAAATCATTAGAAGAAAATGGCACTTGGGAACTTGTTCAACTTCCTTATGACAAGAAACCTATAGCTTGTAAATGGTTTTTTAAGACAAAATTCAAACCCAATGGTGAAGTGGACAGATATAAGGCAATGCTAGTTGCAAGAGGAGATAAACAAATTTCTAGTAAAGATTACAAATACACTTTTAATCCTGTTGCTAAATTAACAACAGTTCGAATTGTTTTGGCAGTGGCAACAATTAGAAATTGGATAATTCAGCATTTGGATATCAATAATGCTTTTCTGCATGGATTTTTACAAGAAGAGGTATATAGGAATCCTCCTGTAGGATATGACAAAGCAACTCCAGGACAAGTTTGTAAACTGAAGATATCAATATATGGTTTAAAGCCGACATCAAGATGCTGGAATCAGGAATTGAGCAAGTTTTTGATTAATTGGGGCTTTACTCAATCTAAGCAAGTTTACCCATTGTTTACATTTGCAAGGGAAACTGATTTCGTAGTGATTGTAGCTTATGTTGATGATTAAATGATAACTGGCACATATCACTCTATTACTAACACTTTGAAATCAGACCTTCATCAAGCTTTTACCATAAAAGATTTGGGAGAAATCAAGTATTTTTTGAGCATTGAAGTTTCAAGATCATTATCTGGTATTTCTCTTAATCAAAGGAAATATATAATTGATCTTCTAAGAGATTATAATCTGAAAAATGGAAAAACTGCAAATTCTCCTATGCAAAAGGGTTTGAAACTCAGTAAATTTGAAGGTGATATTTTAATAGATCCTAAAGTTTATCGAAGATTAATTGGCAAATTGTTATACTTGAATTTGACAAGGCCAGATATATCATATTCAGTTCAACAGTTAAGTAAGTTTCTTCAATCTCCTAGAGTTCCTCATTTTCAGGCTGCATTGCATGTTTTAAAATATTTGAAGGGAACAATTGATTTGGGTCTGCATTTTTCTGCAAAATCTGATCTACAATTATATGCTTTTTGTGATGCTGATTGGGAAATGTGTAGTGATACTGGAAAATCATTGTCTGGGTATTTTTCTTGGAAATGCACTTGTTTCATGGAACAAAGAAGCAGAAAGTGGTTTCAAATGGCAGTACAGAAGCAGAATATCGTAGTATGAGTTACACAGATAGTGAAATAGTTTGGATTGAAGGATTATTACAAGATTTGAATTATTACAAGATTTGAGAGTTTCAGTTTCAACTCCTATTGTGTTGCATTGTGACAATATTTCAGCTATGCATACTACACAAGATCTTTGCTTTCATGAGAAGACTACGCATATGCCTACAAAACATAATAAATTGGATGTTCATTATGTAAGGGAGAATCTTATGACTAAACCCTTGGGTGCTGATCAACACAAGAATCTGGCGTACAAGCTTGGCATGGTGGCTGCTTTTCCTGTTCAAAATTTACCATGAGCTATGTGTTATGCAACGACGGTCGGAATAAAACCCCCCTCCTTGCATACATATGAGCTGGTACACAATTCCCATTTAACAAAAGGAATCCCTTGATGTTACGTGCCTATCAGCTCATATTTGTACACAATTCCTTCAATATATTCCGTGATGTAGGACTATTAATTCTAACCCGCCATTCCTCCTTAACAACATGCGAGACAATCCTAACAGTCCCCCTTGACTCGCATCCTACGAGTATCTTTTGAGAGCACTGCTTTGCCTGCATGGCCCAGTCCGTAACCTTCGGCTCTGACCACTGTTATGTAACGACGGTCAGAACAAAACCCTCCTCCTTGCACGCATATGAGCTGGTACGCAACTCCCATATAATAAAAGGAATCCCTTGATGTTACGTGCCATACCAACTCATATTTGTACACAATTCCTTCAATATATTCCGTGATGTGGGACTATTAATTTCAACAGGAAAATATTTACAAGGACAAAACTAAAGGCTTTTTTTTCCATAAGGACAGCCCAATAAAATTTTACTCAGAAGGACAACAACCTAACATCTCTTCTTCACGTGCGCTTTCTTCTTCCTCCGCTCCCGATTCACGTCCGCTCCAAGCAATCGAACCCAAAATCGGCCGCTGAAATTTATTCATAACAATTCATAAATCACGACAAGAACATTGACATCAGAATCGAAATTGCAATCGAATCCAAAAATTCGATTTCATAAATCGCGAGAAACTGGAACCCTAAAAAAAAAATTTGTCGAACAACATAAATCCATTGGAAATCGCAATTGAATTTAATAGTAATATTTTTCTAACGATGGAAAACGCAGTTGAAGAAGTCGAAATTGTTGAAATAATTTTTTCGTGATCGGAAATGTTTTTTTTTTCATCGTTAATAGTATAGCAGTTCGTAGGTATCATTTTTCTATTTTTTAGTTATCATTTTCCCGGTTTTAACTTCAAAATATAGCAGCAGTTTTTAGTTATCATTTTTCTATTTTTCTAGTTATCATTTTTATTGCAGTTTATGTGTTGTGTCAAACATCACAGCAGTTTTAAGTTATCATTTTTATATTTTTTAAGGTATCATTTTTAGTGTAATTTCTCTGTTATGTCAAACATTACTGCAGTTTGAAGGAATCATTTTTATAATTTTTAAGTTATTATTTTTACTGTAATTTATGTGTTATGTTAAACATCACAGCAGTTTTAACGTATCATATTTATATTTTTATGGTATCATTTGTACTGCAGTTTATGTGTTATGTTAAACATCATAACAGTTTAAATGTATCATTTTTATATTTTTAAAGTTATCATTTTTACTGTAATTTATGTGTTAGGTTCATATACGTCTTTTTTTTATGTGATAATTTTTGTGATGGTGTACTGATGCAAAATTGAAACAAGAAGAAAATCACATGGAAAAAACACATAACACAGTTAAAACATGAAAACCGATAATTGAAAAAAATAGAAAACTGATACTTACAAACTCCATCAATGTTTTAAACAAAAACCAATGCAAAAAATGTTTACATCACAGTTTGATTGTATAAAATTAAATAAATTCGACTGAGTTAAAAAGTTGATGCAACAATATAACTTCAAAATTAACACAACAATTAAATTGCATGGAAAAAAAGCATAACACAATTAATATTGTAAAACTGATATCTAAAAAATTATAAATATAAACTGCAGCAATGTTTTGAAGAAGAACCAATGGAAAAAAAATTACATAACTGAAACATAAAATGATAACTAAAAAAAATAGAAATGAAACATAAAATGAAATACGTTTGACTGAGTGACGAATGATACCTAAAAAATTAGAAAAGTGATACCTAAATACTGATGCAATGTTTTGAAGATAAAATAATGGAAAAAAAATTTATATCACAGTTTTATTGATTAAAATGGAAAAAGTTCGACTTAGTTTCAACGCTGATACAACAATATAACTTCAAAATTAACACAGCAACAAAATCTCCTGAAAAAAATATGAAACACAGTTAAAACAGTAAAAATGATAACTAGAAAAATATAAAAATGATAACTAAAAACTGCTGCTATGTTTTTAAAGTTAAAACAGGAAAAATGATAACTAAAAAAATAGAAAAATGGTAACTAAAAACTGCAGCTATGTTTTAAAGTTAAAAACAGGAAAATGATAACTACAAAAATACAAAAATGATAATTACGAACTGCTGTACCGGTAAAATGAAAAAAAAAAAAAAAAAATTCAATCGAAAAATATTGTTTCAACAATTTCGACTTCTTCAATTGTGATTCCCTCGCCTGCTACATGTTTTTATTCCGTTCAATTAGGATTTCCAATGAATTTTTGTTGTTCGACCTATTTTTTTTTTCGAGGGTTTCTGTTTCCAATCGATTTCGAATTTCGATTTTTATTCCGAATGATGTTTGCCGTCGATTTTTGATTGCGTGATTTTTGATTTCGTGATTTTGATACGCGCGTGAGGGGAGAAGATGAAATCGTCGGCCGAATTTTTATTTCCAGTTTTTTGTCTTTTTGGATAAAATATTTGGTGGGTATTGTCCTTATGGAGAAAATATCAGGCGGCTGTCCTTATGGATAAATTTTAGTGGGCTTTTGTCCTTTAAATTTTTTTTCCCTAATTTTAACTTGTCATTCCTCCTTAACATGCGAGACAATCCTAACACTATGCAGGTTAATCTTGATGGGAGGGTATAGAGTAGAATGGTTTGTAGTTATATTGTTTTGAGTGCTTTGTAATGTTTCTATACGTTTTGTTTTGTTTGTAGCTTACGGCTTTCATTTTCGTTGTATTGTTTGGGCTGTAGCCTGTTTGGCCCAGCCTGTATAAGTACTTTTAAGGAGACTTGGATTGGATAATTTTTGGATCTAATAAAATTCATTTTCATTTTCTGAAAGTTCCCTTTTCAATTAGACATTCATTGTTGAACTGATTTATGGTTTATTTTCAGATGCCCTCTGATTTCATCCCTAGTACACCCCCCTTCCCTCCCTCCCTCCCTCCCTTCCTCCCAAACCCCAACGCACACACAAAACAACCACCCCTTTAGTTCAATTAGGCAAACAACCAATGCTGAAGCAGTGTGATTTCATATTTCTGAATGAACCGTAATAAAGGTCATTTTCTTTTGCCTGCTATAACTGAACATGAGGCCTGTTTTTGGTTAAAATTGACCGGAACTGCTGGAAAAAAGGGGAAAGCCTCCAGCTTCTTGTAAAGTTTTTACATATATACATGTTTCACATATGGCGAGCGGTGACATGTTAATATTGCTAGCATATTGTTTCTCTAGTCCTACGCATTTCTTCATATATATCCATTTTAAGCATATTTGATGGACTTATATAGCATTATTGCCTTACTGTCGGGTTTTGCACGTGCATTTTGCAGGACAGAACAAGAGAAGAGTGAAGCTTTAGAGAGCTAAAGCTGTTTTTATATCAGTTGATTGGGTTATTTATTTTGGATAAAATAATCATACTGTAGCTTCATCAGAGATTAATGTGAAGAACAACTTCTTGTCAGTTTCCTATAAATTAGAAGAAATCCGTCATTATTTTGCAATATTACGATTGAATTCTACATTTTGAACAAGATGAAGTCAAAGGAAAACAGGTAGCGTTGTAAATGATAGAAGAGTGAATCAATTAATGTTATGTAATGGTGTTTTTTTTTCCCCCCTTCTAGTTACACATCGTTCTTGATATTTTTGTATGGAGTTCTTTATAATCATTATCCGGAGAACGTTCCTCTATTGAGGTTTGCTTTCTCCGCTTCCTTGCTTCAAATTCCTTGTTCTATAGCGGAAATTTTTGTTATTGTTTTGAGTTTGATGTGCTGAAACCTTTCTTAATGGTGTATTTTAATTTTACACTGCTAAAATTATTTTTGATGAATTATTTTCTTTTTGAAAAAGGGGAAAAATAAAATGTTGGACACGCTTAATCTTGGGTTTAAAAATGCCTTTTTTTTTTTAAAGTTTTTTCCACAAATATTTGTTGTGTGGTTGAAAGTGAATATTGTAATTTTTGTAACTAACTGAATATATATATTTGTGGAGGAGTGGAATTCGGGGGCAATCCAATGATGATCAATTGTGTCAAAAAATTGTGTTTATTTAAACATAAAATTCTGACATAATTGATGACACAAGTGTTCTCTTCCATTGGACATTTCCTTGAATTTCACCTCTCCACATAAGGACAAATATCCAACGGTCGAGATTTTGTGTCTCTCAATTTTGTGCATATATATATATATATATATATATATATATATATATATATATATATATATATATATATATATATATAAGTCTACGTGTGTGTTTACCATAGCAAGTTTTCGAGAAGTCGTAGCTGAATATTTTCAAATTTTCGTAGCTGGATATTTTCAAATTTTCGTAGTGTTTTACGCAAGTTCCATGTTCAAAACCTGTCCACCAAAGCTTTCCACTACAGCATTCAATGAGTATTTAAAAAATGCAAAATCCATTCACTTCCGCATCCGAAAAGCGGATAAATATTCGATATCTGATAGAATGGATGTGGATATAGATACATTTGTATCCGAAAATTATCCATTTACTTTTCTCATGATTATTGTTTAAATTATATGTATTTTAGCATAATGAAATATACTAATTCATTATTTTATTAAGTTAGAAGTCTACACACTAAATGCATATTAATTGCTCAAAATTATTTACTATCATCAAATTTGTTTATTTTTACCACTTAAATAATTAATCGATTGAAGAAAACTTTACGTTAAATTTAAAATTTCACTTATTGATTGTTGGTGGATCATATAATTATTCAATCTCCATACGTATCCGCGGATTTAAATATCCGATACCCGACAACGATTTCAGATACGGATCTAGATATGACATTATTTACATCTGAAAGCATTCGTTGATAGTCCTAACTTTCACACTTGTTACATTGAAAATCCTTGGGATAAAATCATGGAAATCAAATTTGTGCACATCTTGGTAATCCGATCTTTGTATAATGCTAAATGTGAAATTAAACGTCTTGAGTAGTACGATAGTCCTAGTGGTTGCTTTTCGGTTGCGATGAAAATAGTCACAGATTTAAAATTTGTGTAACATGATTCAAACATATATTGATGTGTAGTATGTTGTGATACTAATATATACAACTACTTAACTTCCTATTGTCGAAAAATTAAAAATAAATAAGAATCTTATTTGAAATATTTTACTCAAATTTTATATTGATTGATAAATCATTAAATTTAGGGTTGTTACAATCGAACCATTAGTCATACAAACCACTCATGCGATCATCGTCTAACGATAATGGTTATGTGTGTGTGTATATATATATATATATATATATGTATGTATGTATGTATATATATATATATATATATATATATATATATATATAGGTTGGTCATACCAACCATAAATGTTTGTTTTGTATAATATTTAACGTGAAAGCTAAAGTTAGTCATTCATGTTAAAAGAATAACTTACACATTAATAACACACACCTTCATGAACTAATAACATGTGCATGCCGATTGTTTTATAAACAAATAAATAAATTTGCAAAAAGTGCTAGAGCTATACGAATTCATCATGCATATAAATGAAAATACATGTACAAAATGCTCCAAATTGAAGATATGACGGTTAATCATCATACATGCTGGGACAACAGTTATAAAAATTTATAAGCGTCTACTATGATTACGATTACGGTTGGTGGTAATAAAACCGGTTACCACAACTGGAACACCACCAATAAAATTTATTCATTTTATTTAAGGTTCATATGTCATATATGCTTTCATGAAAAACTATGTTCTTTAATGTAACGACCCGAATTTCCAATCAGTTTAAAATATGGTTTTAAATACATATAAAGGGATTTTAAATTTGTTTAAATTTAAACCAGGACCTAGAAGTTATTGAAAATAAATTCTAAATTTATTTTATATTATAAAATAGTTAAAATAAGGTTATTGGATTTAAAAAAAATGATAATTAAAATGAATATTTTGAAAATTGATAATTCAGTGCTATTTTAAAAGCTAGAAAAATATACATTTTGCAAACGATCTCAGAATTCGACGAAACCAATTTTATCGGATCCGTAATGATAAATAATGGTAGGGTTCTAAATTTCAAGTCAATTGGAGTTAGTGTGTGAGCATGCGTAATATAAACGCAGGTCGAAAAACCTAGATAAAATTAAATAATAACACATAGAAAAGCCATTTTGCAAAAGATCTCTAAATTCGACGAGATCATGACCATTGGAACTGTATGTGAAAAACATAGCAGAGTTTCAAATTTCGTAGCCATCGGGATTAGTATGTGGTCGTGCAAGTAGAAAACGCATAGGTAGATTTCAAAGAGAATTGATTTAAAATGATTGAATTAATTAGTTTTAAGCCAATAATTAATATTAAAAATATATTAAGAATAAAATATATTTGTCAAATGTTGGGTAAATTTGTTTAGGTCACTAATTAACTTCCATGAACATTAGTATGTCATAAAAAGACGATTAGAAGTGTTAAAAATGGTTAAATAGGCTTAAACAATGCATTAGCCTAGAAGTTGTGCTTTTAATGATGTGTCACCCCATTTTCAGGCAACCAATTGTGTTTCTTGTGTGTTTTCACCTCATCTTCATAGATCGATGACTCCTCACCGATCCTAGACCACCTCCTTTTGCCTATAAAAGGAAACCTTCCTCCTTCCTTACTTCACTTTCTTTTGCTCTCCCCTCCCTCTTCCTCTATTCACCGCATACCCTCACTACACCCACTGCCCACCGCCGCCGTAAGCCCTCCACCAGTCGCCACCCCCAAGGCCGTGGGCCCTTCCTCCTTAAAAGTCTCTTTCCCCCTTTAAAAACACTTAAACTTCATCACCCTCCCCCTTTTCACCCCATAGCCGCACCCCTTGGCATCCACCGCCACCATGAACCCCACACCAGCCCACCTCCAACCAGCACAGCCACCCGTGGGTCCCATCTCCAACCCGAGCTCATTTAGCCTAAAACCCTTTCCTATTTGCTCACACATTATTTTATAAACCCCATAGCGTCAAACCCCTGCCCATTTGATTTTCAGAAAACTCCGGTGATGCCGTGACCCTACCGAAATTGTTCGGAATCGTTGAGATGTCCTACAATTAAAATTAGACGAAGTGAAATAGTAATGATGAGCAATTATTTTCTCACATTTGAATTAACTATGTAGATATATATATATATATATATATATATATATATATAGTTATTGAGGTCGTATGTTGTATTCAAGTAAATTATATGCTTATATGGTTTGATAATGGTTGGTATGGTTTAATGATATGTGGTTTGGAAAATATACGATGTTTAAGTGAGATTTATGTAACCACTTAAGTATATGACGCATAGAGCTGAATACGTTGACATTAAAATGGGTTTGAACCTTAAATGGTCATTGAATGAGAAATTAACTTGGTATTGTTTGTTGGATATGCGTATGAATCCCATTGGGTATTGAATGCTCATGTTTGTTGATGATTGTGTATTGCGGTTAATATGTTGATGGACAAAAACATATAAGCGTTAATTATTTAATGCCTATATGTTCTGAATTATGTCACAATATGTGTGAATGGATGTTATCATGGTTGTTGATGATGCGGTATGTGATTACCATGGTTAATATGATTAAAAAGTATGATTATTGGCTCATTGGTTAAGTCTCCATTTATAAAAACAATTTTAATGAATATTTTATTAATATAATAATGGACGAAAAATAAAATTCCAAATTTGATATTTGATTTTTCATGGACGTGAAGTCAAAATCACTTTGAGTAACATTAGCAAAATAAAGAAATGGTTTTGGAGAATTAAAAGCAGGTTATGCCTTGTCGAAATTTTATATAAAAATGAATAGTAATAGGAAAAAATGAAGTTTGGTTAGGCTATCTAACAAATGTTTTAACAAGATTTCCATTTCAAGACTATCTTATTTATTTTTATAATGGGCTTGAGGAAAATTTGGGCTCAAAAGAATAATTGTTGAAAAATAATATTATTTTAATAATAAAATAATATTCATTTAATGGAATATTTGATTTTGAAGTTGAAAATTTAAATTATAGTTTTCAAAAATTATCATATATGTTTTATATAGTTAATAAACTATTTTAGAAGTAATTCGATTTAATTTTAACATATAATCGAAGTTTGGTCGAAATAGACTAGTCGCGCAGTGGTAGTTCACGAATTTCGACCATTGACTTCAAACTGACGTACCGGAAAATCCGACCTTCGGATTTTCCTCAAACGAAAAAACTTTTGGTTTGAAATAAAAAGAGTTTTCCGATTCTGTGTAGAATTTTAAAATCCAATGGTTAGATCTTGAGATAATTTCAAAACAATTTTGAATAAAAACCGAGCTAGGACCGTTAGTGACCCAAAAACGAATTTTCAAGAAATGATCTATTTTTTAATTATTAATAATATGGAAAAATTATTATAAATCATAATTAATGATTTCAAAGTGATTTGGAAAAGAAATATGAAGTTTTGAACTATATTTTGAATATTTGTGTTTCATCCTAGCCGGTTGAATACGGTAAACGTTGTTTGTGAATAAATAAACTTAAATTATTTGGTTTATGAAATATAACCGTGCTTTGAAAGATCTGTTTATATAAAACCTTTTGGTTTAGAAAATTTTTCCAATTTGAATAAAATTTGGATTTGGATGGAAATAATTTTTCGAATATCTGGTAATGAGTACCGTTGTGTAGACGTCTACTATTTGAGAAATTTGAAAGATATTTATATCGTTATTCCCTTTATAGTATTCGTTAATTATGAGAATTGGTGTTGAATATAAGTTGATATGATTCTATTTGAATTTTTATATTTATATCAATTTGTTTGGGGTTTGTAGTGAATGGTGTCTTTAATAACAATGTTCTTTAACCTAGTTAAAGATGAAGTTTATGGAATTAATCTTTTAATTTAGATTAAATGAATTTTTCCAAAGTTAGGTTTTCTAATTAATAAATTAAATTGGAATTGAATGGAAAACGATTTAGTGATAATCGAGATGAGTCTCCGTGGATGAAGATCGTTACTATTTAAGGAATTTAAAAGGCTTTATCGTTATTCCGTTTATAGTATTAGCCGGATACGGGAATTTATATCAATAATAAACTAATATGATTTTCGTAAAGGTTCCATTTTTAATGGAAGTATGATTTTGGGTTTATCATGAACGGTGTTTTAAATAACAATGTTCTTTAACTCGGTAATAGGAGAAGATGATTTCTCAAGACAAGTTAAAATGAAATCTTTATTTAATTTGATTATAAAGATTTGAATAGAAGAGTTTTCCCTAACAAACAATAATGGGAACGAAATCGAGAACCGCTTAAAGGAAAATAAGCATGTTTTTCGCGTAAGCATTAAGTTTAAGAAATCGTAAATATGATTTTGGGTGAGAGATATGATGAATGAAAGTTTTAAGCAAAAGTTTAAAATATGTAAATCTTTGATAAGATTTAAGGGAGAAATTCCCAAATGTAAAGAACGATTTGAGTAAAAGAATATTACCAAAATGGAATAAGACTCATGACATCTTGTATATCTTAATTGATTTGAAAGATGCGATAGTTATTCGAAATGTCTGGGTTTCGACCGATTTTGAATAACTAAATGATGTAATGAAACGGCGTTGAATGTGATGGAAGACTGAAGACCTTCACATCGGAAGGACTGCTCGTCGATGCCTCATTCTCGGGTGGCCACCCAATTATAGGGTTACATTGTGATGGCGATCTAACCGTACTTTGAGCGATTCGGGTTACAAGGGCTTTCGCACCCAGACAGGGTCGTGGAATAAAGCACCTTCGGTTTCATTTAAAACCAAGAACAGACTTGTAAATAGATGTGTGTCTGATGTTGTATTTTACAGCATAACCGATTGGTTTCTGTTAAGGTTATATCTGTTGGTGGCGGAGAATTTATTCTCTTTGCTTAACACCCTCCTCTGACACTTATGTACTCAGAGGGTTATATATTAATAGAAACCGATTATAAGCTGTGAATTGACAATGTAGCATGCTAAGTGCTGTGGGAAGATAGATCAAAGCTTTCTGTTGAAAGGTATAGCTTTGAGGATGATGATCAAAGCATGACTGATGTAGCGTAACTTTGTGTATGACATGACTTGAAATCCTCACACCCCGATATGATGGTCAACTGATGGTTACATCAGTATGACTTTCAAGTTGAGAATGAACAACCTACGGATTGAGAATGAACAACCTACGAGTTGAGTATGTACAACTTTTAGGGTTGTAACAGATTCTGTCGACCGAGATGATCTAGGTAGCGGTAGCTCCATGCCTAAAGGGATAGAGTATAGTGGTGTTCCAAGCTTGGACTAAAGCCGCGGGAATGATACTTGATTCTATAGTATAGCGTGGATGTGTATTACGGTGATATCCAATGCCTGGACTAAACCGTGGAGATACACACTTCCACGATGGATTTTTCGAATCAGGCACCATCATGGAGTCCAACTTCCAATATAAGTTTGCGGTTTTAGTTGTAACCTAATAGCCAACAGAATGGGATGGGGCATTATGCGAGCTAAGATTAATACATTTATTTTGGAAAGTGATTTCTGCACCTAGACATTAATAATAATATCAAAATATTTGTTTTAAAAATATCAAACATGTTTGGCTTTTATAAGGTAAAACTTTCCTCCAGTGTACGTTGCATTGTGTGATGGGACTTGAGTTTTATAATAGCTTTAATTTTTAAAAGCATAAATTTCGAAGTTTTGAATCTTAATTGATGATTGTATGATATAGGTTATGGTTTGTTATTTAGTTCTTAAACTTGTTAATCTAAGCCTGGCCCAAGTGTTTGACACTCAGGTCAGATCCGAGTGTGTTTCAGGTTTAAACAGGTGGATGAGGAGTTTCCAGTTGATTCTTGAAGCTGAGTTCTTTGTCAGATGGCTAGGCGTACTATATTATCTATACTTGGATGTTATGGATTGATGATGTAAGATTATGTTAATCTCTGATGATATTAATGCTTTTATGTAAAAGTTTCCGCTAAAAAAAAATATATTAATCAAAGTGCTAAATGCACTTTGTATACATTCATATTTTGCACTTGCATTTTAGGAGAAGGATCAAATATTTGCAATTTTCTTGAATCAGGTGTTCCATTAGTAAGATCACGCAATGAAGTCAACTGGATAATTTCGAAAAAAGTTCTCCTTTATTTTTATTTTCAAAGCTGACCGGTTTTTAAGGTGACCGCAAACCCCTTTCTATTATTACCAATAATAAAAATACAAAAACGTACAGGTGACTGCGGTCGACAGTCAGCTAAATTCGGTTTTTAAGGTGGATTGTTCACCACCTACGACATTTATTGTGGGTCGTCCACACTATCTAACTAGATTACAGCTTAGGAGCTATTAAAGGCACTAGACTACTATTATTACATAGCCATATGACATGAGTCTCCATGCAGGGAGAGTGCAAATTATATACTATGTGATGTAGTGGATTTCATATGAATATAGAAAGGGAACAATACAAGACTATTAGATAATATGCTAGTGTATCCATAGAGTTACAAGACAAGACCGCACACTTCATAGAGTAAAAATACTGCCATAAATTTCTACAGTAGCAAACAGTGGCCTGCTAACTTTCTTGAGCACCACACCAGGGTGAAATTTTTTGACATGCACAATTAACATTGTAAATCTGACAAACGACCATACTGCAATCAGACAAGAGCTTGGAAGGATAGCATGGATGCAAACCAGCAAGATAGCAAAAATGTGAGCATAGCTTCCCTGTATTACCATCTCATTGTTTGCCATACAGTAAACCAGATCACCAAAATACTTGCTCATTAGACATTGGACCGTAGCGTAATCTGTTCGAAAAAGAAATCTGACTAACAAGAAAGCATTACCCAGATTATTGTACTTTCAAGGGGAAACAACATCAAACGGACAATGACAAAGGTTAGTGCTAGGCATCTCATGTATTGCCATCACACGGTGGTGCTGACGCAACCATACAAATAACATGTAACATCCACTTGAAAAGAAGCAGACACAGTAATATCAGATTGAACAGATTACAGTACACATGGGAAAAGCTGATCACCAGAAAACCAAGTATAAAAACCAAACACCAAATCAACAGATGCTACTCAATAGTCAAAACCAATTTCCAAGTCTACCAACAAGACATAATCCAAATTTACATTGAAAACTCCACTAGTTGAGAAGAACCACCATAGTCAAAAGACGAAACGTGAATCTAATTACCCAAGGAGAATTGCTGCAAATCTGGGGACTCAACGTTAGTGCCACACCTTCTAGAACACTGTAATTACCAGTTGAAGGTCTTGCCGACCACAAACCCGCATGCAGTGGAGCAGGAGGCAAGAGGTTGCCTAAAATAGCTACAGTGAAGAGGAGGGGAGAGAAATTAGAAGCGCTTCCAAGTAGATTCCACTGAAGTGATGAGGCTGAAGCAAATTAGGGGTTAACGGTGATTAGAATGATAACTTGAAGAAAATCTTAAATCAGAGCTAAAAATAGGTTGAGGTAGGGGAATCACGCATCGTGAAAGCAAGAAGAGGGATGAAGAAAATTATGGAGATAAAAGTTCTCCTTTATTAATTTTACAAAAGGATCTTTGTGTTATTGCGAACAATTTTTCTATAATAATTATATTAATACAAATTTCATCTTTATTTAATTTGAAAATCTACTATTATTTATGTAGTAAAATAATCCTTTCTCCTTATTCATAGTCATCTTCTCTCCTTAATTTAAGGGAGAATTTTCACATACCCCTTTAATTTGTTTACAATTTCAAACTCAAAAATGAATTTTTGCTATACATATTAATTACCGTAATAGTATGACTTTTCATTTTCTATTTATCTACTCAAAATTATCTTACGTCTTCATTTTCTAATCTTACTTTCATTTTCTTAACTTCTTTTTCTACTTTCATCAGCTTAGAAGTATCTTTCATTTTCATTTCCCCTTCTGCTTTCATTCTCATGTTCTACTTCTCAATACTATTTTAAAAAATCCAAATCATTCCCCTTTTTGCTTTTATTTTCTCCTATTCTGCTTCTCAATACTATTTTATTCCTTTAGTTTCAAATGAAAACTCTACTCCCTTCCATTGATCGAGATTCTTCTAGTTTTGGTTGTAGCAACAGCGCTTTCTCTTCCATCATTCATGGCATCCGCTATTGTAGGAAAATAATTCTTCTTATTTCTTTTTATTCAAAACTGCGCAGATGATACAAATTTATAGAGAAATGAGTTTATGTTTCCCACTAAACATATCTTAGACAAATGGAAACAAATATAATCTTCTATACTGGGAAACATATAATAAGCTAATGGAAACAAATATAATCTTCTATACTGGGAAACATGTAATAAACTAATGGAAACAAATATATACAAATATATTCCTAACACCCTCCCTCAAGTTGGAGCATGCAGATTACAAATGCCCAACTTGCGCAACAAAGAAACAAACTGCTGCTTCCCGAGTGACTTGGTGAAGATATCAGCAAGCTACGAAGAAGTAGGTACATATGACGTAATGATCATCCCATCCTGAATAGCATCATGAATGAAGTGCATATCTAGCTCAATGTATTTGGAGCATCCATGAAACACAGGATTCTGTGCTAGATGCAACGCGGATTGACTATCACAGTAAACCGGAATAGAAGAAATATGTTGAACACCCAAACATGTTAGCAATTCTTTCAGCCACTTCAACTCACATGTCAAGGCTGTCAGTGAACGATATTTAGCCTTAGTGGAAGATAATGATACTGTCTTCTGTTTCTTGGTTTTCCAAGAGATAGGGGAACCACCAAGAAACACCAACCATCCTGTAATAAAACGCCATGTAAGGGGGCAACTATCCAATCAGAATCACACCAGCCAGATAGAGTCAATTCTGAATCAGCTCTCAAGAGAATTTCCTGGCCCGGGGAATTCTTGAGATAACGCACAACCCGTAGTGCTGCATCCCAATGATCCTTTCTTGGCTTCTGCAAGAACTGGGACAAAACATGTACTGTATATGCTAGATCAAGATGAGTAAAAGAGAGATCAATCTACCAACTAGACGTTGATACCGCACCCCCTCCTCAAGAGGTGGGCTAGTAGAGGACCTAAGCTTGTGGTTCGGTTATATAGGAAAAGTCGTCGGTCTACTACCTAAGAGTCCGCACTCTGCAATAATATCCAGTGCATACTTCCTCTGACATAAGGAAATACCAGTTGCACTACGACTACCTCAATACCCAAAAAATATTTTAAGAATCCCAAGTCCTTCATATGAAAAAAAGAACTAAGATATTTCTTAAATTTGTCAGTTGCCTTTGAATCATTACCAGAAATGATCAAATCATCAACATAAACAAGAACATGAATCTGTATATCTCCACTCCGGTAGGAAAACAAAGAATAATCGGAAAGAGACTGGGAGAAACCATAAGCGGTCAAAGAAGTAGCAAGTTTAACAAACCAACAACGTGGTGCTTGTTTCAGACCATGGAGAGACTTACGTAAACGACATACTTTATTGGGTTCGCTACGCTCAAAACCTGGGGGAAGCTTCATATACACCTCCTCGTGCAAATCACCATGAAGGAAAGCATTATGAACATCCATCTGTGCAAGATCCAACCTTTGACTGCTGCTACATCCAGAAATGTGTGAACCGTAGACATCTTGGCTACTGGTGCAAATGTCTTTGAATAGTCAATTCCCTCCATGTGACGGCCCGCCCCGCACCAGCCGACATTTCCAATGAAAGTGTGCTATGCCAATGCCCGACTAGCATGGGACGGTCGCCAAAGAAAGGAAAAGAAATGAATTTGAACTAACAAGGAACCTGTAGAATGTCTCACAACGCATGGGATAAAATATAATAACAACATAACTTTAACATAAAACGGGTGAGACAATGCATAAGCTGAAAACTAAATCATCACAGCAGCGTAATCTGTAATACAATTATGATCCAACATCATTATTACAATTGCAAATTACTGTCTCTAAAGCAAAAGAAAGAAAAGGTACACTACTAATGCCCAAGTAGGGACCAGCTACAACACAGGGAGTATATATGTATATCATACGTGGAAGCCTCCTACTCGTCTCTGGTTCTGCTACTCGTGCATACCACTTAACCTGCCTCTAGTCTGCTCTTTAGGAGCACCCAGAGTAATAAGAAGAGACATAAAACTCTGGGTCAGACAAAGGTCTGGTATGAGCGATAAGCAGCAAAAACAGAACAATAATAGGTATAATCTAATCATACCTGAACCTGTAACCAAAGAGTTAGCACAACAAGATGTACAGTACTCTAAGGTAACACTAACATAAAGTGTGAATGGGGGGTGTGGGTCATGGTGATAGCAACCATCAAACATAACAATCATCCTTACATCTCTCACTCAGTGTGTAAAGCATATGATATACACTACTTTGGCCACCTAATCTTTGGGCCATGACAGAGTCCAACCCCGTACAACTATCACTACGAGCCCCTAATCTGTCTCTCAGTGGTGAACCAAAAGTTATAGGTATCGATAACCCCTTTGCACATGTCCCGCAGCAAAATCCAATCATGAAGTTAACTCGATGGTTCTCGTCTGGATCCCGAGTCACAACTTCGATTCTCATTTGGACTACCTTTGCATCTCGGGTTTTTGGTCTCCTCTTGGATCGGTTCGAAAACAAGCTTCATTCTGGTTGGTCCTCTTCTCCTCGTTCGGGTTAGGTCGTGAGTTCCTTCCAGGTCGCGCCAGTTCGTGGCGCCTGCTCCAAAGCATCAGATCAGTTTGGATATGCAAGCACAGTTCGTGAATGGCACTCCATCCGGGTCGGTTCGAGCTCCTTCACCAGTTCGGGTCGGGGTCATGGTACTCTGGTGCTCCGGCTCGGGTTCGGAGTAACGGGTCGTGGTGCTTCATAGATGTTCGGGTTGTGGTGGAGCAACCGGTTCGTGGTCCTCTCTTCCTGGATTGGCTCGTGAGGTCTTGTCTGGGTCGGATCGTGACACCATGGTCACGAACGGGTTCAGGGTCCGATCCGATCCCATTTCCTGCACTGGTTCCAGCAACTTCCCAGCGAGCTGTTTATGTCATACGACGGCGTTTTCGACCATTCTAACTTTTCCATGTAATAACAAATCATTCCAAACAGTAATAGCAATATGTACAATCATCCACAAACATCAAAACAACAATTTAACATGTATATACAGATCAAACATACCCAAAACCCATGTTTTCCCTTAATCCCCCTTAATCATGTTTAAGCATGCAATTAGCAACTTATCCAAATTAGCCAAATTTCTATCAAAGCCCTAAAATAATATTTTAAAATTTCTAACCATTTTTCCAGAATTTAATCATGTATAATTTTTTTAATTAACACTAATCACCCCTAATTATCCGTAATTAGTAAAAAACAATGCAAATCACTCACCTTAGCCACAAATAATCTTAGATTTGAAACTTTTCTACTGTTTGGATCGAATTCCAATGCCTAACAGCAACTCTAACTCTGATTTGGTGCTATTTCTCTTTGATTTGACGTAGAATAGGCTAAAACTTGATTAAACAGTGATTAGAAGGTGATTTGGGTGTTGGAGGCCATTGTTGTTGAATCAAGGAATTCATGGCATTTTGATTAATGACAAGGAGAAGTTTCAAGATCGACAAAAAAAAGAGATTCAAAGGTATCGAAAGTTAGTGGTTGATTATTTAGTAATTTAGTTGTGTTAGAAATGTTAAAATCTATCCTCAAATAATCATATACCTCAGTAGTTAGAATATATATATATATATATATATATATATATATATATATATATATATGAATGCACATTCATTGTGCATAATGCCAGAAACCGGTCGACCGGTTTTAATACGTGTGGTCGGCCTTTCTGGGCAGAAATGCACAATGAACATGCACACATGTATATAACGTATATATATTCAAATACCAGTCTACTGGTTATTTTTTACCTGTCGACTGGTCTTCGAACTGAAAGCAACTCTTCGTACAGTCATCTTCATTCATCAATGGTTGCTTCCTTTTTCTTTCATCAAAAATCATTTCTGTTCAATACTTCTCTTCACCAATGTTTGCAACTCTTTATCCTCTATAAATACAACATGAAATAATCAATCCTAGAACTAATTCTTTCTATCTATTCTATCTATTGCTGATTTCATTCTTGATCATTCAAAGCATTCAAAAGCTCATAATCTTCTTATATCGCTGTTGAATCCTAGAATCTACATACTATTCTTTTGATTCAAACACGATATCATCTTCCAAATCTTCACGAATTCAAATTCTATTTGAGGATAAGATTATAGGAAGGTTGTACAAGAATTGACAAATTCGTGTTATTAAGAACACACATTGTCAAATTACAAGTCTACTCATCTTGTGTGAAGTCCTCCGCGTTGTGAGAGGCAAAGTTGTGAAGTCCTCGTGTTGAAAGAGGCGTGAAATCCCGTTCGGCTGCTCGGGTATTGTGAACCTGTTCCTCCGGGTGAAGCGAGGTAGTTGATTAGTGAAAATCCAAAGAGAGGTCTGGGACTGGATGTAGGACGGTACTCTGAACTAGTATAAAAATCCCTGGTGTGGTTTTCCTTTTACTGCATTTACATATCTGTGATACTGTTTCTGTGAGATCTTTCTATTTCATATTTATTTGCATAACTATTGTATTAGACAAATAGTTGTGTGTTATTCCATATTACACTATCCGAGTGTACTATTACCGAACAAGTACACGCACACACTTTCAATTGTTAGGGTTGAAGAGAGGTAAGTGGCGGATGGAAAATGACAAAGAAAAGGTTTCTCTAATCCTAATCAGCCCTTATATAGCTCAAATCCCGAAATTCCCAATGGGTCTAGCTGCTAATTACCATATTAAGCCCATTTAAGCTGTTTTTCACTTTCCAAACCTTAATTCAGCCATATCTCCCAAACGGTAAGTCCATTTGATTAATGTGACCACTCTACGGAAAGGCAAACCATCATCCGCATCTAATGGAAGTGGTTTCAGGTCAAAATTCCTTATCAATCAAAAGTTATAGGCAAAACAAAATTCGCTAAGGGCAAAATGGTCATTTAAAATTCGGCAAAAATCGTGAACATGGGAAATGTCCCCAGTAGTCTTTCCCCAAAGTGATAGACCATACGACTTCATATGAAAAGGAAATAAATATTCCACGATCCTCCGATGCATAGAATGCGGGTCGTTACATTCTTTCCCTTAAGAAATTTCACCCCCGAAATTCCTTAACCAAAACATACCAAGGTTACCGCATGCCTATCAATTATTTGCAATCAATCAAACATACATAACAAACACAACAAGTCTATCCTAGCACGCGGTTTACTAACGAGGGAAGAAACTATCACTATTAAAATCTTACCAGACAAAGAGTTCTAAATACGACTTTCTTATGCTCTCCTCTGTTTCCCAAGTACAGTCTTTCTCATTCCCACCCCACTGTACTTTGACTAGTTTCACCGTCTTCCTTCAAAGTTGTTTCGTATCATGTCCGATAATACGAATCGTCTTGTGGTTCCCAACCACCTCGGGTTCTACCTCGATATCGTCCAACTGATTTGGTGAAATAGTCACATTAGGGTCATGCACAAACTTCTTAACTGGGAAACATGGAATATGTTGTGAACTCCCGCCATCTTATCTGAAGTTTCTCTTATTACTTCTTGTCCAAGCACAAATTCTCACTGGTTTCCAATTAACATGATGGTGAGTTGCATGGTCTTCCGTACAAAACCTCAAATGGAGTCATACTAATACTGGACTGATAACTATTATCATATGCAAGCTCAACTAGATGCAAATGGTCATCCCATGATCCACCAAAATCTAATATACAAGCCCTCAAGAGATCCTCTAATACATGATCCACCCAAATACTATCATGATCCAATCTAGTCCTTGGTAAACCGTCAGTGAAATCCATTGAGACTTGTTCCCATTTCCATTTGAGAATTTCCAATGGTTATAACAAACCACTAGGCTCCTTTTGCTCAACTTTAACTAGTTGGAAATTCATGCATTTGGATATAAACTTCCCAACGTCTCTCTTCATCCCTTCCTAGTATTAGGTCTGCTTCATGTCTCAATACATCTTGTTACCACCAGGGTGCATAGTCAGTTTTGAGTGATGACGTTCTCTAAGCACTTCATCTCTCAATCCGTTAACGTTGGGTACAACTAGTCTCCCATTCTTTCGAAGCCATCCTTTTCTATCAAGTCCATACTTGTTCTTTTTCGCACCATCGATATTCAGCCCTACCTTGGAGATGATTTCCATTAGGTTAGGATCGTCCCTCTAACTGGAACCAATCTGCTCAATCAAAGTCGGTCTATCCGTCAAACTTGCTAACATTTCTGGATCCAATCCATACTTAGGTCTGAAATCATATCCCATAATATACTCCAATTTCTTTCATTCAAGAAACATAGCATCTAAACTGGCATGTCTCCTACTCAATGCATCAGTACAACACCTAGTCTAGTACCACATGCATCCGTGTATACCGTCATCTCTTCGTTCTCTATTACCAGAATCCTACAGGTGACAGTCTACCCAAGGGAATATAAATAAGAGCAAACATAGCATTCCATCAAACATGTCCTATTTATCACCTGCTAAAGCCATACATACGTCGATACTTACATGACTGGTCTAACCAATCCCAAGGGCCAATGGAAGCCCCGGCCCCAAACGGACTACCATACGTCCAAAGCACGTTTATCCTCCAAGGATGACTAGGTCACGTACAACGGATCCAAGGTAACGGGCGTCCCCAGATACCCCTGCTTCAAGTCCGCCTAGAACACTCTAACTATCGACGATTTCTTGGTACTCTCATCAGAAGATCCACCCACATACTCAGACCCAGTCTCAAGTATCCATTACCCACAAACTCGAGCACAAACTCGAGTCCAACAAGAGTCGTCTCCCTATTCGTTGCATCTCCAAGATCAACGAACAACCATTTCTCCTTTACGAGTTCAAGTCCAACTTGAATCGTTCTAACCTTCGTCGCATCTCCACGATCAATGAACACCCACTTTTCTTTTACGAGTTCAAGTCCAACTTGAATTGCCCTAATCTTCATTGTATCTCCACGATCAACGAGCACATCTTATCCCTTCAAAGTTCTACCATTCTTGAACCAACGAGAACATCAACATAGGGTCCTAAACAATTCATTACTTTGCAGCTTTCTCGAGTCCCACTCGAGTCATCTCATAGCCCTATCAAATCCAACTCGCAGCACTCCATACCATTGAACAGTCTTATCATGTCACGGCTGCACATCACTCCTCGAGTAAGCCGAGATATCATTCAATGGAAATCGCAACAACTTATTATATCTCACGCAAACCATCCTAGTCGAACTCGACATTCCCTAAGCACAAGCCCCAAAGGCCTAAACCAATATCAGACAAGCACTCAAGGAACATCTCCTCTGAATTCAGACAATCTACGTGAGATGATACTAGCAAAACAACTATGCAATCACAAGCACACATACATCCATGAATCGATAAGACCACATTACAACAAATCATGCAAAGGCTAGTCGAACCACCGATCGGGTTCGTCACAACTAAAGGTCTATCGACAATCCCAAGTTCCAATTCCAACCTATCTACCAGGTCACTAGGTATGAAGGAATGGGATGTCTTGGTATCAAATAAAATTCAAACAGAAACATCATAAATAGAAAGCATACCTTGAATAACGACACTCTTTCCCTTCTGCGTTGCAGTTGGGGCATTTAATGAAGAAGGAATAACTTTGATAGCATATGCTCTCACAATCTGCTTCTCTTTAGGGGGTTGTGGACATTCATTCTTATGATGTCCCGCTTGGCCACAATTGAAGCACTTCCTTTCCCCAGGCTTTTCCAGACAATCTCTGGCATAGTGGCCCTTGTTGTCACAGCTAAAGCACTCGCCATCATTCTTATTCTTCTTATTCTGACCATCCTTGGTTTGGTTCTGCTTCCTCTTGTTCTGAGAATTCTTCTTGCCTTCACCGCTTGCTTGCGGCTTCGGCTCGTCTGTAGATATAACAGCAACCTCGGCCTTTGACTTAGGGTAAAGGCTCTCTGATCTCAATGCTTTCCCCATAATAGATTCAAAAGTCTCGTCGATGTGGTTTGTAAGTCTTTCCCCCAAGTACCCATCTAGATCGGTTATGAACTTCTCATTCTTCTTCTCGACAGTATCAATAAGAGATAATCCATACTTCGACAAATTGTTGAACTCAGCAATATATTCCGTGACTACCCTACCATTCTGTTTAAGCTCCAAGAACTTCCTAAACAATTTTGATTTCTGAGCAGCTGGGATGAACTTATCATTGAATCGGGCCTTAAACTGATCCCAAGTAACATGATCCTCAGGAGTAGCTGCCTTAATAGCGTTCCACCAATTCATTACCCGTCTTTGCAGCTGACGCGATGCTAGCTTCCTTTTCATTGCATCTTCTATTCCTAAATCCTCAAAGATACGCTCACAACTATCAAGCCAATCTTGAACATCCGTAGTCGACTATGTTCTGTGGAACGAATTCCCACTAAGACTAGTATAATCTTTGTTAAGCTTGAAGAAATCGGCCCTAGGCGCCTGTACAATTGCACCACCACCGTTAGCAGCATTAGGAACTGCTCCCCGAGCATCCCTAAGCATCTCTCGCATGAAGGTAGTAAACATTGCCCTTATATCAGGGACATTCCTACTGTTGGCCCCTGAACCCGTACTCCTCGTATATCAGCTCATCGTTCAATCTGTAAAGAGAAAATGATTAACCATGTCAATGTGGTGCGTGTGCAGTATGACTTCATCCTTAGATATAATAATAGTGTGTGTGTATATATATATATATAGTTTTTGAAAACCAAAATATCACAAATACGCGATCTCATATATGTGCGCTATCTCTCCCTGATGTCTTCCCCTAGGTTAACTACGCAACCATAATATACATATCAATATACCAATCTAATTAAAATCTTTTCTTATTCTAAATTTAAATTTCACTACTCTTTGATTTGGTTGTGAAAAATTGAAAGGGCATCTTTTCAATATGAAAATGTTAGTTCAAACTCTAGTTATCAATTTTGTTCATTTACTTATGTCTTCGTATATTTTGTTTCAAAAATATATATTTAAATTATATAAATCAATAAAATTATATATAGTACATAGATATGTTAATATTCTTGAAATAAGTTAAACATTTGATATTATTATAAAATATAAATTTATACCTTTTATATGTAGTTTAAACATACATACTCTAACTTATATATATATATATATATATATTCAACTATGATAACATAAAGAATTGAATACTACTCGAAATTGAATACTAATTTTGACTATCTTATTTTACTAGATTTATAAAATTTGTATATTTAATCTGAATACTTTGGCATACAAAACATATTTTCATAATTTATTCTATATTAGCAGAATTTATCAAAAAATTAATTTTGTTATAATAATAGATTTTATATAATAATTTTCTAATTTTAAGTTTTAACATTCAAATGTTTCTTTAGTAAATTAATTTATTTCTATAGTATAAATCTGAAGTTAATTTGTATTAAAAGATTGATATCTCACAATACATTAATTTTTTTTATGAATATATATTTATATCAAAATAGTTTACTTCATATGATAAATTTTTATATTTCCTTTAAAATGATCTTCAATATTTACTATATTATTTCTAAGAAGCACCCTACTAAGATTATTTAACTCCATATTTCTCATAGAATTATTCTAAATATTTTACTACCTATCATGAATATAATTTAAATTACCATTAAACTCTTATCTTTACTATTCTTCAATCTCTTTCATTAGTATCAGTAACTCAAGTCTAGAAATTAATGTATATTACCTTTGTTCAATTCAAGTAATGTATATGTATTATCTCATAATAGATATCATAACCAAATCATTTTGTATATCATCATTACACATATTATTTCATACATTATATTGCATCTCAAATTAAATGCATCCACATCACAAGTTGCATTTCATTCAATATATCATTTCACATTGCTTTGCATATGACATACCTCATTATAAACAACATACCACACACACTGCATTACATGTTAACTTTTTTACTCTACACACGACAAGTATATTGTATAGGGAGTTTTTATCTAGTTAGAAATAAATATGATTATAAACTAAATACATAACATATTTGTTTGGCTCGATTGACTTGTTTGGCTTGATTGATTTGTTTGACTTATTTGGCTTTATTGATTTGCTTGACTTGATTGACTTGTTTGAATTTTTTGGCTTAATTGACTTGTCTGATTTGTTTGACTTGAATAACTTTATTGACTTGTTTGACATGGTTGAATTTCATTTATGGTTGATAGGTTTGTTAAATATACTTATTCATATGTAGGTATTAAATAATATAACTATCTTTTTTCACTTATAGTTCTTATAGTATTAGATTAAAGCAGGAGCTTTATAGGTTTTTAGGATAAATAGAAGTTACAAGAAATGTTTGGTTTAATGATTGAATTTATTTGAATTTATGTTTTGTGACAACAAAACTTAAATTGGTTGATTGTTTGGATTAAATTGCTTAAATACTGGCTTATCATTAATCTAGTTTTAAGGAAATATTATATATCAAAATTATTTCTTAGTCTAGATTAAATTCCTATTCTAGTTTTAAGCGTATTAGAGTTTAGGCTAGGTTTAGTCATGTGTTAGTTTAAAGGGGAGTTATAATAAAATTGTAGATTTAAGGAAAATTTCATAGATTTAGAGGGATTTATACATAGAATTAGTCACTAGGATTATTTTGAGTTTAGATTGATATACTTTTTGTTGATGATAAAGAGGGATAAATTACAAAATAGGATATAGTTAATGTAGGCTTTTTTTAAGGGGGAGTCATAAGAAATATATGGTGAAAAGGGGATTATTTAAGGAATCAACAGGTAATATCAGGTATGAATATTTTATAAACCATGGTTGTTATCATCAAAAATGGGGAGATTGTTGTAGAATGGAATTTTGATGGCAACAAACTTGTTTCAGTTAATAACATTATTGATTATAAAGTATATACTAATATCCTTGTCCAGAATATATATGTGTAGATGCAGGATATAAATATTGAAGACCGTACAGTATTAGAGATTCAAGATATCAAGGAATTCAAAGATCTCAAAGGAGATTCAAGACTCATGGGTATTAAGATACTAATATTTCAAGGGCTCAAGAATATCAAAGTAATAGAGTCTAGTATGCAATTCAAGAAGCCACCGCACCAGACAACTACATCGAAAAGAAAAGCAGAAACACTTTGACACAAGCTAAAAGAAAAGAGCCATCTTCACCAAAATATCATTAGAAAGAACATAGGATGGCCAGCACATAGACAGAACCTCAAGCATACACCAGATTCAGTAAAAAATCAACACTACACATATAAGACAACACCAAAGTTCCTGCAGACTGAACCATGCACCAAAAGATCCCAAAGCCTTCTTCTAGAATCACATCAAATATCGATATTGGAGACCAAACCAGAACATTGAACCTACCCGAAAGAGAAAGACATATCCAAAAACAAAAGGCACAACTTTGAAAAAAAAACTAATTGGAACAAAAAAAAAACAGAACTTTGGAGAAGTTAGAAAGACATAGTTCCTGAAATAGATCATATATAATAACCAAACAGTTCACATTTTTGAAATTCCCTCACTCATGACACCTCTATGAATGCTCCCTTCATCCTTACCTTTCTTTGATTTGAATCTAGTCTGAATCTGTGAAGCTGGTTGGACCCACTCAGGGTTTGTCTCAACTATGTTTTCACTATATACTAAATTACCTCCTCTCTTAAACTTACCAGATTTGGGCTTGATTTTCTCCTCTTGAAGCTGCTTGAAGAAGTACCAAATTCATCCATTAAATTATCATTAACATCAATTTCTTCATAGGACCGAACCTCACTGCAATCCTCTAAATTTCTTGTAGAGTTAGATTTAACATCAGAGTTACCCATTTCTTTATCACACACATCAATTTGCTCACTACATTTTTGAATATACAAATTGTTAAATGGTGATACTTTTGGAAGATTAGAAGCATCAACCTATTTGTTTTTATCCAAGACCTTATCCATAGAAGATTTATATTCAGCTACATGAGTCTCTGTCATATTTGACTAATTTCCAAGATAAACATATGTACCCATATCTTTTCCAGTAATAACATTCTTCTACTTCAAGGAAGATTCCCTAACAGCAATATTCATTTGTTTATCCTTAATGTCCAAAGTGTCATCTAAATCCATTCCATTGTTAGAATTAAAAGATTTCTTTGGAATCCAAGCTTCAGTAGACTTTCACACATCCTTAGAATGACCAAACACTTTACATTTAGTACATGCATAAGGAATCCATTCATAGTAAATCCTTTTCCAAATAATATCTCCATTCTCATAGTGAATTGGAATGACCTCAGGGAAATCAAAGTCTATACTTATCGTTACCAATATCCTAGCATAAGGAATACGACGTTCATTCACTGTTACACTATCCATTCAAATAGGTTGTCCCAAGATGGAAATTATCCTACTAATAGTCTCAAAATGACCAAAAATCTAGATCTAAATTGGGTAACTTAATCTAAACTGGAATGGAGTCAAGGAATTTTCTTGTTAATTTCACTCCAGGCAGCCACTTTTTCATGTAAATCAACCTTTTATTATAAAAATGTGGGCCTGAAGCTAAGATCCTATCACTGTCTTCAGCTAATTCACACTTAATAATGAAAAACCCATTATGTCTCGTGAATAGCTGATAACTACCTTTCAACTTCCAATTTTTATCAATATAATCTTTCAAGAAGTTATAATATGGTTCGCTGCCATAAACAAAAAAATTGAATTGGACCATTTTTCATGTGTCATGTTCACTAAATTATCGCTAATAGAAGTTATCTTAAGGTTATTCCATAAAATTGGCTCATAGAAATGAAGCTGGATTACATTTTGATGTAAATTGTTCTCTGTGACAGCCTTTATCCACTTCTTAGATTGAATTGAACTAAACAAAGTGGATTTACTTAAGTATTCGATACTAAATCTAGACAGTCTAGTTTAGATCCCAGACCTGAACTACAAGAAATACCATGTTTTGGTGAGCGTCCTCCATGTGCTTGTCGTTGAGAAGAAGAAGGATCGGGAGGTATCATCGATCTGTAATCAGAATTGAATCACATGTTAATGTTAGCTTGAGATTTAGGTGAAAGAAAAAATGAAGACTCCATGACTCTGTTCTCTTTTCAACTACTACTCCTACTCTTTTTAATTTTGGATTTTATTATATTTCTTGAAACTCCACAATTCAAAACAATTCAGGTACCTTTTACACTACTTTAAATTTCATTTTCGTTTCTTTCGTAAAAGCCTTGATTCGAATTAGCATAAAACATCTTTACGAGAATGGGAGAACAAACATAATCATTTTCTCGAGAGTCAATCAAACTAAGAACACCTTCTTGATCAAAAAGAAAGTTTTCATAAAATTGAAAACCTTGAAAATAGAAAATTTTCCTGTATCGACTTTGCCAAAGTCTAAATAGTTGACGTAATCTTTGATAGCTTCTAGGTTATTGAAAAGAAACCTTTGTGGCCTGAGACAACCTCATAGTGCTTGGAGTGTTTGAGGAAATCATTGTTGATGTTTTGTGAAGAGTAAAGATAATGAATATCAGTTTGAGTTTTGTAATAAAGGTGGAAAGAGGTGATAAGAATAGGTAGATAAATAGAGAATCTATAGACATGTTCTCTGGTCAAGAAACACCTTTTTAGTGCATCGGAGTCGGTGAAAAGTTGGAGGGAAATTTAAAAATTTGAATTTAAAATTTGAATTCAAAAGTTTCAGGAGGCATGTCGACATGTGTCCTATTTTTTAAAGGACATGTATATTTTTATTTTAAATTGTTTATATATATATATATTATATTCTTATTTATATAATTCCTAAGATAATATTTAATATAGTAATATTTTTATATTAATATTTTATTATAATATTATTATTATTTTTAAAATTTTAAAATTCAAATTTTAAATAATGAATTGTTTATTTAAAATGTAAGAAATTTCAAGCAAATCAAGCAATTAAACAACCATTCAAAAAAGCAATTTTAACCAAATTAATATAAACGCATACCTATTTTTAGATCCAATTTCCAATATCTTCTGAATCATGAATAAACATGAAGCACATATTTTAATTGTCCGTCTCTCGTTCTTCGTCATTGAAGGATGAATCAGAATCGCCTAATGTGTCAGTATAAGCTCTTTTCCTTTTCTTTGAAATATTGTTATTTGGAGGTTGATTATGTCTATCTGAGTATGGATAATCTCTTTTCAAGTGCCCTGATTCACCACAGTTGTAGCATTTTATGTTGTTTGGAATCTCGTTATTTTTCATAGAATTCTTTTGCTTATTCCTTCTGAATTTATTCATCTTCCTTTATTTTAAAATTTTTCTAAAATTCCTTGTCATCATTGCTATCTCTTCATCGATGTCATTGTCTAAATCTGACTCTTCGATTATTACATTGAATGCAATTAACTTCTTTTCTTATGACTTATTTTCTCTTCTTTCTTTTATCTCGACTTCGAATGACATCAGATTTCCAATCAACTCCTCAATTTTCAATGTACTGACATCATTTGCTTATTCAATCGCTAGAGTCTTTTGATCCCATTCTAGAGTTAGCGAATTTGGGATTTTTCTGACTTGGTCTTCTTTAGAGTATATCTTTCCTAAGGCAATCAATGAATGCATTATACTCTGAAATAAGTAGTACATATCAGAGATAGACGCATTCAGATTCATTTAAAATAACCGAAACTGATTAGTTAACATGGATATCTCGGTCTGTTTAACTTTTCTTGTTCCTTCATAAGTTACTTACAAAGTTTTTCAGATTTCATATGCATACTTACAAGTAGACATCCTATTGAATTCATTTCTATCAAGTGAACAAAAATATATTTAAGCCTTTTGAATTATTTTGTGCAATAGCCTTTTGCTCATTAGTCCATTATGCAAAATTAGTTGTGGGTTCAACATACTCAGTTTGAGTGATGTTTCAAGTGTCTAATCCTATTGATTGCAAATATATTTTCATCCTACAAGCCCAATATGCATAATTACTACCATTAAACAGCGGTGGTTTGGCTGTGGACTAACCCTCTGCAAATGAACTAGAATTAGTTGTGCTGACATTACCAGCGTTGGTTTCCATTTAAACTTTTCAAAACAAAAAAAAAATCAAATTATGAGAACATTGAAAAACAATTCTCTGGTACCAATTGTTGAGAAATGTGGATTGCAAATCTTAAGGCTAACTTAACACTAGAGGAGGGTGAATAATGTTTAATGGAATTCATGATTTTTTTAATTTAACAGAATCAAAGGCAAATCACAGATATAAATCAAACATAGAATCAACCACAGATGCAAATAATAAGTAAAAGCAGTAAAGTAAAGAACACACTGGGATTTTATACTGAATTGAAGTCACCCGACATACAGTCCTACGTAACTCTTGGTTGTGTAGATTTTTTTTAAATAATAATCTTATTACAATCCTTGATTTCAATGGCCACGAGGTACACCTCCACCTATTTCCGAGCATAGGGCGCTCTCTTGATTTAACCAGACTACAAGATCACCTAATTGATTTATGGGCTACAATCACACCAGTTGATTTAAACAAGCTACGACCACACTTTTTCCATATTGGTTTGGAAGAAAGATGAAGTGACCCCTTTCTCCAATGTATATTTTCTGTAAATTTGCAGTTGTGGTTTTTTTTACACAGAGTCACTTTCTCAAAATAAACTAATTTACATCTTATACCCAAGATCTTATTCACTAATATAAATATATCAGTATACCGTGTAATATTCATCTATATATGTGAAGATATATAGATGTTTTCATTATCTAGAAAAGGTTTAACAAAGGATTAGCTAATAAACATGTTGTTTTAATGTTAGCCTCTTTCTTAAACATGACTATGATAAATCAGATTCTTCAATGCATTCTGATCTATAAATTTGGTGTATCTAAATCAATACTGGCTAGGTTTTGAAGCATGAAAAGGAATAAAACACTTTATTATACCATATAGTTATGTAGAAGGGTTTTAAAAAGGGTAAAAATGCTTATGGAATACTTATCCTCGGCCATATATTTAAATGCATACAAATACTGTTGAAAAAAAATGCAAAATGATATAGCTATTCACTTTAGAACTTGAGTGCATGTAACTATGTTTTGGTGTATTCTTGGCTAAATTAAGTTTTTAACCTAGAAAGAATGGTTTCATACATTACAAGCAAAGAAAAGCAAGTATATATTGATTTGTCAATGCTGATGCCTATAACTTCAGCAAAATGATTCAATCAAGTTATAATATACCCACAATCACATATTGCTTATATGATGTGTATAATTTTATCTTGCATTTAAACACTCTTTTAGGCATCAAATACTAGATCATATACTTTTAAAACATCAAAAATTAGTTCTTACAATCATACAGATTACCTGATTACATACTCAAAGCATAATTCGACTCTACTTAAATTACATTACTTCATTAAAACTCCATCATTCACCACCTTAGAAACTTATAAATATATTTTCAGCCTAACACATTTAAATCATTAGATTGCCTCTAAATCTTCATCGCAACATCCCAGCTATGCAGTTGCATTTTTACCTAAAATTAATCCCTGAACTGCCTTATATTTAATGAGACACCCAACATATTGCAAAGGCAATCAAACTAGGTCAGACATAGTCTGGTATGAACATAAATCATTCTAGTTATATATGTAAATGTTTATAACAAACAAATACAAGTTTGTAATTTCTTCTAGCATCCTATTTGCTGAGAAATGAAAATGCCATGTTAACATAAATGCATTATTCGAGCAAGTCAGAAAATACATTATGTAATTTAGCTTTAACGTGCTTTCCCACCCTTACTTTAAACCCGATTTCTCCATTCATTCGGCTTAATTCCCCTTGTCATTGAACACTATGTATGCATTGTCTGGGGTCCACTCTGTTGACCCAGCACACAAAGGCCTATAAGGCATAATTAAGCCATGCATCTACCTAACATCCCTACTTGAGGTTGGGCGGTTCAATGTTATATTCTGGAATGTAACCATCCCCATTTATGTGTAAATTTCACTAAATATCCATGCATTACTGAAAAGTGCATATTCCTCCCCCATTTATTTCTTTGTATTGATAGCACTTACTAATTTGAATACACAAATAGGACTTTAATACTTTCACCTTTTATTTACACATAAACAATCGGTAACCAATAATTCATTCAGGGTCATCCAATCATTCAGCTATATAAATATATATATTTGAACATTCACCTCTTTAATATTTAACCGATTCACATCTTGGGTGTGTACTAGTCAGTAACATCATAACGCATGTCACATACTCATATATTTTGCTGTGAACATATGGTTAGAGATATTAGGATATCTCATAAACCCTCTTTTTTTGTTAACGAATGTTAATAAGAATAAATGGTTCAACACATAGATTCAATTGCATCATTAATCTTTGTCATGGAAAATAGACATAAGCGTAAACCACCTTATTTACACTGCCTACTTCTAATCAGATAAAACCCTACTTCATAGCAAACAATATTATATAGATCGTGTGATTAAGTGATATGATCATGCACAACCATTTTATAAAATCCTTCAAGCAACTTTCCACATGAAGATGCATCCATAAATCCAGCAAGCAAGATGTTGACAAGCTTTTTGGTCAAAGCTGTCACACGTCAAGTTCCTAGTTAGCAACGCGCTCAAGCATCATTAACATCGTCAGCAAACACAAAGCAGTTTGGTCAAAGTCACATCATGAACATAATAACGGCTCAAAATCCCTTTAGATGACCTCGTTTGAGCCTAAAAACATCAACTACAGTGTTGTGCACCATAACTCTTGTTGCCTTTTGAATTAGCTTCAGGTACAACTTTCATTTTGCCCAAACGGCCTTACGATTTGAAAGTTACGCACGTGTTCGTGGATGCATGTCACACTATAAGAAAATTGATTTTTTGCTGCAAAAATCAGTGGCATTTATTCGCAAATGCAAGGAAAAGTGTTTTCACTCACAATATAAATGTGGTAAAAAGAAATATTTCACTTTCCCGTCTAAGAAAAAATAGTCTGCGTGTTTCAAATAACGCGACCACCTATTTTCCATTCCTCTCCTGCTTATCCTTAGAACTTTTTTAACCCTCCTTGCCTTTCCCCCAAATCGCTCTAAGAAATTTCATGGAACCGATTAACTTCCTCTTCATCGTCAATCTCCGTCTTGTGCCAACGCTCTCCATCTTCATTGTCGCGCAAACCCCTCTTCGTAGTCCTCTTTAATTTCAACCGTATACTGTAACTATTGTTTGAGATTTCAAGGAAAAATCTGGTATGACTTTTCTATTTCCATTCTATTTCAGTCTGGTTTTGATTTGCCTATTTTAGTCGGATTTTTCTTCATAACTTGTCGCTGGCTTCTCTTGGATACCACCAACTGGAACCCGTCCTCGTCGATTTGGGGGTCTGGAGGAGGTATTGTCTTTTCCGGGGGTTGTGGAGGAGCCAGAGTTGTCAGCGGTGTTCGTTTTTTAATCTGGATTTCCATCCTCGGATTCTAAGATTGGTAACTCACGTAGTCACATTCTTTAATTTCATACTTATCAATTATTAATTTTCCCCAAATCTACATTCTCTGCCAGTTATAATGTTTATTTTCATCGAATTTATTACGCTTTAACATATCTTCCGCCCAATTTCTCAATCCATCCTTTTTAGTGCTCCAATCTTCAGCTTTGTGGTTACATCACAAGTTTGAAAACAATTTTTCGATTTCTCGGAAGATATACGGTTACGAATGTTGAAGTTACAATCTATTGGCGCCACAATCTACAAGTATCAAAATTTTAGGGTTTTTTGTTTTGTACTCACTTTTCATTGTTCCCATGTTTAGTTAACAGAGTTGGGTATATAACATCCTTCTGTATAAGCAGTGGTTTGAACAAATTGATCATCTCATTTTTGATAAAATTGGGCATACAGGCACCTAAACAGTTAGTTGTATTGGCTGCAATTTGACTAGAAGAAAAATCAAATAGAATTTAAAATATTCTCAGCTTCAGCACTTCCCTATGCTCCCACTGCAAAGTAAGAGAAATCAAAACTAACCTTATGAGGCATGATACCAATTTGTTCTTGAGTCTTAAAGCTACATTACTTTCAGGTCCTACATGCTTTTTATGTCATAATTTTTGCGCTTAACTGAGGAGCTGTTATTTTGCAGAGTTTGCACTTAACTGAGAATCTCAGTATTCTGTTGTGTATTCCGCACAAACAATTTTCCGAGTTTTAAGTGTTTCAATCTACATATGAATTATTTTGCAGGTTGAAATAACAAACAAAGGAGGTAGAGAAGTGCTTATCGCTTGTTAATTATGGTATGTGAATACAAGTTTCTAAGTTTCATATCATACAGCTGGAGCAACTCTGCAAGTTTTTGTAGTATATGTTTCATGATATGCTTTTCAAGTACGGGAATAATGGAGCTCGTCGAATGCTAATTTACATTAAAGAACTAAGAAACTAGTAGAAAATAATTGCAGAAGTTGGTTCTAAATGAAGTTCTAATTAAGAATGTCCTACGTCAAGTTGAATTCAACTCTCTAAATTTACCGATCCATTGAGTTATAGTAATGTCAAATTAGAACATAAATTCACTCTGTTTTTCATTGATATTTGATCAAGTAAATGTGAGGAAGCTGCACACTTTTTTCATTCATGGTATTGATAAAAGACCATGCAGTTTAAATGAAGTAGAAGTTTTTTCTTAATAAATTAGTTCAAAACTGAAAAGAAGGTGCCAATTTATTGCTGACTTATTCGCATCTATTGGCTATACAATTCAACATGACAAATTTAAATAGGATTTCAATGATCTTACAAGGTTAGATGCTTACTTGGATATGGCTTCTGCTTCATCATTTGTGCAGGGTGCATGTTATTTAGTATCCAACTTATTCAAACACAAAAGAGATAGAGAGATCAACCGTCCTGCTTCTCCAAAGTTCAATGTTGTCTTTCAGCAGTAGGTTGCCGGGACAGTTGTATTTGGTCAGTGTATTGATGTTTACTAACAACGTTAACCATTTTTAATTTTTGTCGTTGATGTGTAAAAGTCGTGGAACAGGACCCATTACATGTGAGACCTATTGCTCATGCAATTTGGGATCCTCATTTTGGTCAACAGGCCGTAGAAGCCTTTACTCGAGGAGGTGCTACCGGCCCAGTAAATATCGCTTATTCCGGTGTTTACTGTTACCATCATCTGTCACTTCATAATCACCAGATCAATGATTAAGAAAATTGAATAATGTCGGAAGTTCTGTTTTATGCACTAACAATGTTTAGTAAACACTGCAATTGCAATTCAAGCAGTTGATGTTGGGTGAAATGTGCACGTCATTTTCCTGTATCATTATAGTGTTATATGATATGATATTCTTGTTTAACCTCAGAGTAGCTTTGAGACACCCCATGTTTGTTAATGTCACTTGCTAAGAGAATGCATTAAGTTCCGTGAAGCACTATAGGTAAATAAGAACATAATAGCACAAGACAGACATGTAAAATAGCAGCGGAATTAATTTTTTTATTTAAATCAAAACATCAAGGTCCCAAATACCGAGTTTACATCAAAAGTAACTACATATTAATAATCTGTCTTGACAAAAACATCAGAGTACAAAAGCATAAAACCATATTTCCCTGTGAAGCCATAAGAGAGTTGACTAGAAGTCAAAGCGATACAATTATATCCAAAATCCAAGCTAAGCTAAAAGAATCCAAATCAACTCTAAGCACTTCCACCCTGAGAACCTGGGTGGGGGAGGGGAACAGAAGAGAGAGAAGAGGAAACAAAAAGGGTCATACATAAAGTCTGGCGAGTCCGGTTACTTTTAAATATAAATAAATAAAAGTATCATGGAAGGTATATAAAACTGGAAGAACAAGATAAAAGTAACAATGACAAGTGTGAACTGAGCAAGGTAAGATGAACATGATATATTGCGCTTCTTAAATACATTTCTCTGCAGCGTGCAGATACTAGTATATCAGAAGTAGAATGATCCCTACTAATACCTTTCAATTACATATTCTTGATTATTAGGTTACTTGGGTTAATAGCACTCAAGACTTATACGCGCATCGTACCTATTTACTTTCCCGTGGATTCACCTAATACAATATATGTAGCTATCTCTCAATATTGAGATACATCCCATGGTAACCCACTCGCACGGTCTACACCGAAATGAACATAATCCCTCATCCTACGCCAGAGTGACATACAGATCTTTATATAATAGTGTTTACGTTCTGCATATATCTTCCATTACTATGCTACATAAGCGTACGGATTGCCACCATCGATCGAATCAAATTCCATATCGGAATAATGCCCTGTAGTCTATGATACACCATCTAAAGCAGATACGCATGTATCTAGACTGTCCCACGTATGTACTATAATTGTAGCTCGATGCCTTAATCGCACGTCCTCTAATGTGCACCGAGTTCCATGGCAGGGCTAAACAAGAAACACGGAACTCGTCCGGGAGCTTTTCCATACCTGTACAGGCCGCCTTTAAGTGCCTTCAAATACAGATATTTCTCGGATCCGTTTTCCATGGTGGCTATGGCCGCACCTTGGCCCCTCCCTCAACTAGTAAAGACTACAAGAGCTAAGCGACTGCCCCTAATACAACCAATTTAAACATCCATGTGGCATCTACCTTCAACCCCATACCTCGATAGTGAAAAGTGAAATGATATATTGGGTTTAGCTCTAGTCTTTCGCATCCCGCTGGCTGTCGATGCAGATATCCGACGGTCTATTATCCTTCTTGGTTGTGCCCCTCTCTACCTCCTCGTAAAGCAACCGTTGAATCACCCTGGTGTCACCCCGTCATAGCATTCTGACTGCATAGCTACATCTGCAGTCAAGGCCCACCCACCTAGTAGTTACGCCTAGGCCCAACCTCTGCGAGTACAGCCTAAGACATCTGTCACCGCAGAGAGGAATACTAGGAGCACCTTACGTATTTTAGGAAGCCACATGCTCCCCCTTCTAGTCCTTCGGAGTCGTCATAAGAATCAGATGAATGTGCACTCCCCTCGTGTCTTATAACACCTCGATGATCTACCCCCTTGGGTTATTCACGCTTAAATGTACGGACTGATCCAAGAGCCTTTCTTTAATATGTTGTTAGACCCTATGTCTAAACGTTCTTTTACGCGCTTGTCTTACCTCACCAGGTTCCCATTTACATGGTTATTCCCGTTCATATTGAATTCTTATTAAAATTACCAAGTTTCTCTTGCTTATTAATTTCAGTCATATAATTTAACCCATTTAAGTTTATTAATAAGCCCACAGCATGTTATTTTCTAGATTGTGGCCCGAGGTATGTAATCTTCAATCTATTTTATATTCTTGCTTGGTTACATCATTACAATAACATGTTCTCCTTAGTATATCTCAATTCACATATTTCCTAATCACTTACCATTTAAATATAACTTGTTTATTTTACAAGTTTTCCTCATTCTTTCTCATTTAATCATAAATTCAATTTACACTGTCACTATAACTTATCATTGTTTACTTAGCAGATTATTACGCATATCTAATTCTATCATTTCTACAAGTTATGCTTACCCTACAAGGGTGTCTTTAATTACATAACTTTATTATATTTTCCACCGGTTATGTATACCACTAGGTGTCTTTAATTACATAACCTTATTGGGTTAAGTTCGTGGGCCTATATGTAAATATTGCCCATCCCCTCTATTTTACTTAACCCACCCACTACCCATCCAATTTTGCTTAAACCTAACTTAAGTTCATAATCATACAATCCTTACGGATTAAATTAGGTTAAGTAGTCCAATTCATTACCATGTCCAATTATGGTTATAATAGGCTAGACCTCCCACATTAGGCCTACAACGTGTGGATGCTGGATAAGTCGGTCAGGTCCGGGCAGTCTTATTCCACAGTCGGGTCTAACCTCGTGTCTTAGTCCGATTCATATTTGCACACTTAGACCTCTCACATTAGGTTCAACGTTAGTGGCAGCTGGATATGCCGGTCGGGTCCGGGCAGACTTCCACCACTAATTCAACCTAACCTCGTGTCATAAGTGCAATTACAGTTCCTAATTGTAATTACTGTACATTCCATTTTTATCTAAATTTACCTATGTCATTATTTCTCTTTTTTCCCATATTTAATTATATGCCTAATTCATTATTCAAATCATAGACTTTTACACCCCTTTTTAATTCACCTTTTAATTATGCACCATATGCTCCTTTTCCCAAGTTATAAGTCAAGGTATGTATATATATATATATATATATATATATATATATATATATATGTATATGTCATGCACAAACCCAAATCTACATACTTTCCAATTTATGTCCCTAGTCCATATTCACCCATTTCAACAAAAGTTATACCCAAACCCATATTCGCATATTTTCCAATATATGCCTAAAATTCACATTCATATACGTCCCAATTTATGTTCCAAATCAGTACTTATACATGTCCCAATTTATGCTCAAATTATATTTTCCAACGTATGCCTAAATTCATATTATCCAACAAGACATATGCCCCCAAACCCATATTCGTATACTTCCAAATTTATGCCCAAATTTAGATCCATATTTTCCAATATCAATTATGCCCCAAATTATGTCTTTCCCCATTATTCCCAATTTCACACGTTTGCATTTTTCGGCGTTAGGACTAGGATCGAAGGTAGCCTGGCTATATAAAAAAATAAAAAGGGAAAAGAGGGAGAGAAGAGAATCGAGAACAGGCATAATAATGAATCAATAATAAAATGGTAGAAATAGGCATAAATTGAATAGGCATATTATGACAAGATTTAATATGACGGCGGTATGAACATATAAAAGCAGATCTGATAGTTATGTCATAATAGAACTGATTAGGCACCGATTTAAGATCCAATTTTTACAAATATATAGAGATTACTTTTTAAATATTTAGATCTAAAAATAACATGAACTCATAGTGAATAGGTCTAAGGAAATGGATCCAAACTACTGCGAAGAACATGTTGAATAAGTTGTTGTAGCCATCGTTGAATTTGTTGTAGTAATCATTGAATTTGTATAATGTTTGCTGAATTAGATTTGGAGTAGATTAGGCCATTCAATCTGCGTTGCAGTAGAGCTTCACCATCACCATTGTTTTTAGATGAATAAATCCTAGGTTTAGGGTTCTTTATATAGCCTAAGGTTCATGAATCTAGCTCCAAAATCGTCTAGGTTCAGAAAAGAAGTTTCCAGAGCCACTGGTGGGTTGCCCCCCTTCAGGTGGGTCGACTCCTAGGTCGACCCCCTTCATGGGTGTCGACCCCTAGGTCGACCCCCATGAGCCTGAGTCGACCCCTAGGTTGACCTAGCAGAGGATTGGGTCGACTTCAAAAGTCGGCCCTTCCTCGATTTGCAGGCTGGATTTCTGGTTTTGCAAATTTTTGAATATTTTTGAATTTTATATGAGTATATATCTTTCCTATATGCATACAAACTTCAAACCTTAATAACTTCTTCATATGGTGTCTGATTTACGCAAACCAGGTGTCTATCTTGACCATAATTCTGGGACGGACGCAATGGCGCAGTTCGTTTTACTTAATTCTGAATATTTAATTAAGTTTTCCTTAATTCATTATTAACAGCTTATTTCATGCTAATTATTCTTTAATCCATCATCTTTAGCGTCGTTAAAATTTCGGGGTGTTACATTCTCCCCTACTCAAAGGATTTCGTCCCCGAAATCTCTAAGTTAAGAAGAATGTATATCCCAACATCCAACAATCATACATCCATCTAGAAATCACAGGCATCCGTTGTCCTTAAGGAATTTCTAATGCTTTTATGAACATACGTAATAGTGTGTGTATATGTCCGTAAACTAATGCAAAAGACCAGGCGGTCTACTGATTCAGTTGACCTCCTTAATGCAATGTATGTTTGTGCCATGCAACCAAAATGTATGCAAATCATCTTAATCCATGTAAGTTCTATATGTGTGCACAATCATCCATCCAAATGCAACATCAATGTAAGGATAATTCATAAAAATTTAAAAATGTACACACATCAATATGCAATATGTAAGTGATTGAGCTGATCTAGTGCCTATTTTGTGTGTATATGCATCCACGAGCAATCATTAGCAAACACTTGCATCCATCAAACATAACATGTCTCAAACACATGTTTACATTCATTATTTTTCTATCTAAAGACTCGATCGATAGGAGATATTCAAATGATAGATACAAGTATTAATTCGAAGCGGAAAAAGAAGTTAAGAACATATTCTCGAAAAGGAAAGGATATGAAGCGCGAATCTTGTCTTCAGTCTCCCAAGTAGTGTCCTCGCGGCCCTTTCCCCATTGCACTTTTACTAGCTTCACTTCCTTGTCACTCAATTTCTTAACCTCCGATCCAAGTATGCAAGTCGGAACTCGTTCTATCATTGCTTCCTTCTATACTTCCACTTCCTCTCGCAAATTTGGCTTCACCACCTTGAAATCTATTCATTTTGTCACCGCTTGGATGGATAGTCATCTTAGAATGATTGGCTTCCTCAAGGAATGTCTTCAATAAGTTTCCCTTCCCGATATGACTCACTTATCAAACCTCTTCTTAAGTAGCTCCCCTACTTGCTTATCAAGTTCCCTCTTTTCTTGTAGGAGTCACATGTCGCAAATCATCGATAGATATATCAAGAGGTTCTAGGAGACTAAGCATGACAGACCCTTTTGGGGTCATAAGAAATGTCGAGAGTCTTTCTATGGCAAGTCAGAAGTCTAACTACCCTCCTCTCACAATCTAGAATGGCTCTATATATGTTTAACCCATCCATCCTAGAATCAAATCGTATCTTATGAAATCAAGAACATATGCGTCGCAATCAAACTTGACCTCTAACATAGAGATTCTCAAACCCCGACAATTCCTCAATAAACGAGTCGTACCTCTAATGGGTTTGAGACATGAACGGGATCCAAAACCATACTAGTATCTAGGTGCAGAGACACAACTAAGGATCAGATATAAAAAAATGCAAAGTGCCAGGAAAAGATCCTAATAGGATGATCAGAAATAGAAATCAATCCTTCGATGGAAACTTTCCTACCCCTATCCTGTCCACTAGCTATGAGAACATTAGCTTGCCCCTAGAAGTTCCTGCCCTCTTGCATTTTTTTTGGTAAGTTCGGGCACTCCTTAATGAGGTGTCCTATCTTACCAAAGTGGTAATAAACGCCTTTTCTCTTTCTGCAATCTAGTTCCAGATGACCCACCATTCCAAAGTTATAGTATTTCCACTTTTCTACTTCTATCTATATTCCCTTCTTAAGCCACCATTTTCTTTCATCTTTGGGCTGTGCTCCTTAGCGCCAGTTCGCTTATTCTCCTTCTAACCATCCTTGTGCAACATGCTAACAAGTCTCTTGAAAGTTGCCTCCATCGCATGGAAATTCTTACGAGGCTTGAGAGAAAATAAGACACAGGTGAAACCACTGCGGCTAAAGATGGAGGTTGGGCACTTCTTTGCCCTTCGACATGTACCATAGTTTTAGCATGCCTACGGAATTATGCCGAAATAGGGATACCCATTCGAGAGGAAACGGTTCCTCGATCAAAAAGGAAAAGAAATTAAGCGGAGAATCGAAAAGGTATTTATGGCTCTGAGAAATATGCTTTTCAAAAACAGACTTTTTATTTTAAAATACTTTGTTTTTTAGACCTTTTTGGAAACCATTTTCAAAATATTTTATCTGATCTTATAACCATATGCTCTGATACCAAATGAGACACCCCATGTCCGTTAATGTCACTCCCTAAGGGAAAGCATTATGTTCCGTGAAGCGTTATAGGTAAATAAGAACAGAATATCACAAGACAGACATGTAAAATAGCAGCGGAATTAAAAACTTTATTTAAATCAAAACATGTTGGTCCCAAATACTGAGTTTACATCAAAAGTAACTATACATTAATAATCTGTCTTGCCAAAAACATCAGAGTACAAAAGCATAAAACCATATTTCCCTGTGAAGCCATAAGAGAGTTGACTAGAAGTCAAAGCGATACATCTATATCCAAAATCCAAGCTAAGCTGAAAGAATCCAAATCAACTCTAAGCACTTCCACCTTGAGAACCTTTGGGGGGGACGGAAGAGAGAGAAGAGGAAACAAAAAGGGTTAGACATAAAGTCTGGCATGTCCAATTACTTTTTCATATAAATAAATAAAAGTATCATGGCAGGTAAATAAAACTGGAAGAGCAAGATAACAGTAACAATAACAAGTGTGAACTGAGCAAGGTAAGATGAATAGGATGAGCAAGGTAAGATGAACATGATATATTACACTTCTTAAATACATTTCTCTGCACCGCGCAGATACTAGTATATCAGAAGTAGAATGATCCCTACTAATACTGTTCCATTACATTTTATTGATTATTAGATTACTTGGGTTAATAGCACTCAAGACTTGTATGCGCATTGTACCATTTACTTTCCCGTGGATTCATCTAATACAATATATGTAGTTATCTCTCTATATTGAGATACACCCCATGGTAACCCACTTGCAAGGTCTCCGCCGAAATGAACGCAGTCCCTCATCTTATGTTAGAGTGACGTACGGATCTCTATATAACAGTGTTTATGTTCCGCATATATCTTCCATTACTATGCTACGTAAGCGTACGGATTGCCACCATCAATCGAATCAGATTCCATATCGGAATAATGCCCTCAAGTCTACGGTACACCATCCAGAGCAGATATGCATGTATCTAGACTGTCCCACGTATGTACTGTAATTGTAGCTCGATGCCTCAATCGCACGTCCTCTAATGTGCACTGAGTTCAGTGGCAGGGATAAACAAGAAACACGGAACTCGGCCAGGAGCTTTTCCATACCTGTACAGGCCGCCTTTAAGTGCCTTCAAATACAGATATTCCTCGGGTCTATTATCCAGTATGGCTATGGCCCCACTTCGGCCCCTCCCTCAACTAGTAAAGACTACAAGAGCTAAGCGAGCGCCCTAATACAACTAATCTAAACATCCATGTGGCGTCTACCCTTAACCCCGTACTTCGATAGTGAAAGGTGAAATGATATCTTGGGTTTAGCCCTAGTCTTTCGCATCCCGCTGGCTGTCAATGACGGATATCTGATGGTCTACTATCCTTATTAGTTGTGACCCTATCTACCTCCTTGTAAGACAACCGTCGAATCACCCAGGTGCCACCTCGTCACAACATTCTGATAGCATAACTACATCTGCAGTCAAGCCCACCCACCCAGTAGTTACACGCAGACCCAACCTCTACGAGTACAGACTAAGACATCTATCACCGCACAAAGGACTACTAGGAGCACCTTACGTACTTTAGGAAGCCGCGTGTTCCCCTTCCAGTCCTTTGGAGCCGTCATAACAATCAGATGAATATGCCTCCCATCATGTCTTATAACCCCGTTAGGTTATTCACGCTTAAACGTACGGACTGGTCCAAGTTCCTTTCTTTAATATGTTGTTAGACCCTATGTCTAAACGTTCTTTTACATGCTTGCCTTACCTCACCAGGTTCCCATTTACTTGGTTATTCCCGTTCATATTGAATTCTTATTCAAATTACCAAGTTTCTCTTGCTTATTAATTTCAATCATATAATTTAATCCATTTAAGTTTATTAATAAGCCAACAACATGTTATTTTCTAGATTGTGGCCCAAAGTCTGTAATCCTCAATCTATTTTATATTCTTGCTTAGTTACATCATTACAATAACATGTTATCCTTAGTATATCTCAATTCACATGTTTCCTAATCACTTACCATTTAAATATAACTTGTTTATTTTACACCATCACTACACCTTATCGTTGTTTACTTAGCAGATTATTACGCATATCTAATTCTATCATTTCTACAAGTTATGCTTACCCCACAAGGGTGTCTTTAGTTACATAACTTTATTATATTTTCCACTGGTTATGTATACCACTAGGTGTCTTTAATTACATAACCTTATTAGGTTAAGTTCACGGGCCTATATGTAAATATTACCCACCCCCTTTATTTTACTTAACCCACCCACTACCCATCCAATTTTACTTAACCCTAACTTAAGTTCATAATCATACAATCCTTATGTATTAAATTAGGTTAAGTAGTCCCATTCATTACCATGTCCAATTATGGTTATAATGGGCTAGACCTCCCAAATTAGGCCTACAACGTGTGGATGCTGGATATATCGGTCGAGTCTGGGCAGTCGTATTCCATAGTTGGGTCTAACCTCGTGTCTTAGCCCGATTCGTATTTGCACACTTAGACCTCTCACATTAGGTTCAACATTAGTGGCTGCTGGATATGCCGGTCGGGTCCGGGCAGACTTCCACCACTAATGCAACCTAACCTCGTGTCATAAGTGCAATTAAAATTCCTAATTGTAATTACTATACATTCCATTTTTATCTAAATCTACCTATGTCATTATAGGTGATTATTTCTCCTTTTTCCCCCATATTTAATTATATGCCCAATTCATTATTCAAATCAAAGACATTTACACCTCTTTTTAATTCACCTTTTAATTGTGAACCATATGCTCTTTTTCCGGAGTTATAAGTCAAGGCATATATATATATATATATATATATATAAATGTTATGCACAAATCCAAATCTATATATTTTCCAATTTATGTCCCTAGTCCATATTCACCCATTTCAATACAAGTTATACAAAAACCCATATTCGAACATTTTCCAATGTATGTCTAAAATTCGCATTCACATACATCCCAATTTATGTCCCAAATCAGTACATACACATGTCCCAATTTATGCTCAAATTATATTTTCCAATGTATGCCTAAATTCATATTATCAAACAAGACATATGTAACAACCCGAATTTTAATAACGTGTTAAGACAAGAATCGAGGCAGAATTAAATTTTAAGATAAGAATCAAGAGAAACGGATTGCGCCGTTGCGTTCGTCTCGGAATTCTGGTCGGAAACAAGTCCGAAAATTTCGTAAATCGGAGTCCGTATGACCGAGATATGGCCTAAAGAAGTTTCATGAAAAATAAAAAAACGAAAACAGATTTTCAAATTTCGAATTTAGCCCCAAACAGACTGGGCAGGAAAATTTCCCGCCCAGCCCCAGGTCGAGTGGGGAGTCGATTGGGAAGTCGACCCCCCCAGGACCAGGTCGACTGGGCAGTCGACCTGGGTATCGACCTGGGGGTCGACTTCCTTGGTCGGGCCAGGTTGGCCTGGTGCACCTGCTTGCTCCTTTGGGTCTGTTCTGTTGGTCTGTGACGAGATTGGATGGTTCAGATCTAAACTAGGGTTAATCTAAGGGCCTAAACTAGTCCTAACTTCTATAAAAACACCCTAAGACCTAGCCTAATTCACTACAAACCATCCTAACAATGAAGTGCTGCCCAAATGTCTCTTGATTATGGCCTCCATCTTCAACTTTAAAGGCCTAAGCTTGCAAACTAGATTCAAGTCAAAGGAGCAAGCTTTCTACATCAAATCAAGGAAGTAGAGCATCATCTCAACACCGTTCTACGACAAATGCTTGCTTATAAATCTCTAGCCACGCTTTGTAAGTTCTAGCTACTTTTAGATCTAAATGGTAGTTCTAATGTTGACATGGAATGAAATGAGATGAAACCTAAGTACGTTAGTCTATGTGAATCTAGTCTTGCCCCTCTCTTGAACCTATGACTTTGGGCTATTTCTTAGTGATTAAATAATGCCACTCATGTTGTGTTTGACCTAGTTTATCATGCAAGATTGAATCTTGACTTGTGGAATGTTGGAATGAACCCTTAGAACAATTTGACTTGTGGAACATTCATATGAACTTGACTTGGGGCTTATGCATGTAAAAGAACTTAAACCCCTCATGACCATTTACATGCCTATGATGATGAACCTAGTGTTATGCTATCATACATGTTTAAGGCCAATCCCTTTATGCTATCATACATGTTTGAGACAAATCCCTTTATGCTATCATACATGTTTGAGGCCAATATGTTGTCATATTATTCCTACTATGTTGACTCGCTTTCACTTGCGTTGGGAATACGCTTTGGGTAGTTTAGGCAAACTTGAGATGGGCTATGAAACTTAACATGAATTAAGTAATGGGACAATGGGCATAAGTGGAAAACATGGACTTTGTTGTGGCCTAAATTTGACATGAACATGACAAGTAGGAAAACATGAAAGTGGCCAACTCGAGGTTGGGTTGAGCTTGTAGCATAAATCTACCCGGAACCGCCCGGCAAATCCAGTAGCTACAGACAATAAGACCCAATGTGAGTAGTTGGTCATATCGCGCTTAAAACCCGAGGTTAGACTAGGTTGTGGTGTAAAGCTGCCCGGACCCGCCCGGCGTAACCAGTAACCACAACAAAGTCTAATGTGAGAGGTTGGGGTGCATTAATTTACTTAATGCCACATGATAAGGTTAAGTTAGTTTGGCTAATGGCACTTAACCGATATGACATGAATGGGTAGGTTAAGTAAGACCGGACTTGATTACTTAAAGACACTTAACCATATAACACGATTAGCGGATGGGTTAATTTAACCTAAATGGGTTGATAACACCCGACTGGGATAACGCGATGCGTGGTAGGGTTAAGTTAACCCACAAGAATGATACTTAACCATTATAAATACGACTAGTGGATGGGGTTAAGTTAACCAACACTTAACCAATCCGACTCGGTAATTTGACGGGGTTAAGTTAACTTACACTTAACTAATCTGACTTGATGATTTGATAGGGTTAAGTCACGAACCTCTTAAATTTGCTTAACCAATCCGACTCGATAATTTAATGGGGTTAAGTTAACCTATACTTAAGCAATCCGACTCGATAATTTAATTGGGTTAAGTTAACCTACACTTAACCAATTTTACTCGATGATTTGATGAGGTTAAGACAACCTATACTTAACCAATCTGACGCGGTAGCTTGACGAGGTTAAGATAACCTATACTTAACCAATCTGACACGGTAATTTGATAGGGTTAAGTTAACCTATACTTAACCAATCTGACACGATAATCTAGGGTTAAGTCATGAACTTCTTGATATACTTAACCAACTTGATACATGGTTTGTAAGGCTAAGTCTTGAACTTGAATACTTAGCCAATTTTGACATGATTCGTAGGCGGGGTAAGTCATGAACTCGAATGACAACACTTAACCCACTAGACAAAACCCTAGTTCAGGGGACTAAGTGGAAAATCGTAGTTAATAAGGATAACGAGAAGGGAAACTAAGTGATAAACCTTAGTTAAGGATAACTAAGTAATAATTCTTAGTAAAGAGAATGGGACAGTTCACAAATAGATGAGTAACCTGATACGGTAGGTCATTGTTTAAACAAACACACGAGGAGGAGCAAATGTTTATCTGACTTAGATAAAGGCTCCAGTGAACTGGGTGACGAAGCGGTAGCTTCAGGGGACGTGAGGGTACTCTTGGTATCACTCTGTGAGGTTGCAAATGATCCGCCTGGGCTCACAGAGGTTAAGGTCTGCGGTAGAAGAACCAAGGGTATGCCTTGGTTGCTGTTCGAGCAACCTAAAGACTGGGGTGGATTAGCGTGGAGTTGGCGATACTTAGTTTAGCCCTGTGATAGCACGTCATCGACTACCTACCATCTTTAGTCAATCGTGTACGTATGCGGAAAGGCAGAGAACTCCCAACAGACCATATACTTGTTATCTAGTTATGGGTGAGGTTGGCCAATAGGAAAGTGGGGCATGGATGGCCGGAGTATAGTTCTCGTGCATGATTTTCTTGGATTGCCTTTCAGTAGTTGAGGGAGGGGTCACGTGGGACCATAACCACCGGTAGAAAAACAGACCTTGATATCTGCATCGGCAGATAACCTAAAGCTCCCGACTGAGTCCTGTATTTCTTGATTAGCCATGTCACGGGACTCGGATGGCACATTGAGGTACATGTGCATCTAGACATGGAAAAATGATTCACGAAACATATGTGGGAAAAAGGGCGTGGTTGACGGGTGGCGTAATCCCTAGCGGTCCTAGGTGGCTTAAACCCAAACCGAGTTACGAAAACGTTTAGTAGGTAGCGTAATCCCTAGTGGTCCTGGGTGGCAAAAATCCTAGCCGAACATTCGAGAATTCATGGTAAGAAAATGCAGCTAGATCAAGGGTGACAGTCCAAACGATTTCAAGGATAATGGAACTACGTTAAAGTAGTATAGAACTACGTGAGGAAGCCTGTAGGATTTATGGCAAAAGACTAAACATATACATGGAAAGAACATACGAGTTGGGAAAACCTACATTAGGTTGACATGGACCATTTCATGACATTGGGCAAGAGACATTTTGTAGCTAACACATGACACGGGTTGGGATACTAGTACGGAAGGTGCAGGGCAAATATACTTGATAGAACCTTGGGGTGTTATACTCGATAGAACCTTGGGATGTTATACTCGATAGAACCTTGGGATGTTATACTTGATTCATAGTGACCGTAGTTTATCTTGATACAGTATTTCATCCTGTTACCTTGGTTTAGCTTGTCTATCTTGTCATCGTCCTTATGTTTACTTTCAGTTTATGCATGTCATGTTACCTTTACCTGTTTTTATGCTGGAAGTAGATAGGACTTACTAGTGTTTATGACTGACCCCGTTTTCTTTCGCCTCTTTGTCTTCCGTTCCCCCCGTAGGTTTTCAGGAAGGAAATACTATTATTTAGCTTGGACTTCTTCTGCTTCAAGGTCATCATGTATGGCTTGGATTTTTCTTGGCTATGGCTGCTTTGCCGTCTTACTTGGGGAATATTTTATGACTGTGGTTTTATGCTTCTTTAACTATTGCAAGACAGGTTTTCAATGTAATGGCTTTTAAAGACATTTTGATGTAAAAGGCTTTAGACCTTATAATTTTATGAGGTAATGAAATTTGTTTTTTCTTCCGCTGTTTTATATGTTCTGTCTTTTAATATTTCTGTGCATGTTTACCTAGACAATGCCCCTCCAATGCTAGTACATTCTCTTGTGAGTGACCCTGGCGGAGGTGGGGTGTTACATTTGGTATCAGAGCAGAAGGTAACCAGACTAGGCAAAAGTTTTAAAACCTTCTGAAAACTATTTGAAAACCATTTACAAAGAAGCATTTTTCAAGGAAAGTTTTATTTTTAAAGGCTATTCCCCAAAGGCCATTAGCATTATCCTTTGTTTCCTTGATTGAATCTATTTTCCTTTCTTTCCTCCACCTGTAGTCACAGTGGTTTGAACTGCGACTAATCCTTTTCTAACTACGTCAGTGTTTTCGGTACGATGGAGGCAGTTCTCGAGAGACCTGTTACCGCGTTATAAGAAAGGATAGTAAGAACAAGGATAAAGGATACAAGCTTAAGGACAAGCAACTTGTTGGTATGGCTTAATTCACAAAGGAGGAAAAAGGTGAATGATAAAACCCATGACAAGAGAGAGTATCTCTAGTAGGGTAAAAAGGGAAAGATAGTCAAGTTTATGAGACGAGGACAAGATCATCGAGAGGGCAATTGTATGCTCTCACTGTTAGCGTACCTAAGAAGGATGGTAACGTTTCTGTGAAAGGTTTAGCTTTTCTTCTCTATCATCCCGTTAGGACTTTGCTTTGATCACCGCATCCTTTAAGTCTGCTTCGATAGTTGAGTCTCTGCACCTTCGTACTAGCATAGTAGAGGATCCCATTTTTGTCTCAAATCTTGTTGAGGAATCAGTCCATTTATTCATGACTTGTTTGGATTTGAGGACGCCTATGACTTTTGGGAATAATGCTTATTCTTTTAAGCTATGGGTTGAATTCTAGAAATGGAGTGGTTATCCAGTAAGGGTGCCATTCTCGGTTCTGAAAGGAGGGTAGTTAGGCTCTTGACTTGCCTCGGTAATACCCTCGAAGTCTCGTGTAACCTTTAGGTTTCTGTCATGATTGGTTACCTAGAATCTCTTGATGCATTTATTGGTAATCCGTTCGAGTAGAGTTCGCCACTAAGGCGGATGGTTCATTTCGCTTGTGCATGAGTTATGGAAATCACTTTAGTAAGTACACTTGGTAACATGGTTGGCATCTGTTTGTTTTCAAGAGATAAGATCTTCTGCGTGGAATGTCGTAGAGCGAGTAAACGAGATCCATGATTCACTAGTAAATTTTGGAGAGCTTACATGAAACCATGAGTGCACGGATATGGTTGAGCCAAGTATACTAGAGGGAGAATAAGTAAAAGTGGAACGAGAGGCGACAATGAAGTGAGTTCCAGCTCATATTTGGAAATAGGAGTTAAGAGGCCACGAAATCATGAAGTTAAAGATGGTCAAAGCACAATGGAATTAAGCTCAAGGAAATGCAACTTAGAAGATTGAAGATAAGATACGCGCATCATATCTCTTTTTAAGAGTATATTCTTGATCCTTGTTTTCTTGTAGAGCTTACCCGCATGCTGTCTTTTATGCATATCCTCTCGGTCCTATTCTCGATCTTATTTCTGTTGCAAACTCCATAGGGGGTATGACTCATCGGTTAATAATACATGTCAGGGTTTGAAGGTGTCTGTTAGGTTGACTAAACCATTTGGACTTTATAGGATATGGGTTGGGTTTAGAAAGGGATTTCTTGTAATCCAAAAGGAGTTTATCTGGCTTATCTTCTCGGTCCTATCTTGAGGACCTTAGGTAGAACCCTATGGATGTAAACATGTATTTGAAAACATGTTATGATTGATATGGTTGCAAGTGGTTGCTCGTGGATGCGCGAATACACACTAGGCACTAGATCGGCTCAGTCACATTTCATATTTCATATGTATACGTGTTTATACTTGTTTATGGATGAATTTGAATGTGTTATCATGTGAATATTGCATATGGATGAATGGTTGTGCACACATATAGTATTTATGTGACTAGGACTATTTGCATACATGTGGATTCATGGCACTAAACATATTTTGCATTTAGAAGATCAATCAGGCCTGATCATTTGCTTTAGATAAGGAACATATACACACACTTTCTGCATATGTTCATATGGTATTAGAAATCTTTTAAGGACAATGGTTGCTTGTGGATGATGTCTTGAGTATATGGACGATGGAGGGTAGGATACGTTCTTCCTAACTTAGAGATTTCGGGGATGAAATCCTTAAAGGAGGGGAGAATGTAACAACCCGAATTTTAATAACGTGTTAAGACAAGAATCGAGGCAGAATTAAATTTTAAAATAAGAATCAAGAGAAACGGGTTGCGCCGTTGCGTTCGTCTCGGAATTCTGGTTGGAAACGAGTCCGAAATTTCGTAAAACGGAGTCCGTATGACCGAGATATGGCCTCTAGAAGTTTCACGAAAAATCAGAAAACGAAAACAAATTTTCAAATTTTGAATTTAGCCCCAAACAGATTGGGCGGGAAAATTTCCCGCCCAGCCCCAGGTCGACTGGGGAGTCGACCCCCCCAGGACCAGGTCAACTGGGCAGTCGACCTGGGTGTCGAACTGGGGGTCGACCTCCTTGGTCGGGCCAGGTTGGCCTAGTGCACTTGCTTGCTCCTTTGGGTCTGTTCTGTTAGACTATGACGAGATTGGATGGTTCAGATCTAAACTAGGATTAATCTAAGGGCCTAAACTAGTCCTAACTTCTATAAAAACACCCTAAGACCTAGCCTAATTCACTACAAACCATCCTAACAATGAAGTGCTGCCCAAGTGTCTCTTGATCATGGCCTTCATCTTCAACTTCAAAGGCCTAAGCATGCAAACTAGATTCAAGTCAAAGGAGCAAGGTTTCTACATCAAATCAAGGAAGTAGAGCATCATCTCAACACCGTTCTACGACAATGCTTGCTCATAAATCTCTAGCCATGCTTTGTAAGTACTAGCTACTTTTAGATCTAAACGGTAGTTCTAATGTTGACATGCAATGAAATAAGATGAAACCTAAGTATGTTAGTCTATGTGAATCTAGTCTTGCCCCTCTCTTGAACCTATGACTTTGGGCTATTTCTTAGTGATTAAATAATGCCATTCATGTTGTGTTTGACATAGTTTATCATGCAAGATTGAATCTTGACTTGTGGAATGTTGGCATGAACCCTTAGAACAATTTGACTTGTGGAACATTCATATGAACTTGACTTGGGGCTTATGCATGTAAAAGAACTTAAACCCCTCATGACCATTTACATGCCTATGATGATGAACCTAGTGTTATGCTATCATACATGTTTGAGGCCAATCCCTTTATGCTATCATACATGTTTGACGCCAATCCCTTTATGCTATCATACATGTTTGAGGCCAATATGTTGTCATATTATTCCTACTATGTTGACTCGCTTTCACTTGCGTTGGGAATACGCTTTGGGTAGTTTAGGCAAACTGGAGATGGGCTATGAAACTTAACATGAATTAAGTAATGGGACAATGGGCATAAGTGGAAAACGTGGACTTTGTCGTGGCCTAAATTTGACATGAACATGACAAGTAGGAAAACATGAAAGTGGCCAACTCGAGGTTGGGTTGAGTTTGTAGCATAAATCTGCCCAAAACCGCCCGACAAATCCAGTAGCTACAGACAATAATACCCAATGTGAGTAGTTGGTCATATCGCGCTTAAAACCCGAGGTTAGACTAGGTTGTGGTGTAAAGCAACCCGGACCCGCCCGGCGTAACCAGTAACCACAACAAAGTCCAGTGTGAGAGGTTGGGGTGCATTAATTTACTTAATGCCACATGATAAGGTTAAGTTAGTTTGACTAATGGCACTTAACCGATATGACATGAATGGGTAAGTTAAGTAAGACCGGACTTGATTACTTAAAGACACTTAACCATATAACACGATTAGCGGATGGGTTAGTTTAACCTAAATGGGTTGATAACACCCGACTGGGATAACGCGATGCGTGGTAGGGTTAAGTAAACCCACAAGAATGATACTTAACCATTATAAATATGACTAGTGGATGGGGTTAAGTTAACCTACACTTAACCAATCCGACTCGGTAATTTGATGGGGTTAAGTTAACTTACACTTAACCAATCTGACTTGATGATTTGATAGGGTTAAGTCACGAACCTCTTAAATATGCTTAACCAATCTGACTCGATAATTTAATGGGGTTAAGTTAACCTATACTATGACGGCCTGGAATTTCTCTCGATCCGAATCAGTCGTTAAACCGATCTAGACCGTTCGAAACCCCTGATCGTTTTGAGAACAGGACAAATCAGAACGCAGACGGAAGAACATTTCATTGATATTACAACAATTCCATCAGATACAAGAATATGCAGAGTATAAATGAATAAATTACATTCGATAAATATCAGAGATTACAATAAATTACATAGCAGCAGAAAATAATACAAAGCACAACTGAAGGTGATATACGGATACAGAGCTTTCCGGATATCATTCCAGCTGTAAACCAGGATCCTGTGAATATAAATCTGCAAAACCAAAACTACTAGTTGCCCGTGCGGAAAATAGGGGAACCCAGAGTTTAGGTTAAAACAATAAACTCCAGGTCAGTCATGTGACTGGTGTGAGAACTAAAACAGTTATTAATATTGGTTTCAAAAGAGAGTAATTCAAGGGACCACGCCGTATAACACAGAACGGGTTTTCTCCCAAGAATACCAGTGCATAGAATAAACAACGCAATGCTTTTTCGAAAAATGAAGCTATTATAAGACACAGGTCCCATCACACAATGCAACGCAAGCCGGAGGATAGGGTTTTACCTTATAACAGCCAAACATGCTTGGTACGTTTAAAACAAATCATTTGATACTATAATAAGTGTATAGTGTCAAAACAATTTCAATCATAAATATAAATCATAGACGGCATAAGTGTCCCATACCACTATGTCGCCATACTAGTTCTACAATTAAAACCGCAATACGCGTATTGGAAATTGGATTTCCGTCATGAGTCGAGGCAAGGGGCAAGCTCTTCTCCGCGTTCAGGACACTCTAGCAAATGTCTCAGGACTACACACTCTGGGCAATCCTGGATGCTTCAGGGCCGGTCCTCACTTACGTTAGAGGATTGGCAATTCCTGAACACACGTTTCCCGGTCCTTACAGACCTATAATCGAGGCGCCTCGCATTCCAACAACCACATAGGTGAAAAGTATATAAATGTCAGGGCTGGTAAGTCACTGACACCACCAAAGCTAGAAAGAAACGCCATGCTCTCCCTGCAGTCCGTATCCCGTTTTTGACTCATACCGAGGTGTGAGGCTCGTGAATTCACGTTATACACAAAGCTGCCACGTAGGCCGTGCTTTGATCATCAACCACAAGGCTTTGCTTTTCAACAAAAGCCTTGATCATTGCATCTTAGCGTGCCACACAGGCAATTCATGCCATGCGACTGATGTCCATCGATATACAACCTCTGAGCTCGTACATCTCAGAGAAGGGCGTTAAGCAAAAGAATAAATTCTCCGCCGTCAAACAGATGTATATTTAATAGAAATCAATCAACACAGAATAAAATCCAATGTCAGACACACAATCCATTTACAAGTCCGTTTAGGGTCTGAACGAAACCGGAGGCACTTTCCTCGCATATCCATCCATCTCCAAGTACGTCTGGACGACCACCAACTATTTCCATCCTCTTGGGTGTACAGCCCAATCAGGATCGTCAGTAATTATCCAAACGATGTGAAGACTTCCGGCCTTCGACCACCGTCTTCATCTTCGACATATCGTCGAATCGGTTATTCAGAATGGGTATAAATCCGGACTTTCCGAACAACCCGCGTATATTAAAAACAAATGTTACACAAACACAACAAACGCCTCATTCCAATCCAGAATATTCTTTTATTCACAAGATCACATTCCTAGGGGAAAGGTTCCCATTTATCCAAGATAAATTCTTTAAAATTTATCCTTTAATCTTCCTTTGGATGTCATTTCAAACCAAATTATGGTTTCCTAAACTAGTCGAGATTAGCGAACCACACTGAAGTAATTATTTATTTTATTTTCCAATCCCAACCTATTCATCCCATGAAGCAAAACTGGGAATACTCCATATCTAACACCGTGGTGTTATCGGTAAAATTAATTACCATTTCACGTTCAAATCTAATTAAAGATTTAACTATCTCTTTGGAGCAAAACTGGTAGTACTCCATTCTCGCTCATTTGCCAAATTTGATAATTTGAATTATCAAAACACATTTCAATCTAATTGCAGATTCAATAAAACTCCTTTTACTGGGTTAAAGAACTAGTGTCATTTAAAACACAGTTCACAACAAACCCAAATCACATTCTAATTATTATCGGGTTAAAGAACTAGTCTTATTTAAAACACCGTTCACGATAAACCCATAAATCAATTCTATTTAAACCCATTTCAAATCCAATTTATTTATTTAAAAATAAATGGGTTTTAATTTTAGTTCAAAACTAGTTCATTTTGATAAAAATCTATTTTTATCTTTTCAAATATGGAGTTTTTCATCCCAATTTTTCCCAAACCATTTCTTATGATTCTACACAAATTATTACTATTTTTAATAATTTTATCAAGGCCTGTACAGTCGATTTCCATCAACGGCCATCGAACTGCACTTATAGCGACTTTTTTTCAAATTTGATTTGGACGTATCTCCAAATCCAACCGTTAGAGTTTGAATTTCTAATATTCGTTAGAAAGATCTTTTCGATACGAACCCAACGGTTCCGGTTTTAGGAGAATCTGACGGTCGGATCTCCCGTAATGTCCGTTTGAAGTTAATGGTCGAAATTCGCGAACTACCGCGGCGCGGCGCGTTCTATTTAGGCCATTATATTATATATATAATATATATAATATATATTTCGTCGATTATTATTTAAAACAAATTTTATAAATAGTTTTGAATTCGTTTCAAAAACAATTTCAACCTTTATTTCAAATTCAAATCAAAATTGAATTTTCTATTCTAAATCCTTTTTACTTTCATTTCTATTTGATTCAGATTCAAATCGATTTTAATTCGACTCGAATTCATTTCCTTTCTAATTCAATTCAATTCGAATTCGTTTTCTTTTCAATTCAATTCAAATTCGTTTTCTATTTCTTTTCAATTCAATTCAAATTCGTTTTCTATTCAATTCAATTCATTTTCGTTTTCTATTCAATTCAAATCAAATTCCTTATATATTCAATTGAAATCAAATTCGTTATATATTCAATTGAAATCAAATTCGTTATATATTCAATTGAAATCAAATTCGTTTTATATTCCATTGAAATCAAATTCGTTTTATATTCCATTGAAATCAAATCCGTTTTATATTCCATTGAAATCAAATTCGTTTTATATTTAATTGAAATCAAATTCGTTTTATATTCAACTGAAATCAAATTCGTTTTATATTCAATTGAAATCAAATTCATTTTATATTCCATTGAAATCAAATTCGTTTTATATTCAATTCGAATTCGTTTTCTATTCTGTTCAAATTCAATTCATTTTTTATTCAAATCGAATTCATTTTCTATTCTGTTCAAATTCAATTCAAATCAAATTTAAAAACGAATATAATCGATATAAATATCGTTCGCGTCAAAATGGCGCATCTCTAATCAACACGGCTTTATATATTTCAATAAATTCGTTATTCTATTCAACAAATGAGTATTTATTCTATTCAATATGTGAATCTATATTTTTGTCAACACACGACTAATCTCAACGAATGAGTACTGTCCATGTGTGACTATTTTTGTTATTTACTATATTTTATGAAAATTAAGGTATCTATCGTTTGATATTAAATCAGACTCCAACTGTAAATTAGTAAGAGAACGATTCCCTGAATATTAACCCCGAAGGCCGAAACCAACATCAGATCAATATTCAGGAGACCACTCATCTCATCTATTTTCCAGTTAGTTTCTAATTTCATATATGATAAAGATGTAAATTTTATTGTTAAAATATTTCGTTCAACACATGACTAATCTCAACGAATGAGTACAGTCAACACATGAACCTTTATTTTATAAAGATAAAGATATAAATTTTATTGTTAAAATATTTCATTCAACACATGACTAATCTCAACGGATAAGTACAGTCCACACATGAACCTTTATTTTATAGTGATAAAGATATAAATTTTATTGTTAAAATATTCCGTCCAACTCATGACTAATCTCAACGGATGAGTACAGTCAACACATGAACCTTTATTTTATATTATTCTTTATCTTCTAAATTGGAATGAAGCGCAATCAATCACCATATAATGTTAATTATATGGATTTTCATACATCACACGTATATAATAGCATTGAAAAATAATCAACCATCAACCAAAGTGCACTAGACTGTATAAGCATCAAACATAGATATCTAACGCTTATAACAGCCTGTCAATCAACCGATCGACATATTTAATCAATCAGGATGAGTGAACTTCAAATTTCATCCCAACACCCGTGTGGGGTTTCAAACAATCAAACACAGATTTTATTTGTGCAGTTGGGCGATGTGTAAAATTTATCGACCCAATCAATATCAGTCAAATCAGTGTATATAAACAAATCGGCCGATTTGTTTATAAATATTTATTTATTCACTTTCACGTTAAAAATTATATTTTTAACGATAAAACATTTTATTCAACCTATGAAAATATTCTATTCAGTTCATTTATTAAACAAAATGATATCTTTATTTTTCTAACTTATTTTAGAAAATTTCGGCGGCATAACGACACGATACTAGAAACGGGACAAGGCCTAACCTTATCCCCGGTCTAGTGAAGGCCCACGCCATTCACACATCAATCAAATCCATTCCATTTCACCAAACAATTCAATTCAAACCAAATAATCTAACCAACTACACAACCAAACAAACAAGTCCATGGTCTGTGGACGATTGTGTCGTTTGCTACTAAACACCGTTTGCATCCTAGTATATATATAACTAGAAAAAGAAATTTTGAGTGAGAAGTTCTCACCAATAGCTATCCAATACCACGACTCTTCATTGATAGAAATCTTCAACGTTCTTGCCTTTTTATCCCCTTCGTTTCCCGTATTCTCTACATATGTAAAAATTGAATTTTTATTCTGCTATTCAATATATAAAAATCGAATTTTTTACTACCACGCTATATGGATAAAAATTCTATTTTTACACCGCTACTATATAGATAAAAATCGAATTTTTACTTAGCTATTCAATATATAAAAATCGAATTTTTACTTTGCTATTCCATATATAAAAATCGAATTTTTACTTCGTTATTCAATATATTCTCTTCGTTATTAAAAATATAAACTTTGATGTTATAAAATTATAACTCTTCACCGTATAAAAATATCGCCTTTTCAATATGAAAAATATCACCTTTTCTAAAATAAAGATTTCGCCTTTTCTAAAATAAAGATTTCTAATATTCTCATCATGTAAAAGTTATATTTTTAATTCTCTACATAAACAAAAATCATATTTTTACATCTTCTACATAATAAAGATTATATTTTTAATGCTTTAAAAATATAAAAATCCTATTTTTAATACTTTTAAAAATATAAAAATCATATTTTTATTATCCTCCTTATATACAAATTATATCTTTATCTTTCTACTATAATAAAAATTATATTTTTAATCTCTTACTAATATAAAAATTATATTTTTAATCTCTTACTAATATAAAAATTATATTTTCAATCTTTCTACTATACTAAAAGTTATATTTTTAATCTTCGACTATAATAAAAATTATATTTTCATGTAATTAAAAATCCATCCCTTCTCTAATTAAAAATATAGTCTCTCTCTAATTTGAAAATATAAACTTTTACATATTAAAAATATAGTCTCTCTCTAATATGAAAATTATATTTTCATGTAATTAAAAATCCCATTCTTTATTGAAAAAGGAAAAGGGAGAACTCACCATTTTTAATGTAGGAAGGGGGGCTGCTGGAGGTCGCGAACTCGCGAGGAGGAGGCGCAGGTGCGGTGGGCCCTGCTAGTTGTGTCGCTCGGTGGTGAATCAGGGCGGTGCGTGGGCTTCTGGGTAGAGAAAGGATCGAGAAGAGGGGCGGCTGCGAGATGGGGGTTTGGGGAGGGCAGCGCCGGCCATGGGGAGGGCGACGGCGGCGGAAGTACTCGGTGGGGGGGGGATCTCCTTCGTGGGTTTTTTTTTTCGATTGAAATGGGGGCTGAGAGGGTATTAGAAAGGAAAGGGGGAAAGTGTGAAATTTAATTGTTTTATTATTTTAAACTCCTTAAAAGCAACTTTTATTTTCGACGTCGAAACGAGACCCACCGCCTGTCGTCCATAGCGTTTTACCCCCATTCCGAACACAATGGGATATATATCGTAAGCTGATTCGATCGTTTCGATCTGTTTTCGTCAAAATCAACATATAACTCTATACATTGAATTTGAACGCGCATTTCAATTTACTGGGGTCACATACTAACTCGAAAAATTCCGGAAAAATATTTTTTAGCTTCGTATTGACGATACGGTCCTAACAAAACTAGTTTCGTCGAATTCTGAGACCGTTGGAAAAATGGCCATTTTCCAGTCGATTAAAATCAACTGAAACTGGTCAAACGCGTTTTCCTTTGCCACACTCACATATTGATTCGAAAAATTATGAAATTTGGAACCTAGCAATAATTTGACATCACGGACCCAACAAAAGTGGTTTCGTCGAAATCCGAGGTCGTTTGCAAAATGTCTATTTTTAAGTGCCTGAATTCCATAGCGACTATTCAGATTTTTCAACTGGACATATCTTTTGATCCCCGCTATGAAATTTCGATTTGCCAGATTCGTTGGAAAGATACTATCAATTAGATCCTAATGTTTTTGGTTTCACTAAAATCCGGATTGTTTTGCACCCGGTACATTCAATTGAAGTTTGAAATCGAATTATCGAACTACCGCGCCTTTTTCAATTCTATTTATAATTATATATAATTATTTATATTCTAATGACGACGTATATAATATATACGTTCTAATTATATTCAAAATAAATTTCTCGTCGATTTTATTTAAAATAATCTATTTTAAATATTCAGAATTCGCTAAAATTGCCAAAATAAAATTTTTAAACTGGTTCAGAATTTCTGGGTTATTACATATACTTAACCAATCCGACTCGATAATTTAATGTTGTTAAGTTAACCTACACTTAACCAATTTTACTCGATGATTTGATGAGGTTAAGACAACCTATACTTAACCAATCTGACGTGGTAGCTTGATGAGGTTAAGATAACCTATACTTAACCAATCTGACACAGTAATTTTATAGGGTTAAGTTAACCTATACTTAACCAATCTGACACGATAATCTAGGGTTAAGTCATGAACTTCTTGATATACTTAACCAACTTGATACATGGTTTGTAGGGCTAAGTCTTGAACTTGAATACTTAGCCAATTTTGACATGATTCGTAGGCGGGGTAAGTCATGAACTCGAATGACAACACTTAACCCATTAGACAAAACCCTAGTTCAGGGGACTAAGTGGAAAATCGTAGTTAATAAGGATAACAGGAAGGGAAACTAAGTGATAAACCTTAGTTAATGATAACTAAGTAATAATTCTTAGTAAAGAGAATTGGACAAGTTCACAAATAGATGAGTAACCTGATATGGTAGGTCATCGTTTAAACAAACACACGAGGAGCGAATGTTTATCTGACTTAGATAAAGGCTCCAACGAACTGGGTGACGAAGCGGTAGCTTCGGGGGACGTGAGGGTACTCTTGATATCCCTCTGTGAGGTTGCAGATGATCCGCCTGGGCTCACAGAGGTTAAGGTCTGCGGTAGAAGAACCAAGGGTATGCCTTGGTTGCTGTGCGAGCAACCTAAAGACTGGGGTGGATTAGCGTGGAGTCGGCGATACTTAGTTTAGCCCTGTAATAGCACGTCGTCGACTACCTACCATCTTTAGTCAATCGTGTACGTATGCGGAAAGGCAGAGAACTCCCAATAGACCATATACTTGCTATCTAATTATGGGTGAGGTTGGCCAATAGGAAAGTGGGGCATGGATGGCCGGAGTATAGTTCTCGTGCATGATTTTCTTGGATTGCCTTTCAGTAGTTGAGGGAGGGGTCACGTGGGACCATAACCACCGGTAGAAAAACAGACCTTGATATCTGCATCGGTAGATAACCTAAAGCTCCCGACCGAGTCCTATATTTCTTGATTAGCCCTGTCACAGGACTCGGATGGCACATTGAGATACATGTGCATCTAGACATGAAAAAACGATTCACGATACATACGTGGGAAAAAGGGCGTGGTTGACGGGTGGCGTAATCCCTAGCGGTCCTAGGTGGCTTAAACCCAAACTGTAGTAACCCGCATTTTAGCTGTTGAACAATTTATTTATTTAATTATTAAATATCGATTTATCGATATCGAGAACGTGAATTAAATAATATTGAATATTTAATTAATAATTATAATATAATAAAATATATTATAATGTCGAAATAATCAAAAATATTGGAAATACAAATATTCTGTGAATGGGGTCATCCCAAAGATATAATTCAACTTAGAGTTGGATTATATTGACGAATATATTCAATCGACGACAGTTTGAACGTATAATTATAATATAATTAAAATAGACTGCGTAACGACGCGGCAGTTCGCTATTTGGCGATTTGAACTTCAACTGAATGTACAGGATTCGTTTTAAGCCGGATTTCTGTGAAACAAGAAACGTGTGGAGCTGGTGGAGTATATCTTTCTAGTGGAAGAGAAAAATCGAGATTTCGTCGTGTAGATTTTGATTTATATCCAAATAAAATTTCAGAAAAGTCGCTGTGGAATTCCTTTATAATTTGCGACGCTTTAATCACGTTATAAATGGATTTTCGATATAAATTGAATATCGAGATAATCTGGAATCTGAAATATCAAACTGTAAATTCGGATATGATATTCTGAAGCTGTACGATATCATATGTGAAGATATACGATAATATATATTTATTTATATTTAATTTAATTTTAAATATATTTATATATTTAAATGGGTCATCCAGAGCTTTAAAAATAGCCGGTTTTGCAAACGAAGTAGGAATTCGACGAAACCAGTTTTGTTGGATCCGCAATGTCAAATAGTTGTTAGATTTCCAGTTTCGTGATTTTTAGAGGCACTGTGTGGCCGTACGGATTTTTAGAGTGTAAAACAGTCAGTATTTTGACGGTTAAAAATACGCTGTGTGAGCATACGAAGTCGGAATTCGACGAAACCTGTTTCGTTGGGACCGTAATGTCGAACTCTAACTACATGTTCAGTTTTGTGATTTTTAGATGTCATATGTGATCACAGGAATTTTAGAGGACGGTTGTAAACAACGTTTGCTTAAATTTAAATTAAATAATCAATAAAAAAAGTATTTAAATATTCCTATAAATACTCCTTAATTTGTTCTAAACCTAATCTAAAAGTCCACGCACCTCTTTTCTTCAGCCGCCAAATCTTTCTTCAGTGAAACCGTGAGAAATCCAATAAGGAAATTCAAAACAAATCATACAAATTCTGTAAAATTATAATATATGTATATTCGAATTCTTGGGGTGGTTGTCTTAGATTTAGTATCCATTTCATGGGGTGCGTTGCGTCTTACTGTCGATGTCTTCTTGATGGCGAAACTTAGGGTTTCAGATATTTGGAGAAGGAGACATTTATTCAGGATTTCAGGGTCAGTTTTGGATTGAGGACAAGTTGTAGTGTTTGTGTGCTGAGTTTGGGGATAACCGGTGCAAAAACAGTTCGATAACTGTTACTGTTGTCGTGAGTTTCAACTGGGAATCGCGGTTCTTAAATGATGTGCGAGTGGGAGGAGATGGAGATGGAGTGGTAGGGTTTCGAACGTGATGATGTTTGGTGAGTTTGGTTTCGAGTTCGGTGATGAAATGGAGCTGCGATGGAGATTGGAAAGTTCGGCTGTGTTGAGAGGAGCTGAAGCCGTCCACGATTGGGGAAGAAGTAGTAAGGAGCGGGTGGGCTGTTAGTATTTGGGTATTGGGCCGGGTTTGGGTAAGCAATGAGGACCGATTTATTTAATTAAAATAAAGTTAGTTTTATTTTAAATATTGTATAACTTGTAACTATAATATCTCTTGCATACGATATCAGAAATTCGAACGGTTGGATCCGTTAGGACCGTATGGACGAGCACTCCACAATGAAGCTGACTGGGAGTGCATCCGAGCTCGTTACAATTTATGGTGAAATAAATTTTCCGTCGAAATCAAATAACGCAAACCGTTATTTAAACGGCTAACGCGCAAATGTGAGTAAAACTCACCAACCCTGAACAGTTATATTTTTATAATGTATTCTTAGAACTGTTAATCATCTATTGATTGATGTGTGTTGGTTGATTGATTGAACTGCTAGTCAGATAGTGGAAATTATATATATATATACATATATATAAACCGTTAAATATTTATATAGCGATGCTATTATCAGAATAATCCGTACTGAACTGGAAGTGATGTTGATTTTTTTTGTGTAACATCTGTGATGCAGGGGAAACAGGTTGGAGGGACCCAACTGGGTTCCTCAAATATTTATAATTCTGTTTTGATTCATATATTCTGTTATATGATGTGATATAAAATCTGTTGTCGATTATATGTGGTTGGACGTTATTGAACACAGTGATTTGATATGGTTGAAGACCATAACATACCGGAATGTTGATAAGGGGATTTTCAAAGTGATATTGAAAACAAAATATTTATAAATGGAATATTTATAAATAAGAGATATTTATAAATAGAAATATTTATAAATAAGGAATATTTATAAATTGGGATATTTATAGATAGGAGATATTTTAAAAAGGAAATAAATCCAAAACATTTCTTTTTGAATGGAAAGGCCTGTGTGGCGGGTTTGGGGATTTTCCCGATGCTCCCGATACAAAGGAGGTTATGGCGAATTTTTCAGAGGATTTAAGGAGTTAGAATGTTTCAAGAATAAATTTGAAAAGGAAATATTTGTAAACCATTTACAAATAGAATTGAAAAGGAAATCATTTTTAAAGTGTAGAACCGTTATTTAAAAGTAAATCTTTTCAAATGAATAAAACGTTGTTAAAAAGGAAATCTTTATAAAGTAAATCGAATATGGTATTCGAAGTTAGTTAATCGAATATGGTATTCGAAGTTAGTTAATCGAATATGGTATTCGAAGTTAGTTAATCAAATATAGACATTCGAAAGGAGTTAATCGAATATAGACATTCGAAAGGAGTTAATCGAATATAGACATTCGAAAGGAGAAATCGAATATGGTATTCGAAGTTAGTTAATCGAATATAGACATTCGAAAGGAGTTAATCGAATATGGTATTCGAAGTTAGTTAATCGAATATGGTATTCGAAAGTTAGTTAATCGAATATGTTATTCGAAAGGGGTTAGTCAAGTCGAGTTAATCAAGTAGAGTTAACCAGTTAGAGTTAACCAGTTGGAGTTAATTAGTTAGAGTTAATCAATTAGAGTTAAAACGAACTAGAGTTAATCAAATATAGTTATTTGAAACAGAGTTAGTCAAACATAGTATTCAGGGTAAGTTGCCATCTTGTACGACTGCTAGCGTAATTCGCAGGGCTGTAAATAGCCTACGACGGTTGGATGTTTCCTGAGGGAGTCAGGCGTAACCATTGTGATCGCTGCGATCTAGAGTCAAGCGAATGTAGTTTAATCGAGTATTAGTTATTCGATAGGAGTTAATCGAGTCGAGTTGAGAAATAAGTTAAGTTAAATAAGTTGAGTTGATCGGGTGGTTCGACCAAGTTAGTCGATCCTAGTTAATCGAATCGAATTTGTCGAACCAAGTAAGCCGAGTTAAGTTAGTCAAGTTAGTCGAGCCTAGTTAATCGAATCGAATTGGTTGAACCAAGTAAGTCGAGTTAGTCGAGTCAAGTTAAGTTCGTCGAGTTAAATTTATCAATGTTAGTTTCATCGAAAGGAGTTATCGATGTTAGTTTCATCGAAGTGAGATTTTCAAATATGAGATATTTGAAAAGGAAGAGTTATTGAATATTAGTTATTCGAAGAGAGATTATCGAATATCGTTTATTCAAGAAGAAGTTAATCGAATATAGGTTATTCGAAGAAGAGTTAATCAGATAGAGATTTCTCGAAGAGAGTTAATCAACAAATTCGATTATATCGAATTCGGGAAAATACTTATACTTTTTTATTTATAAATAAATAAGTGTTAGGTTAATTATTCACTAATAAGAATAGAAGTTATAATTAAAGTTAGATAATTCGAAAGTAGGGATTATAACGTTATCGTTATAACTAATGTTTTAAATATAGAAGTGGACCAGTAAAATTGGATCCGAGAAAGGCGTAAAGAAGTTGTTAAAGATTAAAAGATAAACTTTGACCATTTCGAAGTTATAACGTTGTTCAGTTAAGGTCTGAGAGGTAATTATCCCCCAACTTGAGTGACTTCCTTCTTAACTAAGAAATGGTAAGGTTTGATCGTAAAGGAGTTTTGGAAATGTTTTCCAAACGAGAATCAGAAATGTTTTCTGATAAAAGAAAATAAGAATTTCGAATATAGGGAAACAGGAGATAAGTAAATAAATGAACTAAAGAGATTAATGTTAAATGATGTTTGTTCGATATAATTTCCATCTGGGAATAATATCGTTGTTTGCACACTTGTTTTTCTTTGATGGTTAAATCACAGACTATCGAAGTTTTGACCATTTTAACGTTGTTAATATGGAGAGACCGGTTGGATTATTAGAACCACTCTGTATTGGCATAAGCGTCGCGAATCATATATGCCAAAGATAATTGAAGACGGAGTAAAATGCAAGGGCTATCCTGTTTACAGAATAGTGCCTTCGGTTTGTCCAGTCCCAGGACAACTTGTATGGACGAAGGTCTGACAGAGTATATCCAATGGATTGCGTAAGTTGATCTGTTCAAACGTATTCACGCTTGGTGGCGGAGGAATTCGTTTCTCTTAGCTGTATACCCGTGTTATTTTTGGATAAGTCAATTTGTGATTTGGCGGGTATGACGATGTGACATTTTAAGTGAATGAAGATGGATGTCTGACAGAGTATTTCCAGAAAGGTCACGTACATTGATTTCTTCAACCGTACGAAGAGTGGAAGTGGAGAAGGAAACTTCTTTTAGCTGACACATAATGTATTGTTGTAGACGTCAATTAGTGATTTTTGATGGATCTGACAATGTGGCATTCGAAATGAATCTATTGTGATGATAAAGCGTAGCTTCTAGCCTCACATCCAGTAAATGACAGAAATCGGGCAGGCAGCATGGCTAAGTCGGTCACACCGAAGTAGGGTGTATAATCACCTATCTAGAGAATATTCATTTGCTTCTTTAATCTATCAATGTTGTCCCATATATATATACGGGAACGGTTGCTGATCCCAACCGTTGGTGATGTACATTCGATACACTCAAGCGAAATGAGTGGTCGGTCATGTGTGGTTGAGTTGCAAGATGTTCTTGTTGAACTCCAGTGTATCGTTCCTAGAGTACACTGATCGGAAGGTGGTTCCATACCTTGTCATAGTTGGAAATCCAATCATCCAATACGTGCTTGCGATTTTGATTGTATACTATATATGTAGTAACGTGAGATGCAAGCGTTTCTGCTAGATTGATATTTATTTGTACTTAGACATTATTATAATATCAGAATGATATTGTTTTGAAAAGTTATTTGGATTCTCATAAGGGAAAAACCCGTTCCGTATTCACGGCGTGGTCTTATGAGATATCATATACCTGTTTGAATGATTTGAGTTTATTCACACCAGTCACATGACTGACCCAGAGTTTATTTTGTTTTCCCTAAACTCTTGGGTGCCTAAATTTGTACGGGCAGTCAAGTAGTCAGGATTTACAGGTATACCTGAAGAGTTGGAGCAGGAGGCTTCTGGATCATATAGCTATAGTTATTTCCGCTGTGTTGTAAGTGCTGTACTCTGATAAGTGCTATTGTATACATAACTATTATATTTCAAAGTTATGTTATCTATTATATGTTATTCGTTCCGCTATGAGGTTCGTGTTACTCTGATGTTGTGTTCTTCTTCTTCTTCTATTCTAAGTTTCTATCTTATCTATTCTCACCTTCTAATTTCTTTCATTAATTACCGGGATTTTTCGATGTTTTGGTTATCGACGTCGAGCTTACGTCGATAACCAAAGTCTCTCTAAATCCGGGTCACTACAGTTGGTATCAGAGCATTGGTTTAGTTATTACCTTGGCTCTGTGGCGTGATTCAGTAGAGATGGGATTAGTAATATCCTAGACTGAGTTTGAGTGTATATATACGAGCGAACGTATTTGTTAGTTAATATAAAATGATTTTATATTGTGGAGTTTTAATGGTTGAGTTGTTTGTAAATTCTGGTCGATCGGTTTGATCCACTGTATCGATGGGGGTTACTAAACACTCGAATACGATGAACCGTCATGGCATGTTTTGAAAGAGAGTAAATGGAATAATTTTACCCGAATATATTTGATATAGTATATTGGTTGTGTTGGTTGTTATTATAATCGAGTAAGATTATAAAAAGGTAAAATGATTATAAATGACTAATCAGAATTCATATAAGTAAAGTATATGAAATAAAATGAAGAAAAATCTGAATTTAAATCAGATTGGAATTAAAATAAGGAAATTTTAAGTTCCTGGGAGGTTTTGAAAACGTTTTTCAAACTGAAGGTGATATAGTATTGAACTCACTTCGATAGCTGGAAAATAGATTCTGATGATGAATCGCGACATCATCAGTGTTCATTTTCGAGTTCTAAGTGACGGACTACTACCAAAGGTTTTGTTTTTGAATTGTTTTGAGAAAACAAGTTGTTTAGAAATTCAAAGGTTTTGAATTGGCATTGTAATTTCAAATTGATTTGAAATAGACCCAGGAAATTAAGTTTCGGAATTTAATTTTAACTTACGAAGTTAAATAGAATAAGATAGTAGAAATAAATTGAAATATTAACTTGAACTAAGTTAAATAGAATTGAATTGGATTAGAGAATAATCTGTTATGGAATTGGGTTGATGAGTTAAGAATTTGAAATTTGATATTCGGGTTCGAATGAAATTCGATTTGGTTTTGAGGATATGAACTGATTGGAATTTGATGGAAATAACACTGGTATATGCTGAGTTGATAGCATATGGAAGTGATAGAGTTGATATTCCCGACAAAAAGGTACCAGTTTATATTATATATGGATATGAGATTTATGAGCCGAATTGGCAAGCCGCTTGGCTGTTTGATTTTCTTTTGGGTTAAAGAAGGCCCAGAGAGGCGAGTTGGAGTTTGAGATATTGACCAGTACAAAGGAGGTGCTGGCAAAAATTTTCGAAAAGTTAAGGTGTTAGAAAATTTTCAGAATTTTTGAAAATTTAGTTAGTCGTAATAAATTAATATTTTAGTCGATATTAATTGGTTCAGTTGAAACCGGAGACAAGAGGTAAACAGATAAATTTTTACCCAGAATATAGGGTCATCCCCTAGCTTAGTAATTTCGAGGACGAAATTTTATTAAAGGGGGAAGATTGTAGTAACCCGCATTTTAGCTGTTGAACAATTTATTTATTTAATTATTAAATATCGATTTATCGATATCGAGAACGTGAATTAAATAATATTGAATATTTAATTAATAATTATAATATAATAAAATATATTATAATGTCGAAATAATCAAAAATATTGGAAATACAAATATTCTGTGAATGGGGTCATCCCAAAGATATAATTCAACTTAGAGTTGGATTATATTGACGAATATATTCAATCGACGACAGTTTGAACGTATAATTATAATATAATTAAAATAGAGTGCGTAACGACGCGGCAGTTCGCTATTTGGCGATTTGAACTTCAACTGAATGTACAGGATTCATTTTAAGCCGGATTTCTGTGAAACAAGAAACGTGTGGAGCTGGTGGAGTATATCTTTCTAGTGGAAGAGAAAAATCGAGATTTCGTCGTGTAGATTTTGATTTATGCCCAAATCAAATTTCAGAAAAGTCGCTGTGGAATTCCTTTATAATTTGCGACGCTTTAATCACGTTATAAATGGATTTTCGATATAAATTGAATATCGAGATAATCTGGAATCTGAAATATCAAACTGTAAATTCGGATATGATATTCTGAAGCTGTACGATATCATATGTGAAGATATACGATAATATATATTTATTTATATTTAATTTTATTTTATTTAAATATATTTATATATTTAAATGGGTCATCCAGAGCTTTAAAAATAGTCGGTTTTGCAAACGAAGTCGGAATTCGACGAAACCAGTTTTGTTGGATCCGCAATGTCAAATAGTTGTTAGATTTCCAGTTTCGTGATTTTTAGAGGCACTGTGTGGCCGTACGGATTTTTAAAGTGTAAAACAGTCAGTATTTTGACGGTTAAAAATATGCTGTGTGAGCATACGAAGTCGGAATTCGACGAAACCTGTTTCGTTGGGACCGTAATGTCGAACTCTAGTTACATGTCTAGTTTTGTGATTTTTAGATGTCATATGTGATCACAGGAATTTAGAGGACGGTTGTAAACAACGTTTGCTTAAATTTAAATTAAATAATCAATAAAAAAAAGTATTTAAATATTCCTATAAATACTCCTTAATTTGTTCTAAACCTATTCTAAAAGTCCACACACCTCTTTTCTTCAGCCGCCAATTCTTTCTTCAGTGAAACCATGAGAAATCCAATAAGGAAATTCAAAACAAATCATACAAATTCTGTAAAAATTATAATATATGTATATTCGAATTCTTGGGGTGGTTGTCTTAGATTTAGTATCCATTTCATGGGGTGCGTTGCGTCTTACTGTCGATGTCTTCTTGATGGCGAAACTTAGGGTTTCAGATATTTGGAGAAGGAGACATTTATTCAGGATTTCAGGGTCAGTTTTGGATTGAGGACAAGTTGTAGTGTTTGTGTGCTGAGTTTGGGGATAACCGGTGCAAAAATAGTTCGATAACTGTTACTGTTGCCGTGAGTTTCAACTGGGAATCGCGGTTCTTAAATGATGTGCGAGTGGGAGGAGATGGAGATGGAGTGGTAGGGTTTCGAACGTGATGATGTTTGGTGAGTTTGGTTTCGAGTTCGGTGATGAAATGGAGCTGCGATGGAGATTGGAAAGTTCGGCTGTGTTGAGAGGAGCTGAAGCCGTCCACGATTGGGGAAGAAGTAGTAAGGAGCGGGTGGGCTGTTAGTATTTGGGTATTGGGCCGGGTTTGGGTAAGCAATGAGGCCCGATTTATTTAATTAAAATAAAGTTTGTTTTATTTTAAATATTGTATAACTTGTAACTATAATATCTCTTGCATACGATATCAGAAATTCGAACGGTTGGATCCGTTAGGACCGTATGGACGAGCACTCCACAATAAAGCTGACTGGGAGTGAATCCGAGCTCGTTACAATTTATGGTGAAATAAATTTTCCGTCGAAATCAAATAACGCAAACCGTTATTTAAACGGCTAACGCGCAAATGTGAGTAATACTCACCAACCCTGAACAGTTATATTTTTATAATGTATTCTTAGAACTGTTAATCATCTGTTGATTGATGTGTGTTGGTTGATTGATTGAACTGCTAGTCAGTTAGTGGAAATTATATATATATATATATATATATACATATATATAAACCGTTAAATATTTATATAGTGATGCTGTTATCAGAATAATCCGTACTGAACTGGAAGTGATGTTGATTTTTTTTGTGTAACATCTGTGATGCAGGGGAAACAGGTTGGAGGGACCCAACTGGGTTCCTCAAATATTTATAATACTGTTTTGATTCATATATTCTGTTATATGATGTGATATAAAATCTGTTGTCGATTTTATGTGGTTGGACGTTATTGAATACAGTGATTTGATATGGTTGAAGACCATAACATACCGGAATGTTGATAAGGGGATTTTCAAAGTGATATTGAAAACAAAATATTTATAAATGGAATATTTATAAATAAGAGATATTTATAAATAGAAATATTTATAAATAAGGAATATTTATAAATTGGGATATTTATAAATAGGAGATATTTTAAAAAGGAAATAAATCCAAAACATTTCTTTTTGAATGGAAAGGCCTGTGTGGCGGGTTTGGTGATTTTCCCGATGCTCCCGATACAAAGGAGGTTATGGCGAATTTTTCAGAGGATTTAAGGAGTTAGAATATTTCAAGAATAAATTTGAAAAGGAAATATTTGTAAACCATTTACAAATAGAATTGAAAAGGAAACATTATAAAAAGGAAATCATTTTTAAAGTGTAGAACCGTTATTTAAAAGTAAATCTTTTCAAATGAATAAAACGTTGTTAAAAAGGAAATCTTTATAAAGTAAATAAAGTAAATCGAATATGGTATTCGAAGTTAGTTAATCGAATATGGTATTCGAAGTTAGTTAATCAAATATAGACATTCGAAAGGAGTTAATCGAATATAGACATTCGAAAGGAGTTAATCGAATATAGACATTCGAAAGGAGAAATCGAATATGGTATTCGAAGTTAGTTAATCAAATATAGACATTCGAAAGGAGTTAATCGAATATGGTATTCGAAGTTAGTTAATCGAATATGGTATTCGAAAGTTAGTTAATCGAATATGTTATTCGAAAGGGGTTAGTCAAGTCGAGTTAGTCAAGTCGAGTTAGTCAAGTAGAGTTAACCAGTTAGAGTTAACCAGTTGGAGTTAATTAGTTAGAGTTAATCAATTAGAGTTAAAACGAACTAGAGTTAATCAAATATAGTTATTTGAAACAGAGTTAGTCAAACATAGTATTCAGGGTAAGTTGCCATCTTGTACGACTACTAGCGTAATTCGCAGGGCTGTAAATAGCCTACGGCGGTTGGATGTTTCCTGAGGGAGTCAGGCGTAACCATTGTGATCGCTGCGATCTAGAGTCAAGCGAATGGAGTTTAATCGAGTATTAGTTATTCGATAGGAGTTAATCGAGTTAATCGAGTTGAGAAATAAGTTAAGTTAAATAAGTTGAGTTGATCGGGTGGTTCGACCAAGTTAGTCGAGCCTAGTTAATCGAATCGAATTGGTCGAACCAAGTAAGCCGAGTTAAGTTAGTCAAGTTAGTCGAGCTTAGTTAATCGAATCGAATTGGTTGAACCAAGTAAGTCGAGTAAGTCGAGTTAGTCGAGTCAAGTTAAATTAGTCGAGTTAAGTTCGTCGAGTTAAATTTATCGATGTTAGTTTCATCGAAAGGAGTTATCGATGTTAGTTTCATCGAAGTGAGATTTTCAAATATGAGATATTTGAAAAGGAAGAGTTATCGAATATTAGTTATTCGAAGAGAGATTATCGAATATCGTTTATTCGAGAAGAAGTTAATCAAATATAGGTTATTCGAAGAAGAGTTAATCAGATAGAGATTTCTCGAAGAGAGTTAATCGACAAATTCGATTATATCGAATTCGGGAAAGTACTTATACTTTCCAGTGTCTAAATAGAAATTTATTTATTTATAAATAAATAAGTGTTAGGTTAATTATTCACTAATAAGAATAGAAGTTATAATTAAAGTTAGATAATTCGAAAGTAGGGATTATAACGTTATTGTTATAACCAATGTTTTAAATATAGAAGTGGACCAGTAAAATTGGATCCGAGAAAGGCGTAAAGAAGTTGTTAAAGATTAAAAGATAAACTTTGACCATTTCGAAGTTATAACGTTGTTCAGTTAAGGTCTGAGAGGTAATTATCCCCCAACTTGAGTGACTTCCTTCTTAAGTAAGAAATGGTAAGGTTTGATCGTAAAGGAGTTTTGGAAATGTTTTCCAAACGAGAATCAGAAATGTTTTCTGATAAAAGAAAATAAGAATTTCGAATATAGGGAAACAGGAGATAAGTAAATAAATGAACTAAAGAGATTAATGTTAAATGATGTTTGTTCGATATAATTTCCATCTGGGAATAATATCGTTGTTTGCACACTTGTTTTTTTTTTATGGTTAAATCACAGACTATCGAAGTTTTGACCATTTTAACATTGTTAATATGGAGAGAGCGGTTGGATTATTATCCAAAGAACCACTCTGTATTGGCATAAGCATCGCGAATCATATATGCCAAAGATAATTGAAGACGGAGTAAAATGCAAGGGCTATCCTGTTTACAGAATAGTGCCTTCGGTTTGTCCAGTCCCAGGACAACTTGTATGGACGAAGGTCTGACAGAGTATATCCAATGGATCGCGTAAGTTGATCTGTTCAAACGTATTCACGCTTGGTGGCGGAGGAATTCGTTTCTCTTAGCTGTATACCCGTGTTATTTTTGGATAAGTCAATTTGTGATTTGGCGGGTATGACGATGTGACATTTTAAGTGAATGAAGATGGATGTCTGACAGAGTATTTCCAGAAAGGTCACGTACATTGATTTCTTCAACCGTACCAAGAGTGGAAGCGGAGAAGGAAACTTCTTTTAGCTGACACGTAATGTATTGTTGTAGACGTCAATTAGTGATTTTCTATGGATCTGACAATGTGGCATTCGAAGTGAATCTATTGTGATGATAAAGCGTAGCTTCTAGCCTACATCCGGTAAATGACAGAAATCGGGCAGGCAGCATGGCTAAGTCGGTCGCACCGAAGTAGGGTGTATAATCACCTATCTAGAGAATATTCATTTGCTTCTTTAATCTATCAATGCTGTCCCATATATATATATATATATATATATATATATATATATATATATACGGGAACGGTTGCTGATCCCAACCATTGGTGATGTACATTCGATACACTCAAGCGAAATGAGTGGTCGGTCATGTGTGGCTGAGTTGCAAGATGTTCTTGTTGAACTCCAATGTATCGTTCCTAGAGTACACTGATCGGAAGGTGGTTCCATACCTTGTCATAGTTGGAAATCCAATCATCCAATACGTGCTTGCGATTTTGATTGTATACTATATATGTAGTAACGTGAGATGCAAGCGTTTCTGCTAGATTGATATTTATTTGTACTTAGACATTATTATAATATCAGAATGATATTGTTTTGAAAAGTTATTTGGATTCTCATAAGGGAAAACCCCGTTCCGTATTCACGGCGTGGTCTTATGAGATATCATATACCTGTTTAAATGATTTGAGTTTATTCACACCAGTCACATGACTGACCCGGAGTTTATTTTGTTTTCCCTAAACTCTTGGGTGCCTAAATTTGTACGGGCAGTCAAGTAGTCAGGATTTACAGGTATACCTGAAGAGCTGGAGCAGGAGGCTTCTGGATCATATAGCTATAGTTATTTCCGCTGTGTTGTAAGTGTTGTACTCTGATAAGTGCTATTGTATACATAACTGTTATATTTCAAACTTATGTTATCTATTATATGTTATTCATTCCGCTGTGAGGTTCGTGTTACTCTGATGTTGTGTTCTTCTTCTTCTTCTATTCTAAGTTTCTATCTTATCTATTCTCACCTTCTAATTTCTTTCATTAATTACCGGGATTTTTCGATGTTTTGGTTATCGACGTCGAGCTTACGTTGATAACCAAAGTCGCTCAAAATCCGGGTCACTACACAAACCGAGTTATGAAAACGTTTAGTAGGTAGCGTAATCCCTAGTGGTCCTAGGTGGAAAAAATCCTAGTCGAACATTCGAGAATTCATGGTAAGAAAATACAGCTAGATCAATGGTGACAGTCCAAACGATTTCAAGGATAATGGAACTACGTTGAAGTAGTATAGAACTACGTGAGGAAGCCCGTAGGATTTACGGCAAAAGACTAAACATATACATGGAAAGAAACATACGAGTTGGGAAAACCTACATTAGGTTGACACGGACCATTTCATGACATTGGACAAGGGACATTTTGTAGCTAACGCATGACACGGGTTGGGATACTAGTACGGAAGGTGCAAGGCAAATATACTTGATAGAACCTTTGGGTGTTATACTCGATAGAACCTTGGAATGTTATACTCGATAGAACCTTGGGATGTTATACTTGATTCATAGTGACCGTAGTTTATCTTGATACAGTAGTTCATCCTGTTACCTTGGTTTAGCTTGTCTATCTTGTCATCATCCTTATGTTTACTTTCAGTTTATGCATGTCATGTTACCTTTACCTGTTTTTATGCTGGAAGTAGATAGGACTTACTAGTCTTTACGACTGACCCCGTTTTCTTTTGCCTCTTTGTCTTCCGTTTCCCCCCCTAGGTTTTCAGGGAGGAAATACTGTTATTTAGCTCGGACTTCTTCTGCTTCAAGGTCATCATGTATGGCTTTGGTTTTTCTTGGCTATGGCTGCTTTACCGTCTTACTTGGGGAATATTTTATGACTGCGGTTTTATGCTTCTTTAACCATTGCAAGACAGGTTTTCAATGTAATGGCTTTTAAAGGCATTTTGATGTAAAAGGCTATAGACCTTATAATTTTATGAGGTAATGAAATTTGGTTTTTCTTCCGCTGTTTTATATGTTCTGTCTTGTAATATTTCTATGCATGTTTACCTAGACAACGCTCCTCCAAAGCTAGTGCATTCTCTTGTGAGCGACCCTGGCGGAGGTGGGGTGTTACAACATATGCCCCCAAACCCATATTCGTATACTTCCAAATTTATGCCCAAACTTAGATCCATATTTTCCAATATCAATTGTGTCCCAAAATTATGTCTTTCCCCATTATTCCCAATTTCACACGTTCGCATTTTTCGGCATTCCCCATTATTCCCAAGAGGGAGATAAGAGAATCGAGAATAGGCATAATAACGAATCAATAATAAACTGGTAGAAATAGGCATAAACTGAATAGGCATATTATGACAAGATTTAATATAGCGGCGGTATGAACATATAAATGCAGATCTGATAGTTATTTTACAATAGAACTGATTAAGCACCGATTCAAGATTCAATTTTTAAATACATATCAAGATTACTTTTTAGATATTTAGATCTAAAAATAACATGAACTCACCGTGAATAGATCTAAGGAAATGGATCCAAACTACTGTGAAGAACATGTTGAATAAGTTGTTGTAGCCATCACTGAGCTTGTTGTAGCAATCGTTGAATTTGTATAATGTTCGCTGAATTAGATTTGGCGTAGATTAGGCTATTCAATCTTCATTGCAGCAGAGCTTCGCCGTTACCATTGTTTTTAGATGAATAAAACCTAGGTCTAGGGTCTTTTATATAGCCTAGGGTTCATGAAACTAGCTCCAAAATCGTCCAGGTTCAGAAAAGAAGTTTCCAGAGCCACAGGTGGGTCGACCCCCCTTCAGGTGGGTCGACCCCCTAGGTTGACCCCCATTCATGGGTGTTGACCCCTAGGTCGACCTCGGGGTCGACCCCCATGAGCCTGAGTCGACCCCTAGGTCGACCCAGCAAGGTCTCGGGTCGACTTCAAAATGTCGGCCCTTTCTCGATTTACGCGCCAGATTTATGGTTTTTGCTGATTTTTGAATTTTATATGTGTATATATCTTTCCTACATGCATACAAATTTCAAACCTTAATAACTTTTTCATATGGTGCCTGATTTACGCAAACCAGGTGCCTATCTTGACCAGAATTCCGAGACGAGCGCAATGGCTCGATCCATTTTACTTAATTCTGAATATTTAATTAAGTTTTCCTTAATTCATTGTTAATAGTGTATTTCACACTAATTATTCTTTAATTCATCATCTTTAGCGTCGTTAAAATTTCGGGGTGTTACAAGCTTGCATAAACAAGCTGATAATTCTTTTTGCTGACTGCAATTTTGATTGGGGTTGACGGTCTTGGCATGGATGTAAGAGTTTTTTCTGTAATCACAGTGCTAACTCTACGCTTCTCATTTATTTCTCAGGTAGAAACTTCTTATAATCCTATCAACCATTTCCATTCGCTCTCCTTTTTTTTCAAATGAAAATACAATGATAAACGAAGAGCAAGTCTGTATACCTTATAAACTGATAGCGATGCTTAAATGTTAACCATTATTACTTGCTAGGCATATGACATGATTAATTAATTATGATTAGTGTGCTATTGAGATTCTATCGTAAAGCCTATACATAAACAGTAATAAAAAACTATACCATTGTTCCATAAATAACATCCTTGGAATCAGAAGTTAGTTCTAAAATTAGACAATAATGGAGTGTGTATTATTTGTATACCTGATAAGCTGATAATTCTTTTTACATATAAATTTTATTTAATTTCAGCATATTGAATTTAATTCTGCAGGCTACATCAGTAAGCTTGACAAAAGGAAAAAAAAGGATAACGCTTTTTCCGTGCTATCAGCGAAAAAAATTCAAGATCTCCTAATGAAGTGTCGAGGACTTAGCTTCCTCTTAAGATATATCAGTTGTAGTTTATAGAATTTCCAATGTCCTAAGTGTAGTATATTTTTTCCGTTTTGCCAAATAAAATGCCTTGCAATTAATAACAAGCTTTCAGCAGGAGCACTGAAAGCGAAAGAGTCTACACATACACATTGGAGATTTATAAAGCAGATTAAAAGGTGGCTAGTCGTGTACTAAGAACCATTTCGATGGTTATTTGTCTGCGTGGAGCTGGCAATGAATTGCAATGTTCGTTTAACCTTGTGTTTAAATTATCTTCCAATAGTTTCAAAAGTACGTTTGGGTTCCTTTGAATCGGGTTAACTTCCTCGAGGATATGGATATGTTGAGTTGGCTCTAATAATGATAAGGATAGTCCTGCACAACTAAGGGAGTGTAAGTAACTTTTATCATTTTATTTTTTTGGTGACCTCATCCTTTTGTTTTAGAGCAGTTGCGCTCATTTTGAGCCATCAATTATCAACTGATTTGTCTGTTTATAAAATAACTTGACAGTTAAGAATTCAACAGTGATTCAATTACATTGCTAGCTCATTTATAAATATATTTTGATAAGTAATCAATCTAATTATGACTATCATGGTTGAAAGTAGGAACCAAAGTTATAGGAAAGGGATAATTTTTGATTAAATTTGGTAGAGGCCATCAATTGTTTGGATAGTTGAATTACTAAATTTTTGATAACTAAGTGGAAAAAATATTGCTCAATTGTTAAGTGGGTTCCATTAGTTTATCTAATTTTAAATGCATGTTCAGCAAAATCACTCTAGTAAAAACATGAATTCAAAAATTTTGAGTTGTTATAGCATTCACATATTTTTCTGCTAAGTTAACATGTATGTGTGTGGTGTTAATAATGAGTAGCCTGAGTCGGTTGAAGCTGAAGCTGAATCTTGGTTTGTATGACTAATTCGTAACATACGTTTCAAACTAAATAAATTGTATTTCTGATTCAGTAGGTAGTTCGGTTGTTTAATATGTTACAAATGATGACACTTATGTATGTTAATCTTAACACTTATGTATGTTGTGGATGTTTGAATGTGTATGTATCTTGTGTATCTTTGAATGTGTATGTATTTTGTGGTTGTTTAATATGTTATGTTTCAAAAGTGTATGTGTTTGTGTATTACATTATTATATAATTGGAGACAAAATTAATTATTAATAGAAATAATTGCATGAAAAAATACAGCAAAATAATCAATAATTTTTTAGTAGCGTTTTAAAAACGCTACAGAAATACACGTAGTGGCGTTGAGTAAACGCAACTGTAAATCAGGGGTAAAATTGAAAATTTTATTAATAGCATCAAAAAGCTTTTTTATGGCATTTTTAAAGCACTGCAGAAATATTTATCGTGATGTTTTGAAAATGTTACAATAAAAGTATTTACAGTGGCGTTTGTTAAAAGTGCAACAATGTTTTATTTATTTTTAGTGGCTTGTTTTCTCGTAACGATTATCGGAACGCCACAAAAAATACTTAATAGCGTTTTTTGAGCACTACAAAACCCTTCAAGCATAAACCACTTTGTTTACACTGCCTATTTCTGATCAAGTAATACCCTACTTCATAGCAAACGATATTATATAGATCGTGTGATTAAGTGATATGATCATGCGCAACCATTTTATAAAACCCTTCAAGCAACTTTCCACATGAAGATGCATCCATAAATCCAGCAAGAAAGATGTTGACAAGTTTTTTGGTCAAAGCTGCCACACGTCAAGTTTCTAGTTAGCAACGCGCTCAAGCGTCAATAACATCGTCAGCGAACACAAAGTAGTTTAGTCAAAGTTACGTCGTTAACATAATAATGGCCCAAAACCCCTTTAGATCACATCTTTTGAGCCTGAAAACATTAATCACAGTGCTATGCATCGTAACTCTTGTAGCCCTCTGAATTTGCTTTAGGTACAACTTTCGTTTGGCCCAAACGGCCTTACGATTTGAAAGTTATGCACGTATTCGTGGATGCACGTCGATTGCTCAAAATCATTGGATCAACTCAGCATGGTAAGCTTGGGATTCGGCATGCACCAATCTCCCCCTCCCTCTTTTTCATATCCCTTAGAGGGATATGAGATTCGTATCCCTCAGGGAGATACAGAATTTTGTATCCCTTGGAAGGATACAAAAATCGTATCCCTTAGGGGTTATGAATTTTCGTATCCCCTAAAGGATACAAATTTTGTATCCCTCACCAGAAGGATACGAAATTCATTCTTTTAACTCTTCCAAGGATCCGAATTTCTGTTGCACGGGTCTCATTTCTTACCTACTCCACTACCAACTCTCTACTATAAATACCCGCAAGCTTGGCCTTCATTTGGATCCTTCTTGGCTTGGATTTATGGACTTCTGGAGCTCCAAAAGCACCAATGATGGCTTCCATCTTATCTTCCATGGCTATTGGACATAGCATGGACCATTAAAACGCCACACAAATATTTTTCGTCAACTTTTGGACATTAAAAAGCATAATTACACCGCTTTTGGACTCTTTTGGACTTCTTGTACATTAAAGCTAAATTTGGACATAGTTGACCATGTCATCTCACTCAACCAAGAAGAAGAAGAACATTTTAGTCAAAGTTTAGAATTAACAATCATTTTGTTATTCTATTGTAACACTTTGCACTCAACTATTTTTCGAACTTGTACAATGTTGTATTCAAATATTATATGACGAATGATTACTATGACGTGGACGTAAGCGTTGGTGTCGAACCACTATAAAAAGCTGTGTTCTCCTTGCATTTATTTACATCACTTTGGATTATTGTCTTTATACCACGCATACCTTCGGGCGTTGGCATGCGTTGAGTCCACGACAACTTTCCGCGTCAATACAAGATATTCATCAAATAATATAGATATCAAAAAGGCTGCCTAAAGTAGGTCTTAATGCCTTCATATATAACTACAAAACGATAAATGTTCACCTTATATTTTATCATCACTGTCACTAAGAAAATCCTTGATCTTGGCTAAACCTTCCTTATTTTCTTAATATTTTTGTATCGAGAAAATGAGTTAACCCTAGTCTTCTAGCTACTGATTTATATAACAGTCTGTTAGGGTTTTAGCCATTTTAAGGAAAGTCTAATTTAACCTTCATATATTTATGAATCACCTTACAATGTTGTGGTCCTATTTGTTTATTTTGGTCTCCTGAAATATTTGCTTTTCTCTTTTTATTTTTACCCAACATACCAAGCACCATTTTCTTCCCCTCATACTATATGCATAACTTTATTCCTACGTGATCTGAAGATGAAGAAATCTGGTTATAGAAATAATAATATGTATATATGAACATATATTCTTAGCGACCAATTTTACGTGCTTTCTTATATCCATTCATATACGAAATAATTATCCTTCTTTCCAATTGGACTTTTTATTTATATTTCCCTTTCTTTTCAGTTTACTAATTTATACTTAAACTAACTTATAATCTTAGTATTATCATTAATAATTTGGGTCTTCACAAAAGACTCGATAGAAATTTGATCTTGCGATCTTTGATTATAAATTCTCCAATATCTCTGAATAGCACTTAATCTTTGAGAGAGTGTTGTAAAGGATCAAATTAGAAAGCATTTGGTTTGATTCCTTCTAAATTTTGGTGGAATTCGATTATAGAAGCTTATTTTTTTTAGAGTATAAATCGTGTGGTATATAATGAAAGTAGCTAAAAAATTTAAAATTAGATGGGTATTTATAGTGTGCCAATAGTCATATCCTTTCAGGAAAATATTTAATTAAATAGATACTTCTTCTAAAATTTAAATTTTGAAAATAACGGTAACCAGGTCGACATTGGGGGTAAGGGATGTCGATATGTCTTTTACAATTTTGAAATTATTATTTTTGAAAATAATGTAAATGATGTCCAAATAAATCGGGATAATTTTGGAGTTTAAATAAACTATTTTCCTATATACTAAAGTAGTATAATAGAGTAATAATATAAATTAAAAACATATATTTATAATCTATAAAAGTAATATAAAACTATAAATATAAAAAACATTAAAACTTAATATACAAAACTTTAGATATGAATATAAGGAAATAATAATATTAAAACTTAAGTAAACATATATAATTAAAACTAAGATATAAGTAAGAAAATTTTTAATATTTAAATTATGAGTTAGACTTAAGATCCAAGAAATAAATTTAAATATTAAAAGATATATATTTTTTAAATAGGAAGTAATTTTGAAATCAATTTAAAAATAAAGTTTAAGAATATTTTAAATATTATAAGGCAAAAATTATGAGAAAATTAGAATAAGGTTTTAAGTATTATTACAGATTTTTAACAAAAAAAATCTAGACTTATTACTTATCCTGATTTCTTGAGCTCTTAAATTCTTGTTACTCACGAGTCTTCAATCCTGGACTCTTCTTTTTCGTAATCTTGAATCTTTAAACCGTACAGTCTTCAAATCAATATCTACATAAGATACCTACATATACATCCTCCATTTTTTTTTATGATAGTGTTAATATATATTTTATAATAATAGTTAAAACAATATTGTTGTCATCATCACCATCATCTCAGTCCGTAACAGTACATACCACAATTATTTATACACTCTCAAAATAGTGCAAGAGATATCATGCTACCACTTATGACCTAGAAGGTAGGTGTCAAATCGCCATTTACCAGCTTAGCATAGGTGGACCCCTCGTTTCTACCTGTCTGACACTTAAGGAAATCTCTTAGCCACTTAATACTTCCTATATATGGGCGATCCCCTTACATGTGAGGCGACGCTTAACTAGTGTATCCATGGCCGACCATTTCATATGCACTTAACTAATGCATGTGGAAGAAGACAACTTTCAGAGATTTACCTACTTAATTAGAAGACAATTTGACACTTCTACTGGAGAAAGGAGAACCTATCAATATCTTAATACCTAATAAGGGCAGACCCAATGACTACTTCCTGTACTACTATGGATAAACCCATAAGAAAAAGGGCAGGTGTTGGCCGCTTAATAACCCTATAGGTGGATTAGCTACTTATTACCTAACCCAGAAGCAGGCCATCACAACACTAAATGACCCACGACACTAGATATCTCACATTAATCTACCTTTTTGTTGTTGTTGGTAGCCGGGTTGTCCGGGCAAAATACAAAGTAAAGACCATTAACACACACAAGCACACAAATACACAATTTTCTAAGATGGAAACTTAATTCGAGTAACCTAATTACGAAGAGGATAATATATATTTATAATATATAGGTTCCGCTATATTAAATATATAAGAATTACACATTTATTGGTGCACGTAAAATAATACACTAATCGTGAGAAATGTCAAATTGTACAATAATATTTACAAAAGGGACTTATTTTGTAAATGATTTATGTATAATTTCATTCTACTTCTATTTCACTTCTTTTAAGGTTTTTATAAACTTTATACAAAAAGAAAGAATTGGATTATATATTTTATAGCCCTCAAATATACTACTTTATAAATAAAAAAATGATTTGAATTGCATGTAGTTTATTATCTCCAAATCCCATATTTTTACATAAATATAATGTTTTAAATATGTGGAAAAAAAGAAGGTAAAATATACTAGGTTTTGTTTCATAATTAGAAAAGAACATAAAATCCCTTCATTTTACATCCATAAGGAAAAATCTACATAAACACAACTCTTTCGTTTTTACTTAAGGGGTTTTTAACTTTGTTTTGGTAAATCCTCTAAGCCCTTCAAAAATACACAAATCCCAAATTATACAAAACGATTACAAATTAAAGAGAAACTATAAAGATTCCACTCACAACCTTTCAAGAATGAAGTCATTTCTAACCATGACTGGAATCCCACTTGTATGTGTTGCCTCAGAAATCATATCCAAGTCTCCTCTCTTTTGTATGTATATATAAAGAGAGATTATATACATATACAGACATTATATTCATAATTATAAATATTTAATTCAATAAATTTTTTATGTCCATTTAGGGTATATTTTACGGAGTGTTACATACAGGGTCCATCACATATGCAAAACCTCCTTTATTAGTAAAATACTTGTATAATTTGGCATATATATAAAAAAAATGAGAGAAATATTTTAGTTAAAACAAAAAAGTATTGGATTGAAAGCAGAAAATACCATGTTAGCATATTTAACATTTCAACTCACGTGATTGTTTCATACCGGTGTTACTATTACTTCATTCATCACCCACTTATTTGGGTTACTTTATTACTCAATATGTTTTGAGATATTTATGCTTTCTGTGCTTATCTATGGCTATACAAGCTACTACTATTTCTTTTGTTATATTTAATTAACTCTATGTACTTTTATTCTACCCTTTTCCATTCTTACATAGTCTCTATATGTATTTGTTAATCTCATTGACTAAAGTGTCGTTTTTGTCTACTGGTTATCGATCATGCCAAAGGTAGCTAAAATTTATATTTCTTTATATATTAATATTGCATTCCTCTTTTTTTAGATTTACTTACAACATAGTATGCTTAATGCTAAATCTACAAGTTATAAAAATGGCAACTCAATACCCACTCAAAAGCAAAAAATTAAGCGATCAAAAAAGAAATATATCGATAAATTGTAATAGCACTCAAACCTCCTTCATGTTAAAATTAAGTCATCCAGCCAGTCAATAGAAACTTCCATGCTTACAATAGTTAAAATGGAAAAGGATGACTTACCACAGCACCGTTTGGAAGGAACCATGAAGGGCAAATCTTCCAGAAAACAACTGATGTCATACAATCGAAACAAACCATATGATATATTTTGTTGACCCATATTTTTATAAGGTTGTCACACTTCGTACTCATCAACAATGGATTACTCATTACTCGAGCACGGACTCACATAATTCTAAAATCACTCAAAAAAAAAAAAAAAAAACAGAGTTCGACGGGATCAAGTATTCAAGCATCACAAATCCAGGTGATGCAACTCAATCGCTCGGATTAGCATAGGGAACCTCCCTCGATTCGACAATGACCCGGTCCGCCCAGGCAATGCTATCGGGGACCAGCATGGGACTGGGTCGGCCCACGATACCACGTTGGGCCAGTTCGCCAATGTTGAATTAGGTGGAATACGTGTGCTGACGTGTTCCACTCACCCACCCCACTCCATCCATTACTTCCACTCCTCCCATTCCTCTGCCACTACTGGATTACGAATCGACATGACCCTACACTTATAAGAGCATCCCCAACCCGGGAGGTTGGTTGTGGTCAAATCGAAGTTGGTTGGCCCGAGCAACCCCCCAACGGGGAAGAGTTGTTTTTGTCTTAGCCGGCTTTTAAAAAGCCGGCTAAAGCAAAAATTAAAAAAAAAAAGAATCTCTTAGCCGGCTTTTAAAAAGTCGGCTAAGAAAAAAAAAAAATGGTAGTCGGCTTTCCTAAAGCCGACTTTAGCAAAGCCGACTAAGGGGGGGTTGTTGCAGCAACCATTTGGTTGCTTCAACAACCTCCGGGGTTGTCGAAGCAACCCTGGAGCCCCCTCTAACCCATGTGTTGGGGTGCGCCGGAGTCGGTTGATTTTCAACCGACCCCGCGTTGGGACTGCCCCAAGTACTTCTCCAGTGTACCATTTCAGGGGATCTCTTTGACTTTTGGACAACAATACTTTGTTGAAAACGGGATTACCCTTATTTCTCTTAAAACTTCTTACTGTAAACATAACTGTAATATGTAATCAAGCAATATAAAGATAAGACTGCTAGAAATGGACATAGGCATGCTGCCGAACTACTATAATTCTTTGTGTTCATTTACTTTCACGCATTTCTATGATTCGTGACTATAAGATATTCTATAATTTCTATTCATTTGGGTGTTGAACTTGAGAGTACCAAATTTCAAGTCTAACATTTTAGCATGACATGTATAGGCTTAGAGCGCATTCAACACTGAAAAGGCTTATGAAATAGAAACTGCATGACTAAGAGAAGAAGGAAGCTTGTCAGACTAGAAGGGAAGAAGAAGTCTATGAGGCCTCTTTGGTTGGAAATCCCTTTGATTATTTGACCAGGGAGGAGATGGAAGAGATTATGCACGGATTACTGTCCCGTTTTGAGCAACAGGAATCCATGATGTAGAAGATTCTATCGCTTCTAAGAGGAGCAGGAAATTAAAGGAAAAATACTTTGGCTGGATCAGTACTACAATGGCACAGTACAGGGGCTCGGGGGTAGATCCCCATAAACCATCTCGGTCAGGCACCGAGTCGGAAATCTGGTTCATCGCTGATCCAGATCTGGTCGGGTTCACACTCCCGTGCGTCTCTAGAGCACCACTCATCATTAAAATTTACCCTGGATCAAAACCAAATCTGGAAGAAAAGAACGATACTGGTGCTGATGGTACTCGTGCTCGCGACATGTACTGGATAAGCAGAGGACAACGTCTGCTACTGGAAATCAACTTGGAGCTAATCTGAACTTGGCAACAGCAGATGAAAATTATGGCTTGGAAAACCCTAACGATCCGACGACGAGTATTGACGATTGGAAAATGTTGCTGAATGGCAACAACAAGATTGCTGAGATCATTCGACAAGAAACTTAAGGTGAATTGTCAAACCAGGATGTGGGCAATGTACATGGAATTCCTTTCACTACGAATATAAGAAACTTAAGGAATCCATAGGATTTTAAGTTGTTGGTATTGTAGTCTTACAATAGAAGAAAAGATCCAACTGTCCAAGGTACATGGAAGTGTTAGGGGCATCACAAGGAGTGATGGCCAAGTGTTTCCCGCTATTTCTATCAGACATAGATGCTCAATGGTTTAGACAGCTAGAAAACGACTCAATCAACAGCTGGGAAAGATTGGTTAAGAGGATCACGAGACAATTCTAGGTCCATATCACGCTACCCAAAATTTTAATGACATTAACAACGATGAGGTAGAGAGACTGAGAGTCACTACGTAATTTTCTAGAAAGATTCAATGTTGCAGTGGTTGTGGTCGACATTCCGGATACATTGATGGTGTTGATGGAAGTTGTTTCTGGAATTTTGGATAAAACCGAGTTAAAGATGTCATTGTAACGAGACCCTCCATGGAATCTTGGGAAATACTACTTCAAGGTTGACAGGTTCTAAAGGCAAGAGGATGCGAAGGTGAATCGTGAAGCTCTCGAAGTTAACTGTATGAAGGATGGAGGGACAATCCGATAAAGGATCAGAAAGTGCACAGATGGGAAATACCAAGATCGGGACAAGAAGTTCAAGAAAGGGCCTAAATACGACTCGTACACAAGGCTGAATGTGAGTCCGGAAACAATCTTTAAGGACATAAAAACTACTCTATCCATGCTAGTAGACCGTCTAGAAAAGAGCCTACCGAGCGTGATCAAGCTTCCAGGAAACACTGCTCATTTCACGATATAGCCGCTCGCAACACGGATAAATGCAAGCACCCTCATGATGTCATCGAGATGTTATAAGGAAGGGACAACTACAGTAGTATGTCCTGAACAGAGTCACGATTGCAGAGCATGATCAACCGTCGACTACTTGACATGGAAGTGAGCTCATCTCACGAGGAGGACTCGTTATCAACAAATGAGTCCATGCGAAAATTGGACATTGAACGATGGTTTCATTGGCCCACCCATGTACGAACTAACTTTCAGTTCCTAGGCATGCTCTATACCAAACAAAAAACCGTCGATTTCACTTTTGCTTTCATTAAATAACGGCTAAGTCTTCCTACTTACGTACACGACTAGTTTTTAGCCCCTAGGCATGCCTTATACCCAACAATAAATTGTTGTTCTTATTTTAACTTTTAATGAACTTGTAATTGATGGCTAGGCCTCCTACTCTTGTACGGGATCCACAATAACTTCTAGGCAAGCTCTGAGACGGTGATCAACCGTCTGTTTTTATCAATATAAAAGCACTTATGCTTTCTGCACTTCAATTAAAACATTCGACAAGTATGGTTGAAGCTTGTCAGGCACCAAAACTAACAACTACATCTTAAATTCTAACAAATACTCTAGATCGTCATATATGGATGATGCATGGCAAGGAGTAGGCAGCTTTGTCATAAACTTGACAAGTTCTTTTACTCAGGATCGTCAAGTAGGGTTGATGTTTGACATGGGTAGAGCGGCCTCAAACATGGACCCGATCAATCAGGACCGTCGAGTATGGTTAATGCGGCAAGAGCCCGGTGAGGCTAGGATCGTCAGGTATAATTAATGCATGGCAAGGGTTGGACGACCCTGAACAAAGGCTAGTATAATCAAGATTGTCATGTACGGTTGGTGCGTGGGAAGGGATAGGCGACCTCGCGATGCAGGCTCGCTTAGTCAGGACCGTCAAATATTGTTTGTACTTGCCAAGAGCCCGGAGAGACTATAGATCATCAGGTATGGCTTATGCCTGATAAGAGCTCGGCGTTGCTATTAACCGCTGGGTATGGCTGGTATCTAGCAGGGTCCCGACAAGGTTACTTACACTTCAACACAGTCTATGCTTTGCATAGCATAATTCAGATCGTCCAATGTGGCTGACACTTGGCATGTAGAAACCTTAGGCATCAAGTATGGCTGATACATGATGCAGACATGTCTCAAACATGAATCGTCGAGTATGACTGGTGCTCGGCAAGATCTAGGTGGAGATACAAAGTCAACTATTAGCGTGAAGCTACTGCTATTGCAGAAATCACAAATGACCAGGCGAAATCACAGACCCGACCGTCGAGTCAATGAGAGTTTAAAACACATCTTCTACAACAAGATATGTTTTGGAGGGAAAGTTGTTTACTCGCCTTTTTGCAACCCAGTTACACTTTGAACTCATCATCATTGGATCACTCAGAACTCAAGCATAGACTCGCACAATCCCAAAATCACTTAAACGAAGCAATGAAGTTCTACGGTATCAAGTATTCAAGCATCACAAATCCGGGTCGATGCAGCTCAATGCCTTGGACCAGCAAAGTGAACCAGCCTCGGTTTGGTAATGACCCGGTCTGGCTAGGCAAGGCTACTCAGCATTTGTATAGGACCGGGTCGGCCCATGACACCACGATGGGTCGGTTCGGCTATGCCAAACCGGTGGAACATATGTTCCACTCATTTGCCCCATTCGATTCACTACTTCCACTCCTCCTATTCATGCGCCGTAATTGGATGCCAAACCAAATCGATCCTATACCTATAAATACTACTCTAGTGCACCATTTCAGGGGATCTCTTCGACTCCTGACACTGGTACTCTATTGAAAATGAGATCACACTCCTTTCTTTTCAAAATTCTTACTGTAAACGTAATGGTAATATGTAATCGAGCATTATAAACATAAGATTGCTAATGGTGGAAGAAAATACGTTGTTGAACCATTATAGTTCTTTGTATTTGTTTATTTTCACGCATTTAAGTGATTTGTGACTGTAAGATATTCTATAATTTATGTTCATCTGGATGTTGGACTTGAGAGTACGAAATTTCAAGTCAACGTATTTCATTTTGTTTTCTTAATCTACATTAATTGATTATTTAATTTGAAATTTTCATTCAAGTCAAACAGGTGATAGTAAAAATTTCAAACTTTCATGGTAATTATAATACCTTTGATTACATTAAAGTAACCCTTAAATGTTTTTAACCTCACCATCAAATATTAATTAGTGATGCTGGTCTCAAGTCTGGATAAAAGACGTGCCCAACTTGCTATTTCACAATAAAAGATATCAATTCATGTACTATACATGCTAAATAAAATATATGTGTATGATCATTTTTATAAATATATAAGATTGCTCTCGATTTCTTCGGACATGTCCAAAGGACGTGCCGCACACATTGATGTTAATAAAATGGCATGGGTTGTCAGTTCAGATTGTGAGATCAAATGTAATGTGTTTGAACTTTGAGCGTGACATTTATTGACATTAAAAAACTATGTTATAAAATTGTAATAAAATTATAATAACTTTGATGTCACTCTTTTTTGATATCAATGTGAGTTTCCCAAAATGACCCTCTAATACGCTCGAAATTTGGGTGTAATTTTTTTACATGTTCAAACCATATATAAACAAATATTTGTAAAACTAAATAGGATATAATGAATAAATGTGTGATGCAATATTAGTTCTTTTTTATTAGTTGACTACAAACAAAATCTAACAAGAAAAGGATAGATATTACAACTTAAAAATAAAATTCAATTACGTATGATTTTAGTGCAAAAATATAATTAAATATTCATACAAATAGTTTGCTTTTGAATATTATAAAGTTATAGATAGGTGTAAGCAATATCGGTTAGAACCTAATTAACTGATCAAACCGGTTTATTTCGGTTGCTTTGGTTCGGTTCGGTTTTGAAACTAAATCGGTTTGAATTCTGTTTGTAAAATAATAATTTTTTTGTTATCTGTTTAACCGAATTAATCAAACTTTTATCATATTATGCAATTTTATTGTATTATTGTATTTTAAATAATTGGTTTAGGGATACAGTGTAAAAGCATATGTTAAAGATAAGTCAAATTCTATTGTAAATATTAAATTTAATGAACAAAATTTCTTCAAACATAAATTCGTCTTTTACTTTGATTGAATTAACCATTTAAATAATAATATATCTTCAACTTCAGTTAAATCGGTTATCAACCAAAATAACCGAAATTATTTTGGTTCGCTTCGATTCGATTTTGAATTTTTTTTATTTTCGATTAAACCGATTGAATGATGACCCCTAGTTATAAATGATAACTTATGCGTATAATGCACGTCATGATCACGTGCGAAATGCGTTAATGTATACTATTGAATTTGTAATTTGAACCAGCAAATAGGTGATTTCCCTTTTCTAAATCTTTCATCATTATTTTAAACGCGGAAAACGATTCATGGGAACTTCGTAAGTAACGGAGACCGTGGTCATGGGGATGTGCATTAGTTAAGTGGGTGGTACATGCTAGAACTTGAAGCGGTTTACTTTCCACCATACTATTTAGTCTGTACGTGTACCCAGCATGATGCACGCTTATTAATGCCTCACTGTTACAGCATGACCAATAGAGCATATAATATTTTATGGCGACGTGAACGCACATCGTGAAACAGGTTTCAAAAATGACCTAGAGGGTGAGGTTGTTGGCATCACTTTATGTGGTATCACCATAACTTCGGCCTTTCATTGGTGAAAATCAGGAAGTTCATATGGATCCCTTTGATTTTCACGGTGTCAGAAAAACTCGTACTGACTGAATCCAACCAATTAAGGGTCCTGATTTCAACATTTTACAATTAAACCAATACAGGAAAATACCTTTTAGGGGTTTAATGCAAAATGGAAATAATCAGGGTCTTCTGACTGGTTGGCTTCAGCTGATCTCGCCCTCGGAAACAAAGCAGTTCGATGTTTGCATGATTGCATTTATTTGAAAATGGACAAGTAATGGGTTGTAAAGGAAAGCGAACAGGTAAGCAGCACTCTCCAGAATAAAATAGTAGTTCGCTAACGTGGTGGTGGGGCGAAGCAGACAAAAGTCGGTGCATGGATAGAAGCTCCACTGCATTTGGGCCATGGGCCCACATTGAAATGGGGCCCTGCTCGGGCCTTCAGGCGTGAACAGACTGGCCTTACCTTCCTGGCACGCCTAGCACACTCTCTGCTCCTCTCCTCTTCCCTTTTGTCCATATACTGATATGCAATCTATCAGCTGTACTTCTTCGGTAAACAGTACATGCATTTAAATATTTTAATTTCGGATAAGCACTGCCATTGAGTCAACAAAACTAAGTTCATATTTGCTTCTTTTGGAAGGTTCATTAACTCCAAGAAGAATGCACCAACACTCTCCATGCCCATGGTCGTTCGTGTTGGAAATTTTATGAATTATTTAAAATATGAAATAAGTTTATGATTGCTCCTATTTGTGAATAGTCACACATCATGGGATTATAAGAAAGATGCAAGTATTTATATTTATTTCTAAGATATCATGTTGGGGCCTTGGGCTCCCAATGCATGTTTTGTTGTGAGGAGGGAGACCATGCATCATGACCACTAGGGATGAGCGTTTGACTGGTTTGGTTTATCTGATGACAAATTTGTCAAACCAAACTAAAACCAATAAAAATGAAAACTAAACCAAACCAACCAAATTAAGTTTGGTTGGTTTGGTTGGTTATCCGATTAAACTGAATGTTTTACACTTTCTGTTTGAAATATTCACTATAATTTGAAACAAATTATAAATATATGATTACAGTATTATTATTTTTAATTTGTATGCTTCTTAATATTAATTTTGACACATAGGTGAAGATTAATATATACTTAAATAACTAAACTAACCTAAAATATTTATTATAATACTAATAATTTTGAAAAAATAGTAAAAATTCGGTTAATTTGGTTAAACTGATAACCGAACTTAATATTTTTTCGGGTCGATATTAAACCGATTTAATTTCAAAACCGAGCCAAACCGACCGAAATAAATTGGTTTGGTTGGTTTATTTGGTTTAACCGAATAATGTTCACCCCTAATGACCACCACACACGCGCGCGACCGACCGACTCGACCCGGCCCGGTCCGGTTCGGGATTGGGCTTGGGCTTGGGCCTTGGCTATGTGGTGTAGACACTTATATTTTTGGCCCAAAAAACACTGCGTTTTTCGAACTATTTTTTAAATACAGAAAATATTTCTGAGCCGACTTTTATATATGAAGCGGTAAACTCTTGACCCATTATTTTCAGCAGATCCTATTTTTCTTCCTCTGCCCAGTATTTTCGATTAACCCTAATCTCCGTCTATATTATTATCTTCAGTTGTAGACGAGATTACTACAAAAAAAAAAAAAAAAACTCTCTCCTCCGCCATTAAAATATTCTTACAGAATCTTTCGAGCAGTTATTAATTTCAAAAGTGCAAATCTGCACTGATTTGTTGTGCAAAGCAAATCAGTTATTAATTTTAGAGAGGCTATTTTATCCTAGAGGCGGCGGCGGAAGTACGAACTGGTTTTGCACCACCGACCAGGTCGCCGAATCGGCTTCAAGAGAGCGACCTAGTCCGCGACTCAGCCATTGTTTCCCAACAATTTGAAGACGAGTTATCAAACAATGGCTTCGACTCAATTCCGCACGACGCTGCTTCTGCCTCCCAGATCTGATCTTTCACGAGCTACAAGAAAACGCAAATGATGACAACAGTGAATCGGAGAATCGATCAACTGTAGAAAACATAAAACAGCCTCAGAAATACGGGATTTGCGATTTGGTTTCTCCCTCATACTTTTGACTGAAGCAAACTGAAACTCTCGCCATGGCGGAAACAAGAAATCGAAAGCAGCTAAAGCACAGCCTAATAATCAGCAGCAAAAATGGCCACGTTCACTTATTCAAATTCCCCAAATTGCTGGACCCAGACGTAAATTGGGACAAGGATCAATTATGTAATGTCTTGCACTGGATTCGGCAAGGGCTGCGAATTTTAATTGAATTAATTTGGGGTGTTATTCCTCTAATTGGAGCGACCTGGATCGTCTTTAGCTGGCATAGTGGAGGGTTTTTGATTATCAAAGGGACGACTTTGATTTCGCCTTATGCGGGAGGATTGCCTGGCACAAAAGAGAAAGTTCTACCTGAACGAAGTCGAGCTGATGTGCCGGGTTTGAGCACTGACTAATTGCATGCGTGGTTAAAAGTAAGAATAGAAAATCATGATGCTGAAACAAGTGAATTGAATTTGCATGTATTTGGAGTATTGAAGGATGAAATACGGGGAGCAATGCTTCATCACGAGAGCATATTCAAGCTTCAGATCCGTGAGCTGTATAGTTTATATTGGAAGAGAATGCATCTCGTGGCGAAGGTATGCTTATGATATTTACAGTATTTAATTAAAGTTTCATTGCATGAATGTGTAGCTTATTTAGGCTAACATATGTTTTACCCCGTTAGAACATGCAAATGAATATTGCATGACAGAACATAGCGTAAAGAATGCACATGCAGATTTTGATTTTCTGACTTAGATCAAGATTGAGTTATAAGTAATTATTAAGATTGATAATTAAACATTCAGAAAATGATATTTTCTATAATTAACTTTTGTTAGTCTCTGGGTTTACGTATATTTTTCTGTAAGAAAAATATTTTTTTTTCAAACATATTGACATTTAAAATAGTAAGCATCCACAACCGGTCAGTAAATAAGAGAATGGAACCTGCAAGGAAAGCATAAATGACAGCAGCAACCAACCCAAATGAATGATTCTGGACAGTTATTCTATATTACAACTGTAGAAAACCAGATCTTATGTCACGAAAGTGTCGGAACAGGCCAGACCCTGCACCGCAGGCAAACCTGACTGAGGAGCCTCTAATGGTTATGATTACTGAGATTCACCTTGTTGGTGGATCAGAGGGTTGGTGGGTAGACATTGGTGTTTCTCGCCATGTTTGCTATGATCGTGATATATTCACAATATACACGGTTGCTGACGATCAGAAAGTGTGTTGTGAGATCCTCGCACCACTTAAGCTGTAAAGACTGGTAATATGAAAATTAAGCATATGAATAAAAAGACATTGATTCTTAAAAATGTGATGCATTTGATATGTTTGAAACATTCAAAATTGAAATCAAGCAAATAAGGAAAATTAAGAGACTACATAGTGATAGAGGAACAGAATACGAATCAAATTCTACTCTGGATTTTTTATGTGATATATTGTACATAAGAAAATTGCACCTTAGTCACCTGATATGAACGGTAAAGCTGAAAAAAAATAGGATCTTTACCGAATTAGTAATTGACATTTTATTAAATTTTGGTGCAGGGGGATATTTGATAGACTGTATGTTATGTTCTGAATAGAATCCCCAAATCTAAGAATAAAATTTCATCTTATGAAATTTTAAAGAATTATAAATCCGATGTGTCATACATTAGAACCTGGGGTTGTCAATCATATGTTCGCACTTCAGACCCTAAGAGAATAAAATTGGCAAATAGAGGTTACGAATGTGTATTTATAGGCTATGCTGTTAATAGGAAAGCATACAGAATTTATGACCTAAATACACATAATATAATTTGAATCAAATGATGTCAATTTTTATGAAACGAAATTTCCTTTTAAATTAAGGAATAGTGGGGGCACATCAAGTATGCCTATTAGAACAAAACTTAATAAAAGTTCTGAAACTGAACTTAGAAAAAGTAAAAGAGCAAGAACCGTAAAAGATTTTGGTTCATTTTTTTGTGCTTTTACTATAGAGGAGGATCCCTTAAACCTCCAAGAGGCCTTATCTTCTTTAGATGTCGGTTTTTTTGGCAAGAGGCTATAAATGATGAGATGGATTCTCTGGAATCCAATAAGACTTGGCATTTGATAGATTTACCTCCTGGTTGTAAATCTATAGGCTGTATATGAGTACTTAAAAAGAAATTAAAACCTGATAGCACCATTGATAAATATAAAGTACGACTAGTAGCTAAAGGTTTTAAACAAAAAGAAAAAATATATAATTCTTCGACACTTTTCACCTGTAACTAGAATTACATCCATTCGGATATTAATCTCACCTGCCTCTATTCATATTTTATTAATACACCAAATGGATGTGAAAACCACATTTTTGAACGGTGAATTAGACGAAGAAATTTATATGGATCAGCCTGAAGGATTTGTAGTACATAGTCAAGAACATAAAGTATGCAAATTAGATAAATCATTATATGGTTTAAAACAAACACCTAAACAATGGCATTTGACAACTTCAATCATTTCACATGGTTTTAAAGTTAATGAAAGTGACAAATGCATTTATTACAAATCTGAGAATGACATTTGCACTATTATATGCCTTTATGTAGATGACCTACTCTTTTTTGGGTCAAACATTCATGCCATAAATTCAGTCAAATCCTTATTAAGTGCCAATTTTGATATGAAAGATCTAGGTGAGGCGAGTGTAATCCTTGGTATTAAAATTACTAGGTCAGAAAAGAGACTTTCTTTGGATCAATCTCATTACATTGAGAAGATACTAAAGAAATACAATTACTTTGACTGTAAACCTGCGAATACACCATACGATCACAGTGTAAAGTTATTTAAGAACACTGGTGAAGGTGTAAGACAGTCTGATTATGCGAGCATCATTGGCAGCCTTCGATATGCCACTGATTGTATTAGACCCGACATTGCCGATGTGTTGGGATATTATGCAGGTTTATCAGTAGATCTAGTATAGTGCATTAACATGCTAATGAGAGGGTTATGAGATACCTATAATAAACTATGAACCTTAGATTACATTATGAAAAGTTTTCAGTTGTACTTGAAGGATACTCTGATATAGACTGATATACTTTATCTGATGATTCTAAAGGACCAGTGGCTATATATATTTAGCATCACTGAAGAAGCTGTCTCTTGGAAACCCAAGAAACAGACTATTTCGACTCAGTCTCTTATAGAGACTGAGATAATAGCACTAGCTATAGCTAGTTAAGAAGCAGAGAACTAAAGAAATCTGCTATTTGAGATCCCTATAAAGGAAAAATAGACACCAGTGGTGTAATCGATTGTGATAGTTCCGCGACTATTGCAAAAAGTATAGAACCATTATAACGACGGTAGAAAACGACGTCGTAAGCACAATACTGTAAAAGAACATCACATATATAGTGATGAAAAATTTGACGACTATTGAAAGAAAAACAGAACCGATATTACAACGGTAAGAAATGACAGTCATATGCACAGTATTGTTAGAGAACATCACATATAAGGTGATGATAATTTGGCAGAACCTTTGACGAAAGGACTGTCCAGAAAGATAGTCCTTAATAATTCTAAAAGAATGGGACTATTGCCTTTGATTGTGGAATCACGCACAATGGTAACCCGACCTAAATGACTGGAGATCCCAAGAACTAGGTTCAATGGGTAAAAACAAGTTGTGTAGTGATAGTAGATGAACATCTAAATTTTAGATTAAGAAGCATGTATTCCTGAAGTGATTAGAGGATGAGTTAATAAAACTCTTAATGAGATCTATACTCTATTTGGAGTGGAGTATCTACCTTCAGGAGTGCTCTTGATAGACTCACCTTTGTAAATGTGAAAATGTGGTCGTTTCCTATGAAGTTTTGGGCAAAACTTCTAGAGCGTTCACTAAACTAGGATAGACGTGCATGGCCATAAACGCACGGGCTTATTTGATTGCACTATAGAAAATATTGTGTGTGGTTTGATGTCAGGAATAGAGTTCAAGACTACGTGTCACTCTAGTAAAAACTGAATCTTATTCACTACGCAAAGGTTCAAGTCGGATGACACCTTTGTTTATGCACAGTCTTATGTTTTTAGAAACTGCTCGATAATATTTTAAAAAATTCAAGTGGGGGATTGTTGGAAATTTTATGAATTATTTAAAATATGAAATAATTTTATGATGGCTCCTATTTGTGAATAGTCCCACATCATGGGATTATAAGAAAGATGCAAATATTTATACTTGTTTCTAAGAAATCATGTTGGGGCCTTGGGCTCCCAATGCATGCTTTGTTGTGAGGAGGGAGACCATGCATCATGACCACCACACACGCGCGCGCGACAGACCGACCGACTCGACTCGACCCGGCCCGGTTCGGGATTGGGCTTGGGCCTTGGCTATGTGGTGTAGACACTTATATTTTTGGTCCAGAAAACACTGCGTTTTTCGAACTATTTTTTAAATACAGAAAATATTTCTGAGCCGACTTTTATTTATGAAGCGGTAAACTCTTGACCCAGTATTTTCAGCAGATCCTATTTTTCTTCCTCTACCCAGTATTTTCGATTAACCCTACTCTCTCCTCCGCATTAAAATATTCTTTCAGAATTTTTCGAGCAGTTATTAATTTCGAAAGTGCAAATCTGCACTGATTTGTTGTGCAAAGCAAATCAGTTATTAATTTTAGAGAGGCTGTTTTATCCTAGAGGCGGCGGCGGAAGTACGAACTGGTTTTGCACCACCGACCAGATCGCTGAATCGTCTTCAAGAGTGCGACCTAGTCCGTGACTCAGCCATTGTTTCCGAATAGTTCGTGACACTGAATTCGTGCTCAAATAGTCATGGATCCCTACACATCAAGATGAGTGAACCGCATAAGTTTCTTTTGTTGTTTAAAACTAAAACTTACCACATTAACGTTGGCCTATGCAGTTAAAACCCTGCTAAATCCCTATAATATCACATTATAGTCCATAACACTCTTCAACACTATACTACTTTAATTTGGCGTTAATTAACAGTAGATCTGCTTTTAGTCTCGCTATTTTCCACTACATTCGCTAAATCCAAGCTTTTTAACGTTCGGTTTAGAAGTATTAATATATAGAGGTTGATTTGACTACTTTTTTAAAAAAAAAAAAATTCAGTAAATTTAGCTTAAAGGGTTAAGTGTAAAGCATAAGTGTTTGATATATGGTAACAATCTATTACACTCATCAAATTTACCATGATATTCATATATTTTGATAAGTAAGATTAATTAATATTAGTTTATCATACACATATAATGTGAGAAAGATTATTAATTAATTTTCAAATATTTCGTTTTACATCTAAGAACATTTTTGTGTCTCCGCTATTTCCTCGTTTTATCCCCACTGCACATTTTTGCACCTCTGCCGTTATAGAATCGTTAAGTGCTTTAACTGCACAACCATTAGCAACACGCGAAAGCAAAAATGTTGCAAATTGTTATTTGGACCGCTTAGGGGAAAAGTCAGGAAATAAACATTGACGTCAGATACATAGAACAAGTCATGCTATTTTTACAAACGGTCGACTTATTTCCCATTTGCTCCCCCAATACAAACCCCTCTAGTCCGTATAAAATGAATAACTCCTTGATCTCAAAAACCGAAACTAAAACATCATCAGTATTCAAATGTAAATCAAATGCCAAAGAGCTAGATTGTTTAGAGAGAAAAAAAAGTAAAGGTAGAAAATAGATCAATCAGAATTTCGCATCGAAATAATTTCAATAAATTACATCATGAAATACATACAAAAAGCCTTGTAAATACTAGTTTAGCAAGAATGCTTACATGTCACATTGTTACAAGTGCTGATATAAATTAATGCAACGAAATGATAGGTAAATACAACAAGATGACTATTAGATCCAAAATTGGGTCTAACACCCGAATTGTTATAATTTGGGAGAGATTAGTATCAGAATAAATGCAGGAAAAAGCAGAAAAGACACAGGGTTTATAGTGGTTCGACGTTAAAGAGCCTACGTCCACTTTATATCAATGATTATACTTAAATTTGGAGTACAACCAATGATCTATCTCTCAACCTCACTTTTACAATATTGATTCACTCAGTAAATTCAAGATAACTCTGAGTAGAAATAATGGAGATATGATTATAGTGGAATCAGAGCTCTGAATTGCCAAAAGATCCCCAAAAATGCCAAATCTGGGACTATTTATAGCTGATTTCCTCAAGCGTATCGTGGTCATACGTGTCATAAATCCCGATGATCTCGGATGGGTTCGTAGGCTGATGGAGAAATGGTCAAAATGGCAGTTATGGACAGGTGTCGCAAGATCCTTCATCTTCGGATCGTGAATGACTTGGTCGTGGCCTTCATCTCTCAGCTTCAGGGATCGGATCGTGGCAATGACTCAAGTGTGAATGGATCGGATCGCGGTAGGGAGTTGCGATCGGGGGGAGAGGGGTGTAGTAGCGTCACGATCCGATGGAGATAGGAAGACTACGATCGAATCTTTAATAATTTTGACATATGTAGATCCATATTGTCTTTATATATGAACTTTGGTGGCTTAGTCCAAAAGCTAGCCAACATTTTGCCCCCTCGAAGTATGTTTTATCAGGGATGGAACATGCTTCGAAATTTCTGATCTATCTTTTCACGAAGCGATGTGAATCAGTGGTCGTGTCTATCTAAAATGTCGTACTGCTTCAGGAAGTTGTGCTTTTTGACTGGTATAAATAGCGGGTTGTATCATTAGTTACTTCTCTGTTCATCGGGTAGTTTTCACCTCTCGAGTTTCTGGAGATATAGTTGTCAAATTGTCAGGTAAATTTTTAAATCTTTGTAAGTATTTCCGGGTCTTTCACGATAGTAAATATCCATCGAGTTCGGGTCGTCGAAATATCCTACAATTCTTAGGATTGGGCACTCATCACGATTTGGCAATCGAACGTGCCCCTTTTCAAGCTATAATGGGCCTTCCAATTTCGATAGCGGGTTATTGACAGAGAGGGCCCCATCACGGGCTATGGTGGGCTCTAATTTGTGGCCCATAGGCTTCCGCGGATCGAATGAGACAAAATAGGGGATACGAACGGTCACCAAACCATCTATATAAGCCTGTCGCCTCCCTTATCTTTTTCTTCCATCTTTCTTTGTAGCCGCCATCAATTCTTCAACAAGAACAAAACCCAATTTAGCTCCAAAAATCGAGATTTTCTTTATAATTAAAAAGGTAATGGCGTTTGGTTCTTCTCCTTTTGCTTGATTTCTTTTCCGCGCCTCCTTATTCCCTTTTCACCAACGTAGCAATAGTGAAAAATGAAGGCATCGGGTCTGGAGATAGTGATAGATGGGTCCAGTTTCACGGGCTCATGAATGGAGAGGAGAAACAAGAGAGGAGGAAGAGCAGGCGAGGTTGGATCATAGGTAAGGTTCGAGTTCGAATCGCGATAGCAGTGGGATGGAGGAACGCGAGATGGAGCTGGTGTTTATCGCAGCAATGGATCGGATCGCTATATGCTGGGGGAATACTGGCCGATGGAGACAGAGAGTGGAATGGATCGGGGAAATGGTCATGGACTAGGTCATTCTGCGATCCGAAGCCTTCTTCACGAGGTGATGCTGCCTTGCTAGCATAACTTGCCAGCGATCGGATACCTACGATCCGATCCCAGTTCCACGCATCGACATTTATTCCGCGATCCGATCCCCAAGACTCCAACGAACCATCTTTGTTTACGATCTCAAACACATATTAACTTATGCAATGCGATATATGACAATGGACAGTTAGGCTAGACCCTTCGAGATGAACTTTCTGGACTGAACAACTTAACTTGATGGCATATCACGACCAATATCATGTTCGTTTAACTAACTTCATGCTTTTCTTATATGTACGCACAAGCACACACTTGCACTTACACACACGGGGAACGGGTAACTTGTGTTCTAATTTTTACTCGCCAACACAGCTATGTCGGATAAACAAGTGACTGAGACACCGAACGAAAGTACCGAATCAGAGACATCAGTACATCACGACCCTGATGTGCTTCCCTCATATTCAGATGAGGAAATATCCGACCTTGATTACGAGACGGATACCGATATAGAGTCAACGACTTCTGAGAGCACATCCCTTGAAGATGAGGATGATCGAGCTCCTGAAGAAATTCCGGGTGTTAAGGAAATAGAGAAGCTCACCGATTCTTTACCCTCCAATTTAGACGATATAAAACTTAAGAAGATACGTTGAGGCACGGAATTCCCTAGGACGATGTGAAAACTCCAGAAAGCGAAGATAAACCTCATTCTGCCCCAGAGGGGTACATGACTGTTAGTTGACTCATGTGATGGGTAGGGATTATTCCTCCTTTCCCTCCACTTGTTGTCGATCTCTTAAGACTGTTACACATTGCCCCCATGCAACTCCATCTGAATGCCTATGCGGCTCTGTATACTCTGTATATTGCTTATATAGAGATTCTGCAGACCGAACTTACCCTTAAAGATCTGAAGTTCTATTACCATTTCAAGCATCGTTTCGCATGGGCTCCCAATTTTTCTTTCTTCGAACCAGTTGCCAACAGAAAAGTTGTGACGGATGGTTATAGTAATATAGGGGATATCAAATCTGACTGGTTTTATATAAAACATCAAGCTGGATGTGCGAGGAAGTGGCTACAAGCAAGTATGTTCTCAACTTTCCCGCGTTTAATTCGAATGCATAATTTCAGTGCTAATGAATCATTTTGTTCCATACAGATCATAACTTTGAGAGAACGGAAGGATCGATATATGAAGACCGAATGTCCCGCCTTCTCAAGAGTAACTCAGATTTCTTAAGGATTAAGAAATGTATCACCGACGAGAACCTTCACAAACACCGTCTTTTAGATATAAGATTCGGACTTGGAGCGGGCGGCAAACCTTACAAGTATATACCTCCGACTGAGGGAGAAGGAACTTCTCAAGCTGTAGAGACAACTATCCTTTGCAAGAGTCCTTCGCCGATGATTAATCAGGATGACGAGAATTTAAACGTATACAAAGGAGACGAGGGGCAAGCTGACGAATCAAAGGAGGTCCCGACCTCTAAGGGGCAGTCTCCGTTAGGAACTTCATCACCGGTTGAGTCTGTCACTCGGGATGAGTTAACGGAGGAACAGATACTTGAGGAATTGAATAAGATTCCTTTACCAGACGATTTCTATACTCAGGAAGACTTCGGAGGGGAACCAATTTTTCCCATCTCTGAAGAGACGAATGCCCCAGTTGGAGAAAAAGGAGTCATCCAAACGAGCCTAACTCTAGGCCCTGGTCCGTTAAAAGGGGATTTCACGGGATGCACAAATCACATGCACCGTTTACCATGACACTCTTATACCACTGTCATTCATAGTTTTAACATGCACCTGTTTCTTTTGCAGGGAAAATGTCTCGCAAATTCTTATCGTTCCCTTCGTGAGGGCACACCTAGCCTCCTTCCAGATCCTGAGCATGTTAGTAGTGATAGTCGGGGAAGGGATAGTCGTCGGCCCCGGGATTCTCATCAATCTTATTCTACACGATTTCGATCTCCATCAAAGCAAGGTTCTGAAAAGCCTCACGGTCGTCCATCGCTACCGGCTGGGGGCAAGCAACTTCCTAGAGATTTGACCCCTCCGAAGAGTACGCCTTCTCATGTCCAGTCTCCAAAAAAACACCATGAGCCGGAGGGTAAAAATAGAGATGAGGGCAAGATCGTGGAGAAGAGAAAGACAACTCATGTTTCCTCTAGTGAGCACAACTTGGATACCACCGCTGCACAGAATAATGTTCCCAATTCTGAAATTCAGGCCAGGCTGGAGCGCTTGCAAAAGCAATTCCCTGATATTTTCTTTGAGAGGATGATGTTCATCCCGTATCTTGAGCCGGTTCCCAAGGATTGGGACACAGAGGTGATAGGGTATGTATGCCATGTGGCTAAACAATATGGGGTAATTAAGAGGCATGTTGTTCATCTTTTCAGATGTCATCCGTCGCCTAGAGACGGACGCGGCCAGGTCCCGAGTGAAAATTGAGAATGATACTAGGGCTAGGAGCAAAATGGAAAAAGAACTAGAGGATGCACAGGCCCAACTGGCTTTAGCTCGACGAGATGCAAAGAATTATAGGTTAGAGATGGAGAGTGCTAGGGTGCGTTTTCACAGTGAGCTTGATTCTAACAACCAAGAACGGGTGGCTCTGAGGAAGGAAGTGGAAGATCTGAGGGCAATTAATACTGAACTGAAGACAGCACATGAACACTGTGCTGCTGAGAAAGCTGCCTGGGAGAAAGAGAGGGAGAGCTTAAAAGACGACCTCACTCTCTCCAAAAAGGAAAAAAGGTTTTAAATGATCAACTTGCCCAAGCTGAGGAGCGTGCAGCTCTCGCTGAAAGTAATGCCAATAATGCTCTTGAATCAGCCACTGCCGCTGCTGATAAGCTTGCTAAAAAAGAGAAAGAGATAACTAGTTTATAGGAACTGTTGTTTGAATTCTTTGATCAAGTCATCAAGACTCGAGACATCTCTTGGATTCCGGACTATCATGTTACTCTGGCCAATGTATGGGATGCAATTGTCGAAGGCCAGAAGCGGCGGTTGATGGTCGACGAGATTGACGAAAACCAGTTGATGCAGACCTTTCTCAGGGGTGAAGAACCTGAGGCTTTGGAGAAAGGTAGACGCTTAATCCATGAGGAGATCGAGAGGGAGAAGATTAAGCTCAAGGGCAAGGATAAGGTTGACGAAGGCTCGAGCTCGATGGTGGAGCCCAAAATCTCTGAAGTTGAGGAATATAACCCTAATGATCCGTGGATTCCCTTGGCTCCAACCCCTCCAGTTGTCGGAACCACCATTACAAATCTGGGAGATGAGTCAGCTAAAGGTATCTCCATATTCTCTCCATAGTTCATCAAAGCAGTCGTAACTTGTCGTCTCTTGGGACAAACAACTGACATGGCCACATCTTCTCCCGATTCACTAACATTTGCTTCTCATGGTGTAGGTATCAAATTGGTCGAGAAAGATGCAGAGGTGAAGGTATTGGCAGAGAAAGTTGATGTCCCCTTGGGTACTGATGTTGAAGTTCCTGAGATTCCAAAGCAAATCGAGGGTACAACAAGTGAGAAAGTCACGGTAGCACCCGTGGAATCCGGCACCGGTGCTCCTGCAGACGCTTAGGTTATTGTGGCTTTGCAAGACACAGAGATGAGGAAGAGGAAGTTGTCATCATAGATGAGGCCAAGGATGATGATAGTGAAACCTTGGCTGACATGCAGGCTAGGAAAGAAAAGCAGTTGGTTCTTAAGAAGGGGGAACAGGGCCCTATATTCGTGCCCCCTATTTCCGAAGTCGACCCCAAGACTGGGTTGGTTATAAGATTCTCTTCCAAATCAATTACTTCACATTTTGCCTCCCAACCTTCTAGTCCTCCCCTGGAGCCTCTTGTTGATAAGAGGAAGAGGAAGGAAAGTGACCGCTCTGATGCTGACAAAGAGGGGTTGGAGAAACAGAAGAAGGAAAAGAAATCAAAATCGTCTCCCAAGCGTAAATAGAATGCACTTATTAGCTCATATTTTAGTTTTTAGGATTTCCATTGGCCAAAAAATGTAGTTGTGAGAGTGGCCCTCACTTTTGTTTAGCTTCTTATTCTTGTAAATCTGCTTTTAGTAAATGAAAATCTATTTCTTTTGCGCCATTGCGTTCCTGCAAGTTCATCATGTTTGCAGATTTTAAATAATCATTACCGAAACAATCATAACTAAATACCGAAGTCATGAGTAATAATCATTGAAAAGTTCGTGTGCTAAGTAAATGTGTAGTGTTGTACATATATGTCCCCAATCAATTGTCATTATAGTGTCTGGCCAGGGCTTATTGACGATTGATTAGAATTATGTTTGTACTACCCCCCACGTCCGGAAATGAGGGGTTCGGGCCCCATTTTTCATTCTTGTCCCCACTCGTGTGGTGGGATAGGAGCCCTTGAGTGGCATATGTCACTGTGCCTTTATATTCTCCCGATTCTTCAGCGGGGTAAAACTTCTTGTGGCGCTAAGTCTCTAGCACATTTATACTTTTCCGATCCTTCAGCGGGTTAGAGTTCGAGTTGCGCTAAGTCTTCAGCACCTTTATACTCTCCCGATCCTTCAGTGGGTTAGAGTTCGAGCTCGATTCTTGGTCTGCTCACCGATCCTTTAGCGGGGCAGAAGTTCTGGGGACGCTAAGTCTCTAGCGCCTTTATACTCCCCCGTTCCTTCAGCGGGTTAGAGTGTTATCAAGGCGATTTTGTCATGGTGCACCTTCACGCCTTGGGGATGTTATCTTCGCGTCCTTTATACTCTCTCCTTAATCTCGAGAGTTAGAGTGCAAGCAATAGTGTGATTTACCTCACCGCACCTTTTAGAGCTTTAGTTACCATTAGCCTTCCGATCTGATAGATGGCATTTTGAATCAGCTGTTTTGAGGTTACTGCATAATTTAAAATAAACTTCAAAATGGTAATGATATATTAATCAAAATAAAAGAGTTGATAAAAAAACGGTGCAGCAAAAGGTAAATGACACACGATATTTTTATAGTGGTTCGGTTGAATCATGACCTACGTCCACTTTATAATCTTTTGTTCAAGTAACCAGATTGTTCTAGGCAAGTCGAGCCTTTTTACATGGTCCTAAAAAACAAAAGAATAAAACTGACAATTTCACGTCAGATAAGGCCGCATATGCTGGGCATTCTCCACTCTGGGAATTTCATCTCCATCCACAGTTGCTAGCTTGAAAGTTCCATTATCAAGCCTTCGTAAAATGGAGTACGGTCCTTCCCATTTCGGACCCATATGTACTGGGGGTGGAAAGACGCGCTTCAGACCCAAGTCTCCGGGTTCAAATGTTCGAGCTTGGACTCTTTTGTTGAAATACCAAGTTATTTGTTGTTTATGCCTCAGGGCACGTAAGTCGGCTTAGTCCCTTTTTTCTTCAACCATGTCTAGAGATTCAAGGAGCAGCTCATTGTTGGTCATCGGATCGTAATAAGTGGTTCGATGAGATGGTACTTCCAACTCGACCGGAATGACCGCTTCAGCTCCAAAAGCAAGGGAAAACAGGGTGTGACCCGTCGCCGACTTGTATGTTGTCCTATAGGCCCATAGTGCCAGGGATAATTTATCAATCCACATGGATTTGGCCCTCTTCAATTTTTTCTTAAGAATGGATTTGATCACCTTGTTCGCCGCTTCAACTTGTCCGTTCGATTGCGGATGTGCCACAGAGGTGTATCTTTTCTCGATGTGATACTTCTGACAGAAATCTCGAAACTTGGTACTGTCAAATTGGGTCCCATTATCGGTTACGACGACTTTTGGAATCCTAAACCGACATATAATGTTCTTAACAACAAAGGTGATCACTCGCTTGGTTGTGATCGTGGTCAAAGGCTCTGCTTCTATCCATTTAGTGAAATAATCCACGGCCACAATAGCGAATTTTGCTCCGCCCTTTGCTAGGAAGGCTCCCAATAATGTCAATTCCCCACATAGCAAAAGGCCACGGGCTTGTCATTGTCTTCAACTGGCTAGGTGGTGCCCTAGGAATCTTGGAGAATTTCTGACAAGTGTCACAACGTCGTGCATACTTGGCTACATCCTTATTTATGGTAGGCCAGAAATAGCCATATCGTAATATCTTCTTCGCCAGCGTTTGCCCTCCAGTGTGATTGCCACATTCTCCTTCGTGGACCTCTTTCATCACACGTTTGATGTCATCATGGGCGATACACCGGAGGAGGGGCATCGAGAAACCTTGTCTGTATAGGACATTGCCTTGCAACACATATCGGGAAGCTTTTCGTATAACTGTACGCCTCTCACTTTTCTTCGTTGGAAGCGTTCCATTTATCAAAAACTTCTTTAGAGGAGTTATCCATGACTCTCTCTCAGGTTCAATCACTAGTACCAGATCAACTTCCATCTGATCTATGCTAGGAGACTGTAGTACTTCAATTGGGACCAGCTCCGTATCCTGAGGATTATCTGAACTAGCCATTTTTGCTAACTTGTCTACCTTTTGATTCTCCGTTCGGGGAATATGAGATATGTTGTGGTGGTCAAAACCATCCAGCAACTTCTTCACTTTTTCCAAGTACGATATCATCCTTGGACTCTTGGCCTGAAACTTTCCAGTGACCTGGTTTATGACTATCTTGGAATCGCAAAAGATGTCTAGCTTTGTGATATCCAATTCCTTTGCGAGTTCCAGCCCGGCAATTAGGGCTTCGTACTCGGAGTCGTCATTAGTGGCATGGAACTCCAGTCTAAGAGCGTAATAAATTAATCGTTTCTCTGGAGTTTCGAGAACCACTCCTGCACCAGATCATCTGTCATTTTTAGCTCCATCAGTGTATAGTTTCCAGACATTAGGGTCAAAGAATAGCTTTGGCGGATCGTCCTTCTCAGTTACTACATCATCTTCTGGGATGGTGAACTCCGCTATGAAGTCCGCAAGCACTTGCCCCCTTATCGACCTTCGGGGCTGGAAATTCAAATCGAACTGACTTAGCTCAATGTTCCACTTGAGTAGTCTTCCTGATGCTTCTGGCCTTTGCAGAACTTGTTTAAGCAGGTGATCAGTGTATACAGTAATGGGATAAGCTTGGAAGTAGTGGCGAAGTTTCCTAGATGCAATTAGTAAGCTATACGCCAGCTTTTCTATTTTTGGATAATTTCGTTCTGCGGCTGCCAATTTCTTACTCACATAGTACACCGGTCTTTGTACCTTATCCTCTTCTCTTACCAAAGCCGAACTGATTGCGTGAGATGACACTGCCAGGTACAAAAATAAATCCTCGTGATTCACAAGCTTAGACAGTACCGGGGGTCTTTCCAAATGGTTCAACAGATTTTGGAATGCTTCTATGCAATCGGGAGTCCATTTAAAGTTGCGCTTGCCTCGCTTTATCAGCTCGAAAAACGGGATGCATTTATCTGTGGCTTTGGAGATGAACCTACTCAGTGCCGCCACCTTTCCAACGAGGCTCTGGACGTCCGTAATTTGCTTTGGTTCTTGGATATTTCGGATTGCTGTAATTTGATCTGGATTGATTTCGATTCCACACGAGCTGACGATGAATCCTAGGAAATTTCCAGATGCTACCCCAAATGAACATTTCAAAGGATTCTGTTTCATCCCATATTTTCGGAGAATCTCAAACATCTCTGCTAAATCGGTAGTATGATCTGACGAATGTCTGGACTTTACCAACATGTCGTCAACGTATACCTCCATCGTTTTCCCGATTTGGTTGTAGAACATTCTATTCACCAATCGCTGATATGTAGCCGGCATTATTCAAACCGAAAGGCATCACAACATAGCAGTATAATCCCAAATCTGTAATGAAACTGATGTGCTCTTGGTCTGGGACATGCATGGGGATTTGATTGTACCCCGAGTATGCATCCATAAAAGAAAGAAGTTCATGACCCGCGGTTGAATCTACCAACTGATCGATTAGAGGTAACAGAAAGCTGTCCTTTGGGCAGGCTTTGTTTAGATCTGAAAAGTCGATGCATGTACGCCACTTTCCATTGGCCTTTTTTTTTTACCAAAACCGGGTTTGAAATCCAGTCAGGGTACATTGAATCTTTAATAAATCCATTACTCCTTAGCTTTTCGACTTCTTCCTTCAAGGCGGCAGACCTCTCTGGGCCAAGCATTCGCCTTTTCTGCTTGACAGGAGGATGTTTCGGGTTGATGATTAACGAATGACTCATAATCGAGGGAGATATTCCACACATTTCCGCATGGGTCCAGGCGAATACATCCAAGTTAGCTTTCAGGAAAGTTGTTAATTCTTCGGCTCGAACAGGATCCAACTAGGATCCAATCTTCAGGACCTTCTCTGGGTCACTATCATCGATTGGTACATCCACAGTCCCTTCATTGGGAGTCGCCATTCTGCCCCCAGGCTCTTCATCCCCTCTGGGATTTATGTCCTCGGGCAACTCTTTGGGCGACCCTCCCGGAGGTATTTTCTTTAGTTACTACGACGACTCCTCCCTCGGAGGGGAAGAACCGCCTTTTGTTTCTACATCTTTCCCTTTGCAGAGCAATTTTAACTCTGCAATGTAGCATGCTCGTGCAACAACTTGATCTCCTCTGACTATGCCTATGCCTACATCCGTCGGGAACTTCAACAACAAGCACCAAGGTGCAATGCAGGCCCTGAATTTGGCTAGGGCTGGCCGGCCCAAGAAGGCATTGTACGGCGACTCAATGTCCAGGACTACAAAGGGGAGAATTCTCACTCTCTGGCGTTCTCCTTCCCCAAGGGTTACTGACAATTCCACGTATCCCATTGGAGCGGTCGAGGCCCCATCAAATCCACGTATCCAACCCTCGCATGGTTTCAAATCCTTCGGCTTGAGTTTCATTTGATCGAACGTTTTCTTGAACAGAATGCTGACCGAACTCCCATTATCTACCAAGACTTTATGAACTATAGCTGGACCGATGGTGACGGTGATCACTAATGGGTCTTCAATTGGGGAGTGAACCACAATACTCTCTCGCTCGCGAAATATGACGTCATCAGACATCATCTTTTGTTGCTTAACCGGAGCGTTATCCTCGGGGTTGCTACATTCCCCCACTTCAAAATGTTGTTTAGCTGCATTCATGTATTGATCCATAGCTCTGAAACTGTGCCCTGCCAGGTGAAGCCCACCAACTATGGTATTGATAACGATATTTTTCCCTTTTTGTTGAGCTGTTGGTTTGGCAGCAGGTTGGCTTTGGTTTGGGACTTGTACGACTTGCCCCCTGTCCCTAGGAGTCACCTTATATTCATCAAGCTTCCCTTCTTGAAGCAGTTTTTCAATCACATCTCTTAAATGCTGACATTCGTTTGTGGAATGACCATGGACCTGATAAAAAAGACAGAATTTCCCAATTTCATGCTCTTTTTCTGTTGAATCTCTCGGAGGAGGCCATTTGTATTGGAGGACATTATATGTATCCAGGAAGATGTTTTCCAACGTATCATTTAACGGTGTGAAGCTCTCAAATGGTCTGGGTCGGGATCTTCTCTGAGAGTCATTTCCTCGATTTCTTTTTCGATTATTATTATTATTACTATTCCCCGATTGGCGACCATTGCCTTGATTCTTGTTCCCGACATTAACTTCAACTTTTCCTGAGCTATCTCCTGTTTTCTTAATGGCCACATTAGTTGGGATATCCTCCTTATCAGCTGCCTTCCTTTTTCGGCTAGTGTAAATTTCCTCCCGACGCATGCGGATGTTGGCCTTTTTGTAGAATATCTCTCTAGTTAACGGTGGTTTACCGGCCAGGTATCTTCCAAACTCAGTATCCTTATCCACTCCATCAATCAGAGCCATCAAAACAGTTTGTTCATGGGGATCTCTAACCTCTGTGACCGCTAAATTGAAGCGATCTAAATAGGACCTCAAGGATTCGTCCGAACGTTGTTTAATGAGGGACAACTCAATGACATTCTTAGTTCTTTGGATATGTAATCGGAACTGATTTACAAACTGTTCACTTAATTCCCTGAAATTGAAGATCGATCGCGCTGGCAACCGAGTGAACCACATTAGCGCCGTGTCCTCAAGGAATATCGGGAATGCCTTACGCTTCACAGCATCGGAGGCGGCAGCCGCGTTCATGTACCATGAATATCTCATCAGGTGCTGAACTGGATCAGCCTTTCCCGCATAACGGTTCATGGATGGCATGTTAAACTTCCTTGGGAATCGGACCTCTAAAATATCATCTGTAAAAGGCGAATGACTACGGCCTATACCCTAATCTTTAGTTCTTTGTCCGCGACTTTCCACCATCATTTTCCTGATCATGGTTTCGACATCCGCATGGGTCAGAGTGGATTCGGGATTAGCACTTCTTACCCGGCGAGCTCCTCCAACATTTCTTTGACGTGTTGCTGCAAGGTCTGTGTCCTGGACAGAACTCCCTTGCCCCTTATTGCCGCGATCAGTCGCACGACGAGCAGGAGGAACATGTTGATTCTGAGCTGGATCAATAACGCCTCCATTCCTAGGCGGCAGTATGGGCTCATTTAAGTTACGGTTATTGGTTTCCTAATTAAGCACTTCTATATTCTCAGCCCTTTCCAATGGAGGCCATCGCCGGTTTCTCCGAGGTTCTTCAGATGAGGACGTATGTTCCGGAGATAAAGGGTAAGCTGGAGGTGGTGAAACCTACCTTTGAATATCGTTAATTCGTCTGCTTAAGGCAGTAATATTCTGACGCAGCAACGAGCTCTCCTGCCTTTGGGCGGCCAATTCATCAGTTTGCCTATCCAATGCCTCAAGTATTCGAATCAGATGTTCTTCAGTAACTGGAGCAGAAGGGTCGAACTGGTCATCTTCGTCTTCTCTTATATGCAAGGAACTTGAACCAAGTTGAGCAGAAGGACCAGCACGAGTAGAATGGGCCATAATTTCCTTCCTAAGTCGGGCAGTAGTCCGATTGTCAGTTCGTATCGTGGTCCTCCTAGGCTAGTGGCTCGTGGTACCCCCTTGACGTCGGGTCGTGGTGATAGGTGCATGAGGGATCGCGGCGTGGTCCTCCAATCGGGTAGTAACCCCTTCAACTGTCTGGTTCATTGCTCCATCACTGGATCGGATCGCCCCAACATTACCACGATCCGAGAGCTCTACCTCGACCTGTTCGTGCATGCTTTCTTCAATTGCTTCGTTCGCAGCTTCATTCGCCTGCGAAGTTCGTACTTCCTTAGACTTCTTTGCAGCCATGATATCTGAGCTTTACTGATATCTTCAAAAATCGAAACAGTGGAGTTTTGGGCTGTTTTCTTCGGACTTGACTATCCGAACAATAGAACTACAATCTAGTATGCTGAGACTTCGTTCTCAGTAAAAGCACCAAAATGTTAGATCCAAAATTGGGTCTAACACCCGAATTGTTATAATTTGGGAGAGATTAGTATCAGAATAAATGCAGGAAAAAGCAGAAAAGACACAGGGTTTATAGTGGTTTGGCGTTAAAGAGCCTACGTCCACTTTATATCAATGATTATACTTAAGATTCGAGTAGAACCAATGATCTATCTCTCAACCTCACTTTTACAATATTGATTCACTCAGTAAATTCAAGATAACTCTGAGTAGAAATAATGGAGATATGATTATAGTGGAATCAGAGCTCTGAATTGCAAAAAGATCCCCAAAATGCCAAATTTGGGACTATTTATAGCTGATTTCCTCAGGCGGATCGTGGTCATACGTGTCACAAATCCCGATGTTCTCGGACGGGTTCGTAGCCTGATGGAGAAATAGTCAAAATGGCAGTTATGGATAGGTGTCACAAGATCCTTCATCTTCGGATCGTGAATGACTTGGTCGTGGCCTTCATCTCTCAGCTTCAGGGATCAGATCGTGGCAATGACTCAGGTGTGAATGGATCAGATCGCGGTAGGGAGCTGCGATCAGGGGGGGTGTAGTAGTGTCACGATCCGAGAGAGATTGGAAGACTACGATCGAATCTTTAATGGTTTTGACATGTGTAGATCCATATTGTCTTTATATATGAACTTTGGTAGCTTGGTCCAAAAGCTAGCCAACAATGACCTAAAAGCTCTACACTCCAATAGCCTCCAAAAATTTTCACGGCTTCATGCTGCAAAACGATATGATCCATCTGAACTGCTGTGAGAAACTCAAATCCGACATATGGAAATAAATGTATCTCATAATACCATAACCACACATAAAATAAAACGGGGTTTTCTCTTATGATAACCAAATATTTGATACGTATCTTTATCTGATATCAACTTTAATAACTTACGGGGTAAAATCTATAAAATATATCAAATTATATTGCAAAATTATTTCCGTTATTAAATCTCACACATGTTAGGCAATACAAACAAAACCGCAAGCACTTAGGGTGAATACATTTCCATGTAATGACAACATATGGAACTACTCCATACGTTACATCCTTAAAGAAATGCATCGAGGACTGATTTCAATCTGCTCCAAGTAAGGCTGACCCAACTACACAAACCCAAAGGGGTGTACATGTGTAGTCATTCTTTTTCTTACAAATGGTCGACTCCTTTTGTATTTACTCCCACCATATAAACCACTTTCATTCATCTAAAATGAACCAACATTAACATCATGTATTTTCGGTAGTCAGATATTTAATATATTTTATTATTTTAAATATATTTTTTGGAATTATATATAGATTTATAATATAGAATTTGTTTATATAACGAAGTTTGAACGTATAATTTATATTTAAATTATAATCGAGCTCGTAAACATCGGGGTAGTTCGTAAATTATGTTTTGAACTTCAATTGAATATGCATAATCCGTTTTAAGTCGGAATTCTTTGAAACAAGATCATCCGAATCTATTTGATTATGTTTTTCTAATAAAAGAGAAAAATGGACATTTTATATTGTAAATTGTTAGTTATGTCCAATTCAAATTTTCGAATAGTCTCTATGGAATTCGTTAATAAACGATAACGTTTATTAAATAAAATATAAAGGGTTTTTATATAATTTAGATATCGTTTAGCCCGGGATTGTAAATATTGAGTTAAAAAATATATATTGGATAATTCTGAAGCCGTAGAATATTTCATTTGGAGAGATACAATAATAATAATTTATTATTATTTATTTTATAATTATTTTGTATTTAATTATATTTTATCGATATTTTATAGCCCTTAAGATTATTTATTTTTCAGACAACCTCCCTTTTTGACGAAAAGAATTTTGTTGGAATATGTATGGCTAGTTATTGCTAGATTTCCAGTTTGGAGCCAATTGGAGTTGTATTATTGGTGTGTGCAATTTAAAGGTAAACCAATAAATTCAAATAACAACGTTGTGCAGACGAAGTAGATTTTCAATGAAACGAATTTCATTGGGTTGGAACATTAAGACATAGTAGCACGTCAATTTTCATTGTGTTTGGAATTCGTGTGTGCGGTATGTATATTTAACGGTTAGTGCTAAACAACAGTTTACGGTAGAATTAAATACCGTATAAAAAGAAATTTATATAAAAACTTAAGGGTTAACAAAATGAAGTACACGCCACATGCAAAACATTATTTTCACTGCTGCCCTATCTTTTCCATCGACATGACTAAACAAACAGGCCTATATACACATTCTAAAATTACAGCTACCTTTTTTTTCTTTTTTCTACCCTATGCTAACTGCACATAAAATTAGCACAACTACCCTATATTGGAAACGAAAACTCGTGCAGGCTACCCTATAGACATGGAATACAAGGGGGCTTCATCAAATTGACATATTAACGCAACTTAACAATCCAATCACACAGGGCTATTTAAGAATATAGTAGGGTACATGGAAAACTGGCAAGGAACACATATTTCTTTATTCATTTCCATTTTCGTGGGTGCCAAGTATTCCTAACCACCAAGAATTCGTGGCCAGCAAGTGTCTTTCCCTTATATATTCACGCAAAGCAAAGCAGATGCTAAATCTTTTCTTCCAAACTCCTCTACTCTTCTTCCATTATTCCTTTTTTCCTCTTCCATTCGAGCCTGCACTCTTTAATTCATAGAATCATACAAGAGAGGTAACAAATCAAACTTCTCTAATGCTTTGGTTAAACCGGAAATCCCAACAAAGGAGGTGGCAAGACAGAGTGATGAAGATCGGTACATTTCGTTTTTGGCTTAGGTAGGCGCGATGACCGCTTCGATGTGAGTTGCTGATGGGTTCTAGAGTTCAGTCAACGGTCCAAGGAAGGTCGGTAGGGGGAAGCAAAGACATGGGTGTTGGGTTGTTTAGTTGAATGCGGGTTTCTATATGTGAGTGGTGACGGTTTACGACTGGATGAGGTAGTGGAGTTAAGGCGAACGAAGATGAAGTACGTAACTGTGAAGAGGAGGATATAATGTGAAAGGGGGATAGAAGTTTTGAATCATGGAGAAAAGTGCAGCAAGTTTCGAATACTGAGAAGTGGAGATGATTTTGGAACAGAGGAGGGAAGACGTGCCAGAAAGAAAATAAAGAAAGTTGGGCTTTCAGTTTATATTAAAAAAACTGAAGGTGGATAGAAGAAATGTGAATGGGCTGGAAAAAGACAACGTGAATGGGTGATTTTCATATTGGAACAAGGTAGTACAAAAGGGAAAGTAGGCCACACGTGTTGAACATGGCTGAAGAGATGTCGGCACAAAATAATTCATCCCTGTGAATTTTGTTAACCAAAGTAAGTTTATTTATTTAACAATTGATTATAATTTAGGAATTAATAAGTTAGTTGATTAACCACTTAGACTAAAATATTAATAACTGCTTGTGACATTATCAGAATTGAACCAGATAAGAGATACTGGGACCGTAACAGCGGGATCTACATTATGGAACTAATCTGGACAGTGCAGGAGATAACTGGAATTTACAGTTAAATTAAACACTGTTTAATTTAGTTGTAACCCAAACGCTACAGCGAATGAATGGAACCAAAGTGAGTATAACTCGTCAGTTTTTAACCCACTTATATTTTATATAAGCCGGGATGTATTTTTGTGTGCTATGATTGATAATTATTTGTTGTGTGGTGAATGTTTATTTATTTGATGAATAGGTTGATTTAAAAACATTAGTTTAGTTTAAACGGAACCTAATCGTTATTTTAACGATTATTTTCCAACTAAGGTAACTTGCCTTGTTGGTTACATTTATAATAAAATAAATGTATTAAACAAAAACATGGATGCTTGGATTACTGTTATTTACTTATTGTTGAATTTTATATTGAATGATATTATTTTGAGGTAACGTATTTGGATGCAAGGAAAACAGGTTGGAGGGATCCAACTGGATTCCTCGAATTTATTGTTTATTTTCATATATAATTATATGAACTATTGACCAACCTGATTAGATGATTGATTTGATTATTGATCGTTGAATCTAAATTCAATGTTTGTTTTGTTATTAACCGATGGACAATATTGGTTGGATAATTGGCAACATATGGCCTATAAATCAATCGTTTTATAAATGGTGATTTGCTGTTAGGTGAATCAACCGAAATGAAGTTATAAAATTTATTTTACATCTGAAGATAGATTTTTAAAACTATTATTTTGAATGAAAGTTTTTAAAAGAAAATAAATATTTATTATTTAAATTTTTAAGTAATTATTAAGTGATTTTATAAACCAAAGTCTTATGTTAATATGAATTATAATCAGATGAGAAGAAATATATGTAACGATTAAGAGTTGGATTAATTATTTTCTAAGAACAATTACATAGGATTATTTAAATTAATTATATTATTAATTAATTTAAAGAAAGGATTTAATTGGAATTGGTTTACAAGATAACCATATTTTGAATTGAATAAGCCGACCACTTTAACTGGGATTAATTATTAAATTAGTTTATTGTTAAATAAATCTAATGAAAACTATTTAACAAATATTTGTTAATTTTAATAAGATTTTAAATAGAGGAATTTATTATTTATTTTAGTAATAAAGAATTTAACTACTTCTTCGGTGGTTAATGAGGAAGTAATTTATTATTTTAATTAAGAATAATTTAAGTAATTATTTCTTAAACGAAATACAGTTAAGTAAGCAACCAGTTTGGAATGGAATATGGTTGAGTTTTGAAAATAGGTTATGAATAAGTTTTATATCGAACCCAAGTTTATAGCGAAGTTATAACAAAGATTTTAAGCAAATACGATAGCTTAAAATAGGTGTTTACTTGATATTTAAATTAAGCAAGAAGAGATTGAGATAAAAAGGGTTTTGTATTAAACCAGAGTTATATAAATAAGGTTCATAAAAGGGGAGTGAAGTTAAAACATTGACTTTGAGTTGACGATATTTAATAATGAAATTTAGTGGAATGAATGGAATTGAAACGAGATTTTCAAAATCGGGAAATGGTTGAATGAGTTAGAAATGGAATAATATGGGTTGATAAGGAGTTAAGATATGAATTGGAACCTAACTGGAGATTGACCGAGTTGTGGGATTTTCTGAGTATTGATTTGATGTTGATTTCGGTCTTCAAGGTTGAAACTTAATGAATTATTCTCTTACCAATGTACAGTCAGGGACCAACGGATGTTAAAGTATAGAAATGCGTGAATAGGAAATATGAATGTTCCAACAAAAAAAGGATTTGAGAATATAAATAATATTTCCAACGTAAAGGAAATAGAAAGAGATTTTTGTGAAATTATACGATATTTACGAAGTAAAGGAATTTAAGAGACGAGTTTGAATAAGTTTATTCAAAAGGGGATAAGTGTTAGTTGTTGTTTCCAAGCAATGAAAACCAAAGAGATTTTGTAACAATGTTTTGTGTGAAAGTTGATTTGAACTCAAGCTGGAGGTATATATATGTGATTTGAGTTCGAAAGCATATAAAATAGTTTTGTGCATATTCTTATAACAGAATAAGAAGTAATACTGCGGTTTAAAATATCGAAAGATTACGAAGTTTTAAATTAGACTAAAAAAGGCCAAGTGATGCTGAGTACTGAAGCAGTATATTCATTTTTATTTTTATGGTTGAATCGTTGTTCATTGATATTTAAATAACAGACTATCAAATTTGACCTATACGATTGTTGATACAGAAAGATTTGGATTGAATTATATTCAAAAACCATTCCGACCAGCAAATACGTAATGGAGAAGATAACGGATGCTGATCAAGATAGAGCAATTGAAAACCATAGATCTTCATAAAACGGAAGGATTATGTAAAATCTCTGGTTAACTTCTACATGTTTTCAAAGTCTACTATATATTAACTTAAGCTATATTTTATATCCAGAGATATATTGTGGTTCTATCATGGTTGAATTCTATGGATTTGCAAGGACTACTCACTACTGATCTATAGGGTAGTTCCTAGGATGTGGTAGGAGGGTACCTTTGGTTCATCTTGTTCCCAGATGACTTGTATAGATGAATGTTTGACATATTATTTCTTAAGAATTACGTACGTTGATTTTTACAAACGTATTTCTGTAGGTGGCAGAGAAGACACCTTCTCTTAGCATAAACACCCAGAGTATTTTTGTGAACGTCAATTAGTGATTTGATGAATCTGACGATGTGGCATTCAAAGTGGATGGTGATATGTTGTTCTAAAGGTAATTTAAACCTCAAGCCTCATCAACCGGGAAATGATAAAAATCGGCAGGCAACATGGCTAAGTGGGTCGCTCCCAATTAGGGTGTATAATCACCTATCTAGAGAAAATTCATTTCCTTCTTTAATCTATTTCGATGTTGCCCCTTTTCGGGAAACAGTATGTAACTCCCAACCGTTGGTGATATACATTCGATACACTCAAGCGAAATGAGTGGTCGGTCATGTGTGGCCGGGTTGCATGATGTTCTTCTTGAACTGAGTGTATTTCCCTCTAGAGATACACTATCGGAAGGTGGTTCCGTACCTTGTCATAGTTGGAAATCCAATCTCCAATAAACGCATGCTGTTTTGATTGTATACAATGTATGTGGAACGTGAGATGCAAGCGTTCCGCTAGATTGATATTTTTTTGTGTTTAGACACTATTATAATATTAGAATAAGTTATGATTCCAAAATGCTTTGGGTTATCGTAAGGTAAAAAATGTCTGTGTCTATCTGTGGATTGGTTTTACGATTACCCTTTTCTTTCGAAAAGAAATGTTTTGACTTTAAAGTTAAGTTGGATGATATTATAAACTTAGCGATTTTTCTCACTCTGGTTCACCAAACTGATCCGACATTTGTAATGCTCGGGTTAGACCGGGTTTTACAGATTTAGGTTATTGGATACTATGAAGTTCAGAAGACGTGCTGGAGGAGTTTAGGCGTACTATTATTTATTCCGATGTGTGTTGTTTATGAGGACAGATTATTATAACTGTCTAGATGTATTGATGTACTCTGATGATTGTAAGTATTTTTTTCAAAGCTCTCAATAAAAAATTATTTCTATATTATATTCCATTGTGATGTGAGACTCTGTGTTGTGTTGGTTAGTTTCTTCTTCTATTTTGATATTTCTTTCTTATCTCACCCTCTATTTTCTTTCATTAACTATTTGGTATTTTCGATACTTGGGTTTTAGCAAGTAATACAGGTTTATGTATTATTGCTGAAATTCGGGCATCAATTTCCTCGGGTCGTTGCAGTGGTATCAGAGCATAAGGTTTAGTAATAACTCTGTGATGTAACTCGATAGAGTTATGGCTAGTAATATCCTAGATTGAGTTGGAATGTAGATATGAGAGAGCGTATTTGTAGATTTTATACAAATGTTTTACATTGTGTTATTTGATCGGTTCTGGTGTTGAGAAGCATTTGAATTAGCAACGGACATGATATTGTTCAGTAAAGGGAGTAAACTGAATAATTTTGCCCAAATTACATTTTTGTATAGAAAAGAAATAATTTTATTGAATTATTTAGATATTGATTTGTTTGACTGATTTGAATGAAATTCAAATTGGATTAAAATTGTAGTGTTTTAATATAACCCAAAGAGCTTTCACATATGGAATTTGTGAATGAGAATTTTAATTTGGAATCTAAATGAATCAGAATTTAACTTAAAAATAAGTTAAATAAAATTTCAAGAGAAAATGGATGATTTTTGAAATAAAATCAGATTTTGGATTTTGAAATGGAAGTAAACTAAATTTGAAAATTAATTAGTTAATTGAATATGGAGTTGAAACTTTACTTGGTTAAGTTAAGAATGTATATTGGAGTTAATAAGATAAATTTGGAATTGATTTAATAAAAATGGAATGAAAATAAATCTGATATAAATCGATTGATATTAAACCCAAGTGAATGTTATCAAAGTGATTATTAATGTTGAATATAAATTGATTGGGCGAAGTTGGTTGTGCATGGTTGGTTGATTGATTGTTTGATTGGTTGAAAAATGGAAACTAAATTCCAATATAACATTTGAATGGATCAAATATAATTTGAAGTTAATGATTAAACCCTGTATTTGCAAATTAATGATGTTTCCATGTTTGGTTTTGGGAATTTGTATAGCTATAATGGTTAATAATTAAAATGATATTTTGAATTTCATGTTAATGTTACTTACATGGTGAATTGAGTTGAGTACAGGTACCAGAAGGCTATGAGAATATATTTTGGTTGAATATATCGCAATAGGTTGAGCAAGTATGCTCAATAGCGCTTATATAAGGTATGCCTACGCGAAAATATAAAATTTTGGTTGTTGAATTTTGTTTTCTGACCATGCGGGTCAATGTATATATTACTTTTTCCTACGATAACGCAGAAGTACCCTGTACAGGGGAGACTGCCGAAATTTTTCAATAATTTAAAGTGTTTGATTTTTTTTCGTATTTTTGAAATTTTTATATATAATAATGGATTGGTTTTCGATTTGGAATGTTTTAGATTTTTAAAATTTTAATGGGATTTGTGTCATTTCTTCTAACTTAGTAATTTCGGATACGAAATTCTTTTAAGAGGGAAGGAATGTAACATCCCGTATTTTAGGTAGTCAGATATTTAATATATTATATTATATTATTTTAAATATATTTTTTGGAATTATATATGGATTTATAATCTATAATTCATTTATATAATGAAGTTTGAACGTATAATTTATACTTAAATTATAATCGAGCTTGTAAACATCGCGATAGTTCGTAAATTACGTTTTGAACTTCAATTGAATATGCAAAATTCATTTCAAGTCGGAATTCTTTAAAACAAGAATCGTCCGAATCTATTTGATTATATTTCTAATGAAAGAGAAAATTGGAGATTTCATATTGTAGATTGTTAGTTATGTCCAATTCAAATTTTCGAATAGTTGCTATGGAATTCGTTAATAAACGATAATGTTTATTAAATAAAACATAAAGGATTTTTATATAATTTGGACATCGTTTAGCCCGAGATTGTAAATACTGAGTTTAAAATATATATTAGATAATTCTGAAGCCGTAGAATATTTCATTTGGAGAGATACGATAATAATTTATTATTATTTATTTTTAAAATTATTTTGGAATTAACTATTTATCGATATTATATAGCCCTTAAGAATATTTATTTTTCAGACAACCTCTGTTTCCGACAAAACGAATTTTATTGGAATACGTATAGCTAGTTATTGCTAGATTTCTAGTTTGGAGCCAATAGGAGTTGTTTTATTGGTGTGTGAAAATTAAAGGTGAACCGATAAATTAAAATAGCAACGTTGTGCAGCGAAGTCGGTTCAACGAAACGAATTTCATTATGTTGGAACAATAAGATGTAGGAGTACGTCAATTTTTATTGTGTTTGGAATTCATGTGTGCAGTATGTATATTTAACGGTTAGCGCTAAACAACGGTTTACGGTAGAATTAAATACCGTATAAAACAAATTTATATAAAAACTTAAGGGTTAAGAAAATGAAGTACACGCCACATGCAAAACATTATTTTCACTACTGCCCTATCTTTTCCATCGACATGACTAAACAAACATGCCTATATACACATTCTAAAATTACAGCTACCTTTTTTTCTTTTTTCTACCCTATGCTAACTGCACATAAAATTAGCATAGCTACCCTATATAGGAAACAAAAACTCATGCAGGCTACCCTATAGACATGGAATACATGGGGGCTTCATCAAATTGACATATCAACACAGGCTTAACAATCCAATCACATAGGGCTATTTGAGAATACAGTAGGGTATATGGCAAACTGGCAAGGCACACATATTTCTTTATTAATTTCCATTTTCGTGGGTGCCAAGTATTATTTAACACCAAGAATTCATGGCCAGCAAGTGTCTTTCCCCTATATATTCACGCAAAGCAAAGCAGGTATTAAATCTTTTTTTCCAAACTCCACTGCTCTTCTTCCATTCGAGCCTGCACTCTTTAATTCGGAGAATCATACAAGAGAGATAACAAATCAAACTCCTCCAACGCTTTGGTTATACCAATAATCCCAACAGAGGAGGTGCCAAGACACAGTGATGAAGATTGGTTCATTTTGTTTTTGGCTTGGGTAGCACGATGACCGCTTCGACGCGAGTTGCTGATGGGTTCTGGAGTTCAGTCAGTGGTCTAGGGAAGGTCGGTAGGGGGAAGCAAAGACATGGGTGTTGGGTTGTTTAGTTGAACGCGGGTTTCTATGTGTGGGTGGTGACGGTTCATGACTGGATGAGGTAGTCGGAGTTAAGGCGAATGAAGCTGAAGTACGTAACTGTGAAGAGGAGGTTATAACGTGAAAGGGGGACATAAGTTTTGAATCATGCAGAAAAGTGCATTAGGTTTCGAATATTGGGATGTAGGGATGATTTTGGAATGGAAGAGGGAAGACATGCCAGAAAAAAATTAAAGAAAGTTGAGCTTTCGGTTTATATTTAAAAAAAACGAAGGTGGGTAGAAGAAACGTGAATGGTTGGAACAAAAGACAACGTGAATGGGTGATTTTCATATTGGAACGAGGCAATACAAAAGGGAAAGTTGGCCATGCGTGTAGAACATGGCAGAAGAGATGTCGTGTAACAACCTAAAATTTTAGTCAATTTTAAAGTAAGAAATTAAATAGGATTGAATGAATTTTCTCAAAATGTATATATGGTTCTAATTTTAAAATATACCATTTGAATTTCGATTCAAATTAAATATCGAATTAACAAAATATTCATCTTTAAAAATACTTATCGATATTGAAATATGATGTAGTAAGAAGCTAAGTATTTTAGTTTATGACACTTAAATTAAGTACTTAATTCAAGATTACATTAAACTAAAATAATTCCTAAGTCAATTCTTAGTGGCTTCTCATAAAAGCCTAAGTGTTGGTGGCTTCTATTGGAAGCCAGTTCTTGGTTGCTTCTCTTGAAAGCCTAGTGATATCTTAGTGACTTCTCTTAGAAGCCAATTCGTGGTGGCTTCTCTTGGGAGCCAATTATTAGTGCTTTCTTTCTTAAGTGGATAGCTTCTCAAAGAAGCTAAAGAGAGTAATAAGTGTAAGAACATTTGATTTTTTCTTCCTTAAGCTTATGGCTTCTTAAGGAAGCCTCAACACATACATACTTACATGATAAGTAATGGTAGGAGCATGACAAGTGTCCTTAGGTTAATGACATAAATGCCCTTAAACAAGCCTATACAAAGGCACCTACACCCCTTCATTTTCATTCCATCCTCTTTCCTTCATCCTCCTTTATACCTTTTGGCCGAACCCCTCTTTAAATAATAAAAAAAAGTAATGAAAAGAAGAAAAAGAAGTAAAGGAGGTAGATCTTGGAGCTAGAGATCGTTAGGCAAAAGCTTGGACTTCACGGGGTGAGGAAATCTAAACGTATTAAGAGTTTTGGTTGCTTATTTATGTGATGCACATATGATGTTTAGTGAAATGTTTCTTAGAAAATTTATAGTATGTTTGTGGTTATATTGATGGTGTATGTTTTCTAATAACCCTTAGGTAGATTCATAAAGTTAAAATGACATCTTGCTTAAATTTGGAAGTGAAACACCTTATGATAGTTCACAAAAATCATACTTTTTTGGAATATCATAAATATACATGCCTTGATTTAATTTTGGTAATATGTTTGGGTTATTAGTAAGTGATTTGATATGGTTAAGGGCGTTATATCCTAAAGATTCGACCTTTATGTGAAATCATACGTAAAGGTATGATCTTTAGGCGCAAATTTGTGTTTACACATGAAAAGATTAGATCTATAATTGAAATTCAAGGAGTTGGATCTTATGTGAAGAATTTGTGGGTTAATAACTATGGTTTAAGTTGGTAAAAGAGAGATTGAACCCTTTAAGGCTCGACCCATATATGTAATTACATACATAGGTAAAATCTTTAAGTGTATATTCACAAATAATAAAGAGATCCGAGACCTTTTATTTAGATTCATGAAGTTAGACCTTAATTGAATATTGCTTGGGTTGAAAACTAGGGTTATGGATATTAGAAACTTATAACATGGGTTTAACACCATAACATGCTTATGTTAAGATGTGAATCTCTAGCTAATAAATACGGATTTATTATTCATGTTTGGAAGATGTTGGATGAATTTGATTTAATTTGGATGTTTGATTTGGTTGATCAATGGTTATGAATACCGTTTGGTTGTTAATTAATAAAATGGAACCCAACTATGACACCGACATCTGATCTTAAATAACTAACGAGTTTAGTTACAACTCGTTAGACACATGACATCTTGTTTTTGTTTTAATTGGAGGCTTGTATATACCCAACTTCTCGGATATACAAGAGTTGAATGAGTCTCAATCCAAGAATTTAATTTTAAATGATTATTTTAATAATAAAACAATCGAAGAAACACGGAAGTTTGAATTAAGTTCCATTATTTGTCGGATATGAAATTGAGAACTTTTGCAAAGGAAAGAATAGGAACTGAATTGAAGATGATTTTGGGGTCATTGTGAACTGTATTTTAAATGACACTAGTTCTTAAACCCAATTAACCGTGAAGATATGATTTGAAATTTATAAATCTTTTAACTAAGATTTAATGGAATTTCCAAAGTAACGGTTTCCAATTTAATAAATTAAATTGGGATTGAGTGGAATTCGATTGATTAATAATCGAGATGAGCTTCTGTGAAGGAAGACCGTTACTATTTATGGAATTTAAAAGGCCTTGCCATTATTCCATTTATAGTATTAGTCTGATACGGAAATTTAAAACGATTATGGATTGTTCAGATTTCCGTGAAGATTCCATATGAAATGAAAGATGATTTTGGGTTTATCATGAAAGATGTTTTAAAAGACACTTGTTCTTTAATCCAGTTAAAGACAGGATTGATTTTCCTAAAGTTAAATAGTCATTAAGTAATGATTTTTGAGATGAAAACTGTGACTGCCCGCCCCGCACCATCAGACATTTTCCTGAAATGTGTTATACCAATGTCCAACTAGCACGGGACGGTCGTCAGAAGAAAGGGATTTGAAACGATGAACCATCAAGAACCTGTAGTATATCTCACAGCGCATGGAATAAAATATAATAATAACATAACTTGACATAAAACAAGCAAGACAGTGCATAAGTTGAAAACTAAATAATATCCATCAGAGTAGCGGAATCCAAAACACAACTTATTATCCAAACCATTATTACAACTTCAAAATACTGTCTCTAAAAAGGAAATAAAAGAGGTACACTGCTAATGCCCAAAGCAGTAACCAACAACAACATAGGGAGAATATATGTATATAGTACGTGGAAGCTTCATGCTCGTCTCCGGACAGCTACTCGTGCATAACCACCTAACTTGTCTCTAGTCTGCTCGTTTAGGAGCACGCAGAGTAATAAGAAGAGACATAAAACTATGGGTCAGACGAAAGTCTGGTGTGAGCGATAGCAAATATATGCAGCTAAATAAAGCAATAACATGTATAAATAATCATACCTAACCTGGACCTGCAACCAAAGAGTTAGCATAACAAGATGTACAGTACTATAAGGTAACATTAACATAGGGTGTAAAATGGAAGTGTGAGTTTCATGGTGATAGCAAGCAATAAACATAGCAATCATCCTCACATCTCTCACTCAGTGTGTAAAGCATAGATATCCACCGCTTTGATCACCAGATCCATTGGGGGCAATGACGGAGTCCAACTCCATACAACTATTGCTACGACCACTTTGCCCTTTGGGGCCTTGGAGGAGTCCCACTCCATACAACCTATGACCCCACTACACTAGTCCATAGTCAATAACCCTAACGTGTCAACCAATCCACATAGTCCTGGTTCGTCAACGTACCCCCGCTCTCAATGGTGAACCAAAGTTATGGATACGATAACCCCTTTGCACACGTCCCACAGAAAGCCCAACTCTTGAAGTTCACTCGTTGGTTCCCATCTGAATCCTGAGCGATAACTTCTCATTTGGACTTCCTTTGCATCTCGGGTTTTTGGTCAAACTAATGTTCAAGTCCTCGGTTCGGTTCGAGTTCAACTTCTTCAAGTCTCAGTTCATGAAAGTAGATGGCTCGCGGTTTGGCTCGTGAGGAGCGGTTCGAGTGGTGCTCTGGTTCGGCCATTCGCTTGGTTCGTGACACCTCCATCTGGGTGCTTCGGTTTGAGACAAACGGGTCGGCTCTTGGCTTAGGGATGCCGGCGGTTCGGGTGCTTCACGGATCGTGTACTCCGGTTCGTGGTTCTCTGCTCGTGGTGCAACTGGCTCGGCTCGTGGCAACATCCGGTTCATGACTCGTGAGTGGTGAGCACGAGCAAGTCAAGTGCTGGAGACGGTTCGGTTCGTGGGTGGTAAGCATGACCCGATCCAGTCCAAATTCTTGCTTCTCTTCCAGCAAGCTATTTACGCCACACGACGACGTTTTTGACCATTCTAACTTCTCTATGAAATCTCAAAGCATACCAAACAACAGTAATAACATGTGTAATCAATCAAAAAGATCAAAACATCAACCATATATGTTATTTTTGATCAAACATATCCAAATCCATGATTTTCCCCTAAATCCCCTAAATTCCGGGATTAACAAACTTGATCCAGATTAACCCAAATTTTTACCAGTGACATAAAATAATATTTTAGAATTTATGCATATTTTCCCTTATTTTTCTGTGTCATAATTTCGCTAATTATCACTAATCACCCCTAATCAGCCGTAATTAGTGAATAAACATGCTATTCACTCACCTTAGCCAAAAATAAATGATAGATCTGAAACTTTAACTGATTTGGCATAGATTCCTATGTAGTGCAGCAGCTCTACCTCGAATTTGATGCTAATCCGACTTGATTTGATGTTGATTTGCTTAATATGCGATTAGAAAGTGATTATAGAGAGATTTTGAAGATGGAGGCCATGATTAGGGTTAGAGCAATGTTCGTGGCGACTAGAAAAATGAAAGGAGATCATACTCCAACTCCTTTCAACCCTCCCATAACCCTAATCCCAAAATGGGTTATGGGCCTAGCTGCTAATCACCCTGATAAGCCCAATTATGATGTTTTTCATCTACAAACATCATTTTAGCCATATCTCCCAAACGGTAAGTCCGTTTGATTAATGTGACCACTCTACGGAAAGGTAAACCATCATCTGAATCCAATGGAAGTGGTTTCAAGTCAAAATTCCTTACCAATCAAAAGTTATAGGCAAAACAAGATTCGCTAGGGGTTAAACGGTTATTTAAAATTCGATAAAAATTGTGAATATGGGAAATGACCCCAGTAGTCGTTTCCCAAAGTTACACGACCGTATGACTTTGTATGAAAATGAAATAAATATTCTATGATCCTCCGATACGTAGAATGCGGGTCGTTACACTCTCCCCCCTTAAGAAATTTCGTTCCCGAAATTCCTCAACCAAGAAACAAACAATGGTGTCTCGCATGCCTATCAACCATTTACAAACAATCAAACATACATAATAGCACAACAAGCCTATCTTAGCATGCGGCTTACTAACAAGGGAGTAACTATATAGCGATTAAAATCTTACCAAGTAAAGAGCTCTTGATATGACTCCCTTATGCTCTCCTCGGTTTTCCAAGTACATTCATCCTCATTATCACCCTACTGGACCTTAACCAATTTCACCATCTTCCTCCAAAGTTGCTTCGTATCATGCCTGACAATATGAACCGGTCTGCGATTTCCAACTTCCTTGGGTTCTACCTCGATATCATCCAACTGATCTAGTCAAATAGTCATATCAGGGTTGTGCATGAACTTCCTTAGCTGAGAAACATGAAATACGTTGTGTACTCCCGCCATCTTGTCTAGTAATCCAACTTTATATGCTAGATTCCCAACTTGTTCGAGAATTGGAAATGGACCAACAAACCTTCGTGCCAACTTACCTCTCTTACCAAATCAAATCACACTCTTCAATGGAGAAATCTTGACGAATACCAAGATGCTAACGGAGAATTTCAAATCTCTTCGTCTTTTATCAGCATAAATCTTCTACCTATCTTGGGTAGCCTTCATTCGCTGTTGAATAACCTTGATCTTATCTGAAGTTTCTCTTATTACATCTGGTCCAAGTGCAAATTTCTCACCGATTTCCAACCAACATGATGGTGAGTTGCACGGTCTTCTGTACAAAGCTTCAAATGGAGCCATACCAATACTGGACTGATAACTGTTATTATATGCGAACTCAACCAAATGCTAATGGTCATCCCAGGACCCTCCAAAATCCAATATACAAGCTCTCAAGAGATCCTCTAATACACGATTCACCCTCTCTGTTTGACAATCGGTTTGAGGATGATACGCGGTACTGAGATGTAATTCTAACCCTAAACCCTCTTGTAAGTTCTTCCAAAACCCACTAGTAAATAATGCATCTCGGTCACTCACAATACCTTTAGGTACTCCATGAAATCTCATTACCCACTTCATATACAGTTCCGCTAACTTAGCTGCCGTTCTATTCGACTTAACCGGTATAAACCTTGCACTTTTGGTCAATCGATCCACAATCACCCAAATACTATCGTGACCCAATCTCGTCCTTGGTAAACCATCAATGAAATCCATTGAGACTTGTTCCAATTTCCATTCAGGAATTTCCAATGGTTGTAACATTTGGCTTCTTTTTCTCGGCTTCAATTATGTGGCAGTTCATGCACTTGGAAATAAACTTCCCAACATCTCTCTTCATTCCTTCCCAGTAGTAGTCTGCTTCATGTCTCGATACATTTTATTACCACCGGGATGTATAGTCAGTTTCGAGTGATGACATTATCTAAGCACTTCATCTCTCAATCCACTAACGTTGGGTACAACTAGTCTCTCATTCTTTCGAAGCCATCCTTCTCGATCAAGTCCATACTTGATCTTCTTCTCACCGTCTATGCCCATCTCTACCTGAGATTATTTCCAATAGATAAGGATCGTCTCTCTGAATAGAACCGATCCGCTCAACCAAAGTCGGTCTGATCGTCAAACTTGCTAACATCTCTGGATCCAATTCGCACTTAGGTCTGAAATCATATCCTGCGATATAATCCAGTTGCTTCCATTCAAGAAACATAGCACCCAAACAGGCATGTCTCCTACTTAATGCATCACCTACCGCATTTCCCTTCCCGGGTGTGTATGCGATATTGAAATCATATGAAGCCAAGAATTCTAGCCATCTCTGCTGACAAAGATTTAAATCCTTTTGAGAGAAAAGATACTTTAATGATTTATGATTGGTAAACAACTCGAATATTTCTCCCAAGAGGTAATGTCTCCACATCTTCAACGCGAACACGATCGCTGCCAATTCCAAATCATGGGTAAGATATCCTTTCCCATGTGGTTTTAGTTGCCGACTAGCATAAGTTACAACCCTACGTCCTTGCATCAGTACAACACCTATTCCGGTACCACAAGTATCTGTGTGTACTATCTTCTCTTCGTTCCCTCTAGGAATAACTAACACCGGTACGCACGTCAACCTTTCCTTTATACCCTTAAATGCATACTCACACCTTTCGTCCCAGACGAAAGCTTGATTCTTCTTGGTCAACTATGTTAATGGCGTCGCTATCTTGGAGAAGTCTTGGATGAACTTATGATAATATCCAGCTAACTCCGAGAAACTTCTCACGCCCATTGCATTCTTGGGCGTAGACCAATCTTGCACCGTAGCCACCTTCGCAGGATCCACGGCAATACCATTCTCTGAAACAACATGGCCCAAGAATCTCACTTCTCTTCTCCAGAAGTGACACTTAATAAATTTTGCTTTCAATTGGTGTTTCCTCAACACCTCCATCACTGTCCTCAAATGTTCCTTGTGTTCTTCCTCTGTCCTTGAGTAAACCAGGATATCGTCCACGAACACAAGAACAAACTTATTTAATTGATCCTTGAAAACCTTATTCATAAAATCAATAAAATATGCGGGTGCATTGGTCAACCCGAACGGCATGACCAACCACTCATAGAATCCAAACGACATCCAAAATGCCGTTTTAGGTATACTCTCAGCTACTACTCGAAGCTGATGAAAACCTATCGTGAGATCCAATTGGGAAAACACTCTTGCTCCATTCAGTTGATCAAACAAATCATCTATCCGTGGAAGAGGATACTTATTCATCCTAGTTACCTTGTTCAACTCGAGGTAGTCCAAACATAAGCGAAGGGAACCATCGGCCTTGGTAGTAAATACAACTGGTGCTCCCCACTCGGAAACACTTCTTTGGATAAATCCCTTCTTCAAAATATCATCTACTTGCACCTCGAGCTCTCACTGTTCCCTTGGCGCCATATGACGAAGTGGCATCACTATAGGTCCATCTTTCACTAAATCAATCCGAAACTCGATCTCTTGGTGTGGTGGAAGTCCGGTCACTTCCCCGAAGATGCCCGAATACTCGTCAACAATAGGCACATCTGATAACTCATCATGCGGGATGTCGAGGGAATTTAGAAAACTAGCCATCACCCAATCACTAGGTAGGCAACCTAATACCACCCTCTGCCCATCATCCGCTCTAATGGTCACCGAAGACCCCTCACAGTCTATCACTACCCCATACATTTGAATCCAGTCGACTCCCAAAATAATGCCAAACCTAGTAAAGCCCAAAAGAAAGCAATCACAAGCAAACACACATCCATGACTCGATAAGACCAAATTACGACAATTCATACAAAGGCTAGTCGAACCACCAATCGGATTTGCCATAACTAAAGGTCTATCGACAATCTCGGGTTCCAGTTCCAACCTATCTAACAGGTCACTAGACACGAAGGAATGGGAATCCTCGGTATCAAACAATACTCAAACAGGAACATCATAAATAGAAAGCATACCTTGGATAATGATACCCTTTCCCTTCTCCAATACTGTTGGGGCATTCGACAAAGAAGGGGCAGCGTTGATAGCATATGCTTTCACGATCTGCTTCTCCTTAGGAGGTTGGGGACATTTATCCTTGTGATGTCCCACTTGGCCGCAATTGAAGCACTTCTTGTTCGCTGGATTTGCTCGACAATCTCTGACATAGTGGCCCTTCTTGCCACAGCTAAAACATTCTATATCTTTCTTATTCTTCTTTTTCTGACCATCTTTGATTTGGTTCTGTTTTCTCTTATTCTGAGAATTCTTATTGCCTTCACCGCTTGCCCGCGGTTTCGGCTCCTCTGCAGATGCAATAGCAATCTCGGTCTTCGTCTTAGGGTAAAGGCTCTCTGATCTCAATGTCTTTCCCATAATAGATTCGAATGTCTCATCGATATGGTTATAAGCCTTTCCCCCAAGTACCCATCTAGGCCAGTTATGAACTTCTCGTTCTTCTTCTCAGCAGTATCGATAAGAGATCATACATATTTCAATAAAGTATCGAATTCAGCAATATATTCCAAGACTGCCATACCATTGTGCTTAAGATCCAAAATCTTCCTAAATAATTCTGATTTCTGAGTAGTTGGAATAAACTTGTCACTGAAACGAGTCTTAAACCGATTCCAAGTAATTTCATCCCCAGGAGTACAGCAGCTTTAATAGCATTCCACCAATTCATAACCCGTCCTTGAAGCTGACGCGATGCTAACTTTCTCTTTATTGCATCACCGATCCTCAAATCCTCGAAAATGTGCTCACAACTGTCAAGCCAATCTTGAACCTCCGTAGCCGATTCCATTCCGTGGAATAGTTTTCCATCAATACTAGTATAATCCTTGCTAAGCTTGGCAAAGTCGGCTCTAAGCGCTTGCACTATTGCACCACCTCCGTTAGTAGCATTAGGAGCTGCTCCCTGGGCATCCCTAAGCATCTCTCGCATGAAGGCAATAAACATCGTCCTCATATTAGGGACATTCCCATTGTTGGCCCCTGATCCCGCTCCTTCTTTAACTTCCGGTGCGGGGTTCCTCACCGTGCTTCTCGCATTTTGGCTCATCGTTCAATCTGTAAAGAGAAAACGCTTTAACCATCTCTTTAGTGGTGCTAGTGCAGTGCGACTTCATCCTTAGATATACTAATAGTATACATACAGTTTTTGAAAACCAAAATATCACAAATACGCGCTCTCATATACGTATACTATCTCTCCCTGACGACTTCCCCTAGGTTAGACTATGCAACCTAGGCTTTGATACCAAGTGTGACGGCCCACCCCGCACCATCAGACATTTTCCTGAAATGCATTGTACCAATGTCCAACTAGCACGGGACAGTCGTTAGAGGAAAGGGATTTGAAACGATGAATCATAAAGAACCTGTAGTATATCTCACAATGCATGGAATAAAATATAATAATAACATAACTTGACATAAAATAGGCGAGACAGTACAGAAGTTGAAAACTAAACCATATCCATCAGAGTAGCGGAATCCAAAACATAGCTTATGATCCAAACCATTATTACAACTTCAAAACACTGTCTCTAAAAAGGAAATAAAAGAGGTACACTACTAGTGCCCAAAGCAGTGACCAACAACAACACAGGGAGAATATATGTATATAGTACGTGGAAGACTCTTGCTCGTCTCTGGACAGCTATTCGTGCATAACCACCTAACCTGTCTCTAGTCTGCTCGTTTAGGAGCATGCAGAGTAATAAGAAGAGACATAATATTCTAGGTCAGATGAAAGTCTAGTGTGAGCGATAGCAAATCTATGAAGCTAAATGAAGCAATAACAGGTACAAATAATTATACCTAACCTGGTGCTACAACCATAGAGTTAGCACAACAAGATGTACAATACTCCAAGGTAACACTAACATAGGGTGTAAAATGGAAGTGTGAGTGTCATGGTGATAGCAAACAACAAACATAACAATCATCCTCACATCTCTCACTCAGTGCGTAAAGCGTACGATATCCACCGCTTTGATCACCAGATCCATTAGGGCCATTACGGATTCCAACTCCGTACAACTATCGCTATGACCACTTTGCCCTTTGGGGCCCTGAAGGAGTCCCACTCCATACAACCTCTGACTCCACTACATTGATCCATAGTCAATAACCCTAACGGGTCAACCAGTAGTCCTGGTTCGTCCACATACCCCCGCTCTTAATGGTGAACCAAAGTTATGGATATCGATAACCCCTTTGCTCATGTCCCAAAGTAAAGGCCAACTCTTGAAGTTCACTCGTTGGTTTCCATCTAGATCCTGAGCGATAACTTCTCATTTGAACTTCCTTTACATCTCGGGTTTTTGGTCAAACTGATGTTCAGGTCTTCTGTTCGATTCGAGTTCAACTTCTTCAAGTCTCGGTTCATGAAAGTAGATGGCTCGCGGTTCGGCTCGTGAGGAGCGGTTCGAGTGGTGCTCCGGTTCGGCCATTCGCTCAGTTCGTGATTCCTCCATCCGGGTGCTTCAGTTCGAGAAAAACGGGTCGGCTCGTGACTCAGGGATGCTAGTAGTTCGGGTGCTTCACGGCTCGTGTACTCCGGTTCGTGGTGCTTTGATTGTGGTGCAAGTGGCTCGGCTCATGGAAACATCCAGTTTGTGACTCATGAGTGGTGAGAACGAGCAGGTCAAGTGCTGGAGGCGGGTCGGTTCGTGCGTGGTGAGCATGACCTGATCAGGTCCAAATTCTTGCTTCTCTTCCAGCAAGCTATTTGCGCAACATGACGATGTTTTCTACCATTATAACTTTCATATGCAATCTGAAAGCATACCAAATAGCAGTAATAACATGTGTAATCAATGAAAAAGATCAAAACATCAAGCATATAGGTTATTTTAGATCAAACATACCCAAATCCATGATTTTCCCCTTAATCCCCTAAATTCTGGGATTAGCAAACTTAATCCAAATTAACCCAAATTTTTACCAGTGACATAAAATAATATTTTAGAATTAATGCATATTTTTCTGAGTCATATTTCGCTAATTATCACTAATCACCCCTAGTTAACCGTAATTAGTGAGTAAACATGCTAATCACTCACCTTAGCCACAAATAAATGATAGATCTGAAACTTTAACTGATTTGGCACGTATTCCTATGTAGTGCAGCAGCTCTACCTCGAATTTGATGCTAACCGACTTGACTTGATGTTGATTTGCTTAATATGTGATTAGAAAGTGATTAGAGAGAGATTTGGAAGATGGAGGCCATGATTAGGGTTAGAGCAATGTTTGTGGCGACTAGGAAAATGAAAGGAGATCATTATCCAACTCCTTTTAGCCCTCTCATAACCTTAATCCCGAAATGGGTTATGGGCCTAGCTGCTAATCATCCTGATAAGCCAAATTATGTTGTTTTTCATCATTCAAACATTATTTCAGCCATGTCTCCCAAACGGTAAGCCCGTTTGATCAATGTGACCACTCTACGGAAAGGTAAACCATCACCTGGATCCAATGGAAGTGGTTTCAAATCAAATTTTCTTACCAATCAAAAGTTATAGGAGAAAGTAGACTCTCCAAAGGTAAAACGGTCATTTAAAATTCGGAAAAAAATTTTGAATATGGGAAATGACCCCAATAGTCGTTTCCCAAGTTACACAGCCATATGACTTTGTATCAAAATGAAATAAATACTCTACGATCCTCCGATACGTAGAATGTGGGTCGTTACAAAAACTAAATGGAGTTTTAGTGAATCCTTAATTAGATTGAAAGGTGAATAGGGTAATTTAATTTACCGAATTCAAGAAGTGCTCGAGAATGGGGTACTACCAGTTTTACTCCATGCGATAGTTAAATCTTTAATTAGATTTAAAACATTGGATGGTAATTGAATTTACTAGTAACACCATGGGTGTTAGATATGGAGTACTACCAATTTTGCTCCATGGGATGAATAGGTTGGGATTGGGATATTAAAATGAATAATTACTTCGGTAAGGCTCATTAATCAAACTAGTTGATAAACCTTAATTTGGTTTAGATTGTAAGAAGATATTGTAAAATCCTTTGCAATGGTTTTCAAGGAAAGATTTAAACAAGAGGTTTAAATGAATTAAATCTTTGATAAGATTTATTGGAATAATTCCCAATTTAATGAATAAAAGAATATTCTGAAATGGAATCAGGTTCATGAATTTCCTGTATACCTATTGGTTTTAAAGATGCGCTAATTATTTGGAAAGGCCGGATTTTTACCCATTCCGAATAATTGTACGACGTGATGCTGATGTTAAGATATTGACAACAACGGTGGAAGACCCAGATTTCCTCACATCGGATGGATGGCTTGTTGATGCCTTGGGTGACGACCTATATGAGGTTAAAGTGATGACATAATCAAACCGTACTTGAAGTGATTTGGTTTGCAAGGACTTGCACTCCCAGGCGGGGCCGTGTAATCAAGTGCCTTCGGTTTCGTTCCTATTCATGGAATGGACTTATTGATGGATTTTGTGTCTGACACTATATTTTATGAAATACAGACTGACATTTACTAAACATACTTCTGTTTGGTGGCGGAGAATTTATTCTCTTGCTTAACACCCTTCTTTGAGATGTGCAAGCTCAAAGGTAGTATGTTGGTGAATATCAGTTTGTGTTTTAAGGAATGATAGTGTGGCATGATAAATGGAAATGATCAAGGTTTTTGTTGAAAAGCAGGGCCTTGTAGTTGAAGGCCAAAGCATGGCTTAAATGCGTAGCTTTGTGTATGACTTGACTTCGCGGGCCTCACTACCCGGAATGAGCTTTATAGACTGCAAGGTTAGGGACTTAACGTTCCATCTAGTAAAAGATAATTCCATGGTATGGAGCCCAGGCATTTACTTATGTGGTTTTTTGGATGAGGCGCCTCAGACTAGGTCAATATACCTAGATGACAGTCTACACACAGACTGAGGGACGTTATGTTCAGGTTGTTACTTTAATCTACGAAGTAGGGTGGACCGACCCTGTAGCTCTAAAGGAGCCAGATGGGATCCTAGAACTTAGCTGGGTGTTCCGAATCAGAGTGGTAAGTTCCTTAGCCCAGACTCATTGATGGAAATCCAACTTCCAATACGAAACCCTTTACGATTTTTAAGTTGTATACCTATGTAGCCAACAAAGTGGGATGGGGCACTATGTGAGCCAAGATTCATAAGTTTATTTCGAAAGGATTTTTCACACCTAAGTCATTATAATAATATTAAATGTTTTTGTTTTGAACTACATCAAGCATATTTTGTAATTATAAGGCAAATCCCTATCCTCTGATGTGCACTTGCATTGTGTGATGGGACCTGGGGCTTATAATCGTTCATTTTCCTAAAGTCATGTTTTCAAAATTTGGTTTATGGTTGCTATGCTAGGTTCTGGTTTCTATGGTTGTGCACGTATTCTTGGGAGGAAAACCGTTTCGCGACATGCGGCGTGGTCCCGAGATACCTTATTCAAATTAAGACTAAGTATCAAATTAATAATAAAAGGTTTTCTCATACCAATCTCATAACTGACTCGTAGTTTGTTTTTCCCTTGCAAACTGCTGGTGCCCACAATTTCCACACGGGCAGTATGTCAGTTTGTTTTCCATTTATCAACTCAAGTTCAAGCTTGAAGATTTGGGCTTCTAGAGAGAGCTGAAGTTTCATATGAAGGTCGGACGTACTCTACTATCGGTATATTATGTTAAGCCTACATGATTGTAATGTATGTAAAATCAGATTTGTATTCAAAAATGTTTCCGTTACAATGATATATCCTTATTATATTTTATCTGTTCAATTGTGAGTTTTGTATTTCGCTATGTTTTTCTTTGATAAACCCTAACGAAACGTACTTTTGCTTACCTTGAATCGACATGGGTTCAGTTTTTGGTCGGTTTGAAGTAAGTGGATGTGCGGGTCGTTATAGTTGTTATCAGAGCCAGGTTAGATAAACCTTGGCTCTGTGGGATACAGACTTGTCAGAGATAGGATCAGCAGTATCCTAGGACAAGTAACTCGTTAGAGATAGGGTTAGTGATACCCCCAGCATGAGTTGTGTGTGAGTGTATATATATGAAAGACATGTTTGTAATTTGATATATAAATGGTTTTGTGTTGGATTAATTTGTTGAGTGGGTTATGAATATTGGTCGATACAGTAAGAGCTCACTGTATCGATAGGTGTTTCTAAACACTTGAACATAGCAGTCTAACCCAGTTTTTATGAAATCATTTTGTCCAAAAGTATATTTTCATAAAAAGGATATATGTTTTGATGAAAAATATGTTTTGGAAAATTTAATCCACTAATTGATTGCTGGAGATAATAGTTAGTATAACTAATTAAAAAATTTGAATTCTCGATGATTTTGGACAGTCGAGGTATTTGCTAAAGAGATTATAAAACTTTTTGGTGAAATATTAAATGTCGTAAGGTATGGATAACTGTGGTCTAACCAAGGATGATGAATCGAAAACAAGCGAAAAGGATTTATGAGCAGATCGAAGAAGGAAATAGGTTGGACCTAAGCAAGCAAATTCATAGTTACTCAAGGAAGGATAAGAATAAAGGAAAATTTGTGGGTGTTTGCAGTTATAAATACCATAAAGAGGAACATTATGCAGTCTTATCACCAATGGATAAACAAATAAAGTTAAATAGTGGAGTTAATCAACAAAGCTCTAGGGTTAATAATCACAGTATTGGTAAAGCATATAACCATTAGTTCCGACTTCGATTTCGAGGATGAAATCATTTTAGGTGGGGGAGAATGTAATAACCTAAAATTTTGGTTAATTTTAAAATAAGAATTTAAATAGGATTGAATTAATTTTTTAAATGTATATATGATTCTAATTTGAAAATATACCATTTGAATTTCGATTCAAATTAAATATCAAATTAACAAAATATTCAACTTTAAAAATATTTATCGATATTGAAATATGATGTAGTAAGTAGCTAAGTATTTTAGTTTGTGACATTTAAATTAGGTACTTAATTCAAGATTACATTAAACTAAAATAATTCCTAAGTCAATTCTTAGTGGCTTCTCATAGAAGCCTAAGTGTTGGTGGCTTCTATTGGAAGCTAATTCTTTGTAGCTTCTCTTATAAGCCTAGTCATATTCTTTGTGGCTTCTTTTGGAAGCCAATTCTTAGTTGCTTCTCTTGGAAGCCTAGTGATATCTTAGTGACTTCTCTTAGAAGCCAATTCATGGTGGCTTCTCATGGAAGCCAATTATTAGTGCCTTCTTTTTAAGTGGATAGCTTCTCAAAGAAGCTAAAGAGAGTAATAAGTATAAGAAGACAATTTTTTTTCTTCCTTAAGCTTATAGCTTCTTAAGGAAGCCTTAGAAGACAAATTGGATTTTTTTTCTTCCTTAAGATTAAGGCTTTATAAGGAAGCCTTAACTTACATGTTAAGTAATGGTAGGAGCACGACAAGTGCCCTTAGGTTAATGACATAAATGCCCTTAAACAAGCCTATATAAAGGCACCTACACCCCTTCATTTTCATTCCATCCTCTTTCCTTCATCTCCTTCCTCTTCCTTTATACCTTTTGGCCGAACCCCTCTTTAAATAATAATAAAAAATTATAGAAAAGAAGAAAAAGAAGTAAAGGATGTAGATCTTGGAGAAAGAGATAGTTAGGAAAAATCTTGGACTTCACGGGGTGTGGAAATCTAAACGTATTAAGGGTTTTGGTTGCTTATTTATGTGATGCACATATGACGTTTGATGAAATGTTTCTTAGAAAATTTATAGTACGCTTGTGGTTATATTGATGGTGTATGTTTTATAATAACCCTTAAGTAGGTTCATAAAGTTAGAATGACATCTTATTTAGATTTGGAAGTGAAACACCTTATGGTAGTTCACAAAAATCATACTTTTATGGAATATCATAAATATACTTATCTTGATTTACTTTTGTTAATATGTTTGGGTTATTAGTAAGTGATTTGATATGGTTAAGGGCGTTAAATCCCTAAATATTTGACCTTTATGTGAAATCATACGTAAAGGTATGATCTTTAGGTTCAAATTTGTTTTTATACATGAAAAGATTAGACATTTAATTGAAATTCAAGGAGTTGGATCTTATGTGAAGAATTTGTGGGTTATTAACAATGGTTTAAGTTGGTAAAAGAGAGATTGAACCCTTTAAGGCTCAACCCTTATATGTAATTACATACATAAGTAAAATCTTTAAGTGTATATTCACAAATAATAAAGAGAACCGGGACCTTTTATTTAGATTCAAGAAGTTAGACCTTAATTGAATATTGTTTGGGTTGAAAGCTAGGGTTATCGATATTAGAAACTTATAACATGGGTTTAGCACAATAACATGCTTATGTTAAGATGTGAATCTCTAGTTAATAAATACATAATTATTATTCATGTTTGGAAGATATTGGATGAATTTGATTTTGTTTGGATGTTTGATTTGGTTGATCAATGGTTATGAATACCGTTAGGTTGTTAATTAATAAAATGGAACCCAACTATGATACCGACATCTGATCTTAAATAAATAACGAGTTTAGTTACAACTCGTTAGACACATGCCATCTTGTTTATGTTAATTGGATATTTGTATATACCCAACTTCTAGGATATACAAGAGTTGAATGAGTCTCATTCCAAAAATTTAATTTTGAATGATTATTTTAATAATAATATAATCGAAGAAACACGGAAGTTTGAATTAAATTCCATTATTTGTCGGATATGAAATTGAGAACTTTTGCAAACGAAAGAATAGGAACTGAATTGAAGATGATTTTTGGTTCATTGTAAACTGTGTTTTAAATGACACTTGTTCTTAAACCTAGTTAACCGTGAAGATATGATTTGGAATTTATAAATATTTTAACTAAGATTTAATGGAATTTCCAAAGTAAAGGTTTCCAATTTAATAAATTAAACTGGGATTGAGTGGAATTCAATTTATTAATAATCGAGATGAGCTTCTGTGAAGGAAGACCGTTATTATTTGTGGAATTTAAAAGGCCTTGCCATTATTCCATTTGTAGTATTAGTCTGATACAGAAATTTAAAACGATTATGGATTGTTCAGATTTTCGTGAAGATTCCATATGAAATGAAAGATGATTTTGGGTTTATCATGAACAATGTTTTAAAAGACATTTGTTCTTTAATCCAGTCAAAGACAGGATTGATTTTCCCAAACTTGAATAATCATTAATAATGATTTTTGAGATGTAAACTAAATGGAGTTTTAGTGAATCTTTAATTAGATTGAAATGTGAATAGGGTAATTTAATTTACCGAATTCAGGAAGTGTTCGAGAATGGGGTACAATCAGTTTTACTCCATGCGATAGTTAAATCTTTAATTAGATTTAAAACGTTGGATGGTAATTGAATTTACCAGTACCACTATGGGTTATAGATATGGAGTACTACCAGTTTTGCTCTATGGGATGAACAGGTTGGGATTGGGATATTAAAATGAATGATTACTTCGATAAGGCTCGTTAATCAAATTAGTTGACAAACCTTAATTTGGTTTAGATTGTGAGAAGATATTGTAAATTCTTTTGCAATGGTTTTCAAGGAAAAATTTAAACAAGAGGTTTAAATGAATTAAATCTTTGATAAGATTTGTGGGAATAATTCCCAATTTAATGAATAAAAGAATATTTTGAAATGAAATGAGGTTCATGAAATCCTGTATACCTATTGGTTTTAAAGATGCCTAATTATTTAGAAAGGCCGGGGTTTTACCCATTTCGAATAATTATATGACGTGATGCTGATATCAAGATATCGACAACAATGGTGGATAACCCAGATTTCTTCACATCGGATGGATGGCCTGTTGATGCCTTGGGCGACGACCTATATGAGGTTAAAGTGACGGCATAATCCGACCGTACTTGAAGCGATTTGGTTTGCAAGGACTTGCACTCCCAGGCGGGGACGTGGAGTCAAGTGCCTTCGGTTTCGTTCCTATTCCCGGAATGGACTTGTTGATGGATTTTCTGTCTAACACTGTATTCTATGAAACACAGACTGACATTAATTAAACATACTTCTGTTTGGTGGCAGAGAATCTATTCTCTTGCTTAACACCCTTCTTTGAGACGTACGAGCTCAAAGGTTGTATGTTGGTGAATAGCAGTTTGTGTTTTATGGAATGATAATGTGGCATGATAAATGGAAATAATCAAGGCTTTTGTTGAAAAGCATGGCCTTGTGGTTGAAGACCAAAGAATGTCTTAAATGCGTAGCTTTGTGTATGACGTGACTTCGCGGGCCTCGGACTAGGTCAATATACTGCATGGGTAGGGACTTAACATTCCATCTATCAAAAGGTAATGCCATGGTATGGAGCCCAGCCATATACTTATGTGGTTTTTTGGATGAGGCACCTCGGACTAGGTCAATATACCTAGATGACAGTCTACACACAGACTGAGGGACATTATGTTCAGGTTGTTACTTTAACCCACGAAGTAGGGTGGACCAACCCTGCAGCTGTAAAGGAGCCAGATGGGATCCTAGAACCTAGATGGGGGTTCCGAATCAGAGTGGGAAGATCCTTAGCCCAGACTCATTGAAGGAAATCCAACTTCCAATATGAAACTCTTTACGATTTTTAAGTTGTATACCTATGTAGCCAATATTGTGGGATGGGGCACTATGCGAGCTAAGATTCATAAGTTTATTTTCGAAAGGATTTTTCACACCCAAGTCATTATAATAATATTAAATGTTTTTGTTTTGAACTATATCAAGCATATTTTGCAATTATAAGGCAAACCTCTATCCTCTGGTGTGCGCTTGCATTGTGTGATGGGACCTGGGGCTTTTAATAGTTCATTTTTCTAAAGTAATGTTTTCAAAATATGGTTTATGGTTGCTAGGCTTGGTTCTGGTTGCTATGGTTGTGCACGTATTCTTGGGAGGAAACCCGTTTCGTGACATGCGGCGTGGTCCCGAGATACCTTATTCAAATTAAGACTAAGTATCAGATTAGTAATAAAAGGTTTTCCACACCATTCCCATGACTGACTCATAGTTTGTTTTTCCCTTGCAAACTATGGGTGCCCACAATTTCCACGTGGGAAGTATGTAAGTTTGTTTTCCAGTTATCGACTCAAGTTCAAGCTTGATGATTTGGTGTTTCTGAGAGAGCTGAAGTTTCATATGACAGCCGAACGTACTCTACTATCATATATTATGTTAAGCCTACATGATTGTAATGGCATGAAAAATCAGGCTTGTATTCAAAAATCTTTCCGCTACAATGATATATCCTTATTATATTTTATCTGTTCCGCGATGAGTTTTGTATTCTGCTTTGTTTTTCTCTGATAAACCCTAACAAAATGTACTTTTGCTTATCTTGAATCGATGTGGGTTTAGTTTTTGGTCGGTTTGAAGTGAGTGGAAGTGCGGGTCGTTACATGTCGGCACAAAAGATTTCATCCGTGTGAATTTTGTTAACCAAAGTAAATTTATTTATTTAATAATTGATTAAAATTAGGAATTAATAAGTTAGTTAACTAAATCGTTAGACTAAAATATTAATAACTGCTTGTGACGTTATCAGAATTGAACCATATAAGAGACATTTGGACCGTAACAACGGGATCTACATTATGGAACTAATTTGGATAGTGCCGGAGACGACTGGAATTTACAGTTAAATTAAATACTGCTTAATTTAACTATGACCCAACCGCTACAACGAATGAATGGAACCAAAGTGAGTATAAATCACTTTGTTTTTAACCCACTTATATTTTGTATAAGTCAGGATTTATTTTTGTGTGCTATGGTCGATAATTATTTGTTTTGTGATGAATATTTATTTATTTGATGAATTGTTTGATTTAAAAACATTATTTTAATTTAAATGGAACCTAATCATTATATTAACGATTATTTTCTAATTGAGGTAACTTATCTTTGTTAGTTACTTTTATAATAATATAAATGTATTAAAAAAAAATATGGATGCTTGGATTACTGTTATTTATTTATTGTTGAATTTTTATCTAGCTATTGAATTGAATGATATTATTTTGAGGTAACATATTTGGATGCAGGGAAAACAGGTTGGAGGGATCTAACTGGATTCCTCAAATTTATTGTTTATTTTCATATATAATTATATGAACTGTTGACCAACCTGATTAGACGATTGATTTGATTATCGATCATTGGATCTAAATTCAACGTTTGTTTTGTTGTTAATCGATGGACAATATTGGTTGGATAATTGACAGCATATGACCTATAAATCAATCATTTTATAAATGGTGATTTACTATTAGGTGAATCAACCGAAATAAAGTTATAAAATTTATTTTATCACTGAAGATTGATTTTCAAAACTATTTTTTTGAATGAAAGTTTTTAAAAGAAAATAAATATTTATTATTTAAAATTTTAAGTAATTATTAAGTGATTTTATAAACTGAAGTCTTATGTTAATATGAATTATAATCAGATGAGAAGAAATTTATGTAATGATTAAAAGTTGGATTAATTATTTTCTAAGAACAATTGCATGGGATTATTTAAATTAATTATATTATTAATTAATTTAAAGAAAGGATTTAATTGGAATTGGTTAACAAGATAACCATATTTTGAATTGAATAAGTCGACCGCTTTAACTGGGATTGATTATTAAAATTAGTTTATTGTTAAATAAATCTAATGAAAACAATTTAATGAATATTTGTTAATTTTAATAAGATTTTAAATAGAGAAATTTATTATTTATTTTAGTAATAATGAATTAACTACTTCTTCGGTGGTTAATGAGGAATTAAATTATTATTTAATTAATAATAATTTAAGTAATTACTTCTTAAATGAAATACATTTAAGTAAGTAACCAGTTTGGAATGGAATATGGTTGAGTTTTGAAAAGAGGTTATGAATAAGTTTTATATCGAACCCAAGTTTATAACAAAGTTATAACAGAGATTTTAAGCAAATACGACAGCTTAAAATAGATATTTACTTAATATTTAATTAAGCAAGAAGAGATTGAGATAAAAAGGGTTTTGTATTAAACCAGAGTTATATAAATAAGGTTTATAAAAGGAGCGTGAAGTTAAAATGTTGATTTTGAGTTGACGATACTTAATAATTAAATTTAGTGGAATGAATGGAATTGAAACGATATTTTTAAAAACGAGAAATGGTTGAATGGGGGTAGAAATGGAATAATATGGGTTGATAAGGAGTTAAGATATGAACTGGAACCTAACTGGAGATTGGCCGAGTTGTGTGATTTTCTGAGTATTGATTTGATGTTGATTTCGGTCTTTGGGGTTGATACTTAAGGAATTATCCTCTTACCAATGTACAGTCAGGGACCAATGGATGCTAAAGTATAGAAATGCATGAATAAGAAATATGAATGTTCCAACTACAAAAGGATTTGAGAATATAAATAATATTTCCAACGTAAAGGAAATAGAAAGAGATTTTTGTGAAATTATACGATATTTACGAAGTAAAGGAATTTAAGAGATGAGTTTGAATAAGTTTATTTAAAAGGGGATAAGTATTAGTTGTTGTTTCCAAGCAATGAAAACCAAAGAGATTTAATAACGATGTTTTGTGTGAATGTTGATTTGAACTCAAGCTGGAGGTATATATATGTGACTTGAATTCAAAAGCATATAAAATAGTTTTGTGCATATTCTTATAACAGAATAAGAATTAAATACTGTGGGTTAAAATATCGAAAGATTACGAAGTTTTAAATTAGTTTTGAATTAAAAAGGCCAAGTGTTGCTGAGTACTAAACTAGAATATTCATTTTTTTATGGTTGAATGGTTGTTCATTTGATAGGTAAATAACCGACTATCAAATCTGATCTATATGATTGTTGGTACGGAATGACCGAGATTAAATTATATTCGAAAACCATTATGACTAGCAAATACGAAATGGAGAAGATATCAGATGCTAATCAAGATAGAGCAATTGAGGGCCATTGATCGTCATAAAACGGAAGGATTACATAAAATCTCCAGTTAACTCCTATATGTTTTCAAAGTCTACTATATATTTACTTAAGCTCTATTTTATAACCAAAGATATATTGTGGTTTTGTCGTGGTTGAATCTACGGATTTGCAAGGACTACTCGCTACTGGTCTATAGGGTAATTCCTAGGATGTGGTAGGAGGGCACCTTCGGTTTATCCTGTTCTTGGATGACTTATATAGGCGAATGACTTACAGAGTATTTCATAAGAATCACGTATGTTGATTTTTACAAATGTATTTCTGTAGGTGGTAGAGAAGACACCTTCTCTTAGCATAAACAACCAGAGTATTTTTGTGAACGTCAATTAGTGATTTGATGGATCTGACGATGTGACATTCAAAGTGGATGGTGATATGTTGTTCCAAAGGTAATTTAAACCTCTAGCCTCATCAACTGGGAAATGACAAAAATCGGGCAGCTAGCATGGCTAAGTGGGTCGCTCCCAATTAGGGCGTATAATCACCTATCTAGGGAAATTTTATTTCCTTCTTTAATCTATTATGATGTTGTCCCTTTTCAGGAAATCATGGGTAGCTCTCAACCGTTGGTGATATACATTCGATACACTCAAGCGAAATGAGTGGCCAATTATGTGTGGTCTGGTTGTAAGATATTCTTGTTGAACCTAGTGTATTCGCCTCTAGAGCTGCACTATCGGAAGGTGTTTCCATACCTTGTCATAGTTGGAAATCCAATCTCCAATAAGCACCCGCGGTTTTGATTGTATACTACGTATGTGGAACGTGAGATGCAAGTGTTCCGCTAGATTGATATTTATTTATGTTTAAATACTATTATAATATCAGAATAAGATGTGATTCCAAAATGCTTTGGGTTATCGTAAGGTAAAAATCGTATGTGTTTATGTGTGGATTGGTCTTATGTTTACCTTTTCTTTTAAAAAGAAATGTTTTGACTTTAAAATTAAGTTGGATGATATTATAAATTGAGTGACTTTTCTCACTCTGGTTCACCAGACTGATACGGCATTTGTAATGCTCGGGTTAGACCAGGTTTTACAGGTTTAGGTTATTGGATACTATAAAGTTCAGAAGACGTGTTGGAGGAGTTCAGACTTACTATTATTTATTTCGATACGTGTTATATATGAGGACAAATTATTATAACTGTCCATATGTATTGATGTACTTTTATGATTGTAAGTATTTATTTCAAAGCTTACAATAAAGATTTATTTATATATTATATTCCGCTGCGATGTGAGACTTTGTGTTGTGTTGGTTAGTTTCTTCTTCTTATTCTATTCTAATATTTCTTGCTTATCTCACCCTCTATATTCTTTCATTAACTATCTGGTGTTTTCGATACTTAGGTTTTAGCAAGTAATACGGGTTTATTTATTATTGTTGAAATTCGGGCATCAATTTCCCCGGGTCATTACACCAACTCCTCGATCTCAGAAATCGACACTAATACATCATCGGTATTTACGTGTCACAAATCAAATGCAAAAAATTAGATTGTTTGAACTAGAAAAAATAGAGGTAGAAAATAGATCAATTAGAATCTCACATCGCAATAATTTCAGTAAATAGCGTCGTGAAATACACACAGAAAGCCTTGTAGATACTAGTTCAGCGAGAATATGGTTATTTTCCACATTCTTACAAGCGCTGGTATAAATTAATGCAACGAAATGATAGGTAAATACAATAACAGAGTACAAACACTCTACACACCAATAGCCTCTAAACTGATTCACGGCTTCATGCTCTAAAATGATACGATTCAACTAAACATTAGGACACCTGGAGAATAGAGTATCCACATTTTAAAGGAAAAGAAAACAAGCCCTGAACCAGTTATGGAATTAGTGTGGGAACTCAAATCCGATATATAGGAATAAAAGTATCTCATAAGACCATGATCACACATAAAATAACACAGGTTTTTCTCTTATGAAAACCAAATATTGCTACGTAATATTATCTGGTACTAAATTTGGGGTAAAACCTATAAAATAAATCAAATCAGATCAAATTGCAAAATTGTTGCCATTATTAAATACTCTGTATATTAGGCAATACAAACAAAACTGCAAGCTTTTAGGGAGAATGTATTTCCATACAATGGCAATGTATGGAACTATCTCCATACATTACACCCTAGAGGGATGTAACGAGGACCAATTTCCCTCTACTCAAAGGAAGACTGGTCTAGCTACACAGACCCAAAAGGGGTGCACTGGTTGAATACGACATCACCGCGATCGTAACCGGCCTATTTGGGATCCCGTAGCATACATTAGATACTCAACATACAAAGAATAATCCAAAAAGGTGATCATACCCTAATGGACGCAACCCACGTAGCCTCACTACATGTCTTATTTCTGCCATTGTCGGATGATGAAGCTTAAGGTCATCGTTTATCTTATACCAAGCACATCATTTAACTTGAATGGCATGCTGCCAAGTTCATCACACGCAATTGATTTCCACTAATGTACAACCACTAAGCTCGTACGTCTCAAAGAAGGGTGTATATTGTGCAAGAGAGTTACTTCCCACACCACCAAGTAAATGTACATTCATGGAAGTCAGTATACACACATTAGAAGTACATTATCAAACATTCATCTATGTAAGTTTTCTTGGGTTTGGATAAACCAAAGGTACTCCTCCTACTATATCATGCGTCCTAATAGAGAGAGGCTCTCGCTTTGAAGATCTGAATACAAAACAACTAATGTTTAGTAATATGGGAAAATTCTCTCGAGGGTCGGTGATAACAATCCTTTATTCAATCTTCATAACCCTTGTTAATTCCGCAACTTTTTTCCTACGAAAGAAAAATTGATTCAAAGTGGTTTTCTGATAGGAACCACCCAAACCTGAATTCCGGTTTCTTTGAATCAATCATCAAAAGATATTATTTAAGCAGTTTTGGGTATTTTCCATTGCTTAGTTTAGAACATCTTTTAAGTATGTATATCTTTCATATATTTTTTGGGAGTTTATACAAAATCCTTAAACCTTGTTCTTTTATTATGTTATCTTGGATGGCAAGTCCATTTTTGTAAGATGGATTCAAAGAAATCATACTCATCTTGTTTGATACTAGATTCCATGTTCAATCTAGGGCTGTCAATGGGTCGGGTCGGGTTCGGGTCGGATCAAGTCGGGTTCGGGTCAATTTTTAAACGGGTCGGGTCAACCCGTTTAATAAACGGGTCATATTATGCCAACCCGAACTCAACCCGTTTATAAACGGGTCGGGTCGGGTCGACCCGTTTTGACCTGTTTAATTTTGCAGAAATTTTTTTATCACCTACATTTTGCAAAATAAAAGCATACTAAAAAAGAATAATACATTGCTTAAAAACACAACACTTAAAAAGGCACATACATGGTTTTACACTTAAAAATACCTCTCTGCTGGGCGTATGAATTTCATAAAAATGATTTTATATCGCTTGGGCTTGGTATGTTTTATATTAAACGGGTTATGATGGGTCAGAAACGGGTTCACGGGTCAACCCGTAACCCATCGGTTTATTAAACGGGTCAGAGCGGGTTGACCCGAAATTGACCCGTTTATAAATGGGTCGGGTCGGGTTTTTTTCGTGCGGGTTACGATTCGTGTACGAAATTGACGGTCCTAGTTCAATCTCTACTATTCATCAATGAATGATGAAAATACCTTTTAAATTATTACAAATAGTATGGAATCCTTATTTAAGACTAAATGCAACAAGAACATCTTTAAGTAATTTGATTCATCTTTCTTAAGAAAACTTGATCTTTTACACTAAACTTGCTTCCAACATTTCAATCTTATCTACCCTTGGCTTGACATAAGGGTCAGACGTGACATGACACTGGTTTCTCCTGAACATCTCCTTAGTCAAGCATCTCATGGATCTCACAAATGAAAAATCAGGTTTACTCGTCGGTTTACTAGATCCAAGATTAAAGCACTTGCTTCTGATAGCTTTTGGTTCAAATCAATTATTAAAAAACTAATAGAAAATTTATAGAACATTTAAATGATCTTAAAATTATTTCATTTATTATTTTAAAACATTCATAAGAGATTTGAGAGGATTTGTTAAGTTTATACTCAGATTTCAATCGTTATTGAAAAGTGTTGTTAAAAGTGCCGTTTTAGCTTAACTGATCATATCGACTTTTTTATCATTGGAAGATTCAAATATTCAGATTCAAACACTTTTAAAATATTTTAGTTGATTTATAATATTTATTCCATTCTTTTGTTAAATTAAAAATCTCATTTTAAACAAGTGTATTTTCGGGATTTCGAACTGCAAAATCGCGACAGTTTTCAAAACTTGTTTTGCACATATTTCATAATCTACTCAATGAAATTTCAGTCTTTTTGATTCTTTAGAAATCTCTGGTTACAAGAGTTCAAAAGATTATAATTTCAAATAATCTGTCATATACAAAAGTTTTATTTTTAAAATACGTAATCTTGAACTGCCATTACGATGCACCAAAATTTATTCAAATTTAATATTCTTTTCAGACTTCATATTTACACGTTGAAGTGTTTATAATTAATTTCTAAAACATTTTAAACTAATTTCAAGAGGTTTATTCTTACACCATTTCAATCATGAAAGAAAAATAATTTCCTTTGTAATTATTGATGTGTATTTAACACGACTTGTGAAATCATCCATCCAACATAAATATTATCAATCAAACATGATAAATAATCATCATAACAAGCACATACATAATTAAATATTATCATAGCATATAGATAGCTCATGTCATATTAAAGTTAAGTTTCTTATATTGGATTTCAATTAGTAGTTATGAAACTTTCTACAACTTCTCCTAATCATTTTCAGAATGTTCCGGACTCGATTATCCCTCTTCAAAGTGGACAAACTCCTCCTGTCCTTTTCTTTACTCTCGGCCTCCTCCTCGAGATGAGTGGTAATTGGCTTCAAAGCTATGGCAAGTGATGGTAGCTAATGAATGTCGACGAGAAGAGATTTGAAAATGGTTTCAACTTCTTTGGATAATCGTTTGGGGTGGTGTTTTTTTTTTTTTTTTTTTTTTTTTTTTTTTGCTTTTCTTATTTATTTAGCAAAACTTAGTAGCCATCGAAGGAACTTTAATGAAAGGAAGATGAAAAGATAGTTGGTGAGAAGAAATGAAAGAAATAAGTGAGGCATTTATAAGAAAAGGATGGTGTTAAAATAGCATGAAGTTGTAAGGTTATGGCGTGTGTAAGAGGTAAGTTTATTGTTTTTGGAAGGCAACCCGGTTTTTATAGTGGGTCATGGCACTCCTTATTACCATACGAGAGAAACAGGTGCTTTATACATGCATAGAGAAGATAAATGCCGAAGAAAAGTGATAGTTCACTTATAAAGACCAGAGTGTGACAGATGAACCATATATGCGTAAGTAATTCCAGTTAATCCTTGACAAAGGAGGGACAACTAAAATCATCATAAGATCTAATAATATTGATGTACTTAGAGAAGATTGCAACAAGGTTAGGAACAAAGCACGGGCAAGGACAAAAAAAATCATAGTGCTGATCTCATGTAGTGTCAAAGAAAAGAATTATTCATCTCACCCAGCTCACCCTCTAGGATGAGCTCAAAGCCATCAATCACTACCTTGTAAGTCAATTTCCTCGTATCATCTTCTGTATCATTAACGTACTCATAGAACATAGCTTCTTTAGGGTCATACCTCATACCAGACTTCTCATGAACCCAAGAACAGTCGGAAGGGCACCAAAAAATTCCATTAGGAATATATTTTTTCATCCGAAAAAAGAATCGAGACATCTAACAAAACGGGAGGAGATAAAGGATCCGATTGAACAGGAGGAGAAACAATACGGGAAACCTTTGGGATCCAATTTATGATAAGAGGCCAGGAAGTGGAACATGCACGAAAGGAGGAGCGGGAAGAGGAGCAGCAACAGCGAGATGACCAAAAGACTGATGTGAATAACAAATATTTAATTTCCATCCATATCTAACCCGCACCTCAGCGACGAAATTCACATCAAGCCTAACTTTGATGGAGTGAGGAAGACGTTTATCCAGCGTTATTTCAACAAGGGATTTAGCATAAAATAATTTTACTCTTACAATGGTGCTAGCATCAAAACATTTTTGTTTTCCAATAGTGTTTGTTAGCCAATTCAAACTAGTCAGGGATTGTAGAACATAAGGTAAATATATTAGAAATAGGCCCAGACCGGAATAGTCAAAGCGCACTCTCTTGCACAGTCAACTAATGGGCTCCAAGGAGTAATAATAAACGATTTCTCACTAATCATTATTGGTTCCAAACTAAGAACATGGACTCCTTTCTTAGAAAGAGAAAACTTAAGAAAGAACATCAATTTGTCTAATCGAACCTTCAAACTACCTCTGATTTTCCACTTCTTTCCACATTGCTCCTTAACAATAGAATACGTAGGAAGGAAACCCATGAAAATATCCCTATTGCAATCAATCAAAAAATTCACACTAGCCTTAACCACCTCTGACGGAAGATCAATAATCCCATCTTTATTAACATACTCAAAGTTACGAGGCATATAGACTCCCATATTATTTGGACATGATTCAAATAGAGAGGTCAATTTAGGAATATTTTTAGCATAAGGAATGACCATGGATTTCGTAACATGATTAACATTATCAACAGTGACATAGTTACAAGTATTACAATTCTCTGCAAACTCCAAAGCATTAACCAAGGTAGGTTTAGAAGAAATTGTAGCAGCAACAAAACCATTAAGAGGGGAAGGATCATTATCAAGTAATTCTTCTATGCCAAACTTATTAGAATTCATCTCCAAAATAAAGTAATATAATATTAATGTAAACTCGTTTTGTCTCTTCATACTTGCTTTTTCCTAATGTTTATTACCTTTTTTAATCTTTTCATTAATCTTAGATGCATATGTTATCATGTACATATATGTGCGGATATTATGTCATACCTTGTTTACACAGCTTTTATCTATTAAATAGTCGAGAGTACGAAATCCGTTAATTAGCCATTTTTAGTTATTAGTCAAACTATTTATCTATGTAAAAAAAATTTGAAAATGATTTCTTATCATTTCTAGATAACTAAAACATTATTATTTAGGTAACAATTCCATATTAAATCATAATACTAATTATTTTCAAATATTGGCGTTATACTAATTAAAATGATATCGGCGTTTTCTTATATTTTCAAATCAAGTATATAATTCTTCCAAAATTCTTGTGTATATGGTTACTTATAACATATCCCAACACTATACCAAAACATGTTATTCTCAATGAGCATAAGTGTGGTAGACAATTTCAACAACACTTATAAGTGTTGCTTTAGGGGCGTCGAAATTTACTGATATGTTTTGATATCATGCGATATAATCCAACTTTTTTGAAAAGATTGTCATACGTAGAAGTTATTTACATTAACATGCGCTGGTATGTTTTGATATCATGCAGCATCTAGATATTTTGATTTGTAATCTAAACGATTCACTGAACCAATGTTTTATGATCAACTTTAAATTTTATAATTAGATTTTACATTAATTTTGTGTATATAATTTTTTTATTTTTAAATTAGGGAAGAAAAAATGATAATATAGTTTGTTTGCCTAACACATTAAATAAAATTCGGATGGACCTACCTGGAGGAAGCTGATCTTTCTGAGGACCCTCAAGTTCAATGACGTGTTGTTTTTGAGTCAAATAATTTTTTGAATTAGATTCCATATTAGACGATTTAGGATATTTACCTTCTATTGTGTGTGCGATGTTGTGTACTGTTATGTGCTGCAAATATTTAATGCTGAATAATGTTTCGTTCGTAAGATTGAATATTGTAACAATCATTGTTAATGGCCGTCACACCTAACATCGCAGAAAAGTATTGAACTTGAGATCTTAAGCTTTACGTTAGATGAGAATAACCTTAGAATAGGAGATTTCGCTTTCATAGAAATAGAGAGCTCAAAAAAATAAAACACCATTATTTCTTCCCTATCACATTCAATGTAATCCATACATAAAATAGTTCGCTTCAATCTGTATCCTCTCCTTTGAGGATTCGAGATCGCAAGAATAAATAATAATAATAACAACTCGTGTTTTTCAATTTTTCTATATCATTTTCTATCGGTCAATCGATTTTCTATAGTTCGTTTTAAGTTGTTTGGGTTTATTTTTCGAATTAGATATTGTTCATATGCTAATCCTTCAAGCCAGACATCAGGTCTGACCCAAGGGTAAGACAACTGAGGCAATTGTCTAAGAAAACACCGTCGAAGGTTTCGATAGTGGAGGGGGCAGCAGGTAGCATGTAGTGCTTTGAAAAAAATATGTTATGTTACAAGTGGAAGGGAAACTTTTTCAACAATTCTTACATGGTGTAGTGGTATGTTATTTGTTTATGTGGTGAGTGGTGTTGGGTTTGAGTACACTACATGTATTTTGTCAAAAATTGATTTTTTTTCTTCCCATTTTCATTTTCCTCCCAATTTGTCTTGCTTAAGCCTTGCCTAGGGCAAGCAAATCGCTGGGGACGACACTGCTAGGCATCATACAAGCTTGCGATTTGATTCTAGTTTGAGAACTCTAAATCTATGTTAACTAGATCGTATGTTAACTCTCATTTTCGATTTGGGGATTGTTGTCAATTCTTGATAGAAACGAAGCTTTGGTTCTAAAGTTTTGAATCGGCATTAACATGAAACCGATTTCGTGAAATTTCCTTTTTTCTAAGCTTTGGATAAGAACAACCAGCTTTGCAATAGAGAAAAGTAGAAACCTTTCAAAAAGAAAGATGATAAAATGATGATAGAGAGAGAATAGGATTATAGGAACTTCCGCCTGTTTTTGGGAAGACGGTTCGACCCAATACCAGTGCAATTCAATATTCAAGTTCTCTCTAGTAAATGGAAAACATCTAAGTGAATGGTTCAGTACTAAACTGTCATTGGTTTGGCTCCTTACGATAAAAAAGGGACACAATGTGATAGTCCATCTTTTCAATTCTACAAAGTTGACATTATTAATTTCTAAAATAAAAATTGAGAAAAGAAAGAAGATACATAATAGAATATCACAATGAAATGAATAATCTGTAATATAACATTGATCTTTACAAAAAAAGAAATTTGTAATGTGTGTGTGTATATATATCAGTGTTTTAAAAACTTGAGTGAGGCGCGCCGCGCCTCAAGGCGAGCGGTGCTAAAAAAGAACCAATGCGCAGAGTTTGATGCATTTTTACCAAAAAAAAAGTAAGCCTCAAAGGGTTGAAGCACAAAAAACGTGAAAAAGGTAAAAAAAAAACTTTTTGATGCGTACATTTTTTGGATAATTTTTTACCTCATGTTGTTTTAATCTTTTCCCGTTGCCTAACTATATTTACTACAACAAGCTTCCTACTAAAAAAGGGCATCTTAGGTAATTTTCTTCTTCTTCATTTGAATAAAACCGATCGATTCTAGGAATTGACTCCGATTCCAGACTTGGAATCGACCTCGATTTCAAGACCTGGAATCGTGTTAGAATTTTGATTCATGAATTTATTTTTTGCTGCTTGAATTTTGTTGGTTGTATTTTTCTGTTTAAATAAAAACATTCAACTTGAATTTTGCTGCTTCTAATTTAGTTGCTTATTTTTTTATGCGGTAAGTTAACAATTTTATAACAATGAGCCTGAGAGATATAACTTGACAATGGGCAGAAGAACCATCGAATTCACAAAATTCAAAATATTTTCTTTGTATGTTTTGTGATCACAGATGCACTGGGGGAATTGCTCGATTCAAAAAAAATTTAGCTTGGACTCACATTGGAATCATTCCTTGTTCAAAAGTTCCACAAATAGTAAAAGGTAAATGCACTGCAACTTCCAAAAAAATGAAAGTTGTTAAGAAAGCAAAAAATGATATGTTCCGTGAGATTGGTAGAAGTTAAATCGTTGAAAATTCTTCCCATACCGTTGAGCTTGACCTTGAAAGTGGTAGTGGAAGTGGTAATATTGTTAGGCCTAGGGGAGAAATGGACAAATTTGTAAGAGTAGCAGTAAAATAATGCACTCTAAATAATCGTTATAAGAAAGAAAAGAATTTTGCAAAATAATTGGCTTTTGGTTCTATACAAGTGCTATTCCATTTAATGCGGCAATCACGCCATATTATAAAGAAGCGATGGAAAGTACTACAGAGTTTGGTGCCGGATTTAAACCACCTTCTAGTCATGAGTTAAGAACTTGAATTCTTAAGGAAAGCATTGATGATGTTGAAAGCACAATCCATACATATAAAAAAGATTGAAAAAAATATATGAATGTACTATTATGTACGATGGTTGGATCGATGATAAAAGTAGGGTTATCATTAGTTTTCTAATCAATAGCCCAAAGATATGTGGTTTTTGAAATCCATTGATGCATCAAATATTATAAAAAATGCGGATTTATCGGTTACATATTTTAATGATGTTATTGATCAAATTGGAAAGGAGAATGTAATTCTAATTATTATCGGCAATGTTTCTAATTAAAAAAGAGCCGGTAATATTCTAATGGAGCAAAGACCAAAATTATGGTGGACTCCATGTGCGATTCATTGTATTGATTTAATGCTTGAGGATATGAGCAAATTGACCGTGTTTAATCAAACAATTCAAAAGACAAAATTTGTAGTGAAATTCGTATATGGTCATTCATGGGTTCTTGCTTTGATGTTGAAGTTTACAGTAAATAGAGAGCTTATTCATCCTACGGTTACGAGATTTGCAACTTTTTATCTTACTCTTCAAAGTTTGTATATGCAAAAAGAAGGCATCATTGCTTTATTTTCTTCTAAAGAATAGAATGAAGGTCCATTTGCTAGAAAAAATGATGGCATTCAAACTAAAAAGTATGCATTGTTTAATGGTTTTTTTGGCAACATATCGCTTATTGCCGCAAAAGCGTTTTTCTTTTGTTTGGGTGTTAAGAGGGGTTGACGGAGAAGATAAACCCGCCATAGGTTACATATATGAATTAATGGACGCCACAAAAGAAAAGATTGCTGGAAATATTGGAAATAATAAGAAAAAATATAAACCAATTTAGAGTCGTATAGATAAACGATGTGAAGCGCAACTACACAAATCATTATATGCGGCGGGTTACTACTTGAATCCACAACTTCACTATGAAGATACTTTTTTTTATACTGATGAGATAAGAAAAGGTTGGTTTGCTTCTATGGATAGAATGCTTAGCGATAGCGACGAACGTCTCAAAGCGGATTGTCAAGTAGACTTATATGATCGTCAAATTGGTCTTTTTAGAACCCAAACAACAATTAGTGTAGGAAAATGAGAAGTTCGGGTTAGAAATTTGTTTGGTATTATTTCATTTTACATTAAATTAATAAAATATACTATTTTTCAAGTTTTATTAGCCTACTAGTGTATTGGAGGGATCCTTTTGGGATTGATACACCGAAATTGATGAATTTTGGTATTTGGTTCTTGATCTACCTAGTAGTGTAACTAGATGTGAAAGAAATTGGAGTACATTTTAATAGGTAAGAATTATTTGAAATAGTTGACATACATTTTGGCTTTATATCAAAATACCCAATTTATTTTGTTTATTATAGGTTCAGTCTAAAAAAAGAAATAGACTTGAGAATAAAGTATCACATTCTTTGGTGTATGTCAAAAATAATACTACATTGAGACAAAGAGAAATTATGAGAAGAAGGAAGATAGATCAAATAGTCATGGAAGAAATTGAATTCGATGATGAATGGATTACCAAGATAGAAAATCCAACTCTTCCTTCGGATTTAAATTGGCTTGATGATGATGATCAATTTCTCAATGTTGATGTTACATGAAATATATCTGCTTCAATATATGAGGATACTTTAAGAATTAGAGAATCCACGGTTCAAAACAATAAACCAACACTTCATTGAGATCCTACCCCTCCCTATCCTCCTTATCTTCCAGTAAGAGAGCCTATTATCGTTTTTCCTCCTCCTATCATTCCTTACAAAAGAAGACGTTATAGTGATGATGGCGGTACAAGTAAGTATAATAAAAAATTATATTGAATAATTATATTATATATATAATCATACTCATCGCCATTTCTAAAACTTAATAATAGGTAATGATCCAAAAAAGAAGGGTGTGAGAGTTGCATCAATTGATGATGATGGTGTCGACGAACACGATCCTCTTTTGGAACTACATACGCAAAATGTATTCCATCTAGTGACGATGATAGCTTGAATGATAACATGCTTATGGATGAGGAGGAAGATATCATTTGATCTTAGATGACACTTTGAATATTTTTGGATAACTATATTTTGTTTGAATTGCTTGTAGTAATTTATGTTTCTTTATATACTATTTGATGTTATTCTATATCTAATTTTATTATACGACATATGTGTAACACCCCGTATTTTCTGAGAATATTAAAATAACAAATTAAAGAATAATGTTTAGCATTGTTCTAAGGTTTGTAAGCAAAAGAATTAGTAGCTCATTTGGTTGGAACACGTGACTTGCATACAAGGGGTACAAAGTTCGATCCCTACCAGCGCCATATTTTTGTTTTAAGGGAATGGCTTAAAAATGGCTTAGTGTGAACGCAGTTCAAAAGTGGTTTAGTGTGAAAATGGTTAATTAGGAAGATAGAAATATATATATATATATATATAATAAAATTCAACCTAAAATTTAAGAAAAAAAATTCAAAACAGCGGAAGCGGGAAGGCAAAACACCAAACCGACCTATTTTATGGGTCGACCCAAGACCCGCTGGGTGGGTCGACCCGCTGGGTCGACCCCAGGGTCGACTTAGGAGGTTTGGAATTGGTCCTGTCGGCCCTAAATGGTCTATGACGAAATTTTATGTTTTAGGGCTTTGGTGGCGATTTCTGGTTGGTCTGTTGACATCATTTCTTGGTTTCTAAGGCCTAGATGGATTCTAGAGTGATCTGACGGCTGTAAATAAATCTAACTCCTATATAAACACTCCAAACCCTCATTCTAAAACCTAAATAAAATTGGAACCGTAGCCGTCATGCCGCTGGAGTAGCTCATCTTTTCTTGAAGCTTAGGAAATTACAAATCAAAGATTCAAACAACAACGAACACACTATCTTCATCTCTAATCTGATTCATTGTGAGTATTATTTCATTGACAAGATAATTCTTAATTTAATTGTGATATGTTTATCTTTGGATTATGAGAATATGGTTGTGATTCATATGACTTGCTAGTTTGTATTCTTTATGATGTAAACGTATAACAAGTTGTTAATCTATGTTAGTAGGTTGTTCCTTATGTTTAATCATTCAAGTATAACTTGATTATGCTATGACATTAGAATTTTATTCAATTGAGATGATAGTCACATGCAAGTTAATTTGTGGATTATATGTAAATTTGTAAACGAATCTTATGCAAGTTTTGGAATGTTAAATCATATGCTATATGTATGAATCTTATGCTAGTTTTGGGATGTTAAATCATATGCTATATATATGAGTTTTATGCAAGTTTTGGGATGTTAAATCATATGGTATATATATGAATCTTATGCAAGTTTTGGGATGTTAAATCATATGCTATATATATATATGAATTTTATGCAAGTTTTGGGATGTTAAATCATATGTTATATATATGAATCTTATGCAAGTTTTGGGATGTTAAATCATATGTTATATATATGAATCTTATGCAAGTTTTAGGATGTTAAATCATATGTTATATATATATATATGAATTCTATGCAAGTTTTGGGATGTTTAACCATATTTTATATATATATATGAATCTTATGCAAGTTTTGGGATGTTAAATCATATGTAAATTTTTGAATCTTATGCAAATTGTAGGTGGAATATATATAGGTTCATATGTGAATTGTGGAGATACAAATGCTAGTTTATATGTAAACATGTGACCTTAATTAACATGCTTAGATCCATATGCAAGTCCACATCTTTTTAAATCTATATGCATGTTCATATCTTTTTAGATCCATATGCAAGTTTACACCTTTAAGTCTAGAACTATGACATACATAGTTTATGCAAGTTTACACCTTTATGTTGGATCTATGACATACATAGTTTATGAAAGTTTACACCTTTATGTTGGAACTACGACATACATAGTTTATGCAAGTTTGTGACAATTACCTATGCTAGTTTGGGTGAAAAACTATATTCATACATGCAAGTTCACGCCTTTAAGATCTATGATTTTAGACCCTCGGCAATACAAAGTCTATGCAAGTTATGTTGTAATTCTTAATTGCAAGTTAGATCTATTTTGTGTGTTGTGCAAAATTGTGATGTTTTCCCCTTTTTATGTGTTAGACTATTTACTAGTCTAATATATATATATATATATTTATATATATTTCATGTTAAACGAACGAACGATGCGGGGATAACGGGGGAATATTAAATATACACATTTTGTGAATTGGCATGTAATGGCCTTAAAAGGCATATAATTAATTGGAGACACTAATTGGTATAATTTGCATAATGAAATCAGTGTAAATTTCCTTAATGGCATAAAATTTAATTAAGGCGTTAACTGGTAATTAATGTGCAGTAATGGACATAATTTAAGTGACAATTATGGACATAAGCCTTTAAAAAGGCATATAATTAATTGGTGATGTTAATTGGTATAATTTATATACCATAAATAGATGAACATAATTTAGGTGACAAATTATGGACATAAGTAAATTTGGAATTTACTAACAAATTTGAATAGGGATAATTAATCCAAATTTGGGGTGAAAAGATTATGTATAATAATCAATGCCAAAGACACGAGGTTGGACTCAGTTGTGGTGTAAGACTGCCCGGACCCGCCCGGCAAATCCAGCAGCCATAAATGGTAGCCCAATGTGAGAGGTCAAAGGCCCAAATTAAATGCGTAACGGTTGTATGGACACGAGGTTAGGCTCGTTTGTGGTGTAAGACTGCCCGGACCCGCCCGGCAAATCCAGCAGCCACAAATGCCAGCCTAATGTGGGAGATTCTACAGGGGTTACGGTAGTAATAAATTAAGTAACACTTAACCAAAGTAAACATGTAGTGGGACATGGGGGTTAAGTGGGTGACATGTAGGTGACATGAGGAAATACGATTAGTAGCACTTAACCAAGATAAACATGTAAATAGGACATGGGAGTTAAGTGGGTGCCTTTGGTGGCATGCGGATATACGAATAGAAACAGTTAACCAAATTTAAACATGCAAGTGGACATGAATAAGAAGGGTTAAGTGGGATGTATTAGTGGGGGCCAAGCTTAGGTGGAAAGCTCGTGTCAAGTAATGGGGGTCTGTTTCAAACCAGTAACCCATAAGTATCTTTGTGAGCTCGACCCAAGTCGAGGACGGGACACGCTTACTGGGCTTGACTATAAGAGGCCAAAACGAGTTAGCGGTGGCAAAGCAAGCCAGTGGGGTCATGTGCGTGCGTGGGCCTGGGCTGGTAGGTAAGATGTTGTTGCATAGTGTAGTCTAAGTCGTGCATCTTTTGTTGTATCGGGTTGCCACTTTGGGAAATGATACACCCGACTGTGGGACCAACACGGGTATCTACGAGTTAGGGAGCCAATCGAATGGGGAAGGTAGTGGGTAAACTAGTGGAGATAGGAGCAGGCGGCACCTATGACAGCAGCTAGGAGTACAACTACCATATTATAAATATTGTAATTAAAATGGGGTAGGTAGTAGGTGCAACTAGTGGAGATAGGGGCAGGCGGCGCCTATGACAACAACTAGGGGTACACGAAACTACCATTTGTTCAGTAGGCAGGATCAACTTTTAGAGTGACTAGTATTGGTGCAGTTAGTATTAGTTCGGTATAAATTAGTAATTACCCTTAAGTATGTGGAAGCGCGACTTAACATTATCTTATTCCTCCTGTTTGACTCTGTCATTTGTTTCACGGTCATACCTTATCTTCCAGTTATACCTTATCCTAGTTACTTTAAAAGTTATATTGTCAAAGTTAACATACTCGCTAGACTTTATGTCTGACCCCCTTTGTTTTCGCCTCTTTTCTTCCTCCCCCCCAGGTTCTCAGGGTGGGACTAGCACTAGTGGAACTTGACTTGGATATTTTCTAAAGTACTTGGATTGTTGAAGTGAAGTTCAACTTATCTTTTATCATGGCTATTAAAGTTGGGATTATGCTTTTTATTTTTATATACTCTGATTTTGTCAAGATGGATATTTTGTACTTGACTCTAGTCTTTGGTTTTGATGATGTAACCAAACATATTTACCTTCTGCTACAATAAATAAAGTTTTAAATTTTCAAGTACTGCTTTATATCTGTCTTGTTGTGATCTTCTGTTCTATACTCACTTAAAATGCTCCATGGAAGTTAATGCATTCCCTTTGTGAGTGACATTAATGGATGTGGGGTGTTACACGTGGTATCAGAGCTGAAGGTTACCAGAACAGATAGAGATTTTGAAAAACTGTTTTTCAAAAGCATTTTCATAAAGAAATACTTTCAAAAACATGTTTTAAGGAGAGTACTTTCAAGAGAAAAGTTTATTTTAAAAACCTAACCCCCAAGAGCCATATATCTTTCCTTCGATTTTCCGTTTTGAATCTCTTCCTCTTCCCCTTTTTTAATCTCTTCCTCCGCGTGTAGATGTTTTTTCTAAAATATATATGGACTTCCATACGATTGGCGGAAAGCCACTTCACGGGACTTAGACGGTTGTCGGGGCTAGAAGCTGGCTCAAGGAAGTGGAGGACTTGTCGGTACCTTTAAGATAGACGATGGGAAGAAGGTACAACCAGTTGCTTGGTTAATGGAGGATGAAGCTTCATTCTGGTGGAAGGTCACAAATGGAGAATGTGCAGGAGAGACATGGATAGGACACACGATAAGGAAGTAGATCCAAAGAAAGGTGGTAAGGATAACAAGGGGCCAAGAGAAAAGGAAGGACCACACTTGTGAAATACCTGACTACTTAAAGAAAGACGTTAGGAAGAAGAAGGAGACTAGTTGTTATCATTACGAAGAGACATGACATCTTATTAGGGTTGTCCAAAGAGGCAAGGGTAAGGACAAAGTACAGGATCTTCTGGAGGGCAGATGCGTTCCCTCACGGCTGGCATACCCGATAAAGGTAGAAAACATCTCGGTTGAAATTTGAGTTTCTTTTTATCATCCTGTTCAAACTTTGTTTGATTCTGGCACTTCACACTCTTTTGTATCTGTTTCATTAGTAGAAACGTTGCACCTAAGTACTAGTCTAGTTATGGATCCCATTGTAGTCTCAAATTCTATTGGTGGTTCGGCTCATCTTTCAATGAATTGTCGGGATTTGAGAATGTCTACCTTGGGCATTGGGTTTGAATAGAACGCCTTCATTCTTGGTTTCACGAGCTATATCTTAATTCTAGGAATGGATTGGCTAGCCAGATACGGTGCCATCCTAGATTGTGAAAGAAGGGTAGTTAGACTGTTGACTCGATGTGGAAAGACCCTCGATATTTCTTGTGATCCTAGAGGTCCAGTGATGCTTAGCTACCTAGAATCTCTTGACGCATCCAACAATGATTTGGAATCTGTTCGTGCGGTCCGTGAGTGTGGTGACGTCTTAGATGAAGTTCGGTGTTTACCCCCGAGGCGCGAGATAGACTTTTGTATATACCTAGTGGATAATGCAAAGCCAGTTGCATTACCAGTGCGCCACATGGCTCCGAGAGAGAGAGAAGGGAACTCAGTAAGCAAGTGAAAGAGTTGCTTGAGAAGGGATTCATAAGAAGAAGCATTTCGGAATGGGGGTGCTCCAGTTGTTTTGCTAGTATCATCTCACGTAGATCGTCTAAATTTGGAGGAGGTATTCCTTGGGTGCTTGTCTGATATTGGTTTAGTCCTTTGGGGCTTGTACTTAGGGGATGTCAAGTTCGACTAGGATGGTTTGTGTGAGAGATAAATAACTGTGGTGATTTTTCATTGCATGATATCTTGGTTTACTCAAAGAGTGATGGGCAGCCGTGACATGATATGACTATTCGATGGTATAGACTACCCTGAGTTAGACTCAATAGGGTTATGAGATGACTCGAGTGGACTCGAGAAAGGTGTGAAGTAATGGATTGTTTAGGACCCTATGTTGATGCCATTTCTTTTAAGGAAGAAGGTGAGATTCTAAGGGCACATGGTCTCTAAGGAAGGGATAGTTGTGGATCCCGCGAAGGTGGTGGAAATCCAAGATTGGAAGATTCCCAAGAATACAACAGAAGTAAGAAGCTTTTTAGGGCTTCCTATTTATTATAGGAAGTTCATTAAGGACTTCACGAAGATATCAGCCCGGCTTACTCGGTTAACGAAGAAGAACTTGGCTTTTGCTTGGGATGTTGACTGTGACGATGCTTTCCAACGTTTGAAGAGGGCTTTGACGACAACTCCAGTTTTGCCAGATGGGAGTAAGCCATTTACAGTGTATACAGATGCTTGCGGGACAGGACTTGGAGCAGTTTTTGATGCAAGAGGAAAAAGTGATATGCAAAAGGCGGAAAGTACGGGCATCTCTTATCATCCATGGACGGATGGACGGACAGAAAGAGGTGAATAAAATCCTTGAAGATCTTTTGAGGTTATGTATCCTAGATTTTGGAGGGAGATGAGAAGAGGCAACTAGCTTAGTGGTGGTCATGACGTGTTTCACGTTTCGCATTTGCGTAAGTGTTTACATGATACGGCGGAGGTGGTGGAGCCGAGCACGCTCAAAGAAGTGGAAGTAGAGCGAGATTCCATGATCAGACGAGCTCCAACACGCATTCTTGGATCAGAGGTAAAAAAGCTACGGAACAAAGAGGTCAAGTCGGTCAAAGTGCAATGGGGAGATGATCTTAGAGACGCGACCTGGGAAATGGAAGACAAGATGCGTACGCTGTACCCTTTTCTTTTTAAGGGTATGTTTTTTTTAACTTCTCCTTTTCAACCGCTTTGTTTATACTTGTCCTATCTTTTAGAATGTCTTTGCGATGACATCTTTGATCTTTAGTTAGGAACAATCCTATGGTTGTAAACATGTATTTGAGACATGTTATGTGTGGTGGATGCAAGTGTTTGCTAGTGGTTGCTCGTGGATGCATTTACACACACATTAGGCACTAGATCGGCTCAATCACTTTCATACTGCATATAAATATGTGTGCATATTTAAATTAATGAATGAATAATGGTTGTATTATCATATGGATGTTGCATTAAGATGAATGGTTGTGCACGCATATTGAATTAATATGTATCATTAGGATTATTTTGCATACATAATGGACGCATGGCACTCTCATGATTTGCATTAAGGAGGTCAACTGGATCAGTAGACCGCTTGATTTTGCATTAGATAAGAATAATATACACACACTCTGCATATGTTCATATGGCATTAGAAATATTTTGAGGACAATGGATGCTTGTGATTGATGGTTGAGTAGATGGATGATTGGATGGTAGGATATACGTTCTCCTTAACTTGGAGATTTCGGGGATGAAATCCTTTAAGGAGGGGAGAATGCAACACCCCGTATTTTCTGAGAATATTAAAATAATAAATTAAAGAATAATGTTCAGCATTGTTCTATGGTTTGTAAGCAAAAGACTTAGTAGCTCATTTGGTTGGAACACGTGACTTGCATACAAGGGGTACAGAGTTCGATCCCTGCCAGCGCCATATTTTTGTTTTAAGGGAATGACTTAAAAATGGCTTAGTGTGAACGCAGTTCAAAAAGTGGTTTAGTGTGAAAATGGTTAATTAGGAAGATAGAAATATATATAGATATATATATATATATAATAAAATAAAATTCAACCTAAAATTTAAGGAAAAAATTCAAAACAGCGGAAGCGGGAAGGCAAAACACCAAACCGACCTATTTTATGGGTCGACCCGAAACCCGCTGGGTTGCTGGGTCGACCCCAGGGTCGACTCAGGAGGTTTGGAATTGGTACCGTCGACCCCAAATGGTCTATGACGAAATTTTATGTTTTAGGGCTTTGGTGGCGATTTCTGGTTGGTCTGTTGACATCATTTCTTGGTTTCTAAGGCCTAGATGGATTCTAGAGTGATCTGACGACTGTAAATAAATCTAACTCCTATATAAACACTCCAAAGCCTCATTCTAAAACCTAAATAAAATTGGAACCGTAGCCGTCATGGCGCTGGAGTAGCTCATCTTTTCTTGAAGCTTAGGAAATTATAAATCAAAGATTCAAACAACAACGAACACACTATCTTCATCTCTAATCTGATTCATTGTGAGTATGATTTCATTGACAAGATAATTCTTAATTTAATTGTGATATGCTTATCTTTGGATTATGGGAATATGGTTGTGATTCATATGACTTGCTAGTTTGTATTATTTATGATGTAAACGTATAACAAGTTGTTAATCTATGTTAGTAGGTTATTCCTTATGCTTAATCATACAAGTATAACTTGATTATGCTATGACATTAGAATTTTATTCAATTGAGATGATAGTCACATGCAAGTTCATTTGTGGATTATACGTAAATTTGTAAACGAATTTTATGCAAGTTTTGGGATGTTAAATCATATGTTATATGTATGAATCTTATGCTAGTTTTGGAATGTTAAATCATATGCTATATATATGAATTTTATGCAAGTTTTGGGATGTTAAATCATATGGTATATATATGAATCTTATGCAAGTTTTGGGATGTTAAATCATATGCTATATATATGAATTTTCTGCAAGTTTTGGGATGTTAAATCATATTTTATATATATGAATCTTATGCAAGTTTCGGGATGTTAAATCATATGTTATATATATGAACCTTATGCAAGTTTTGGGATGTTAAATCATATGTTATATATATATGAATTTTATGCAAGTTTTGGGATGCTTAACCATGTGTTATATATATATGAATCTTATGCAAGTTTTGGGATGTTAAATCATATGTAAATTTTTGAATCTTATGCAAGTTGTAGGTGGAATATATATAGGTTCATATGTGAATTGTGGAGATACAAATGCTAGTTTAAATGTAAACATGTGACCTTAATTTACATGCTTAGATCCATATGCAAGTCAACATCTTTTTAGATCTATATGAAAGTTCATATCTTTTTAGATCCATATGCAAGTTTACACCTTTAAGTCTAGAACTATGACATACATAATTTATGCAAGTTTACACCTTTATGTTGGATCTATGACATACATAGTTTATGAAAGTTTACACCTTTATGTTGGAACTATGACATACATAGTTTATGCAAGATTGTGACAATTACCTATGCTAGTTTGGGTGAAAAACTATATTCATACATGCAAGTTCACGCCTTTTAGATCTATGATTTCAGACCCTTGACAATACAAAGTCTATGCAAGTTACGAAATAATTCTTAATTGCAAGTTAGATCTATTTTGTGTGTTGTGCAAATTTGTGATGTTTTCCCCCTTTTATGTGTTAGACTATTTACTGGTCTAATACATACATATATATATATATATATATATATCATGATAAGCGAACGAACGATGCGGGGATAATGAGGGAATATTAAATATACACGTATTGTGAATTAGCATGTAATGGCCTTAAAAGGCATATAATTAACTGGAGACACTAATTGGTATAATTTGCATAATGAAATCAGTGTAAATTTCCTTAAAGGCATAAAATTTAATTAAGACATTAATTGGTAATTAATGTGCAGTAATGGACATAATTTAAGTGACAATTATGGATATAAGCCTTAAAAAAGGCATATAATTAATTGGTGATGTTAATTGGTATAATTTATATACCATAAATAGATGAACATAATTTAGGTGACAAATTATGGACATAAGTAAATTTGGAATTTACTGACAAATTTGAATAGGGATAATTAATCCAAATTTGGAGTGAAAAGATTATGTATAATAATCAATGACTAAGACACGAGGTTCGACTCATTTATGGTGTAAGACTGCCCGGACCCGCCCGGCAAATCCAGCAGCCACAAATGGTAGCCCAATGTGAGAGGTCAAAGGCCCAAATTAAATGCGTAATGGTTGTATGGACACGAGGTTAGGCTCGTTTGTGGTGTAAGACTGCCCGGACCCGCCCGACAAATCCAGCAGCCACAAATGCCAGCCTAATGTGGGAGGTCCTACAGGGGTTACGATAGTAATAAACTAAGTAACACTTAACCAAAGTAAACATGTAGTGGGACATGGGGGTTGAGTGGGTGACATGTGGGTGACATGAGGAAATATGATTAGTAGCACTTAACCAAGATAAACATGTAAATATGACATGGGGGTTAAGTGGGTGCCTTGGGTGGCATATGGAAATACGAATAGAAACACTTAACCAAATTTAAACTTGTAAGTGGACATGAATAAGAAGGGGTTAAGTGGGATGTATTAGTGGGGACCAGGCTTAGGTGAAAAGCTTGTGTCAAGTAATGGGGCCCCGTTTCAAACCAGTAACCCATAAGTATCTTTGTGAGCTCGACCCAAGTCGAGGACGGGACACGCTTACTGGGCTTGATTATAAGAGGCCAAAATGGGTTAGCGGTGGCAATGCAAGTCCAACGGGGTCATGTGCGTGCGTGGGCCCGGGCTGGTAGGTAAGACGTTGCATCGTGTAGGTATAAGCCGTGCATCTTTTATTGTATCGGGTTGCCACTTTGGGAAATGATACACCCCACTGTGGGACCAGCACGGGTATCTACGAATTAGGGAACCGATCGAATGGGGAAGGTAGTGGGTATGACTAGTGGAGATAGGAGCAGGCGGCACCTATGACAACATCTAGGAGTACAACTACCATATTATAAATATTGTAATTAAAATGGGGTGGGTAGTAGGTGCAACTAGTGGAGATAGGGGCAGGCGGCACCTATGACAACAACTAGGGGTACACGAAACTACCATTTGTTTAGTAGGCAGGATCAACTTTTAGAGTGACTAGTATTGGTGCAGTTAGTATTAGTTCGGTATAACTTAGTAATTACCCTTAAGTATGTGGAAGCGCGACTTAACATCATCTTATTCCTCCTGTTTGACTCTGTCATTTGTTTCACAGTCATACCTTATCTTCTAGTTATAGCTTATCCTAGTTACTTTAAAAATTATATTGTCAAAGTTATCATGCTCGCCAGACTTTATGTCTGACCCCCTTTGTTTTCGCCATTTTTCTTCCTCCCCCCCCCCCAGGTTCTCAGGGTGGGACTAGCACTAGTGGAACATGACTTGGATATTTTCTGAAGTACTTGGATTGTTGAAGTGAAGTTCAGCTTATCTTTTATCATGGCTATTGAAGTTGGGATTATGCTTTTTATTTTTATATACTCTGATTTTGTCAAGATGGATATTTTGTACTTGACACTAGTCTTTGGTTTTGATGATGTAACCAAACATATTTACCTTCTGCTGCAATAAATAAAGTTTTAAATTTTCAAGTACTGCTTTATATCTGTCTTGTTGTGATTTTCCGTTCTATATTCACTTAAAATGCTCCATGGAAGTTAGTGCATTCCCTTTGTGAGTGACATTAATGGACGTGGGGGTGTTATAGATGTTTTTTTCTTCAAAATCTCACGCCTCAATGTTCTGAAGCTTACGCCTCGTCTTACGGGCATGAAAACACCCTGGTATGCTTTTCACGTTTTAAAACACACACACACACATACACACACACACACACACACACATATATATATATATATATATATATATATATATATATATAGGATCAAGAACACCTCAAATAATGCACACCCTTTTTAGCCTCCTGATTTCCACTATAAATCCCAGTTTCTCCCTCCTCCCACTAATTCTCTCTCCCCTTCACCCACTAATTTATTTTACTATGAATGAGTGGAAGAAATAGAGAGGCTAAAGGGGTGCTCCATTTTTAGGATGTTGTTGAACGCTCCTCTATATACACACGCATCAGAGAACTAATCAAAAAATCAACTTGGGTAATTATAACAAATTTTAATTTCAAAATATAAAGAACACAAAAAACATATATAGTGGAAAAATAAAGGCAAAAATATAAGATTACATATTGGACCTCTAGATTCTCTCCTGAAGTTCTAAAGCAATGCAAACTAACCTGAAAATATTCTTGGTTTAACCCAAGTATTATTTATAAATATCACCTAGATCTGTCTGATAAAACAGTGTGAGCAAGCTCAAATCAAGAAGATAAACTAGCTACACCATATTTTCCTCGCTTCCAGAAAGTGTTCGAAATTTATGCGCTCCGTATATTCGAAGTAGGAAGTTCATGGCTTAAGCAAAACGCTTTTCTTTGAACAAGAGCTCGGCTTCAAATGTATGAAAACATTTTGGTTCAACCACTTCGAAGCAAGAAACCATTGTCTTCATTGTTTAGTTGATGCAACGATGAATGAATAGTCGCCATGCACTGGGTCGATGGTAGCCAATATATATGTAGAATTTGAAGCACAGTAACCATAACAACAGTAAAATAATTGTAATAGCAGCAAAAAATATAAATCACACGGTCGATTTATACTGATTCAGACTTCCCTTCCTACGTCCAGTCCCGAAGCTCCCCTTCGGCCTTTCTTCACTACCATTAAGCCCTCACTTCACCTGGAGGAACATGTTTACAAACATCACATGATTTCGTGGGCCACAAGTTTACCCGTCTTATTCAAATGGGCTACAGGCACACTGAAACGTTTAATACAAAGTAATAGATGGCTGACTATATGTTATGTCTCCAATACACGGAGTAGTCGTAATGTAGTGCAACATCTGGAGCATTCAACAATAATGATGTAGATTGAGTGCACAAAGACTAGGAAGTGAAATTTGGACCAAATTTAAATATTTGTGGAGTGAAATAACACTGATCTAATATTTGCTTTGAAATAGATATAGAATTGATTATTTGGAAGCAATACAAGAGAGAATTAGAGAGGAGAATTATTTCTATGTTTGTGACATGTTGTGAGGATTACATAAGAGTGAAGAGATGTATTTAAACAATTGCAATCCTTGAGAAATTTTCCTTGGAGAAGATGCATTCGTTGGAAGTTTGCAATTGGTGAATGGATGCATGAGTTTGTACATCACTATTCGTTTGGTGATATTGATGTAGTTAGCTATTAGCTTTAATTTCAAATGATTATGCAGGCCAGTTGGTAGGGGTGCGTCGCTTAGTCTCAAAAGGAGCCACGTTCGAGTCTCGTCTCTGCCATATTAAAAAAAAATATGATAGAGGCGAGACTCAAAGATGGCACCTTTTAAAACAAAGTGACATGTCTTACCAACCAACCTACATAACCATTATTGTTCAAATAGTAACGTCTTTTCAAATTAATGTTCTAGAAGCAATATTCAAGTGACTATATAAGCATTTTTTTTACCTAATTGTTAACTAGAATGGATGCATCTTCTCTAGTGGAAAATTCTAAAAGGAAGCAACTACTTAATGGCATCTTATCACTCATATATAAACCTCCCACTATCCAAAAAATACATACACTGCTCTTCTCTAAATTATTCTAATATTGCTTCCAAACAAACTAAATTCTATATTCATTCAAGAAGCAAATATAGATTAGTGTTACTTTACTCTATAAAAGTCTAGTTTAATTTCACTTCCTGGCCTCTACGCGCTCAATCTATATCAAACCTGTTAGAATTTAGATCAGAGAGAAGAGAGAGATGAAACAGTAAACAATCAAAAGGCTACATTTTTATTAATATGAATTGATGGCTATTACAATGCTAATCCCTCATATATATACATGATACAAAAGTATTTGCAATTGGCAAATATTGTAAAACTGGAAACTCATTAACTACTCATTAACTCATTCCTATCCTAAATTCATGTCAATAATATTCATTCTTATCCTAAATATTGTAAACCAGGAAACTCAATAATTCATTCTTAACAACATTCTTAATAAAGGAAGGCAATATATCCTCAAGCCCAATCATAGCCCAATCAATGGCATCATATTCTCTAACATCGCCCCTCAAACTCACGATGCTGAAAATCATGAGTTTGCCAAATAGAAACTGCTACTTCAACATCGCCTCAGACGCAAACTTCCTCCTCCATCAGCAATTTCAAACTTTCATATGCCATTAGCAATTCTTCACTTTTAAAAATGGTTTTTAAAGTGGACCACACTCAATAATGGTTTTTAAAGTGGACCACACTCAATGGTTTTTAAAGTGGACCACACTCAATAATGGTTCTTAAAGTGGACCACACTCAATAACGGTTTTTAAAGTGGACCACACTCAATAATGATTTTTAAAGTGGTTTTTAAAGTGGACCACACTCAATAATGGTTTTTAAAGTGGACCACACTCAATAATGGTTTTTAAAGTGGACCAACCACTCAATGGTTTTTAAAGTGGACCAACCACTCAATAATGGTTTTTAAAGTGGACCAACCACTCAATAATGGTTTTTGAAGTGGACCAACCACTTAATAATGGTTTTTAAAGTGGACCAACCACTTAATAATGGTTTTTAAAGTGGACCAACCACTCAACATCATCATCTTATTCTTTTCTTTTGTCCTTTTTTTTTAAACAAACTTTCACATATACAAACTAAGACTACAAATTAGAACACAACAAAAGAAGCAGCAAAGTTGTGATCACTCCGGCAATGCAAACAAGTCCATCACTACTCATCGTCGACTATGTCAACACCACATGCTTCATCTCCAATTCATCCAAATATCTGATCGATCAACAAGTATCACAATCTCATTCATTCACCAAACCAATTGGCAATGTGAAGGGTGAACTCTTAATAGTTATGCAGGAATTATTTTACAAATTCCCCAATGTGGGACTTGTTTCAACACGCCCCCGCACGTGTGGCATATCATGAGCCTAACACGTGGACCATTATATTGGGTGACGTGGATAAGTGTGGCATTGTGCGCACAAATTAAACCCGCTCTGATACCATGTTAGAATTTAGATCAGAGAGAAGAGAGAGATGAAACAGTAAACAATCAAAAGGCTACATTTTTATTAATATGAATTGATGGCTATTACAATGCTAATCCCTCATATATATACATGATACAAAAGTATTTGCAATTGGCAAATATTGTAAAACTGGAAACTCATTAACTACTCATTAACTCATTCCTATCCTAAATTCATGTCAATAATATTCATTCTTATCCTAAATATTGTAAACCAGGAAACTCAATAATTCATTCTTAACAACATTCTTAATAAAGGAAGGCAATATATCCTCTAGCCCAATCATAGCCCAATCAATGGCATCATATTCTCTAACAAAACCTTTAAATTACATACTTCTCAAAGGAGATTATAGGAAGGATTGTATTAATCAGACAAAATCCATGTTGTGAAGAAAAAATAATTGTCAAAGAAGGTTCTTCTTTGTAAGCATATTCCTTTAGGAAAAATGATGGCTGTTTTGATAATTGAAAGACCGAAGGGGAACTTCGAGATTGGACGCAGGACGTGAGGTCTGAACCAGTATAAAAACTCATGTGTGAGTGCTCTTATTTTTCTACTTTACTATATTGTGTTATTCATATTATTATAAGGATACTTCTCATATACTATACGATCCATATATACTTAATATGATTGATCATGATAACAAACTTTATATTAGCAACTACTATATAACAATGATCTGTAATGAAAACTATATTTATAAAGCTTCAACTACACCCAAATGGTTATGGTTTCCTAAACTTTAGGAAATTAAAATAACCATGGGTATCGTATGCTTTAAATATTATGATTTTTTTGATAACATAGCTTGTAAGTATGTTGTTTTCTTGACCCTTATTTATGAACTTGTTAATAGTATCGTCCCTCTTTATTTGTGAAAACTTATATCCGAAATGTTCTCCCTTGTATAATGTATATAAGTTTAACACATATGTAGTGTATATGTTTCTTATGCATGTCATTTTTAATAAATTAAAATATTTATTTCTTTTTGATAATGACAAAGAGGGAGAAAGAGCACGCAGATTCATATATATATGGGGAGAGCATATAACATTATTTATTTAAAGACATATATTTGTCATCGTAAAAAATGGTAGAATGTTGACAACACGGTTTCAACTTTTTGATGATAATAACTGTACGGCGCTGCTACCAACATGTTTATTAAGTTATTTTAGATCAACTATGGTTGAAGAGAAAATTGACGTGAATAACATTGCACAAAAAGAAAAAAAAAGGAGAGAAGAAAAGTAAGTACATGAAATGCATACAAGCATGGAGAGATAGAATTTGCAAGAATTATGCAAAAATACGGCGAAAGTGGGATATGAACTTAGCACTGTTGTATCCAATGGGCAACTTTACCAACTAAACCAGGGGAACTTTTAATACAACAAGTCAGACGTTTGGTATCTAAAGTAAGACATCTAACCTTAGGCACTTGAATTTTTAAATACCCAGGTCAGATATCTGACCTTCACCCCTAGACGTCTGAACCCAAGCTACGTATTTTTTTTAATACACTGGTTTAGACATCTGACCTTACTTACCAGACGTCTGATTCTAGGTTCGGGAGGAATTAAAAAAATAGGGAAGGCAAGACTCGAACTTGACACCTTATAGACTAAGTGACGCGCCCCTACCAACTAGCATACGCAAGCATTTAAAATAATATCTAACGAATAACTACATCATCGTCACTAAACGAATAGCCATGTACAAACTCATGCATATATATTCATCAATTGCAAACTTCCAACGAATGCATCTTCTCCAAGGCAAATTTCTAAAGAATTGCAACTGTTTAAAGACATCTCGTCACTCTTATATAAGCCTAACATCTCACAAACATAAAAAATATCTCCTCTCAAATTCTCTCTCATATTGCTTTCAAACATTCAATCCCATATCTATTTTAAAGAAAATATTAGACCAATGCTATTTCACTCCATAAATATTCAAATTTGGTACAAATTTCACTTCCTAGCCATTGTGCACTCAATCTGCATCATTATTGTTGAAGGTTGCATAAGTTGTACTACATTACGACTAATTCGGGCATTGAAGACACAATATATAGCTAGTCATTTATTACTTTGTATTAAAAGTTTGGTGAGCCTGTAGCCCTTGTAAATCAGGCAATTAAACTTGTGGACCATGAAATCAATTTGTGTTTGTAAACATGTTCCTCCAGGTGAAGTGAGGGTTTAGTGTTAGTGAAGAAAGGCTAAAGAGGAGCTTCAGGACTGGACTTAGGATAGGAAGTACGAACCAGTATAAATCGACTGTGTGATTTATATTTTCCATTGCTATTACAATTATTTTACTGGTGCTGGGATTACTGGGATTCAAATTCAAGATATATATATATATATATATATATGTATATATATATATATATGCATATCTGTATGTGTGTGTGTTGGCCATCATCAATCCAATGCATAGCGACTGTTCATTCATCGTCGCACTGAACTAACATTCATCATATTAGTTTTTCAATCTGAGCAAAGCAGTAGGAAAGCATCTTGCTAAGTAAACAAGCTCAAAGCATGTTACTTTGCATCTCAAGGACACACCGCTTTAATGGCTTCGCACCATAACATTTATTTGTTTCTATTATCCTTCAAAGCATCGAAGCAAATGTCATTCATTGTGCTAATGCTTTCTCAAATAACTTGAACAATCGATGCGCTCCTCTTCACCTGCCTTCATTTGAAGTAACCCCCTCCTCATCAAGGAAATTCAAAGCCACTCCAAGAATGATGCAACGAAGCCAAAAGTCGAAGTAAAGACACTCAAAGTAAGGGAACTGAAGCAACTCCCATGCACTTAAAGAGCTTCGAAGCACGTCGAGGTAACTTATGCGAAGCAAAGGCCAAATGCACATTTATAAATAGGGATAAAATAGCACCAAAATAGGAGTTGGAAAAATCATTCTATCGTTCTCCTCATGCTTATGTTCCAAAAAATCTAAATCAAATTAGGGACAAATTCGTGCGATGGACTTGAGATGTATATGAACTACCGAATTGATATGGAATATTAAGGCTCATTGGAAATTCTTGTACCGAACTTGCATATGGAATGAACTCGAACTTTATTAAATTATAGAACTGTCCTTCCTATATACTTTATTCTTGGAGAATATGACATTTGAACCAATCTGCCTTAGTGCATATCTATCTTGATTCGAAACACAATGAATCCAATTTTTTTGATTGAAACTTATTCGATGCGATTGGTTTTACCATAGTTTGATCGATTTCAAGAGTAACTACATTTTCTCTATTGAATTCGATTCGTTTGGAGAGGTTTTATGTTGTATATAATAATTATATGATTTTTATTTGATAATAACAATATATATACATATATATTATTTTAAATGTGTTTGCAATTATACTGTTATACTACATCACATACAGAAATAAATATTTATACTTAAATAAAATACTACTGCACAAGAATTTAAATATTCAAATAGTATTTTATCTAAATATAAATATTTTATTTAAACATTTTCAACAGTACAAATTTATAACTCCACTATTTGTACATCTCACTTTAATACAATACATTCAATTTCTTATTACATATGTTCCTCACTACAAATCTCAATCACCCAGTTTATACATACAGACTCACTCATACACTGACACTCAATTCTGTCTTCTGCCTGCTTCTCTGTCAGTTTAGTCACCTGCTTACCTACCACAGAAACACACAAAGCAAACTGGAACAAAAATAATTTTAAATTCTAGCAATATAATTTAATTTTAAAATATATTTGGCTCAGAATTTTGGCGTGTCTCTCATCATATTTCTTGACTTGATTTGATATGCATATTAATCCATCTGTGTCTAAACAGCTTGTGATATTCACAGTGATTCACAGTAAATACTACAAGGTAGACAATTCCTCTAGTGCTCACATGTATAAACTGCCTGTGCAACATACATGTATATACACATATTTTTTTCAGGCATACAGAGGCAATTTGGTCAAAAAATTCAAATTTAGCATGGCACAAAATATTTCTTGCAGAACATATGCATACATACATACATACATATATATGCACGTATGTGCATATATACATATATGTATACATGTGAACATAGCAATCCGTATGTACATGGACAACATTTTCTGCTCAGAATAATACAGTCAAGTGGCAACAACTAAAACAATTTTACATGGCATTGAGTCAATTGCATGAGCACAAAGATATAGGTGTAGCAAGTTTCAAGTACATGGGAGCTCGAGGCAAATTCAGAATGACGAAAGACACACACATATAAACATTCATATACATGCTATGTACACACACACACACACACACACACACACACACACATATATATATATATATATATTCAAGGGATTCAACATGCAATAAAAACATGAAATCTCAGGTGGCCCAGCACACATATGTTTGCAATGAACAGAGAAGTGAGCAAATGCATACTTGGAAAGTCAACCGACTTGTTCAAGACAAAACAGTTCAAGCCAAAGCGAAACAACAGAGAATTCTAGGTGTATATCAAAATGGTCAAGCCTATTACAAGACAAGCCAGGTCAACATGTGGATACAACTATAGTTTAAGTTGAGAATGGCCAACTAGGTTCAAGCCAAAGTACACAGTGAACACAAAAAGGGGATCAAATGAAGCGTTGCAATTATACAGTCCAAGCATGTGCAGATTCACGTAAGAGCAAGGGTACAGAGGATAAATAGTACAAACACATGAACTAGTCAAAGACATGTCAGAAATGACACAATAGTGTTTACATAAATAAGGCCAGTTACAAGTCAGGGGATGAAACTGCATCAAACCAGAATTATGAAGACACACACACAAGCTTTGTATTGATATACACATGGATATCAACATATTAGTGAAACAATTCATGTAACAAGTCGGTGAAGCAACATGATGTACACGAGAGTGTACTAAAAATACATGCAAATGCAACAAGCTAGTGTGCATGACAAGGGGATACATAGCATGGCACAAGACAGTGCATACATGTACGAGGCAGAATTATTCAAGCTCAAATGCATACACCCAAATGCATAAGTGAATATACATTTTCATGTATTGGTGCATCAACAAAAGATGAATAGATAAGGGATGTTTCACAGTCAACATGGTTAAAGTTCATACAACAACTAATGTGATATGGTCAGAGAAAATAGAAGTTTTTAAAACTGCTTTGATGGAAAGATGGGCACAACAAATGAATATGCAAGTGTTTTAAATCTACTTAACAATGTTTCTAGGAATTACATGATCAAACTTGTTAAATATTACATTCAACATATAAGGCGTGAAATATACAATCAATTATGAGTAGAAAAACGTTCGATCTGTTTCCAGAAATCATTCAAGTGATATACATATAATATCATTCAAGAAAATCATGTGTGGAATCATTCATTTGTTTCCAGGAATGCAAAGAAAATCCTGCAAGTATTTTTGGCATAAAAAAATTCATATGTTCGAATTTATTTGTCCAAAAATAAATAATTACACAGATGCCAGATTTCGAATGAGCAACTATGGGAAAAAATCAAATCAATTTTTTCTAAGAAAAAATTGTTTTTGAACTCAGGCAATATATGTTTCCAATTTGATCAATATTATTTTTAGGCAATAAAACATGTCGATTGGTTCCAGAAATAATCATGCATTTTTAACGGGCAAAAGTTTCAATCAAACAGTTTTAGGCAAGAAATTCATTCGACTATTTTCAAGAATCAACAGGGGATTCACGACCCCTAAATCATTCCAGAATTAGCATGAAAACAATTCATTTTGTTTTCAAAAATCTACAGGGGATTCATGATAAGAATTCAATCAAACAGTCAAGGCATTCACGTGAAATCAGAGAGTGATTTTAGGGTTTTTATACCCCTATACATTAACATCATTTCATCACTGGCTAGGGATCGAAATCAAGCAACACAAATTCAAGAGAAAAAAAATCAAATAAGAATACTCACGATTTTCGATCACAAGAAAAAGCCCAGATCATCGACAAACAATCAACATTTTTAGAAGCAACAAAGAATCAATCAACAACTGTTTCAAAATCGAGATTTGGGGATTCTTCGAAACCCTATTTTTTCTTCGGTCATCAGAAGATTAAAGGAAGCCAAATTATTTAAGTGGAAAAGGGGAGGCCGACCTTTTTTTAAAGGGATTTTTGAATAATTTTTATTTATTTAAGTTCTTTTAATTTTGACAAATAATGTATGGTTTTCTAGTTTGTCTGTATAACTAAGGGTTTTCTAGTTTGTCTATAAAACTAGGGGTTTTCTCATTTCTTTGTAAACTAGGGGTTTACTAGCTATAGGATTTATAGTTAGGGTTTATGAGTTATAGGTTTGTAATTCGGGAAAAATTGATTTTGGGTATAAAGATGAGTGCAGGATTTTGAGCGTAGGATTAGAACAGGAGCAAGGTTTGCAAGTTTACAAGGTTTTGTAAGCGAGATCTGTTTTAATACCTAGTAGACATCTTAGGGAATGCAGCAGTAGGCAGGGTTTGCTGAAACTAGGTAAAATCTATGCCATTTAATTCCTACATTTAATTTCTCTGATGTAATATGTGTTGTGATAATTTTAATATCTCGTATAAATCCAATAAACCCTATTCACCCCCTCTAGGGTTCATCTAGATCGAACAAGTGGTATTAGAGCAGGTATTTTGTTTAAGTTTAGAGCTATAATGTTCCCTAGTTGTCAACCTAGCGAGAGTCAGTCCTGTCGTATTACAACTATTTTTAATGGTACATAATTTTTAAATTGGAAAGCAGAAATGGAATCCTATTTAAAATCTATTAATATTAAATGTTGGGATATTGTTACTAATGGGTATGATATGGTAGATAGGAATGAGATTAGATTTAACTTTCGTGCTACACATATTTTATAATCTTATATTGATGGTGTCCAATATAACCATATCTCCCACTGTTTGACTGCATAGGAATTCTGGAATACTCTCAATACCAAGTATGGATGAAAAGACAACTACTCAAAACCCCAGAATGACAACTCATGTAATAACCCGGAAAATCTGGGCCAGTTTAAAATTTTTATTTTGGCAATTTTAGCGAATTTTGAATATTTAAAATAGATTATTTTAAATAAAATCGGCGAGAAATTTATTTTGAATAGAATTCGACGTATATATTTATATACGTCGTCGTTAGAATATATAATATTTATATATAATTATAAAAGGGAATTGAAAATGGCGCGGTAGTTCGATAATTCGATTTCAAACTTCAATTGAATGTACCGGGAGCAAAACAATCCGGATTTTAGTGAAACCAAAAACATTATGATCTAATTGATAATATCTTTCCAACGAATCCGAATAATTAAGATTTCATAGCGGGAATCAAAAGATGTGTCCAGTTGAAAATTCGGAATAGTCGCTATGGAATTCAGGCCCTTAAAAATGGACATTTTGCGAACGACCTCGGATTTCGACGAAACCACTTTTGTTGGGTCCGTGATGTCGAATTATTGCTAGGTTTCAAATTTCATAATTTTTCGAATCAATATGTGAGCGTGGCAAAGGAAAACGCGTTTGACCAGTTTCAGTTGATTTTAATCGACTTGAAATTGGCCATTTTTCCAACGGTCTCAGAATTCGACGAAACTAGTTTTGTTAGGACCGTATCGTCAATACGAAGCCAGAAAATATTTTTCTGCAATTTATAGAGTTAGTATGTGACCCCGGTAATTTGAAATGTACGTTTAAAATTCAATATAGTGATTTAAATGAAAATTCAACGGAAACTGATTCAAACAGTCGAATTGGCCTACGATACATATCCCATTGTGTTCGGAACGGGGGTAAAACGCTAGGGACGACAGTCGTTGGGTCCCGTTTCGAATTCAAATAGGAAGTCAACCTTTTGAAAATTAAAATGAAATAAAATATTAATTTATATAACACACCCCCCTTTGTCTTCTCTCTCTCCTTTATTTGTCAGTTCGACTTCAAAATAAAAAAAAATGATGAAATCGACGGAGCTGCTTCCCGTCGTCGACGACCACCGCGCCCACCTCGCCCCCTCCGCCTCTTCTTCCCCTCCTTTGAAGCCTCCCACCTCGTCGATCCCTGTATCCCCTGAAGCCATAATCCACCGCCAAGCCCTAGCTAGTGCCACCACCGCATCCCTCCTTGGCGAGCACCCATCTGCGACGCCCCAACCACCCCCCCTTCCACCTCCAGCGAGCGCGAGGCCCCCTCCACCTCTTCACCAGACCAGCGAATACCAATCCTCCTCCCGGCGATTAAAAATCCGATTTTTAGTAATTGTTTTGCAATCAACACCCTACTCCCTCTTCGTTAGACGCTGTAAGCTCTTCTAACTTATTTCTCTGCATTTATTTAAGTGATTTTCGGTTTATAAAACAAAAATATATGGTCCAACTATATAAAATCTGACTTTTTTTTTTAGAGGTGAGATCTTTATAAGTAAAGATTTGATTTTTGTACGAGCTAAGGTGAGTTTTATTTTATTTTATCTAGTTTAATTAATGTAAAATTTTGGTTTTTAGGAATATAAATATACACGGTTTCAAAGAATATAAAGATGATTTCTTTGATTTAGGAAACTAGATTTTTAAGTGAATAAAGTTTAGATTTTAAATTAAGAAGGCAAGAACTTTATATCTAGAAAGGCGAAAACTTTGTGTTTGAAAGGGTGAAATATTTATATAAGCATGAGCAAGGAGTTAAAAAAAATAATTTTTATATGTGTAGAGATATAAAAATATGATTTTTACATGTGTTGTAAAGTAAAAATATCGTCTTTGTTTATATAAAAATATAATATTTTCTATATAGTAGCGTCGATAAAAATATAATCTTTTTTTATAGAAATAGCGAGATAAAAATATAATCTCTTCTATAGAAGTATCGCTATAAAAATATGAATTTTATCCTTGTGATGTTATTATAAAAATAGAATTTTTATAATAGTAAAAAATTCGATTTTTCTATATTCATTAGCGAGGTAAAAATTCGATTTTTGTGTATATGGAATAACGATAAAAATTCGATTTTATATATAAGAAGTAGCGAAGAAAAATTAGATTTTTCCATATCGGTTTGTGAAGTAAAAATATAACTTTGATATAGAAAGTAGCGATGTTAAAATATAAATTTTAACATGTACTTCGTGAAACAGACTGCGTTGGGAGCACGATGAATATTTTCTACATATGAAGTGCCGTGGAGCTAGGATAGCTATCGGTGAGAACTTCTCACTCAAAATTCTTTTTCTAGTTATATATATATATACTAGGATGCAGACGGTGCTTAGTAGCACCCGACACCCGTCATCCACAGACCATGGATGGACTTGTTTGTTTGGTTGCATAAATTAGTTATATGATTTGATTTGAATTTGGTTGTTTGGTAAATTTGATTGATGTGTGAATGGCGTGGGCCTTCACTAGACCGGGGATAAGGCTAGGTCTCGTCCTGTTTCTAGTATCGTGCCGTTATGCCGTCGAAATTTTCTAAAATATGTTAGAAAAATAAAAATATCATTTTATTTAAAGAAAGAACTGAATAGATATTCATATGTTAAAATAAAATGTTTTATCGTTAAAAATATAATTTTTAACGTGAAAGTGAATAAAATAAAATATTCATTTACAGACCAGACGGTTTGTTTATGTACACCTATTTGACTGACATTGATTAGGACGATAAATTTCACACATCGCCCAACTGCACAAATAAAATCTGTGTTTGATTGTTTGAAACCCCACACGGGTGTTGGGATGAAATATGAAGTTCACTCATCCTAATTGATTAAATATGTCGATCGATTGATTGACAGGCTGTTATAAGCGTTAGATATCTATATTTGATGCTTATACAGTGTAGTGCACTTTGGTTGATGGTTGATTATTTTCAATGCTATATATACGTGTGATGTATGAAAATCCATATAGTTAACACTATATGGTGATTGATTGGGCCTCATTCCAATTTAGAAGATAAAGAATAATATAAGATAAAGGTTCATGTGTTGACAGTACTCATCCATTGAGATTGGTCATGTGTTGAACGAAATATTTTTATAATAAAAAATTACATCTTTATCAATATAAAATAAAGGTTCATGTGTTGACAGTACTCATCCATTGAGATTGGTCATGTGTTGAACGAATTATTTTTATAATAAAATTTACATCTTTATCAATCTAAAGTAAAGGTTCATGTGTTGACTGTACTCATCCGTTGAGATTAGTCATGTGTTGAACGAAGTATTTTAACAAAAATAGTCACACATGGACGGTACTCATTCGTTGAGATTAGTCGTGTGTTGACAAAAAGAAATATTTGAAATAGAATATATAAAGCCGTGTTGAATAGTGATGCGCCATTTTGACGCGAACGATATTTATAACGATTTCGAAATGAATTGAATATATAACGATTTCGAAATGAATTGAATATATAACGATTTCGAAATGAATTGAATATATAACGATTTCGAAATGAATTGAATATATAACGATTTCGAAATGAATTGAATATATAACGATTTCGAAATGAATTGAATATATAACGATTTCGATTTGAGTTGAATATAAAACGATTTCGAATTGAATGGAATAGAAAACCAATTTGATTTCAATTGAATATATAATGAATTTGATTCAAATAGAAAACGAAACGAATTTGATTTGAATAGAAAATGAATTTGAATCGAATATAAAACCAATTTAAATTGAAAGCGAATTGAAATGAATTCGAATTTAATTGAAATTTGAATTGAATAGAAATGAATTTTAAAACGAATTTGTAAAGAAGAATTCAATTTTGATTCGAATTGAAATGGAAGTTGAAATTGCTTTTGAAACGAATTTAAAACTATTTATATAATTCGTTTTAAATAGAAATCAACGAGATGTATATTATATATATTATATATATAATATAATGGCCTGAATAGAACGCGCCGCGTCGCGGCCGTTCGTGAATTTCGACCATTTATTTCAAACGGACATTACGGGAGATCCGACCGTCGGATTCTCCTAAAACCAGAACCGTTGGGTTCGTATCGAAAAGAGTTTCTAAAGAATATTAGAAATTCAAAATCTAACGGTTGGATTTGGAGATACGTCCAAATCAAATTCGAAAAAGGTCGCTATAAGTGCAGTTCGATGGCCATTGTTGGAAATCGACTGTACGGGCCTTGATAAAATTATTAAAAATAGTAATAATTTGTATAAAATCATAAGAAATGATTTGGGAAAATTTGGGATAAAAAAACTCCACATTTGAAAAGATAAAAATGGTTTTTATCGAAATGCACTAATTTGAACTAAATTTAAAACCCAATTATTTTTAAATAAATGAATTAGATTTAAAAAGGGGTTTTAAATAATCGAATTTCTAATATATTTGATTAAATTTGAAATGGGTTTATCGTGAACAGTGTTTTAAATAACACTAGTTCTTTAACCCGATAACAAATAGAATGTGATTTGGGTTTGTCGTGAACTGTGTTTTAAATAACACCTAGTTCTTTAACCCAGTAAAAGGAGTTCTAACGAATCTGCAATTAGATTGAAGTGTGAATTTGTAATCTAAATTATCAAATTTAGAAATGAGCGAGAATGGAGTATCGCCAGTTTTGCTCCAAAGCGATAGTTAAATCTTTAATTAGATTTGAACGTGAAATGGTAATTAATTTTACCGATAACACCACGGTGTTAGATATGGAGTATTACCAGTTTTTCTTCATGGGATGAATAGGTTGGGATTGGGAAATAAAATAAATAATTACTTCGTTGTGGTTCGCTAATATCGACTAGGTGGAAAAACCATAATTTGGTTTTAAATGACATCCAAAGGAAGATTACAGGATAAATTTTAAAGAATTTATCTTGGATAAAATTAATGGGAATCTTTCCCTAAGAATGTGGAATTTAGAAACTAGCTGTAGGTTGGTTAAGAATAATGGTTTCCTGGGTATTAATCTGATGTTGGTTTCGGCCTTCGGGGTTAATGTTTGGGAAATTGTTCTCTTGCTAATTTGCGGTTAGTGACTAATGAATTGGAATGAGGCGTATGTTGTGTTTGTGTAACATTTGTTTTTAATATACGCGGGTTGTTCGGAAAGGCCGGGTTTACACCCATTCTGAATAACCGATTCGACGATAAGTCGAAGATGAAGACAGTGGTCGAAGACCGGAAGTCTTCACATCGTTTGGATTATTACTGACGATCCTGATTGGGTTGTACACCCAAGAGGATGGAAATAATTGGTGGTCGTCCAGACGTACTTGGAGATGGATGGATATGCGAGGAAAGTGCCTCCGGTTTCGTTCAGACCCAGAACGGACTTGTAAATGGATTGTGTGTCTGACACTGGATTTTATTCTATGTCGATTGATTTCTATTAAATATACATTTGTTTGGCGGCGGAGAATTTATTCTTTTGCTTAACGCCCTTCTCTGAGACGTACGAGCTCAGAGGTTGTATATCGATGGACATCAGTCGCATGGCATGAATTGCCTGTGTGGCACGCTAAGATGCAATGATCAAGGCTTCTGTTGAAAAGCAAAGTCTTGTGGTTGATGATCAAAGCACAGCCTACGTGGCAGCTTTGTGTATAGCGTGAATTCGCGAGCCTCACACCTCGGTATGAGTTAAAAACGGGATACGGACTGCAGGGAGAGCACGACGTTTCTTTCTAGCTTTGGTGGTATCAGTGACTTACCAGCCCTGACATATATATACTTTTCACCTTTGTGGTTATTGGATGAGGCGCCTCGATTATAGGTCTGTAAGGACCGGAAACGTGTGTTCAGGCATAATTAATCCTCTAACGTAAGTGAGGACCGACCCTGAAGCATCCAGGGGTTACCCAGTGTGCGTAGTCCTGAGGCATTTGCTAGAGTGTCTCGAACGCGGAGAGGAGCTTGCCCCTTGCCTCGACTCATGACGGAATCCAATTTCCAATACGTGTAATTCGTCTTTAATTGTAGAACTAGTATGGCGACATGATATATGGTACCCATGCCGTCTATGATTTATATTTATGATTGAAATGTTTTGACACTATACACTTATTATAGTATCAAATGATTTGTTTTAAACATACCAAGCATGTTTGGCTATTATAAGGGAAAACCCTATCCTCCGGCTTGCGTTGCATTGTGTGATGGGACCTGGGTCTTATAATAGCTTCATTTTTCGAAAAAGCATTGCGTTGTTTATTCTATGCACTGGTATTCTTGGGAGGAAACCCGTTCCGTGTTATACGGCGTGGTCCCTTGAATTACTCTCTTTTAAGGTAAAGTTTAAATAACTGTTTTAATTCTCACACCAGTCACATGACTGACCTGGAGTTTATTGTTTTAACCTAAACTCTGGGTGCCCCTATTTTCCGCACGGGCAGCTAGTAGTTTTGGTTTTGCAGATTTATATTCACAGGATCCTGGTTTACAGCTGGAATGATATCCGGAAAGCTCTGTATCCGTATATCACCTTCAGTTGTGCTTTGTATTATTTTTCCCCTGCTATGTAATTTATTGTAATCTCTGATATTTATTGAATGTAATTTATTCATTATGCTCTGTATATTCTTGTAATCTGATGCATTGTTGTAATATACAATGAAATGTTCTTCTGTTTGTGTTCTGATTTGTCATGTTCTCAACGTTCAGGGGTTTCGAACGGTCTAGATCGGTTTAACGACTGATTCAGATCGAGCGAAATTCCCGGCCGTCACATTTGGTATCAGAGCTTTGGTTTACAAAGCTTAGAGAACAAGACACGTTAGAGCCATACGAAAGAATTCATCAGATATTGGATTAGTAATATCCAATTAGAATGACTCGTTAGAGATAGGATCAGTAGTATCCTAGAACGAGTGTGAAGAGTATATTTTTGAAAATGAAAACAAATTTTGTTTTGAAAATCTAAATCGTTTTAAACGTATTTGATTATTTATTTATTTTGAATATGGACAATCTAGTATATAAAGATTTTTCATTTACGCGTCATGAACGTATATTCGAAGTTTTAATATACTGGATAGATATAGAATCATACTCTAGTCGCCCGGACCTAATTCTGATGATTGACGCGTCATCATTAGTAATTAGTTTTGTGTTTCGAAGGTGTGATACCTGTATATTTCCATTAGACTGGTGTGAGAACCAAAACTAATATAGCTAGAACACATTGTTGTGAATTGGCATCAAAAACATGATTTTTTGTATATGTATCGAATTATGAATTTGAAACTCTAATTCACTAATTGATTGATGTTTGTGTTGTTTGTGTATTTGTTTGCTAAATTTTAACCATTTAGCCTAATTGAACCAAATATTGAACTATATTGAAAATTGGTCGCATTTGCTTGCATATACATATATATCATTGAACAGGTCATAGCAAGGAGGCTAGAGCAGAGAATAAAATTTGTTTGCCCGAAAATAGGTACATGTTTACTACATAATTTACTGTTTTGTTTGGGTGATGATGATTTTATGAGCCTATTGGCTAGCCGCTTGGCTTTTTCTTTTTCTTTTTGAGATCTGAAGGACCGGGGAAGCTATTTGAAATTCCCCGATGCTCCCGGTGCAGGGGAGGTTATGGCGAAATTTTTCGAAAATTTAGGGTGTTAGCCAAATTTTTGAAAATTTGAAAATTCTCAGAAACTGAAAAGTTGGAGAATGGAAGCCAGATCGATCATAGAGTTGATTAATCAAACCACTTTCGACTTTGTACCTTTTCGGGGACGAAAAGTTTTAAGTGGGGGAGATTGTAATAACCCGGAAAATCTGGGCCAGTTTAAAATTTTTATTTTGGCAATTTTAGCGAATTTTGAATATTTAAAATAGATTATTTTAAATAAAATCGGCGAGAAATTTATTTTGAATAGAATTCGACATATATATTTATATACGTCGTCGTTAGAATATATAATATTTATATATAATTATAAAAGGGAATTGAAAATGGCGCGGTAGTTCGATAATTCGATTTCAAACTTCAATTGAATGTACCGGGAGCAAAACAATCCGGATTTTAGTGAAACCAAAAACATTATGATCTAATTGATAATATCTTTCCAACGAATCCGAATAATCAAGATTTCATAGCGGGAATCAAAAGATGTGTCCAGTTGAAAATTCGGAATAGTCGCTATGGAATTCAGGCCCTTAAAAATGGACATTTTGCGAACGACCTCGGATTTCGACGAAACCACTTTTGTTGGGTCCGTGATGTCGAATTATTGCTAGGTTTTAAATTTCATAATTTTTTGAATCAATATGTGAGCGTGGCAAAGGAAAACGCGTTTGACCAGTTTCAGTTGATTTTAATCGACTTGAAATTGGCCATTTTTCCAACGGTCTCAGAATTCGACGAAACTAGTTTTGTTAGGACCGTATCGTCAATACGAAGCTAGAAAATATTTTTCTGCAATTTATAGAGTTAGTATGTGACCCCGGTAATTTGAAATGTACGTTTAAAATTCAATATAGTGATTTAAATGAAAATTCAACGGAAACTAATTCAAACAGTCGAATTGGCCTACGATACATATCCCATTGTGTTCGGAACGGGGGTAAAACGCTAGGGACGACAGTCGTTGGGTCCCGTTTCGAATTCAAATAGGAAGTCAACCTTTTGAAAATTAAAATGAAATAAAATATTAATTTATATAGTGAATATTAGGCTCACATCCATATTTTGAAACTTAATTAGGCTCACATCCGGTCATAAACTTATTGTAAATTAGGTCCCTGTTTTCAAAACTTATAAAATAATAATTAAAAAAAAATAAAAAAATTTTGTAAATTAGTAATAAAATATATTACGCATTATAAAAAAAATTCAGTTCAAAAAACAACAAAAATAATGTCAGAAAGAAGAAAACAGCAAAAAAACAGAAAAAACTGCAGTTAAATACATAATATTATGCACCTTTTTGATTTTATTGCATGCATATATGCAATTATTGCAGTTCTTCCAGCGGATAGATTTAACATAATTTTTCAGTTCATTTTTATTTGCATCCAAATGTGCAAATTTTTCAAAAAAATGCACACATGTGTGCAACATTTTTATAGGATAAAAAGTAGGGACCTGATTTATAAAAAAAAAACAAAGTTATGAAAATTTTTAAACCCGCCCCCTATTTTATTTTTTCCGCCTTTTTGTATTTTTTTAAAAAAAATGTGCGTACGTTCATAAAAAAAAAAATTCTAAAATATGGAAATAATGTCAGGAATCTACGGAAATCGAAAAAAAATAGTTGCATACATTTATGCAAATATTACTGATAATTGCATATATGTATGCAACTTTTCCGTAAGTTGTTTTCAGATTAAAATCTGAAAATAAACCTGCACAAATGTATGCAAGTATTTGAAATTTTTGCGCACATGTATGCATTTATTTGCATGAATAAAAATCAACGAAGATGTATGTAGTGAAAAATATGCACGGATGTATGCAGGAAAGTGATATATGTGCATACTATTATGCATTTAACTGGAAATTTCGTTTTTTTTTTTTTTTTTTTTGATTTTTGACACGTTCTTTGATGGTTTTTTGTTCTGAATTTTTTAGTGTTTACATGTTTTATTTAAATACGAATTTACGTGATTTTTTTTATATATTTTTTTATGACTTTTCAAAAAATAGGGACCTAATTTACAATAAGTTTATGACCGGGTTTTTTTTATATTTTGAAACTTAATAGGGACCTCTAAAAAACGCACCCATTTATATAACACCCCCCCCTTTGTCTTCTCTCTCTCCTTTATTTGTCAGTTCGACTTCAAAATAAAAAAAAATGATGAAATCGACGGAGCTGCTTCCCGTCGTCGACGGCCACCGCGCCCACCTCGCCCCCTCCGCCTCTTCTTCCCCTTCTTTGAAGCCTCCCACCTCGTCGATCCCTGTATCCCCTGAAGCCATAATCCACCGCCAAGCCCTAGCTAGTGCCACCACCGCATCCCTCCTTGGCGAGCACCCACCTGCGACTCCCCAACCACCCCCCCTTCCACCTCCAGCGAGCGCGAGGCCCCCTCCACCTCTTCACCAGACCAGCGAATGCCAATCCTCCTCCCGGCGATTAAAAATCCGATTTTTAGTAATTGTTTTGCAATCAACACCCTACTCCCTCTTCGTTAGATGCTGTAAGCTCTTCTAACTTATTTCTCTGCATTTATTTAAGTGATTTTCGGTTTATAAAACAAAAATATATGGTCCAACTATATAAAATCTGACTTTTTTTTAGAGGTGAGATCTTTATAAGTAAAGATTTGATTTTTGTACGAGCTAAGGTGAGTTTTATTTTATTTTATCTAGTTTAATTAATGTAAAATTTTGGTTTTTAGGAATATAAATATACACGGTTTCAAAGAATATAAAGATGATTTCTTTGATTTAGGAAACTAGATTTTTAAGTGAATAAAGTTTAGATTTTAAATTAAGAAGGCAAGAACTTTATATCTAGAAAGGCGAAAATTTTGTGTTTGAAAGGGTGAAATATTTATATAAGCATGAGCAAGGAGTTAAAAAAAAAAAATATATGTGTAGAGATATAAAAATATGATTTTTACATGTGTTGTAAAGTAAAAATATCGTCTTTGTTTATATAAAAATATAATCTTTTCTATATAGTAGCGTCGATAAAAATATAATCTTTTTTATAGAAATAGCGAGATAAAAATATAATCTCTTCTATAGAAGTATCGCTATAAAAATATGAATTTTATCCTTGTGATGTTATTATAAAAATAGAATTTTTATAATAGTAAAAAATTCGATTTTTCTATATTCATTAGCGAGGTAAAAATTCGATTTTTGTGTATATGGAATAACGATAAAAATTCGATTTTATATATAAGAAGTAGCGAAGAAAAATTAGATTTTTCCATATCGGTTTGTGAAGTAAAAATATAACTTTGATATAGAAAGTAGCGATGTTAAAATATAAATTTTAACATGTACTTCGTGAAACAGACTGCGTTGGGAGCACGATGAATATTTTCTACATATGAAGTGCCGTGGAGCTAGGATAGCTATCGGTGAGAACTTCTCACTCAAAATTCTTTTTCTAGTTATATATATATACTAGGATGCAGACGGTGCTTAGTAGCACCCGACACCCGTCATCCACAGACCATGGATGGACTTGTTTGTTTGGTTGCATAAATTAGTTATATGATTTGATTTGAATTTGGTTGTTTGGTAAATTTGATTGATGTGTGAATGGCGTGGGCCTTCACTAGACCGGGGATAAGGCTAGGCCTCGTCCTGTTTCTAGTATCGTGCCGTTATGCCGCCGAAATTTTCTAAAATATGTTAGAAAAATAAAAATATCATTTTATTTAAAGAAAGAACTGAATAGATATTCATATGTTAAAATAACATGTTTTCTCGTTAAAAATATAATTTTTAACGTGAAAGTGAATAAAATAAAATATTCATTTACAGACCAGACGGTTTGTTTATGTACACCTATTTGACTGACATTGATTGGGACGATAAATTTCACACATCGCCCAACTGCACAAATAAAATCTGTGTTTGATTGTTTGAAACCCCACACGGGTGTTGGGATGAAATATGAAGTTCACTCATCCTAATTGATTAAATATGTCGATCGATTGATTGACAGGCTGTTATAAGCGTTAGATATCTATATTTGATGCTTATACAGTGTAGTGCACTTTGGTTGATGGTTGATTATTTTCAATGCTATATATACGTGTGATGTATGAAAATCCATATAGTTAACACTATATGGTGATTGATTGGGCCTCATTCCAATTTAGAAGATAAAGAATAATATAAGATAAAGGTTCATGTGTTGACAGTACTCATCCATTGAGATTGGTCATGTGTTGAACGAAATATTTTTATAATAAAAAATTACATCTTTATCAATATAAAATAAAGGTTCATGTGTTGACAGTACTCATCCATTGAGATTGGTCATGTGTTGAACGAATTATTTTTATAATAAAATTTACATCTTTATCAATCTAAAGTAAAGGTTCATGTGTTGACTGTACTCATCCGTTGAGATTAGTCATGTGTTGAACGAAGTATTTTAACAAAAATAGTCACACATGGACGGTACTCATTCGTTGAGATTAGTCGTGTGTTGACAAAAAGAAATATTTGAAATAGAATATATAAAGCCGTGTTGAATAGTGATGCGCCATTTTGACGCGAACGATATTTATAACGATTTCGAAATGAATTGAATATATAACGATTTCGAAATGAATTGAATATATAACGATTTCGAAATGAATTGAATATATAACGATTTCGAAATGAATTGAATATATAACGATTTCGAAATGAATTGAATATATAACGATTTCGAAATGAATTGAATATATAACGATTTCGATTTGAGTTGAATATAAAACGATTTCGAATTGAATGGAATAGAAAACCAATTTAATTTCAATTGAATATATAATGAATTTGATTCAAATAGAAAACGAAACGAATTTGATTTGAATAGAAAATGAATTTGAATCGAATATAAAACCAATTTAAATTGAAAGCGAATTGAAATGAATTCGAATTTAATTGAAATTTGAATTGAATAGAAATGAATTTTAAAACGAATTTGTAAAGAAGAATTCAATTTTGATTCGAATTGAAATGGAAGTTGAAATTGCTTTTGAAACGAATTTAAAACTATTTATATAATTCGTTTTAAATAGAAATCGACGAGATGTATATTATATATATTATATATATAATATAATGGCCTGAATAGAACGCGCCGCGTCGCGGCCGTTCGTGAATTTCGACCATTTATTTCAAACGGACATTACGGGAGATCAGACCGTCGGATTCTCCTAAAACCGGAACCGTTGGGTTCGTATCGAAAAGAGCTTTCTAAAGAATATTAGAAATTCAAAATCTAACGGTTGGATTTGGAGATACGTCCAAATCAAATTCGAAAAAGGTCGCTATAAGTGCAGTTCGATGGCCATTGTTGGAAATCGACTGTACGGGCCTTGATAAAATTATTAAAAATAGTAATAATTTGTATAAAATCATAAGAAATGATTTGGGAAAATTTGGGATAAAAAAACTCCACATTTGAAAAGATAAAAATGGTTTTTATCGAAATGCACTAGTTTGAACTAAATTTAAAACCCAATTATTTTTAAATAAATGAATTAGATTTAAAAAGGGGTTTTAAATAATCGAATTTCTAGTATATTTGATTAAATTTGAAATGGGTTTATCGTGAACAGTGTTTTAAATAACACTAGTTCTTTAACCCGATAACAAATAGAATGTGATTTGGGTTTGTCGTGAACTGTGTTTTAAATAACACCTAGTTCTTTAACCCAGTAAAAGGAGTTCTAACGAATCTGCAATTAGATTGAAGTGTGAATTTGTAATCTAAATTATCAAATTTAGAAATGAGCGAGAATGGAGTATCGCCAGTTTTGCTCCAAAGCGATAGTTAAATCTTTAATTAGATTTGAACGTGAAATGGTAATTAATTTTACCGATAACACCACGGTGTTAGATATGGAGTATTACCAGTTTTTCTTCATGGGATGAATAGGTTGGGATTGGGAAATAAAATAAATAATTACTTCGTTGTGGTTCGCTAATCTCGACTAGGTGGAAAAACCATAATTTGGTTTTAAATGACATCCAAAGGAAGATTACAGGATAAATTTTAAAGAATTTATCTTGGATAAAATTAATGGGAATCTTTCCCTAAGAATGTGGAATTTAGAAACTAGCTGTAGGTTGGTTAAGAAGAATGGTTTCCTGGGTATTAATCTGATGTTGGTTTCGGCCTTCGGGGTTAATGTTTGGGAAATTGTTCTCTTGCTAATTTGCGGTTAGTGACTAATGAATTGGAATGAGGCGTATGTTGTGTTTGTGTAACATTTGTTTTTAATATACGCGGGTTGTTCGGAAAGGCCGGGTTTACACCCATTCTGAATAACCGATTCGACGATAAGTCGAAGATGAAGACGGTGGTCGAAGACCGGAAGTCTTCACATCGTTTGGATTATTACTGACGATCCTGATTGGGCTGTACACCCAAGAGGATGGAAATAGTTCTTTCTTTAAATAAAATGATATTTTTATTTTTCTAACATATTTTAGAAAATTTCGGCGGCATAACGGCACGATACTAGAAACAGGACGAGGCCTAGCCTTATCCCCGGTCTAGTGAAGGCCCACGCCATTCACACATCAATCAAATTTACCAAACAACCAAATTCAAATCAAATCATATAACTAATTTATGCAACCAAACAAACAAGTCCATCCATGGTCTGTGGATGACGGGTGTCGGGTGCTACTAAGCACCGTCTGCATCCTAGTATATATATATATAACTAGAAAAAGAATTTTGAGTGAGAAGTTCTCACCGATAGCTATCCTAGCTCCACGGCACTTCATATGTAGAAAATATTCATCGTGCTCCCAACGCAGTCTGTTTCACGAAGTACATGTTAAAATTTATATTTTAACATCGCTACTTTCTATATCAAAGTTATATTTTTACTTCACAAACCGATATGGAAAAATCTAATTTTTCTTCGCAACTTCTTATATATAAAATCGAATTTTTATCGTTATTCCATATACACAAAAATCGAATTTTTACCTCGCTAATGAATATAGAAAAATCGAATTTTTTACTATTATAAAAATTCTATTTTTATAATAACATCACAAGGATAAAATTCATATTTTTATAGCGATACTTCTATAGAAGAGATTATATTTTTATCTCGCTATTTCTATAAAAAAGATTATATTTTTATCGACGCTACTATATAGAAAAGATCATATTTTTAAAAAGATGAAGACGGTGGTTGAAGACCGGAAGTCTTCACATCGTTTGGATAATTACCGACGATCCTGATTGGGCTGTACACCCAAGAGGATGGAAATAGTTGGTGGTCGTCCAGACGTACTTGGGGATGGATGGATATGCGAGGAAAGTGCCTCCGGTTTCGTTCAGACCCAGAACGGACTTGTAAATGGATTGTGTGTCTGACACTGGATTTTATTCTGTGTTGATTGATTTCTATTAAATATACATCTGTTTGGCGGCGGAGAATTTATTCTTTTGCTTAACGCCCTTCTCTGAGACGTACGAGCTCAGAGGTTGTATATCGATGGACATCAGTCGCATGGCATGAATTGCCTGTGTGGCACGCTAAGATGCAAGGATCAAGGCTTCTGTTGAAAAGCAAAGTCTTGTGGTTGATGATCAAAGCACGCCTACGTGGCAGCTTTGTGTATAACGTGTATTCGCGAGCCTCACACCTCGGTATGAGTTAAAAACAGGATACGGACTGCAGGGAGAGCACGACGTTTCTTTCTAGCTTTGGTGGTGTCAGTGACTTACCAGCCCTGACATATATATACTTTTCACCTTTGTGGTTGTTGGATGAGGCGCCTCGATTATAGGTCTGTAAGGACCGGGAAACGTGTGTTCAGGCATAATTAATCCTCTAACGTAAGTGAGGACCAGCCCTGAAGCATCCAGGGGTTACCCAGTGTGCGCAGTCCTGAGGCATTTGCTAGAGTGTCTCAAACGCGGAGAGGAGCTTGCCCCTTGCCTCGACTCATGACGGAATCCAATTTCCAATACGTGTATTTCGGCTTTATTTGTAGAGCCTAGTATGGCGACATAGTGGGATGGGGCACTCATGCCGTCTATGATTTATATTTATGATTGAAATGTTTTGACACTTATTATAGTATCAAATGATTTGTTTTAAACGTATCAAGCATGTTTGGCTGTTATAAGGTAAAACCCTATCCTCCGGCTTGCGTTGCATTGTGTGATAGGACCTGGGTCTTATAATAGCTTCATTTTTCGAAAAAGCATTGCGTTGTTTATCTATATGCACTGGTATTCTTGGGAGGAAACCCGTTCCGTGTTATACGGCGTGGTCCCTTGAATTACTCTCTTTTAAAGTAAAGTTTTAAATAACTGTTTTAGTTCTCACACCAGTCACATGACTGACCTGGAGTTTATTGTTTTAACCTAAACTCTGGGTGCCCCTATTTTCCGCACGGGCAGCTAGTAGTTTTGGTTTTGCAGATTTATATTCACAGGGTCCTGGTTTACAGCTGGAATGATATCCGGAAAGCTCTGTATCCGTATATCACCTTCAGTTGTGCTTTGTATTATTTTCCGCTGCTATGTAATTTATTGTAATCTCTGATATTTCTGTGTAATATTTATTCATTTATACTCTGTATATTCTTGTAATCTGATGCATTGTTGTAATATACAATGAAATGTTCTTCTGTTTGTGTTCTGATTTGTCATGTTCTCAAGTTCAGGGGTTTCGAACGATCTAGATCGGTTTAACAACTGATTCAGATCGAGCGAAATTCCCGGCCGTCACAACTCAAATTCAGATTTGTGTCTAACAAGTTGTACAGATAAAAATTCAGATGATTCAGACGACTGAGACTCAACAAATGATGAAACAGAAAATTTGTCATACGAAGATTTAGTTTATTTGTGTACTGATTTAACTAAATCTGTTGATAATCTCCGATGGAAAAACAAATCTCTAAAATCTAAAACATGAGTTGTCTAGCAAAATTAATATTCAGGAATCAAATCTTGAAAATGTCAAGAAGTCTTCAAACTCTGTTTGCAAAAAAAAAAAAATTAATTTAAAAAATGATCTTGTTCATCAAAATGAAAATATTCAAAAGATTGAAAATAAAATTCTGATCCCAAAAGAGAACAAGATTGAGCTTATAAGTGCAAACAATTTTTGCAAAAAGAATTTGAAAATTTTAAGGCGACTTAAAATTATGAATATTATTTTGCTGAAAATAAAATTTGTTGAAAATAGAATTGATTTTGAAAGAGCTTGAAAGTGAAATTGAGAAATTCAAGAATTTTGAAAAATGTGAGGTTGGAAAGCAAAAACATTTTGAATTTGAAATTTCTGAGTCCCAAGCCAAAATTAAATTACTTGAAAAATGAAAATTTTGTTTTGAAACAATATGATGCTGAAAGGAAGATCACTAATAATCATTGTTTGGATTTAGTACAAGAAAACGGTGATCTTAGATTCAAAATTCAATGACTAGAATTATCTTTGGATAATTATTTTTAATAGGGAAAAATCATTGAATATGTTGTTGCAAAAACAAGTTTCTATTGAAAATAAATGTGGTCTTGGCTTTGGGAGAAATAATGTTTTTGAAAAACATAACTCAAATGATTTCAAAAATCCCTCAAATAGCTTTAGAAAAAATCATCTTGACAATTTGAACTCTGAAAATCTCAATGGATATTTAAATCTAAACGAAATGAAATCCTGTTTTGTAACAGTCCATTTAAACAATCTTGGATCCCAAAAGAAAATAAATCAAATTCAAGAAAGACTAAACAAATTTGGGTTCCTATGGGTACAAAGGTGAATTCCAATGGATTGTTATACAAACAGGTTTGGATACCGAAAGACGTGAACAAAATTGTGAGTGGTTTTACTAATTTTGTTAGGCCACTCGATCCTCAAAATTCTAGGGTACCAGAAGAGGCTGAGGAACCACTTTGTGAAAGAGAAAGTATTTTCGATTTAATCCACATCCTTGATCTATTCAGGGTTCCTTAGTTATGATCGATGAGTTTGGAGATTCACAACATCTATTATAAACCAGGTATAATCTCTTGACTCACATTTTTTTTGTGTTTATATTTTTTATTACTCCTTCCTCTCCTTTATTTATTCTTCGTTCTGTTTGTTCTGATCTGCATTGACACTGCCACAATCATTTTTTTATTCTGAGCTTTCTTAACTTCAAATTGTTGAATTCTTGTTTTTTTGGAAATTTGCATCATTCGTATAAAACTCTCATGTTTTAATGATTTCCAGATCTTGAATTCAAAATTGTAAATTTTTGCAATTATTTTGAAGCTTATTTTTTCATTGATTTCTGAATTCCTAACAGTGTTGAAGCATTCTTATCATATCTGGAACACTATTAATTTGAATTCTAATTTTCTTGAAGATCAGAAGAACTAATGAAATTTCACACACCTATGCTATTATGAGTTTCTTCTAATTCATTTTGGAAAGGCTTGAAAAACTATACTCATTATAGCACACTAAATTTTTTCAGTTGTGATAATTTCATTGATTTTTGGATTGGCTTGATAATTGTGAATTGAAAATCATTTTTAATCAATCATTGTGTTGCGTCCGAAAATTCACCTTTTATTCATGAGCTTTTGGCTTGGATAATTGATTTTGAAATCATCTGAAATTGTTATCTTGAATCGCACACACATATTGGATTTGAAATTTATAATCTGGTGTGATCAATTAATTGAATCTTGAAATTTACATATTTCTTCAAGTTAATTCAAATGAACTATTTTGGATCATGATCTGTCTCTTGTGCTTGTTACAAATGTCCTGAAAAACACTTGTGAAACTTATTTTGATATTGAAAGATTGCTGCTCTGATAAATAGAATAGATTTGTTAGATTTGACTGCTTGGACTTAGTGATTGGATATTGTTGTTTGGGATACATTGTAAATAGCCAATTAAGAGCTCAAGTTGTATCATCCCTAGAAGTCTTGTAATATTTCTCACTCATTTGTTTGATTTTTTTAAAAACTGGTTTTCAAACTGTATAGATCTTTCAAATCCCTGTTGTTATTGATTTTCAATTCTAAAATCATTTATTGATTATTTATTCAGAAATTGAAACTAATAACATTGTATTGTATTTAGAATTCATCAAAATTATTATCAGATTTTTGAAATTGTGATGAGTTGTGACTACAGAATATTTCACAATAAGAGGATATTCTACTTAAATTCTCATGATGTTTGAACAATTTTTATAATATCTTTGAATTGGTGCATATTTCACGACCATCTTCTTTTTCAATCATCATTCTGTCATCCATCATAATTTTATATTAATGTGGGGAGTTTAGTATTTTTATGAAATTATCAATGAGTATAAAGCTTCAAAATTTCTGATGGAAATGTGATTATATTATTTTTCAGAAAAAGAGATAATTGAATATTTTCAAAAATCCCAGTAAGTTGAGAATATTTTATAATATTGTTAATTGAAAATTTTATTTCACAATCATTTATGTACCTACCATATTTCTATCATCCATATTGGTTTTATATACCGAGGAGATTTTAAAAAAGAAAATGATGAATATATACTATGCATAAGTGTTTCCCTGACCACATTTAAAATCCAATATCCGGTCATGCATGGTTAAGAGATTACTTATAATTTAACTGCAACAGACCTCATTTAAAAACCCAAGATCTGGTTATGCGTGGGTAGTGTGCTCTTAAAAATTAAAATGAAAAGAAAAGAAAATTAAATAAATAAAAATTTATATAAAATCTTCCTTGGTGTGTAAAAACCATCCTATCAATCCATTTTCTAAGGTGTGAAATGTGTTAATATTTTATGATGTATTATGATTTGTTGATTGATAGTCATTGGGATTTGAGATTATTTAATTTTGTCATATAATTTGATTTTATAATATTAGTCGAAATCCTTCACTGTTTTGTGCTTATTTTAAAATTTTATTTGAAAATAATTGGAATCCGTATGCTTTTAAAATTTTCTCCAATTTTATAAATTTCATTTTAAATCCATTATTCTACAATGTGAAATTTGCTTCTAATTCTTAGGATATTATGATTTTTGTTTGATTAAATGAGATTTATGATGAACGTTCTCTCTTTTGAGTTGATTTTATATTTCCAGTCAATTCTTTTCATTACCTCTTTTATTTCTATATCCTTTCGATTATAACAAAAGGGGAAGAATGAGTTAAGATATGATCGATGAGTGAATATGCCATAAATATTTTAATTTCGAAGTTTCAATTGATTTATTCTTTTCACTCATGTACATATCTAGGGGGTTTTGTTGTAAGGGAAGCATACATATAAGGGGAGTTCCACAATTCACTATCAAACACATTTACTGTATTCAAAATCTTATTATATGTTTTTCATCATCAAAGGGGGATATTGATGTATATAACAATTATACGATTTTTGTTTGTTGATAACAAACATATATATATACATATATATTAACCGAATTTTTGGTTCGGTTCCCAAAAGTACGCAAGGCATGCCCGACTCAACATATCGCGTGATACTACAGCCTAGAAGTGTTGCCAATGATACCAGGAGTCTAGCACCAGAAGACTTGAGCCAGGCCACTAACGAAATGTCACATTCCTTGGGTGTGACACCCGTCGGCATTCATCCACAGTCGAGCCGAAGGCGAGCCGTCAAGCAGGTCCGGGCGCATCGCCGGTGGAGGTCTGAGGCCCCACAGCCCCGGTGCCGGTTAAGTCGAAACAGTGGGCAGTGCCCGGTTCATCCGATTTCTGCCAACAAGTGTGTTGCCCACAATCATCACATTGACTCAAAGTCAGGATTCAGGTGATGACTTCCGTGAACCTCGCCGCTCCTCTAAACACCCATGCCCATGGCCTTCGCACTTCCCTTAATGTGAACTTCGTACCCCTCGGTGTAACAACCCTGAATTTTGGGGTGAATTTAAAATTTTATTTTTAAGTAATTTTAATGAGTTTTGGCCATTTAAAATAATTTATTTAATTAAAAAAAAAATCATTTTCTCCCTTTATGTTTTGAGGTGATAATAAGTAGCGAACATATATAATATTAGGATATTAGGTGAGATTTCTGAACTTTAAAATAAAAATCTATTATTTATTTCAATGTAAATTTATATATGTGAGAACTGATTGTAGCAACTTGTTGGATTTACTTGGATGTGATAGAACTTGGGATCAAAATTGCACATAAATTAAAAATGTCCTTTTTATTGTTTATATTAATGATAGAGTTGTATGCAAATAAAGATATTTCCTTTTTATTTATATTGTAAACATTAGAATTGTACACCAACATAAAAATTCCTTTTTATTTGGTATGTGAAAATAAAAATGTTATTTTATCGATAAATGATATGTATAAATAAATTTGCCACTTATGTAGAAAACATACTTTGTAGATAAATATGTCATTTATTTAGATTTTATTCATGTCATGAATAATTTTTTTTCTATTTGCATTTGAAATATAGGATTTGTTATAAGAACATTTTTTAGTAATGTTTATGTTAAAATAAAAGAGTCACTTTTGTTAGGAAGGTTAAATTGGATTAAATATGTCATTAGATTTGAAATGTCATGAAATGTCATTTATGTCATCTATTTAGAGAATTAAGCATGTCATTTATTTAGAGAATTAAACATGTCATTTATTTAGGAGATGAAAGATGCCACTTTTATTAAAAATGTGCATTAGAAATGTCAGCAAAACATGTTAGGTTATATATATTTTTGTCAAAATATGTTAGGTTATACATTTTTGTCATTTATGTTAGGATTATGACATGCAATTAAAAGTGTCATTTATTGTTAGAATTATGTTAGATGTAAATTAACATATCCTTTTGAAAATTAACATTTGCGTTCATTTGAAAAGGTTAAACAAGACAATCATATATCTATGTATTGCAATATGGAAATTTGAAACCATATATATATATATATATATAATATTGGAATTTAATATTGTTTTAAACAAACTGCTAAATTTATTTCATGAAGATTGATTATTCCATCTTTTCTACTTTTCTCAAATTCATCATCCTTTCTCCCTCCTCCATTGTCCTCATTAATCACGCATCCATCCTTATTTTAACATGTATGCATGTGTTTCAATCTATCATTTATTTTCTTTCCCTAAACTCACTACCTCCATTTTCTCCACTTAAATTCTTCATTAATAACGCATTTATCTCTTTCCATCATCCTACTAATTTACTTCCTTTATTTCTATTAACTTATTTCTCTTCACTCTAATTTAACGTATCTTATTTACACGTTCTCATTTCTTATATTTCCATTCTCTTATTTATTTTATTTTTATTTTTTTTCTTTTTCCTTTCTTTTTTTCCCTTCATTTCTTTTTTTTCTCTCTTTTTATTCTTCAAAAAGTAATGGACCTACGTGTATATTTCTATTCTTTTTACTCATGTCTATCCAATTGAATACCTTCCCGTTTTGTCTTTTCTTGTTTTATTTTGAAATATGAATATGAGATGACAGGCTCTTTCTTGAATTAATGAACTAAATAATTTAATATTATAAATAACCAACATTTAGCAAACCCTGATTGCCCAACTTCAACAGCTGCCGCCCTCTTCTTTTCTATGGCTGAAAACATCCCATTCTCATCTCTAAAATCCCCCAACCTACTTCGAATTAAAAACCTCAACCCAAAAACAAATAGAAGAGATTGGGGAGCACTATGGATTCAATGGCTATGATGGGCTGAATCAATTCCTGGTGATCAGAATTGGACAGCAAAGGGCGCGACTTTGGAGGGCTTTTCGAGTGCCATGATGAGGCCGAGTTCAACCACGTTGCTGGCGCCAGGTGGGGTTGCGAAGGGGTACGAGGTGATGGTTTTTGATCGTTGGATGGTGGTTCGAGTAGAGGTGCGTGGTGGAGTTGGTCTATGCGACGATGGGTTCAAAAGGGCGGCCTTATTCCTGGAGTATGCGACGAAGAAGATGAGTAATTAAGAAAGGACCGTCAGGATCGTAATTCAGATGACTATTTTTCTATACTGATTAAGCACAGTTCCGAGCCAGCCTAATTTTTGGTCAAATTCAAAGAGGAACAACGCTTTGGTGAGAATTCTTTTTAAATAATTATAATCAAATAATCATAATAGTGTTGAAAATATTTATCCATCCGCTGTTAACTTCAGTTGATGTTATACACAACTTGATCTAGAATTATTGATGCTATTTGGGTGTGATTCATTTGGTTAAAATTATTTATAATGGAATTGTAGAGATTATTCAACAAAATAGATTTGTTTTGTATGTTCGATTTGAATTGACAAATTATAGACGCCATGTATGTTCGATTTGAATTGACAAATTATAGATGACATGTATGTTCGATTTGAATTGACAAATTATAGATGCCATGTATGTTCGATTTGAAATTGACAAATTATATATGTCATATATATTCTATTGAAATTGACAAATTATATATGTCATGTATGTTTAATTAGAAATGTTAAATTAGAAATATCAATTTTGTAGTTAGAAATCGTTAACAAATAAAATATCCTTTTATTTGTTATTAGAAAACATAGTAAATTGTTAACAAATACAACATTCTTTTATTTGTAATATAGAATACATAGGAAATTGTTATGTTAATATCACCTTGTTGGGAACTGTTACGTTAACATAGAAAAATATCATTTATGTAAAACTGTTATGTTAACATGGAAAATATCATTTATTTAAAAATGTATGTTAACAAAATTCGTCATTTTATATCGAGAAGGTTATGTTATCAAAATATGTCATTAAATTACAAGTGTTTATTTAGAACAAAATGTGTAATAAAGTTAGAAATGTTTATTTTGATTTTAATATAACATATTTGTTTAGAAAAGTTATTTTGATTTAAAATCACATTTTTAGTATAAAATGTTGCATTATAATGAGGATAACATTTTTAGTATAAAAGATTGCAATAAAATTAAAAAAAAACATGAATTTTGTTAGATATGTTATAATAGAATAAAAACATCGTTTTAGTTAGATGATGTTAGGTGATATAAAATTGTCATTTTAGTTAAATAATGTCAGGTTAATATAAAATATTCCTGTTAGAGGAAATATCATTTTATTTATAATAAGGTCATGATAGAGAAATTTGTTATTTATTTATAATAATGTCAGGTTAGATAAAAGTAAACATTTTTGTAATAAATTGTTGGGTTACATAAAAATTTGACAGGACATTTATGTTATATTGAAAGAGGGCATTTGTGTTAAAATTTTGAAAGAACATTTATGTTAGATTAAATAGTAGTTATTAAAATATATAAGGAAGGATGTAATTGTGTTAACATAAAAATGAATGTCTTTTTAATTGTGTTTCTTAACACAAAACAACATTGGAAAATGAATGGTCTTTTTATTTGTGTTCTCTAACACAAATATAACTTAGGAAACATAAACGATTTTTTTTATGTTCTATAATATAATTAAAAAGCAGAATTTGACGATGTAATCAAAGTCACATTTTTTTTATGTATCTATAGAAATTGAGAAGTCCCAAGTTTTACTAGGATTTGAAAGAGTAAGCTATAGTGTTTGAAATCGAGTTATTTTGGAAATATGGAATATTCCAAAATTAAGATATTTTGAAATGAGAAACATTTTAAAATAATATTATAATGGTTAATTAAAATTGTACTTGGACCCGAGGTTAGGTCACATTTGTGGTGTAAGTCTGCCCGGACCCGACCGGCATATCCAGCAGCCACAAATGTTGGACCTAATGTGAGAGGTCCAAGTGCGCAAATACAAATTGGGCCAAGACATGAGGTTGAGCCCAACTTGTGGGATAAGTCTGCCCGGAACCGACCGGCCTATCCAGCATCCACAAGTTGCAGGCCTAATGTGAGAGGTCTGGCCCATATTAAAATACAAATAGTAAAGTAGAAAATGAACATTATTTTCACTGTCATGTTTAAAAGAATGAAAAATTTCATTTTTATGTAATTAGATTAAAGGATGAAAAATTACATTTTTATGTAATTAGATTAAAAGAAGAAATTTATATTTTTATTAAAATAAAGAAAGAAAATTACATCTTTATGTAATTAAAACCAAAAGTAAGAAATTTACATTTTTTGTGAAATTAAGATTAAAGGTAAAAGTTACATTTTTTTTATGTAATTGATATAAATAAAGAAAAGTTTATATTTTAATGTAAATTAGATTAAAAAGGGGAAAATTTCATTCTTTCATGCATGTAAATTAAAAGTGTGAAATTACATTTTTATGTAATTGGATTTTAACTAAAAAGAATAAGGATATTAAATTTATATGTTAATGAATTAGATTTTCATTAAAAGGATAAAAGATATGGAAATTTCATTTTCATGTAAATAGATTAGCACACAAAATTATCGTTTTGTTTGTAATGGAAAATTATTACTTTTGGTTTGCATTGAAAAGATAATAAAATTATCAATTTTGTTACATTGAAATAAAGAAACAAAAATACTCATTCTTGTAGAAGTAAAAATGGATGAACAAAAATATTCGTTTGTTTAAATTGAAATGAAACACAAAAATGCTCATTTTGTTGGAATTGGTATGATAAACAAAATATACATTTTGTGTAATTCGAAAGATGAAACAAGAAAATGTACATTGTTGTGTATAAGATGTGTATGTGTACGAAAATAAATGGTGTGTACATTTTATGTACGAATAGGAATATTTTTCGTTAGCAAAATGTAATGAAATAAAATACATTTCATTACACATTATAAACATTTCGATAGGTTGCGGAAAAAAAACATTCACTACTTGTTATATAATTACGTTAATGAAAGGAAATTTGAATTATTATTTTTATATATATAAAAATAAAGATAAATCGTTATAAATTACTAATAACGATATGAAATGATTTCCAACTTATATATACGAGAATTATTTGGAAAGTCTTAGTCTATCTCATTCCAAATAATTTAAGCGACGTTTCAAATTCAAGTTTTGAAGACAACGATATAAGACCGACGATCTTCATATCGAATGGACGACGACTGCTGATGCCCGTGATTGGAGTAGCTACCTTGAAGGGGCTATAGTGTTGGCCGTCCGGACGTAGTGTTGATTAGTACGGATTTGGCTTTCGCTCAGACCCAGAGCATAAGCTTATGAATGGAATGTGTGTCTGACATTGTACTCCTTTATATTGTATTTATTGATTTTCGGTCGAATGTATGAATGTTAGGTGGCGGAGAATTTATTCTCTTGCTTAACACCCTTTCATATATTTCGGCAAAGGATTGGTAGTGTGATATGGAGTGACGATGTGGCATGCTAAGATGCATATGATCAAGGCTTTTGTTGAAAAGCAAGCCTTGTGGTTGATGATCAAAGCATGACCTGTTTAGGCATAGCATTGTGTATAGCGTGACTTCGCGAGCCTCACACACCGGTGGAGTCTAAAACGGGAGAAGGGAACGCAAGGAGAGCAGCACGTTTCTTTCTATCTAGAAGTGGTGTTTGGGCTTTAACACGGCCTGACATTTTACTTATGTGGATGATGGAATGAGGCGCCTCGGATGATAGGTCCTATAGGATCGGGAAACGTGTGTTCAGGAATTGTCAATCCACGAAGCTGTATGTGTGGACCGGCCCTGCAGGATCCAAGGGTTAACTGCGGGGAATCCTGAGACAATGCTAGAGTGTCTCGAATCGGTAAGGAGCTCCTCCCTAGCCTTGACTCATGATGGAAATCCAAACTTCCAATATGAACCCACAGATTTGATTGTATTACTAGTATGGAAGAATAGTATTATGGTATCTATGTGTCCTAGGATTGATACATTATGATTGAACTGTTTTTGAAAAGTTATATACACTAATAATAATATCAAATTCGTTTTTATCGTACCAAGCATGTTTAATCACCATAAGGTAAAACTCTATCCTCTGGTGTGCGTTGCATTGTGTGATGGGACCTGAGTCTTATGGTGATTCCATTTTTCCAAAAAGCATTGCGTTGTTTTGACGATTTACTTTAAGTTATGCACGGCAATCCATTGGAGTAAACCCGTTCCGCGATAGCGGCGTGGTCTTTGGATTTGCTTTATTACTATTAGTTAAATTAGTTAAGAATTCTCACACCAGTCCCATGACTGACCCGTTGTTTGTTTCCACCTTTGCAAACTCGGGTGCCCTCTTTTCCACATGAGCAGTCGAGTAGTTTGTCTACAGGTTCTTATCTCGAGCAGGATTCTGGATTGAAGCTTAAAGCTGTGTCTAGAGCATAGAAAGTCTTCCGCTGTATTGTATTAAAATATTGTAATTTATCTTCCGCTGTAATTTTATTCCAATGTACTATGATATTCTGTACTCTGATGTAACATTATTGTAATGTAATAAAAGTCTGTTGTTGTTATTCTGATGTGTTGTATTCCCAAAGTTAATGTATTCGTAGATTTCCAACCTTTTGGGTCAGACTTGTGTGGTTTATGGCCGATCCAAAGAGCGGTATTTCACGGGTCTTTACACTCGAGGTGCGAATTTCGCACCCTTAAAGGGTGCGAATTTCGTACCCCAGGAGGTACGAATCTCTCACCCCCATGGGGTGCAAATTTCGCACCCCAGGCCGGGTGCGAAATTCTGACATGCGCAGGCTCCAGGTGCGAATTTCTGGGTGTGATCCCCTATTTTCACCTACTCCCACCTAACCACTACACTATAGATACCCCCTCACTCCTTACTTTCAGGGGGTTGGTCTAAGCTCTCTCTCTCTCTCTCTCAAGTTTTAATGGCTTCCATCTTCTTCCCCAAGGCCTCTCAGGCACCTCCCTTCATCACATAAGGGAGAAGATGAATATGCTGGAGCCCGTGAGCATACTCATGAAGGTCCAAGGATGCCTTTGGACATGAAGCTACCTTGGGACTTAATGAAACTCTAAAACACCATTAAGGAACTCCACCTTCTTCTCCATGGCCATTGGACACAGCATGGGTCTCTTGAAGAAGAAGAAGGAGGAGGAGGTCTCAGCTTCGCCTCCTTTGGACATCGAGCTTCCGGGTTTGAATTTCGTTCCTCCAAGGGATTTGAAATTCGAACCCCTGCAGGTTCGAAATTCGAACCTCTACGGGTTCAAATTTCGTACCCTCAAGGGGTATGAAATTCATACTCGGGAGAGGAGAGGCACCGAGCCTCGACTCCGCCTCCCGCGGACCTCGAAGCTCGACTCCGCCTCCCGTGGACCACGACCTCGACTCTACCTCACTCAGCCTCGACTCCGCCTCACTCGGCCTCGACTCCGCCTCTCGCGGACCTCGACCTCGACACCGCATCCCGCGGACCTCGGCCTCGACTCTGCCTCCCGTGGACCTCATCCTCGACTCTGCATCCTGTGGACCTCGGCCTCGACTCCGCCTCACCCGACCTTGACTCCGCCTTACTCGGTCTCGACTCCGCCTCCCGTGGACCTCAGCCTCGACTCCGCCTCACTCGGCCTCAACTCCGCCTCCTACAGACCTCGGCCTCGACTCTGCATCCCGCGGACCTTGGCCTCGACTCTACCTCACTCGGCCTCCGCTCGGCCTCACTCGGCCTCGACTCCGCCTCCCGCGGACCTCGGCCTCGACTCCACATCCCGCAGACCTCGGCCTCGACTCCGAATCACTCGGCCTCGACTTCGCCTCCCGCGGACCTCGGCCTCGACTCTACCTCACTCGGCCTTGACTCTGCCTCACTCGACCTCGATTTTGCCTCTCGCGAACCTAGGCCTCGACTCCGCCTCCCGCGGACCTCGGCCTCGACTCCGCATCCCGCGGACCTCGGCCTCGACTCTACCTCACTCCACCTCGACTCCGCCTCACTTGGATTCAACCTCGCCTCCCGCGGACCTCGACTCCGCCTCAATCGGCCTTGACTCCGCCTCATGCGGACCTCAGCGTTGACTCCGCCTCACTCGGCTACACTACAACATCGGCAACTCCTCGACTACGCTCGCTCAGTAAAGAAGATCGATAACAGGGACTAAGAGGATATTGTTAATCATTGTGGCTTATTGTAATAGTCTTGTTTTACTTTGTTATAATGGAATAAAATCAGTACAACCTTCAAGGTGGACGTAGGCCCCGACGAGCCGAACCACTATAAATAACAGTGCCTTTACTTCCCCGCACATTATTACTGCATTTCTTATGATTTCCCAATCTAGATTAAAAGTTTCAAAATTTTGGAACTCTTTGGTGTTGACGACAATTATAGGCGTTAACATTTGGCGCGCTAGGAAGTGGCTAGTAAAGCTCACACTTACGGTCGACTTTCTGTCACTTCCTTCGAGGAATCGAAACCCCGCCATTCCAAAAATTTGGATGCTACTTATGTTTTCTCAAACTTACAAACCAAGCCCGTCGGCAATGGTGAACTAAGGAAAGAGCCCCATAGTCGGACCTTCCACTGTCGATTCTCATTTAGAGTTTCCTCCTCAGCCTCCATCAAACAACACCTTCGCTCAAACTCAATGAAGCCGATTTTCGCATCAATTCTCAACTATAAGTTTGTTTATGATACTCGGATTCCATCGTTTTCACTGAGCAGATCTCTCGACAGTAGCGAGAAAAGGGAAAATCCATCTTTGGTAGACCATCTAATGATAATCCAGTCGCTCTGGTTCATCGGCGATTTCTTTCCGACATCTTAGCTACTTATGATGTGGCATTACCTCCATCCCCTGAGGCCTTGGTAGCTCGAATATAGCTTCTCCGCTTACCCCAAGATCGAAAAAAAACCGAGCGGTGGCTTAAAGCCCCAATTAGACAAACCAGGGAGCCAATTCATCAACACCCTCAAAAAGGCACCACCCGTTTCACGACAAGTAGAAGCTCTTCATGGAGAGAACTTGGATTTGTTTCTTTGTTGCAAATTCCCAGCTCGACTTCGACACGCCTTAGGTTCATTCTATAACATGCGGTCGAGTCCGCTCACGATGGCTAAGCAACAAAGAATCAAATGGAAGAATGTTAGAGATAAGTTCCTCAGGTCCGTCTTCAGATTTCGTCTTCGGTTCTCGACTACAACTCAAATACTCGCTTCTCATCATGGTGTTTAAGTGTAGGAAGCTCGACGCTATAATCGAGGCTCAAGGTATGGAAGGGGGAGGAAGTCAAGAACTCTCCTCGACCAGATCTCCATCGAGTTACGTCACTCGGGGAGGCGTCAAATGAATGATCAAGAATCCTGCCACAGGTTTGAAAGCTTGACTTGAGCGGTAGGAATAAGCTTTCAATACCTTCCTCGCCAGAATTGAAGACAGGATAAGAAGCACTTTAGGTTCGACTGGCCAAGCATACATTACTAAGGCAAGTACCAATGCTCCTCTACCCTCGACCCGGGACTAAGGAGCGACCCCGCAAACCAGCCGGCTGGCTGATGCCGCTCCTCGGAACGATACTGGTCCCTCTACACTGGGGGGCACCCCTAATCCCGACATCGCTCCAACCGGATACAGTTTGATTGGTCAAATTGCGGGCTTCGCAGTTGGAAATGTTGCTCAAGCACCAACACGCGCAGCTTTGGATGGTACCACTCCCATGGTTTCGCGAGTCAGAATTACGCCCGATGTGGCCCCTCAAGTTGGAATCCAACAGGACTTTCTTCTCAACCAGCCGATTCCCAACTTGGACATAAGCACTGGGGACACCAGTGCTACTTTGGGAAATCAAAATCAACTACTTGCTTTCGGAAATGGGTTATAGATCGCGGGTGTCATCCGTTGGTATACTCCAGGCATTATCCATTCACTAGGATCGTACGCGAAGCTGAGTGGCCCTGTTACTTCAACATGCCACATGTGGCGTACTATGACGGCATGGCCGACCTCTAATCTCGGTAATGTCAGAATCACCGTTAGAAATGGAACGCTTTATCCTGGTCGTCCCCGGCTTTGACGCTCGAGCCTCCACTAGGCGGACTCAAACTGCTATGAGTCCGAACTTGTCGCCTACGCCTCTAGCATCCAACTGGGCCCTAGTTCACTACAATCGACTTCCAAAGAATCATACAATCGAAGTAGGAGACTTGCAGATTGCCAAAGACCTTCCGTCAAGGAGGAGCATTAGGCTTCAAAGTCCTGGGATGGATCACAACCTCTATAATGCTGTAGGAGCCCAACCTCCATTACCGACATGATCCATGGGATCATGAGGGAACCATGGGGGCACACCCACGACGTCTGCAAAACCAGTACAAGGCATAACCCTTTCACTTTGGTTATCCTTAATACCGAATGATGCAAGAAGTTCGACATGCCAACACTTGCTCCTTACTCAAGGAAGCCATGATTCTCAAAGCTTCATCAACCATTGCGAACGGCACATAGGTTCATCACATATCGCCAACGCCATAGATTTCAAGTGCTACCCCGTCCTTGTCCAAGACGGCTCTATTATGGTTCTCTCGACTTTCACCTTGAACTATCACAACTCTCGAGTAACTCATTAGGAGATTGGTCACGCGATCCAGGATGCACGTCGCGAGGCCCAGGGATATCCCCTCAGTCTCGAACATCTACCAAGGCACCCGTGAAAACTCTCAAATACTATCTTGCAAGATCCAACACCGCCTTGGCCAAGGTCGAGAAACCTACTCCTAGAATCACAATCGTCCAGCTTACAAAGTGCATACCACTTGATTCTGAACTTAGAGCATGGACCGATCAAAAGCAATCAACGATTCAGGAGATCTTCAGCATGAAATATGACTACTTCCTATTCCGAAATTTAGCACAAAGGAATCAAGATCCTACTCTCAACATCCTGCCTTGTGGCTACCCCCAGAGCTCCAACAACTCTAATTCTATCGCTCTGTGCAATCTTGCTCACGCCGGCGACATCAAAGGTAGTCGCAGCAATGGACGGAATGATCTTCGATTCCCATCTTTCCACAGCTATACGACTCTCAGTGATACCTCCGAGAAAATCTATCTTGCAACCTACAACTCCCAACCATGCAAAAGACCAAGACTTGAAAGTCCGATGAGCGCACCAAGGAGCTCTATAGGATATTGTCGGTTCTACCACGTCCGCGGACACAACATGAACATGTTTCGTCACCTGCAGAACAACATCGAGGAATTCGTCCACATAGGAACTCTGAGCCACTCAATACTCATCAAAGACCTTAACTGCACAGGATCTTCAAGCCACTCGACGCTCATCGAAAATTCTCACTACGTAGGACCTTCGAGCCACTCGATACTCATCGAGGATCCCTACAGCATGGGATCTCTGGGCTACTCAGCGCTCATCAAGGATTCCCACTAAATAGGACCTCGACCGACAACTAGTCCCTCAAGATCGTCTCCCCACCTCGTCAGGAATACAACTTCCGTGGCGCAGTTGACTCTAGGGTGTCATCGGAGATATCGGTTTGTAGATCCTTACCTCTGCCTCCCTCATTGGAAGTAGAACAGTAACTAAAAGCGAACTTTTCTCATATAAAATACACCTCCTTTTTGCAGTGTCATGGCCTTTTTTGTCCTCCATGCGACGCTCCGGTCATCAGGAGGCACGCTGGGAAGCATTGCCAGAGGAACATTCAGAAGCGAGCCCGAAAATTCCAGTCCTCTGCCATCCCCACGACCGTCGTCTATGATACAACAATCCCCGATGTTATCATTGGAGATATTGGCCATCGACTCATTAACACCATCAACTCGCCCATAAAAAAGAGAGGAGGCGAGAGAGATGATTCAATGGCATAACGAAGGCATACACATTAATGCTTAAAGGTCAAAAAATAGAACCTTGAGCGCAATTGCCGACCGAAATGTTTGTTGGTAAAGGGTCGCAATGTTTTCAATAGTCGTTACCATTGCAATTCAAACAGAATAATCTATTCACATATAGCTGCCTCCTTCCGGCCTATATATATAGGCCTACAAAAAAATGAAATGAAAACAAAAGGCAAGGCCCCTTCTCCAAGACACACCTACTTTTTGCTGTATCATAACCATCCTCCTCCAACTAATGCTCCAGCCACTTGGGGCACGACTGGAAGCTCAGCCGAGAGCCCGCGCGAACGCACATCGTTAGCCTCGTCTTCAAATGGACCTTTCCTCCATCTACAGGCCTCGCTCCTCGTTAGGAAGGCCCATAATCATACCACGGAAGCTCAGCGATGGAACTTTCAACCTCTCAACCACGAACGGAGACGAACTCCCGAGGGCATGGAACAACGAACATCTCCGCCTTTACATAACTTAGTGTACAATTGATTCACGCATTGCAACGATGTTTTGCTTTCCTGTAATTCGAGGCATTGCAAAGGCTACTACTACCAAAGTTATCCGTAGGAACAATGTTCAGTAGGCTGTCCCCCTTACATGTTTGCTCCGTACACGACGTTCATGACGTGTTTGATTAATCCTGACAACCAGCTTGCATTCAAACTCCGGATCGCCGCATCAGCATCCTAGGCACGGGAGCCAATACCGCCATCCAAGCCTTGAGCCCACATCGAGGACAAACATCACTGGCTACGACCGGCACCCCGAGCACGGGAGTCGGAAACGCTACTCGAGTTGCCGGCCTGCAGCGCGATCGAGTATAAATAACCATAAACTTGAATCTTAGCCTTGTGCCGAGACCGAGGATAAATCGTTCCGCGCCCAAGTCCCAAGTCCCAAGCGACTTGGGGCCTCCCAACAGCCAGACAGGAGTAATGTAAATCCCTCCCTCGGCTACGGTACCGGTCGAATCTTGGCGCAGCACCGAGACCGACCCTTAAATCGTTTCTTCCCCGAAGCTCTCAACGCTAAGGGGTAGCCCATGGCCATGATCGGACCCTATGGGCTGATGATCCGGGCTTCTCTTCTTAGGAGAATAAACGATGCATGCGGCTTGCCTCAACCCAATGAACGACGGGAGAGCCACACACCGGATAGACCGCGTAACGCGACGTCATGCGCCTCCGCTATACTTAGGATTTACCTCGGGCAACCCAAAACAACAAATGCTCAGCCTGGCTTTGCAAACTACGGGTTTCCTAAGCTGAGGGAAACTTACTAGAAGCCTGCGCTCTCTCACACCCCTCTGGAATAATCGACCCAGTGCACGGTCCCCGATCACATTTCTGTTGGTGTAATAACAAGTACGCTTGTGTAAGTACGGGACGCCGGAAAACATGAGAAGAACGTTCGAACACTTAGCACAAAATGTGATCTTTACTAATTCATATTCCATTTCACACCCCCCCCCCCACCGAAACTACATGTCTAATATTTCTTCTTTATGATGGCAGGGTGTACATGAAAACCACACCATACCTTTAGGGACTGAAAGCGAGGGCCACACTCGCATATATAATCGGTCTATCTTACCCAAAGTATCTATAATTCCTTTAACAATTATTGATGCTACTCATCCTTCTCTTGTCTTTTCTTTTTTCTGTACAAGTTCGGCACTTGGCAGGTTACCACCAGCGATGGGCCCCTTCCTTCCGGAATCTCTTCCTCCTCCTCTACTCTTCACAAGAGTAACGGATTCATGAGACATCGATGTACGCCTCCCGCCATCATCCTCGTCGCTTGTAACTATCTTAACCCCCCGAGGGCCGTACATGGCAATGACTTAGGAATGATTCAAGAAGCAAGGACCAATGCAGCCTGGGTTTCTCCCTAAGCCTTCTTGGCGCCCAACTCCGCTCTCTTCTCAGCATCTTTGGCGGTCTTTAGATCAGCTAACTCCCCGTCTTGGAGTCACGTGACACCCCACGTCCGTTAATTTCACTCACAAAGGGAATGCTTTAAGTTTCGTGAAGCATTATAGGTAAACAGACACAAAATATTACAAGATAGATATAAATAAGATTACAGCAGAAATTTAATTTTTTTTATTTATAACATAAATCATACTTCGTGGTCCAAAATACCATAAGTCACAAAAACCATTACAACAATATAACTTCTGTCTTTTACCATCAGAGTACATAAATACTTAAAAGAAAACATAATTCCCTAAATAAAAGAGACAAAGCCATAGTAGAGATAAGAACTTGAGCCATACTTCGAAAGCAGCTCCTACCAAGATGATAACTGAGTCCTGACTAAGCCTGAGTATTTCCACCCTAAGAACCTGGGGGAGGGGAACGGAAGAAAGAAGAGGAAACAAAAAGGGTCAGACATAAAGTCTGGCGAGTCTAGTTACTTTTAGCAAGTAAATAAAAGTAGCATGACATGCATATAAAGTGGATAAGAGAGATCACTACATAAATGGAAGGTGTGACAAGGTTGACAGGATAAGGTGTATACGCTTCCCTAATGATTACTCTGCACTATTACTAGTATAACCAAAATGAGATGATCCCTTCCACTAGGTGGTAGACTTAGGCATACGTCCAAATGTATCCTAACTACTACCCTAATCGATCGGCTCCCTACTCTATAGATACTCTTTGCTGGCCCCACGATAGGATGTATCATGTCCTAAAGTGGCAACCCCTCGCTGGTGTGCACAACCCTATATCTGTAGGTGTCACGGTTGTTTTATCCCCTTCGGCTCGGCTCATGCATGCATATGGCCCGATCGGTTTACGCCACCAACACCGCCTCCACGTTTGGATCTCTTACTATCAGTCAGTAAGTGTGTTCATTCTCCGACCTAGTTTGGAGTTCTCTACTTGATACATACTCCGGGTTACTGACGGAAACGGGTCCTACAGAATATGATACAAGCTCCCCCCTTTGTCTTGTATCCTCCACTAGGTTTTCCACAAGTTATATTTACCCTAAAGTTGTCTTTAATTATATAATCCCAATCTTTCTACCGGTTATGCTTACTACTAGGTGTCTTTAATTACATAACCTTATCGGGCTAAGTTTGTGGGCCTATATGTAAATATTACCCACCCCCTCAGAATTACTTAACCCACCCAGTGTCCAATCAATTTTACTTAACCCTAACTTTAGTTCATAATCATACAATCCCTATAGAGTATATTAGGTTAAGTAGTCCAATTCATTACTACGTCCGTTTATGTTTCATAATGGGCAAGACCACCTACATTAGGCCTACAACCTGTGGATGCTGGGTATGCCGGTCGGTTAGGGCAAACTTCTTCCATAAGTTGGGCCTAACCTCGTGTCATAGCCCAATTCGCATTTGCACACTTAGACCTCTCACGTTAGGTTCAACATTAGTGGCTGCTGGATATGTCGGTCGGGTCCGGGCAGACTTCCACCGCTAATGCAACCTAACCTCGTGCCATAAGTGTAACTACAATTTCTAATTGTAATTTTTACACATTTCATTCTTATCCAATTCTTACCTATGTCTTCATAGGTGATTATGTCCCTAATTTCCCCTTTTTGAATTATATGTCCAATTCATAAACATTACTTAAATTATGCCAATTCTAACCTTTTCCCCCATTCCCTAACTAACGCATTCACATATTTTTGGCGGTATCTAGGCTAGAAAGTAGCCTAGTCATAAACAATAAAGGGAAAATGATGGGAATATGACAAAGGTGATTGTTTGGCATAAACATAAACTAACATGGCGATAAGGTGGACATATAAGTATAAAACTGATGAACTTGTGGCAGTCAGTTGATTCTAACATAACTATAATGTCACCATAAGCATAATAAGATATAAATTTACAATTTAAATGTCCAACGGGTTTAGATCTAATATGATAGGCACAAGGGGATAAACTAGATCACATAATTCAGATAAAATAGTTAAAAATAGATCTAACACAATTAGGGTCACGATCCAAATCATAGAATGTCATAGAAGTTGCAATAGATCTAACAAGAAAGAGATTTAGATCAATAGTTAAAAATAGATCTGGCACAAATAAAGTCAAGATACACATCATAGATTTCCACAAAGGTTACAGTAGATCCAACAAGATAGAGATTTAGATCCAAATCCTAACCAATTCAGAATGTCATATGTTCATAATTTACAATGGATCTGATATAATTTAGGCATATGAACAAATCCAAGTCATAGTCATGTCATATTTACTTTTAAATATTCAAATCTAAAAGCAACTAGGAAATTACAGTGTTAGGATTAGAAAATAGAAGAAGAATGGATCTTGAATCTCTAGATTTGATTCGCAAAGCTGATAGTTGTAGGAGACTATTCGGTTCAGTTCAGCCATCGACAGAGTTTGGCCACCATGAATTCTCAATGAAGAAAACAGGAGAAATGAACACGTATTTATAGCTGCTAGCCTCCCTGAAACCGACTGCCACGTCAGCCCTAGGGGCGTCGACACCCCTGTGTGTGGGCCGACCCTGGTGTCGACACCCCTTAAGTGGGGTCGGCCTCGGTGTCGGCACCCCTTTAGGGGGGTCAACCCCCTAGAGCGGAAAAACTGCCGCCACTTTTTATTTTCAAATTCGAACAGTTTTGTATAAGATTTCGACTCATCTCTGACTCATGTATATATATATATAATCTTTTTCCGCGTATAAAAACTTAAAACCCTCATAACTTCTTCATACGATGTCCATTTTACGCAAATCAAATATCTATCTTGACCAAAATTTCGAGAAGGATGCAATGGCACAGTCTATTTCCCTTAATTATGAATATTAAATTAATTATTATTTAATTTATCCTCTTTTAGTGTCCTTACAAATTCGGGGTGTTACATTCTCCCCTACTCATAGGATTTCGTCCCCGAAATCTCTAAGTCGAGAAGAATGCATATCCTACCATCCATCATCCATCTACTCATCCATCAATCACTGGTATCCATTGTCCTTAAAGATTTATAATGCTTTTATGAATATATGCAAAGGTGTGTGTATATGTCCCAACACTAATGCAGAAATCAGGCGGTCAACTGGTTCAGTTGACCTCCTTAACGCAATGTATGTTAGTGCCATGAATCCAATATGTATGCAAATAATCCTATTATAACATGTGAGTTCTATATGTGTGCACACTCATTCATCCAAATGCAACATTCATATGCTAATACATCCATTTCCGTCCATAAAAGAAAAGAAAATGCACACACATCCATTTGCAGTATGAGAGTGATTGAGCCAATCTAGTGCCTAATGTGTGCGTACATGCATCCACAGGCAACCACTAGAAAACAATGGCATCCACTTGCATCCATCAAACATAACATGTCTCAAACACATGTTTACACAGGATTCCTATCTAAAGGTCGAAAATACTATGGATAGGATGTACTCAAATGATAGAAACAAGTACTGTTAAAGCTTTGGAAAAAAGAGTTAAGGACATACCCTCAAAAAGGAAAGGGTACGAAGCATGAATCTTGTCTTCGGTATCCCAAGTCGCATCCTCTGGGTTATCTCCCTATTGAACCTTTATCAACTTGATCTCTTTATTGCGTAGCTTCTTAACTTCTAATCCATGAATATTAGGGACTTGCCTGACTGCCGCCTCCTGTTCCACTTCTACCCCTTCCAATACACTCAGCTCAACAACTTCTGCGGTGTCATGCAGGCACTTACGCAGATGAGAAATATGGAAAATATCATGAACGCCAGATAGATTTCTAGGAGCTTTACTCTATAGGCCATTTGGACAATCCTCTCGGTTATAGGAAATGGTCCCACAAACCTAGGCGCCAACTTCCCTACCGATCCGAAGCGAACGACATTTCTCAGAGGTGAAACTTTGATAAAAACTAAGTCTCCCACTTCAAATTTAATGTCAGTCCTTCTCTTGTCTGCATAGGACTTCTGCCTATCTTGAGCTGTCTTCATCCGCCGTCGAATAAGGTCAATCTTTTCGAACGTTTCTCTAACCATATATGGTCCAAGTAATAATCTTTCTGTAGATTCCCACCAACAAAGTGGTGATCTACAGGGTCGTCCGTACAATGCTTAGAAGGGTGCCATGCCGATGCTGGCTTGATAACTGTTGTTATAAGCAAACTCTACTAAAGGAAGATGCTCTTCCCAAGTTCCTCCGAAGTTTAGGATACACTGCCTCAATAGATCTTCAAGAATTCTATTCACCATCTCCGTCTGCCCATCGGTCTGAGGATGATAAGCGGTGCTCAAACACAACTGTGTACCTAATGCTTTTTGCAAGCTCCTCTAAAATTCGCTGGTAAAGATGGGGTCATGGTCGCTTACGATGCTGGAAGGTACTTCATGAAGACGAACTATCTCCTGAAAATAAATTGTTGCCAACCATGATGCCGTCCTCTTACTCTTAACTAGAATAAAGTAAGCGCTCTTAGTGAGTCTATCTACCACAACCCAGATAATAGTGTTGCCTTTCTTCGATCTAGGCAAACCATCTATGAAATCCATAGAGACGCTCTCCCATTTCCATTGAGGAACCTCCAAAGGATGAAGTAAGCCGCCAGGCTTCTTTTGCTCATCTTTATCTTGCTGGCAAACTAAACATTGAGAAACAAAATCTGCCATATCTTCTTCATCCCAGCACAAAAGAAAACCCTCTTCATGTATTTGTACATTTTATCACCGTCTGGATGAATAGTCATCTTAGAATAGTGGGCTTCTTCAAGGACTGCCTTTATCAAGCTTCCAGTTTGAGGAATGCAAAGCCTTCCATCTCGTCGTAACCACCCCTTTTCATCTATGGTATATCTACTGAGGTGACTAGAAGTCTCCCCTTTTTTGAGCTTTTCCATGATGTCTAAAATCTGTGGGTCACCCTGCTGTGAAGCTCCTATCTAATCCATGAGAGTTGGTCAAATCTCTAAGGATGGAAACAAATCCGGCAAATCTCGATGGAGGGTCTAAAATCAAAAGCTGATATGAACTCCAAGCTCTTCATCTCCACAAACAGAGGACTCAAGGCCATCCTCTGCCTACTTTGTGTGTCTGCCACTACATTACCCTTGCCAGGGGTATAAGCAATCTCAAAATCATAAGAAGCTAGGAACTCCATCCACCATTGCTGCCTTAAATTGAGATCTTTCTACGAGAACAGATACTTGAGAGATTTATGATCGGTATATAACTCGAATTTCACTCCAAGTAAATAATGGTGCCACGTCTTAAGCACGAATACTATGGAGGATGGCTCTAGATCATGGGTGGGGGTAGTTCTTCTCATGAACTCTCAACTGTCTACCCCCATAACACACTACTTTCCCATCTTGCATCAGAACAACACCAAGCCCTGTACCACACGCATCAGTGTAAACGGTAAACACTTTACTTCCATCAGGTAAGGTCAAGACTGGGGCTTTTGTCAAAGCCCTCTTCAGTCGTTGGAAAGCAACATCACAATCGATATCCGATGAAAACGCCAAATTTTTCTTTGTCGGCCTAGTGAGTGGGGCTGATATCTTTGCGAAGTTCTTAATGAACTTCCTATAATAACCTGCCATATCGAGAAAGCTTCTCACCTCAGTTGCATTTTTAGGAATATGCCAATCTTGCGCTGCAACCACCTTTATGGGATCCACAACTATCCCTTCTTTGGAGACCACATGCCCTAAGAATCTCATCTCATTTCTCCAAAAATGAAATTTGGAGAACTTCACCTTAAGCTGATGCGCACGGAAAGTTCAAAACTTCTCTCAAGTGTTGGGCATGCTCTTCTTCCCTTTTGGAGAAGATCAAGATATCATTAACAAAGACCACGAAAAATTTGTTTAGAAACTCCCGAAAGACCCTACTCATCAAATCAACAAAATAGGCGGGTGCATTCGTCAACCCAAAAGGAATAATTAGCCATTCAAATAAACCATCCGGATTTCTAAAAGCGGGCTTATCTATGCTGTCCTCGGCCACCCTCAACTGATGAAACCCCGTGGCCAAGTCTAACTGAGAAAATACCGAGGCACCGACAAGCTGATCAAATAAATCATCAATCCTCTGGAATAGGTGCATATTCTTCTTATTGAGTTTATTCAAAACTCTATTGTCAACACACAAACAAAGCGAGCCATCCGCCTTAGTCACGAATACTACTAGAGCACCCTATTCAGATATGCTTCGTCTGATAAACCCTTTCTCAAGTAGCTCCTCTACTTGTTTACTCTGCCTCCTCCTTTCCCTCGGAGCCATATGGCACACTGGAAATGCAACTGGCTTTGCATTGTCCACCAAATACATACGAAAGTCAATCTCGCGCCTCGGAGGTAAACCCCTTACCTCATCAAAAACATCAGAATAATCTTAGACTACTAGAACAGATTGCAAGTCATTAATAGATGCATCAGGAGACTCTAGGAAACTAAGCATAACCGACCCTTGTGGGTCACAAGAAATCTCGAGGGTCCTCTCATGACAAATCAGAAGTCTAACGACGCACCTCTCATAATCCAGAATGGCACCATACGTGGTAACCCAATCCATTCCTAGAATCAACCCATAGCCCATAAACCCAAGCACATACGCATCGCATTCAAACTCGACGCTTAACATAGATATTTCCAAACCTCGACAAATCATAGATAAATGAGCCGAACCACCAATGATGTTTGAAACAACTACGGGATCCACTACCATACTAGTAATTAAGTGTAGAGATTCAACCACAGAGCTAGATATAAATGAATGTGAAGCGCCAAAATCAAATAGTGTTCTAATAGGCTTATTAGAAAGAGAAATTAAACCTTCCACAGAAATCTTTCGACCTCTATCGGGAGCATTAATCACGAGAGCAGCGCCCGCCCTTTAGAAGTCCCTTTCCTTTGAGCTTGTCCCTGTGATCCCTGTTTCTTAGAGCACTCTCAAGTGAAGTGTCTGACCTCTCTACAATTAAAGCAAGCGTTCTTCCTTCTCTTACAGCCTTTGATCAAGTGTCCTTCTTTCCCACAACTGTGACATTTCCTCTTTTCCTTGGCCTTGTCATTCTTCCCACCTTTTTTCTACTGCTGGTGTTGTTGTTGTTGCCCCTTCTAAGGCCACACCTTCTTATTTTGCGATGATTCCTCAGTCTTTACTTCCTTCTTCTCTCCCTTGTCTTCCTCATGCATTAGGGCCATATCGACAAGCTTTTCAAAAATGGCCCCCATTGGAATATGGGACAAGGCTAACCCATGAAGGGGTTCATTCAGCCCTTTAGCAAACCACAAAACCTTTTTGTGCGGCGTATCCACCAACTCTAACCCAAACCTTGCTAGCTAGTTGAATTTGTTCACATATTCTTTCACCGTCAAGTTCCCTTGCTTGAGTGTTAAGAACCTCTCCATCTACATGCTTCTCTCAGATTGGGAAAGAAATTTCATTTCGAACCTCTATCTAAAATCTTCCCAAGTTTCCAACGGATGTCTAGCTTGGCTGACTTCCCACCAAAATGAGGCTTCATCTTTCAGTAGCCAAGCAGCTAACCGAATCTTCCTTCTATCCTCTACTTCGAAGATTGCAAACAAGTCCTCGGTCTCCTTGAGCCAATTCCGCGCTTCTACGAATGTCACATTCTCAGGGAATGGCTTCCCTCCCATAGCACGGAAGTCTTTGCAGATCTTAGCTAAATTATCTTCTCTTAGAGGAGGAGGAGGAACGACTGGTTCAGGTGGGGGAGGAACGTTTCCTTGGCCTTCGGCAGGTGCCGTAGCCTACAAATACCTACGGAACCATCCGGGTATCGTAACGCCCTTTGGGATATTAGGAATGTTTTGTTCCCCAGACATGATGAAAAGAAAGAGGAAGAGATTTAGACAAAGGACCGAAGGATATTACATATGGCTTTTTGGGGAATGTTTTTCAAAATAGAGTTTTCTTTCTGAAAATGCTTTCTTTTAAAACCTTTTTGAAAAAAAAATTCAAGAACTTTATCCAATCTGGTAACCTTCAGCTCTGATACCAAGTATGACACCCCACGTCCGTTAATGTCACTCACAAAGGGAACGAATTAAGTTTCATGAAACGTTAAAGGTAAACAGACACAAAATATTACAAGACTGGTATAAATAAGATTACAGCGGGAATTCAAATTTTTTATTTATAACATAAATCATACTTTGTGGTCCAAAATACCACGAGTCACAAAAACCATTAAAACAATATAACTTCTGTCTTTTACCATCAGAGTACATAAATACTTAAAAGAAAGCTTAATTCCCTAAATAAAAGAGACAAAGCCATAGTAGAGATAAGGACTTGAGCCATACTTCGAAAGCAGCTCCTAGCAAGATGATAACTGAGTCCTGACTAAGCTTGAGTATTCCTGCCCTGAGAACCTGGAAGGGGGGAATGAAAGAAAGAAGAGGAAACAAAAATGGTCAGACATAAAGTTTGGCGAGTCTAGTTACTTTTAGCAAGTAAATAAATAAAAGTAGCAAGACAGGCATATAAAGTGGATAAGAGAGATCACTGCATAAATGGCAGATGTGACAAGGTTGACAAGATAAGGTGTATATGCTTCCCTAATGATTACTCTGCACTATTACTAGTATAACCAGAATAAGATAATCCCTTCCACTAGATGATAGACTTAGGCATACGTCCAAATGTATCCTAACTACTACCCTAATCGATCGGCTCCCTACTCCGTGGATACTCTGTGCCGGCCCCACGGCAGGATGTATCACATCCTAAAGTGGCAACCCCTCGCTGATATGCACAGCCCCATATCTACAGGTGTCACGATTGTCTTATCCTCTTCTTCCACAAGTTGGACCTAATCTCGTGTCATAGCCCAATTCGCATTTGCGCACTTAGACCTCTCAAGTTAGGTTCAACATTAGTGGCTGCTGGATATGCCGGTCGGGTCCGGAAAGACTTCCACCACTAATGCAACCTAACCTCGTGTCATAAGTGCAATTACAATTACAATTTCTAATTGTAATTATTAGACATTTCATTCTTATCCAATTCTTACCTATGTCTTCATAGGTGATTATGTCCCTAATTTCCCCTTTTTGAATTATATGTCCAATTCATAAACGTTACTTAAATTATGCCAATTCTAACCTTTTTCCCCCATTCCCTAACTAACGCATTCGCATGTTTTTGGCGGCATCTATGCTAGAAAGTAGCCTAGTCATAAACAATAAAGGGAAAATGATGGGAATATGACAAAGGTGATTGTTTTGGCATAAACATAAACTAGCATGGTGAATATAAGCATAAAACTGATGAACTTGTGGCAGTCAGTTGATTCTAACATAACTATGATGTCACAATAAGCATAATAAGATCTAAATTAACAATTTAGATGTCCAATGGGTTTAGATCTAATATGATAGGCACAAGGTGATAAACTAGATCACATAATTCAGATCCAATGGTTAAAAATAGATCTAACACAATTAGGGTCAAGATCCACATCATAGAATGTCATAGAAGTTACAATAGATCTAGCAAGATAGAGATTTAGATCAATAGTTAAAAATAGATATGGCACAAATAAAGTCAAGATACACATCATAGATTGCCACAAAGGTTATAATAGATCTAACAAGATAGAGATTTAGATCCAAATCCTAACCAATCAGAATGTCATATGTTCAAAATTTACAATGGATCTGATATAATTTAGCTATATGAACAAATCCAAGTGATAGTTGTGTAATATTTACTTTTAAATATTCAAATCTAAAAGCAACTAGGAACTCACAGTGTTAGGATTAGAAAATAGAAGAAGAATGGATCTTGAATCTCTAGATTTGATTTGCAAAGCTGATAGTTGTAGGAGATTATTCGGTTCAGTTCAGCCACCGGTAGAGTTTGGCCCCCATGAATTCCCAATGAAGAAAACAGGAGAAATGAACACGTATTTATAGCTACCAGCCACCCTGAAACCGACCGCCACGTCAGCCTAGGGGCGTCGACACCCCTGTGGGTGGGTCAACCCTGGTGTCGATACCCCCTAAGTGGGGTCGGCCCTGGTGTTCACACCCCTCTTGGGGGGTCAACCCCCTAGAGTGGGAAAACTGCTGCCACTTTTTATTTTTCAAATTCGAACAGTCTTGTATAAGATTCTGACTCATCTCTGACTTATGTGTGTGTATATATATAATCTTTCTACGCGTATACAAACATAAAACCCTCATAACTTCTTCATTTCATGTCCGTTTTACGCAAACCAAATGTCTATCTTGACCAAAATTTTGAGACGGACGCAATGGCGTAGTCCATTTCCCTTAATTCTAAATATTAAATTAGTTATTATTTAATTTATCCTCTTTTAGTGTCGTTAAAAATACGGGGTGTTACAAGTCACAAAGTTGAATTTGCTTCAAGTTTGCTAAGGGTCCCCTTGCTCTCTTTTGGTGGGCATCATCAACGACTTTCCTTTTTTCTAGGCTACTCAGAGGCCCTCTCCTTTTCCGCTTCAACATCGACCTACATTTTCGCCAACGCAGCGGCATTTTTCTCCTCGGCATCCTGGCTAGCCTTTGCCCAGGCATCTTGTACGACAACCTCATCCTCTCCCTCTTCCCCTCCAGCTCCTCAGACTTTTCCACCAGCCGGGCTTCCTGATCTTCCACCTTAGCTTGCATCGCTTGCACGCTTACATCAACTACGCCCATCACATGAGCACTTCAGTCAACCACAAATTCTCCTCCTCCATGGGATCCCGAAGCCACGGGTTCTCCCAGTTCTCCATATTGTTCCCACTGTAACTCAAACCGGGACTTAGACGCTTGAGGAAGCATGGGGGAAAAGCATGATGTCGCCTCCGCTCCAAGGGGGCTTCACCGCAAAAGAAGCAACTATTTGACTTATGAGGGTTCATCGCTCGCATCCTCTTCAGTCAACAAGTACTCGAGCTTGAGGGAAGTCCCCCACTTATCCTTGCACTAGCTTACTTATCGCATGAACTGAGGAGGATCCACACCTGCTTCCGCGCTGGCATTTCCATCGCCTCAACCTTTGGAGCAACCATTCTAAAGAGGGACGCCCACCTTGCCACTAGGAGGATCCAAACCCAAAAGCTCGGGTCTTGGAAACTTCTAACCTCCCGCCAATACTAAGCAGACCTGACATAGAAGCTCGATCCGAAGGACAGAGGGAGAAATACAATCACAATCCCCCAAGGAACTGGAGAGATAGACAAGTTCTCAGTATGCGAAATAAAAATTCATATCTCGACTACAAAAGCTTCCTACTTACAAGGGCATTGGAATGTGGTGACGACATCTAGTTTTAATAACTAAAATCATGATTACCAGTAACCATCAACACCATTTTCAGATTGGATAATGGTCGCGATGTAATTAGGTGGGGGACTAACGACTCGACCGTATGTCGACATCCTACGCGTATATCCGAGCGGTCAGTCCGAATAAGTCCATTTCTAGAATCATTCGCCAACCAATGGTGTTACGTTCAACTTCAAAGGCATACCAGACATGAAACGTTAAGCAATGATTTGAACTTCCTAGCTCGTCCCTGACGTCGAGCAAAATCCATCAGATGCCTGGGCTTGGGGGCAACCCCCTACGGATTATCGTACCAGCCTGGATATCATAGACCCGATAAGATCCACTTCAGTCCCTGCACTGGCGTCCCCCTCATGGCATCCCTTGGAGCCACCGACTTGAGAGTGCCTTCACCTTGCAACGAGGGCAATCCAGAGCCAAAGTCTAGGCCTTGGAGTTTTCTCGGCTTTCAAATAGTGCCTGGACTCCATAAAAGAAGACACTCTGAAACGTGATGGCAACCTTTAGCCTCAACAACTAACGCCATGGCCATCACCAACCACCAGCGCAATTCCTGAGTCAAGATGCAGTTGCGTCATGGTTGGGTTATTGATCGGATCCCGAGACTAACAGCTCAACTATATGTCAACATCCTACACATGCATTCAAGCCGCCAGTCCAGGCAAGTCCATTCTTTGAGAACCACGTCGCAAGACCGCACCTCACTAATCATTGTCCGCTCATACGACGCAATGCAAAGGTTCAAGTTTACTAACTCAAAATCGAAGACAGGGCTCAACAAAGTCAATGGAGTGTGAAGTTCTGTCTCGCGCTCCTGTGCACTGGCTTAGTGCTCATCTCCTTGAACAAGATTCGAACTCCTGAAGAGCCTAAAAGATTTGATAAGTGTTTGGGATACAAAGTCCAATCCAATATCCGCAAATACTTGTCCTCGAATCCCTACTTTCGCTTCCTAGAATCTACCATTCCACGCTCTTGAGTGACAGTCTCGGGAATTCTCTGGTTGTCCATATATCTCGTCCCTTCTCTGGAAACCTAAGGACAACTCGAACATCCGAAGTCCAGAAGCATCATTTTGCATCCTCCCCGCCTCAAGCTGATTTTCCGTATGGAGAAGAGAAGAAAGAAAGCAACTACAATTAAGGGATTGACATGTTCCAAATGAACGTTCCAGGATCGGAATTCGGGATCGTACACCAAGCTACGGTTATATCCACTTATCTCTGAAGCTCCAACTACCAAATCAATCACGGCTCAACGACCACTCGTGTACTCACCAAGTGCCCAATCATCAAAGCGCACGCGTCTAGCATTTAGGTCTGACCTCGCCTCAAAGGAAAATTTATATGAATACATGCCACGACATATGATAAGTATTGTCCTAACAATGACATTCACACATATGAGTTGCCGAAACTTTGATCGATGGGACTAGCTTGAATCGTTGAACGACCTTGGGCTTACCAATCCTAGTGATGTAGCGGATATTCCACAGTATCAAGCTCCATCCCAACAACGTTTCAAAAACCACTTAGGGCGATCGCGCGTCTAAGCCACGACAGTGATCAGGCATGCACACTTTTGAAAGCTCAGTCGGGCAGACCAACTTGATTCGTTAGCCAAATACGTACTCCCAAGCCTTAACGGTCAAAGTGTACATGCCAAAAAGATCAACTCTCGATCAACAAACTCTTCGAAAATCTAGGTTGCGTGATCACGAGCCCATGGCGTGCAGTTTACCTTCATGTTACCTATTCCAATTCAGATAGCATCGCATGAAACCATGTTCCAATTTGTGATTGTATACGCGATTATGACCCGATAACGAACCGTTTGCACTTCAATACAATCGGGAGTCGGCGACTAACACTTAATGTCTTTAATGTACAGAAATTAGATGCCTTGGGCAGGTCCCAACCCAAGCGGCAAGATTCAAGCGAGTCGAATTCCTTGACAATGCCGAAATCCTTACCCCATACAAACACATTTCGACACGGTGTCTTAACCACTCTAAACCGATTCAGTCCCGACGTACATCTCAAGAGAATGGTCACAACCAAATACAAAGTGTGGCATGGATATCTTACTTCAAAGCACGCCCCGTTAACACGAGACATACTTTGAGTGGGAAAATGTTAAGCGGCTTTTTGGTCCGGTTCCCAACAGTACGCAAGGCATGCTCAACTCAAGATATCGCGTGATACTACAGCCCAGAAGTGTTGCTAATGACATCAGGGGTATAGCACCAAAAGACTCAAGCCGGGCCACTAACAAAATTTTTCATCCCTTGGGTGTGACATCTGTCGGCGTTCATCCACAGCCGAGTGAAAGGCGAGCCATCAAGCGGGTCCAGGCGCAGCACCGGTGGGCTTCCGGGGCCCCACAGTCCCGACGCTGGTTAGGTCGAAATAGCGGGCACCGCCCGATTCATCCGATTTCCGCTAACAAGTGTATTGTCCAGAATCACAGATTGACTCAAAGTTAGGATTCAGCCGACAACTTCCACGAACCTCGCTGCTCCTCTAAACACCCATGCCCATGGCCTTCGCGCTTCTCCTAATGTGAACTTCGTACTCCTTGAGGTGCAAATTTCGCACCCCAATGGGGCGCAAAATTCACATCCAGCAGGTGTAATGACCCGCATTTTAGCTGTTGAATAATTAATTAATTTAATTATTTAATATCAAGTTGGCAATATCGATAACCATAATTAATTATATTGAATATTTAATTAATTAATTTTTTTTTGAAAATTGGTATAATTTTATTTCAGCCCAAACTTGGCCCAAAGTATTTACAGCCCAACGTTAAATCTACTCACGCAACTAATTACAAAGAGACAGCACATCGGCTTGCCCTCTACAAAAAAGGCAATTACCAGTTAAACTCATCTGACCCTAATTGCTCATGGCGGGTGATAGCGTGGTCTACTTCGGCTTTGATCGCGCCTCTCCTCTGGATGTTCGTCTTCAATACCAGCTCTACAGTTATCCAGGCCTGTTGTAAGTCTCCTTCTTCTGCTTCTCAATTTCACTTCAACGTCATTTATGATTAATTTGCTAACTTCCTCCGCTGATCTTGACTTCCTCTGAAATATACGGCGATTTCTCTCTTTCCATAACCACCAAATCATAGTTGTGAACATGGAGCTCTCTATCTCGGATTCTATGTTTTTGGGACGCCAATGGTCCACCAGGTAATCCAACAACCTTTTCATGTTCTTTTCTCTGAATTATCGCCCAAATTTCTGATAACAACGAGTTGCAAGCTCAATTGAATACATGCACTCAAAGAATAGGTGATTATGATTTTCTTCCTCGTTATTACAGAGCACACAAGTTGTTTCATTAGTAATATTCCACTTATTGAGTCTGTCTTTGGTTAGTAATCGACCTTTTATTGCTTTGAAAGTTGTGAATGCCATTTTGGGGACGTTTGCTTTGCTCCATATAAATTTGTCCCACACACACAGCTCACCCTCTTCACGGACCTTGTTGTATGCTGCTTTGATAGTGAATTCTCCCCCATGTTTCCACACCCAACTATCTTTCCGTTTTTCTGGATAAATTTTAAAACTGACTATGGAATTTTTCAATTCATTGCTTATGGGTAAACTCACCACATTCCATTCACCATTAATTATGATGGAACCCACATTGTTACTAGGACATCCGAAATCTGAGAAAGTTTCCCATCCAACTAGGTCAATTAACGACTTGCCATGAATCCAAGGATCTCGCCACAAGTTAGTTTCCTCTCCCTTTGCAAATTCCTTAACACAGTTACGAGCAAATGAGTCCCTACTTTTAAGAATTGCTTTCCATGTTGCGGATGCATTAGGATCAAAATCCATTGTCCAAAAATTCTCTTTCACATATCTACTCTCCATCCATCGAGCCCAGAGACAATTCGAGTTAACAAATTTCCAGATAAGCTTAAGAGAGAAAGCTTGTTTCATATCGCGTAAATTTCTCAAACCTACACCACCCTCTTTCTTAGGCTTGCATAAATCAGCGTATTTAATTTTATGTAAGCTCCCTCTCCAAATAAAGTCAGCACAAACCTTTTCAATTTTATCAATTGATGCTTCCGGTAATTGAAAAATTTGCAACCAGAAATATACTTTTGCTTGTATTACTGTGTGTACTAGTTCAATCCTACCAGCAAAGGATAAAAGTTTAGAACTCCATCCGTATAATTTTTCTCGAATATTCGTGATAAGAACAGCACATTCTCGATCCGTGATTTAATTTGACGAAAGCGGGACCCCAAGATACTTCACTGGTAAAGTTCCTTCTTTCACATTCACAGTCTCCAAAATGTCATTCTTGTTTCTACAATAAGTGTTAAAGTAGCACTTCGATTTCTGTTCATTCATCTTAAGACCGACAAACTTATCCAATTCCAAAAAAATACTCTTAATTGTCAAAGCAGCCTCTCTATTGGATTTAATACAGATGAACAGGTCATCCGCATATAGTAAGTGAGTAACATGTGGAACAAAATTAAAAACTGGGTGAATTAACTTATGAAAACAGGCCAGTTCCATTTTTAATGAGAAAAACTCCATTGCAATAGCAAATAGATATGGGGAAAGTGGGTCTCCTTGCCTCAATCCACGATTACTGGTAATGAACCCTCTGGGAATCCCATTGATAAGTACAGAAAATGTAGGAGTGGAAATACAATCATTAATGAGATCCACAAAAGTATCTGGAAATCCCATACACTTCATCATGTGAACAATAAAGGTTCGATTAATCTTGTCATACGCTTTCTGTAGATCAACCTTTAAACAAAATTTATTTCCTCCTTTCTTATTAAAGTTTCTAATTAGTTCATCTGCTAGAAGTGAATTTTCAGAAATACTTCTACCTTTGATAAACGCATTTTGATTTTCTGCTGTTAAATCAGGTATCACCAATTTCATTCTGTTGCAAATTACTTTGCTCAATATTTTATAAATGACATTGCAGCACGCAATAGGTCGATAGTCCGAAATAGCATTAGGTTGTTCATTTTTTGGAATGAGGCACAAAAAAGTATGATTAATTTCTTTTAGAATCTTGCCTGAATTAAAGGATTCCTGAATAGCTGAGACCAAATATTGATGCAGACTATCCCAATGTCTCAAGAAGAAGGAGGAGTTGAATCCATCTGGACCGGGGGAGGCGTCTACTTTGATACTTTCCAGAGCAGCTCTGACTTCCTCAACCTTGCCTTCTCCAATCAGCAAATTACAACCAGCGTCATTAATGATTCTCCTTGGATTGACCAGAGGTAACTCATCTTTAACTTCTTCACCGTTGTAAAGTTCTTGAAAATAATTGATAGCCTCCTTTTCAATTTGATTAAAATCAACCGAGAAATGTCCTTCCTGATTCAGAAATTGAAAATTATTGTTAGTATTTCTTCTTACAGACATTTTAGTGTAAAAAAACTTATTGCAATCATCTCCTTCTGTTATCCAATGCTCCTTTGCCTTCTGCTTCAATTCCACAGCTTTAATATGCAGAGCTTTCTTTAATTTGGCTTGGTTTTCAGCGTATTCCCTCCACACAGCATCTTCAACATTATCAGCTTCAAGTTTGACTAACAAATCTGCGTTAGCTCTCTCCAGTTCTTCTATAACTCTATTTTCTTTAGGCCTCTCTTTGTTCCACACTTTGAGTCTTTGCTTGGTTCGTTTGAGAAATTGTACTAAGTGGAACATGAATCCGCTGTTGTTAATCACCAATTCAGAACTAATTATGTTTGTGTGATAACCATTTATTAGATGCCAGTGATTAGCGTATCTAAATGGCTTGCCTTTATCCTCCTTGTCACGAGCCTTTAAATTTATATGTATTGGGGAATGGTCACTTGTAGAAGGAGGGAGGATATTAACTTTTATCTCTTCAAACAAATTCATACAGGCAGCGTTTACAAGTGCTCTATCTAATTTACATGAAATTTTGCGACATTCACCACTTCGCCATGTGAATTGCAGCCCAGAGTGGACTGGCTCAACCAATCCCGTAGATGTGATGCAATTATTGAACTCTGATAACTGTGATACTCGAACTGTGAGTCCCCCTTTCTTTTCATTAGCTTTTAGAATTGCATTGAAATCACCTTATATTATCCATGGATTATTAATGGAGGTAGACAGAAGTATAATTTTATTCCATAGCTCCCCACGTTTAACTGAACAGTTGCTAGCATAAACAATAGTAACATAGATTTCCAGTCCACCCACATTTCTTGCCACTAAAGTTACTTGTTGAGAGTCTGCATCAAAGACAGAAGCTTTCCAAATCTGTTTGTTCCATAAAACCATAATTCTACCATGGATGTCAGCATTGTTATTATGTGCATGTTCCCAATCAGTGCCCAGCATTTTAACAAAGAAAGTATAGTTATCTTCGTTCAATTTATTCTCTAAAACACCCAAAATAGAAGGAGAAAGCTTCCTTCTAATGTTTGAGAGGTCTAAACACCGGGTGTCATTATTTAGACCTCGCACATTCCATGTTATAATGGACATTAAGGCTTATGAGAGCGACTCCTCGTAACGGGAGGAGCACCTTCACTAGCCTTAAATGGTTTAGATTTAACCCCCTTCACTCTAAATTGCTCTTCATACTTATCATTGGGCTTGGTTAAGTTCTCTTTATTACCAGACAATTCTTTAACACTTTCTTCCTCTTCATCGCTTTGAATATCAATACCCATTTTATTAATATCTTCTAATGTTGTAGGAAGTTTTTCCAGATCAGTCTCAGGCACTTCTTGACGAGTTGACCCAGCTTGTACAACCCTTTCTTCATTCTGACAGCTGGGAGATATTTCCACCACCTCAACAAGTTGCTGGGGAGTATTCTGGTGAAGCAACTCTTCCTTTTCCTGTGCTGAACCAGAAGAATGAGGCTCTTGATTCACCACCACCTGTTTAGTAGTTTGGTTAAGCGAACTACCTCCAGTAATAATGTTATTAGTATAAATGTCTGTATTAATATCTCCTCCTTCGCTGCTGCTGTTAGTAGTTCCAGCATTTTGATTTGTACATAAGCAGTCGTTAGTTGTAACCTTACTTCGCCAGTACACAGGCTTAACTATCTTGGAACACTGATCGTCAGAGTGCCCGAAGCACTCACATTTCTTGCAGATAGGAGGAAGGAACTCATATTCCACCTGCTGTATATATATGTTGCCTCTGGCGTCTTTAGCTCTTATATGATGCTTTATTTCACTACTAGCCTTCATGTCCACCAATACTTTAGCATAGTTGAGTCTTTTAACATTTTTAGTACTGTCATCCATAGCTAGTGGTGTTCCGATCATACTTGCTAGCATACTAATTCCTCGAGAGTTCCACAGGGCTAAATCCAAATTCATAAGTTTAACCCATACCGGATGTGTTTCTAACATATCTCTCTCTAGCCTCAAGTTAGCCTCCCATCTTTTGATAAAAATTAGTTTATTATCCATAAACCATGGTCCTCCCGCTAGCACTCTTGCGCAATCAGTCTCATGTTCAAATTTAATCAAGTAAAACCGTTTTCTCTTGCAAAAACATCCCACCTTCCTACTGGTCTCCACTCCCTTCTTATGTATGCATTTAAGTGGACATAATAAGGCCTCCTGCCTACCAAATATATGTAGATCGAGTGCTTCCACATATCCTTGGCTAAATCAAATACTTTATCATCTAATAAAGCAAACTCTCCTTCCCCATCTGTACTTGTTTTGAAAAATTCCACCTCACCAGTAATTTTTGTATTCCCTTCTACCGCATTGGCCCATGTTCTAACTCCAGATTTAAAAATCTGCACCTTTTTATTGTTGTTAGCATTAAATTGTACTGCTCTATCAGATCTGACACCAGAATTAAAAGATCTATACGTGTTGGACCCCCCACCTACTTTCAAAGCATTTCCTTCTGTCGTGACCCTCGCATAAGATTTACGAGAGCGAACCTCCTGCCAACCATTTTCGATCTCATTAGCATCTTGGGATTTGGAAGAATTTGTATTATTAGGAGGTGGATCAGAGATCTGCTCGTAATCTTCATCTAGGGTTTCATCTAGGGTTTCATCTAGAATATTTAATTAATTTAAATAATAGAATAATATATTTCATTCAGAAATAATCAAAAATAGTGAAATTCACAGTATGGTGTAATTTGGATTATTTAAAATATATAATTCAGTTTAGAGTTGAATTATATTTACGAATATATTATTTGAACGACAGTTGAACGTATAAATTATATTATAATTATAATCGAGCCCGAAATGGCGCTGTAGTTCGCTATTTGGCGATTTGAACTTCAACTTAATGTACAGGGTCCGTTTTAAATCGGAATTCTGTGAAACAAGAAACGTTATGAGCTGGGGAAGTATATTTTTCTAGTGGAAGAGAAAAATCGGAATTTCGTCGTGTAGATTTTTGGTTATGTCCAAATTAAATATTCAGAGAAACAACGGTATATTCGTTCGTGGACATAACAGTTATTTAAAAATATTAGAATATCGGGTTTGAATTTAGACAAGATTCTTTTGAGACGTAGTGATAAATTAATTTTTAGAATTTTACTGTAATTTTTAATTAATTAAATAAGAAACTTTTTATTTGGAGTATTTTGCACCCTTAGTCAGTGATTTTGGGGTTTCACAATATGAGTTAATCTACCAGTATTATTATATTTTTCGGATCCTAGCACATCGCTGATTACAACGATATATTTATTTCAGTCTGCAGCGCTCATACATGGGTATAATTATACATAGCAGGGTACATGAACTTTTAATAACTTAAAAGAATTAAAATAAGAAACCCTTGGTGCTGCGAGGTCCACGTTTTATTCCATTCCTTGATCAACAGAAGGCCACGATTATCATTTCTCAGCCACAAGTCCTTAGTTTAAATAAAAGTATAACCTAAATGCTTTCCATTTCCTTCAAGCAAAACTCTCAGCCGCCATCATTATGTTGTCTCAACGTAAGATAGAAATTCAAAACAAAAAGGAATGGAAACAAGAAATGCTGATATACAGAAGACATCAACGGTGGATTTACTTTTGGGTTTAAACAGAGGAGGATGGGCACGAAATTTAGGACGTGAAAGGTGGGAGTACAGTGTATCATGTAAATGGAGTATATGCGCACTGGGGCATAAGTTATCATATTGAAAAAAAGAGGAGCTGGCCAAAACAATGAGTGGTGTTGACGCAAATAGGAGAGGATGGAGTAAAGTCTAGAGATGGTTTGAAGGTGCTGAATGCAGTGGTGTTCGGGCGGAGCATATGGATTGTATTGAAGGAGTGATGGATTTCTAGACAAGGAGTTAAGCGGTGTAGGGAGCAAGGCAGACTTGCGTTGGAAATGGGATGAAAGGTGGAACGTTGTGGGAACCGCGCGTGTTGATTGGATGGGGAGTGGAGCTTACGTTTGGACTTATGTTTGGACAAGAGAAGAAGGGGACCAATGAGTGATTAACGTGGCATGTTGTTAGGACAATTGCATGAGGAAATTGGAGTGTAATACACACGCATGGGATCACAGCCGCTTGCGTTTTCCAATATGGGGGAGGATGACCCGGGACTTCATTGTAGCAAGCAGGGTGAATAGAAGTTGGGCCAGAAGGGTGGGCGTAGCGGCTCAAGTATTGGATGATGGCACGGTTTCAAAGATGGTAAGGCCTAGGAATCAAATAAATCATTTTTAGTTTCATTTAAATATTGAATAAACTTTGAATGTTAATATCTGGTACATACATGATCAGAATTTCAAACCACTCGTCACATTCGGATCGTACGAACGTAGAGTATACGATAAAGCTGATCTGGAGCCATTTGAAGTTCGTCTGAATTCATGGCAAAAATAAAACAGTTGATTGGATTTGCCGACCGTTAATCGTTATTCAGCTATTAACAAACAAGGTGAGTAAAACTCACCAACTCTGAACAGTTCCATTTCTATAACGTATATTAAGAACTGATAAATGATGACTGATTGCTGTGTGTTAACTGTTTGGTTGAATTGTTTGTGTATTGATTGAAATCATAGATAACGATATATATATATAAATCGTTAATAAAATATTGATTCTGTTTAATAGAATATTTTATATTCGTGTTGTTTAACATCTGTGATGCACGAAAACAGGTTGGAGGGGTCCAGCTGGACTCCTCAATATTTATAATACTATTCTGTTCATGTATTGTAATATATAATGTGATATATAATCTGTTATGGATTAGGTGTGTTAGAATGCTGTTGATCATTGTTATTCGATATTTTTAATATCATAAGAAACCCTGAGATGTAAAAAGGAATATTTCAACGTATATTGAAATAAAGGAATTTCATAAAATCAACCGATTTTATAAAAGGAAATAGTTTGAAAATATTTATTTAGAAAATAAATAGGAGATTATAAAGGAGAATATTTATTTAGAAAATAAATAGGAGATTATAAAGGAGAATATTTATTTAGAAAATAAATAGGATAAAGGAATATTTATTTAGGAAATGAATAGAGTTAATCGATTAGAGTAAATCAAATAGAGTAAATCGATTTGAGCAAAACATACATAGTTATTCGGGATGAGATTCCATTTAGCACGACTGCTAGCGTAATTCGCAGGGCTGCAGATAGCCTACGGCGGTCGGATGTTTCCTGAGGGAATTAGGCGTAACCATTATGATCGCTGCGATCTAGAGTTAAGCAAATGGAGTTAAATCGAATTAGAATTTATCAAATAAGAGTTATTCGATTTAAGTAAATCAAATAGAGTTAAACAAAAATTAGAAACTGACTAGAGATTAATAGGTTGAATGGTTTCTTGAGTATCGATCTGATGTTGGTTTCGGCCTTTGGGGTTTATTCTTAGGAAGTTATTCTCTTGTTAGTTTATAGTTAGAGTCTGATAGATGTGGAAGAATAGTGATACGTAATTAAGCCATGGAAATGTTTTCCAGTGTTAATAACGTACATTTTCTAAACATAGAAAATGAGGATATATATATATATATATATATATATGGTCAATGATGATTGATCGATATAATTTCCATTTGGAAATAATATCGTTGTTTGCACACGTGTTTTCTTTGATAGTTAACTCATCGACTATCGAAGTTTTTGACCATTTTAACGTTGTTAATATGGAGAGACCATTTGGATTATTATCCAAAGAACCACTCCGTATTGGCATAAGCGTTGCGAATCATATATGCCAAAGATAATTGAAGATGGAGTAAAGTGCAAGGGTTGTTGTATAAATCTTTGGTAAAGATTGCCTAAGATGGTTGTATTGAATAGTGCCTTCGTTTTGTCCAGTTCCAGGACGACTTGTATAGAAGAATGTCTGATAGAGTACATTTAATAGATCATGTAAGTTGATCTCTTCAAACGTATTCACGTTTGGTGGCGGAGGAATTTGTTTCTCTTAGCTGTATACCCGTGGTATTTTTGGGGAAATCAATTTGTGATTTGGCAGGTATGACGATGTGACATTCAAAGTGAATAAATGTGTAATCTGTCAGAGATAAGCGTAGCTTCTAGCCTCACAACCGAGAAATGACAAAAATCGAGCAGGCAACATGGCTATGTAGGTCGCACCTATTAGGGTGTATAATCACCTGATATAGAGTTTCAATTACTTCTAAAAATCTATTGTCGATGCTGTCCCATTCGGGAAACGGTTGCTGATCCCAACTGTTGGTGATATACATTCGATACACTCAAGCGAAATGAGTGGTCGGTCATGTGTGTTCGGGTTGTAAGATGTTCTTGTTGAACCCAGTGTATTCCTCTCTAGAGGTACACTAGCGAAAGGTGGTTTCATACCTTGTCATAGTTGGAAACCCATTACCCAATACGTGCTTACGGTTTTGATTGTATACTATATATGTAGAACGTGAGATGAAAGCATTTCTGCTAGATTGATATCTATTTGTATTTAGACATTATTATAATATCAGAAGGATATTGTTTACAAAATTGTTTGGATTCTCATAAGGGAAAAACCCGTTCCGTTATACGGCGTAGTCTTATGAGATATCGTTTACTTGTTCAAACTGTTTTACTCATACCACTCCCATGACTGACCCAGAGTTTATTTAGTTTTGTTTTCCCTAAACTCTTGGGTGCCTAATTTTGTACGGGCAGTCAAGTAGTCGGGATTTACAGATACTTGAAGAGCTGGAGCAGGAGGCTTCAGGATTTTATATAGCTATTGTTATTCCGTTGTGTTGTAAGTGTTGTACTCTGATAATGTTATTGTATACATATACTGATTTATTTCAAGGATATATTATCTATCTTCTTCCCCAAGGCCTCTTGGGCACCTCCCTTCATCATATAAGGGAGAAGATGAATATGGTTGGGCCCGTGAGCATACTCATGAAGGTCCAAGCATGCCTTTGGACATGACGTCACCTTTGGACTTCATGAAACTCTAAAACACCATTAAGTACCACCACTTTCTCATCCATGGCCATTGGACATGACATGGGTCTCGTGAAGAAGAAGGAGGAGGCCTCAACTCTGCCTCCTTCGGAAACCGAGCCTCCGGGTTCAAATTTCGTACCCCCGAGGGGTTCGAAATTCAAACCTCTTAGGGTTCGAATTTCATACCCCCAAGAGGTTTGAAATTCAAATCCCTCAGGGTTCGAATTTTGTACCCCCAAGGGGTATGATATTCGTATCCGGGTGAGAAGAGGCACCGCTCGACTCCGCCTCCCGCGGACCTCGAATCTCGACTCCGCCTCCCGCAGACCTCAGCCTCGACTCCGCCTCCTGCGGACCTCGGCCTCTACTCCGCATCTCACGGAACTCAGCCTCGAATCCGCCTTACTCGGCCTCAACTCCGCCTCACTCGGCCTCGACTCCGCCTCCCGCGGACCTCGACCTCGACTCCGCATCTCGCGGACCTCGACTCCGCCTCACTCGGCCTTGACTCCGCCTCCTACGGACCTCGGCCTCAACTCCGCAACCCATGGACCTCGGCCTCGACTCTGCCTCACTATGCCTCGACTCCGCCTCCCGTGGACCTCGGCCTCGACTCCGCCTCACTCAGCCTCGACTCCGCCTCACTTGGCCTTGACTCCGCCTCCTGCGGACCTCGGCCTCAACTCCGCAACCCGTGGACCTCGGCCTCGACTCTGCCTCACTAGGCCTCGACTCTGCCTCCCATGGACCTCGGCCTCGACTCCGCCTCACTCAGCCTCGACTCCACCTCACTCGGCCTCGACTCCGCCTCGACTCTACCTCACTCGTCCTCGACCCCGCCTCACTCGGCCTCGACTCCGCCTCACTTGGCCTCAACTCCGCCTCCTGCAGACTTCGGCCTCGACTCTGCCTCTCGCAGACCTCGGCCTCAACTCCACATCCAGTAGACCTCGGCCTCGACTCCTCCTCACTCGGCCTCGACTCCGTCTCCCGTGGACCTCGGCCTCGACTCCTCATCCCGTGAACCGCAGCCTCGACTCCATATCCCACGGACCTCGGTCTCGACTCCACCTCACTCGACCTCGACTCCGCCTCTCTCATCCTCGACTCCACATCTCACGGAGCTTGGCCTCGACTCCGCATCCTGCGGACATCGGCCACGACTCTAACTCGCTCGGCCTCGACTCCGCTTCACTTGACCTTTACTCTGCCTCTCGCGGACCTCGGCCTCGACTCTGCCTCCCGCGGACCTCTGTCGTGACTCCGCATCCCACGGACCTTGGCCTCGGCCTCGACTCCGCCTCCCATGGACCTCGGCCTCGACTCCGCCTCCCGCGGACCTCGTCGTCGACTCTGCCTCCCACGGACCTCAGCCTCAACTCCGCCTCCCACGGACCTCGACTTCGACTCCCCCTCACTAGGCTACGCTACAACATCGGCAACTCCTCGACTACGCTCACTCGGCAAAGAAGATCGATATGAAGGACTAAGAGGATATTGTTAATCATTGTAGCTTCTTGTAATAGTCTTGTTGTACTTTCTTGTAATGGAATAAAATCAGTACAACCTTCAAAGTGGACGTAGGCCCCGATGGGCCGAACCACTATAAATAACCGTGTCCTTTACTTCCCCACACATTATTATTGCATTTCTTATGATTCTCCGCACTGGACTAAAAAGTTCCAAATTTTTGGAACTCTCCAGTGTTGACGACAATTTTAGGCGCCAATAATATTATTTTAAATGTGTTTACAATTGTACTATTATACTACATCACATACAGAAATAAATATTATATTTAAATAGAATACTACTGCACAAGAATTTAAATATTCTAACAGTATTTTATTTAAATATAAATATTTTATGTCAACATTTCAACAATACAAATTTATAACTCCACTACTCGTACATCTCACAGCAATACATACATTCAATTTCTTGTTACGTATGTTCCTCACTACAACTCTCAGTCACTCAGTTTATACATACACACTCACTCACACATTGACACTCAATTCTGTTTTTTGTCTGCTTCTCTGTCAATCCAGTCACCTGCTTACCTAACACAGAAACACACATAGTAAACTAGAACAAAAATAATTTTAAATTCTAGCAGATATAATTTTATTTGAAAATTTATTTGCTTTCGAATTTTGGTGTGTTTCTCATTATATTTCATGACTTGATCTGATATGCATATTCATCCATCTATGTCTAGACAACTTGTGATATTCACATTGATTCACTGTAAATACACAAGTTAGACAATTCCTCTAGTGCTCACATATATAAATTGCCTATGCACAATACATGTATACACATACATGTATGTATATACACATATTCTTTTCATGCATACAGGGGAAATTTGGTCAAAAAATTCAAATTCAGCATGGGACAAATATTTCAGGCAGAACTTTATATATATATATATATATATATATATATATATATATATATATATGCACGTATATGCATATATACATATATGTATACATGTGAACATAACAACCTGTATGTACTTGGACAACATTTTATGCTCAGGTCAATACAGTCAAGTGGCAACGACTAAAACAATTTTACAGGCACTGAGTCAATTTCATGTGCACAAAGAGACAGGTGTAGCAAGTTTCAAGTACATGGGATCTTGAGGCAAATTCAGAATGACACAAGACATATATATGTATATACATATACATATACATGTTATGTGTATGTGTGTATATGTATATATACATATATATATATATATATATATATATATATATATGGTCAAGGGATTCAACGTGCAGCAAACACATGAAATCTCAGGTGGCCTAGCACACATATGTTTGCACTGAATAGAGAAGTGTGCAAATGCATACTTGGCAACTCAAATGACTTCTTCAAGATAAAACAGCTCAAGCCAAAATGAAACAGCATACAATTCCAAGTGTATCTCAAAATGGTGAAGCCTATTACAAGAAATTCAGGTCAACATGTGGACATAACAATAGTTTAAGTTCAGAATGGCCAACCAGGTTCAAGCCAGAGTACATAGTGAACACAAAGAGGGGATCAAATGAAGCATGGCCATTATACAGTCCAAATGTGTGCAGATTCGCATAAGAGCAAGGGTACAGAGGATAAATTGTACAAACACATAAACAAGTCAAAGAGATGTCAGAAACAACACAACAATGTGTTTACATGGACAGGGACAGTTACAAGGCAGGGGATGAAACTGCATCAAACCAGAATTATGAAGACACACACAAATATATACATATGCTTTGTGTGTATATATACACACACACACATATGGATATCAACATGTCAATGAAACAATTCTTGTAATAGGTCAGTGAAGCGACATGATACACACGAGAGTATACAAAAAAATACATGCAAATGCAGCAAGCCAGTGTGTGTGGAAAGGGGATACATAATATGGCACAAGACAGTGCATATATGTATGAGGCAAAATTATTCAAACTCAAGTGCATACACACAGATGCATAAGTGAATATACATTTACATGTATAGGTGCAGCAGCAAAAGATAAAGAAACAAGTGATGCTTCACATTCAACATGGTTCAAGTTCATACAGCAACTAATGTGAACTGGTCAGAGAAAACAAGAATTTTTTAAGAACTTCTTTGATGGCAACATGGGCACAACAAATAAATAGGCAAGTGTTTCAAATCTACTTAATAATATTTCCAGGAATTACATGTATCAAATTTGGAAATCATTCCATTCAATATACAAGGCATGAAATCTGCAATCAATTATGGGTAGAAAAACAATCGATCTATTTCTAGAAATCAATCAAGAGATATACATAGAATATCATTCAAGCAAATCACGTGTGGAATCATTCATATGGTTCCAGGAATAAAATGAAAATCACACAAGTATTTTTGGCACAAATAGATTCACATATTTGAATTTATTTGTCCAGAAATAAACAATCACGTAGATACCAGATTTCGAATGAGCAATTACGGGCAAAAATCAAATCAATTTTTTCTAGGATTTTTTTTGAAATCAGGAAATATATGTTTCCAGCTTTGATTGATACCATTTTTAGGCAAGAAAACATGTCGATTGGTTCTAGAAATCATCATGCATCTTTTATGGGAAAAAATTTCAATCAAACAGTTTTAGACAAGAAATTCATTCGACGGTTTTCAAGAATCAACTGGAGATTCATGGCCTCTAAATCATTCTAGAAATGACATGAAAACAATTTATTTTGTTTTAGAAATCAACAAGGGATTCATGGAAAAAATTCAATCAAACAGCCAAAGTCGATTAAATCAAGCAAGTCAACAATCATACAAGACACAAATTAGAGCCAAGGCATTCATGTGACAGCAGAGAGTGATTTTCGGGTTTCTATACCCTATATATTAACACTATTTCATCACTGGCTGGGGATCGAAATCAAGTAATACAAATTCAAGAGTAAAAATAAAAATCAATTCAGAATACTCACGTTTTTTTTATCACATAGAAAGCCCAGATCATCGACAAGCAAGCAACCTTTTTTAGAAGCAACAAAGAATCAATCAGCATCTGGTTCAAAGTCGTGATTTGGGGATTCTCAGAAACCTTATTTTTTGTTTGGCCATCGAAAGATTAAAGGAAGCCTAATTGTTTAAGTGGAAAAGGGGAGGCCGATCTTTTATTTTTTATAAAGGGGTTTTTGATTAGTTTTTATTTATTTAATTTCTTTTATTTTAACAAACAATGTATGATTTTCTAGTTTGACTGTAAAACTAGCAGTTTTCTAGTTTGTCTATGAACTTGGGGTTTACTAGCTATAGGATTTATAGTTAGGGTTTACGAGTTACGGGTTTGTAATTCGGGAAAATCTGATCTTGGGTATAAAGATCAATGTAGGGTTTTATGTGTAGGATTAGAACAAGAGCAGGGTTTGCGAGTTTACAAGGTTTTGTAAGCGAGATACGTTTCAATACCTAGTAGAAATCTTGGGTAATGCAACAGTAGGCAGGGTTTGCCGAAGCTAGGTAAAATCTATATAATTTTATTTCTTTAATTAATTTCCCTGCTATAATCTGTGCTGTGATAATTTTAACATCTCGTATAAATCCAATAAACCCTATTCACTCCTATAGGGTTAATCTAGATCTAACATTTTATTCAGACGTTGAGGCCAATTTCATTAATTCAGAAAAAAGAGCTTCGACTTAAGGCACTATCATCGAAGAAAAACATAAGGCCTCGACACTAGGTTTTCCACTAACTTTTTAGAGTATTAAGTGATTTTTCAGGTTAACTTTGTTAGAAGAAGGGATTGAACCTCTATCTCTGTTAGACAGACCTAATTTGCATAATTAGGACATAATGAATTACCTACGTGCATACACCTTGCTTTAAATTCTAACTTATTCCTTAAAGGTACTACTTAGGTCTAAACAAGGGTATTTTGAACCAAAAATAGTGGTGGTATCAATTCATCAGAATCAAAGTGTAATGAAATCCTAGAATCGACAAAGGTAAGGGTCAACCAAATCAATGGAGGAATGTCCATTCTCTCATTATTAAATTGGAAGAAGTGATAGTGAACATGAAGAACAATTACTAAGAATAAAGGCTTTCCACATTTTGGAAAAAAGCAAGTAATTTTCTACAGTCTGTAAAGTAAAGCAAATGTCCATTCTATAGAGGCCTAACCCCTATATTTGGAATAAGAAATCAGTTAAATGAGTAAGGTTCCTTCTTAAAGCTTAAAAAAGAATTTCAAACCTAAGCTAAGTGTACAATCTACGACAATCCGTGTTTTTATGATAATTAACAGGAATTTAATTAATAAAACTTGAAACGATAAAGACGATCATTTTGCAAATATTTGGGTTTGGCTATGAAACTTACACTACTATATTTTTCATGATGTTTTGATGAATTTTCATATATAGTGTTTTTCAACCGTAGTTTTCAAAAGGAAAAGTTACGACTGTTTGGTCGGAAACCATCATATGTGCATATATGGAAAATTCTAATCAATTACAAAAAATTTAATTCGAACTAGAAAATGTGAGTAAATAGCAACAAATTTGTGGAACTGTGTAGCAAGAGAAAAAGATTTGGCATAGTCGACCGATTTGTAAGGTGACCGCAAACACCTATAGCAAGAGAAAATTTATTAACATAATGGGTTAATATTGGAAAGAATTCATTAGTATTTTTTAGAATAATTATATGTGTATATATATATACTTATATACATTGAAAGGAAGAAAGAAAATTATATATATGTATAACGACCGATTGTGGCAACCAATGGTCGATCGTGGCGGTCGACCATTAATAAAGGTGGTCGAACTGCATGCATATAATTGCTTGTTCCATTTAAGGGCCTCTATAACCTAGATTTGAAAGGACTCTATTTAACAATTAGCATTAGTTTGAACCTCTATAACTAAACGCATAAGGCTTCACTTCCATTTTTTTTTTCAATGAACACATAAGCTCTGCCATTATTCTTTCTCCAAAACTTCTTAACACAAAATTTTAGTTCTACCATGGATCCAAATTAGAGGGGAATAAAATAAAAAAGGATAGAGGATTAGAATTTTGTTCAGATCAGAAAGTTACATAACAAAGGTAAATCCTTATATCTAGTTTGGATTCCAAAATTTAAATCCAAATCTCCCTTTTCATAAATCAAGTCTAATAAAATATGTAAGTAATGTTCACAAATCCGAATAAAAGATTTCAAAGTGTAAATGATAGATAATAGGGTCAACCATGGATTGAATCCAAGGACTTGGAAAGCTTTAACATGAATGGTAAATTATATATTTTTATATAATGGTAGAATATATCAGTTTAAATATATTCCATTTTAAATAATTAAAAGGATTATTGTAACAATCATAACTCTTCTAAGGTCGAAATTTGTTTAAAATTGAAACTCAAACTCAACCAAGCACAGATCACGTAATCCTGATACCTGTAATTAATGAGCACGAGCATAATCAAAGTATAATAAAACTAAACTCATAGCGGAAACAATATTGGATAATAAGTTTTGACCATGACAACTACCTTAATAGTAAATCACCACATCAATACCAAGTACAACGGAACAAGAACATAAAACTAAGCACAAACATTTCCAAAGACATGTCTCCACTAAGTTAAACTCAAGAGTTTTATGAGAAGGGGGGTCATAGCAAAAGTCCCGATGAGGTGAAACTGAATAATATTGTTTAAAATATACAGATATACCCTTTTTGGTTTCATCCAAATTATATATCTAACAGATTCTAGCTTGACCTCGCACAATTACGCACAATGATTAACTACCATACCCATGGTAGAACTTCCCAAAAACAGGTTATTAAAATCCTTAGATAGAATATTTACATGTATATAAAGCCTTTAAAACCACGCTACAAACCAACAACTAAGATACATACTTCCTGACCACTTAATACCTTATTAAATCCAAAGAGATAGACTCTATAGTAACTTATGACCTCACTCAAAGTATAATATATAAGGTAGATTCCTATGATCCTTTAAGGCCTAGGGTGGACCAATTGATCTCTTAATACCTTGATAGTTTATAAATTAGATGACACTAGATACTAAGTTCCATAACCACTAATTTAAGGCATTCGACATTCACGTATCCCAACCCAGCATAAAGTGAGAGATAGTAAGCAGTCACTTATAACCTCAGGATAGTTAAACAAATTCTCATCATTTAAGACCTTTGCCTAATGGCCCCCTACGTTACTATCTAGTTGAACTTATTGGATAATCTGTAAGTCACTTAATACTTCCCATATGATAGGCAGACTTTTTGTAACTTCATAGTGGTCATTTAGTATCATATCCCAAGATGAATCCTAACCTATTCGCTTACTACTTAGAGGAAGAAGACCCTTCCAGAGATTATTGAACTTGTTCCCAGTTAGCCATTTAATACTATTATTGAAAAAATATGAGTTATCTGATCACTTAATACCTATCGAAAGCATAACCTAAGACACTTCCCTGACTCCATAAGATAAATATTAAGGAAAGGGTGAACCCAATCACTTAATACCCTATGAGGTGTATTCCAAAACTACTTAAGACCTAGATTCCAAAATGGGCCATGAACCTAAATGTTCCTTTAGCTTTCTTCTTTCGAAAGGGAGGCAGACCCCATAGTCACTTAAGACCTCAAAGCTTGAAGAAAACCATTAGAAACATTCCTTACCACGATAGTATAATTACCGTGGGTTCCTGTGACCAATTATATCTCACTTCAGTCGTACATATATCGAACTGCTGGAAAGTGTAGACTTTTGTTGGATAACCCGAACAGACCTCATATCACGAACCTACTAAATCCAATTTGTATATCAATTAAAGAGGTTAATCCTAGTATTTATTCAGTGATAAGATAAGATATATACCCCCAAGAAGTGGTTCATAACTCTAAGTTGATTTATTGGACTTAATATTAATTTTGTTAATTCTACCCAAATCGCAATTTAATTTAGTTACCATAACTACCGTATGTCATTAATAACAATATAGTCACTTTTCCTAATGTAGTAGACACTACAATTAATGTTATTTATATCAATCCCATTTATTTTCATTAATTGCAATTTAATTATAGGTGCTAAATTTTCTCCAAACTTATTATCCCTAAATTGAAGTTACAATATTTAATTCTTATTTACACCAATTTTAACCTTTTAAATTTATTATTACATTTATTTCCCATTAATACTAGGGTTACAACTATAAATTCTCTATTTATTTCAGGCAGTATTAACCTACACCTATATTCAGTGGAGAAGAACTCAATTCAAACATAGCTCAAATGTCTTCCTAATGATAATAATAACTACCATTAATTACATAAGATTTAGATGGATAAAATGTTTCGATATATATACATACTTACACACACACACACACACACACACACATATATATATATATATATATATATATATATGAGCACTTATTTGGTATATACTTATTTTCATATTTCTATATTTATTGATTTACTAATTTCCTAATTCCAACTATTTTACGTTCTAGTCCAAACTATTGACTCGAACGATCTTCCTTTGTTCACACTTGCTGAATTTTAAAATCCTTTTAAAAGGTCTTTTGCTATAGTTTTCATAAATTTTCCCAACATAAAAAGGAAGAATTTACTGACTTATTTGAAATTAGATGTTCTTTTATTTGGAATAGACAGTGTAAATTACATGCAAAATACATAAATTTACATATCTCCTCCTTTTGTTTAGTTGCATATTCCTTATAATATCAAACATGATCTTTTTTTAGAAAAAGAATAAAAATGGCTAATTTATAAAAATTTAACAAATCCTTAATCACAAATAGATTTTAAAGGTAAAAGGGTATTTAACATGAATACCACAACTACACCCAATTTTATAGAATCTAGACCAAAACAGCAACACAAATCTCAATAAAATTCTGGGATTGATTTCCAAATTTAGGTGTAAATGCTAAATACTAGCCAAAAGATAATGCTAAATACAAACGATAAACAGATTTTCCACTCACCCATAAAGGTTTTCCCAAATCACAGTTTTGAACTATAGCTTTTAGATTTCGTTCTCAAATCCTTACATATCTATATAATATGTATAAAATGAGGATATGTATACATATTAGAATTTGTAGATCTGGAAAAGAATTGGAATACAGAAAAGAAATAAAGAATAGAGAACTTAAGAAATTACGATATGTGCAAAAACCTGTCTTTTCTTACAAGTTTGGGTTCATCCTCTATAATTCTCATTGTTTGAATAGAAAATCTATTTTAATTGAGAAAGTTTGGAAGAAATCGCAGAAATAAAAATGGGAGAGCTTCATTGCTACCTCTAAAAAATATAAGAAAAGGTTGGGGCTCTAAGTCTTTATTTATAGGTGCTGAAATGATCTGAAACCATCAGAATTCATTTCATAAAATCCATCATTTGATATAAATTTTATTCATATTATCGGTGCCAATAATTAAAGGTAGCATCACATAGTTATCAGGTTATCATCAATCCAATGGTTAAACTGATGGACATGAGTTACACTTAAGCTGAATGGTCTTTCGCTATCGAGACGTTTAGATAAGTTATGCAATGCTATATTGGTTTGATTAGATTGTTGTTAGGACATCGCTAGTTAACCTATACCGAGATTCCTTCAAAATGGGGTTGTTGGTGGAGCCAATGTGCAAAATCAAAAGTATAAAATCCACAACTTAGTTCTGCATATCATAGCCATTGGGCAATCCATTAAAGGAATTCAAAATATCCGTAATGTAGGAATTGGGTACCACAAATACGTATTATACATGCTCACATGTGATGTCGGAATTAGGAAATTCACTTCAGATGTAGTTTGTACGTGCATACTTGTAATTTGAGCGGTCCATTACAGATATAGCTTACTCATGCTTGTGGAAAACGATGGTGACATCATGATATGACGAGATAGTTGATCTCAGCGAAGTGCTTGCAAAAGATACTAGGGGATAGTATCCAAGACCAAGATGGACCAAGGGATATATAAGTTATATATATATATATATATATATATATATATATATATATATATTAGAAGTAAATCTACTGGAAAGTAGATATTTGTTGTTCGTAAGCAATATTGGAGTCTGAACTACTAAAAATATAACCTAATATAACATAAATAGTTGGCATTACACATATGATAGTGTTATGTATAAAATGTATTATTTACCAGTTTTAGACTCCCTCCTTATTACAACCCATAAGATAAACGCAACGCAGGTACCGGTATTTTTGGCAGGATTAGTGTTAATAAGAAAATTTGATTTAAAAGTGTCAATTTATGGATAATACTAACCTATTATTGTATTTTAAATTATTATGTTGTGAGTTATTTACCAAAGTTTTGTTAAGCACCATTGTTTATTGGTAGGAAACGAAACAGTTGATTCGCATACTAGTGGCTTTTTTTTTGGTTCTTGAGAAAATTCGGGTCCATTAGGGTGTAGGTTGTCACATTTGGTACCAATACCGAGGTTAGTAAATCCTAATAAAATATGAATTAGCAAAATTTTATTTTGAATATAAATATATGTCAAGATCCTAGTAATTCCAATCATAAGCAGTAACATAAGAATGATTTTTGGAGATGGATTTGTAGATAATTTTCTAGTTGGGTTAAGGTAGGCTAAAGGTGTTAGGTTCTTGTGTATTTGCCATTGATAATACATAATAATTGCAGTTATTGGAAAAGTTAGTATCTATATGTTATAGGAAGTAGGAAACATAAGACCTTCCTAATATAGATGGGATAAACAGTTGTGTTTTGGATGGAAAAAGAATTTTAGTATAAAACTAGGATTTTCAAAATTTTGGACAAAAAATCCCTAAAAGTTAAAGGTCAACTATGCATCTGACCAAGTATATAATTTTTGAGAGAAAATATAATAGTATAATACGAAAAAAAATATGTTTTGGAAACCTATTTTAATATGTAAACATAAATGTAATATTGAAATAAAGATAAAGGAGGTTGAAAAATAAAAATGGTTCTTCTAAAAGATTATAAAGTATGTAAAGCTATGTAGTTCCTTTGAAGGGTGCAACTTTTATATAAAAAAAAATACTTTTAAGGTTAGGAACTATTGGAAGGAAATTTTGATAATTTTATCCTTTTGAAAAAATGTACTGTTGGACGGAGAAAAAAATTGTAGGAATTTAAAATAGAGTAAATGCATAGAAAAGAAGGTCTAGAATAGTAGAACAAAACCATAAAGGACTACACTAATATAATAAGAAGACAATAAATTTTGAGAAATAATCTGAGTTAGAGTGGTGTAGGACGAAAATATGAATGCCATTAATTTTTTTTAAGTAGGTTGGAAACTTTATGTCTTATTAGAATAAGAGGAATAATTATATAAGTTTTCATAGATCAATCGAGTCATAAAAAAGGTATTTAGTTCAAATAATAAGGAATGTTAGTGTAGTGAAAGAGGAATAAAATACACGAAAACACCATATTTTTACTATCGGTTTCAATGAAGGAATAAAATAAAAATTCTTTACTATTTCAAACTAAATACAAATCTTTCTTCAAAAGATTCATATAAAGTTTTAGCATGAATGATTTATATTGAGAAAAAGTAATTTAAATGCACTAAAGTACACGATCCTTAAGTGTAATAAAAAGTGCAGTTGTTGGAAGTAGTGTTGGTAAGTTGTAGTAAAAACAATATGAGAGATATAAAAAAGCTAAACAAATGGAAATACAAGTTTACCATTTCAATATGCATTTAGTTGCATGTACTTTGAAAAGTTCACAATAATAAACTTAGACTTTGCTATTGTTGACTGCGAAGAGTAGGTTGTAAGGAATTAAGAGGAGGATAGTTTTTATTATTTGAAAATTATGAAAAATTATTTTGAAATCATGAAAAGACATTTTGAAAAGAATGGTTAAGTGAAAACAAATATGTTTTTGAGAAGAGAAGCATAATAAAGTAATGTTATAAAAATCCCAAAATTTTAAAATGAGATTTGGTTTGGCCTATAAAAGGAAAAGTTGATTTGATTTTAAACTCAAAATTGTTAGTATTTCTATTACATTTTCTGAATAAATTAAAATTTTAAATGTAAGATGAAAAGGGTAAGAATTCCAAGCATTTTTGAATTTACTAGAAATTTTTAAGTAGCAATTTTAAAGACAAGAGTTTTAGGAAACTATATTTCAAAAAGTTTAAGCTTTAATTTTTAAAGGAACGGATAAAGGCTAAACCAAGTCTTTAATTATGGATCAGATAGGAATTAGTGCCTAGGTAAGATGCAAAAAAAGGAATAAGGCTATGAAGGGGATATCGCTAATTACATTTGGCAAGAGTAATGAGAAATCCTCATAGAATTTGAAAGATACTAATAGGTGCCTATGGACGATTTGATATATATGAACCATAAAGCGAATATTAAAGTACATCTTTACAAGTTTTGGATGTGCTTATAAGAGGCATACGAATAAAGAGAATACGAAGGTTTGAAGACTATATCAAAAAGAGTGAAATTAAGAAAAGATAGTAGAAAATGGTAAACTTTTGTGAAGTATGTATTGGTAGATAATTAAGAAAGAAGAAAGTGGAAAATGTTGTTTTTCAGGCTTAGTTTCCATTTAAGTTATGAGAATTATAGAAGGATTACCAGTTTGAAAGGTCAAAGGTGGCAGTTAGTAAGGTTTACGTTTTCCTTCCAGTGATTTTTTTTACTTGCGTGGGTTGTTTATATTGGTTGTCACTAAAATCTCCAAATGTTACAAGAAATGTTCCTTTCATGTGTTTTCTTGGCGGACAACTATATATAAACAGAACTATAAAATAAGAAAATTTCATAAGCCTATTCAGGAAAAAAATTAAACAGCAAGGCCAATGATAAATTTAGGTGAATTTATTAAAATAACTATCAAAATGATTTTTTTTAATAAAACGGCCTTCTCTTTCAGCCTTTTTAAGTCAATAATAAAACCAACTCGAATCGTTCGAAGCAATAAATTGTTATTGCTATGGGGTTTACTAGAATCTAATCACAGAATCACAAATGTATAATAACCCAATATCTCAAAGTGGAATTAAAATAAAATAATACAATACATCAGAGTTTACATAAACAAATACAGAGGAGCTTAATACATATGATTCATTAATATGCAATCAAATGAATTAAATATGAGGCTATCAATGGGTTATGTCGAGTTGGGTTTGGGTCGAGTCACGTCGGATTCGAGTTGATTTATAAATGGGTTGGGTCAACCTATTTAGAAACGGGTCATTTTTCCCAACCCTAACCCGATCCGTTTATAAACGGGTTGACCCGACCCAACCTGTGTAACACATTTAACTAAACGGGTCGTGTCGGGTTTACCCATTTGACCCATTAACAAATATTGCTTACTGAATAAAAAGCAAAAGAACCAAATCAACAGGCAACACTATTATATAATCATCAACAGACAGCAAGTTACAAAATCACCTACAGGCAACAAGTAACAAAATCACCAACAAGAAGCACATATATAAAGCATGAAATCACCATATCCAAAAATCATTCTCATACATAACAATATATGAGCCTACTGCATACATAAAAGACTAACAGTATGGAAGAGATATAGTTGTTATAAGTAAAATATAACTAAAAGCATACAAGAATAAACTAGTAAAATATAACAGCTTACACAAGAACACAAGAATAAATGAGCATACTGATTAGTATAAAAGAGATACAACATATAATCGGGTTTGGCGGGTCAAACTCGGGTTAGCGGGTCAACCCTAAACCCATCCGTTTATAAATGGGTCAAATTCGGGTTGACTCGAAAATGACCCGCCAACTAAACGGGCCAATTTAACCTGCTAATTTCTGTGCGGGTTTCGGTTCGTGTTTTGGGTCTGTAGGAAATTGATAGCCCTAAGTTAAATATATAAATAAAAGTGATGACTTCAATCAGTTACAACATCTAAATGGTGAGATCTCAAAGTTGTAATACTTTGTCTGACCCGAGCATAACACAAAAAATAAGCACATGAGTCAGGACTAACATTCTCATATAAGTGAATCAAGTCAAGTGAAACATTCAACGAAATCCATCAGTGACTTAAAGGATGTTTGAGATTTTCCAACCTCTGAGGATCCTTGAAACTATACACATATAATATAATGCTTTATTAAAATTGTGTGAAATAGCATAAGCGGGATTACATTTTTACCTGTACATCGTTTATATGTATCATAGTCTATACATATACCGTAAACTCACGTAAACTAGTAACATCAGAGGGCATCCCATAGAAAAAAAACACAAACCAAAATCTATCATAGGCGGATCGATCATGATAAATATGGCATGGCATGCGAGGCAATACCCAGGGTACGAACCTTCCGGACTGGTGGTAATGCATAGCCGTAACTACCACCTACCTCAATCAACACTTTCATAATCAAAGATGTACATCAAATCAATCAAGTAAAACCGAGGAATTGAGATAACAATAATAATATGATGTAGTGTTGTTGATAGGGGTGGCCAACCCACTTGGTCATGGTATAGCTCTTGTTTAGTCATTTTAATTTTGACCCGAAAGTAAAGGCTATCCATCATCATTCTCTTTCTTTAAATCCAGTAATTGTCTTCAAATTCATCCTACTTCATTCAGTATTTTCCTTTACATGCACAATTATCAAAGTGGTACCAGTATTGGTAGAGAGTATGACAATACCGACTCTGGTCTCTTTAACAACTCAAACATTTATTTCACACCGTGGTCATTAAATTTGAACTCATATTCCGATGTCATAAATCAACTAACATCAAGTATCGATTATATTTATCAATTTTCCGAACCGATTCAATTATTCAATAGCATATTAATCCATTCATTATCAAGACTTCAGAGTTAATTTGGATTACTCATCACAAATATTTCTATTCAATCATTTCAGACATAAATTACTAGGATTGGTAACATGTACTTTTATTTTAAAAATAGTTAAGTTAAATATAAAACATTTTAAATAAAATGGTTAGGTTTGATACAAAATAGTGTACATAGAATAGATAGGTTAGATATAAAATAGTCTAAATAAAATAGATGTTTCGATATAAAATAGTTTAAATAAAATAATTAGGTTTGGTATAAAATAGTATAATAAGATAGTTAAGTCTATATACAAAATAGTCCAAATAAGATAGATAAGATTAATATAAATAGTTTAAAAATAATAGTGAATTATATATACTAGTCGTAAAATAAATAATACTAATTGCAAGAAATAATCCAATCCAAATCAGTTATCCCTAGTTTCAATATTCGACTTAACATTAGCTCAAATGCCAAAGTTTAATTCAATTTAACTTAAAAAACAGTAAATTTTCAAATTTAAAATAAAGTTTTCAATTTGTATTTATAAATTGAATTCCATTTTTAAATCTTTAGCTTCAATTTGGTTTGAACTTGAATCCCAAATTCATTTCCTTTCATTGGTTTTAAACCAATATTCAAAATTTCAAGTACTAAGTTATATTACTACAATTAAATTTTTAAAAGTTTAACTTGATTATTTGAATCCATTAAACCATTAAACTTAATAAAATTCTTACGGTAATAAACTCAATTTTTTGTAAATTTGAACACAATCTAAAATTTTAAAATTTTAAAACCAGTAATCAGATTTATCGTTAACTTTCGAAACAAAAAAAATTCTAGTTTTTAAATTGAATAAAAACCATTCATTGAATTAGTTAAGTTTTAACTTATACATCCACACTTAAATATTTTAAAACATTTATTTAAGCTTAAAACATAAATTTAATATCAAAATCAATTTGGTAAACCAAAATATACTTTTAAAATTTCTGAAATAATAGTAGTTCAACCAACGAATCTGACTTAAAAAATCGTTTTAGATCTTAACATTAAATCAATTTTACTTAAATTCATACATTCAAAGTTAAATTTATTTAAAATCTTAAATTAAAACTAAAATATTTAAATTAAATTTCAAAATAAATTCATACTTATAAAAATTCAAAAAAAAAATATTTATTAATCATGGTGTCCGTATAAAATTTTCTATCTTATGGTCAAGTAATATATATATATCATTTTAGTTCATTTTAAAAAAAATGAGTCATGAGTATATATCATTTCAACATGCATCCCATATCAATTTGAATTTATTTTCTAAATATATATAGTCGTCCGGGTATATATTATTTCAATCCATTATGATTTTTCCAAATCTACAGGGAACTTGCAGTGTGGGAGTGAAAATCAATATGACATCACAAATATCACATAACAATCAACACATAACAACAAATCACATAGCAATCTATATTGTGTCATTTATGTCATACGTGCATGTGTCACATGTCCACAAATCATATTGCAGATAATCGTGAATTTTCTTATGCAATTCTAACATTCTATGTATCATTTCAAAAGTTTTAATTCACTTAATCAAAATGCTAGTCGTGAGTGGGTAAACTCACATTTCAAGGCAAGGAGATGACCATGAAACTGAAACAAGTGACACATGCACGATATATGAAGAACGATGACATCACATAATGGTAAAGCACAGCTAAAATCATCACAATGATAGAGTTTATAAATCCCTTGACATAAGACCCAAATCAAGCAATAACATCCAAGCTTAAATGAACAAAAGTAGGTGAACCAAATGCGTACAAGTTGGTATAGAGGACAAGGGCATCGACGTAACCAAGATACACATCCACGATACAACAATCAAGGTCAAGTGCCAAAATACAACAAGCTCAAGGGCCTTAAAATTTAACATGGTCGACTGCCTCCTTCTTCCCTATGAAAGCCTCATGTGTTTTGCATATTAAGCAAAATACACTTCTAATAAAACACCCACCGTGAACCCAACTTCCACGCATTTCTCTTACTCAGTCTAGCAAAAAATCCACTTTGAGTCGACACTCCTCAACCAGATCGCGACTTCACCCAGGCAGTAGTTACCATTAGGAAAAAATGTGACATTTTTATGTAAGAAAATTCAAAAAAAATACAATACCATGGAAAAAAATAAGCTGCAATAGGGTTTGCATCGGGTGCGTTTTGATGAAGGATGCGTGGAATGAGCTCTCACGACAAGAGGGGTTTTGACGTAGGGCTTGCATGTAGTGGAGAAATGGAGGAAGGAGGCAGTGTCTTGGGGAGTTGCAAAGTGGGTAGAGGCCATAAATGTTGATTGAAGATGCAATTTTTTAGGGGAGGAGGAATTTGGGAGGGAACGACGGTTTTTCTTTTCTTTTTTAAATAGATCTAAGATTTGAGAAATAAATGAGAGAAGGAAAGGATGGGAATAAGGGTTGGGTTTTTTAAAAATAAGGACGCATGTTTATTGGTGGTACACATGTTTGTTTTTTCTCTCTATTATTTTATTTTTAGTTTGTTTTTTCCTTCTTTATTTCTTTTTACTATTATATTTTTCTTCTTTGCTTATTCACTTTGAATTTTGTTGAATGTTTTGATCTTGCAAGATTACATGGAACATCTGATTGTCACAATATTCTTCACATTAATTTATAGTTTCAGCTCTGACTGGTTTCATCGAATTTTGAGACTGTTTATTAAAATAATATTTTTCATATTAAAATATTAATTTATAATACAATTCGAATATCAATTAAATTGCAACTATTTGTTATCCACTATAAGTTTGCAAAATGATTTAGAATCAGTATTAATTAATAAAACAAATCAACTAAATTTATTGAATCAATTTTAAATTAATATTCAATCGCTAATTTACACTTTAAGTTAAATTTCAGTTAATTATATCATTTTAAAAAGTTTGAATTTACGAGTCGTTACATTTAATTAGTAGGTTCGAAAAAGATAAGGATATTCAGAAAGGTAACCTTCAGTGAGTGGATGACAAGAAGGTATTGGGCAAGCATCATAGGTGCAATTCCAAGGGAAAAAAATCTAGTTTCAACTTATTCCACGATTGATAAAAAAGATAACTTTTTAACAAACATAAAATATTTTAACAACTTAATTAAGTAAGATCGGTGTGGATAGCAAATGAAAATGGAACCCAATGTAGAAGCGAAGGTATTTATTAAAGAAAGGTATGTGTGTGTGTATAATTCAAAAATATAATATTTTATGAAAATTATTTGTGAAGGGCTTTTCATAAATGATGAGCTTTGTAAAAAATGTATATATATGCTCGTTGAAAGGATTTTAAAAACTAAAGGTTTTGACTTTTTTAAGGGTTCATTGTACAACATAGTAACATTAAAAACAAACGGTGAATAGATATTAAAAATATTGATGGCAAAAAATGTCGTAAACACCCAAGATTCCTGTTACTAAGGAATTATAGTTTCGATCGTAAAAGTAAGTGCGGAAAGTAGTAAATAACACAAGAGATTTATAATGGTTCAACCTCGTGAGAGACCTATGTCCACTTTGGAAGAGTCGTCGAAATATTATTAATAATCAAGAGTTACAAGGTTGAGAACATCTCATGAAATCTCTTTACATACATCTCTAAGTTATATGATGTCATAGTTATCATATCTAAAGTATTGGGAAAAGACAATTTTGCCCTTCTTCTTCCTTAAAGTGGAGATGCCATTAAAGAGGCTACTTGGAGCTCTCAAGAGATGTCATGTCACCAAATTCCAACCCCTTTGAATTCTGAGGTCATGGGGTATTTATAGTGGAGTGCTTAGGTGGGAGTAGGTAGGAGTAGGGGACCACACCAGGAATTTCGTATCCCATGTAGCCAGCCTCCATAATGACGGATCCGATAGAGAACATGCCTGAAAACTTTGTACCGCTCCCTGGGGTATGAAATTCGTACCCCGTTGGGTATGAATTTCGTACCCCCAAGGGTACGAAATTCGTACCCCAAGGGGTACGAAGAAATGCTGAATTGGCTTAGGGAATTGAGGTCGATTTTTGAGGCCTTCCGGGGTTCGAGGTACTGGTTTGGCAATGTTTAGAGGAGCGATGAGGCTCTCGCTGTCGTGATCCCTTCTTGTCTTGGTTCCTTCACTCCTTGGCGACACTCCCGGCTTTGGTTTCACGCGATACGCGGAGTTGAGAGTGCCTTGCGTACTTATGGGAACTGGACCAAAAGACCGGTTAACATTTTCCCTTTAAAGTACGTCTTTTCTTGACATGATGTGCTTTGCGTTGGTTGAAGTAGTAATTGAATCGTCGACTTTGCCTATAAACTTGAGGGAAAATAGATGTTAGTTGTCAAGCTTGTTACTGTAGAACCGTAAATGAGTGGAGGTGGTAGTAACAGTGTGTTTACGTCACTAAGTACTTGCATTGTCTCGCGCTTGCATGCTTGTAACGATTTGTATACATGCACATTGAGTATGGACATGTGCGTATGTCGCCATATGTTTTTTTGTTGGTACCCCGGTTTGGGTACGTAATCTTGTACCTTGGTGGGTACAAAATTATGTACCCTGCGTACGAAATTTCGTCCTCTCACGAGTACAAAATTTCGTGCCCCCGATGGGTACGAAAAGGCGTGCGGAGTTTGAAGGGGCACTCCTTTTGCTTTATAAATAGCCCCCCTTACTTCATTTCCTCCTCCTTGTTTTTCTCCTTGACCGCCATTGATTCCAGAGCTCCAACCTTTTACTTAGAAAAATTTGAAAATGTAGGACTCGAAGGACTTTAGTGGCGCGAGCCCAAGAGAAGAGGAAGGGGGAGCCAAGCGCCTTGCCAATGACGGAGAGTAGGAAGGAGCTCGTACCCCGACCAGGTACGAGATTCGTACCCAACGGGATACAAATTTCGTAACCTTCAGGGTACGAATTCTCGTGCTCTTACCGGGTTATGAGGTCTTCGTGCTTCTTTGGAAGCCCCAATCTTTGTTGTCGTGTAGCGCATATCCTCCCGAACCCTGAATTCTTGACTGCCCGCTTTTGGGTGCACATCTCTTTTGTGTCACTTGGGAGACTATGATAATGCATATGCACATTTCTAGGTGCATGCTCCTAGCTAATAGCTTCATTCAGGACATGCTATACTATTTTTGTATTGCACCGTCGCAACTGCACCCGAATGCTTATACCTCGCTCCTAGGCAACTTATGTTTTGTACTAGGAGTATTTGAATTCTGAGCCTACCGGAGAGGATATCCGATACTTGTTCCAGCTGAAAAGAAGAGCTAATATATCGCTATCCCAGCAATTCCTAGAAGCTTCACCCAATACCAAGTTCTTTGAAGGGACATGGCCAAAGTCGTCAATATACAAGTACAAATGGTTCTTCATGCGTTGTCCTCTTGGATTTGCAAGGAGGTGGATAGAAGGAAGTAAGCACTCTCGAACCCCGCATTTTACAATAGAGTTTGAGGAACTGGTGCCTTATATTCGACTTTATTTTGATGTAACAGGAAATCCCGAGGCGCCCACTGGCATTGAGTATCAACAATGCCTCGAGACTTTACGAGTGATTCCGGCTGAGGCACGTTCCACTGATATAGTCACAAGTCAGGATCACCTTCGTCGTGCGGGGTTGCTTCCCGATGATCGAGCTATAATTAGGCTTGCCGTTGCAGGTAGTGGACTAAAAGAGAAAGCAGCGATAGACAAAGCATATCATAGTCCGAAGAGAAAGATGCCCCCTGCCGAGCCCAAACCGAAAAATGCTGCTAAGCCCCAGAGAGATACTGGCAAGATGAGGCGGGTGGTGAGGAGATTGTTTTTAGGGACGAGGGTCTATTGAGCGCTCCTATCTTGCCTCCAACAGGAGAGGCGGGGGTAGAGGCGTCATACAGGCCACGGTCCCCTACAACTCCTTCAGAGACAGCCGCTTCACTCGAGGAAGAGGGTCAGTTTGATGGCCTTAATAAACTTGCTATAGATTTGTCCCCCTGGCCGGGTATGACAAGTACGGAAGAGCTAGCTCTAACTGCGAAGGGATTGACTCCTTCGAGTGGGCCACAATCTCGTCTGTTGAGAGAACACTTAGCATACATTCATAAGCACTGCATATCATAAAGATTGTCTATGTGCGGGAAGTATCTTACTTTGAATTGCTTCTTTGACAGGTGATACGGCAAGAGGATGCGGAGGACGAGGTTATGGGCACGGAAGACGCTGATATCCCAGGAATCCCTTTTTCGATAGCTTTAGGAGAGGGACTAGCCTATATGGTGACTCCCGGCCTCCACAAGATCGTTGCAATGAGAACCATCATCGAGATAGGCCTCGATAATCCTCGACTCTCCCTCCTCCTCCTATAATCCGAGTATCTGTGGGATATTCTCGGCTTAACTTAGGGGGCTCAAGGCACTAATCATCGACAACTCCTTCTCACACAACGGCCTTGGCTCCCGTTCAGACCACTAAGGGGAAAAGTCGTCGCTCAGCCATTCGAGGCCAACAGGGGTGACCACAACGAGGAAGCAGGATGTAGCAACGCCCGAGAGGCCAGACCTTTCCATAGATGAAAGGAAGGCATTGCTGAAGTAGAATTTCCCTCAGCATTACTTCGATGAGCTGATATTCCTTCCGGATCTTAATCCTCCTCTTCCTAGAGATTCTGGGGAGGTATGGATACATGTGAGGGATGCGTACCATCAGGCTAACGAGTTTACCAGGTATTCCTACCATCTTTCGGAGCTGATTAGGAGGAAGAACTTGGAGCTCATCAATCAAAGGTTGACTATTGATGGCGAGCGGACCACTGTTGCTAACTTGGAGAAGGAAATAGGTAGATGGTCTCCTTGTATTTTAAACATTTTCTCATTCTCCATTACGCTTTCGGATGTTAATTCTTAGTATTGCTGCTGCAGTGGAGATGAAGCATGCTTACGTGATACTGAAGAAGGAGGCAGCGCATGCCAGCTCAGCTTTTAAGGATATTGTGGCCTCTTTAACTACTGAAAATATGGCCTTAAAAGAGACAAGGTCATGCTAGAGAAAGTGTGTGCTGATCTGGAAAAGAATAATGTGAGAGTAACCCAACTCCATAATGATAATGACGCTTTAAGAGCGGAGAATGAGAGGCTATGGGCAGAAAATGCATAAGTTGTTGAGCTAAGGAGGCAGCTTGAGGCGATAAGGAAGGCGAAGGAGGACGCCAAGGCTAGTAATGGAGATGTGTTGAGCGCAACAGATGGACTAAAGGCCGAGCACCTGAGAGAGGTGGAATAGTTAAGAGAGGAGCTCGAGGACACTGAGTCTTGGGTGAAGGAGTCCTTGGTGGAGCATATCGGGAATATGTATGTCAAAGTTTTGAAGTTTCGCAGTCTTTCGTAGGTCGAGGACTATTCTCAGGAGCTGGCACGGACCAGGGACAGGCTGATGCCTTATAAGGCTTATTTACGTCAAGTGTAAGTGGGGACTTTGGACGAGCGCCAGCTGATGGCTGACCTTTTGAATGACGAGGAGCGTTAGAAGCTAGAGGAGGGGAAGAAACTATTGTAAGAGGATGTAGAGAGAGAGAGAGGCTGGCGAGGCTTACTGCTAGGAAAGGGAAGTCCTCCATGACTGAGAGTGTGGTGGTAGCGGAGACATTCGCAGAAGGAAGCTCTTATCGACAATTGGCCCCTGAATTCACCAGGACAAATGATCCCACAGCCTTGGCTCGTGCATCGACTGAGTACAATCCTGAATATCCAGGACTGGGAGAAACCAGATTTACTTTATCGGCTATGGCGAGCACACTTCCCATCATTCCTACACCATCTCTGACTGGAGATAAATTCCTGCTACCGTGTATTCCTGAGGATGATGTGATTACCGAATATGTGGACTAAAAGGTTGTGTTTTTACTGTGTAACCTCTCCTGTACCTATCACGACACCGAGCTTTGCCCCTATGCTTCCTCAAATAACGAAATCCGGGCCATGACCACAAGGAATCCAATTTGGAGAAGGAGGCGGTCAGCTGGATACTTTTTTAGACATCATGTTGGGGTCCAATGTTCAGGAGTGCTTTATAGAGGAAGGAGAGGTGGTAGATGGCTAGAGTGCTCATGTGATGGTCCCCGTTGATGTCAATGTGCCTTCGATGCAGGCCATGGTGGATTCTTTGTAGGTGCAGATGATGGCTATGTGTGAAGATATAGAGGAGAAAGGCAGGCAGGACGAGGCTGCTAGGAAGGAGGCCCTAATGAAGCCAGGCAGCAGGCTGAGGAGAGGGCTACTACCATAGTTAAGAAGAGGAAAGCTGATGATGAGGCGAAGAAGGAGAGAGCTGCAGATGAGGCACAAAAGAAGAAGGAAGATGACGACGCCCAATGGAGGGCCACCGAGACCCTTAGGAAGCTCAAAGCTGATGATGCTACGAAGCTTAAGTCATTGAAGCTGGCTAACTGACGAGCTGCCAAGGATGCGAAGGAAAAAGCGAAGTGGGAGTCCAAAGGGGTCCCGGGAAAGAGTGGTGTTGTAGTGGCCCTTGCTGCGGGGAATGCACCTCTACCATTGTCGCATACTATTCCTGTTGATGTCACGGAGATTTCAAGCAGAATTGGTGAAGGTGAGAGGCGTCTCTCGATCTCTCACGAGTAGGCAACCCCTTCGAAGGGCAGAGGTGGAAGGAGCGGGTCTGGGAAGAAGAGACCTCCCATTGGGGGAGAACCGTCCAGTGCAGAATCAACAAAGAAAAAGCACAAGCACAAGCACAAGAAGAAAAGACATGATTAGCATTGCTAGCTATAGTAGATGTTACCATCATTTTGCTTATGAAGGCCGATAGTATACGCGAGTACGACCCTCGCTTTTGGTTTTTTAAAGGCACGGTGTGGTTTTCATATACACCCTGTCATTAGAAGAAAAGATGTTAGACATGTAGTCTGTTTTGTGTGTATGTAGGAAATGAAATATGAATTATTAAAAATCGCAATTTATGTCAAGTGTTCAAATGTTCTTCTCATGTTTCCTCTACTTGCACAAGCGTATTTGTCATTACACTTAACAAAAATGTGATCAGGGATCACGCTCTGGGTCGTTTCCAGATGTGTGAGATTGAGCGATGGTTTCAGTAAGTTTCCCTCAGCTCAGGAACCCCGTAGTTGCGAAACTAGGCCAGCCGCATTCTATCTTGGGCTGCCCGGAGTTAGTCCCAAGTATAGCGATGGCATAGGACGTCGTGATTCGTCCAATAGGGGTTCTCCCATTGTTCATTTGAGTTATGAGCGCAGGCATCGTTTTTCGCCGGAGTAATCCCGGATCATCAGCCCGTAGGGTCCGATCAAGGCCATGGGCTGCACTTAAGCCTTGAGAGCTTTGGGGAGAAAACAATTTAAGGTCAGTCTCGGTTCTCCACCGAGATTCGACCGGTATCCGCAGCCAGGTGAGAAATTTTCATCGCATTAGGTAGGCTGTTGGGCGGTCCGAAGTCCTAAGACTTGGGCACGGAATGATTTATCCTCGATCTCCGTGCTGGGCCAAGATTCGAGTCAGCGGTTGTTTATACTCAATCGCGTCGCAGTCCGGGGACTCGAGTAGCGATACCGACTCCCATGCTTGGGGTGTCGATCGTTGCCAGAGTTGTTTTCCCTCGATGTTGGCTCAAGGTTCGAATGGAGGCACCGACTCCTATGCTCGGGGTGTCGATGCGGCGATCAAATGTTTGTACACAAGCTGGTTGTCAGGGTTAATCGAATATGTCATGCATGAAGTAAACGTGGAAGGAAGACAGGAAACTGAACATCATTTCTACTGATAACTTTGGCAGTAACAACCTTTACAATGCCCTGAATTGCAGGAAAACAAAACATCGTTGGAAAGCATAAACAACCGGGAACTAATTTATATAAAGTAGCGGCGGAGATGTTTATTGTCCCATGCCCTTGGAAGTTCGGCTCCGTCCATGGTTGTGAGTTTGAAAGTTCCATTGTTGAGATCCGTTGAATGGAGTACGGGCCTTCCAACGAGGAGCGAGGCCTACTGGTGGAGGAAAGACCCGTTTTGAGACGAGGTCGCCAATGTTGAGGTCCTTATGGCGGACTCTGGAGTTGAAGTATCGGGCTACTCGTTGTCGTTGGGCGGTAATTATAAGGTCAGCTTTGTTCCTTTTTTCCTCCAGTAAATCGAGCGACTCCAAAAGTAAGTCTTGGTTTATCTTTGGATCATAGTAAGTAACTCGATGAGAATGAAGCTTTATCTCAATGGGGATGATGGCTTCAGATCCATAAGCAAGGGCGAAGGGAGTATGTTTGGTTGCTGACTTGTGAGTGGTTCGATAGGCCCACAGGGCTAGAGGGAGTTCGTCTGCCCACATGCCTCCGGCTTTTTACAAATTCTTCGTGATGATGGATTTAATTACTTTGTTAACATCCTCGACTTGCCAATTGACTTGAGGATGAGCCACCGCTAAAAATCTTTTTTCGATTTTGTGCCGCTGACAGAAGGCTTTGAATTCAGTGCTCTCGAACTTGGTGTCGTTATCGGAAATGATAGCTTGAGGGACCCCATAGCGGGTGATGATGTTATCTACGAGAAAGTTGATCATTTTCTTGGTGGTTATTGTGGCGAGAGCTTCGACCTCTGCCCATTTGGTGAAGTAATAGACTACGACGACAACATAACATGCCCCACCTCTGGCCATTGGAAGAGTTCCAACGATGTCGATTCACCACATGACGAATGGCCAAGGGATGACCATTCGCATCAATTTGGTAGGCAGGGCTCTTAGAATTTTCGAGAAGCGTTGGCACTTTTCTCACTTTCGTTCGTAGTCTGCGGCATCTTGATCGATTGTGGGCCAATAATAACCATGCCTGATGATCTTCCTTGCTAGAGTCTGCCCCTCGGTGTGGTCACCGCACTCGCCTCCATGCACTTATGCGAGTACACAATTGGCGTCGTCAAGGGCTACACACCGCAGTAGCGGGATAGAGAAGCCGCTGCGATAAAGTATTCCATCCATGAGAATGCAGCGAGCTGATTGGCGAGTGAGAACCTATTTTTCCTTATAGCTCCCGGAGAGGGTCCCATATTACAAGTAATTCTTTATTGGGGTCATCCTAGACTCGGATTCGATTTCAGTGCCTATGACTGTATCGGTCTTTATTTGGCCAATGCTTGGTGAGTCGAGTACCTCGACTGGGGCGAGCCTTATATGTTGTGCATCTTTGGAGCTTGCCAACTTAGCCAACAAGTCTGCTTTGTCATTCTGTTCTCGGGGGATGAGTGTTATGAAAGAATGGTCGAAGTTGATAAGCAATTCCCAGACTTGGGCGAGATATGGTGCGAGTCCTGCCCTCTTGGCTTGGAATTCTCCTTGTACATGGCACAAGATGAGCTTAGAGTCCGAATAGACCTTGATGGCCTTTATATTAAGTTCGATTGCGATTTTGAGTCCGGCTACTAATGCTTCGTACTCTGCATCGGTTTTGGTAGCAGGGAAGTTGAGCTTCAAAGCATAGCATATCGAGCGCTCTTCTGGAGTGACGAGCACTACTCCGGATCTGGAGGATTTACAGTTAGAAGATCCATCCACAAAAAGTTTCCATTGAAGATGCAGGGCTTCGACGTCTTCGGGAGGCGCCTCCTCTAGAGTGGTGAACTATACTATAAAATCAGTGAGGGCCTGCCAAGGATGGCACGACGGGGGAAGAAAGTTATTTCGAACTGACCCAATTCTATATTCCACTTCAATAGTCGCCCTGATGCTTCAGGTCGTTGCAAGATTGGTCGCAGTGGTTGGTCAGTGAAGACCTTTATGGGTGAGACTGGAAGTATGGCCATAGCTTCTGGGAAGAGATCAGTAGGCAGTAGGCAGTAGGCCAATTTCTCAAGCTTTGGATAATTCTTTTCTTCCCCCGTTAATCTTTTGCTGATGTAATAGAGGGGTCGTTGGACACGGCCTTCGATGCGTACTATTGCCTAGTTGATTGCCTAAATGGAAACAACCAAATAAACGTATAAGTCCTCATGATCCATGGGTTTGGACAAGATAGTTGGTTGCTCTAAGTGATTCAAAAGGTCCTCGAATGCAGAAATGCATTCTGGGGTCCATTTGAAGTTGCGCTTCCCCTTTCGAAGTAAGTCAAAGAAAGGAATGCATTTGTCGATAGCTTTAGAGATGAACCAGCTTAAAGCGATGACCTTTCCGTTTAAACTTTGGACATCTTTGATGTTCTGAGGGACCTGAATATCCCAAATAGCTTTGATTTTGTCAGGGTTAGCTTCAATGCCTTGGGAGTTGACGATGAAACCCAAGAATTTTCCTGAGGAAACTCCAAAGGAGCACTTCAGGAGATTGAGTTTCATGTCGTATTGGCGGAGTACATTGAACATTTCAGAGAGGTCGTGGACGTGATCGCTTGATATTTTAGATTTTACCAGCATATCGTCCACGTATACTTCCATGGATTTTTCGATTTGGTTTTTAAAGAGTTGATTAACCATTTGTTGGTAAGTGGCTTCAGCATTCTTGAGACCGAAGGGCATGACGCGATAATAATAAAGTCCAAGATCGGTTATGAAAGAGGTATGATCCTGGTCGCTAAGACACATTGGAATCTGATTGTAGCCCGAGTAGGCATCCATAAAAGATAATAGTTGGTATCCGGCTGTCAAATTAAAAAGTCGGTTGATCTTCGGAAGCGGGAAGCTATCCTTGGGGCATGCCTTGTTTAAGTCGGAGAAGTCAACACAAGTTCGCCATTTGCTGTTGGATTTTTTGACTAGAACTGGATTGGAGACCCATTCAGGATAGTCGGCTTCGTGGATGAAGTTGTTGTTGAGTAGATGGTCTACCTCTTCCTCGAGTGCTTTGGATCTTTCGGGTCCCAAGAAGCGGCGTTTCCGCTTGACCGGAGGCATTATGGGATCAAGACTCGGATTATGGCAAGCAACGATGGGGTCGATGTCCCTCATGTTAGAGTGAGTCCAAGAAAATATGTCTAGGTTAGCCTTTAAGAAATTCACAAGATCTTCTTTTATTGCAGGGTGGAGTTGCGATCCGATTTTTAGTACCCTTGATGGGTCATCGGGGTTGATCGGAACGTCCACTGTAGGTTCAACTGGGGTAGCCCTCTCGTACTTGGGATCTTCGTCCTTCCTTGGATCGAGTTCATCGGAAAGACAGCGGTGGCGCTTGTGCCAAGGCCCAAACGCTACTGATTGTTATGTGGAAATGGTCTTGGCACTATCGATTCTTCTCCTATCCGCGTAGGACTTCTGCCTGTCCTAAGTTGTCTTCATGCGCCTGTGAATACGATTAATCTTCTCTGAAATTTCCCTAATCAACTTAGGTCCAAGTAGAAGCCTCTCTGTAGACTCTCACTAACAAGCCGGTGATCTACAGGGTCGTCCGTACAATGCCTTGAAGTGTGTCATGCCAATACTAGCCTGATAACTATTGTTGTAGGCGAACTCTACCCAAGGAAGATGCTCTTCCCAAGTCCCTCCGAAGTCTAGGATACACAGTCTTAAACGATCCTCAAGAACTGTATTCACTCTTTCTTTCTTTCTTTCCATTGGTATGTGGGTGATAAGCGGTGCTCAAACACAACTGTGTTCCTAATGCCTCTTGCAAGCTCCTCTAAAATTCACTAGTGAATATGGGGTCACGATCACTCACAATACTAGAACGTACTCCATGTAGACGGACTATCTCACGAAGATAAACTTCTGCCAACCATGCTGCCGTCCTCTTACTCTTAACAGGAATGAAATGAGCGCTCTTAGAAAGTCTGTCAACTATAACCCAAATACTGGCGTTACCTTCCCTCGATCTAGGAAACCATCAATGAAATCCGTAGAGATGCCCTTCCACTTCCACTGTGGGACCTCCATAGGATGAAGTAAACCATCGGGCTTCCTTTGCTCAGCCTTGACCTGTTGGCAAATCAAACATCGAGAAGCAAACTCTGTTACATCTTTCCTCATCCCAGCCCAAAAGAAAACCCTCTTCATATATCTATACATCTTATCACCGCCTGGATGGATAGTCATTCTAGAATGATAGGTTTCCTCAAGGTCTGTCTTCAACAAACTCCCAACTCGGGGAACACAAAGCCTTCCATCTCGTCACAATCACCCAATATCATCTGTGGAATATCTACCGAGATGACTAGAAGTCTCGCTCTACTGAGCCTATCCAAGATGTCTGCTATCTGTAGGTCCTCTCGCTGCGAAGTTCCTATCTAGTCCAGAAGAGTAGGTTGTACCTCTAATGATGCCAATAAACCAGGTGTGAACTCGGTAGAGGGCCTAAAATCAAAAGTCAATATATACTCCAAGCTCTGCCTCTCTGCAAATAGTGGACTCAAGGTCATCTTCCGCCTACTCAGTGCCTCCACCACCACATTGCCCTTGCCAGGTGTATAAGCAATTTCAAAGTCATAGGGCGCTAGGAACTCCATCCATCTTTGTTACCTCAGATTGGAATCCTTCTACGAGAATAAGTACTTGAGAGATTTATGATCGGTGTACAACTCGAACTTATCTCCAAGTAGATAATGGCACCAAGTCTTCAACGCGAATACTATGGTAGCCAACTCTAAATCATGTGAACCCTTAACTGCCTACCTCCATAACATACTACCCTTTCCTCTTGCATCAGAACCGCACCAAGCCCTGTACCACATGCATCGGTGTAAACTGTGAACACTTTGTTCCCATCAGGCAAAGTCAAGACTAGGGCTATTGTCAGAGCCCTCTTCAATCACTGAAAAGCATCCTAACAGTCTATACCCCAAGAGAATGTCATATTATTCTTTGTTAGTCTGGTGAGTTGGGTCGATATCTTCGTGAAGTCCTTAATGAACTTCCTATAATAACCCGCTAATCCAAAAAAATCCTCACCTCCGTTGCATTCTTTGGAATCTGCCAATCTTGAACTACAACTACTTTCGCGGGATCTACAGCTATCCTATCCTTAGAGACCACATGCCCTAGAAATAATACTTCCTTTTCCCAAAAATGACATTTGGAGAATTTCGCCTTAAGCTGATGTGCTCGAAGAGTTTTCAAAACCTCCCTTAAATGTAGGGCAAGCTATTCCTCGCTCTTCGAGAAAATCAAGATGTCGTCAACAAAGACCACAACGAAATTATTTAGAAACTCCCAAAACACCCTACTCATCAGATCCACAAAACAGGCGGGTGCATTTGTCAACCCAAAAGGCATGATGGGCTATTCGAAGAAACCATCTGGAGTTTTAAAAGCAGTCTTGTCTATACTGTCCTCGGCCACCCTCAACTAATGAAACCCCGTGGCCAAGTCTAACTAGGAGAGAAAAAAAATGCCCCAACAAGCTGGACAAACAAATCGTCTACCCTTGGAAGTGAGTGCCTATTTTTCTTAGTGAGCTTATTCAACTCCCTGTAATCCACACATAAGCGAAGTGAACTATCTGCCTTAGTGGAAAATACTACTGGACCAGCCCATTCAAATATGCTTCACCTAATAAACCCTTTATCAAGTAGCTCCTCTACTTTCTTGCTGAGCTCCCTCCTTTCTCTTGGAGCTATATGGTGTACAGGCAATGCACTGACTTTGCATTGTCCACCAAGTATATACGAAAATCAATCTCGCGCCTCGGAGGTAAGCCCCGAGCCTCCTCAAGCACATCAGGATACTCACAGACTATTGTTACAGATCGTAAATCATCGAGAGACGCATCAAGTGACTCTAGGAAACTAAGCATGACAGATCCTTTAGGGCCACAAGAAATCTCGAGGGTCCTCCCATGGAAAGTCAAAAGTCTAACGACCCTCCTCTCACAATCTAGAATGGCACCATACATAGCTAGTCAATCCATCCCAAAAATCGAACCATAGTCCATGAAACCAAGCACATATGCATCGCACTCAAACTCGGCGCCCAACACAGATATTCTCAATCCCCGACAAATCATAGATAAATGAGTCGTACCTCCAATGGGGTTTGAGACAACAACGGGATCCGAAACCATACTAGTACGAAGGTGCAGAGACTCAACCACAGAATCATATATAAATGAATGCGAAGCCCTATAATCAAAAAGAGTCCTAAGAGGATGATTGGAAAGGATAAAACCTTCAACAAAAACTTTGCTACCTCGATCCGGTACACCAGCCCCGAGAGCATGCACCTGCCCTCCAGAAGATCCTGCCCTTTGGCTCTATCCTTACTTCTTCAGGCAATCCTTCATAAGCATTCTTCCTTTTTCTAAAATCTTTTCTCAAATGACCCACGCATCCACAGTTATGACATTTCCTCTTTTCTCGGTCTTTCTCGTTCTTTCCGCCCTTCTTTTGTTGTTGTTGTTCTTTCTTGTGTCATACTTTCTTGTTTTGTGTTTCATCAATATTAGCCTCTTTCTTCTCACCTTTATCTTCTTCGTGCATCAATGCCATACAAACAAGTTTCTCAAAAGTTGCTCCCATCGGAATATGAGACATAGCCAAAATGAAGGGGTTCATTCAATCCTCTAGCAAACCTCAAATCTTTCTTGTGTAGGGTATTCACTAGCTCCAAACCAAACCTCGTCAATTGGTTAAACTTATTAACATACTCTTTGGCAGACATGCCTCCTTGCTTAAGTGCCAAAAACATTTCCATTTGCATACTTTGTTTGTCTTGAGAAAGAAATTTCATTTTGAATTTCTATCGGAAATCATCCCAAGTCTCAACTGGACGCCCTGCTTGTGTCACTTCCCACCAGAATGAAGCCTCATCTTTTAGCTGCTAAACGGCCAATTGAATCTTTCTACGGTCATCAACCTCAAAAATCCCAAATAAATCCTCCGTCTCTTTAAGCCAATTCCTTGCTTCTACAAAAGTCTCGGTTCCTCGGAATGGCTTTCCTCCCATATCACAGAAGTCCTTACATATCTTGGAGAAATTATCCGCTCATGGAGGAGGAGGAGGAACAGCGGTTGCATCTGGGGGAGGGCGTCTGCTTGGCCTCCGGTAGGCGCCGTAGCCTCAAGATACCTATAGAACCAAGCCAGTATCGTAACGCCTTTGGGAAGAATTGGTTCCCATACATGCTGAAAAAGGAAAGAAGAGGGATTCAAAACGAGAATCGAAAGATATTTCATATGGCTTTAGGGAATATGTTTTTCAAAACAGAGTTTTCTTTTGAAAATCTTTTAAAAACAATTTTCAAAATATTTTATCCGAACTGGTAACCTTCAGCTCTGATACCAAATGTGACACTCCACGTCCGTTAATGTCAATCTTTATCTGAATGCATTAAGTTTAGTGAAGCGTTATAGGTAAACAGAAACATCTCAATACAGATATAAAATAACAGCAGAATTTAAACACTTTATTTAATAGAAAACATCGTGGTCCAAAACCTAGTTACATCATAAGTCTGAAATACAAAAAACCCATTACAATTTCTGTCTTGTTACTAAATTATCAGAGTACAGTAATATATAAAAAGCATAGCCCCAAAATATAGCAATATCAGAAAAGATAGGAAATCAAAGCAGTACATCTAAGTAGCTCCAAGCAGAATGAAAGAGAGAATCCTAATCAAGCCTGAGTATTCCCACCCTGAGAACCTGGAGGAAAGGAAGAGAGAGAAAAGGAAGCAAAACGAGTCAGATATAAAGTCTGGTGAGTCCAGTTACTTTTAGCATATAAATAAGTAAAAGCATCATGACAGGCATATAAACTGGATGAGAGATAACAATATCATAAGACAAGTATAGCAAACTGAGCAGGATAAACATAATTGGATATATTGCGCTTCTTAAGTACTTTTTTCTGCACCAATACTAGTATAACAGAAACAAGATGATCCCAACAAGAACAAGATGGTAGACTTTGGTGTACTTCTAGTGAGGGGTTTTACCCCATACAATAATAACAGGCAGCCCAACAGAAATGACATGTGTTATCCCCAACGATAATAAAGGGCTCCTAAACAAGCAAGAGTAGGTGTACCCTCATTACTTCCCAATCAATCAACTCCCTATCTCGTAGACACCCTGTGCTGGCCCCACAGTAGAATGTATCACTTCCTAAAGTGGCAACCCCTTTATTAACGAGATGCACAAACATCCACTGATGTCACGACGCCTTATTATCCCAACACAAGCAGATTCATGCACGCACATGAATCCAACGGAGTGCGCCGTCAATATCCCAGCTTAAATGAACCTCTTACAATCAACTCAGTAAGCGTGCCTAGACCCTGACCTAGTTCCAGGTTCCCCGTTTGATACTAAGATGGGTTACTGACTGATATGGGTCTTACATGATAGATGATACAAGCTTTCCCCTAGGCTTGCATCCCCACTACTAGGATTTTGATAGGTTATGCCTAACAGTTTAACAAGATTGCATAACCCCCACATGTAAAACAGGTCAAGTTTGTCGGGTTTATATATATATATATATATATATATATATATATATATATATATATAATCCGCTCCCACAAATTTAACAAGATTAACTTAATCCCCACTGATTCAAGCAAGTTTACTTAACCCCTACTCAATTTGACAGGTTCATGTAACCCCCACATATTTAAACAGGTTAAGTATTACAGGTTAGCAAGCTATTATCATTCATCCATTTATGGTTGTTAATTGACTAGACCTCTCATATTAAGTCTACCACTTGTGGATGCTGGATATGCCGGGCGATTCCCGGCAGATTTCTACCACAAGTCAAACTTAACTTCGTGTCTTAGCACCATTACATGTGCATTTATGCACTCGACCCCTCACATTAGATTAACCACTTGTGGACGCTGGATTTGCCGGGCGGTTTCAGGCAGACTCTACCACAAGTGTAATATAACCTCAGTCTAAGTGCCATTACAGTTTTTAATTACTGTGAATCTAGGCATGTTCATTATTATTTTTTTTTTAATGTTTATCCAAGATTACGCCCCAAATCTCAATCTGATTCACAATACAAGTTATGCCCCAAATTAAAGCTTTTGCTTAAGGTATAGATTATGCCCAAATCCCAATCATGTCTTTCAATATAAGTTGTGCCCCAAATTTGTCATTCCCAACTATTCCCAATTTCGTGCAATCGCATATTTTAGCGATAGGCCTAGGCTCGAAGGTAGCCTGGCTATAAAAATAAAAAGGGAAGGAGGGAGAGAAGAGAACATAAATAAGCATAAAATCAAAACATGCATATGATGACATAAATAGGCATACTAATATAATAGGTAAATGGTGACATGATTAGGCATAATAATAGGATAGGCATATGGTGATCCTATCAGGCACAATGACAAAATATACATAATGAAGATAGGCATGTAAGAACTGAATAGAGGATCAGGTGTACAAGTAATGGAAGATATGTTTAGTTATGATTCAGGCATAGGTTTAGATCCAACTTATAAACATGTCAAAATTACTATTAAATGTTTATATCTAAAAATAGCATGAACTCACTATGACTGGATCTACAGAATAGAGAATTGATTGTTGATGTTGTAGCAGAGATTCTTGTATATGTATAACTTGTTGTTGTAGAAGAATAAGCTAATTTAATTTGAGTTGGGGCATCACCTCGTTGTCTCCATTGTTTTTGGTGAATGAACAATAGAAATGAGGTCCTATTAGCCTACGGTCAATGAATCTAGGAAAGAAATGAGATCACTTTCACCGGAACGGATCTGCCCCAGATTTGACTGGGGTCGACACCCCCGTTATGGTGTCAACACCCATGGGGCGTGGGATCGACCCCTAACAGGCCGAATTCGATCCTCTTCCCGCTTTTTGATTTTTGATTTTTTGGACATGATTTTTATATATATAACTTATATGTGTATAAACTTCAAACCATAATACCTTCTTCATACAGTGTCCATTTTACGCAAAATTAATGTCTATTTTAAGTAGAATTCCGAGATGAACGCAATGGTGCAGTCTGTTTTACTTAATTCCAAATATTTAATTAAGTATTATTTATTTTATCATTATAGCGTTCTTTAAAATTACGGGGGGGTTACAGTGATCGTCACACATTCAGAGTCCATATGAAGAAGCTATGCCAATTGTTTATGGATTTACAATGGGATAATCAAAGTGGGATTGTTAGAGTCTTCAGAAATGGCCAAGTCAGTGATTATCTAAAAGAGATCAAACCTAATCTGTTAGGAAGTGTCACATGGAGGTGCAACTCCTGGTGGTGGTGATGAGAAGTACTGGATCATATGTGTGAAGTTTGGGATCAATGGTAGTACCATATGAAGGAATGACCCCTAGTGGGGGTGATTGGGTGTGTTAGAGCCAGTGCGTGAAGATTGGGATGGGAGAGTATGTTGCGAGAATAACAAAAATGAGGCAAGTACTGGGGATCAACCTCGCGGGTTCGGCCACCAGGGATTAATGCAGACCCCTGTGTTTCACCCTATATTGGTGCAGCCCCCAGGTAGTGCAGTTAATGTTCCACTATTACCCCGTCATGTCCCCGCTATATTGTGTAGTGGATTATACCACTATGTTATTTCAAATATCATCTGAAATAGTCTTTCTGCTTTAATCCTCACTATATTTCGATATTCCCAATATATCCTATTAGTTTTACTATATTCTGTTATTTTCGCTATTTCTTTTATAAAAGCAATTAATTTAAAAATGACATTTTTACATTATAAAATTTATAAAATTAGTTTTAGTATAATTTTTTAATATATATTTTCAGCATATAAAATACTATAATATTTTATTAAATTTAATCAAGCTAAATAAAAGTTCACATTTATTTACAAATATTTGCTAATGCTTTTATTTAAAATTATGAATGTACTAATTATGTAACACCCCGTGTATTCTATAACAGTGAGATTCACAAATTATAGTATAACTAATTTCAAATCAAAGAATTAAAGGAAACGGGATACGCCATTGCGTTCGTCTCGGAATTCTGCTTGAGATAGAGTCCAAGTTTGCGTAAAACGGATATCGTATGAAGAAGATATGAACGAACGAAGTTGGGCGAAAAACCAGAAAACGGGTCAGAATGCACTGGCGCACTTGGGAAGTGCGCCAGTACATTTTTGACCTGGCGCACCTGCCAAGTGCGCCCAGGTCAAAAATGACCTGCTGGTCAGGTCTGGTCAAGTCCTGGCTGGCCAGGTCTGTGTTTGGTCGACTTTCTGAGCCTTGCCTTGTCACTAGGGCTAGGTGTCAGCTCCTGGTTGGTCTCTCCTTCAAACGAACGGCTATTATTGAACCAAGCTTCATCGACGGTCTAAATCAACTCACAAACTCTATAAAAAGGACCTAAGTCTAACCCTAATTCACACAAACTAAAATGGAGATGAGACCATCATGTTGCTGAGGAGAGACTGAGGATAGCCGTTAGAAATAGAGAGACAACTAGGAGATAATTCAAAGCTTAAAGCAACGTTAATCAAATCAAAGCAACGCCTACAACAAAGGATAGCATCTCCAAATTCAGAATTCAGATTTCTGAATTGAAGATTCGCCATACGCTGTAAGTAGACTGCTATTCCGATATGAATTAAATAATTGTGTTGATTTGTGTAAAGAAAGAAATGGAATTGTGGCGATAATAATCTATATTTGTATGTTGCTTTGATGCAAAACGATTTGGGAATATTATGGTATACGATTGGATATTTGCAAGTACGCGATTTGCATTGGAAACGAAATGGAATTGTGGCGATAATGACTTATATTTGTATGTTATTTTGATTCTAAACGATTTGGCAATGCTATGGTTTGATTCATACAAGTATATGGTTTATGTTGACAACCACATGTAGTGGAATTTTTAATTGGGATTCATGCAAGCATATGATTCATATTGAAAACTACATGTTTGTGGTAGTTATTTACAACACCCATTTGATAATTGCAAGTATATGATTCATGTTAAAAGTAACAACTGTATGTAGTAATAATTTATTTAAGATTCATGCAAGTATATGATTCATGTTAACAACTATATGTTATGATATTTTAATTGGAATTCATGCAAATATATGATTCGTTATTTTGCTAATATGATGTACATACTTTCATGACCACTTTTAGTGTGTAATTGAACCGACTAAGTACTATGATTTATATGAATCTATGTTGAAATTGGCAAATCATACCTTTGTGTTAGAAACAAAAGTAAGCACCTTTATGAACATGACTAAACTATGTTCGTTATTATGCCCAATTGAAAAACATGTTTTTAGGCTCATGTTGTTATCATAAGTTACATTAGAATTACATTAGAATTACATTCCTCTTGCAAGTTTACATAGATAAAAATGAAAACCATGATGTAAGTTTAGATATGTTTATGCTATAATTCTATGAATAGAATGAAAACCATGATTCATATAAGAATTAGGTTGGGATAATTCTAGTTGAACCATACTTTTGTATTAGTGACAAAAGTAAGTACCCTTTTGTTAACATGTAGTGATTTTATGAACACGATTAGTTTATGCCTAAATAAAAATATAGGCTTATATTTCTAGTCAAGACCCTGTGCCAATAATAATGATATCTAATTTAGTTAGATTCTTAATTTCAAGTTTACATGGTTAGTTGAACCTATGATTCATGTTTAAGTTTATGCCATTATCATATGACTAGAATAATTCATGTTTAAGTACTGCTATGCCATAATCATATGAATAAAATAATTCATGTTTATGTATTGTCTATGCATTAACCATATGAATAGAATGATTTATGTTTAAGTATTGTTTATGCTATGATTATGTGGATAAAATGATTCATGATATGCCATGATTATATGATGTTACAATTGCAAGTTCACATGTGCCTATTTTATGTTAATTGAATTGTTCGTTGCAAGTTCATGCGTTCACACTCCCCTTTTTCATGTTACTTTATAAACACCATGTTATAAGCCTCCCCTTTTCATTTGGCTAAATTGGGTTTAAGTATTAAACCCAACACACCTTACGTTGGAGCGAACGTATAATACGGGGGTAATGACGTTTGGGCTAAAATATAGAACATATGTGTTGGCATGTTTAACGCATGCCAACAACCTTGAAAGAACAATTAAGTGGCATAAATGAAATTTAACCAATAAAGATGAATTTGAATAATGGGCCGCAAATATTTACATATAAAAAGAAAAGAGACAAAATATGTAAATGTAGAAAAATACGATGTGTTTAACCCGAGGTTGGATTGAGTTGTGATGTAAACCTGCCCGGAACCGCCCGGCTGTCCAGTAGTCACAACAATACCTATCCAATGTGGGTGGTTAAACACGGAGCCCAATAAGGACCCGAGGTTAGACTGAGTTGTGGCGTAAGACTGCCCGGACCCAACCGGCAACAGGCAGCCACAACAATACCTGTCTAATGTGAGAGGTCAAGGCTTTAATAAGACAATTAAGGCTGAGTCAGGATTGATAGGATTAAGTAAATTATATTAATACTTAATCAGAATGGAACATGCTAAACTAAACAGACTGATTGGGGGTTAGGTTTATAAAACACTTAACCAACTTAGCATGTTGGCTAGAAATAGAAAACCTAGTAGCGGGGGACCCTTTTCGCAGTAACCCTACAAGGTATCATGATACCCTGAAACTAGGCAGGGTGGGGCACGATTACTGGGCTGATTGTAAGAGGTCAAATCGACGGCGGTGGTGCAGCAGTGTAGGTTCTAAGGGGGTGCGGGCGTGCACACACTCCGACACAGAAAAATAAGGCACTGGGCACCAGTAGCATACCTGTGCATTCTAGGATTGTGTCGGGCCGCCACCATGGGACTTGATACACCCCATGGTGGGACCAGCATAGGTAACTACAACATCGGGGGCCGTAAGACACATGTAACTATGCGAGTAGGAGCCGATCATCATAAAATGGATCACTTCACCCTGATTATGGGGGGCCTGTTGGGAACTAGTTTATATGGGTACAGAGATTAATATGGGGTACGATAGTATATTCGACCCTAGACAACTTAACCAAGTTTATGGTGCTTTCCCATTTCTAGTTTATACTTATCATACCCAGTTCTTTATTCATAGACTGAATAGTCCTAGACTTACTCAGGCTTTATGTCTGACTCTACTTTTCTTTCGTCTTCTTTTCTTCCGTTCCCCCCCCCCCCCTAGGTCCACAGGGAGGGAATACCGCAGCTTGACCAGCCTTCATATCCAGCTTGAAGAGAAAGAATGTATTGCTTGGATCTTTTCGTTTTGGACTATGGCTTTGGACAGCAACTATGGGACCGTTGCAGTTTATTTATGTTTTCTTTATGCTTCTTTAAATAATGTAATCAAGACAGTTATGAAGATGTTATGTTTTTGGAAGTATTGTAAGACAATTATGGTATGGTTGTTGTAACACGTATTTTTAATGAAATAAAAGTTGTTGTTTTTCCGCTATTCAAAAATATGTGTTCTTATATCTGTCTTGTATATCTTTGACTTATACTTATAAACCTCCACCAAAATTAGGGCATTCCCTTTGAGAGTGACCCTAACGGAGGTGAGGTGTTTCACTTGGTATCAGAGCATAGGTTTACCAGATAAGATAAAAAGTTTTGAAAATTTATTTTCAAAAAGGAAATCTAAAGAAGCATTTTTAAAAGAGAAATATTATTTTATTTTAAAAAGGAAAAGTTCCCCCCCAAAGTCATAGGTACTATCTTCTATCCTTCGTTTTGAATCTATCCTTTCTGTTTCAGCATGTCTGGAGACCTTACTCCCCAGCTGCTGACGCTTTCACTCCTCCTCCTCCATGTGAACCAGCAAGCGGAAGAGTCTCAGAGTAGGAAGACGAATAATAGGCAAACAAGAAAGGATCGTAACAGTAATAATAAGAAACGAGAAAAAGGAAATGCAATTTTTGTGGTACGGAAGGACACATAGCCAAGGATTGTAGAAAGAGGAAAAGAAAGCAAGGAGAATGTTTTCATTGTGGGAAGACTGGACACATCAACAAAGACTGCCCTGAGAAGACAGACTTTGAGAAGGGCGGGAAAGACAACAAGACCCGAGAAAAGAGGAAGTGTAAATTCTGTGGCAAAGTGGGGCACTTAGTGAAAGATTGCCGGAAAAAGAAGGCCAAGATGAATGGTGGGTGCTTTTCTTGTGGTGAGACGGGCCACATGGCTAAGGACTGCCCAAAGAAACGAGGACAGGGGCAGAGGGCTGGATCCACCTCGGGGGCGCAGGTTCATGTGCTAGAAGCGCCACCTCTGCAACAGCGAGGTATAAATACTTCTGTAGAAAGTGTAGTTTATCTTTATGATCACCCCGTTCGCACTTTATTTGATTCCGGTGCGTCACACTCCTTTATCTCGTCTGCTTTAGTTAGAATCTCTACACCTAAGAACTAGTATGGTAGAGGACCCCTTAATTGTTTCAAAATCCAATTGGGGGCCCAGCTCATTTGTCTATGATCTGTTTGGGATTGAAAATTTCTATTCTAAGCATAGAATTTCAATGTAGTGCCTTTGTTTTGGGCTTTTCGGGATATGGTTTGATTTTGGGCGTGGATTGGCTATCCAGTAATGGGGCCATCCTTGATTCTGAGAAAAGGGTTGTTAGGCTCCTGACCCAGCTCGGTAACACTTTGGAAATTTCTTGTAATCCCTCGTATGCGGTTATGTTTAGTTATCTTGAATCGCTAGATGCCTCCGTTGAAAATTTGCAATCGATTAGAGTGGTCCGGGAATATCCGGATGTCTTCGAAGAGGTGAAGGGCTTGCCTCCGAAGCGGGAGATAGACTTCCGTATACATCTTGTAGATAATGCAAAGCTCGTTGCGTTGTCCGTTAGACACATGGCTCCACGGGAAAGGAAAGAGCTCAGTAAACAGATTAAAGAGCTTCTAGGGAAGGGGTTCATTAGAAGGAGCATTTCAGAATGGGGCGCTCCAGTAGTGTTCGCCACTAAGGCAGAAGGTTCATTTCGCTTATGCATGAGTTATGGAGAATCACCTTAGTAAGTACATTTGGCAACGTGGCTGGAATTTATTTCCAAGAGATAGTTCTGCTACGTGGAATACCTGATAGTAAGTGGACGAGATCTAAAATTCACTAGTGAATTTTGGAGAGCTTGCATGAAACCATGAGTACGCCATTATGTTTGAGCCGAGTATACTAGAAGTAGAGTAAGTGAAAGAGGAACGAGAGGTAACAATGAAATAGGTTCCAACTCATATTTTGGAAACAAGAATTAAGAAGCTACGAAATTGTGAAGTTAAAGACGGACAAAGCATAATGGAGTTAAGCTCAAGGAAATGCGACTTAGAAGACTGAAGACTAGATTCGTGCATCATATCTCTTCTTAAGAGTATATCCTTGATCCCTCTCTTCCTGTAGAGCTTACTTGCATGCTATCTTTTGTGTATATCCTCTCGGTCCCATTCTCAATCCAATTTTTGTTGCAAACCCCATAGGGAGTATGACTCATCTGTTAGTAACACATGTTGGGGCTCGAGGGTGTTCGTTGGTTTGACTAAACTTTTTCGGTTTTATAGGATACGGGTTGGTCTTAGGAAGGGACTCCCTTATGACCTAAAAGGAGTCCATCATGCTTAGTTTTCTAGAATCATATATAGTGGTTGGGTCGAGTAATTCTTTAGGTGTCAGTCTGATGTTGATTTCGGTCTTCGGGGCTGATGCTTAGAGAGTTCTTCTCCTAATCAATATATATGTGGCACAGATTCCCAGTTTTGACATTGCCTAATGGGCACAAAGTTTTTACTTGCTTCTATCATTCGACTATACCTTTAGATAGGAACAATTGGGTGTAAACATGTGTTTGAGACATGTTATGGATGATGGTTGCAAGTGGTTGCAAGTGGTTGCTAGGGGTTGCTCGTGGTTGCATATACACACACAATTTAGGTTTTAGATCGGCTCAGTCACTTCATATTGCATATGCATATATGTTTGCATTCGTATATGGTTGAAGTTTAATGTGTTGTCATATGGATGTTGCATGTGTATGAATGATTGTGCACTCATGTAGAATCATGAATAGGAGGATTTGCATACATAATGGATTCATAGCACTTACATAATTCGCATTAAGGAGGTCAACTGAATCAGTAGACCGCCTGATTTTGCATTAGATAAGTACATGTACACACACACTTCGCATATGATCATGAAGCATTAGAAGTCTTTTAAGGACAATGGATGCTCGTGTTTGAGGGATGAGTAGATGGATGATTAGATGTTAGGATATACATTCTTCCTAACTTGAAGATTTCGGGGACGAAATCCTTTTAAGTGGGGGAGAATGTAACACCCCGTGTATTCTATAACAGTGAGATTCACAAATTAAAGTATAACTAATTTCAAATCAAAGAATTAAGGGAAACGGGATACGCCATTGCGTTCATCTCGGAATTTTGCTTGAGATAGAGTCCAAGTTTGCGTAAAACGGATATCGTATGAAGAAGATATGGACGAACGAAGTTGGGTGGAAAACCAGAAAACGGGTCAGAATGCACTGGCGCACTTGGGAAGTGCGCCAGAACAAAAATGCACTGGTGCACTTGGGAAGTGCGCCAGTACATTTTTGACCTGGCGCACCTGCCAAGTGCGCCCAGGTCAAAAATGACCTGCTGGTCAGGTCTGGTCAAGTCCTGGCTGGCCAGGTCTGTGTTTGGTCGATTTTCTGAGCCTTGCCTTGTCACTAGGGCTAGGTGTCAGCTCCTGGTTGGTCTCTCCTTCAAACGAACGGCTATTATTGAACCAAGCTTCATCGACGGTCTAAATCAACTCACAAACTCTATAAAAAGGACCTAAGTCTAACCCTAATTCACACAAACTAAAATGGAGATGAGACCGTCATGTTGCTGAGGAGAGACTGAGGATAGCCGTCAGAAATAGAGAGACAACTAGGAGATAATTCAAAGCTTAAAGCAACGTTAATCAAATCAAAGCAACGCCTACAACAAAGGATAGCATCTCCAAATTCAGAATTCAGATTTCTGAATTGAAGATTCGCCATACGCTGTAAGTAGAGTGCTATTCCGATATGAATTAAATAATTGTGTTGATTTGTGTAAAGAAAGAAATGGAATTGTGGCGATAATAATCTATATTTGTATGTTGCTTTGATGCAAAACGATTTGGGAATATTATGGTATACGATTGGATATTTGCAAGTACGCGATTTGCGTTGGAAACGAAATGGAATTGTGGCGATAATGACTTATATTTGTATGTTATTTTGATTCTAAACGATTTGGCAATGCTATGGTTTGATTCATACAAGTATATGGTTTATGTTGACAACCACATGTAGTGGAATTTTTAATTGGGATTCATGCAAGCATATGATTCATATTGAAAACTACATGTTTGTGGTAGTTATTTACAACACCCATTTGATAATTGCAAGTATATGATTCATGTTGAAAGTAACAACTATATGTTGTAATAATTTATTTAATATTCATGCAAGTATATGATTCATGTTAACAACTATATGTTATGATATTTTAATTGGAATTCATGCAAGTATATGATTCGTTATTTTGCTAATATGATGTACATACTTTCATGACCACTTTTAGTGTGTAATTGAACCGACTAAGTACTATGATTTATATGAATCTATGTTGAAATTGGCAAATCATACTTTTGTGTTAGAAACAAAAGTAAGCACCTTTATGAACATGACTAAACTATGTTCGTTATTATGCCCAATTGAAAAACATGTTTTTAGGCTCATGTTGTTATCATAAGTTACATTAGAATTACATTAGAATTACATTCCTCTTGCAAGTTTACATAGATAAAAATGAAAACCATGATGTAAGTTTAGATATGTTTATGCTATAATTCTATGAATAGAATGAAAACCATGATTCATATAAGAATTAGGTTGGGATAATTCTAGTTGAACCATACTTTTGTATTAGTGACAAAAGTAAGTACCCTTTTGTTAACATGTAGTGATTTTATGAACACGATTAGTTTATGCCTAAATAAAAATATAGGCTTATATTTCTAGTCAAGACCCTGTGCCAATAATAATGATATCTAATTTAGTTAGATTCTTAATTTCAAGTTTACATGGTTAGTTGAACCTATGATTCATGTTTAAGTTTATGCCATTATCATATGACTAGAATAATTCATGTTTAAGTACTGCTATGCCATAATCATATGAATAAAATAATTCATGTTTAAGTATTGTCTATGCATTAACCATATGAATAGAATGATTTATGTTTAAGTATTGTTTATGCTATGATTATGTGGATAAAATGATTCATGATATGCCATGATTATATGATGTTACAATTGCAAGTTCACATGTGCCTATTTTATGTTAATTGAATTGTTCGTTGCAAGTTCATGCGTTCACACTCCCCTTTTTCATGTTACTTTATAAACACCATGTTATAAGCCTCCCCTTTTCATTTGGCTAAATTGGGTTTAAGCATTAAACCCAACACACCTTACGTTGGAGCGAACGTATAATACGGGGGTAATGACGTTTGGGCTAAAATATAGAACATATGTGTTGGCATGTTTAACGCATGCCAACAACCTTGAAAGAACAATTAAGTGGCATAAATGAAATTTAACCAATAAAGATGAATTTGAATAATGGGCCGCAAATATTTACATATAAAAAGAAAAGAGACAAAATATGTAAATGTAGAAAAATACGATGTGTTTAACCCGAGGTTGGATTGAGTTGTGATGTAAACCTGCCCGGAACCGCCCGGCTGTCCAGTAGTCACAACAATACCTATCCAATGTGGGTGGTTAAACACGGAGCCCAATAAGGACCCGAGGTTAGACTGAGTTGTGGCGTAAGACTGCCCGGACCCAACCGGCAACAGGCAGCCACAACAATACCTGTCTAATGTGAGAGGTCAAGGCTTTAATAAGACAATTAAGGCTGAGTCAGGATTGATAGGATTAAGTAAATTATATTAATACTTAATCAGAACGGAACATGCTAAACTAAACAGACTGATTGGGGGTTAGGTTTATAAAACACTTAACCAACTTAGCATGTTGGCTAGAAATAGAAAACCTAGTAGCGGGGGACCCTTTTCGCAGTAACCCTACAAGGTATCATGATACCCTGAAACTAGGCAGGGTGGGGCACGATTACTGGGCTGATTGTAAGAGGTCAAATCGACGGCGGTGGTGCAACAGTGTAGGTTCTAACGGGGTGCGGGCGTGCACACACTCCGGCGCAGAAAAATAAGGCACTGGGCACCAGTAGCATACCTGTGCATTCTAGGATTGTGTCGGGCCGCCACCATGGGACTTGATACACCCCATGGTGGGACCAGCATAGGTAACTACAACATCGGGGGCCGTAAGACACATGTAACTATGCGAGTAGGAGCCGATCATCATAAAATGGATCACTTCACCCTGATTTTGGGGGGCCTGTTGGGAACTAGTTTATATGGGTACAGAGATTAATATGGGGTACGATAGTATATTCGACCCTAGACAACTTAACCAAGTTTATGGTGCTTTCCCATTTCTAGTTTATACTTATCATACCCAGTTCTTTATTCATAGACTGAATAGTCCTAGACTTACTCAGGCTTTATGTCTGACTCTACTTTTCTTTCGTCTTCTTTTCTTCCGTCCCCCCCCCCCCCCCCCAGGTCCACAGGGAGGGAATACCGCAGCTTGACCAGCCTTCATATCCAGCTTGTAGAGAAAAAATGTATTGCTTGGATCTTTTCGTTTTGGACTATGGCTTTGGACAACAACTATGGGACCTTTGCAGTTTATTTATGTTTTCTTTATGCTTCTTTAAATAATGTAATCAAGACAGTTATGAAGATGTTATGTTTTTGGAAGTATTGTAAGACAATTATGGTATGGTTGTTGTAACACGTATTTTTAATGAAATAAAAGTTGTTGTTTTTCCGCTATTCAAAAATATGTGTTCTTATATCTGTCTTGTATATCTGTGACTTATACTTATAAACCTCCACCAAAATTAGGGCATTCCCTTTGAGAGTGACCCTAACGGAGGTGGGGTGTTTCAAATTATGATTTAGTTTAATGTTAATTTTCCATTTATTTATCATTTGTATATTTATAAAAGCATTAAATACAAGTTTTATATGTTATTTTATATTCAACTGCAATATCCCACTATTTCCTCGCTTTATCCCCGCTACTACTTTCTGCACCTCTATCGCACTGGATCAACGGAGCATTTTAACTCCGCAACCCCTGAGGTAGTGAGACAGTTCAGTGGGATCCTGATGGCGATGTTATGGTTCATCATTAGTCGTTTGTTTCGATGATGATTCTTTTTTAAAAAACGAGTCCTATCACGAATAGCTATACCTTGAGATGCAGAGTGTAGAGGGCAATAAGACGAGAAGATGGGACTATAAGAGTAGTGATACAGGATGAATGATATTTTGCAACATATGATGGGTCTACAATGGTTTCGAACAACAATAACTTTGGATGTGAGCCACAAAATAGTCTAATGGAAACTTTTGCTAAGGAGAACTTGTGCAAAAGAGATCATTGATAGTATAGATTTCAGTTGTTACTCATGAAGTGATGATATTTGTGATGATGTCCATTGGGGACATGATGATCCCTCGATACTTCACTTGGGGATATGACGACTCTTGGACCTTACAATAGAGACCTATTGTAACCTGGAACGCATAAATTAGCATTCTATTTTCCTGGCCTACTGAGTGACTGAGTACCAAGAAATCAAATGTTATCATATATCCAATGCATTAAGTGAGTGAATGCGAGGATAGATGATAATTAATATGTTTATTTGATTGTCATCACCTTAGGGATGTCGCATAATGCAGATATCATCGATGTAGATATTTATACTCCCTAGTACTCTAATGCTATGGTATATCCACAGTGACTGTATTAGAGTAATATATATTTTTATGTACAAACTCCATGGATGCAGGAATATATAAGGTTTGACTGTCCATACCATGAGCTCTAGTTATATTTACTATTAAAGATTTCTATCCCTCACACTCGACTGTTATTGTAACAACCCGTATTTTTGGAACCAATTTAAAATTTATTTTTAATTCATTTTCATAGAAATTAAATATTTCAGATGAATTATTTTGAGAATAAACGACTTAAAATTTATTTTAATTGAAGTTTGAATGTATAAATTTAAATTAAAATTAAAACGAGCTCGAAATGGCATGGTAGTTTGAAAATTTGATTTTAAACTTTGAATGAATGTATATAATTCACTATAAATCAAAATTTGATAAAACAAGAAACATTGGAATATTTTGAATTGTAATTTTCTAACGAATGTGAAAATTTGATATTTCGTTGTATAAATTGCAAGTTATGTCTAAATTAAAATTCAGAATAGTCGCTATGCAATATATATATATTTTAATTTTATATATAGCTCTTGAAATAGCCATTTTGCAAATGACTTTCGTTTTCGATGAAACCACTTCCATTGGGTTTAAAATGTCGTTTACGTGTTCGAAAACTATAAACATCAGTACCTTTGGAGCTGGAGAAATTTGGTCTCTTTCATTGGATGTATGACCAAAATATCACTTTTTATATATGGGCGAATTTGGACTCGAAACCATTTCCATTGAGTTCAAAATGTCGTTTAGGTGATCGAAAAGTTTAAACTTCGATATATTTCGAGCTTCGGAGTTTTGGTACTTGGGTCGGGTCTTGGTTTGGCTAACCTAGCCCTCCTTATAACCCCCAAATCAGCCCCTTTCCTCCTTATTCCTCAAACAATTCATCGAAATAGAAAATGGGGATAAGGAATGATAAATTAAAATTCCCTAAGCCCTAGTTAATTCTAGGAGCTCAATTCATGAGGAAATCAAGCATATAAACTAGGGTAAGCTTCTCCTCTTCTCCAACTCAATTCCTCTTTTATTTTTGAGATTTCCTATGACCTAATTCATAGGAATATGGTGTATTCATGTGTAGATTGAAGTTTTGTGTGCTATACTGGAAGAGAGGTTGTTCTAGCTTGTTATTGGATCGATTTCTTGCTTCTAACAAATCAAGGTGAGAGCTTTGTGAGTTATTCGTGAACCCACATTATTGCCACAAGCTTATAGCTTGTAAAAGTGTGATCTAGAGTTCATTTGAGTTTGCATATGCTAATGAATTGGGTAGGCTAGTGTAATTTAGTCGATTTCACGTGTTCATGTTTCATTGAGTTGAAAATTTGATTAGAATTGTCCACACAATCTAATTCATAAGCTACTAGTTGATTTGACGATAATGGGAAGCTCCGTTATCGCCCCGACAAAGTTTGTAAGTCTGCACATCGAATGGATGATTACTAATGTCATGATTGTGCTGTACACCCAAGACTAGGTCATAAGTGGCGATCGTCTAGACATACTTGGAGATCGATCGAATATGCGAAGACCTCTCTCCTGTATTGGACATATGGGATGAGGAATAAGGTGCCTCAGGTTCCGTTCAGACCCAGAACGGACTTGTAAGTGGATTGTATGTTTGACATTGTATTTCGCGTTATATTCGTTGATCTGTGCTAAATATATATCTGTTGGTGGTGGAGAATTTATTCTCTTTCTTAGCACCCTTCTCTGAGACATACGAGCTTAGAGTTTATATATTAGTGGAAATCAATGGTATAATACGAATTGACAATGTGGCATGCTAAGATGCAAATAATCAAGGCTCTTTTTGAAAAGCAGGGTCTTGTGGATGATGATCAAAGCACGACTTTAAGTAGCATAGCTTTATGTAGCGTTAATTCGCAAGACTCACACACCGGTGTGATGGTGAACTGATGGTTAGATTGGTATACTTTGAGATGAGGATAGACGACACCTTTTAGGGTTGTCATGGATTCGGTCGACCGAGCTATGTTGGGTGTGTTTTCTCCACACCTAATAGGGATAGGGCTTATACCTGATTCCTAGAAGGATAGAGTAAGCGATGTTCTCCAAAGCTTTGGACGTAAGCCGCAGTGATGCTTATTTCCTGGATATAGTATGGACATGCATTACGGTGTTTTCCAAAAGCCCTGAACGTAAGCCGTGGAGTATTGCACTACGTGATCGATCTTTCGAATCAGCAGCCATCATGATGAAAATCCAACTTTCCAATACGAGTTTTGCGGTTTTTGTTGTATACCTATATGGTGACATAATAGGATGGGGTATTATGTCATCTAGGATTGATACATTTATTTTCAAAATTGATTTATACACTATGCACTTATAGTAATAAAAGATAAATTTCGCGTATCAAGCATATTTGGCTATTATAAGGTAAAACTCTATCCTTCAGCTTGCGTTGCATTGTGTGATGGGACCTGATTCTTATAATAGCTTCAGTTTTCTTTTATTTAGCATTACGAGTCTTGTTTTATGGCATTCGTGGGAGTAAACCTGTTCTGTGTCATATGGCGTGGTCCCGCGATTTACTAACTTTAAAATAAAGTTAATAACTGTTTAAGTTCTCACACCAGTTCCCATGACTGACCTGGATTTTATTGTTTCAACCTAAACTCTAGATGCCTAAATTTTCCACACGTGCAGCTAATAGTTTTGGTTTTGCAGATTTCTATTTAGCAGGATCCTGGCCTACAGCTGGAGCTATATTCAGAAAGCTTTGTATCCGTGTATCTCTTTCAGTTGTGGTAGTTGATTTTTTTCCGCTGCACATTATGTTTATGTATTTAAATGTAAATTATTAACCTCTGATATTGTATTTCCGCTGTGTAATATTTATTTCATACTCTGATATCTTGTACTCTGATGTAAATTGTTGTAATAGCAACAAAATGTTCTTGTATTTGTGTTTTGATGCGTCGTGTTCTCATACAATCTGCGTTTTCCCGTCTCCTCAGAGGCCTGGTGAATTCAGGGCGTAATAGTCTATTGTCAGAGCTTTGGTTTACAAAGCACGAGAACAAGACATATTAGAACCAAACGAAAGAATTCATCGGAGATAGGATTAGTAACATCCTATGAGAATAACTCGTTAGAGACAGGGTTAGTAATACCCTAGAATGAGTCTGAAGAGTGCTATTTCTAAGAACGAGTTTAGATTTGAAAATTATTATCTTATTATAAAGATTTAAATATTATATTTGATATTGATTTTGAACCATCGGGTATAAGAAGATTTTACATATATACGTCAGGAACGTATACTCGAAGTCTCAAATATACTGGGTAGATATAGAATCACACTCTAGTCGCCCAGAATGATCCTGATGATTACTATAGAATCATCAGTATTTATGTTCGAGTTTCGAAAGTGGGATATCTATATGATTCCAATTGACTAGTGTGAGAACCAAGGAACTTAATTAGGGTTAATGTTTGTGATTTGGCATTGAAATATGGTTTTTGAGTAAAAATAAAAGTTATATATTTGAAGAGCTAATCAACTAATTGATTGTTGGTTGTGATGTGTGATTATTTGTGAAAATATTGGAACAATAAAACCAATGTGAAAATGAAAGGTAAATTTAGCAAAATCGAGTATAATCTTGAACTGAATGTAAATTTAGTTCGAATCGAATACATGTACATGTATATATATTGAACAAGTCATAGCATGGAAGCTAAAAAGAGGAATAAAATTGTATGCCCGACCAATAGGTACATGTTTACTCTATTGATTGGTTTTGATGATTTTATGAGCCGATTGGCTTTTGGATTTTCTTTTGATATATGAGAGCCGGTAGAGGCCATTTGTGGTTGTACTGATCAACCCATACAAAGGAGGTTATAGCGAAAATTTCCAAAAATTTAAGGCATTAGCCAAATTTTTAGAAATTAGAAAGTTCTTAGAAACTGAAAAGTTGAAGAACCTGAGCTAAGCGAAGGTTAAGTTGGTTAAGTAAACGACCTTCGGTTCCTTCTTCCTTTTCGAGGACGAAAAGATTTTAAGTGGAGGAGATTGTAACAACCCGTATTTTTGGAACCAATTTAAAATTTATTTTTAATTCATTTTCATAGAAATTAAATATTTTAGATGAATTATTTTGAGAATAAACGACTTAAAATTTATTTTAATTGAAGTTTGAACATATAAATTTAAATTAAAACGAGCTCGAAATGGCGTAGTAGTTTGAAAATTTGATTTTAAACTTTGAATGAATGTATAGAATTCAATATAAATCAAAATTTGATTAAACAAGAAACATTGGAATATTTTGAATTGTAATTTTCTTACGAATGTGAAAATTTGAGATTTTGTTTTATAAATGGTAAGTTATGTCTAAATTAAAATTCAGAATAGTCGCTATGAAATTTATATATTTTTAATATTATATGTAGCCCTTAAAATAGCCATTTTGCAAACGACTTCCGTTTTTTATTAAACCACTTCCATTGGGTTTAAAATGTCGTTTATGTGTTCGAAAACTATAAATATCAATACCTTTAGAGTTGGAGAAATTTGGTCTCTTCCATTGGATGTATGGCCAAAATATTACTTTCTATATATGGATGAATGTGGACTCGAAACCATTTCCATTGAGTTCAAAATGTCGTTTAGGTGATCGAAAAGTTTATACTTAAATATATTCCGAGCTTCGGAGTTTTGGCACTTGGGTTGGGTCTTGGTTTGGCTAACCTAGCCCTCCTTATAACCCCCAAATCAGCCCCTTTCCTCCTTATTCCTCAAACACTTCATCAAAATAGAAAATGGGGATATGGAATGGTAAATTAAAATTCCCTAAGCCCTAGTTAATCCTAGGAGCTCAATTCATGAGAAAATCAAGCATAGAAACTAGGGTAAGCTTCTCCATCTTCTCCAACTCACTTCTTCTTCTATTTTTGAGATTTCCTATGACCTAATTCATAGGAATATGGTGTATTTATGTGTAGATTGAAGTTTTGTGTGCTATATTGGAAGAGAGGTTGTTCTAGCTCGTCTTTGGATCAATTTCTTGCTTATAACAAATCAAGGTTGGAGCTTTGTGAGTTATTCATGAACCCACATTATTGCCACAAGATTGTAGCTTGTAAAGGTGTGATCTAGAGTTCATTTGAGTTTGCATATGCTAGTGAATTGGGTAGGCTAGTGTAACTTAGTCGATTTCACGTGTTTCATTGAGTTGAAAATTTTGATTAGAATTGCCCATACAATCTAATTCATAAGCTACTAGTTGATTTGGCAATATAGTGAAGCTCCATTGTCGCCCCGGCAAAGTTCTAAATCTTCATAATTCGCTTATATCGCATTTGATTGCTTTGGTTAGAGAATTTAATTGTTTTGGAGTTTATAATCAAAAATCATTGCAAATCTCTTGTATTAATGTTTGTGCATGTGAGTTTGGTGTTATGAGTTGCTTCGGCGAGTTATAGAAGCCTCATTTGCATGTATATAAGATCATAGGCCTTCGGGCATCAGACGATATCATTTTAATATGTTTGGTAGGAAAATTGATTTTTTTTTGAAGAAAAATAGTCGTTCAGCCATTAATGGCCATGGGAATGGCTTCTGTTCGGCTATTAATGGTCGAATAGAGAAAAAGAAAAAAAAAACAAGTTTTAAAACGATCATAACTTTTTCATACGAACTCGTAATTCAGCGAAACAAGATGCATTGGAACCGTATCGACGAGAGATTTGCAATTAAACTAATTTAGAGTGATTTGGAGCTCATGATAATTTTTGATGGAGGAAAACATCCAATGTAAACAACCGAATAGAGAAAACAAAGGGTGAAATAATTAATTTACTTTAAACTATCATGACTTTTTCATACGTTATCAGAATTCAGTGAAACTAGATCCGTTGGAACCGTATCAACGAGAGCTTTGCAATGAAACTAATTTGGAGTGATTTGGAGCTGATGGAAATTTTTGGTGGAGATAAACATCTGAAGTAAACAATCGAATGTTTATCGTTTTCAACGATTTCAAAACCGATCAAGGTGAGAACTCTCTTACTCAAACTATTTGTACGTTTATTTATTTTTATAACCGAGTATAAATTTATTACTTGTGATTGCAATATTTGTTTGATGATTGATGGATTTTAACAGTTTTAATGCTATTATTATTAAACTGTAGATAAACTCACATGGATTGTGATTTAAACCCCACACGGGTATTGGAACAATAACTTTACACATCGCCCAAGTATGCAAATCATTGGATGTTGATTGAAAACCCCACACGGGTATGGGGATGATAATAACTTCGTACATCTCCCTTGTGTTTAGTTGTATGTCAATCGAATGATTGACAGATCGTTATAAGCGTTATTTAATTATTTAATGCGTATACAGTTGTAAATTACACTCTGGATGTGAATTGGATGTTTAATAGTTGTTCATCACTATTTTTGAATTCATGCGATGAATGAAATTCATATAAATAAAATTATATGGTAATTGATTGAGTCACATTTCGGTTCAGAATATAAACGAATATTTTGGATTTTATATTTAGTGAAGAAGCAAAATATGATTTTGATGTCCGATTTTGGATGGACACGGAAATATTGAAATATATGAATCTGAGTTAAGTTAGTAAATGCCATTTTAACTCTAATGGTGTTTTTTTATCGATTTCATTTATTTTCATAATGAATATCAAGAAATTGGATATTGGGTTTGTCGTGAATGGTGTCTTCAATAACACTGCTCTTAAACCCAATTGAGAAGAAGAATAAATCTTTTAACTAAGATTTAATGAAAATATTTCCAAAGTGAAAATTTCCAATTTAATAAACTAAATTAGAATTGAATGGAAATCGGTTTGGTAATAATCGAGATGAGCTTCTGTGAATGAAACCGCTACTATTTATGGAATTAAAAAGGCTTTGTCGTTATTCCACTTATAGTATTAGTTTGATATAGAAATTTATATCGATTAAGATTGATCATATTTCCATGAAGGTTCCATAGTAAATGGAAGAGGATTTTGGGTTTATCGTAAATTGTGTTTTAAATGACATTGGTTCTTTAACCCAGTTAAAGGCAAGAGTAATTTCATAAAGTTGAACAATCATTAAGTAATGATTTTTGAGATTAAAACGGAACTAGAGTTTTAATGAATCTTTAATTAGATTGAAATGTGAATGAAGTAACTAAATTTACCGAATTCAAGAAATGATCGAGATATGGACTATCACCAGTTTTACTCCATACGATAGTTAAATCTCTAATTAGATTTGAAATGTGAAATGGTAATTAATTTTACCGATAAAACAATGGGTGTCGATATAGAGTACTACCAGTTTTGCTCCATGGGACGAATAGGTTGCAATTAGGAATATTAAAATAAATGACTACTTCGATAAGGCTCGATAATCCTAAATATTTTTATAAACCTTGATATGGTTTAAGTTTCAAAAATATAAATTGAAATCTTTTGGAAAAGATATTTAAAGGAAGAATAAAGATTATGTTTAAAAGAACTTATCATTGATAAAATTAATGGGAAACTTTCCCTAAAGATGTAAATATTTGAATAAAAGAATATTTTGGATTGGAATGAGGCGTATGATGTATTTTTATAACACTTGATTATAAGATATACGAGTTATTCGGAAAGACTGGGTTTAACCCTTTCTGAATAATTGTTACGATGATCAAAAGTTGAAGATATGAAGACGGTGGTTGAATAAGGTGCCTCCGGTTTCGTTTAGACCCAGAACGGAATTGCAAGTGGATTGTATGTCTGACATTGTATTTCGTGCTGTATTCGTTGATCTCTGCTAAATATATATATGTTTGGTGACGGAGAATTTATTCTCTTGCTTAACACCCTTCTATGAGACGTACAAGCTTAGAGGTTATATATTGGTGGAAATCAATGGTACGATATGAATTGACAATGTGGCATGCTAAGATGCAAATGATCAAGGCTTTTGTTGAAAAGCAGTGTCTTGTGGATGATGATCAAAGCACGACTTTAAGTAGCATAGCTTTGTGTAGCGTTTATTCGCAAGCCTTACACACCTATATGATGGTGAACTGATGGTTAGATCAGTATACTTTAAAGATGAGGATAGCAGACAACTTTTAGGGTTGTCATGGATTCGGTCGACTGAGCTATGCTGGGTGTGTTTGCTCCACACCTAGTAGGGATAAGGCTTATACCTGATTCCCAGAAGGATAGAGTAAGTGGTGTTTCCAAAGCTTTGGACGTAAGCCGCGGTGATACTTTTTTCCTAGATATAATGCGAACGTGCATTACGGTGTTTTCCAAAAGCCCTGAACGTAAGCCGTGGAGTATTGCACTATGTGATCGATCTTTCAAATCAGTAGCCATCATGATGAAAATCAAACTTTCCAATATGGGTTTTGCGGTTTTTGTTGTATACCTATATGGGGACATAATAGGATGGGGTATTATGCCATCAAGGATTGATATATTTATTTTCGAAATTGATTTTTACACTATGCACTTATAGTAATAAAAGATAAATTTCGCGTATTAAGTATATTTGGCTATTAAAAGGTAAAACTCTATCCTCCTGCTTTGCGTTGCATTATGTGATGGGACCTGAGTCTTATAATAGCTTCATTTTTCTTTTATTTAGCATTGCGAGTCTTGTTTTATGGCATTCGTGGGAGTAAACCCGTTCCGTATCATACGGTGTGGTCCCACGATTTACCTAACTTTAAAATAAAGTTAATAACTGTTTTAGTTCTCACACCAATCCCATGACTGACCTGGAGTTTATTGTTTCAACCTAAACTCTGGTTGCCTATATTTTCCACACGGGAAACTAGTAGTTTTGGTTTTGCAGATTTCTATTTAGCAAGATCCTGGTCTACAGCTGGAGCTATATTCGGAAAGCTTTGTATCCGTGTATCTCTTTCAGTTGTGGTAGTTGATATTTTCCGCTGCACATTATGTTTATGTATTTAAATGTAAATTATTAATCTCTAATATTGTATTTCCGCTGTGTAATATTTATTTCATACTCTGATATCTCGTACTCTGATGTGAATTGTTGTAATAACAATGAAATGTTCTCATGTTTGTGTTTTGATGCGTCGTTTTTTCATACAATCCGCGTTTTCCCGTCTCCTTGGAGGTCGGGCGAATTCGGGGCGTAACGGTTATCTGACTTGCGATTTTATGCTTTGCTTGCTATTACTTTAGGTATTCTTGAATGAGTAGGTTAAAGATAGGTTTGGTGAGCAGTTGGAGCTATTCAGATGGCGACCGGAAGTCTATTGTAACACCCCACCTCCGCCAGGGTGTCTCTTGCAAGCACTCTGACTTTGGAGGGGCGTTTGAATCGGGTAAACATGCATAATGATATATCAAGGCAAAACAAGAACATATGTATATATGTAAACAGAGAAAATAACATAGATAAAACAGCGGAAGATTTCAAACCATTTCAAAACAAGTCTGGTACAACATAATATCAACTTTCCAAATAAACAAGTCTAGATAAAAACAACATCAACTGAAAAACTGAAATACATAAGTACTATACCCAAAATAAGTGATAACCATAGCTAGCTTCATGTCAAACCGTACATGAGCTAAATCCCACAAGCAAGCGGTCAGAAATCCAAGCTAAGCTCCAATATTCCCACCCTGAGAACTTGGGGGGGGGGGAACGGAAGAAAAGAGGCGAAAGAAAACAGGTCAGTCAAAAAGACTGAGTAAGCCCTACTACAATCAATGTAAACTGACATGAGAAGCAGGGATGAACATAAGGATAACAACATACTAGCATGATGATTAACTAACAAGGTAGATAAAGGTGTCATCGCATAATCAGGTTTAAGGTTTTTGCACCACAGGTGTACTAGCAAACTAACATGACTTGAATAAACAAGTATTGATCCCTTGGCCCAAGCTTTGGCCCAATAACATGAAATGACCCTAATACGAGGTCCAATAACATGAAGTGACCCTAATACGAGGTCCAATAACATGAAATGACCCTAATACAAGGTCCAACCAAACGGTCTAGTCGATCGGCTCCCTATAAGCCTAACTCGTCACGTGTTGGTGTCAATACGGCCCAAACATAATTGTAGTCAGACTGTGACGGGTCCACCCTTCGGGTGTATCAAGCCCTAGGGTGTAAACCCCTGGACACCATAAACATAAGTGCACAGTCTCGATCTACTGGTACCCGTGCATGTTTTCTCCGGCTACGGACTATGTGCACGACCATAGTCCGTCCGGAACTACACCGGCGTACCACTCTGCCGTCGTTTTTGGTCACTTACCTCAAGTCCAGTAATCGTGCCCCCTCCCTAGCCTAGTCCCTAGGGTCTTAATGATACAAACTTGGGATTACTGCTGGAGTGGACCCCCATTGCTAGGATTTTCTAGTGGGTTAAGTACGGTTTAACCCTCTTGCTAATCATGGATTAACTTGGTTAAGTGTAACGATGAGTTCACGACTTAACCCTGATTAATCTACCAAGCCCACATTGATTAAGTATTAAGTGGACCATGACTTAAACCCTAATCATGAGGCATTAATTAATTAATGTGCCTTAACCTCCCACATTAGACTTCGTTGCGGTTACTAGTTAAGCCGGTCGGTTCCGGGTAGCTTTATACCACAACTTGGTCTAACCTCGGGTTCAAGGTACAACATGACCAACTTCTCACATTGGGTCCTATTGTTTGTAGCAACTAGTTAAGTCGGTCGGTTCCGGGTAGGTTTACGCTACAAACTCAACCCAACCTCGAGTTGGTCACACTTATATTTTCTAAGTGTCATGTCCATTATGTTTCCAAAACATATTACAAGTTTTCAAGCATTTGGGTAGACCTAACTTAATAGGTAAATTCCCAATGAGTAGACCTAACTTAATAGGTAAATTCCCAATCTTATGTTTTTATGTCTTTTAAGTTTACCCAACCCGAAACGCAATCCCATCGCTTACATATCGCAATAGCGCATAAAGGATAGAAAGAGGGAACTTGGCATAATCATGACATAAAGGTGTTGAAGCCACAAGTTTAACATGGTGGCATATGAAATGTACATATGTTCATATACTTGCATATTACATTTTTAGGCCTCAAAAGCATGCATAAAACCAAACTTAGCATATAAGTGATACATGGTGATAAATGACATGTAGAAATGGCCATAAGTTCGCATTTAGCCTCACATGCAAGTTATCATAAGAGATATGATAACTTACATGTTGCCAAAATGCAACCTTTAGCATAAAGCTTGAAGCTTTATGTTCATATACTCAAGGTAAGCTTGCATAACATGATAACATGAACAAAATGATCAACCCAAACTTGCATAACATAACTTGCATATCATATGACAAACTTGCATATCAAACTTGCGTAACATAACATGATAAACTTGCATATCATAACATGGCATACTTGCATAACATAACATGATAAACTTGCATATCATAACATGGCAAACTTGCATATCATAATGATCAACCAAACTTGCATCATTCATTTAACTTTAGAGTTTAAATATGAAAGTAGAAAAGGGCTTACAATGCTTATGAAGACACAAAAATATATATCGATTGAGACAAAGCCCTTATGCAATCAAATAAACCCAAAATGCAAGCTCCAAATCAATAAAAACCCTTGCTTTATGATGTAAATATGGAAACTTGACTTGAATGCAAGCTAATGATGCTCATACAAGCTTGAAAACACTTGTATGCATGGAAAATCTCTCATAGAAATTTATTTAGAATTTTATGAAGAGAGTGGAGGCCATGAGAGGAATGATTTTGCCATAGTTTAGTTGTAGGGTTGATTAATGATGATTTAGGGTTAGGTTAGGGGCTTATTTATAGAGATTAGGATTAGTTTCAACCTTAGGATTAAACCCTAATTCCAATCTCAGCCCTTAAAACCGAATCTGGCCCCAAAACCTAACCAAAACCCCAAAATGGTGCACCAGGCAAAACTGCCCGGCTGAACCAAGTCGACAGCCAAGTCAACAGGGCTTTCGACTTGGGTCCACCAAGTCGACTCCCAAGTCGACAGGGCTGTCGACTTGGGTGCTCTGGCGGGAATTTTCCCGCCTGGCCCAATCTGACCCTTTTTCGAATTTTGAACCCGAAATTCGAAATCTATTTTGAACTTGAAATTTTCTGAAAACTTCATTGGGCCTTAATCGGGTCATACGGACTCCGATTTTCGAAAACTCGGACTCTATTTCGCGTATTTTTCCGAGACGAACGCAATGGCATAGCCCGTTTCCCTTGATTCAGATTTATAAATTAAATTCTGTCTCGATTTATGTTATAACAGGTTATTGAAAATACGGGTTGTTACATTCTCCCCTCCTTAAAGGATTTCGTCCCCGAAATCTCTAAGTTAGGCAGAACGTATCCTACCATCCAACATCCACCTACTCAAAACATCATCCACGAGCAATCATTGTCCTTACAAGATTCTAAATGTTGTATGAACATATGCAAAGGTGTGTATATGTACTTATCTAATGCAAATATCATCAATGCAAATTATGTTAGTGAAATGAATCCATATGCATGCAATTCCTAACATAATGTATAACATCTATATGTGTGCACATAACATACATCCATATGCAACATCCATGTGATAACACCAAAATTTTCATCCATGAATAAGCATAAACACTCATGCATATGCAATATGAGGAGTGTGTGAGCCGATCTAGTGCATAACGTGTATAATGCATCCACGAGTAACCACTTGCAAACACTTGCAACCACTTGCAAACATCAAGCATAACATGTTTCAAACACATGTTTCATCCAAAGGGTTTCTACCTAAGGTTCTCATGACAAGATTAACACGATAAACTAGATAAACATGGATAGCAAAGAGAAAGATATGCTAACAAAGAAAAGAGATTGAGAGTGTACCCTCAAAAAGGAATGGATAAAGCCCACGCATCTTCTCCTCGGTTTCCCAAGTTGCGTCTTCTTCGGCTTCACCCCATTGAACCTTCACCAACTTGACCTCTCGATTCCTTAGCTTCTTGGTCTCCGTCCCCAAGATACGAATCGGAGCTCTCCTCAAGGTAGCCTCTTTCTCCACTTCCACATCTTTCAGAACACTTGGCTCAACAACCTCTGCTGATTCATGTAAACACTTCCGGAGATGCGAGACATGAAAAACATCGTGTACTCCGGCAAGCTTCTCGGGCAACTCCACTCTATAAGCCATCTGCCCGATCCTCTCTATAATAGGGAATGGTCCAACAAACCTCGGTGCTAACTTCCCAACGGCTCCAAATCGGACCACATTCCGCAAAGGAGAAACCTTCACGAAAACCATATCCCCAACATCAAACTCCAAATCAGTCCTTCGCTTATTCGCATAGGATTTCTGTCGGTCTTGGGCCGCTTTCATCCGTCTCCGAATCAACTCGACCTTCTCGGATGTATCTCTGATCATATCAGGCCCAAGTATAAGCTCATCTGTAGTCTCCCATCAACATGTAGGCGACTTGCACGGCCTCCCATATAAAGCTTCAAATGGTGCCATCCCTATGCTTGCCTGATAACTGTTATTATATGCAAACTCAACAAGAGGAAGATGGTCTTCCCAAGTACCACCAAAATCCAGAATACAAAACCTCAACAGATCCTCGAGTACCCTATTCACCCTTTCGGTTTGACCGTCCGTCTGTGGGTGATAAGCCGTACTTAGATTCAATCTCGTGCCCATAGCTTCTTGCAAGCTATTCCAGAATTGACTTGTAAAGATTGGGTCACGGTCACTGACTATACTAGAGGGGACTCCATGTAGTCTCACAATCTCACGAAGATATACAGACGCTAGCCAAGATGCGGTCCTCTTGCTCTTCACCGGAATGAAATGAGCACTCTTCGTAAGTCTATCCACAATAACCCAAATGCTCGTATTCCCTTTCCTTGACCTTGGTAGCCCATCGATAAAATCCATGGAAATACTCTCCTACTTCCATAGTGGAACGTCTAGAGGATGCAATAGCCCACCGGGCTTCTTCGACTCGGCCTTAACTTGCTGGCAAATGATACATCTAGAGACAAACTCTGCCACATCCTTCTTCATCCCAGGCCAAAAGAAAATGCGCTTCATATCTTTATACATCTTATCTCCGCCCGGATGTATAGTCAACTTAGAGCGATGCGCTTCCTCAAGAACTTTTCTTACTAAATCTTCTACCATTGGGACACATAACCTTCCGTCTCTCCTCAGCCAACCCTTGTCATCAATAGAATATCGAGCGAGATGACTAGACGCCTCTCCTCGAATCAGCTTATCCATAATCTCAACTATCTGAGGGTCTTCTCTCTGCGAAGCCCCAACTTGATCAAGAAGGGTAGGTCTGAGTTCCAGAGATGCTAAAGAACCGGTCATCGACTCAACCGCCAAAGAGAAATCAAAGGTTGCCACATACTCTAAATTCTTCATCTCAACGAATAGAGGACTCAGAGTCAACCTTTTTCTACTCAATGCATCTGCTACCACATTCCCCTTGCCAGGGGTATAAGCTATCTCAAAATCGTAGGACGCCAAGAATTCCATCCATCTTTGTTGCCTCAGATTCAGATCCTTCTGAGAAAAGAGATACTTCAATGACTTGTGATCGGTATAAAGCTCAAATCTTTCTCCCAGAAGATAATGGCGCCAAGCCTTGAGTGCATATACTATTGCTGCCAACTCTAAGTCATGAGTGGGATAATTCTTCTCATGCATCTTTGTTGCCTCAGATTCAGATCCTTCTGAGAAAAGAGATACTTCAATGACTTGTGATCGGTATAAAGCTCAAATCTTTCTCCCAGAAGATAATGGCGCCAAGCCTTGAGTGCATATACTATTGCTGCCAACTCTAAGTCATGAGTGGGATAATTCTTCTCATGCACTTTGAGTTGTCTACCGCCAAAGCATATCACTCTTCCTTCTTGCATCAGAACAGCTCCTAACCCCGTGCCACATGCATCGGTGTATACTGTAAATAACTTCCCTCCATTGGGCAAAGCTAGAACAGGTGCTGATGTGAGAGCTCTCTTGAGCTTCTGAAAAGCAAGCTCGCATTCTATGCTCCAAGCAAAAACTAAATTCTTCTTCGTCAATTTAGTGAGAGGAGCGGAAATCTTCGTGAAGTCCTTGATGAACTTCCGGTAAAAGCCTGCAAGACCTAGAAAACTTCTCACTTCGGTTGCATTCCTTGGAGTCTTCCAATCCTGAACTGCAACTACCTTAGCGGGATCCACCGCTAAGCCTTTCTTAGATACTATATGCCCAAGGAATCTAACTTCCCTTCTCCAAAAGTGACACTTGGAGAACTTGGCCTTCAACTGATGCGCTCTAAGCGTATCCATCACCTCCACGAGATGCCTTGCGTGCTCTTCCTCATCCTTAGAGAAGATCAGAATATCATCTACGAAGACCACGACAAACTTGTTCAAGAACTCCCTGAACACCCTACTCATCAAGTCCACGAAATATGCGGGTGCATTAGTCAAGCCGAACGGCATGACAAGCCATTCGAAGAATCCATCTGGAGTTCTGAACGCAGTCTTGTCTATACTATCTTCAGCTACCCTGAGCTGATGGAATCCAGTAGCAAGATCAAGCTAAGAGAAAACAGAAGCACCGATAAGCTGGTCAAAGAGATCATCAATCCTCGGTAACGGGTGTCTGTTCTTCTTAGTCAGCTTATTCAACTCTCGATAGTCAACACAAAGTCGGAGAGAACCATCTGCCTTGGTAGCAAATACCACAGGCTCTCCCCATTCAGATATACTTCGTCTAATGAAGTTCTTCTCAAGCAACTCCTTCACTTGCTTACTTAGCTCCCGCCTTTCACGCGGAGCCATGTGCCGAACGGGCAAAGAAACCGACTTTGCATTATCCACCAGATAAATGCGGAAATCAATCTCTCGCTTAGGGGGCAACCCCCTAACTTCATCGAAAACATCCGGATACTCTCGAACCACTCTCACAGACTGAAGAGTTTCCATTGACGAGTCGAGTGATTCAAGATAGCACAACATGACGGGACCTCTCGGATTACAAGAAATTTCTAGGGTGTTTCCGAGGCGAGTCACGAGCCTCACAACCCTATGCTCATAATCAAGGATGGCTCCATATCTGGACAACCAATCCATGCCCAATATCAATCTGTATCCCCTAAAACCAAGAACATAAGCACTACACAAGAACTCTACACTCAGTATAGAGATCCTCAAATCCCAACATATCATAGACAGATGGGCGGAACCCCTAATAGGATTTGAGACACAGACGGGATCATCTACCAAGCTAGTACTAAGGTGCAAACTATCAACAAGATCAGATGAGATAAAGCTATGCGATGCACCAGAATCAAACAAGGTACGAACTGGAAAATCAGAAATATATACAAGGCTCTCAACAGAAATACTACCTCGATCGGGAACTGGAGCGGCATTGAGAGCATGAACTTGCCCTCCTGAAGGTCCAGCACGCTGAGTCTGACCCTGGCCTTGCCCTTGCTTCTTCGGGCAATCCTTACTGAAATGTCCAGTCTCACCGCAGAAAAAGCATTCACCATTCTTCCTTTTCCTCTTCTTACAATCCTTAATAAGATGCCCAACTGAACCGCAATAATGACACTTCCCCTTTTTGTTATTGCCCTTGTTGTTGTTCCCCTTGTTGCCTTGACTCTTGTTCTTGTTCTTGTTCTGATTTCCTTGACTGCTCTGACCACTTAGATTACCCTGATTTCCTTTCCACTGGAAATCAGTCTTCTTGGCTTGAGTATCATTCATCTTGATCTCTTTCTTGACATCTCCCTGAAGTAACGCCATATCAACCAAGCTCTCAAACGTGGCCCCATGGGGAATATGTGACATAGCCAATCCCTGCAACGGCTCATTCAATCCTCTAGCAAAACGAAGAGCCTTCTTCTGAGGAGTACTCACCATATCCAAGCCAAAACGAGCTAACTGATTGAACTTGTTCACATATTCTTTGACAGACATATCTCCTTGTTTCAAAGTTATGAACCTCTCCATTTGCAGATTCTCCTCAGCAGAAGATAGAAACTTAAGCACGAACCTTGCCCTGAAATCGGCCCAAGTCTCAACAGGCCTAGTACCATTGGTGACTTCCCACCAATAAGCGGCTTCATCCTTCATAAGCCAAACCGCCAACAAGATCTTCCTCTGATCGTCTAACCCAAAGATAGCAAATAAATCCTCGGTCTCTTTCAATCAATTTCCGGCCTCTACAAAAGTCTCAGTGCCTTGAAAGTTCTTGCCACCCATTGCTTTGAAATCTTTGCAAGTCTTTGCGAAGTCAGCTTGAGGATGCTGAGGGGGAGGAGGAAGAGGAACCTCAGCGACAGGAGGAGGAGGAACATTAGCGACAGGAGGAGGAGGAACATTAACTACCGGAAGAGGAGGAACATCTGTGGGGCCGGCTTCAGTCGCCCTAGCCTCCAAAAGTCTCCTATACCAAACAGGTACGTGTACTCCCTCCGGAATAGCAAAGTTATCGGCCATACTGAAAACGAAGAAAAAGACAGATTCAGAATGGAGAAAAACGAAGGAATTTTGCTAATGGCTTTTTGGGGAATAGCCTTTAAAATAAACTAGACTTTTCTTTGGAAAATACTTTATACTTGGTTTTGAAAATAGTTTTCCAAAAGTTTTAAAAACCTTTTTGTTCCTTCTCGTAAACCATACGCTCTGATACCAAATGTAACACCCCACCTCCGCCAGGGTGTCTCTTGCAAGCACTCTGACTTTGGAGGGGCGTTTGAATCGGGTAAACATGCATAATGATATATCAAGGCAGAACAAGAACATATGTAAACAGAGAAAATAACATAGATAAAACAGCGGAAGATTTCAAACCATTTCAAAACAAGTCTAGTACAACATAATATCAACTTTCCAAATAAACAAGTCTAGATAAAAACAACATCAACTGAAAAACTGAAATACATAAGTACTATCCCCAAAATAAGTGATAACCATAGCTAGCTTCATGTCAAACCGTACATGAGCTAAATCCCACAAGCAAGCGGTCAGAAATCCAAGCTAAGCTCCAATATTCCCACCCTGAGAACCTGGGGGGGGGGGGGGAACGGAAGAAAAGAGACGAAAGAAAACAGGTCAGTCAAAAAGACTGAGTAAGCCCTACTACAATCAATGTAAACTGATAAAGTTAACTGACATGAGAAGCAGGGATGAACATAAGGATAACAACATACTAGCATGATGATTAACTAACAAGGTAGATAAAGGTGTCATCGCATAATCAGGTTTAAGGTTTTTGCACCACAGGTGTACTAGCAAACTAACATGACTTGAATAAACAAGTATTGATCCCTTGGCCCAAGCTTTGGCCCAATAACATGAAATGACCCTAATACGAGGTCCAATAACATGAAGTGACCCTAATACGAGGTCCAATAACATGAAATGACCCTAATACGAGGTCCAACCAAACGGTCTAGTCGATCGGCTCCCTATAAGCCTAACTCGTCACGTGTTGGTGTCAATATGGCCCAAACATAATTGTAGTCAGACTGTGCCGGGTCCACCCTTCGGGTGTATCAAGCCCTAGGGTGTAAACCCCTGGACACCATAAACATAAGTGCACAGTCTCGATCTACTGGTACCCGTGCATGTTTTCTCCGGCTACGGACTATGTGCACGACCATAGTCCGTCCGGAACTACACCGGCGTACCACTCTGCCGTCGTTTTTGGTCACTTACCTCAAGTCCAGTAATCGTGCCCCCTCCCTAGCCTAGTCCCTAGGGTCTTAATGATACAAACTTGGGATTACTGCTGGAGTGGACCCCCATTGCTAGGATTTTCTAGTGGGTTAAGTACGGTTTAACCCTCTTGCTAATCATGGATTAACTTGGTTAAGTGTAACGATGAGTTCACGACTTAACCCTGATTAATCTACCAAGCCCACATTGATTAAGTATTAAGTGGACCATGACTTAAACCCTAATCATGAGGCATTAATTAATTAATGTGCCTTAACCTCCCACATTAGACTTCGTTGCGGTTACTAGTTAAGCCGGTCGGTTCCGGGTAGCTTTATACCACAACTTGGTCTAACCTCGGGTTCAAGGTACAACATGACCAACTTCTCTCATTGGGTTCTATTGTTTGTAGCAACTAGTTAAGCCGGTCGGTTCCGGGTAGGTTTACGCTACAAACTCAACCCAACCTCGAGTTGGTCACACTTATATTTTCTAAGTGTCATGTCCATTATGTTTCCAAAACATATTACAAGTTTTCAAGCATTTGGGTAGACCTAACTTAATAGGTAAATTCCCAATGGGTAGACCTAACTTAATAGGTAAATTCCCAATCTTATGTTTTTATGTCTTTTAAGTTTACCCAACTCCAAACGCAATCCCATCGCTTACATATCGCAATAGCGCATAAAGGATAGAAAGAGGGAACTTGGCATAATCATGACATAAAGGTGTTGAAGCCACAAGTTTAACATGGTGGCATATGAAATGTACATATGTTCATATACTTGCATATTGCATTTTTAGGCCTCAAAAGCATGCATAAAACCAAACTTAGCATATAAGTGATACATGGTGATAAATGACATGTAGAAATGGCCATAAGTTCGCATTTAGCCTCACATGCAAGTTATCATAAGAGATATGATAACTTACATGTTGCCAAAATGCAACCTTTAGCATAAAGCTTGAAGCTTTATGTTCATATACTCAAGGTAAGCTTGCATAACATGATAACATGAACAAAATGATCAACCCAAACTTGCATAACATAACTTGCATATCATATGACAAACTTGCATATCAAACTTGCATAACATAACATGATAAACTTGCATATCATAACATGGCATACTTGCATAACATAACATGATAAACTTGCATGTCATAACATGGCAAACTTGCATATCATAATGATCAACCGAACTTGCATCATTCATTTAACTTTAGAGTTTAAATATGAAAGTAGAAAAGGGCTTACAATGCTTATGAAGACACAAAAATATATATAGATTGAGACAAAGCCCTTATGCAATCAAATAAACCCAAAATGCAAGCTCCAAATCAATAAAAACCCTTGCTTTATGATGTAAATATGGAAACTTGACTTGAATGCAAGCTAATGATGCTCATACAAGCTTGAAAACACTTGTATGCATGGAAAATCTCTCATAGAAATTTATTTAGAATTTTATGAAGAGAGTGGAGGCCATGAGAGGAATGATTTTGCCATAGTTTAGTTGTAGGGTTGATTAATGATGATTTAGGGTTAGGTTAGGGGCTTATTTATAGAGATTAGGATTAGTTTCAACCTTAGGATTAAACCCTAATTCCAATCTCAGCCCTTAAAACCGAATCTGGCCCCAAAACCTAACCAAAACCCCAAAATGGTGCACCAGGCAAAACTGCCCGGCTGAACCAAGTCGACAGCCAAGTCGACAGGGCTGTCGACTTGGGTCCACCAAGTCGACTCCCAAGTCGACAGGGCTGTCGACTTGGGTGCTCTGGCGGGAATTTTCCCACCTGGCCCAATCTGACCCTTTTTCGAATTTTGAACCCGAAATTCGAAATCTGTTTTGAACTTGAAATTTTCTGAAAACTTCATTGGGCCTTAATCGGGTCATACGGACTCCGATTTTCGAAAACTCGGACTCTATTTCGCGTATTTTTCTGAGACGAACGCAATGGCATAGCCCGTTTCCCTTGATTCAGATTTATAAATTAAATTCTGCCTCGATTTATGTTATAACAGGTTATTGAAAATACGGGTTGTTACATCTATTTTCATATTATTATCTTTATATTATTTTCTATTATGATGTTCAACACTGTGAGGCTTTTGTTTTGGGAGACAGTTACTTAGATTTCTTTTGAGATGCATAACTCTGCTTACTTTGTTGTATACTATTTGTGTTATTATATTTTATTCCATGCACTATGAGATATATAATAGACTCTATATTGTTTTGTTCTTTCTCAACCTTGATTATCGCCCCTACATTGTTTTGAGCACCGTAGCATCGCTTATCTTAGGTCTCGACGGTAGGGTGGTCGTCACAAGAAGAGATTGATTAACAAATGGTATATTGCTTTCCATTTAAACATTCATGTCGGTTTTAGAAGCGTTCGATTTTCTTACAATTGTATTAACAAATACTCCAAATGATAAACTTTGGACACAATAAATTTATTTCCATTCAGTGTATAAACAATAATAGATTTTATGCATAAAATGGGTATATTGAGTTTTTCATGCATTTGCACATATGGTTTTGCAATGAAGAAATAAATAACTAACATTTTCATTTGCATACCATGAATGTATTATAAGTACTAGTATGTTAAAATTTTAATGGTTCTAGTTTTATAATTTTGATTGTTAAATTTATGAAATTCAGAATTTCAAATACTCAATTTTTTTAATGATTTAAAATTCCATGGTTCATATTTTGGGATTTGGAATTTTTGAAAGGGCGATTTTGAAGTTCAAATTTAGAAATTTTGAATATCAAAACACGTGCTTTGAAATTTTGATAATTTAAAGAAGTTAATCAATTAAATTTTGAATTTTTTTTTACTATGTAATATCTGAAACTCAAATTTAGAAATTTTAGAGTTTTGTAATTTTGAAACTTAGTTTTCTTTATAAAATTAGTTTGAATTTTTTAAATAATCCTTTTAAAATTTGAAATTTGAATTCTTTATTAACACTGGATCGGAAGTGTAAACCTTTGGTCTGACCTAAGCTTCCAAAATTTCCCTTGAACATCTTTATCCTTGTATGTCACTTGAAAATAAGATCGAGGAGTTAATCAATTTTTACAAATTCAAACTGTATTTCTGCAAATATATATAAATCTTAATATCACTTAAAAATGGGATCTAATTAATAAACATTCTTTACAACATCATACTTTATAAGTTGATAACACATATAAAAATTAAAAGTAATAAAAAATTAGACACTACACGTAAAAATTTAAAATTTAAAATTCAAGCTAACTACATATGATTTCAACTCAAAAATATAACTAAAAGTTCGTGTGAATCATTTTCTTTTGAATGTGTTGAACATAAACAGTTTCTAAAAGAGAATAGTTCAATCATAAAACATGTGTTATAATCACGTGCTAAGCACATGCCATTACGCTCATTTGATGATTATAATTTTGGAATCGGGATTTAAAAAATTTGAACTTTGAAATAAAAAAAATTGTGTTTAGAATTTTAAATTTGAGAACATTGAAAAAAATATTTTTAAGATTAAATTTTGAGAGTTTGGAAATTCAAATATGGATAATGAATTTATAAACTCAAAATTTTAAAATCGTGAATTTGAGAATTTACAAATAGAAATTTTGTTAGTTAACATTTTGAAATCCGAACTTTTAAAAAGTTTAGTTTCAAATTTGGAAGGAAATTAAAAATTAAAATAGTGGAAATTTAATTATTTTGGATTTTTTTTGTTGTTGAAAAGATTGAATGTGGAAATGCAAATTTTGAAATTTCAATATTCTTATTTTACAAAATTTCAAATCTTAGAAATGAAAATATTGAAACTTTAGAAGTTCTAAATTTATAAAACAGCAGTTCGAATTTTGGGTTTCAATATTGAAAATTTTGAATTATTAAGATAGCGTTTGGTTTACCCTTTTTTGTTTTTGGATTTTCGTCCATATAAAAATGCCAACGACGCATTTATATCATAAAAACCGTCTGTTTTAGAAAACGAAGTTTACACGCAAAATAGAAAATAACTTATACAGTTATACTTATTTTCCATATTTGGAAAGTGTCATAAGTAGGGTTGAGCAATATTCGGTTCAAACCAAACTAACCGACCAAACCAATTCATTTCGATCGGTTCGGTTCGATTTTAAAACTAATTCGGTTTGCAAAATATATTTTTTGGTTATCGGTTTAACCAAACTTTTAATTTATTATCTAATTTTACGGTGTTGGTAGTACTATGAATAATTAGTTTAGTGATAAAATACGAAGACATGTGTTGTAAATAAGTCAAATTTTATTATAAACATGAAATTTACCATATAAAATTTCTCTAAACATGAATTTGTATTTTACTTTGCGTGAATTCATCATTTAAATAATAACACATTCTTCAAGTTCAGTTAAATCGGTTACCAATCGAATTAACCGAAATTAGTTTGGTTCCGTTCGATTCGATTTGAAAAAAAATTCGGTTTCAGTTTGGTGTGAGTTTTTTAACCTCAAAACCAACCGAACCGACCGAACGTTCATCCCTAACCGTAAGAACGAGAGACAACCTATTCTCTCGTCATTCCTCCGTCCCTCTCCATCATTCTTTTAATCTTTCATCCTTCCTCAAATCTTCTTATTGTTTGCAATTACCGTTGAAAACTAAAAGCACAAAACACGATATAAACCAAACACCATCTAATTTGTTTGATTTTTTTTTTTAATTTTATTTTAAATTTCGTTAGATTTTTATTTTTAATACTATTAAAACAGGCATAGAGTGCAAAATAGAATAAAGTAAATTGTTTTTCAATCAAGTGAAAAGGTGACTTATAGTCATTAACTTTTACAAATAGATATTTTGCCTTTTGCTTTTAAAAAGTAGAAAAGGAAACTTTATTCTAGCCTTAACGCCTTTTGGCATATCGATTTATGGTCTTAATACGGAATTTGTACCTATAGACTATCTAGGGGGGTTTTCCATCTTTTCGTGTCTGCTATATAGATATCCCATATACTGATCAAATCCATGCTCCCTCGGTCTGTAATCTCCATTTTCTTTTGCCTTCTGATTTCCTCGTCCTTACCTCACCGCCATCTTCAATCCAGGTTATCAATTCATTACATTGCTCATTCCGTAATTTGTTCTTTGCCTTGTACAAACAATCATTTTTGGTCTCTCTCGTTTTCTTTTTAGTCCTTTTTATAGGAAACTATTCGGTGAAAAAAAGAAAAAAAAAAAAAAAATTCCTCATTATGATGTCTGTTTCGGTCAAATTTATCCATTTTTGGATTATACAAAGATATTTTTTTTGTGATTAAAATTGTTTCATATTTTCTAAGAAAATAGGCGCCCACTTTGGAAAAATCGCTGAAGTATTTTTGTCGCGTCCTTCGTCACATTTGTACTTGAAGCGGCTATCATTTTCCATTTCCCACTTGTATTCATTTATATATTTTAATAAACGTCGATTTTAATTATTTATTTTATCAATAGTTAGAGATGTCGAAATCTGGAGCTTTAGATCTTGCATCTGGATTGGGAGGGAAACTTGCGAAGAAGGAAGTTCAGTCTGCTGTTGAACAGTATATTCTCTTCACTTGATTTTCTGTTTGTTTATTAATTATATATCGCTCCGTTTGTTTTTTAATTAGAGTTCTGAATTCTGATTACAGAAATGTGAATGCTGTTAATGCTGGTTGTTTTTAAATACTGATGATAGGGTATATAAGCGAATTTTGAAATTAATGTGGTACAGTAAGCAGCTTACTTTTTTTATTTTTTACTTTAAAGAAAAAGAAAAATGGGGCGAGGGCAGCTGAAACCCACAATATTTAATTCCATTATTTACTACTACAAATTTATGCTTATCCAGTGTTGTGTTTTATTTAGAGCATTACCAACCGCAGGGTTAGGATTGGTCGATTCAAGCTGAATCAACCAAGACCAACCCCCAACGGGCTAGGTGTGGGTGGGTTGTTAGCCGGGCTAACATGCCTCGCGTGAGTTACAATTGACCTCTGTTGAATTGCAATTCACATGATGGTGTGGATTGCAATCCACACCGTTCACTTAGTCGGTTTAAAATAAGTCGGCTAAGAAGGAGCACATAGGCAAGCTGGCTTATTTAAAATCGGCTAAGTTTCCCCTTTGATCCAACTTACCATGTTGCTTTTGCAACCTTTTGGGGTTGCCAAAGCAATCCAAAACATGTCAACCGACAGTTGTTTCCCAAACGACACTCGGTTGGGAATGCTCTTACGTAAGAATTCTATGTTTATTCGGTGTTTGTGTAATGTTGGGCAGAAAATAGTCCCTTTTTTGGGGTTGGGCATCTAGCAGTGGGCACTAATTTTCTTAGTTGGGCATCTATCACTGGGCATATCTAGTGCTGGACGCCCAAAAAATGGACACACTGCCCGTTTCTGAAGTGGAACAACCCAGTCCAGCTGAATTAGGGTCATTGTAGCTGGAGACACCCTGAAAAACTTCATGACCTTCGATAAGCGCTACATAGATTTTACTGTACTTGGACCTTTTTTTTTTAAAAGAACCCAAGGAGATGGGGAAAATTTTCTTTCATGGAAGGTTTATTTAGGGCCTGTTCTTTGCAAGCGGAAGCGGAGAATTTGAGCGGAGAATTGTAGTTAGCAGAGTATGCGTTTGACGCGTTAAGCGGAGGATTTAAGCGGACCATTTTATTTTTATTTTGTAATTTAATTAATTAATGGTTAATTAATTTATCATTTGTTTTTAATAAATAATATATATCAATAATTTACACAAATAAATAAATAAATTTAAAAATTGAAAAAATATAAGTTGCTCCAATTCAGCTCAAACAAACTCCATTACGTAGAGCATTTCGATACGACCGCAACGCAAAAAATCGCGTCTCAAACGGATCTCGTATGCAAAAGTTATCAATTTTTAAAGTTTACAAAAACTTGAAATAATTAATAAAAACTTAAAAAAAAATTAATGGTAAATTAATCTGACGCATCGGAAGCGTCAGACGCGTCAGACCCCAACTTTTGGTCCACTGGGGAAACGGGGTATAATACCCCGTTTAACTAACGGACGCGTCCGTTAGTTTTCTCTTCTGTTTTGAGAAAAGAACGGACCCTTAACACCTTTAGTCAATTCCTCCTCTAACGGACAGTGTATTGCATCGTTGGTGTTTTATTTTTGGCATATGAAAATGACTTTTCCAGAAGTATCGAACATTAGATCAGACCAAGAGTAATATTTTATTTTCATTTTCATTTTTGAAAGTAAATTCACAGCTGTCAGTTTTGATAATTTATGTCCTGGTGTGTGCAGAGAATGTGGGAAATGACTTGTGCATATAATAATAGTAGTATGTCTGTTGCTTAAATTAAGTAGCATGTCCTGTAACACTCATCGATTCCAGCTAATCCCACCTATCAAGGAGACCATGCATGTGTGCTTCACTGTTCAATTACATATGAGTGATTGGTTTGTTGTGCTTTACATGTTTACATATTTAAAACCAACTATTAGGCATATTTTAAGCTGGCACATGATAAGGTGACCACATGAAGTTCGTCCGTAAAGTTTGATGTATTTGCCAATTATCTTATTACTATTACTGGACGAGTCAGCAAATCTAGTCCGTTGTCAGATAAATCTTAGTTTCTTTCAATGCTACTTGACAACCGTTGTGTTAACTCGTTTTCTTTTGACTAGGTATGAGAAGTATCATGTGTATCATGGTGGGGACGAGGAAACTAGAAAATCCAACTATAGTGACATGGTATGTTATTATATCTATTATCTAACATGTCTTGTGCCTTCATTATGATTGAGCATACACAAACTTATCTTAATTTTTAAATCTTGTTTAGATCTCAATTTTTTTGTTCTGATTCTTTGTTTTCAATGAAGTTTTCGAAGATTAGAGTGCATCTAACATCATGTCTGATGCTGATAAACATACAATCACAAATTTGCTCGCTGTATGCCTTAGGGCTCCTGTGAACTGAAGTAGTAATGTTGAGTAAATCATCAATCTCCGTTTTGTGCCTCGTGCATGACTGAGGCTGGCTGAGAAATATTTGTTCATTGAATATTCATAGTTTTAGCAAACTGATACTATGTGCCTATGTGGAACTTGGCAGGGCCAAAAATGGACAGAGATCATACTCATAGCCATACAAAGAGTATAAATCATTTGGCATAGATAAGTTTATATTATTCAGACAGTAATGTCAGCACTCATGAGCTAAGCATAAGCAGTATTGCATTATTGCTTACCATTTAACTCTGCTAAGCGATTTCCAGATAATTCTGCATACTTGTTTTGTGTAACTATATGAACCATGTAATTACATGAATTGCTTTTAAAAAATTGATTTGTGTAAATATATGAAGTATTTGGTTTATATCATGTGTTCCAGGTAAACAAATACTATGATCTTGCAACTAGCTTCTATGAATTTGGCTGGGGAGAATCTTTCCACTTTGCTCCGAGGTTAGCATGGTTCATTTAGCTCATCAAGATTGTACCATTGGTTCCTTGTTAACTTAATTAATTTTCTCTGTCTTCATTCTATACTTTGAAGATGGATAGGAGAATCTTTACGTGAAAGCATTAAAAGACATGAACACTTTCTTGCATTGCAACTTGGATTGAAAAAGGGAATGAAGGTTTTACCAACTTCGTGGCAGTTGACATTTTGTGTTAAAAACTTAAAACTGTAAACTTGGCATCATAATTATCATTCATTCTCAAATTGCAGGTGTTGGATGTAGGATGTGGTATTGGCGGTCCATTAAGAGAGATAGCTAGGTTCAGGTAACTTGCTTTCGGCGCTTCTTTCGGTTATTAATATTACATAGCTTACTACAAAGCCAAATCTTTTTATTCACGGTGAAATAGTGATTTCTAGTCAATGACTATTTAGATTCGCTGTCTTAACATAATAGTTGTTTCCTAATAACGTCACATTATATCTTTCGTTATGTTGTGTACCTTAAATTATTTATTTATTTTACAGCTCAACATCCATTACTGGATTGAACAACAATGACTATCAGATATCAAGGGGTCAAGTAAGTCGACAGTTATAATTTTTTCATCCTATAACTTGCAAAAGATAAAATTATTCCTAGAGTCGTCACTTTGATTATTTTTGCTCGTTAAAACCTATAAATGAGGAGTAGCATATTGATATCACTGGTTTACAGGAGCTGAACAAGGCAACAGGATTGGGTGAGGATTGCAACTTTGTTAAGGTGTATTTCGATTCAGTATTCAAATTTATGGTTTCTTTACCTATCACGTATGATGTATGCTTACATAAGGTATTCCCATTTACTCTGTTGTAGGCTGACTTCATGAAGATGCCATTTGAGGACAATTCATTTGATGCTATCTATGCAATAGAAGCAACATGCCATGCTCCTGATGCGGTTAGCATGTTATTCAAATAAAGAATATCCTACGTATTCTTGCAGCTTAGATCATGCATTCTATATTAGAAAAGAGAAGTTAAAAATCATGCATTATGAAATGCCCATTTCGAAATCGTGACTAAGCCTGAGTAGGCATATTACTTGGGCATCTGAAACAGATGGTTTATAATACATGGTGTTTTTCTACTCGGATAAATAGAGAATTATATTTTAACTGAAAATAAGTAGCACTTATCTTTGTTTGCTATAAAACAGCTTGGTTGTTACAAGGAGATATATAGAGTATTAAAGCCTGGTCAATGCTTTGCTGCTTACGAATGGTGTATAACTGATCACTATAACCCCAATAATGAAGAGCATCAAAAAATTAAGGCTGAAATTGAACTTGGCAATGGCCTTCCTGATGTAAGGTCCACTACTCAATGCCTTGAGGCGTTAAAACAAGCTGGTTTTGAGGTATCAGTCCATGCCAATATTCAATAATACTTTCTGCTCTTTTATATTTCCATGTAATTAAAGCAGAATAATTTTTTTGTTAGGTTATATGGGATAAGGACCTTGCCGTAGATTCTCCAGTATCTTGGTATTTGCCACTGGACACAAGCAGATTCTCCATTACTAGTTTTCGTTTGACAGCGTTTGGGCGTTTCATTACGAAATCCATGGTATGTGCCACCTTGCAATTTGTAAACGGCTATTTTTTTTCCAAAAAAAAAAAAAATTAGACACTAATTACCATTTCTGAAGTTCTTATCATCAATTCTCATGTTTGAACTGTGGTGGTTAAATGAAAGAATGCATCACTGAAAATTTGAAATAGTGTTCTGTGGAAAAGTTTAATTGATAAATGAAGAAAGCAAAATGTGCCATTTTCTTGGTAAATATAATTAAAATAACACATTATTGTTAAAAAAATAAACGACATTTCGAAAGAAAAAATATTATTGATTTTTCCCTTTTGCAGTGGTGAAATATTAAAAGGGATAGTTTGGCTAAGGTCTCTGTCAGGTCTCATAAATATACAAAACCTCTCCGTTTTAAAACTTTATAAATTAGGTCTCTGTTTTTTTAAATCATAAAAAAAATCAACGTAAAAAATTATCAAATTTCGAAACTTAATTCAATACACAATCATCTTCATATTCATGTAAGAAAAATACAAAAAAAAAAAAAAATCATGTTCCAGCAAAAATCCTGCAAATTTGTAAAATTGAAGACATCACAACAATAATATCAAAATGTTACATGGATTTCTACAATTTTTTTTATTGTTTCAAACTTTCAAATTCAATGCCTACTCTTATTTAAGCATTACACTATTGCAGAAAAATCATTAAAAAAATGATAAACATTGCATACAAATGAAAAATATATCACTTTTAGTAAAACTGCAGAGTTGGAAGCAACTATACAAAAAAATTGCAGACATATCAATTTTTTTATATACTAAGACATGTCTGCAATACACTGTCGAATAGTTGCAGACATGTCTGCATTCGATGATTTCAATATGGGATTCAAATCGTAAATCGCAAAATTCAAATCTTGAATCAAAACAGGATTCGAATCATGGATCGTAGATCCAAATGAGATCAAATGTCCAGACTAGAATAAAGAAAAAAATAATGGGAATAGATTCTAACAGCGGCATCTGTACACATCATTCCTACACTAGGATAGAGGAAAAAATTAGTACAGAGCTACAAGCCTGATAGTTTTTTTCTTGTCTCATTCGCTACACTTATATTTTAAGCCGAATAAAAAAATAGTATTAAGTTACTGTAACATCTTTTGGAACAACACTTTCTTTCTCTCTGCACTAGAATAAAGAAAAAACAAAATGAGAGGGAAGCAGAAAGAAAGAACAACAAACAGAAAGCTAAAATTAGTAAGTTACATTTTGATTCTACTTACCAAACCGTTGAGTGTGGTACCTTCTGCTTTGAATTTTTCTTCTTTTCTCAGCTTCGAAATTTTTGGTTGAATGCTATTTTTGTGTACTCCATCGTTCATATATTGCTGTAATCGATCTTTCTGGAGATTCTTTTCTAGTTGCCAACAGTTGCAATGATGCTTTCTTTATCTTCAGATGAAGTAATATTTCGCTTCCAAATCTCGATAAAAATGGCGTCTTGAATTTTAGGATTCGAATTTTTTGTTTAAACAGAAATCGCAATTTGATTTTTAATTTCGATTTTTTCGATCTACTAACAGATCGTACGATTTTGAAGAGTGCGATTCAAGTTGAATATCAAATCGATGAGGCTGCAATTTGATATGAATCGCGATTTGGATTGTACAGTCTTACGATTTTTGAAATCAATGTCTGCACTTATTCAAAATAAGTGCAGACATTTATGCATCTGTTTTTTTTGTTTTTTAATACACTATGTGAATAATTGCAGATATGTCTACATTTATTCACAATAAGTGCAGACATTTTTGTATCTGTTTTTTCAATTTATATTACCTGTAGTACACTAAGGGAATACTTGCAAATATTTCTGTACTTATTCACAATAAATGCAGACAATTCTACAAAATTTTTTGAGTCAGTAATCTTTCGTTGATGTTTACACTTTTTTTAAGTGACAACGCAAAAAAACACAAATAATTTGCTATAGTAAAATAGAGATTTGCTTTACATTAAAAGTTAGGAAGAGATTCGTTTTGAATTAAGTTTGGTTTTAAGGATGCCTCCCAAATATTCACTATTAAAAATTCAATTCCTTTGAACTTGAAATTTACATTTTTAATTTTGAATTTTGGATTTAATTTTTTTCCAGCATTATTCTCCCTATAAGCAATAATACCAGATAGATGTTCAAAGCAAGGTTGAAGTTCCGCTTTCCGTTTTCGTTCTGGTGTACACAATTTTGAAATTCGGTTTTGATCTAGATATTTCGAAAATGCCATTTTAGTTCTGTTTATAAATTCGGTTATATTTTTATAACTGATAAATATTCAAGCTTACTGAATGATTTTATTCAAAGTTTATGTTAATAAATATTGTGAAGTGTATTATTGGTGCAGACTCGATTTTAACTGTATATAAGTAATTAATCGAAGTTTATTTCTTTAAATATATCTTACATAAGTTATTTCAATAAACTACTTCATGCTTCCTTTTCGGTGGCTGCTTTCTTTTTTCATTAAATCCATGCCCAATCATGTCCAACATTCACCAAAGCTCAACGGAGAAAAATCGAATATGGATGAAATTTGAAATCGATTAATCTTGAAATTCAATCCAAATTCGGTTTTGATAAGCTGCTCGAAATTGATTGTTTAATCTTGGTAATTCCAAAATTTTCAATTTTCTTCTGTGCGGTTTAACAGCAAGCTCATTTTCTGATTTTCTTCTTTGTTAAATCCCAAAACGGGATTTCGATGATATTCCAGCATGCCGACCGAATTTAATGCTTGGTTCGAAGGTATTTCGATTAGTGTATAATGCTCAATTGATCAGTAAAAGAAAAAAGAGAAGAAGTGAGGCCCCCCCAACCCCCACCCCCCGGCTTGGGGTTGGGGGAGGAGGTGTGGACCTATGCACTTGAAGCACCGATAAAGCCCGCAAAATTTCCGCTTTAGCCCGTAGCGCCCTTCAGTCACTATATTATTTATATTTAGCGCTGATGAATAGTAGATCCGCTTTAAGCTCCTCTATTTTCCGCTGCATCCGCTAAATCAACGCTTTATAACATTCGCGTTTGCAATATTAATATACGAAGTTTGATTTAACTAGTTCCCGTTAAAAAGTAATATAAAAAGATAATTTTAACACATAAGTGTCCAATATATGATAGAAAGCTATTATTGTCATCAATTCTAATGTGCGTAACCATGATATTCTTTGATTTTATTATGTAAGATTAATAGATATTAGTTCATTATACACAAATGATGTGAGAATGATAATTAATTAATTCTTAAACACTTATTTTTTACATTTAATGTACTTTTTTTTGCATCTCCGTTATTTTCGTGTTATCTTTTTTGCACCTCCACCGCTACAGGACTGCTGAGCGCGTTAACTGTACATATGTGGACCTAAGCTCACTACCATATCATTGGTGTTTATTCCATGAACTGATCACATGTCCCATGATCAAATTCTTCCTTCCTATGGCAAAAACCTTCTGAATAACATTTTATATGATCCCTAAACCTAGTATCTTTTTGCTCTTCTGGCGTTTCAGTAGCACTCCTAAAATGCTGATAGGACAATAATCATCAGTACGGTGAACATTAATATTACTTGTTGATTACATTACCATAAGAGGTGCCATTGAAGATTAGACCTGTCAAACCAGTTGGGTCAAGTCGAAATGGGTAGGCTCGATTTTGGCCCAGTCCATATATGCCCCAATTCAGTACACATGTAATCATTCTGGGAACGATTGAAGTCTTCAACGGCACTTCGCTAATGTAATCAACCTGTAATATTAATCTTCACTATACCGAAGGTTATTGTCCTGCATCATTTTAGGAGTCTACTCAGACTATCATTCGCTGGTTGAACCAAGCTTTGCGAAAAATTATCATTCTTGAAATTAAAAATGAGAAATTGTATGGTATTTAGGCTCTTTGAATACAATGTAACATATGAAGACAAAAACTTTTAAAACACAGGTTAAAACCCTAGAGTACATCGGTCTAGCACCAGCAGGAAGCGACAGAGTGTCTTCTTTCCTCGAGAAAGCAGCTGAAGGACTTGTCGAAGGTGGAAGGTAAAGCTAACAACCTTCCACATGATCTCTTTTGTATATATCACTTACCAGAGTTTTAAGCAATATCTGCAAATGAAATATGCAGGAAGGAAATATTTACGCCAATGTACTTCTTCCTGGTTCGAAAGCCTCTTTCACAATAGTAGCTGTAGAATCCATAGAAGGTTCTGGTCCTTCTGGAAGTTCGTGGTTTAGTGTTGTTTTTGCCTATTATTCATTCTTGTTACTGAAATTTAATTCGTTGCTGTTTTCGGAGATTCGAGGAATTGGGTTTACTTCTACTTTGGCTGGCAAATTCTTTAGTTTTCTGAAACGGTGGAACTTGTTATATATATATATATATATATATATATATATATATATATATATATATATATATATATAATACTGTATTGTGGAAAACATGACGTTTTCTGCGTCAGACTACTGTTTATGTTTTACCTGTTCTTCTTGTTATATCATTTCATTTCTTTTTATGTTAACCGTTTCTCCTTGTTTCACTGATGGATGTTAGATTAAGATAAGTTGAATTGTTCTTTGAGCATATTGTTTAAAACAAAGGCAATGTTCTTAGAATATACCAACTGTTTTCTGTTTTGATTGCACAAAGATTAATATTATTTGACTATCGACATATTTAATCTGAGATTGGATCTGCATGTGGCAACCATGCTGTTCGTATAGTTTTATATTTTTGAGTTCAGATCGATTACTTTGCATGTGATGGGATGGGAAGAGTAGCTTGCATAAAGGGAACAATTAGGCAATTTGGACCATTTCTCGATTTGTGCGTGTCATCCTTGCGTAGAGACCATGTTAATCGTCTCTGTATCAATTTTATCGGATGTTCCCGAAGGGACACAATTAGGCAATTATTATTAAAAAAAACAAAACATTCTCTTTTAAGTTGACGATGCCAAACCTAGAATAACACACGACTGTTATTGGTATAATATTAAAAACAAGAAAACTTTGATCTAATCGAATGATCCGTTTAGGATGTGTTTTTTTATTGAACTGAAGTGAGCAAATGCAAAGGACTTTGAAGAAGGGACAAGTTCATGAAAAGAGAATGCGTTCTTTTTATGAAAAAAGCAACGCGAAAGAAGCAAAATTATTATTTTATTTGTGTTAATTATTTTTAATAAAATAGATATACCTTGATACAAAATACATAATTTATAATAAGGAATGCATAATTAGAATTCAAAATACATAATATAAAATACAAAATACAAAGCATAGTTTGCAAATACAGACTAGTGTGGTGGGTACTGTTAGGTGAAAAGTTCGGTGGAATTGCAAGTGGAAATGCAGCTGTAAAGGCCGGTGGTGGCATAAACATCATATACTATTGGTATCCGATTGTATGATTTATTTATAGATCTTGTTCGGTTCTATTATTATCTTCTTATGAATTTCTTTTTGGGATTGTCCCGCAGCTTGATAAGCTTGGGTAGCTATTCGAAAAAAATGCAGAATAAGTTGACCAAATTATTGGGTTACGGCGGACATTTCTCTGTACATTCTGTTCGGCCCTTTCTGAGACAAAAAAAAATGTTTAAAAAAACATAAAAACAAGAAAATAAACGAAACGAAATGAACATGTGGTGATGTAAAATTAACAAAATACGATGTTGCTACAACGAACGCTTGGATTTACGAATTTGTAGAATGAAAAGGAGTGAGGAGGGTGGTAGAAGAAGAGGATTATATAGAAGAATATTGAAAATATGGTCATTGTTGGGGAGATGTTCATGTCCGATTTGCGTTGGATGCGTTAGATGCGAGCGTCTCTTCTTCACCGGTTACGTTTAACTAGGCTGTTAAGTAGGATTCACATCCGAAGCTTCGACTCGTCGGACGCAGACGCAAAATTGAATTGCTCAAAATGAAAAAAGAACGCTACCTAAACTTTTTCCTCCCTTTCTATCAAACTCATCACAGGATGATAGTTTTATTACTATATTTTTTATAGTTCTACCTACATCACATGCTAAAATGATTGACTTCCTTCCCTTGAAGCATTCCCAATTGGCCATGCCAACAAATATCAATTTCTTCTTTAACCACACTCACCAACCCCTAAAGTAGAAAAATCAATCACTCCAACAGAAGAAAACAGACAACCTTAATTAATTGGCTTTCCTTTAACTGGCTAAAAGAAAACAGGCTAAACGTGAAAAAAAATCATTGTCTTACCAACTACCTTTTAACCTGCAAAAAACAACTTTTTACTGTTTAGTCGGTTTCCTTTTAACAAGCTAGCCTTAGCCAGTTAAAAGAAAGCCAGCTAAGTTATGACATCCATAGTTGCCGAAACCCCTAAAGAGTGTGACTGACTTTATGATTGGGGTTAATCACTTCCCAACCCGATTCTCGGTTGGGAATGCTCAGTGGTCATTTGATTAAATATTAGCGTCGCTTGTCAACATCATGATGTTCGAGTTGTGATCAAATATAGTTTGGGCTTCCGATGATCATTGAGTATCCACTTGCAAGATTTTAGCTAATTAGAGGTGAGGGTGATCATTTATTGGTCCAAACTGAATAAATTGACCGAATCAATGGTTTGATTTGACCTTATTAACTAATTGATTTGATTCAGTAGTAGCTTCTGTAGCTATTCAGGTTTTTTTGATTGGTTTGAATTTTTAATATTTCAAAATCAAACAACCAACTAAACCAAATATTAAACTTTCGTATATATTTTATACCATGTGCTTATTAGCTCATGTAAGGTTCAATAATAGTCAGACTACGAGACAAGTTAGTGTTCTAATTTATGTTGGGTGATTTGTCCTCGAATAAGTCTTACACAAGAGCAACATTATTGATTTTGTTTAAAGGAACCGATCTAACTGATTACTTCTATATTAAAACGTCAAAAATTCTTATTTAGTTGACTTAGTGGTAAATAGTGAGGCATTAAATTGATTCGCACCAAAGAATGCTAAGTGCTTTGATAAGGCTTTCATAAGGATTCCAATGTGTAGATCACGTATTATTGCATTCAGTGTTATCTTAACGATATTATTTTTCTTTTATTCATTGTCAACGTCTTTCAAGCAGTTGGAGATCTGCTTCTACAAGTTATAGAATCATCATAACTACAGACCGGTTTGAATCGAGTTAATTATTCAAAATCATATCATGTCTACAATTAGACGATCCACCTCAACTAAACAAACAAAATTAAATTGTATTTTTAATCGGTTAGTTTCTGTTATCAATTTGCTTTGTTTTCTCTTTATTTAACGATTAATTTGGTTTTAATGTTATCTCTTTGGTTTTAAACCAAAATAACTATTTTCTCACACCTAAATGGGAGATTCCATATAGACAAGCTTGGGAGGAAGAGAGAACATGAAGTTATGGAGGGTTTGGTTTTGTACAAACATTGAATATTTCGTTGATATTTTGTTATTACTCTCAAGCTTGCACAGTAGGAAATGGAAATAACAGTTATTACGCCACCATCTTGGATAATCAGCCAAATATTTAGCCGTTGATCTTGATGCTACTTCTACTTTTTTCACTACTGTAGTTTTGATGCATTAAGTTTTAATTTGCAACACCGATTCTGAATAATAAGAACATGTAGAATAATAAGAGGCATTGCATAAAACTCTGGGTCAGATTAAACCAAATGTGAGCGATAATAATCTGAGGAAGAAAAATAGTACGATAGGCATAGGAAACCGTAACTAACATTTCCTTGCATTTAAAGAGTTAGCACATGTAATAATGTACGCTACTTTATGGTCATTGTGTCACAAGGTGTAACATAGCATATAAGTGATCAAGTGGCAGAAAATAAACAAACATAAACATATATCCTCACATTCATTCACTTAGTGCATTAAGTATAAGATACTCAATACTATGGTCGTCAAATCCATCAAGGCATTGGCAGGTTCTAACATCGACTAACTCTACCAAACTATCGACGCATCCTACATCAATGGCCTATAGCAGATAACCCTACCCCATCCAAAACACCGACAGGCTCTGATGTCTGAACCGATCGGGTTATAATATCGAAAGACTGATCCATCCTTGTGCTACTCCCTCATGAATATTGATTACCCTTTTGCACGCGTTCTCCATGGCAGAATTCATCTTTAGAGTGCCTATAAGTCCCATTCAAAATCGTTATGATTTGAGAACTATTCTTGTAACATTACTGAATTTTGCCAATTTGTAAACCAAGATTTTGTCCATTTAAAATTTAAGTCTAATATAAATAAATTGGATAAATTAGAAATTTGAACTTAATTTAAAAAACTTAATTGTAGTTCAAAACTATTATTAATAAGGTCAAGATATGTTAGTATTGTTTGTCGTTCGATCAAAATTGTCAAAAGCTGAATAGAAGTTGAAATATAGTGATACATATATGCATATCCATTTTGTAACACTTTAAAGCGCTGCAAATAATCGTTGCAATTCCTATGGCAAAACCATGTACACTAGTCCATGGTTTTGAATTACAAAGGCACCTTTTTTTCTCCCTTAGCCCATGGTTTTCCTCCTTGGAAAATTTGATGTAGCCCCCTCCCTTACAACTATAAATAAGCACCTACTCCTTTACTTTTCATTCACTTCTTCCTCTTCATTTTCCTCTCCTTCTCAAATCTTAAGGCCATGGTTTCCATGGCATAAAATTTCCTCTTTTCCTCCATTTTTTCCTCCTCTTTTCCCTTAAAATTTCCCTCCTCCCTCCCCTTGATTTTCGACCCCTTAATCCTCTCCTTGCCACGCCAACCCTTGCCACCATCCCCTCCCCTTATCGCCCTGCCACATCATCCCACTCCTAGCCCTACACCCCTCCTTCGGCCCTACCTTGGCCTACAAGCTCACTCCCCATCCACAGCCCCATACCCCCTCCTTGGGCCACCATAGTTCGGCCACCCTCCTCCCCAAACTTGGCATCCACCTCCTCCAATAAATTTTTTATTTATTTAATATTATATATATTCTAAAAATCGGTGACGTAAATCAGTCAGTCTGGGATAGCTATAGTCGGTCTAGTAGTCCTACAATTGAGATTGAAGGAGTGGAACCCCTAAGTGAGAACCCAACACTTATATTTCTTCAAAATTGATGTTATGTGAATGATTGTTAATTGTGTGGTTAATTAGTAATTATTGCAGTATAAGCATTCACTGGCAAACGCTTATGCATACATACATATGTTGTTATAAATATGCTAGTGTGATAGATGAATGGTTGCTTCGTGGTTGTTAATAGTGATAGTACGTTCACTACACTTGTTACACACACAAATGTAGATTTATATGGATATTGGTTAAGTCTCGGACCAAATCGGTAATATAAATGAATATTTTATTCATTTAAATATAAATAAAAAATGAAAAGTTGAAATATTACTTGAAAATGGTTTAAAAGGGTTTATATAAGTGTATAATGGTTTTCTAAAGTATTTTGAAGTAATTCAGAGTAATTTTTATATTAAGTTATATTACAGTCAATAGGACATGTCGCGCAACGATAGTTTTTTTTTTTTTTTGAAAAATATATATGTATAACAAAAGGGAGAATCTAGCCATCCTCCAATTGGCTCACAGAAACAGTTTCTGCCAAATGCGGAATCCGTGCACACACACGAACATAAGAAACTAGCCAAATAAAACAACATAGACTACTGCCTAACACAAGCAGTCAGGGCAGTGAAGGACTCATACGACGAACGCCACTTCTAAGAACGATGATGGAAACCCCAAACTCTGAAGGATACGTGCGAAGGGCTCTAGTAACAAACAAGTCATGTAAGAGTTGTAGCCGGCATAGGGTGGAAGGCCTAAACCGAAGTCTCTGAAAGCACAAACCATCCTGCTCCACATGCTGCTCTAGAAAATCTCACCTAGAAAGACGAAACAAAAGCATAGAACAACAACAAGCAGTCCAACGTCACCAACCTGTATATCAGGATTTGCACAACTAGAAAACGACATCAGATCCATGGGGGGAGTGTGATAAAGGGATAAAAACAGTATAGAAGAAACATTGAAGCAACAAATCAACCCTATACCTGCCCTGGGAGTGGTTGCCACCGATGAAACATCAAAGGTAACAGCCAACCTCCTTGAGCGAGATCCAAAGACACCCCTGAAAGGCCTACCGCGAAAAGCTAAGAAGACATCATTCCTAACTTTTTGGATAATGGTAGGAGGGTCCATGGCCACTTCATCGAAAATTGCCTTATTCCGCGAGCACCAGATGTGCCAGCAGATTAAATAAGGAATTATACGAAGAAGAGTCGAACGTAAAGATTTACATGAGATACCGGACCACCAGAATCTCCGTAGATCTTCAACCAAGGTGGCATTATGTCGACAACCCATCAGATTCCCGAAGTAATTTCAGACAGCCATAGCACAAGACTCAGCGAATAACATATGAAAGCGGATTCGGAGCATCCAGCACTACAGCACCTACATTTAGATACGGAAGCAATCCCGATTCTCTGAAGGTTCTCATCTACTGATAAACCATCCTGTAAGGTTTTCTACATAAACAGAGAGACCTTCAGGGGAATACAGGCATTCCAAACGAAAGAGAAAAGCTGAAGGCGTGGACCAGTATTTTGTAAGGAGTTCCACACCGCCTTAATCGAGAAGGGTCTACCATCCCAAAAGACACCACCCCTACGAGCATCCGCTAAAACCTTCATGGATTGCATCCATTTCTACGTCTCACTAGCATAAGATGGGACACCGGTGTAATTCGTACCTACTAGTCTTCGGTACTTGGAGTGGAGGAACGTTGCCCAGAGGGAGTTGTCTGCTCCAAACCCCGCCCAGAGCTTGCAAGCAAAGGCCGCACAAATGTCCTGAGGGCGACGAAGGCCCATACCTCCCTCACTTTTGGGACAACGGGTGTTCCAAGAGATCCAGTGATGGCGAGAAGCGTTATCCTTGGATCCTCAGAAAAAGGAAGAGGCCAAAGAATGGTAAGAGCGGAAGAAGCAGTGGGAGTCATAACAACGAAAATATGAGATCCCATGGAGTCCAAAACAGACTGAATGAGAACCAGTCTGCCAGCTTGAGATAAGAGGGAAGTATTCCACTGTAGAGTCTTTCCCCTGACTTTATCAGTTAGGGGATCGAAGATGGAGTTGAGTTTCCTGCTCGATAAAGAACTATTCCAAGGTAAGGAAGCGGAAGCGAGGCCGCCTTGAAGCCTGTAGCAGACTCGATCTAAGAAGATCTAATCGTAGAAAGGTCTTTAGCGGGCACGAAGCAACTTTTAGAAGCGTTAACAAGTTGGCCCGAGCCTCTCTCATACCATCGAATAAGGCCCAGTAGGCCTCGAATAGAACGACGATTACCATTTGTAAAGATGAAGATGTCGTCAGCAAAGGACAAGGAAGAGATAAAAGGATAACCCCTGGGGATGTCGAACCTTTGAATCTGACCAGCTATCGTTAGAGAGTGCAATCCTTGAATGAAGACCTCAGCAGCAAGGACGAATATAGTAGGGAGAGGGGGTCTCCTTGATGAAGACCTCTCTCGAATCTGAAAACCTGTTGGTCGATCCGTTGATGAGAACGGAAAACCAGCAGTTGGAGATAAGCCTCCAGACAACATCGATAAGGGGTTCCAAGAAACCAAATGCCCTCAAAGCTTTGATGATGAAGAACCACGACATGCGGTCGTAAGCCATAACCATATCTAGATTTACGACCACATTAGAGCCTCAGACCTTCTTATCGATCTGCGAAATCATCTCCTAGGCTAAGAGGACATTATCAGTAATCAAACGTCCTTTTACGAACCCAACCTGAGAAGAGGAAATAAGTCGCTCAAGAAACGGTGCTAGCCTAGAGGTTAGGACCTTAGAAATGACCTTGATAGAGAAAGTACACAAGCTGATTGGTCGAAAATACGAACAAGTGCTAGGTTGGTCATACTTGGGGATCAAGACCAAGTTGGTAGAGGTCCACCCCAAAGGAAGAACCCCACCAGAGAAGAAAGACCGAATAACGAGACAAAAGTCCGCTTGAATATCATACCATGCACTCCTGTAGAATACCCTGTTATAGCCATCAGGCCTACATGCACTGTCCTTGCTAATGGAAAATATGCAAGCACGTATTTCTTCCGAAGAAGGAGATGCAGCAAGGTCGGAGCTATTAGACGGGAGATCAGACGAGGAATGAATGCAAGGAGGGACGGGTCAGAAATCAAGATTGAGAGAGAGCTAAGGAAGGACTGGAAATGGGATAGTATAGTGTCTTTGACCTCCTACGGAGAAGAAGCCAATGCTAGATCTAGGCGAAGAATCTGACGAATGGTGAGAAGACTATTCTTCTTACGAATAGAGAGTGAAAAAACCCGGAGTTCGTATCTCCTACAATAACCCATTTAATCCTCGCTTTTTGGCGAAGATAGTCATGTTCAATACGAATCTCAAACTAGAAGGCTAGCTGGGCAACCGCCCAGGCCTCCTTGTTGGCTACGGAATGATCCTCATCAAAAGATGCTTTCGCAAGGATAAGAGTTTCTTCAACCATTCTAACGCGGTTGAAGATATTCTTGAATACAAGAAGATTCCATGCCTTTAGACAAGTCTTAAGATGCTTCAGCTTGCGAGAAAAAATCACACACAGGGGACCAGTCAAAGCGGTGCTCTAGGAATCCTCCACAACATTGTGGAAGGAATGGTGAAATCTCCACATACTCTGAAACCTAAAGGAAGATGACCCCGTGAGAGAAAGGGGGAACAACTAAGAATCATATGTGCATGGTTGGAAAAGGTACGATGCAGATGGGAGATAGAGAACGTGAATGGTAGGCTATACCACCCTTCAGAGGCGAAGACTCCATTAAGCTTAGATAGAATCTGGTTTGGACCTTCTTGGTTGTTACACCAAGTGAAGGACGAACTGATAAAAGAGACTTCAGAGAGACCCGAGTTGATGATGAAAGCATTGAATTCTGTAACCGCCAAACGGTTAACGGCATTGCCTCCACGCTTTTCTTCTTGGCTAATGACTACATTAAAGTCGCCACCCAAAACAGAAATAGAGAAGCCCATGGTGGATAGAGATAGATATTCAGACCAGAGGGCTTGCCTCTCAATTCTGTCGCACTTAGCATAAACCGCAGAAACCATGAATGATGAAAAGAGAGGGGGAAAAGAGTAAGCAACTGAAAACAGCTGGTCCGAATCGAAAACGGGATGAACGAAAATGCCTTTGGACCAAATGATCCAAATCTTGTTAGAAACCTTGGCTAAGGCACCACCAAAGCCAAGAGATAAAACGCAAGAGGCGAGCGCATCTGGTCCCACCATTGGCTCCAGAAGCGCTACCAAGCAGACAGAATTCTTCTTGACAATGCGTTTGAGCCTCGCTACCGACGCATCATTACCAATACCACGAACGTGCCAGAAAAGAAAGTTCGCCATCACAAACAAAACAAAACAAAAAGACATACAGAAGCTAGTAGAAATACAGCAAGCCTACTACCTAACTCAGCTAAATTAAAGTGTATGGTGAGTAGATCTAATGATCTTCTCGGACGCCGCTATAGAGCGTGTGTGAATGGTGCAGGGGGTGCGAGGAACCTGAGGCCGAATACGGCGGAAGACACAAGAAGTTTGTCTAACCAGTGTCGTGCCGGAATCAGAGAGTTTCCTAGCGTGACTAGTCATGCGGGCCGAAGCTGAGACCACCACGCTAGTCGTAGCAGGATAAGAATTCTTAGCTTGACGAGATAGGCGATCATTAGTGATCGCTATCTCGTCTTTACTAAGAAAGGGATAGGAAAAGGAAGTAGGAACATGCGACACCGGACCAGAAGAAGAGAAAGAGGAACGCACTGGTACATCAATGGCAGAGGGAGGAGGAGAAGAAAACCTAGTGGCACACTCTGGGCCAACATCAGACATAGAAGGAAAAGACGGAGGGGAGAAAAGCAAAAATGTGGAGTTGCACGAACGAGACAACACCGGTCACTGTGTTAACTACACTGATGTCGATCTATCATGAGGTTGACTGACCGAACAAAAAGGCAGAGCTCTGGGATCGACATTGCACCCGTCAACAAGAAACTAGACCGACTGAGAGGAAAAGGTACGGTCGCCAAAAACCCAAAAGCCCGCAGAAGGATATGTCATCAATAAGAAGCCAACTCTCCGGTAATCCGTATAGTGGGCCACATCAGTGCGCACTATACGTCTACAACAGAGAGGCCACCCATCCCATGAAGACAATAACCTGAAAAACTGCCAACAAAGCCTCCAAAATTGCGAAACAACAACCAACACCCTCAAGTCACTAACGACACTAATACTGGTTCGTAATGACTCCAAAAGGACGACATCCCATAAACCGACACTATAGAACCTTGAGCAGCCCAACGAGCCAAGACTACAAGCGTCCAGACAACCGCGTTGGTCTGCAAAAGTAGGCAGTAAGCCAACCATAAAAAACATAAGGCTCAAATAAGATTTGCACAGTCACAAAATTCGATCCAAAGGCCAGTCTATAAATAAAAAGGCTAACACAATACGTCTAAGATAAAAAGCCAAACCGCCCTAAGCAAGAAAAAGTGTTAGAGAAAATAGCCCAAGCCTCTAACGCAAGAGAAGGATAAAGCGCAACCATGGCAGAACCAACAGGAACAACAACACACACACGACGAGAAACACACGCACGACCTATCACTCCATCAAATAAAAAATAAGTAGCGACAGGGAGCTCACACACCGGTGTGACATGGCTCATGAAAGCACACGACAGGCCGTCAGTAACCCAAAACCACAACACAAAATCCCAACCAAAAGAAAACGAAAGATAAAAAACAGAATGGCTTAACCTGCATGGGAATAACCTGAAACAGAAGTCGATGAAACCCCCAACCGAAAACCCTGCCTAAAACCGATGACCGAAGAGGAGCATTGCTGCATCGCTGCCTCGCCAGTCAATTAAATTACTGGTTGTAGATGACGATCAAATGCAAATCGCAACCAATGAGAGCAATCCACTGGCTCCACAACAACGCTAGAGGAAACCTACACGAGACCATTGCAAATAGAGATACCAATCACCTTGTCTAGATCCGAGGAAGAGGGTGCAAGTGCTGAAGTGGTGGTGAAATCCACTTCCTGCCTTGACATCACTTCAACAAATGGAACAAGAAAGAACAAAGAAAAACATACCGAACTACATGCTCACAAAAGAGGGCGCACAACCTCCAAATCATTGGTAGCAGCTGAAGTTGAGGCGATGAAATCATTCGCTTCACACTGCTCAACGACGATAGGAGCAGATTCAAGAGAAGCCAACACATCCAGAGAGCAGGTGGAAAAATCACACTTAGGAAAAACCTCCACAATCTCTAGAAGAGGAGAAAAACAATTGAACAACTCAATCGCAGGAGGGGCCTGACTACACCAAGCAACTCTCACAACTGCCTTAGAACAAGTGGGGGGATAGAATCCGGAGCAGTAAGCACCACAACTTCCTAGCTTTTCGGTCGACATCGAAAAGAGTGATGTCGTCGATACAAGAAAGACTGCTGAGCACCTACTGGCCGATCTATTACCGCAACAGAGGCTAGCGATGACAGAGGAAGGAGTGAAGTGGCCAATTCTCCACCACCTAGCCTATGACATCCGCAACCTGCCCGAAATCCGGACCGAAAATACCTCCACATAAGAACAAACCAACATAGAAGCCATGAACAACCGCGGTGCAAGAAGAGCTTGACCCCTTGAAGCTCAACCTTAGAAGAAATGGGGTGGTGAGATCCCTATTCTCTCGGCCAAGTCTGAGCAGCTCTTCGCAACCGAAGCTACCAGATCTGGGACAAAACCATCAAGATGACGTGGAGGTAAGAAAGATACCAGCGTACTTGAAATTTTTGGAGAAAGCTCCATGAAGCTCCCCTCAACTAACAAGTACCTGAATCTCGACATTTCCACAAATGCGTGCAAGGAAGAGAGGTGAACTTCAAATGATGAGCGACCGGTCAAAAATAGAGACAACGGAGGAGCCGCCACCTTCAATAATGCTTCAGCAATCGACTCAAAATCCATGCAAGGCTTCAGCGATGAGCCTTCAACTACAAAATCGATGGTCAGACAACACGGCGCCATACCCTAAAAATTAGGGTAAATCGCACCAAGGAAAAACCCAACTATAGAATGAGAGCACGGGAACTTAAAGGAGGAGAGAAATTAAAGCACAAAGCAGGAAAGAGATCATGGCGCGATGTAGATTCAAGAGAAAAGGACGATAAATAATTTAGCAGTTTCAGAGGGAAGCCATTATTCCGACTGTTGTATTACTACCTTATTTCCTATAACATTTCACGCGCAGCGATAGTTCACTAATTTCGACTGCAAACTTTAAACGGTTATAACTAGAACAATTTAAATTTGATTTTCAAGAAACTGAAGACTTTGTTTTTAAGTAATATTATCTCCCAAATAAAAAAAAGGAATTTTCAAATTTTGGTATATATCTTTCAAGTTATGTTCAAAACAAATTTGAAAAAGGTCGTTGTAAGTGCATTTCGTTGACCATAACGGTAAACGACTACCATAAGTTGTTTAAAAATATGGATTTTTTTTTGTAAAATCATTATTAATAATTTAAAAGTGATTTATGTTAAAAACATGAAGTTTTGGGTAATATAAAGGTCATTTTACTTAAACTAGCTAATATTGGTATTTTGAAACACTTTTGGTAACACTTTTGTAATGCTTTTTATTCAATATTGAGTTTTAAACGGATTTAACTTTATAAATATTTTCCAAACCTTAGTAAATGTTTTTAATGTATAATAGAGTGTTTTAAATGATAATTGAAGTTTGCCAACATTTAAGTATGGGTTGAGACTTGATTTGGTCCTGTATATCGACATGGTTTTAAAATAGCGCTTATTATTCGAAAAGACCGGGATCAGAATTTGGATATATGTGACACCCCACGTCCGTTAATGTCACTTTTTAACAAAATGCATTAAGTTCCGTGAAGCGTTATAGGTAAACAGAATAGAATCTCACAAGACAGATATATAAAATAGCAGCATAAGTTTAAAACTTTATTTTCCAAGAGAAAACATCATGGTTTCAAAATCCAGTTACAACATAACAAAAATACTGGAACAAAATACATCAAATATAAACATCTGTCTTGTGCTAGAAACCATCAGAGTACAAAAATATAAAATCATAATCCCTATAAGTAGCCATAAATAAGTAGTCAAATAGTTAAAGTGATACATCGAAGTAAATCCAAATCCAAGTTGAAACAGAAGAGAGAGTCCTAATCAAGCCTGAGCGTTCCCACCCTGAGAACATGTGGGGGAGGGGGAAGGAAGAAAGAGAAAATGACACAAAACAGGTCAGACATAAAGTCTGGCGAGTCCAGTGACTTTTAGCATATAAATAAGTAAAAGTATCATGACAGTAAATAAACTGGATGAGAGATAACTATAGTAGATGACAGGTAAAAACAAGATGGTCAGGATAAACTATGCTTCTCAATTACTTTCTCTGCACCAATACTAGTATACCGCATTAAGTGTTTTCCAATTACTTAATAGAAACAGAATGATCCCCAATAGAAACATAAATGGTAGAATTAGGTGTACTTCTAGTAATGAGTTTTACCCCAAATAGAAATAACACACTACGCCATAAACGGCCTAATACAACAATTTTGCAAGGTGTTGCCAGCCAAAATGTGACGATAGGTATAATATTTTGGTCCTACTGCAACGTTCTATTTTAGATGTTACCTTAGCCATAAAAATATGTTGGTCTAGCTAAACAAGTGTAACACGATGCAACATTTTATACAATGTTGCTATAGCAGACCTTTCCATATCTTGACATGGATCCACGTGAATCAGATCCTACGTTGTATAACGTGACACCTCATCAATCCTGATCGCTTCTGATCAAATCAATAATTTTTCTTTGGCGCAATTCATTTCGTACCCCGCAATCTTATTTTCATTTCATACCCTTCCCAATTTCATTAACTAATTAACATTTTCTTTTGTAATCAGAAATAACGTTTTGAATATTCGGTTCGATTAGGGCTTTGATTTGGGGGTTCAGGCTTTGTTCAACAATTTCAGTTCAAATAGGGCTTTGATTTGGGGGTTCAAGCTTTGTTCAACGATTTCGGTTCAATTAGGGTTCGATTTGGGGGTTCAAGCATCACTTTAGGGTTTTGATTTTGAGGTATAATTCTCTCTCACATCACTTTAGGGTTACGATTTAAACTACTTATAAATTCTTAGGTTGTCCTGTATTAACAATTCGACTTGTCTTAGGTTTCCTCTTGTTGGACACACAAAATCACATTTTGTATAGGATGAGGGGATCCATGCATCTCACATTTCATCACACGGGTACATTTCAGAAGGAAGAATATGTTAATGGAACCTTTACCATTGTAAAGAGCATTGATCCTGACTACTTCTCGTACACAATGCTCATGGAGTTCGTGAAGAAGGACCTTTTCTACAACGAAATAGGAGAGATTTATATAAAAAATGGTGAGAAGGGTGGGTGGAAGTCATTGACGAATGATGCAGACCTCATAGAGTTTGTCAATGGAGCTAACAAAGGTGGCAACTTGGAATTTTATGTCGATAACATTGTCGATACTGCAATTGGGCCACTAAAGCAAATACAACCGCATGTAATCATCCGGCCAAGGCTACTGAATCAGGTTACAGGTGTGTGTGTGTATATATAGATAATATCATTTACAAACTTGTGATATTTTGATATAACAAAAAAAATTGATTGTGATATTATATCATTTAAAGATCACGATTGTAATATCATTGTATGGTTTGTTGTAGTTACAAAACCACTGAAACGATAGTACGTGACGACTCATCAACTAAAACAGAACAAAAAAAAAGAAGTTAACTGAAGTTAACAATCATCGGAAGTCGGTATTCCTCAATAATCCAGAACCCAACACAACCATGAATCAAAAGTTAGCTGAGGTGAACAGTCCTCGGAAGTCGACACGGCTCAATAATCCAGAACCCAGCACAACCACGAATCAAAAGATAGCTGAGGTGAACAGTCCTTGGAAGTTAGCACAACTGAATAATCCAGAACCCAATAATGCAACCACGAATCAAAAGATAGCTGAGGTGAAAATTCCTAGGAAGTCGGCAAGGCTGAATAATCCAGAACCCAACAATGAAACCCTTAATCCAAAATCAGCTGCTACGGTAAATCATCGAAAGACGACACAGAAAAAGAAAAAATCGAAAATCAGCGATTCAACAGTGAGTCTGAACTCATCAGGTGTTAAAAAGAAGTTGGAATCACGTATTCAACCAGGGGAAGATGAAGATATGGATGAAAATGGCAAGCAGGTTCAAAGAAGTCTAATTATGATGATTTTATTGTAATTTGAATTTTTGTACCAATCTTGCAGCATACTTACGATGACTTTTCTGTTTATTATTGTAACGACCCGAGGAAAAATTCGACACTCGAATTTTCGACAACAATACATAAACCCGTATTACTTGCCCAAAACCCAAGTATCGAATCCCAGATTGTTATTAGAAAGAAGTTTGAGGGTGAGAAAAAGAAAGAAAGAAATATTAGAATAGAAGAAAGAAGAACACCACATCAGAATCTCACAGCGGAACAGATAAAAGATAATATAACAATTCCTTTTTATACAAAAGAACAGTATATACATACCAACCATCAGAGTACAACATATATCAGTCACAACGGAATAATAACTTTATATAACTAGCGGTGAAGCCGCCTGCTTCCAGCTCTTGAAACTCCAAGCGAAACCTAATCTGGAACATACTCGGTCTGACCCGAGCACATTTGAAGCAAAGCAAAATTCACCGGGTCAGTCTGGAATACTTTCAGTGATAGATTCACAGTACAAACAACTTGTTTAACTTTGGAAAATCCTTTATGAATCAAAGGATAATAGTAAGACCAGCCCTCACATAAACACGGACGGTTTTTACCTTACTATAACCCAAAACATCTTTGAAATCATAAATTATTCTGATATTATCATAGTGTCTAAATACAAATAAATAGCAATCTCGTGGAACGCTTGCATCTCATGCTCCACAAATATAGTATACAATCAAAACCACGGGCGCTTATTGGATATTGGATTTTGACTTTGACAAGGTATGGGACCACCTGTCGATAGTGTATCTCTAGAGGCGAATACACTGGGTTCAACAAGAAGGTCTTGCAACCCGGCCCACACAGACCGACCACTCATTTCGCTTGAGTGTATCGAATGTATATCACCGACGGTTGGGATCAGCAACCGCCTCCCGAAAAAGGGACAGCATCGAATATAAATTTAAGAAGCAAATGGAATTTCTCTAGATAGGTGATTATACACCCTAATGGGAGTGACCCACATAGCCATGCTGCCTGCCCGATTTTTGTCATTTCCCGGTTGATGAGGCTTGAGGCTAGATCTTAACTTTTAAACATCTGGTCATCATTCACTTTGAATGCCACATTGTCAGATCCGTCAAATCACTAATTGACGTCCACAAATATACTCTGGGTATAAAAGAAGTGCCCCTCTTTGCCACCAACTCGGTTTATTTGTAAAAATCAACGTACGTGGTTTTAAGGAAATACTCTGTCAGACATTCGTCCATACAAGTCATCCAGGAACAGGATGAACCGAAGGCACCCTCCTACCGCATCCTTGTATTGGAATCGCCCCAAGGATCAATAGCGTGTAGTCCTTGCAATCCGTAGATTTCAACTACGATAGAATCACAAATCAAATAACTCTGGTTGCAAGCCAGAGAAATTCGACAAGTAGTCCTTCCGTTAATGAAGATCTACGGTCTTCAATTTCACCATCTTGATCGGCGTCTTTACGTATTTGCGGGTCGGAATGGTTTTCGAATATAAATTCGATCCCGGTCTTTCCGTACCAACAATCGAATTGGTTAGGTTGATAGTCGGTGATTTAACTATCAAATAACAAATGTGTGAATAAAATGAGTTTGCTGATTCGGTACTTGGCACTACTTGGCCTCTTAAAATATATTTAACACAATGGTAAATCAACTTCTAATTTTTCCTATATATTCGAAACAATATATTTATTCTTAGTTTAATATAACAAAATCTGTTTTATATGTTTTAGAGTATGGTTATATACCCAACTTTCCATTTCCATTTCTATTGGAAACATCGATATACTTTCAAAAACCTTTTTCCCATATTCCCTAAAGTTCGGCATCTCAATATATATATATACACACACATATATATTTTACTTAATGGTATTAACAAAATTACCAATTTTGATATGACAAATCAAATGTCAAATTTATATAATTTAAAACCAAATACTCTTATTTATCTTGTCACCCACATTTATATTCAACAACCTTGAACTCATTTCAATACTTCTCGTATGGAATAATTAACCAATTCCAACGATTTGCACTCACCACAAACGAATATCATTCCTCGATAATAGTGAAGCCGTCTAAGTTGGTGTATTTTATTTACCTCTCAGACCTTGATCGACAACGTTCTTACCTTAGAATAATATTGGTTTGTCACATAACCACTGATATTAAAATCTCGCTTACCATCTTGATTTTAAATCTGGTTTTATAAAACCATTTCTCATATTTGAAATTCTCGTTCGATAATCTCTTTCTTAACATTTAAAGTCATCACTTTTGGTTTAAAGAACCTTTTTAAACCTCACTTGCATTTCTTCCTAAATACCTATTATAATCCATTTACCATCTTTTTGCAGTTTAGCTTAGATTTCACTCTAAACCCATTACACCTTTCAGTCCATTACAAATCTATTTAATTTTTCCCTCAATGATTTTATTCAATTGAATTCACTTTACTTAATTTATTAATTGAGAAAAATCTTATTTAAATACTCTGCATACACTTACAAATCCCATTTACAACACTAGTTTAAAAACTTGGATTTTAAATCTCTTTATAACTCTTATCGCTCCTTTTATCAAAACTTATCGTTACTCGGCATTTCTTAATCGATGTCTAACTAAAAGTCTCTGCTTTAATTATAATACTAAACTTTCATATTAACTATATTAAAATAGTTAACTTTGCTATTAACATGATCCTTATCATTTTTAAAACTTATTAAATAATAATTAACTTTGTTAACACTAAGCGATACAAGAATTACTTTGAATTTTAGTTAATCAAAGATTTACTAATATTTCACGCCGTTCGTTAAATTTAACGAATATTCTGAAATTTAAATCCCATTTGTCAATTTCAGTTCAAAACGGTTGATTTTGTCAACTGTACATATCAGTTAGAAATTAACTGATTTTCATTTGTCATTTTCCCTTTTTAAATTAATTAAATAACTTAATTAATTTAAAATCACTATTTAATTGGATTTAAAATACAATTATTCCACTTTACCAACACGTAGGTAAAATCTCTGGTTTTCTAGCTTTCAGCACATGTACAAACCATACGGTCTCACTACATAAAACCGTTTAAATAATTTCTTATATAAACTCGATTAAAATATTTAATTAAAATTTTATAATTTAATTACTAATATAAATGACTGAAAAACTTCAATTTAGTTATAAAATAAATTTATAATTTTAAAACTGCGTCAGTTCAACGAACGGTAGAACAATGTTTAAAACAACACGTTTATGGCCATTCACTGCCAATTACCCAATCAACACTGTCGATTGATTTTAAACACAACACAGGTGAATATCTATTCAACCATCACGCTCAAACAGGTTTTTCTACCATATGGGGTTTAATTAGTTCAAATATCAACAATATAAAACAAACAAACAACATATATAATATTTGAGGAATCCGGTCGGATCCCTCCAACCTGTTCTTCCCTGCACCACAGTTCGTTATAACATTTCATAATAATATATGAAATAAATTCTGATAGTCTACTTAATTTAAAACGATGAAATATAAATAACAGCGACCAATCAAACAGTAAACAATCAATAACAACCAATCAACCAATTTATATTTTTACATGGTAAATTATATTTTAATATGAATTTACCACATCACAGGATTCCAAAAGGTGCGAGAATCAACTCACCAGTTTATTTCGGTTCACGGTGATCGCGTTTGTTGCATTTAATTTCACTCGAACGTTCAAAAATAGTTGAAATTTCAACTGCATTGAATCAAATCCCAGTTAGCGCCATCACCTAGGTCTCGTCCCTGCGATCCCAACGGATCTTGTTTCGTCAGATTTCGTTAACGTATGTGAAAGTTACACTAATTTAAAGTTTATATAATTTAAACGATAATTAACTAAGCTAATTATCTATTTATTAATTAAATAATTAAGTAACTACCTTAAATAAAGTTGTCCACGTAAGCAGCGTTATTCTGGAAAAACGCGTTTTCTATTTTTGAGCTTCCTTCTTCCCGATTACCCTTTGGCCTTAAATCTGATACTCCACCATTTACCAGACCTCGTCTCCTTCAGCTCGACCGTGCCGCCTGTCCATCCCCCTAGGCGCTGACCTGAAATCTTCCCCGACACCGCCTGAACGTCGGTCACAAATGCCAGGCACCTCGACCCAAGTCCGTGCTCCGATCATCCAGAAATCAACCTCGACCGGTTTCGGTTCAAACGCCCAGACCTGGCACCACACGTAACTGCAAGCCACCGCACCATCTCAAATCTATCCACCACGTACCCCTCTTCATTTCACCTTCGAGGACCCCCTCCTTCCATCGCCCGCTTCCGCCAGAAATTGGTGATTTCCGATTTGAGCTTCACAAAGAAAACCCAAAACTGTCACCCACGTTCAACTCACCACCGCGACTTCCTCCGACCATCAGACGACCTCAGACCAGTGCCAAAATGACGCTGAAACTCCCCTCTTCAATTCCCCCAAGGTCCCATCACCTCAAATCGATCCAATCTTCTAAATTTCTGAAAAGAACGGAACTGTCCAGTGTGGGTTTTTAGACGATTCCGACCACCACAGTCCACCAATCCACTCCAACTTTTTGCTGCAAGTAGCCACTGACCCGATCTACAACTTTCGTTCAGGTTGCCATAACAAATTCGCAACGGATTAAGAGAAATAGATTTGTGTTTGAGGGCTTTTCTGCAAAATTGTTGAACGGAAATGAATTTCTGAAATTAAGTTCTGATTACAGGTGTTTATATAGTGTGGAAATAATATATTTTAAGTTGATTTGACGAACGATGTTGACTAACGATTTTTATTTCGTGTCTATCGCAAATTTTAAACGCTGTTTGTAACGACCCGGGAAAAAACGACCTTGGTTATCCGATATATAACACCTATCGAACAATCAAAAGTCGAAATTACCGGATAGTCCAAGAAAGAAATTAGAAGGTGAGGATATATAAGATAGAAAATTAGAACAGAAGAAGAAGAAGAACACAACAACATCAGAGTAACACGAATCTCACAGCGGAACGAATAAAATATAATAGACAACATATCTTGAAATCAAAGTAGTATATGTATATCATACCATTATCAGAGTACAACACTTTCATCACAGCGGAATAATCAATAGCTAGAAAAATCTTGAAGCCTCCTGCTCCAAGCTCTTCAAGAATACCTGTAAATCCTGACTACTTGACTGCCCGTACAAATTTGGGCACCCAAGAGTTTAGGGAAAACAAAATAAAATAAAACTCTGGGTCAGTCATGGGACTGGTGTGAGTAAACTCCAATCATTTGGTTTAACTTTTCAAAGTCCTTTTCAAAAGAAAAGATAATCGTAAGACCAATCCACTCATAAATACGGATGGCTTTTACCTTACGATAACCCAAAACACTTTGGAAATCATATATTATCTGATATTATAATAATGTCTAATCACAAGTAATTAAAATCTAGTAGAACGCTTGCATCTCACGCTCTACATATATAATATACAATCAAACTCGCAGGCACTTATTGGAGATTGGATTCCAACTTGACAAGGTATGGGACCACCTTCCGAACGTGTATCTCTAGAGGCAAATACACTGGGTTCAACAAGAACATCTTGCAACCCGGCCCACACATGACCGACCACTCATTTCGCTTGAGTGTATCGAATGTATATCACCGACGGTTGGGATCAGCAACCGCCTCCCGAAATGGGACAGCATCGATAGATTTAAGAACAAAAGGAATTTCTCTAGATAGGTGATCATACACCCTACTTCGGAGCGACCGACTTAGCCATGCTGCCTGCCCGATTTTTGTCCTTTCCTGGTTGATGAGGCTTGAGGTCATAACGTATCTTTTGACAGATCACACCTCCATTACTTTGAATGCCACATCTTCATACCCGCCAAATCACAAATTGATTTCACCAAAAATACCACGGGTATACAGCTAAGAGAAACGAATTCCTCCGCCACCAAACGTAAGTACGTTTGAAGAGATCAACTTACGCGATCCTTTGAATATACTCTGTCAGACATTCTTCCATTCACGTTGTCCTGGGACTGGACAAACCGAAGGCACTATTCTGTAAACAGGATAGCCCTTGCACAACTCCGTCTTCAATATATTCAGCATACTTGATTCGCAACGCTTATGCTAATACGGAGTGGTTCTCTGGATAATAATCTTACCGGTCTCTCCATATTAACACGTAAAATGGTCAAAACTTTGATAGTCGGTGAGTTAACTATCAAACGAAAACATGTCGGGGTGCAAACAACGATATTATTTCCCGAAGGAAATTCTATCGAACAATCATCATTTCATCCATTCGTTCATTTCCCTATTCCTGTTGTTTAATGTTTCTTATTCACTATATTTAGAAAATATATATATCATTATCATTGGAAAACATTTCCATCTCTTGTTTCTATATTCAGAAAACAATTCTGCTTCTCATTTGGAAAACATTTCCAAATCTCCTTCATTTGATTAAACAGATGTTTGAATAAACATCACTACGCCAAATCTCCTTCATTTGGTTTCCACTTAACCACTTTTCACCATCGAATCTTAACCATTTCTTAGTTAAAAACGAAGTCAATCAAGTTGGGGTATAGTTACCTCTCAGACCTTAACTGAACAACATTTCTAACTTCGAAATAGGCAAAGTTCATCTTCTACATCTTTAACACTTCTTTACGACATTCTCGGATTTTATTTACAAATCCGCTTCTCGTACGGAAAAACACTTGATTATAACAATGGTGTTATAATCCCCTGCATCCGAACTATAATGACTTTATAAATACTTTGATTTTCTAACTCGAATAAATAACGAACTAAATTATTAACTCATACTCGGTTAACTCTAAGCTGTAACTCTTATTCAATTTACTCTTATTCTATTTAACTCTTACTGGACTAACCCTTGTTCAGATAACTCGGTCTGATTTACTCATTTTGACCCACTTACTTGATCAGTTCAACTGGACTAACTTAGCTTAATTAACTCGACTAAATTACTTTTATCAATTAACTAATATTTGACTTGACACCATTCGCTCGACTCTAGATCGCAGCGATCACAATGGTTACGCCTGATTCCCTCAGGAAACATCCGTCCGCCTTAGGCTATCTGCAGCCCTGCGAATTACGCTAGCAGTCGTGCTCACTGGTAGCTTATCTTAAATGACTACTTCTGTTTAACTCTATCTCGAATAACTAAATTCGAGCAAGTCTAATTGAATAACTAATATTCAATCATCCCTTATTCGATTACTATATTTGGATAACTCTAGTTCGATTAGACTCTAATCGATTAACCCTAACTGATTAACTCTAATTGGTTAACTCTAACTAACTAACTCTAAATGTTTACTCCAATGGTTTAACTCTACGGTTTAACCCTAACGGTTTAACTCTAACAGTTCAACTCTAACAGTTTAACTCTAACGGTTGATCTCAATAAATTTATTCTATTGGATTAACTCTATTGGATCAACCCATTTCGAATAACTAATATTCAATAAACTTCCTTTCGAATAAACTGATATTCGATAACTTTACTTCGAATAACTCTTATTCGATAAATTCTCTTTCATACATATTCAGTTTCAAATATCGATGTGGAATCGATTTTTACTTCTCTATATAAGTCTTGACTTATATACTCTATTTACCCAAAGATAAATAACTAAATTAATTTATAAAACTTTATTTATAAATTAACCTTCTCACTTTATCTGTTAAAACAGATCTCTCTTAAATTCTCACTTCGAATTCATATTCTGCTTACCCGTGTGCGAAGCACGGGTCAAAACTCTTCCTAGTGTAAAATTCTCCTTTATTACACTTTTATCCATTTTCTAGTACTTCAATATTCTATTTATTTTCTAAATAAATAATTCCTTTTTATAACTCAGTTTATTTCTCTAGATAATTATTTCCTTTTAATCTATTTGTAAATGTTTTACAAATATTTTCTTTTTCTAATTCCATTTGTAAATGTTCTACAAATGTTTTCTTTTTATCTCTATTTGCAATGGTTTTACAAATATTTTCTTTGCAATTCTCTTTATTTCATATAAATAATTTCATTTATAAAATTCTATTTATTTTATATAAATATTCCATTTATATAATTCTATTTATTTCTCAAATAATCCCTTTTCTAACTTTATTTATTTTTTTCCAAACTATTACCTTTTATAATTATATTTATTTCATATATAAATATTTCCTCTTATATAAAATCCACTGATTTCATATAAACATTTTATTTTCAAAATACACTTTGAAATTTCCTTATTACTTTCCAGTATTTCATATGGTATTCAAAATACCAAATCAAAGGATTAAACATCATCCAACACACACTATCAATAACAGATTTTATACTACATCGTCTATCAGAATATATAAAAAAAAAACAATAAATTAAATGTTGAGGAACCCAGTTGGGTCCCTCCAACCTGTTTCCCTGCATCCACAGATGTCAGTCAACACAAATATAAAATATTCTGATAAACATAGTCAATACTTCGATACGATTTATATATATCGTTATCGATAATTTCAGCCAACTGACTAGCAGTTCAACCAAACAACCAACACACAACAAAACAACCAATAATTTCAATTCTAATAATACTTTATAGAAATATAAATTTGATCAGAGTAAGTGAGAGTTACTCACATTGGGCGGTGGTCGTTAAATAACGATATTTCGTTCATTGGTTTGATTCAGGCGTTTGATTTTACCATAAATCCAAACGAACCCCAATTCACCCTCGGTCAGTTCCATGGTGTAGCTACCGTCTATAAAATCCCAACGGGTCTAACGGTTTGAAATTCTGATATCATACGATTAAGATATTAATTTTACAAGTTTGGATGCAATTTAATTTAAATCAAACCAATTAAATTTCTTCGGCGGGCCTTACCAAATTTAATCCGGCCCATCAACCCTTAAGTTACCAGATCCGCACCCCTTTAAGTCTTTCTTCCCCAATCCGTGAACTACCAGGTCCGCTCCTCCACCGTTTGCGTGTCTTCCACCACCAGTTCCTCCTCCCACATACCACCGATCACCACAAAAACCCCTCCAATACACTCCTCTTCCAAACCTCAATCCCCTGGACCCCAAGATGAAGCATTCGGTGTATCCAAGAGCATCCCGTCGTCGGCTCCTTCATGTGGTGCTACAGCGAGACCATCGAACAAAATAACGACGGAAATCCCAAAAATTTCCCCAACCGAAACCAAATCCAACGATAAACCCAAAAACAATATCCAATCCATGAATCCGCACTCCCACGTCCCCCAATTTCAAACCCTAACCGTCGTACTTGAAAACCGAACCCCCGAAATTGCTGTCGCACCCTTTAAAACGGACCTCGATTCGAAGCTCTTCACCTCCGGAATCCCACGAGATGGGTTTCATGATTTATGGATTTTTTCTTGATTTTATTTTGATTTTAGATTAAGGATTGTTGCTGTATAATTTTTACGATGGTGGCGGCGCACTTTTGGTCAGAGAGAAAAATGCTTTTAGGGTTAGAAGGAGTAACCAGTATTTATAGGATGATAAAAATATTTTTTATTCGAGTTTCTATATTTATTTAAAGCTATCGCTGCTTGTGTATACTGTTTAAAAATTCATGTGATCACCCATGATACCCAAAAATCACCAAACTGGACATGCACCTTCAGTTTGACATTACGGTCCCAACGAAACTGGTTTCGTCGAATTCCGACTCCATATGCCCACACAGCGTATTTTTAGCCATTAAAATACTGACTGTTTTTCACTCTAAAAATCCGTATGGCCACATACTGACTCTAAAAATCATGAAACTTGGAATCTAACAATAATTTGACATTGCGGATCCAACAAAATTAGTTTCGTCGAATTCTGAGGTCGTTTGCAAAAGTGGCTATTTTTAAAGCTCAAAATAACCTATTTAAATATATAAATATATTTAAAAATAATCAAATTAAATATTTAAAAATGAATATTATCATATATATTCACACTAGAAAATCATACACCTCCATATCGGGTTTCATAACTTGATATTTAAAATTCCAGTGTTAAATCAGTATTCAGTTTATATTGAAAATCCATTTATAACGTAAATAAAGCGTTGCAAATTATAAAGGAATTCCATAGCGACTTTTCTAAATTTTGATTTGGACATAAAACAAAATCTACACGACGAAATCCTGATTTCTCTCTTCCACTAGGAAGATATACTCCACCAGCTCCACACGTTTCTTGTTTCACAGAAATCCGGGTTAAAACGAATCCTGTATCACCAGTTGAAGTTCGAATCGCCAAATAGCGAACTGCTGCGCCATTTCGAGCTCTATTATAATTATAATTTAAATTATACGTTCAAATGGCGTTTATAAATATATTCGTCAATATAATCCAATATAAACTGAATTATATATATTTTATACTGCCCATTCCCCCAATATTGTGAATTCAACTATTTCTGACTATTTCAGAAATAAATATATTATTCTATTATTTAATTCAATTAAATATTCACTATAATTCAATTCAACGACCCTTTAATTCTCTAAATCACTATTCAAATAATTAAATTAATTAATTATTCTGTTGCTGAAAATGCGGGTCGTTACATTCCTCCCCCCTTAAAATAATTTCGTCCTCGAAATTGTTAAGGTAGAGAACACCCCTATTAACTGGTTTCGAATTATTCGTTTACTTCTTTAATTTCAGTTTCAACTGAATTAATTCCTTTTAATTAAATTATTAATTTATTCCAATTAACGAAAATTTTCAAAAATTCTGAAAATTTTCTAACATCTGCAATTTTCGAAAAATTTCGCCAGCACCTCCTTTGTACCGGGAGCATCGGGAAAATCCCCAAACCGCCACACAGGCCTCTCCCATCCAAAAGAAAATCAAACAGCCAAGCGGCTTGCCAATTCGGCTCATCAAAATCTCATCAAACTCATATGAATATAAAAGTGTATCTTTTTCCGGGCATTCCTTATATTACTTCCATCTACTGCCAATCCAACATATACAACTGTCATCCCAATCAAACTCAAATCACTTTTATCTTCAACACACCCTTTCGCTTATCCAAGCAAAATTCCAACCAAACTGCAATTCCAATCTCAATTCAAATATCTTACTCAATAATTCATTTCTATTCCAGATTATCTCTAATCCAGCCCAATTCTACTTGATACCATTCTCATTCAATTTCAGTTCAAATTCGAATTTGCTTTCACAAATTTCTATTTAATTTGTGTTTATTTCAATAATCTATACCTGGGAGTTTCAAACAGCTTTGCCTTTTCCAAAAATCAAATTATTTATTTGGAATATCAAACAACTTGTTTTCTCAAAACAATTCAAAAACAAACTCTTTGGTAGTAATCCGTCACTTACAAACTCGAAAATGAGCACCGATGATGTCCGGATCAACATCGGAATTTATTTTCCAGTTACTGAAGTGAGTTCAATACTATGTCACTTTCAAAATCATTTCTAAACGCTTTCATTTTGAAATTATTTCAAAATATCCCTTTCAAAGCCTGTAACAAATTTAAAATCTCCCAGGATTTTAAAATTCTCTTATATTTAACCAGATTCATTCTGCACACTTCACATTTTCAGAGTTTTAATTTCATTTCTGATTTAAATTCAAATTTAATTCATCTGATTTCATATATTTCACTTATATGAATTCTATTTGGTTATTTATATAACCATTTCACATTTTATAATCTTATTCGATTCCAATAACAACCAACACATCCAATATATGATAATACTTCAAATATCTATACTTTACTTATATAAAAATACAATTTGGGTAAAATTATTTCATTTACCCTTTTCAAAACATACTGTATCGGTCCATCGTATTCAAGCGTTTAGAAACCCCTACCGATACAGTGGATCAAACTGATCGACCAGAATTCATAAAAAACTCAACCAATAAATCTCCACAATATAAAACCATTTTATATCAAATAACAAGTACGTTCACTCGTATATATACACTCAAACTCAATCTAGGGCATTACTAACCCCATCTCTACTGAGTCACGCCACAGAGCCAAGGTAAATCACCTAACCTTCAGCTCTGATACCACTGTAACGACCCGGGAAAAAACGACCTTGGTTATCCGATATATAACACCTATCGAACAATCAAAAGTCGAAATTACCGGATAGTCCAAGAAAGAAATTAGAAGGTGAGGATAGATAAGATAGAAAATTAGAACAGAAGAAGAAGAAGAACACAACAACATCAGAGTAACACGAATCTCACAGCGGAACGAATAAAATATAATAGACAACATATCTTGAAATCAAAGTAGTATATGTATATCATACCATTATCAGAGTACAACACTTTCATCACAGCGGAATAATCAATAGCTAGAAAAATCTTGAAGCCTCCTGCTCCAAGCTCTTCAAGAATACCTGTAAATCCTGACTACTTGACTGCCCGTACAAATTTGGGCACCCAAGAGTTTAGGGAAAACAAAATAAAATAAAACTCTGGGTCAGTCATGGGACTGGTGTGAGTAAACTCCAATCATTTGGTTTAACTTTTCAAAGTCCTTTTCAAAAGAAAAGATAATCGTAAGACCAATCCACTCATAAATACGGATGGCTTTTACCTTACGATAACCCAAAACACTTTGGAAATCATATATTATCTGATATTATAATAATGTCTAATCACAAGTAATTAAAATCTAGTAGAACGCTTGCATCTCACGCTCTACATATATAATATACAATCAAACTCGCAGGCACTTATTGGAGATTGGATTCCAACTTGACAAGGTATGGGACCACCTTCCGAACGTGTATCTCTAGAGGCAAATACACTGGGTTCAACAAGAACATCTTGCAACCCGGCCCACACATGACCGACCACTCATTTCGCTTGAGTGTATCGAATGTATATCACCGACGGTTGGGATCAGCAACCGCCTCCCGAAATGGGACAGCATCGATAGATTTAAGAACAAAAGGAATTTCTCTAGATAGGTGATCATACACCCTACTTCGGAGCGACCGACTTAGCCATGCTGCCTGCCCGATTTTTGTCCTTTCCTGGTTGATGAGGCTTGAGGTCATAACGTATCTTTTGACAGATCACACCTCCATTACTTTGAATGCCACATCGTCATACCCGCCAAATCACAAATTGATTTCACCAAAAATACCACGGGTATACAGCTAAGAGAAACGAATTCCTCCGCCACCAAACGTAAGTACGTTTGAAGAGATCAACTTACGCGATCCTTTGAATATACTCTGTCAGACATTCTTCCATTCACGTTGTCCTGGGACTGGACAAACCGAAGGCACTATTCTGTAAACAGGATAGCCCTTGCACAACTCCGTCTTCAATATATTCAGCATACTTGATTCGCAACGCTTATGCTAATACGGAGTGGTTCTCTGGATAATAATCCAACCGGTCTCTCCATATTAACACGTAAAATGGTCAAAACTTTGATAGTCGGTGAGTTAACTATCAAACGAAAACATGTCGGGGTGCAAACAACGATATTATTTCCCGAAGGAAATTCTATCGAACAATCATCATTTCATCCATTCGTTCATTTCCCTATTCCTGTTGTTTAATGTTTCTTATTCACTATATTTAGAAAATATATATATCATTATCATTGGAAAACATTTCCATCTCTTGTTTCTATATTCAGAAAACAATTCTGCTTCTCATTTGGAAAACATTTCCAAATCTCCTTCATTTGATTAAACAGATGTTTGAATAAACATCACTATGCCAAATCTCCTTCATTTGGTTTCCACTTAACCACTTTTCACCATCGAATCTTAACCATTTCTTAGTTAAAAACGAAGTCAATCAAGTTGGGGTATAGTTACCTCTCAGACCTTAACTGAACAACATTTCTAACTTCGAAATAGGCAAAGTTCATCTTCTACATCTTTAACACTTCTTTACGACATTCTCGGATTTTATTTACAAATCCGCTTCTCGTACGGAAAAACACTTGATTATAACAATGGTGTTATAATCCCCTGCATCCGAACTATAATGACTTTATAAATACTTTGATTTTCTAACTCGAATAAATAACGAACTAAATTATTAACTCATACTCGGTTAACTCTAAGCTGTAACTCTTATTCAATTTACTCTTATTCTATTTAACTCTTACTGGACTAACCCTTGTTCAGATAACTCGGTCTGATTTACTCATTTTGACCCACTTACTTGATCAGTTCAACTGGACTAACTTAGCTTAATTAACTCGACTAAATTACTTTTATCAATTAACTAATATTTGACTTGACACCATTCGCTCGACTCTAGATCGCAGCGATCACAATGGTTACGCCTGATTCCCTCAGGAAACATCCGTCCGCCTTAGGCTATCTGCAGCCCTGCGAATTACGCTAGCAGTCGTGCTCACTGGTAGCTTATCTTAAATGACTACTTCTGTTTAACTCTATCTCGAATAACTAAATTCGAGCAAGTCTAATTGAATAACTAATATTCAATCATCCCTTATTCGATTACTATATTTGGATAACTCTAGTTCGATTAGACTCTAATCGATTAACCCTAACTGATTAACTCTAATTGGTTAACTCTAACTAACTAACTCTAAATGTTTACTCCAATGGTTTAACTCTACGGTTTAACCCTAACGGTTTAACTCTAACAGTTCAACTCTAACAGTTTAACTCTAACGGTTGATCTCAATAAATTTATTATATTGGATTAACTCTATTGGATCAACCCATTTCGAATAACTAATATTCAATAAACTTCCTTTCGAATAAACTGATATTCGATAACTTTACTTCGAATAACTCTTATTCGATAAATTCTCTTTCATACATATTCAGTTTCAAATATCGATGTGGAATCGATTTTTACTTCTCTATATAAGTCTTGACTTATATACTCTATTTACCCAAAGATAAATAACTAAATTAATTTATAAAACTTTATTTATAAATTAACCTTCTCACTTTATCTGTTAAAACAGATCTCTCTTAAATTCTCACTTCGAATTCATATTCTGCTTACCCGTGTGCGAAGCACGGGTCAAAACTCTTCCTAGTGTAAAATTCTCCTTTATTACACTTTTATCCATTTTCTAGTACTTCAATATTCTATTTATTTTCTAAATAAATAATTCCTTTTTATAACTCAGTTTATTTCTCTAGATAATTATTTCCTTTTAATCTATTTGTAAATGTTTTACAAATATTTTCTTTTTCTAATTCCATTTGTAAATGTTCTACAAATGTTTTCTTTTTATCTCTATTTGCAATGGTTTTACAAATATTTTCTTTGCAATTCTCTTTATTTCATATAAATAATTTCATTTATAAAATTCTATTTATTTTATATAAATATTCCATTTATATAATTCTATTTATTTCTCAAATAATCCCTTTTCTAACTTTATTTATTTTTTTCCAAACTATTACCTTTTATAATTATATTTATTTCATATATAAATATTTCCTCTTATATAAAATCCACTGATTTCATATAAACATTTTATTTTCAAAATACACTTTGAAATTTCCTTATTACTTTCCAGTATTTCATATGGTATTCAAAATACCAAATCAAAGGATTAAACATCATCCAACACACACTATCAATAACAGATTTTATACTACATCGTCTATCAGAATATATAAAAAAAAAACAATAAATTAAATGTTGAGGAACCCAGTTGGGTCCCTCCAACCTGTTTCCCTGCATCCACAGATGTCAGTCAACACAAATATAAAATATTCTGATAAACATAGTCAATACTTCGATACGATTTATATATATCGTTATCGATAATTTCAGCCAACTGACTAGCAGTTCAACCAAACAACCAACACACAACAAAACAACCAATAATTTCAATTCTAATAATACTTTATAGAAATATAAATTTGATCAGAGTAAGTGAGAGTTACTCACATTGGGCGGTGGTCGTTAAATAACGATATTTCGTTCATTGGTTTGATTCAGGCGTTTGATTTTACCATAAATCCAAACGAACCCCAATTCACCCTCGGTCAGTTCCATGGTGTAGCTACCGTCTATAAAATCCCAACGGGTCTAACGGTTTGAAATTCTGATATCATACGATTAAGATATTAATTTTACAAGTTTGGATGCAATTTAATTTAAATCAAACCAATTAAATTTCTTCGGCGGGCCTTACCAAATTTAATCCGGCCCATCAACCCTTAAGTTACCAGATCCGCACCCCTTTAAGTCTTTCTTCCCCAATCCGTGAACTACCAGGTCCGCTCCTCCACCGTTTGCGTGTCTTCTACCACCAGTTCCTCCTCCCACATACCACCGATCACCACAAAAACCCCTCCAATACACTCCTCTTCCAAACCTCAATCCCCTGGACCCCAAGATGAAGCATTCGGTGTATCCAAGAGCATCCCGTCGTCGGCTCCTTCATGTGGTGCTACAGCGAGACCATCGAACAAAATAACGACGGAAATCCCAAAAATTTCCCCAACCGAAACCAAATCCAACGATAAACCCAAAAACAATATCCAATCCATGAATCCGCACTCCCACGTCCCCCAATTTCAAACCCTAACCGTCGTACTTGAAAACCGAACCCCCGAAATTGCTGTCGCACCCTTTAAAACGGACCTCGATTCGAAGCTCTTCACCTCCGGAATCCCACGAGATGGGTTTCATGATTTATGGATTTTTTCTTGATTTTATTTTGATTTTAGATTAAGGATTGTTGCTGTATAATTTTTACGATGGTGGCAGCGCACTTTTGGTCAGAGAGAAAAATGCTTTTAGGGTTAGAAGGAGTAACCAGTATTTATAGGATGATAAAAATATTTTTTATTCGAGTTTCTATATTTATTTAAAGCTATCGCTGCTTGTGTATACTGTTTAAAAATTCATGTGATCACCCATGATACCCAAAAATCACCAAACTGGACATGCACCTTCAGTTTGACATTACGGTCCCAACGAAACTGGTTTCGTCGAATTCCGACTCCGTATGCCCACACAGCGTATTTTTAGCCATTAAAATACTGACTGTTTTTCACTCTAAAAATCCGTATGGCCACATACTGACTCTAAAAATCATGAAACTTGGAATCTAACAATAATTTGACATTGCGGATCCAACAAAATTAGTTTCGTCGAATTCTGAGGTCATTTGCAAAAGTGGCTATTTTTAAAGCTCAAAATAACCTATTTAAATATATAAATATATTTAAAAATAATCAAATTAAATATTTAAAAATGAATATTATCATATATATTCACACTAGAAAATCATACACCTCCATATCGGGTTTCATAACTTGATATTTAAAATTCCAGTGTTAAATCAGTATTCAGTTTATATTGAAAATCCATTTATAACGTAAATAAAGCGTTGCAAATTATAAAGGAATTCCATAGCGACTTTTCTAAATTTTGATTTGGACATAAAACAAAATCTACACGACGAAATCCTGATTTCTCTCTTCCACTAGGAAGATATACTCCACCAGCTCCACACGTTTCTTGTTTCACAGAAATCCGGGTTAAAACGAATCCTGTATCACCAGTTGAAGTTCGAATCGCCAAATAGCGAACTGCTGCGCCATTTCGAGCTCTATTATAATTATAATTTAAATTATACGTTCAAATGGCGTTTATAAATATATTCGTCAATATAATCCAATATAAACTGAATTATATATATTTTATACTGCCCATTCCCCCAATATTGTGAATTCAACTATTTCTGACTATTTCAGAAATAAATATATTATTCTATTATTTAATTCAATTAAATATTCACTATAATTCAATTCAACGACCCTTTAATTCTCTAAATCACTATTCAAATAATTAAATTAATTAATTATTCTGTTGCTGAAAATGCGGGTCGTTACACTGTTTGTTAGCTCCTGTGCTCACATACAAACCCCGTTCGTGATGCGAATGGACGCCATAGTATAATTTGACGTTACGGCCCTAATGAAACTTGTTTTGTCGAATTCCGAGGCCGTTTTCTCAAATGGCGCTCGTTCACGTCCAAATGGTCGCTTTATTTGCATTTTAATTTTGCCACACTCACAAATTAACCCCGATTGATGCGCCACTTGAAATCTAGCAATAATTTACTGTTGTGGTCCCAATAAAATTTTGCTTCGTTGAAAACTGAGGTCGTTTGAATGAAGGCCCTTTTATAACTACCCAATTCAAATAAAATAACCCAAATTTTAAAGTACCTCAATATAAAAATAATAAAATATCAAAATTGGCCATACACGACCAGAATATCGTATACTACCAAAATAAAATAACTCGGGTTGAAATTGGAGCCAAATCGATATTATAAAAATTTAAAAACCCTTTATTCAATATAAATAAACGTTATAATATATAACAAAATTCCATAACGACTATTTCAAAATTTGATTTGGACATAAAATAAAATCTACAACACGAAAACTCGATTTTTCTCTTCCATTAGAAAAATATTATCCAACAGATTCGGGCGTTTCTTGTTTCGAGAAAATCCGACTCATATTGGGCCCTGTACAGCCGTTTAAAGTTCAAAGCGCCAAATTACGAACTACCGCGCCGCTACAGCTCGTTTTATAATTAAATTATAAATTAAACGTTCTAACGTCGTTTTAATAACGAATATATTAATATAATTTAATACAAACCATATTTAAACCACTTTAAATCGCTCGTTCACATTATACAGCAAAATCAACATTTTTCCCAAATATGCCTAAAATAAAATTTATTTTAATATTCAAAATAAATGGGTTAAATTGAATATTTAAATTCAAATCAATATTTTAAATAAATAAAATATTTTAATAAAATGGCCAGAAAATACGGGACATTACATTCCTTCCACTTCGAAATTGCTAAGGTAGAAAGAACATTACAACCCATTATCTTTACAAAAATATTTAATAAATTTAAAACTCGATTTTTATTTCCAAAACAAATCTAATCGGTCGTAAAAGTAAATTAATTCAAAAAAAAGAATTTCCCAAAAATCTTCAAAAATTTCTAACACCTTAAATTTTGGAATTTTTTTGGCAGAGTCTCCCCTGCACGGAGGACGTCTGCAATATCGCAGGTTCAAGAAATAAATATATACATCGACTCTCATGGTCGGAAAAATCAAAATCCAAACCCAAATAAAACCAAATTTTCAAATTTGCGTAGGCGTAGCTTTTTGCGAGCGTTAATATACAATATGCGATATATTATACTCGAGCTTGCTTAGTTATTATGTTGCTCTATTCAAACTGGATTCAGTTAACTCCAGAATTTCCTCTTGAATGGATTTTAAAGCTGAATTGGCACTTCTGCACCTGATCTCTACTCAAATGAATTCATCTGTCTCCAGAACAATGTCAGTTATGTTCAAAACATCCATACCATTCATATCAACCCATTTACACACAATTCAATCCATGTGGTTATAATTATTAATATCCAAGTCTTAGCAATTCATTTATCTCTTTAATTATCCATTCAGATTTATTAATTTTGGATAAATTTATCCAACTTATTTATTTCATATTGGTTTTAAATCAAGTCTATCATTTTTAGATTTATATTCAACCAATCAACAACACAATCCAAACATATCATTCAAATCAACATTAACAAATCAAATTGATTTCCCATATTTTAATAATTTGTGAAAATCATTACCTTTATTTTTTTATAAATAAACTAGGAAAAATAATTTCAAAAAATAATTTTAATATCAAACCACAAATACGTGCTCTCATATATATACACGAACTCAATCTAGGGTGTTACTAACCCCATCTCTATTGAGTCACGCCACAGAGCCAAGGTTATCACTAAACCAATAGCTCTGATACCATTGTAACGACCCGAGGAAAAATTCGACGCTCGAATTTTCGACAACAATACATAAACACGTATTACTTGTGCAAAACCCAAGTATCGAATCCCAGATTGTTATTAGAAAGAAGTTTGAGGGTGAGAAAAAGAAAGAAAGAAATATTAGAATTTAAGAAAGAAGAACACCACATCAGAATCTCACAGCGAAATAGATAAAAGATAATATAACAAATCCTTTTTATACAAAAGAATAGTATATACATACCAACCATCAGAGTACAACATATATCAGTCACAATGGAATAATAACTTTATATAACTAGTGGTGAAGCCGCCTGCTTCCAGCTCCTGAAACTCCAAGCGAAACCTAAACTGGAACATACTCGGTCTGACCCGAGCAAATTTGAAGCAAAGCAAAATTCACTGGGTCAGTCTGGAATACTTTCAGTGATAGATTCACAGTACAAACAACTTGTTTAACTTTGGAAAATCCTTTATGAATCAAAGGATAATAGTAAGACCAGCCCACACATAAACACGGACGGTTTTTACCTTACTATAACCCAAAACATCTTTGAAATCATAACTTATTCTGATATTATCATAGTGTCTAAATACAAATAAATAGCAATCTAACGGAATGCTTGCATCTCACGCTCCACATATATAGTATACAATCAAAACCGCGGGCGCTTATTAGATATTGGATTCCGACTTTGACAAGGTATGGGACCACCTATCAATAGTGTATCTCTAGAGGCGAATACACTGGGTTCAACAAGAACATCTTGCAACCCGGCCCACACATGACTGACCACTCATTTCGCTTGAGTGTATCGAATGTATATCACCGACGGTTGGGATCAGCGACCGCCTCCCGAAAAAGGGACAGCATCGAATATAGATTTAAGAAGCAAATGGAATTTCTCTAGATAGATGATTATACACCCTAATGGGAGCGACCCACATAGCCATGCTACCTGCCCGATTTTTGTCATTTCCCAGTTGATGAGGCTTGAGGCTAGATCTTAACTTTTAAACATCTGGTCATCATTCACTTTGAATGCCACATTGTCAGATCCGTCAAATCACTAATTGACGTCCACAAATATACCCTGGGTATAAAAGAAGTGCCCCTCTTTGCCACCAACTCGGTATAGTTGTAAAAATCAACGTACGTGGTTTTAAGGAAATACTCTGTCAGACATTCGTCCATACAAGTCATCCAGGAACAAGATGAACCAAAGGCACCCTCCTACCGCATCCTTGTATAGGAATCACCCCAAGGATCAATAGTGAGTAGTCCTTGCAATCCGTAGATTTAAACTACGACATAATCACAAATCAAATAACTCTGGTTGTAACCCAGAGAAATTCGACAAGTAGTCCTTCCGTTTATGAAGATCTACGGTCTTCAATTTCACCATCTTGATTAGCGTCTTTATGTATTTTCTGGTCGGAATGGTTTTCGAATATAAATTCGATCCTGGTCTTTCCGTACCAACAATCGTATTGGTCAGGTTTGATATGTTGAATCAAGGAATTCATGGCATTTTGATTAATGACAAGGAGAAGTTCAAGATTGACAAAAAAGAAGAGATTCAATGGTATTGAAAGATAGAGATTGATTGTTTAGTGATTTAGTTGTGTTAAAATTCTTAAAATATATCCTCAAATAATCATATACCTCAGTAGTTTGAATATATATATATATATATATATGTATATATATGAATGCACATTCATTGTGCATAATGTCAGAAACCGATCGACCGGTTTCAAATTATACGGTCGACCGTTTCTGGGAAGAAATGCACAATGAACATGCATACATGTGTATAACGTATATATATTCAAATACCAGTCTACTGGTTATCTTTTACCCGTCGACTGGTCTACGAACTGAAAGCAACTCTTCGTACAGTCATCTTCATTCATCAATGGTTGCTTCCTTTTCTTTTCATCAAAAATCATTTCTATTCAATACTTCTCTTCACCAATTATTGCAACTCCTTATCCTCTATAAATACAACATGAAATCTTCAATTTAATTTAACTAATTCTTTCTATCTATTCTATCTATTGCTGATTTCATTTTTGATCATTCAAAGCACTCAAAAGCTCATAATCTTCTTATATCGCTGTTGAATCCTAGAATCTACATATTATTCTTTTGATTCAAACACGATATCATCTTCCATATCTTCACGAATTCAAATTCTATTTGAGGATAAGATTATAGGAAGGTTGTACAAGAATTGACAAATTCGTATTATTTAGAACACACATTGTCAAATTACAAGTATACTCATCTTGTGTGAAGTCCTCGTTGTTGTGAGAGGCAAAATTGTGAAGTCCTCGTGTGTAAGAGGCGTGAAATCCCGTTCGGCTGCTCGGGTGTTGTGAACCTGTTCCTCCGGGTAAAGCGAGAGGTAGTTGTTTAGTGAAAATCCAGAGAGAGGTCTGGGACTGGACGTAGGATGGTGCTCCGAACCATTATAAAAAACCCTGGTGTGATTTTCCTTTTTACTGCATTTTCGATTTTATTGTTCTGTGATTAATAGCTATTACTTTATACGTGGAATATTGTTTGTCATATTACACGATCCTTGTGAGTGTATTATACTTGACAAGTACGCACACACACACCTTCAATTGGTATCAGAGCACGGTCATCATATAACTATAACACAATTATTTGATATATTCTTGTAATATGGCAGATAACGCAAGTTCTAGCACTAACACCACTTACACTGAAGGTCAATCGACACAAAGACCTCCTTTCTTTAATGGTCTTAACCATAATTATTGGGCAACTCGTATGGCTTTTTACATGCAATTAACTAGCTATGATGCTTGGAATGCTACTCAAAAAGAAATAGTAAATCCAACGACTGAGTACGCAGAATGGACGGCTGCTGAGGAAACCGCAACAGCTGTAAATGCAAAAGCAATCAATCTGTTGTTTTGTGCATTAGATCAAAACGAATAGAGCCGTGTTAGTATCTGTATCTCTGCATATCAAATTTGGCAAACACTAAAAACCACTCATGAAGGTACTAACAAGGTTAAACAAGCAAAAATAGCTTTGTTGAAAAGTAAATTTCAAAATGAAGCCAAATGAAACTATCAATGAGATGTATTCACGGTTTCAAACCATTCGTCATGCACTTATTGGATTAGGGCAAAAATATTCGGATTTTGATGTAGTTTCAACAGTCCTACATTCTCTGACTAATGAATGGGAAGGAAAAGTATTAGCAATAGAAGAATCTAATTATCTTTCCACCATGAAGGCAGATGAATTGATAGGAAATCTTATGTCCTATGAAGCTAACTTGCAGGCTAGAAAAGAACTAAAAGAAGAAAAGAAATATGTAGCTTTTCATGCTGAAAAGGATGAAGATATCTCAGATTTCGAAGATGTAGATCTAGCATTCATTGCAAAAGGATTCAAGAAATTCTTAAAGCAACGAAAAGCTAGTCGTTACAATAGAAAGAAGTTCAGATTAAATAAACCATCATCATCAAATGTAGAATGCTTCAACTATCACAAGAAGGGACACATGCATAAGGATTGTCCGGAGCAAAAGAAGAAGACAGAAAATGAAAAATTCAAACACAAGAAGGACAAGTCAAAGAAACGAGCATTCTCAGTGACATGGGGTGATTCAGACTCATCTTCATCTGATAGTGAAAGCGACTCAGACAATGAACAAGCTAATGTATGTTTCATGGCGACAGAAGATGAGGTACAGATTCCTTCTTTTGAAGAAGTTCTTGATATAAATGCCGAATTAATATTTAAATTTAAAGATATGAAACGACAAGGCAAACATGCTCAAGCAGATTTAAGTGGAGCAGAGTTTGAACGAGATATGTTAAAAGACGAGAAGAAAATATTAGAGGAAGAACTTGAAAAAGCTCAAGAATCATCATCTAATATTAATTCTCAACTATCTCTTTTGAGTCAAGAAATAGAAACTCAAAAAGAGAAAAATAATGCTCTTATTACTGAAAATCATGAGCTTAAGACAAAAGTCAAAATTCTAGACCTAGAAAAAGCTAGTTTATAAACTAAGTTAGACGACATCACTCAAAATGTTTCTAACTTCAACAAAGGTCGAGAAAATTTGACAAAAATTATTGAAAATTCACAATCTGCTACGAATAAACAAGGTTTCAGATATAAGAAACAAGATATTAAGAAACATCTTGGCAATAAAAGAAAAAGAAAAAAATAAAAAAGTACAAGAAACTGAAGCTAAGAAAAATCTTAGTTTATTATATTCCAAACCGAAACCGGTTGTGAAATTTCAAAAGAAACATATCAAGACTATCAAAATATGGGTTCCTAAAACAAATAACAATTTGATTAGGAACAAATACATTCATAATTTTTTGAATACTGTGCATCGTAATTCAAATTATTTATATAAAGGGGATACTGGACCCGTATGGGTTTGGACTTCTCAGACCTAACTCTTAGGACCCTATAAAAAGGTGGGTACCGTGAACTTAATTCTATTTTTTGCAGGTCCCACTTAAGAAAAGAGGAAAGTGGATACTGGACAGCGGTTGCTCGAAGCATATGACTGGAGACAAGAGCTTATTAACAAATATCACTTATTCAAATGGTGGCTCCGTCACTTTTGGAGATAATTCAAAAGGCTATAACATCGGCAAAGGCGACGTGAGCAACTGCGGTACATCTAACTTACCTCTTATTACTAATGTCATGCTAGTTAGAAACTTGAAACATAATTTACTTAGTATCAGTCAACTACGTGACAAGGGTTTTACCATTTCCTTTTCGGATAACAAATGTAGTATTTTAGATAAAGATCGAAATCTAGTTTTTGATGGTTATAGAGACAGAAATATCTATATTCTGAATATGAACATCAATCATAATTCAAATATGTGTCTTATAGCAAATAATAATGATCCATGGCTATGGCACAAATGTTTTTATCACATAAACTTCAGAACTATCGACAAGCTAGCCAAAAATGATCTAGTTAGAGGACTACCCAAAATGAGCTTTATGGTTGATAATATTTGTGATGCATGTCAACTAGGAAAATTTACTAAATCGTCTTTCAAATCCAATAAAGTCATATCAACATTACAACCACTTGAGCTATTACATATGGATTTATTTGGACCAACACAGGTTCAGTCAATAATTCATAGTCGATATGTGTTTGTAATTGTTGATGATTACTCTCGTTATACATGGGTGATTTTCTTGAAAAACAAAAGTGACACTTTCAATCATTTCAAATCCTTCGTCAAAAGAATTCAAAAGTCGAAAGGGCTTAAGGTTAAAAATATAAGAAGTGATCATGGCGGAGAGTTCGAAAATAATGAATTTGACCATTTTTGTACAAAGAAAGGTATAAACCATAATTTTTCGTTGCCTAGAACTCCACAACAAAATGGAGTTGTAGAACGGAAAAATCGGACTTTACAAGAATGTGCAAGAACATTATTAAATGGATCCACTCTACCAAAACATTTTTTGGCAGAAGCTGTTGCAACTGCTTGTTATGTTTTGAATCGTGTATCCATACGACCTCTCACATAGAACACATCTTATGAATTATTTAATCATAGAAAGCCAAATATCTCATACTTCAAAGTTTTCGGTTCAAAATGCTTTATTTTAAATACAAAAGACAATCTTGGAAAATTTGATCCAAAATCCGATGAAGGTATATTTGTCGGATATTCGGAACGAAGCAAGGCCTATCATATATTTAATAAAAGAACTAAAACTATTGAAGAATCACTTCATGTCTCTTTCGATGAATTCTTTAAACCATCTCATAATATATCAGATGACGAAGAAACTATAGTCACTGATAATCCTATCAACACAAATAATGACTCTGACTCAGAAATTATTGAAGATATTCCTCAACCTGCTGCGGTACCTTCTCCACCAAGATCTAGATCTCCTCCGAGAATTCTAAGAAATCATCCGGTTCAAAATGTTATTGGAGAAGTAACATCACAAATTAGAACAAGGAGTCAACTCAATAAAATGGGTCATGTCGCTTTTCTTTCAAATATCGAACCTAAGAATCCGAAAGAAGCTGCTACTGATTATTACTGGATCATTGCCATGCAGGAAGAACTAAATCAGTTCGAGCGCAATGATGTCTGGGAACTTGTTCCACGACCGACTGATCAATCAGTTATTGGCAGGAAATGGGTCTATAAAAATAAGGCCGACGAACAAGGAAATATAACCAGAAATAAAGCAAGATTAGCACAAGGATACAATCAAGAAGAAGGTATCGATTACGAAGAAACTTTTGCACCCGTCGCTCGACTAGAAGCTATTCGAATCTTACTATCCTTTGCTTGTCATCATAATTTTAAACTTTATCAAATGGATGTCAAAAGTGCATTTTTAAATGGGTTTATCAAAGAGAATGTATATGTCGAACAACCTCCCTTGTTCGTACATGAAAAACATCCTGATCATGTATATAAACTTAAGAAATCTTTATACGGATTGAAACAAGCACCTCGTGCTTGGTATGAGCGTTTACGAAGCTATCTTATTGATTCTGGATTTCAAATTGGTAAAGTCGATCAAACTTTATTCATCAAACATTCTCGAAAAGATATATTAGTTATCCAGATATATGTAGATGACATTATCTTTGGATCAAAAAACGAAAAACTCTGCAAAGAGTTTGCGAATATTATGACCAAAGAATTTGAAATGTTTCATATGGGAGAACTATCATATTTTCTTGGTCTTCAAATCAAACAGCTTTCTAATGGTATTTTTGTTAATCAAAAAAAATATTGTGGAAATCTAGTCAAACGTTTTGGTTTAGAAAATACATCTGGTAAACCAACTCCTATGAGTACAACTACACATCTTAAAAAAGATGATCATGGTAAGAATGTTGACTAGAAGTTATATCGAAGCATGATTGGCTCTCTCCTTTATCTTACCGCAAGTCGTCCTGATATTATGATGAGTGTTTGTTTGTGTGCAAGGTTTCAAGCTAATCCTAAAGAATCACATTTACGAGCTGTAAAACGTATAATACGATATCTTAATAAAACCAAAGATTTTGGTCTTTTCTACCTGAAAGATTGTCCATTCGAATTAATGTCATATAGTGATGCTGATTTCAACGGCTCCCGTACGGATAGAAAGAGTACAAGTGGTACGCGCCATTTTATTGAAAAATCACTTGTCTCTTGGTTTAGTAAGAAACAAAATTGCGTTTCACTCTCGACATGTGAAGCTGAGTATATATCAGCAGCTCTAGCTTGTACTCAAGTACTATATATGCAACAAACACTTCGAGATTTTGATATTCATTTATCAAACTCCATCATATACTGTGATAATACAAGTGCGATTAACTTATCAAAAAACCCAGTCAACCATTCCCGAACAAAGCACATTGATATTCGACATCATTTCTTAAGAGGTAATATTGAAAAAGGAACAATATGTCTCGAATATATCCAGACTGAACATCAACTAGCGGACATTTTTACTAAGCCTCTACTTGAATCAAGTTTTATTTCTTTGCGTAGAGAGCTTCGCTTGATTTCTAGAACTGAACTCGATGTTTAAATACACATATACACTGTTAAGTTCTCTTCTAGACGGTGCTTACATTATTTTATAACTTAGCTGTTTAGTAGCTTTTGCTATTATTAGCAAACAATTATGAGCTTTACAATTTTTAAATGGTTTATATTCTCTGAGTGTTTTATAACCAGTGCTTCTTATTTACTAAATCCTATATATATATATATATATACACACACACACATATATATATATATATATATATGCTCCTTTCTTATTTTTTCTGCATCTTCATCTTTGAGTCCTTTGTAACATCTGTATTATTCAAAATGGCACACATTTGTGATGAATGTGCACAAAGATCACATATCTCGGTCACTAGTTCCGAACCGCAGGAATACTACTCTCCGGAGACACCTAAAAGTCGACCAGAATGTTCGCATACCCCCAGATATACACCAAAGTCTAAACGTGCTAAGAAATCATTGTTTTGCTCCTCACGGACTAGAGAAAAGATAAGTGAGATTCATTATTACCAGAAACATCAGATAGATCTCCAACGTCAACTTCATTACGAACAAAAACTTACGTCCGACCGGTTGACTCTCTTAGAACGCATGACGTCATTTTTCTGTAGCACGGATAAACAAGGCGTTCATGAACCAATGCTGCATGCTCCATCTTCATCTAGGAGTCCTAACTCCTGGGATAGTAACTACATGCGAAATGAAAGGGTAAAGGATACTTGGTCGCCATGGACACAAAGAGTTACCGATATTAAAGAAATATCCGAAGACAAGTTATCCACCTCCTATTAATTTTATATCGTTTTTACTTTTGTTTGGAAAATATGTTTTTGTTTTAAGTTTTATTTTTGTCTTTGTTTTCATGTAACTTGGTTTAAATCCTTGTTGTTTTGAAATAAATTCAATTCGTACGTTGATATAGAGCTTCGTATAAATTCAGAGAACCAGAAAAACAAATCCTAGTAAAAACGATCGACCGCTATATATTCACCAGTCGACCGAAAATGTCTCTCGAAAACTTGATTTTTCATGCTCCGGTCGATCGATAAAAAGTTACCAGTCGACCGTTTAAGTCTCTAGAAAAATTTCTGCTTTTCCATGAACTAGTCGACTGGTGGTATTTCGACCAGTCGACCGGAAAACTCTTTGGAAATCAACTTTTCACTTACCAGTCGACCGATTAAAATCCAACGGTCGACCGGTAACGTATTTTTCTGTTTTTAAAAAATCCTCAATCATCACGTCAGTTTCCTATAACAAGACCCTGGAAAACGTCCTATGCCTCCTACATTTACATGGTCATCATCCGAGGAAGGCACAAGTTCTGAAGCAACTGTTGGACGTGGTCGTGGGGCATCTGAGACCGAGGAGGAAGATGAAGGAAACAACGAAGACGAAGGAGACAAGGAAGAAGGAGGAAACAAAGAGATTGATTGGGATACTACGGAATCCGACTCTCCATCTCAGTAGTTCGTTTCATTTTCATTCTCGCTTTATGATACTATGTTTTTTTATTTCTATGCAAGACTTAAATCAGCACTTGTACATAAATAGTGCTGTATTTATTTTGAGTTTTTACGTATTGACTATTAGGTACATGACTTGATTATGGTATGTCTGGTGTGTATTGTATGCTACAATCTTTATGTTTTTTTCATGCTTTGGTTATGATATTTATGTGATGACTATTCCTTTTTGTCGATGACAAAGGGGGAGAAAAATGTTACTAACAATATGTTTTGCAGATTCTTTTAAATATGTATTTCAGGGAGAATATATATTCAGGGGGAGTTATAAACACTTTCACAGCTATTTTGTCATCAATCAAAAAGGGGGAGAATGTTGAATCAAGGAATTCATGGCATTTTGATTAATGACAAGGAGAAGTTCAAGATCGACAAAAAAGAAGAGATTCAATGGTATTGAAAGATAGAGGTTGATTATTTAGTGATTTAGTCGTGTTAAAATTGTTAAAATCTATCCTCAAATAATCATACACCTCAGTAGTTTGAATATATATATATATATATATATGTATATATATATATATATATGAATGCACATTCATTGTGCATAATGTCAGAAACCGGTCGACCGGTTTCAAATTATTCGGTCAACCATTTCTGGGCAGAAATGCACAATGAACGTGCATACATGTGTAAACGTATATATATTCAAATACCAGTCTACTGATTATATTTTACCTGTCGACTGGTCTACGAACTGAAAGCAACTCTTCGTACAGACATCTTCATTCATCAATGGTTGCTTCCTTTTCTTTTCATCAAAAATCATTTCTATTCAATACTTCTCTTCACCAATGATTACAACTCCTTATCCTCTATAAATACAACATGAAATCTTCAATTTAATTTAACTAATTCTTTCTATCTATTCTATCTATTGCTGATTTCATTTTTGATCATTCAAAGCACTCAAAAGCTCATAATCTTCTTATATCGCTGTTGAATCCTAGAATCTACATATTATTTTTTTGATTCAAACATGATATCATCTTCCATATCTTCACGAATTCAAATTCTATTTGAGGATAAGATTATAGGAAGGTTGTACAAGAATTGACAAATTTGTGTTATTTAGAACACACATTGTCAAATTACAAGTATACTCATCTTGTGTGAAGTCCTCGTTGTTGTGAGAGGCAAAGTTGTGAAGTCCTCGTGTGTAAGAGGCGTGGAATCCCATTCGGCTGCTCGGGTGTTGTGAACCTGTTCCTCCGGGTGAAGCGAGGTAGTTGTTTAGTGAAAATCCAGAGAGAGATCTGGGACTGGACGTAGGATGGTGCTCCGAACCAGTATAAAAATCCCTGGTGTGATTTTCCTTTTTATTGCATTTTCGATTTTATTGTTCTGTGATTAGCTATTACTTTATACGTGGAATATTGTTTGTCATATTACACGATCCTTGTGAGTGTATTATACTTGACAAGTATGCACACACACACCTTCATGATAGTCGGTGATTTAACTATCAAATAACAAATGTGTGAATAAAATGAGTTTGCTGATTCGGTACTTGGCACTACTTGGCCTCTTAAAATATATTTAACAAAAGGGTTAATCAACTTCTAATTTTTCCTATATATTCGAAACAATATATTTATTCTTAATTTATTATAACAAAATCTGTTTTATATGTTTTAGAGTATGGTTATATACCCAACTTTCCATTTCCATTTCTATTGGAAACATCGATATACTTTCGAAAACCTTTTTCCCATATTCCCTTAAGTTTGGCATCCCAATATATATATATATATATATATATATATATATATATATATATATACACACACACACATATATATTTTACTTAATGGTATTAACAAAATTACCAATTTTGATATGACAAATCAAATGTCAAATTTATATAATTTAAAACCAAATATTCTTATTTATCTTGTCACCCACATTTATATTCAAAAACCTCGTACTCATTTCAATACTTCTCATATGGAATAATTAACCAATTCCAACGCTTTGAACTCACCACAAACGAATATCATTCCTCGATAATAGTGAAGCCGTCCAAGTTGGGGTATTTTATTTACCTCTCAGACCTTGATTGACAACGTTCTTACCTTAGAATAATATTAGTCTGCCACTTAACCACTGATATTAAAATCTCGTTTACCATCTTGATTTCAAATCTGGTTTTATAAAACCGTTTCTTATATTTGAAATTCTCATTTGATAATCTCTTTCTTAACATTTAAAGTCATCACTTTTGGTTTAAAGAACCTTTTTAAACCTCACTTGCATTTCTTCCTAAATACCTATAATAATCCATTTACCATCTTTTTGCAGTTTAGCTTAGATTTCACTCTAAACCCATTACACCTTTTAGTCCACTACAAATCTATTTACTTTTTTCCCCAATGATTTTATTCTATTGAATTCACTTTACTTAATTTATTAATTGAGAAAAATCTTATTTAAATACTCTGCATACACTTACAAATCCCATTTACAACACTAGTTTAAAACTTGGATTTTAAATCTCTTTATAGCTCTTATCGCTCCTTTTATAAAAACGTATCGCTACTCAACCTTTCTTAATTGATGTCTAACTACAAGTCTTTGCTTTAATTATAGTACTAAACTTTCATATTAACTATATTAAAATAGTTTACTTTGCTATTAACATGATCCTTATCATTTTTAAAACTTATTAAATAATAATTAACTTTGTTAACACTAAACGATACAAGAATTACTTTGAATTTTAGTGAATCAAAGATTTAATAATATTTCACGTCGTTCATTAAATTTAACGAATATTTTGAAATTTAAATCCCATTTTTCAATTTCAGTTCAAAACGGTTGATTTTGTCAACCGTACATATCAGTTAGAAGTTAACTGATTTTCATTTTTCATTTCCCCTTTTTAAATTAATTAAATAACTTAATTAATTTAAAATCACTATTTAATTGGATTTAAAATACAATTATTCCACTTTACCAACACGTAGGTAAAATCTCTGGTTTTCTAGCTTTCAGCAGATGTACAAACCATATGGTCTCACTACATAAAACCGTTTAAATAATTTCTTATATAAATTCGATTAAAATATTTATTTAAAATTTTATAATTTAATTACTAATATAAATGACTGAAAAACTTCAATTCAGTTATAAAATAAATTTATAATTTTAAAACTGCGTCAGTTCATCGAACGGTAGAACGACGTTTAACAACACGTTTATGGCCATTCACTGCCAATTACCCAATCAACACTGTCGATTGATTTTAAACACAACACAAGTGAATATCTATTCAACCATCACGTTCAAACAAGTTTTTCTACCATATGGGGTTCAATTAGTTCAAATATCAACAATATAAAACAAACAAACAACATATATAATATTTGAGGAATCCGGTCGGATCCCTCTAACCTGTTCTTCCCTGCACCACAGCTCGTTATAACATTTCATAATAATATATGAAATAAATTCTGATAGTCTACTTAATTTAAAACGATGAAATATAAATAACATCGACCAATCAAACAATAAACAATCAATAACAACCAATCAACCAATTTATATTTTTAAATGGTAAATTATATTTTAATATGAATTTACCACATCACAGGATTCCAGAAGGTGTGAGAATTAACTCACCAGTCTATTTTGGTTGACGGTGATCGGGTTTGTTGCATTTAATTTCAGTGAAACGTTCAAAATTAGCTAAAATTTCAACTGCGTCGAATCAGATCCCAGTTAGCGCCATCACTTAGGTCTCGTCCCTGCGATCCCAACGGATCCTGTTTCGTCAGATTTCGTTAACGTATGTGAAAGTTACACTAATTTAAAGTTTATATAATTTAAATGATAATTAACTAAGCTAATTATCTATTTATTAATTAAATAATTAAGTAACTACCTTAAATAAAGTTTTCCACGTCAGCAGCGTTATTCTGGAAAAACGCGTTTTCTATTTTTGAGCTTCCTTCTTCCCGATTACCCTTTGGCCTTAAATCTGATACTCCACCATTTACCAGACCTCGGTCCCCGAGGCGCGGACCTGAAACCTTCCCCGACACCGCCTGAACGTCGGTCACAAACGCCAGGCACCTCGACCCAAGTCCGTGCTCCGATCATTCAGAAATCAACCTCGACCGGTTTCCGTTCAAACGCCCAGACCCGCCGCCACACGTAACTGCAAGCCACCGCACTACCTCAAATAGATCCACCATGTACCCCTCTTCATTTCACCTTCGAGGACTTCCTCCTTCCATCGCCCGCTTCCACCGGAAATTGGTGATTTCCGATTTGAGCTTCACAAAGAAAACCCAAAACTATCACCCACGTTCAACTCGCCACCGCGACTTCCTCTGACCACTAGACGGCCTCAGACCAGTGCCAAAATGACGCTGAAACTTCCCTCTTCAATTCCCCCAAGGTCCCATCACCTCAATTCGACCCAATCTCCTTAATTTCTGAAAAGAACGGAACTGTCCAGTTTGGGCTTTTGGACGATTCCGACCACCACAGTCCACCGATCCACCCCAACTTTATGCTGCAAGTAGCCACTGACCCGATCTACAACTTTCGATCAGGTTGCCATAACAAATTCGCAACGGATTGAGAGAAATAAATAGAATTGTGTTTGAGGGCTTTTCTGCAAAATTGTTGAACGGAAATGAATTTATGAAATTAGGGTTCTTGTTATAGGTGTTTATATAGTGTGGAAATAATATATTTTAAGTTGATTTGACGAACGATGTTGTCTAACGATTTTTATTTCGTGTCTATCGCAAATTTTTAACGCTGTTTATTGATTCATGTGCTCACATACAAACCCCATCCGTGATGCGAATGGACGCCACAGTATAATTTGACGTTACAGTCCTAATGAAACTTGTTTAGTCGAATTCCGAGGCCGTTTGCTCAAATGGCGCTCGTTCACGTCCAAATGGTCGCTTTTTTTGCATTTTAATTTTGCCATACTCACAAATTAACCCCGATTGACGCGCCACTTGAAATCTAGCAATAATTTACTATTGCGGTCCCAATAAAATTTGTTTCGTTGAAAACTGAGGTCGTTTGAATAAAGGCCTTTTATAACTGCCCAATTCAAATAAAATAACCCAAATTTTTATGTACCTCAATATAAAAATTGGCCATACACAACGAGAATATCGTATACTACCAAAATAAAATAACTCGGGTTGAATTTGAATCCAAATCGATATTATAAAAATTTAAAAACCCTTTATTCAATATAAATAAACGTTATAATATATAACGAAATTCCATAGCGACTATTTCAAAATTTGATTTGGACATAAAATAAAATCTACAACACGAAAACTCAATTTTTCTCTTCCATTAGAAAAATATTATCCAACAGATTCTGGCGTTTCTTGTTTCGAGAAAATTCGACTCATATTGGGCTCTGTACAGCCGTTTAAAGTTCAAAGCGCCAAATTACGAACTACCGCGCCGCTGCAGCTCGTTTTATAATTAAATTATAAATTAAACGTTCTAACATCGTTTTAATAACGAATACATTAATATAATTTAATATAAACCATATTTAAACCACTTTAAATCGCTCGTTCACATTATACAACAACATCAACATTTTTCCCAAATACCCCGAAAATTAAATATTATTATAATATTCAAAATAAATAAATATTCAAAATAAATGGGTTAAATTGAATATTTAAATTCAAATCAATATTTTAAATAAATGAAATATTTCAATAAAATGGCCAGAAAATACGGGACATTACAATTATATAATTGCAGAATGTTCATGTACCCCCTCCACCATCTCTAAAAGACTATGAAATATAGAAAGCTGAGAATGTGATGAGGAACAATGAACTTCTCGCTTCTCTAGGTGTGCCTGTAATTTCAGCTAAACTGATAAATGCATGCCAAAAAAAAGGAAAAGAAAAGATGCAAAAGGATGTGGATAGTGAGGAATATAATCCGGGCCACGAGGAGCATAGTGAAGATGATACTTCACAAAGTCCACGAAAGGTGTATGAGAGCTACATATCTTATTTTTTATTCTACTAAAGATAATGACTGTAAAATCAAATCCTATTTCCTACTTATATATACAATATAGTTAACTAAAAAAGTTGAGAAGCCCAAGCCTGTTAGTAGACCACAAACTCGTTCAACTAGTGGTAAGGCAAAGGAAAATGATATGTTTAGAACCCCAAGCCAAAGCCTGTTAATAAGTTCAACTGTGAAGGATGTTGAAGGACAAGGAACAATGACTGATTATTTGGCTCTGCGGGAAGGACAAAAGAAAATTGCTGCTAAATCTAGTGCAAGTGGTATGTCAAATAAGGATGTGGCGGAGAATGTCTTGGTACATATTAAAAATGAAAAAAGTTAAAGCAGGTACCGAATTGATGTGATAATAATATTTAATATTACAGTGTGATTAACATTTAAGTACCGAATATACATTATGATTTATATGTTATTATTTGACGGGACTTTTCATTTTAATTAAAGATGAATTTCCTAGAGGACTCATAGGCAAACAAAGATGTTTAATGTTCATACAAGGGCGTATGAAAAAAGAGTTGTAATTGGGATGAACGAGTGGTTCCAACTTGTTTCAGATGATGACAAAGTAATGTCTGAATTGAGCAACTTTTTAGGAACATTGAATAGGGATGTGCCACTTACGTATAAATCTTGGTCGGATGTTCCTGAAAAGTTGAAGCAAACTCTATGGAATTATGTTCAGGTAATCTACTGTTAACTATAGTGTAGCTGAAATTTACTTCAATAAGTAATATTGATCTACCAGCTATAATGTAGCTGAATTATAATTTATTTATTCTTTTTCATCTTTGATTTATATTTTAGCAATGGTATATTATACCCGATGAATGTGAAAACTTGGTGTTGAAGTTTATTCGTGATTGTTGGACGGGGTACAAGAGACACATAAAAATAACTTATTATAAAGCTTATGAGACTGATGAGGAGAGGCTAGAAAACAAGTCGGACAATATCCGACTGGGGGACATTAAAATACTCTTGATGTATTTGGCAGATGAAGAGATTCAGGTATACGTACATCTATTATCTATTATCTATATTAGAAAACAAAATAACAAATATGCTAATGTGGATAGTCTAAAATTGCTTCATTTTCCCAATTACGCATACCCCCTTTTTTTCTTCCGCCTCTTCCCTAAATAAACTGCTCCCTACCCCCAACGTTCTTCCCCTTTTCTTCCCTACCACAATTATCTCAGCTCTTCTCCTATTGTCTTTTTTTCTTTTTCCCTCCGCTCCTCAAATCTCATAAATGGCAGCAGATTCCAAATGACGAGCGCCCCCGTTGTACTCAACTCCAACCGACTCTCCTTTTCCGCCAATTCTCAATCCCCTATTTTTTAGCAGCCGAAACCAAACTCCCTACTTTTAATTCCCCAATTTGCTAATCCTAAGGACTCATCGTAGTGCGACAACACTTACCAATTATCAATACGACGACTGCTGTTTCGCTCTGAAAGGTACTAATTTTTTTCAATCCTTACTTCTTCCAAAATTAATTATTACTCAATTTGTATCGATCAATTATTCCTGGTTGTCTGCTCTACTACAGTTGAAATTGATATTCGTTTTCCACTTAGGCTATATATCATCGCATGTTCGTTTTCCACTTTTGAATTTGCTTAAAGAACTGATGATTCAAACTTGACATGGAGTTCTACTTTTTTTCATCTTATGGAAACTAAGTGATATAATCTTTAATACAAATTATGAACTATTATTCATGAAAAGTGGTCTCCCTTTAGAATTGAAAACTAAAAAGAAAATGAAACAATTGTGCTTCTTAGCTTTGGTGAATTAAGATTAGATACAGGGGAGAGTACATGTTTTAGAATGCAAATTAATATACAAATTTTGCTTATTTACCTTTAAAATCTAAAGAAAGTGGTTGGACTTTCAAGTTGCTACTAGTTGACAATCACTCGTGTAGTCTGGAAAACGTATTTTTTCCATTAATGACTTGGTATAATAATATCTCATTTTTTCCCTTTCTTTTGAATATAAAAATAATGGTTTCTACTAAAATGTTCGTGCTAAAAATAATCACCGATAATAGATCATGTACCTTTACGCACCATGCAGGGAAAAATTAAACTGCTTGCGCATGAGGTTGTCGACTTCTTCGAGTTACGTAATGTAGTCAACCTACACAAATTGCTTTAACTTTGTACGTCTAGATAGGTTACCATATGATTGAATGATTCATTCAGTGGTGTATGCATTAATAGCGGAAGTTTGCTTTGTGTGCATTGCAGATATAAGTTCAACATCAGTCAATTCTCTGATGACTTGAACCTACAACCTGAAATGGTTCAAATTTTCATAACAATCAAAATCGCTGAAATATCCATCCGCTATAAACATGCTAATGAAGATTACTAATTTACTATACAATATATATTAAATATTCGACAAAACTAATTAACTATAAATAATTCACTCTGCATTCTTGTGCATGTACACATGAGGCATGTACGCCACTTACAAACCATTTCTCTCCATGCACACATGAAGAAGCCAACACCTGCATCTGTGTTCCCTCCCCATGCGTGTACAATGATGTACACACATCCCTCCTTCATAAATCATAGAACACACACGCTACAACATACCCGTTCTCTTGTACACAACCCCTGACCATGCGTCAATCCTCCTACTGTCTTTTAGAATGCGATTTGATCAAAACCTTTTACCAAGCAAATACCCCCAACCCGCTAATGCAAAATGCCACATTAAAAAGGGCTTTTACGCAAATTATCTTGAAATGAATAGTAATTCGTTTATGTTTCTATCGCATGCCTGCACACTTTTATACTCTGCTAAACATGCTCCCTTCCTTTCTTTCTTTTTTCCTTTTTTTCCTTTTGCTTCTCCTATTTTACACTTTATGTTTTATGCTTGTGTGGAGATTAAGATAATACTTCATTTGCAGAGAAAGGAAAAAAATGTGTGTTGGCTCGAATAATAAATAAATGAACAAGGTTGCTGTGAAATGTTTTATCTCCAAATTCATGCGTGTCTTCTTTGATAGAGAAGGGAATGAGGAAAAAAGAAAGTTTTTCCTTTGAGAGTGTTTGCAAAGAAAAATATAGTGTCTCCTTTTCTTTTCGTGAATGTGAATGCGCTCGTGTATATAAAACAAATTTACTTCTAAACTAAGCAATCTTCAATACATCAGAAGTAAGAAATTAAGAGTTAACATGAACATGCGCATTTACAAAGATGTGACAGTGACATGGTGCAAGAATGGAGTGCGTCAGTAATTATACATGTATATTTTTTTTGAAAAAAATAAAGTTAGTTTCACGGTACTCCATTATACAAAGTTCCGTTCATGTGTGTTAACCGGCCTTTTGGCCCGGTCACCAAAAGTACTCAAGACACGCTCGACTCAACATATCACGTGATATTACTGCCCGGAGGTGTCGCTAATATCATCCGGGGCCAATATCAGAAGACTCGGGTCTGACCTCTAGCAGGATGTCGCATCCCACAGACGCAACCTCCATCAGTATCCATCCGCATCTGAGCCGAAGGCGAGCCGTCAAGAGGGTCCGGGCGCAGCGCCTGTGGGGGTCTGGGGCCCCACAGTCCCGGCAGCGATCGACCTAGCCGGTTAGTTTGAAACTGTGGGCACCGCCCGATTCATCCGATTTTCTCCATGCCGGAAGCTCAGATTCCTTCACTTCGGACCAGCTAAATGATAGATTCCTTCACTTCGTGCTGAGGAGCTTCGATGCCCCAAAAGAACCAACATACCGCGCCAACGAACCTCGGCCACGTCTCCTCCAAACAAACTTAGCACCCTGCCAAGGTGCGAAATTTCGTACCCTGAAGGTGCAATTTTTTTACCTTGAGGGTACGAAATTTCGTACTAGCAGGTATTAAATTTCGTACCTGGGAGTGCAAAATTTCGCACCTAGCAGGTGCGAAATTTCGTACCTCCACCCAGGTATGAATTTTCCGTGGCTGACAGCTGGAGGTCAGAATTTTCTGAAGATGGTCCCCATTTCTACCTACTACTACCTAACCACTTCCTATAAATACCCCACTACCTCACACTTTTAAAGAGGGAGAGATTCTTGGGCTTTGAGACCTCCATAAAGCTTCATTAACGGCATCTCCTCTTTGAGGAAGAAGAAGGGCAAACTTGTCCACTTTACTATTTCTTGCAAATATGACTATTGTGGCTTCATATATCATAGTCAATGAATGTAATGAGAGGATCTCAACCTTGTAATCTTTCAAGTGATCAATAAAATTCCTACAACTCTTCAAAGTGGACGTAGGCCCTCCCTGAGGCCAAACCACTATAAATCTCTTGTGTTATTTACTGTTTATGTTCTATAATATGTTTGCCTATGCGACCATATTTATAATTACTAGTAACTAGGAATCTTTGGTGTTTACGACATTTTTTGCCGTCAACATTTGGTGCTTTCACTGAGAAAACTCGGATTTTGCACCTTTGTCGCACCTTGTCATCTCGACCCCCGACAAGCTTAAGGTTCCTTGCTAAACCTGCTGTCGAGTCCTCTCACGATGGCAAAGCGACCAAAGAACGCAAAGATCGGCTCTTCAGCTGCAGTTGAGGACGGGACATCCCAACAACCTCAACTTCGAGCCTCGAACCTCTCGCCTCGACCTCGAGCCTCGAGCCTCCCACGGGGTTCGAAACTCGCACCTCACGGGCTTCGAAGCTCGAGCCCCACCAGGTTCGAAACTCGAACCCTATGAGGCTCGAAAACTCGAACCCCCATGGGGTTCGAAACTCAAACTCCACGGGGTTCGTACCCTCGAGCCCCAAGAGGTTCGAAAGTCCCTCGCCTCGGCCACGAGCCTCTACTCCACTACTTTGGATTCCTTGACTCCGCATCCTGCCTCACTCGGCCTCGACTTTGTCTCACTCGGCCTTGACTCCGCCTCACTCGGCCTCGACTCCGCCCCCACTCGGCTACGCTATAACATCGGCAACTCCTCGACCACTCTCGCCCAGCAAGGAAGATCAATCACAAGGACTAGGAGGCTCGGCCACTAATGAAATCGTCCCTCCTACTATGGACCCCAAAGCGCTCGCAACACAAGCTCAAATCCGCACACTTATTGAAAAATATGAGAACACGGATGTCGAGCTCAACCCAGCATTAAGGAATAACATCGACCTTATGCGACAACTTCAAGAAAGTCAGTGCATCGTCGATCGACTTCAACTAGCTCAGAACAACACTCGACCTTGACCAACAGACTCGGAAACTTCCTCTTCCGAGTCAAGGGGCCGCGTCAAAGAAGGAGGTTAAGTCTCGGTAACGACGTAGCCGAGCGTACCAACGCCCTCGATAACGGCAACGGCGATGGTCATGACAATGACAATGGCGACCGAACTACAGTCACATATAGTGAGGGAGCACAGCACCAAGACCGCTCTCGCTTGATTATCAATGACGAACCAGATCCTACGAACCAACCTCTTCCTCGACACAACTCGATGACCGCTAATCAGGATGATGGGCCCGCTATTCCAATGGCCCACGCTCTTCCAGAACAGGATCCGCATCAATCTGCTCTTCATCAAGTTCCGCTTATAGATGTCGAGGACATGGAGGAAGACAATCCGGACGTCCATCATAGGAAACACCCTCGCAATAGGACCCCGGAACCTCGCCAAAACCCATAGGTCCCGATGGTGGATCCCCATCCAACATACCTTCCCGACATGGTCCGAAGGATTATGAGTGAGAGGCGAGGAAACATTCATGATTCATGGGAAGCGCACGTTAGGCACAACCCCTTCACCAGGAGGGTAAATGAAGCTGAATGGCCATGCCGCTTCAGCTTGCCACAGATGCCGCTTTATGATGGCACAACCGACCCATGTACCTTCTTAAATCAATATGAATAGCAAATGGACTCGAGCCGGGGCAATGATCCGGTCAATTGCAAGTGCTTCCCAGTCTTCTTATCAGGAACCGCTTTGTTATGGTTCTCTCGCCTCCCACTCGATTCCATTAACAATTTCAGCCAATTAGCAGCAGAATTGGTCAAGCAATTCAGAGTGCACATCCCGACTCAAAAGAATGCCCTCACCTTGTATAACCTATGCCAAGGACCCGCTGAGTCGCTCAAAAGCTACCTCACCCGGTTCAATGTCACGCTCGCCGAGGTCAAGGATTCAGATCCTTGCACCGTACTCTGTCGACTTGCTAAAGGTGTCCTCCCTACTTTCGAATTCGGGGCATAGATCGATCGGAAGCAGCCAAAAAGCCTCAATGCTTTCCATGAAAAGGCTAGGCAATACTTATGTCAAGAAGAGGCGAGACAAAACCGACTCCCCAGGGCCGGTCTTCCCAACAATCCACATGCGGGTGCCATAAATGACAACGTCAAAGGGAAACAGGTAGTAAAGCTATTTGTTAAGGACATGGGGGCAGGCCCCTACAAACAAAGACCGAATAGAAGTATGCAAGGCGGCCGCAACAACGACCAAGTTTCTACGGAACCCAAAAATCCCAGCTCTCACCGGACACACAAGATCTACACCCCGTTGAATGAAGACTTGGAAACAATCTACCGGCAAACGTGCAAAACGCTTCAATACAAGAAACCATACAATAGGGACACCACTAGTCATGAGAAGAAGACCGGCAAGTACTGTCAGTACCACGACATGTACGGGCACAATACCAATAATTGCCATCAATTCAAAGATGTAATCGAAAGGCTTGTCCGCGAGAAGCGCCTTGAGCAGTACGTCCGAAGAGCATCATGATTATCGCCGGTACTAAGCGGAATTCCGGCAAAACCTAATATTGGCCGCAATTGACACTGGTACCTCTCACCCGCCCCGAGTGGCGGAGGACCCACTGGAAACAGATCTCCTTCCACTTGTGGACCCCGAAGCTCCTGCGGCTCAAGCACAGATTCACACGCTTAATAAGAAATATGAGAATGTAGCTCTCGCGCTAGGCATTGAAGATCAACATCAACCTTATGCGCCAACTTCAAAAAAAATTCAACGCATCGTTGTTCTACATCAGCTTGCTTAGAACTGCGCCCGCTAGCGGCATACCACATCAGAAATTTCCTCTTTCGAAGCTAATGGCCCACAGCGAGGAAGGAGATTCAGCCTCATTAAAAACATCGCCATCCACTCCAACATTCGCATGGCGACAACAACAATAACAGAAAGGAAATGATGATCAAACAATCATCACTTACGGCCAAGAAGCACGGTAACAAACCGGGTTCGTGTAACGAACCTTCTACTCAGAAGAGCCCAACTGTCGCCACTCGCAACCAAAGTCCCGCTCTTCCAGCGACTCGTCAGACCAAAGTACCTCCGAATCCGGGTACACACGAGCTCGCACAAACTCGACAGCTATACCAAAACCAGACCTCCATCGAATTACGTCATTCGAGGGGAGCATCGAAAGAATGATCAAGAATCCTGCCACCAATTTGAAAGCTTGACTTGAGCGGTAGGAGGAAGCTTTCAATACCTTCCTCGCCAGATAAGAAGCACTTCAAATCCGACTGGCCAAGCATACATTACGGAGGCAAGTATCGATGCTCCTCCACAATCGACCCAGGACTTGGGGGCAGCCCCGCAAACTAACCGACTAGCCGACGTCACTCCTCGGAATGGTGTCGGTCCCGCTTCACTCGGGGGCACCCCTAATCCCGACATTGCTCCAGCTCGATGCGCTTCGATTGGTCAGGCTTTGCAGTTGGAAATGTTGCTCAAGCACCAATGTGCGCAGCTTTGGATGGTACTCGTCCCATGGTTTCATGAGTCAGAATTACGCTCGATGTGGCCCCTCCAGTTGGAATCCAACAAGACTTTCCTCTCAATCAGCTGGTTCCCAACTTGGACGTAAGCACTAGGGGCACCAATGCCACTATGGGAAATCGAAATCAATTGCTTGCTATCGAAAATGGGCCAGAGATCGCAGGTGTCATCCGTCGGTACACTCCAGGAATTATCCATTCACTAGAATCGCACGCAAAGCTGAGTGGCCCTAACACTCCAACACACCACATGTGGCATTCCATGAAGGCACGACTGACCTCTAACCTAGGCAATATCAGGGTCACCACGAGAAATGGAACGCTTGTCATCCCGGCCGTCCCTGGCTTTGACGCTCAAGCCTCCGCTAGGCGGACTCAGGCTGCTATGAGTCCATACTTCTCGCCTACGCTTCTAGCATCCAAATGGGCTCAAGTTCACTTCAACCGACTTCCACAACGTCATGCAACCGAAGTTAGAGACTCACGGAGTGCCAAAGACCTTCCGCCAAGAAGGTGCGCTAGGCTCCAAAGTCCTGGACTAGATCACGACCTCTATAATGCAGCTGGAGCCCAACCTCCGATTGTCACCAACACGATCCATGGATCGTAAGGGAATCGCGGGGGCACGACCACGGCGTCTGCGAAAGTAGTACGAGGCGTAACCCATTCACTTCGACTAGCCATAATACCAAATGGCGCTGGTGGCGCCAGCACTCCGACATGCCGACGCCGTAAAATGCAAGTAGTTCCCCGTCCTTATCCAAGACGGCTCTATTATGGTTCCCTTGACTTCCACCGTGAACTATCTCAACTCTAGATTAAACCGCCAAAAGAACTGTCCCACAATCCAGGATGCACGTCGTGATACCCAGAGACACCTTCTTAGTCTCGAACGGTTACCAAGGCATCTGTGAAATCTTAAAGGCCACCTCGCAAAATCCAACACCGCCTTTGCCGAAGTCAAGGAACCCACTCATCGAGTCACGCTCGTCCAGCTTACAAAGAGCATGCCACCTGGTTCCAAACTTGGGGCATGGACCAATCAAAAACAATCAAGGATTCAGAAGATCTTCCACACGAATGCCAACTACTTCCGATGCCAAAATCTAGCATAAAGGAATCAAGCTCCTACCCTCAACATCCTACCTCATGATGACGCCCAGAGCTCCAACAACTCTGATTCCACCGCTCTACACAATCTTGCTCACGCTGGCAACGTCAAAGGTAGTCGCAATAGCAAGAGGAAGCGTCTTCGACCTCCGTCCTTCCATATCTATTCTATTCTCAACAACATCCCTGAGAAAATCTATCTCGCAACCTACAACTCCCAACCATGCAAAAGGCCCAGACCTAAATGTCCGACGAACGCGCCAGGATATTGTTGGTTCTACACCGTCTGCAGATACAACACGAACATGTTTCGCCACTTACAGAGCAACATTGTGGAACTCATCTGCATGGAAACTCCGAGCCACTCAACGCTCATCAAAGATTCCCATTGCACAGGATCTCCGAGCCACTCAACGCTCATCAAAGATTCCCATTGCACAGGATCTCCGAGCAACTCGACGCTCATCAGGGGTTCCCACTACGCAGGACCTTTGAGCCACTCGACGCTCATCAGAAATCCGCACTACATAGAGTCTCTGAGCCACTCAACGCTCATCAGAGATTCCCACTAAACAAAAACTCAACCGACAATAAATCCCTCAAGATCATCCTTCCGGATCGTCAGGACTGTGGCAACAATGAGCATCCATGCCTCATAACTCACCTCGCGCGGGTCGCCTTTTGCACTGATCTAGTTGTTATCAAGCCTCAAGTGCTGTAAGCCCTCTAAACGACTTCTGTCCGACCTATAGTCAACCATTACGGCTAATTCGTATACACGAGCACACTACACTGGATCAACATCTTTGATCCGGGAACCGGTCCCCTGGATAAAGCTTTAATCAACAACGAGTAGCCCGATACTTCAACTCTAGAGTCCGCCATAAGGACCTCAACATCGGCAACCTCGTCTTACAACAGGTCCTTCCTCCACCATCAGGCCTCGCCCCTCGATAGGAAGGCCCACAGTCATACAACGGAAGCTCAGTGATGGAACTTTCAAACCCTCAACACGGAAGAAGCCGAACTCCCAAGGGCATGGAACAATGAACATCTTCACCTCTACTCTACATGACTTAGTGTACAATCAATTCAGGCCTTTCAACGATGTTTTGCTTTCCTGCAATTCGAGGCATTGCTAAGGCTACTGATACCAGAGATATCCGTAGGAGTGATGTTCAGTTTCCTGTCTCCCTTCCATGTTTGCTCCGTGCATGACATGTTTGGTTAATCCTAGCAACCAACTTGCACTCAAACTTCCGACCGCCGTACCTGCCCCTAACATTGGGGCCGACACCGCCGTCTCAACCGCGAACCAACCCCGCGGCCTAACAACATTGGCAATGACCGGCGCCCCGAGCACGGGAGCCGGCCACTGCACTCGAGTCGCTGGCCCGCGGCGCGACCGAGTATAAATAACCTCTGACTCGAATCGTTCGCCCAAGTCCCACGCGACTTGGGGCCGCCCAACATACAGCTGGGAGCGATGTACACTTCCCCCTGGCTACGGGTACTTGTCAAATCCGGGCACAGCACCGAGACAGACGTTAAATCGTTTCCCCGAAGCCCTAAAGGCTTAAGTGCAGCTCCACGATCGGACCGTACGCGCTGATGATCGGAGCTTTTCTCCGGCGAATAAACGACGCCGTCACACGCTCGAACCCGATGAACGACGGGAGAGCCACCCTCTGGACGGACCGCATAACGCGACGTCATACGCCTCTGTTACTCTTGAGTTTAATCCCGGGCAGCCCAAGAAAAAACAGCAGGCGCTCTAGCCTGGCTTCACAAACTACGGGTTTCCTAAGCTGAAGGAAACTTACTAGAAGCCTGCGCTCAATCTCACCCCTCTGGAACAACAACCCAGAGCGCGGTACTCTATCTCGCCCCTCTGGAACAACGACCCAGAGCGCGACACTCAATTCCACCCCTCTGGATCTACAACCCCGATCACGGCACTCAATCACAACCCCTGGAATCACCAGCCTGGGGCACAACACTCACAATCGCTTTTTTGTTAAATGTAACGGTAAGTATGCCCATGCAAGTACGAGACGCCCGAAAACATGGGAGGAACATCCGAACAGTTAACACAAAATGCGATCTTTACTAATTCATTTTCCATTTCACACACACGAAACAGACTACATGTCTAACATCTCTTCTCTCTGATGACAGGGTATTCATGAATACCACACCATGTCTTTAAGGACCAAAAGCGAGGACCACACTCGCATATGCTATTGGTCCACTTAACCCAAGGCATCTTTAATTCCTTTAACAATTACTGATGCTACTCATCCTTTTTTTTCTTTTCTTTTCTTCTGTCTATGCAGGTTCGATACCGGTAGGTCACCACCAATGACGGGCCCTTTCCTTCTAGAAACACTTCCTCCTCCTCTACTCCACACAAGAGTATTGGATTCATTAGGCATCGATGCGCGCCTTCCGCCATCATCCTCACCGCTTGTAATCATCATAGTCTAACCGAGAGCAACACATGGAAACGGTTTAGGGACGATGTAAGAAGCAAGGACCAATCCAGCATAGGTGTCTCCCCAAGCCTTCTTGGTGCCTAACTCCGCTCTCTCCTCAGCATCTTCGGCAGTCCTCCGATCAGCTAAGTGCCTGGCCTGGATCCACATAATGGCATCCGCTACAAGTGTGCTAAGGGACCTCTCGCCCTCTTCTAGCGGGCGTCACCGGTGGCTCTCCTTATTCCTAGCCTACTCAGAGGCCCTCTCCTTCTCCGCCTCAGCATCGGCCTACCTCCTCGCCACCACGGAAGCAGATTTCTCCTGGGCATCCTGACTAGACTTTGCCCGGACACCTTGTATGGCAGCCTCATCCTGTTCGTCTTCCCCTCCGACTATGCCACCAGCCGGGCTTCCTGATTCTCCACCCCAGCTTTCATTGCTTGCCCGCTTACACCAGCTACGCCCGTTGCGTGAGCACTTCGACCAGCCACAACTTCTCCTTCTCCAAAGAGGATCATATAAACATAGGACTCCAAAACCATGGGTTCTCCTACTTCTCCAGATTGTTCCCGCTGTGACTACAACTGGGACCCGAATGCTTGAGGAAGTATGGGGGCAAAGCCTGGCGTCACCTCCGCTCAAAGGGAAAGTACACGAGCGTGGGCGCAGTCTCCTACCCATCTCCTCACCGGTTTACTCATCACAGGACCTGAGGAAGATCTCCACCAGCTTCCGCGCTGGCATTTCCATCGCCACAGCCGTGGGGGCAACCATTCTAAGGAGGAACATACACCTCGCCACGATAAGGACCCGAACCCAAAACCTTGGGTCTCAGAAATTTCTAACCTCCCGGTAATACTGGGAAGACCAGGCATAGAGGCCCGAACCGAAGGGCAGAGGAAGCAATACGATCGCAGTTCCCCAAGGAACTGGAGAACTTAGATAAATTCTCAATACGCAAATTAAAGAATCCATATTTCAGTGCAAGTTCTCGGGTTTCCATGACCAGTTAATTGGGTTCGCAAGGTCTCATCGCCCTGCCAGCAAACTCATACTTAAGCGCAACATGAAGCTAACTCACACCCTTCGATGCATACCTACAAGCGCATTGAAACGCGGTGATGACAATTAGTTTGGATAACTATGGCAGTAGTTACCGGTAAACGTCAGCACCATTTTCCGAATCGGATAAAGACCCCGACATAATTGGGTTGGAGACAAACGACTCGAACATATGCCCGCATCTTGCGCATGTATCCGAGCAATCAGTCCGAATAAGTTCATTTCCAGAATCATTCGCCAACCAATTGTGTTAAGTTCAACTTCAATTACTGATCAGGCATGAAATATTGAGCAACGATCCGAACCTGCTAGCTCGCATCTGACGTCGAGAAGAATCTAGCAGGTACCCGGGCCTGGGGTAACCCTCTACGGATTGTCACACCGGCCTGGCAATCTCATGACCCAATCAAATCCCCTAAAGTCTCTGCATTGGCATCATCTTCACAACATCCTACGGAACCACCATCTTTAGAGCACCTTCACCTTGCAACGAAGGAAATCCGGAGCCCGAGTTCAGGCCCTGGAGGCTTTTCGGCTTCCATCATTAACCGAACTCCAAAAAAAGTGACGCTCCGGAACGGCAGCCTTTAGCCTCAACAACTGACGCCACGTCCATCACCAACCTCCAGTGCAACGCCTAAGTTAAGATGCGACTGCATCGTGGTTATGTTATTGATCGGATCCTAAGACTAACCGCTTGACTATGTGTCGATATCTTACACAAGCATTCAAGCCGACAATCCAAGCAGGTCCATTCCTTGAGGACCACGTCGCGAGACCAAAAATCATTAATCACTGTCCGCTCATATGGCGCCATGCAAAGGTTCAAGTTTACAAACTCAAGATCGAAGACAGGGTTCGACAAAGTCGTGGGAGTGCGAAGTTATGTCTCATGCTCCCACGCGTCGGCTTAGTTGTCATCTCCTCAACCAAGATTCGAACTCCTAAAGAGCATGAAAGATTTAATAAGCGTTTGGGACTCAAAGCCCAATCCCGTATTCACACATGCTTGGCAACCTTTATCCAAATTCCTAAAGCCATTTCCCAAGATCCGCCGCTCCACGTTCTTGGGTACCAGATCCGAAATCCCTCTTACTTTCCACATCTCTCTTCCCTTCTCCCAAAAACCTAACAATACCTCGAACAACCAAAGTACAAAAGAAGTATTTTGGCATCCTTCATGCCCTACAGTGATTTTCTATCCGAAGAAGAGGAGAAAGGAAGTAACTACAGTCAGGGGATCGGGATGCCCCTAAACGAATGTTCCAAGGTTGGAATTCGAGATCGTACACCTAAATACAGCTACATCCACTTATCTTTGAACCACTGGCTACCAAGAAAATCATGACTCAACGACTACTTGAATACTCACCAAATGCTCAATCATCAAAGCGCCCGCGTACGCACATCCCCCGCAAGTGTCAAGTCACCTAAAACGCGCGACAACGACACTAAGCGGCTATTAAGAAATGCGAGTGCGACACCAAACTAGCAGCGGCTCGCTCACGATTCCCCAATGAGCATGCTCGCTAACTAACATGTCTTTCCTATAACTTGCAGGATAAATCCGCAACCCAACTATCATCTCAACTTTCATTGCAAAGCACATCATGTCAAGACAAGACGTGCTTTGGGGGGCAAATGTTAACCGACCTCTTGGTTCGGTCACCAAAAGTACTCAAGACACGATCGACTCAACATAACGCATGATATTACAGCCCGGAGGTGTCGTCAATGTCATCCGGGGGCCAGTATCAGAAGACTCTACTCTGGCCACTAGCAGGATGTTGCATCCCACGGACGCAACCTCCATCAGTATCCGTCCGCATCCGAGCCGAAGGCGAGCCGTTAAGCGGGTCCGGGCGTAGCGCCTGTGGGGGTCCGGGGCCCCACAGTCCCGGCGGCGATCGAACTAGCCGGTTAGGTCGAAACTATGGGCATTGCCCAATTCATCCGATTTTCTCTATGCCGGAAGCTCAGATTACTTCACTTCGGACTAGCTAAATGATAGATTCCTTCACTTCATGCTGAGGAGCTTCGACGCTCCTAAAGAACCAACATACCGCGCCAACGAACCTCGGCCACGTCCCCTCCAAACAAACTTCGCACCCTGCTAAGGTGCGAAATTTCGTACCTCCTAGGTACGAAATTTCTTACCTTACATGGTGCGAAATTTCGTACCTTGAGGGTAGGAAATTACGTACCTGGGAGGTGCGAAATTTCTCACCTAGTAGGTACGAAATTTCGTACCTCCACCCAGGTACGAATTTTCCGTGGCCGACAACTGGAGGCGCGAATTTCCTAAAGATGGTCCTCATTTCTACCTACTCCTACCTAACCCCTACCTAACCACTTCCTATAAATACCCCACTACATCACACTTCAAAAGAGAGAGATTCTTGGGCTTTGAGACCTCCATAAAGCTTCATTAATGGCATCTCCTCTTTGAGGAAGAAGAAGGGCAAACTTGTCCATTTTACTATTTCTTGCAAATATGACTATTGTAGCTTCAAATATCATAGTTAGTGAATGTAATGAGAGGATCTCAACCTTGTAATCTTTCAAGTAATCAATAAAATTCCTACAACTCTTCAAAGTGGACGTAGGCCCTCCCTAGGGCCGAACCACTATAAATCTCTTGTGTTATTTACTGTTTATGTTCTATAATATGTTATTGTCTATGCGACCATATTTATAATTCCTAGTAATTAGGAACCTTTGGTGTTTACGGCATTTTTTGCCGTCAACAATGTGCAAGCCGAATATGATCACACCCAATGATGTGTTATGATAATAGAATGATAACAAAAAAGACAAGCTAACTTATTTTGTGAATTCTGAAAAACGTTGATATTGGGCCTAAAATATATCGAACAAAAAGTTAATTATTTTCCAAATTAGAAGTTATGAAAAGTTCTATAAACTAAATTAAAAATACGTCATAATTTTTTTTTATCTAATTTTGAAACTAATATTTTATTATATTAAATTCAAATTCGACAACTAAAAACGAGGGTTGTTACACAACCATTGTGTTACCAACATAGGTATGCTCATGTACGTTGGTTACTTCACATGTTACAATATCCCTATAGTGGACATCTCTTGCAGTTATAGAATAACACCATAATAATATGGATTTGTTTAGGAAAGTTGGCTATGTTCTTTATAATATTATTACAATACTCCATAATGCTTTTATTTATTCAATAATGGAAATATTAAATACAATACTTGAACGATAAATGCTAGCTGCTTGCAAACTTGGTTCACTACACACACACACACACATATGTATAGTGTCTATTTAGACACAAAATGATTATACAGGTTTAAACACATAAAATCTCGATCACTAGATCTTCTCCTGAATATTATCTTTCATATAAAGACAAACAAATCCAATTGTTTTGAATTTGTGTTAAATTTTGTTTTCCAATAGTCACTCCGTTTGTCTGTGTGTATGTGTGTGTGACTATATATACACACATATATGTGTATATATATATATGTATATGTATACATGTATATGGGAAAGTCTATATGGATATAGAAGTTTGACACAAGTTGGGAGACAAAATCTCAACAATTGGATTTCCCCTGATTTGCATCTCTCATATAATGACAAATTAATCACGTGACCTGGATTTTGTGTCCTTAAATTTGTGTCAAATTTGTGTGTTCAAATAGTTGCTTCTTATATATATATATATATATATATATATATATATATATATATATATATATATGTGTGTGTGTGTGTGTGTGTGTGTGTGTGCGCGCGTGCGCGTGTGCAAGCGCGCATGCGCATGTGCGTGTGCGTGTGGTCACACACATGTGTGTTTACATATGTATATATAAATTACACTTGTGATTTTTGGACCTTATACAGACAAATTCCTAATTTAGTAGCAGCTACAAAAAAATTAACTATGTACTTACTGCTTCAAATATAGGGAAAGCAACATCCAAACTAAAATTTTAAAGTTACATGCCAGACATCTAAATTTATGTATTTGTCGTTATATAAGATTTTTCTACTCAATAGTTGTAGATGCAGGAATGCTTGAGTGCACTTGAGCAATTAGTAAGTGAGAGAACATGATTTCAAGTTGAGTGGCAACACCTTTGACATATCTTACCATTTGTTTTCACATGCACCATTATTTTAACTATCAAGTATCAACGGTTAACTAATTGCTCTATTAATATATTTTTTAACTTTTTTACAATACCACACGCGTAGTGTTTATTACATAAGATTTGTTTAAATGTATGATGATCTATTTCACTTTAGAATGATGGGAAACCCGTTTTGAGTTGTAAGTCATTTACATATGCACATCATATTCATTAATTAAATTCTCATCAAAAGATCCAATTATTACCCAAGGCATACTGTATCAGTTCCATATTATACACCATTTTCTATCAGCACCTTTGAAAAACAATTGAACCTATACATGTAGTATTTATGTATACCTTGAACTGATTTATTATTTGGCCTACCTAACTAATGTATGTGTTCAACTATTTTGTAATTGAGGTTACTTAATTAATGATTGATTGTAGACTGAGACAACAAAAAAATCCACCGAATATGTTAGTCAGTTGTCAAGGGGATAAAAAGGTGAAAAGGAGGGACGAAAAACAGGGGATAGAGTCAATAATTGACAATGTATATCAATGTCCCAATTCTTGATCTATGAAGTTGGTTGCAATCATGCACAAAGTATAAGACTGTCAACTGATGGTTTTGCAACAACCACAATAATCAAAAAACTTCATCTTATTTGGGTTACCTCTCGCATGCACATTGAGATATATAAGATCTAGCTTGAGAGTTTAATTTCTGTATATTTCTACATTTTATGTGCTTTTATCATATTATAATTGCATGGAATCCAAAGTAATGGTATTATTGTGTTAGGGGTGATGTTGTTGAGATTGAGACATGGTGTCAAGTGGATGGTAAGATTGGTACAACTCGTGATTGGATCATCAAGGATGTGGCTACTGATAATATTATTGGCACAACCACCTGGTGGGTCAATTTGAATAATACTAATAATACGGGAGATTGTGTTCTATTAAAATTACCAAAAGCTTTGGAAGTAGCACTCATGCATTTAATCATATTTTTTTCCTTTGGTGCTTTTATATGTTTTTCCAGTTATATACTTTGGTATAAGCTATATAGGTCATATGATTTGCTTGCCACTAGATATAGCGGCACAGTTGCTTCTCGGTATGTGGATTCAAAAAATTGGATATTTGGGCTATAACTATTTCACATGAAAAAATATATCATATATTTTTCCATTTGAAATTTATTTACTTTCATTTGGGATGACAGTTTATGTCAGGCATTTCCCTGCATCATTAATGATATATGTTGTCTGAGAACGTTGATAACTTTATATTTTGGCATCTCTGTTACTCGATTTAGCAATATTGATTGCTTTTGGTGCAACATGCGAATAAATTTCCCGTATATACGGAAGATGAACAATCTATATCATGAATTGTGAATTCCCTTCATATGTAAATACTAAATAGATATTTTTAAAATTATGGAAATGACAGGCCATACAGTGAGTTGTTGATATATACTACCTAGCTAATCTACATTATGTATGTTGATTGTGCGTTCAAAATTGAAATGATAATTTCCAACACCCATTTGTCTGTCTAGACTCTTAAAGTGACTGTGCTGAACTAAACAATCAAATTAAAAATGATTGGTTACAATACAATATACATCGTAAATCAAGAATGTGCACGTCTTTGTATTATCTGTATAGGCATCTTTAGCAGTGTAATAGTTTATTCCATGAGCTTTGTAAATGTGTCCTTATTGTGCATCCCAGTAAATGGGTGATGATGAAATATTTATTAGTCTAATCTATACACACAAAAAAGGGTGATCACATATTTTTAATCTATACATAATTCTGATCTATCTTATTGTGTTCTACACGATTACCATTGTATGTTCGGGAGTAGTCAAATGCTAAACTACCTGTTAATATTCCAAATTGGTAGATTATTCATGCATTGTTATTTCTGTATCATACCCAACTGCAATTATTAAGTAATGTTTACATAGCCAAAAGGCCCAAAACCATAATTCATTCGGAACTACACAGCAACCTTTGTAACACTATATTAAATATGGCATATTCCCGGCGACGACCCAAAATAAATGCTACTTTATTTGCTTGCCTTCCTACTGCGACGACCGCCTCTCTGTGATTCATTCGTATGTTTTATTTTTTACATCTTAATGTAGTCCCTTTTGTGAGTTCTTCGCCGCCCTACAGTCATGACAAGTAGCTGTTTTAATCAACGATGTCGTCACTTCATTCTACTCATTTGCTGCCCTTTATGCGTCCAATATATTTTATGTTGGTTTATCTAATTTGACGTGTCATTACAGTTTTCAACCTGCTTGTACCAACGTCTACATGTTGGACTATAGATGTTGCTGAAATGTAGTACGTGCTCTCTTTCCAATGCAAATTCGCTCCTCACTGTGCTATAATATTGTCTGTCCGTGCTTTGGAGCTGAAAAAACCCAATAAAAAAACAAAAACAGAAAACAAATCGCATCAACACTTTTTTTCCCTGTTTTATATTGGCAAGCGGTGTACTATCGTTATTGTAGTCTAAATATGCCCACAAGTTTATAAACTTAGCGACTGATTATATGCATGCCAAACACCCTTTGATAATAGTTATGCGCTCACTAACATTTTAATTACATGGACAGATTTACTATTGTTAGTTCTGTCCCAAGATATGACGGCAGGCAGCATCCCCATTCGGCACAGACGGGACTGTCAGTTGTAGGTAACGATTAAAACGTACTGTCGGCTTTTGTAATTTACTGTCCCTCTTGATTTTATCATCCATTCATAGTTTCAATTAAATGTAACTACCATTATGGAAAATGCGCCTTTGCGGAAGCGATCAGGATCTTCTTCACCCAATTACTTAAAGATAATTTCTATGGAAACAAACACAGATATGAAATCACATGTGCAAACACAAGATATTCCACCAAACCACCGTCTTTATTGATTCACAAAACCAAATTTTGTTTACACAAAATGGATCAAAACCAAAAATAAACAAAATTACAAGAATCAATAACCTTATTGAGAACGGGAAAGAATATCTATATGACTAACACTCTTTGTTGGAGAAGGAGAACATTGAAGAACGACGGCTAAGCCTTGGATTAACTGGAGGCACCAATCATCTCTAGGGCACCAAGCCCTAGAGGCACGCAGTCGCCACTCTATTTGGTCATCTATTAATCCAACCCTATGTGTTGCTTTTATAGAAGAATAGAAGGCTTAGGAAAAATATCCAATTTTCCCCTTAAAGATATATTAGGAATATATCCGCTCAATACTTGCAGAATAAGTCACAGAAAGACCGGGTCAAAATCTAGCAATAAATCCACTCAAACGCCAAATTGCTCCTTCTAACTTTCTTTCTGTGGCTGCACCATCTCCTCTACCGCCAAGCACATTCACGCCTCATCTCTATCAACATATGTGATTTCATGTCACAAATCACAACACTCCACCTTGATATGAAATCACATCATATCAAACGAACTTCCAACACACAAGTCATCTGAATCTTTCAAAGACACCTACTCTCAATTAAACCAACCTCGATTTCCAGGAAACGAGATACACCCCACCTGTTCCGAGTACAGGGACTCAGTTGATTTCAGGGCAACAATCACACCTAGTCGATTTGAAAGGACTATGACCACACCTCAATTACAAACACAACACACCGCCTACAAAAGATGCATCTACTACATGAGTTGCACCGTGCATCAACCAACGATCTAAAAGTGCTTGTAATTCCACAACGACACCCGTCTACCACTTGACCTAAGCTCCTACTTCAATCACCCCGGATCCCTCCAGCATCATCAACGTGAAGACCCCTGTCGAACACATTAGCAGTGACCAAATTAACCTCTCCACCTTGCTGTGGATTAGGTTCTTCAACCGTCACTCGCCTTCCACATCGACACCCGTCTACCACTTGACCTGAGCTCCTTCCTCGATCACTCTTGATCCCTCGAGCATCATCAATGTGAAGACCCCTGTCGAAAACATGAACCGAATCACCAAGGTATAAGCAAATCAAACCAATTGCCAACATCTTTGACTTCTTCCATCTTCCCTCATCCACATCTGAGGGCTTCTCTTCATCTCCATCAACCAAACCATTGAGGCCTTCAAATCACCAATCAAAATTAGTCATCACCAACAGTGCCATCATATCCGACATAAAAAAAACAATTTTTTCAACAAAAATCAATTTTTTCCCGAACAAAAACCAATTTTTCCAATCCAAAATCACTCTAAGCTTTGCGATGATCTAGCTCTGATACCAACTGTTATGGAAATTGCGCCTTTGCATAAGCGATCAGGATCTTCTTCACCCAATTACTTAAAGATGATTTCTATGGAAACAAACACAGATATGAAATCACATGTGCAAACACAAGATATTCCACCTAACCACCCTCTTTATTGATTCACAGAAACAAATTTAGTTTACACAAAGTGGATCAAAACCAACAATAAACAAAATTACAAGAGTCAATAACCTTATTGAGAAAGGGAAAGAATATCTAGATGACTAACACTCTTTGTTGGAGAAGGAGAACAATGAAGAACGACGGCTGAGCCTTGGATTAACTGGAGGCATCAATCATCTCTAGGGCACCAAGCCCTAGAGGCACGCAGCCGCCACTCTATTCGGTCATCTATTAATCTAACCCTATGTGCTGCTTCTATAGAAGAATAGAAGGCTTAGGAAAAATATCCAATTTTCCCCTTAAAGATATATTAGGAATATATCCGCTCAATACTTGCAGAAAAAGTCACAGAAAGACCGGGTCAAAATCTAGCAATAAATCCACTCAAAAACCTAACTGCTCCTTCTAACTTTCTTTCTGTTGCTGCACCATGTCCTCTACCGCCAAGCACATCCTTGCCTCGTCTCTATCAACATATGTGATTTCATGTCACAAATCACAACAACTATTGGTTGTTATCTGTCTACAATCTGTAAACCTGTTAAGCTATATTTATTGTACATTAATCCTTCTGAAATAAACCTAATATTCAGTCTACTTACTGACTTAAGCCATTAAATATCATGAGTCGGTAAATACAATTTTTTTTTTGAAGATTGGAGCATCCTGTAATTGCTTAAGGTTTAATTACTACTCCAAACTATAAGGTCCTCATGCTAATTCTGTGTTCCGGTATGTCTGCCTATGGGGTTTGCACCAGTTTACTATTAAATCAAACACAAACTACTTGATACTTAGTGACAACATGCTCAAACATCATTCTGTAGATAGGTGGAAAGTTTACACTGTAAAAGAATATATTTGTTAGCCATGTAGATTTATGGCAAGTTCATGTCAAAAGTTTCGTCTAATTGCACTTAGGTTTAAGTCTACGATTATTTGGTAAATTTGTTGCTACTTACCATTCATGATGACTGCTTTTGTACTTCACTGTCCAGTAATACCCATCTCATGTAATATACATGCCTACTTATTAGTGTTAAGTTTCGGCATTCCCTGCATACCGTACGTGCTTCACCGTGTCTATCGGAGTCAACGGTCGAAGTCTCTCATGTCGGCGTCTCGATTGAACATCCCAATCTCCTCCCATCGAGCATATAATTTGGTATTGGAAAACACTTATTGTAATAAAAGGAATCTCCAATGTTACATGCCACCAAGACCATATATATACTACGATCTTTCTTAATATCTTACTTTCTTAATATCTTGCGATGTGGGACAATTCTCCCGTTCAATCCACGCACCCACTCCATTTCAATGTGAGCCACACCTAACAATTAGTACTTAATATTATTACTTACGCTTACTTCCTTTTGTTTCTTCTTCGCTACTATCCTTTTTCTTTACTATACTTTAGTGGATGTCAGGCTATACAAAGTTCTTTTTTTTATCTAACTGTTCTGCTTCTCCTATTTGATTACATGTGTTATCTTCCTTTTTTGCAGATCTGATATTTCGTAAGCACAGTAGGACTGGAGAAAATTTGTCAATTGGAACTACAAAATCAAACATACAAGTTTAATTCTGGTGTACTATTATGCCTCTTTGGTGGTTTATATCATACTGTCGGTTAAGTCATTTCCCAGCATTACATTTTATAATGGATGTACGATAACATTGTAAATGTGTAATTAACCATCAGTAACTCAAGACACCAACTGAAAGGAGTTTTAAATAAACAAAAATTCTTTGGAAATATCAACTATCATAGATACATGCATAATAATAAGTCATTCGTATAAGACAGTATTAGGTTCTCGGAAGTAACCAGCTCAACCAAAAGAAGTATGAAGTATAAACAGTTGCACCTAAATGTTAGCAAACAGTATACAGATTATAGGGAAGAGTCTTACTTTATCTCTAATGCTACGGACACGGATATTGATATTAAATGTGATATTAATAGCTATGTACATCCTAATACCATTCAACTAAGAACTAACGACTGAACATGCTGGCAACCAAATCATATGTGCAATATGCATCAGTATATCAGCATACAGATGACATACTTCAAAATCGAAATAATTCAGCAAGGAAACACAAAATCCATCAGTTACAAAACAATAGGTCTACAAACAGTATGGCATTGCTCTGTTCATAGGACAAATAAATCTGAGCATAAAGAGAATAAAATAGCCAGAATGGCCCATACAGACGTAGTAGTATGAGGACATACCCACAATGTGATAGGCTAATGGGTCATTGCCAAATTCTAGGAGCGTATAGTCTAAAATCCCTCATATAGGTATCTTATTACAAAGCGAAAATATCCGTTCAAACTTCAACCAAAATTTGTCAAACTATCGTCGATTGACAAAAATAAGATCATACATCTACAGCTACATAGGCCAGAGATATGGGAAAAAAGCTTAGCCAAAGAGGAGAAACCTAATTTGGGCGAACTCGCCAATAATCCATAACATAGCAATGTTCAGTCTAGGTATCGTACGATGATAGCCAAACATATGTAGGGAAGAATATATAGTTAAATTGTAGATGTCCCTCCACGGTGATCAGGTTATAGAGCAGGGTGGCAGAAAAAGGTCTACGTCATGGAAGTAATTGTTGAGCTGATCGATTATCTGTTGAATCTCTAATTAGTAATTTTATACTCACCAATTGATCATGACTAATAAAAATTTCATCCATATCTGACATTATTATACTACTGAAATGAACTGTAGTAAATGGGTGATGATGAATCAAGACACCAGCTGAAATCTTCAGAGAATAAGTGATGAAGTGAAGGAGGAATATCTCATCTTTTGTCACAGACACTTAGGTATTCTTCTTATAATGAATCAAGCAGTGTACTTAATTAACTATGTAAGTCTAACTACAAAAGCATGTATTAACAATTAATCAATTATATAAGACTTATTGCAATATACTTACTGGTATGCTAGATACAATTAGGCTTGCTTTTCCCAAGGAGGATAACATAGCTTGAAGAAAAACCCCAAGCTTGGAAATGTATATAACTGTAATCGGTTTAATGGAAAATAAACATTACACCAGCCATGAAATTCTTAGCTCTTTATTTTCAATGAGTTTAGTATTTTTTTTTTAATTTAAATGTCATAACATTCGATTTACATGCATACAAAAATGTAACAAGTTTACCTATGAAGTAAATGTAATGTCTAGCTCAATTCAATTAGAGATGATGCCCGTGTATGTAATACAGGCCACACACTAAGATGAAAAACTAGAAATGGTCGGATATGATTTTAATTTTTATTACAATTGCATATATAGTTATTTATTTCCAGCTTATTAAATTCATTTACTGGCATCAATGTTTATGTTACGTTGTTATGTGTGCACATATGTTTTGACAGTGCCTCATAATTTCCCCATTACTAAATGAGATTTTCTTTTTAAATTTCCCTTTTACTAAATGAGATTTTCTTTTTAATTTTTCTTTCTTTCTTGTAATAGGTTATGTATCATGTATCTTTCTGATTATGTTTTCTCTATTTGTAATATAGAGTATAGCTGATATGTGACTGTACGTGTAGCACCGGTCTAAATCTAAAGGAGTCTAGGGCATGATACAAAAGAACATTTTGTATTATACATCTGTTTTTTCCTTCCTCGTGAAATTGTTGGGAAAAATAGTTACAATGAAATAACTGTTAGGATTGTCTCGCATGTTGTTAAGGAGGAATGATGGTTTGGATACAATAGTCCAACATCATGAAATATATTGAAGGAACTGTATACAAATATGAGCTGGTAGGCACGTAACATCTGGGATTCCTTTTGTTATATGAGAGTTGTGTGCCAGCTCATATGCGTACAAGGAAGGGGGGCTTTGTTCCGACCGTTGTTACATAACAGTGGTATCAATGCCAAAGGTTACAGACTGGGCCATGCATGCAAGACAGTGCTCTCAAAAGATACTCATAGGATGCGAGTCAAAGGGGAGACTGTTAGGATCGTCTCGCATGTTGTTAAGGAGGAACAATGGTTTGGATACAATAGTCCCACATCATGGAATATATTGAAGGAATTGTGTACAAATATGAGCTGGTAGGCACGTAACATTAGAGATTCCTTTTGTTATATGCGAGTTGTATGTCAGCTCATACGCGTACAAGGAAGGGGGGCTTTGTTCCAACCGTTGTTACATAACAATAACATGTTAACTTCGATATTTGTGTGAGAACACATAATGAACATGTTTAAGATGGATTTGCATGTTTCCTTTTACTTGAGCATCTTGACCTGAAGACGTGGTCTCTTTGCATTCCCAAATGGGATTTCCTTTATCATGAGTTTCTTCTTTCATTCACTACCGCTGCAAAGCTTAAGGACATATGGTGTTGTTAAATTAGTTTACACTTATGCAAGTATAACGTGGAGTGCATAATAAATTTATCGTATATCCAATTTATGCTGGAGTAATTAGTGTTTAAGCAGAATATATCTCTTATAAATTATAACTCATCACCATTAATTATCTTAATACATGTATATAATGTGTGTTTATGCTTGACCAAAATATAGAAGGAAGATAATAAAGACTATGTTTAACATATATTGTTTCCTAGAAGTGTATGCTAGCATTGCTAAGTAGAAAATCTTATCCATAATGATGTTATATTGTTGTGATTGACAGTGAACATAAATACTGTGTATACAAATAACCAAGGTCGCGGTTGCCCCTTTTATAGCTTTTCTTCCAGCCTTTGTAGATGTAAAAATGGAGATTTGTATGCAGGACCCAAACACAGGCCTAACAAAATGATTTATAGGAGGTATGCTTAACACTTTTTTATCAATGTGCGTTGACATTCCTGATAGTATAGCATTTTTAGTGTATCCATTTATTTGTTGAGATATTAGGTCATCGTTTAAGCCATATGTGTGAGCTTGATTTGGTTTTCAATTTCCTTAACTATATTTGTGATACTAGATAAGGTCATCCTAGCTTTTGAGTTGCAGTAAACCAGGAAGAGTATAAACCTTTGAAAGTGTCCTTAGTGCACGCGATAGTCAACTTATTTTTATGGGTTGACTAAATTTCTCGAGGACAAAGAAAACATGTTGATATTGCAGATGCTTTATAGATGCGAATAAATTGAAATAAATTGTATATGCAGTTCATCACCTAGCATTTCACATACACAAATACATAGATCTTTGACATATTTTTTGTAAACTAGCTAAACCTTAACAATGTATATGAAATAGGATTCAGTCATCTTTAATCGTAAATAGGTAAACATAAATGTCTTTGTCCCTACTATTATTGTTGAAGTAAAACCTATGTACTTCATTTATTTGAACTTGGTCAGACTATATATTCAAGACTTGTTGACTTACTTGCCTGCATTTTGTTTAGGCAATTGTTGAGAGAATGGAAGAGCTGAGAAAATAAGATGAGATCTCATTCTGGAACTAAACATGGCATCTCTGCCTTTTGTTAAAATGCAGACGTCACGTTTCAAATTACCCAAATAACTGTATCATCCTAAGCTTTTTCTAGTTCAACTTCTAACCATCATGGATTTTTATAATCTGTAAACGCCAACTTTTATATTATATGTGTATAATGAACCTTTAACATTGCCAAAGCCCAAGTATTTGAGGTTGAAATATTTGTTTGCTGCTGTACTAAGATATATACAGTTGCAGTGCTTACTTTGTCTTAGTTTTATTCTATACTAATAACATTTGACTTTTGATCCTACAGAAATTTCCATCGACTTATTTTAAGTTTCTTCTTCCATGCTGTTTATCTGTAATTGATATATCATTTAACACAAAAGCACTTTCCATTAGTCCAGCTGTTATGAGATGTTTACCTTAATTTTACTACCTTTCAAACTTCTATGTGATAAATAATTCTGCAAACAAAAGTGGACAAAACCTACTGACACCACAATTTCAACCAAGACCCGTGTGCGAAGCACGGGTCCCAACCTAGTATTATTTATTTCGCAATATAAACGAGTACTTGGTTTTTTGTGAGATATACGAGTACTTTGTTTTTGTTTATTTTTTAGAAAAGAACCAAGAAAATTTCTGAAAGTCGTAAGTCGTATCAAGACACACACACACACACCGCTGATCCAAAGTTGTTCGTCCGGCTTTGTCATAAGATGGTATGTGATACTTTACAGTTGTTTATTAATTACATTTTTCTAGATGAGATAGCGTGGTAGCTATTGACATGAAGTAGCTAGCCAAGATGCTTTTTGACTAAAGAGAGTGTATGGTAAACTATCTATTGAACTTGTATCAGGATACACCATCAGATGCAGCACTTTTTCTTAAAAGTCGTAAGAGGATAGATCGACGTGAGTACGTGTCTAATCCTGAAGTAATGGAGTATAAACTTGTAAGTAATAATTTTGATTTCTAATAATTTTGTACATGCTGCACGTTGTTCATGTCTTATTGATGTGCATGTTTGCTCATGAACTGTATGTTTTATTTTTCATGCTATATGCTATAGTATAGATTCCATTGTATAGATGTGTCAACTTGTCAATGACCAATATTAAAATAAATATGCAATTTTTTCCCTCTGTATGACTAAAGCCAAACATGGGTATCATTGTTTCTTTATATAATGAATGCTTCCCTATCATAGATTAAAATAAAAATTAGTCTGCTTGGACATATTGATGGTGGCTACTGAGTGCCACTATTTGAAGCACATAACGACTGTATTTTGTATTTATCAAATATTTACACTCCGTCCTTGTTATGTGAAGGTCAAGAAGTGGAAACTGGCTAAAATATATGGGATATTCTGTCCCCTAATGATGTAGGAAACTGGCTAAAATGCCAACAGGATTGCACGTTTCATAAAACAATTAGAAAGCAAGCTCCCATGAAGAGTCCTATGCACATTTGTTGAAACACTTGTTGAACCTGAGTTTCGCACCAGTAACCTTATGCACTTGTGCTCTGTGCATGCACTTGTAACGTTTGTGCACTTGAAACTGTTTTCATGACATTTGTGCACTTGACATCGAGATAGGCATGTGAAACCATAGCTTGATTATACATGTAACATTCTAATTGAATCATGTTGCTTTTAAATCTGTTTTTTATCGTAAAATATTTATGGCTGTCGATAAAGACGTCCTTCCGTTATCTCTACATTATGAATGTGGCTATACATATGTCTTCTACTTTCCTATAACCATATGATGATATCTGATCGCAAACATACATTGTTTTTTTCCAGATTTTTACCATTATATATGTTACAAAATGTTTTTCTAATTACATGTACATAAACAAATTGTTTTCCAAAATGTGGCTTTCTCTGCATTTGCTGTACATATTTTCTGCATATGTAAGCATTTACTGTAGGGCAATTTGCTGCATTCTCTCCATATGTAAGCATTTACTGCTTTCACTCTATACGTAAGCATTTGTTGCATTCTCTGCATTTACTATAGGGTAATTTTGATGTGGCTTTATTTTGTAGGACTTATTTCAAAAGACAATGGCCAGTGGAGAAGGAGGAAGTACAGTTGAAATAGTAATTTCGAATAGAACATCACATGGTCGTCCTTTTCTTATAGTAAGGCATGCAAAGTGTACAAAACAATCAACCGAGGCTCTTACAAATGCTCATATAAAGGACTTAAGGCAAACGCTTGTTGAATAAATGGAAGCACAACTAGAATCCAAGGTAAATGAGAAGGTACAAAAGAATTTGGCTTGGGTGCTTAAAAATGCGATGCTAACCTGGAGTTGAATCTAGACGAATTAATTTTCACAACCATGTCCAATGACAATGAAAATCCGGCTGCAAGCAATGACTCTTAGTCTCATTTATGAAAATCCGACTGTAGTTGTTGACAAATTGTGATGTTTACTATGTACTGCGCATTATGATATTTATCCAAGTTATAAGTACTGTACAAATGTGTATTGTGTATATATGTGATATTGTGCCTTTTAATGTCTTTTCAGTGTGGTGTTGTATTAGTGTTAGTGTAGTGTTGTAGTAGCTTTAATATAGTGTTGTCAACAAGTTATAAATGTTGCTGAAATAATGTTGCAATAATCATACAAGGTGTTGCCGTAGGGATGGGATTAGATTGGGGCATGGGTCCAATGGTCCCCACATTGTGGGCCCCACAAAATATATAAATAAAATTAATATCTATAGCAAAATTTTTGGATGTTGCTATAGACACTTAAGGATGTTGCTATAGACCTAAATAGGAAGTTACTATAACAATATTTGTTGTGTTGCCGTAGATAGTTAAAATATTTCCTTTGAGGTCTGCTGCAACAGTGAAAATTGCATCACCCTAAAAGCATTGCCAAAGACGTATGCCAACATTTTTTGAGCCTGTGCCAACAATTTTTTTGTGTTGCGTTAGATTGTTTATGGCGTAGTGACAGGTACCTAAATAGAAATAACAGGTGTTACCCTAAACACAAATAACGTGTACCTAAATATGACTGGATGTACCCTAATTACTACCCCCGCGATCGACTCGTACTATGTAAATACCCTGTGTCAGCTCCACAGTAGGGGTATAACTTCCTAAAGTGGCAACCACTAGAAGGACACAGACCTATTTACAGGTGTTATAACAACTTATTTTCCCAAACAAGCCAGACCCATGCACGCACATGACTCTATTGGAACGTGCCATCAAAACACCTCTTCCTAAATGAACATCTTATAATCAGATCAGTAAGCGTGCCCTGACCCCTACCTAGTACACGGTCCCCCTTTAATACCAGAATGAGTTACTGACTGATATGGGCCCCAAACAAAAAATGACACAAGCCACCCCTTAGGCTTGTATCCCCAACTAACGAGGATTTTGACAAGTTATGCCTAAAAGGTTAACAAGCCAGCATAATCCCAACATATAAAACATGTTAAGTTTAACGGGTTCTTATAACCCCCCACAGATTTAACAATTTTACTTAACCCTACAGTTTCAACATATTTACTTAACCCCACCCATAGATTAAATAAGCCACATATTATAGTCCCCACCGATTCAACAGGTTAAGTATTACAGTTTCATCAACATATTTCGCTTAGTCTTTAAATTAAGCCTATAGGTTATAGGCCCCATACCGCAAGTCATAATTCACAATCTAAGATATGCCCCAAATTTTAGTCATATTTCACAGTATAGTTTATGCCTCCAAATCCCAGTCATGATTCATAGTAAAAGTTATGCCCCCAAATTACCATTCTCAATCATTCCCAATTTAACCAATTTCGTTCGTACGTATATTTCAGCGATATCGTCCTAGGCTCGAAGGTAGCCTAGGCTATAAAAATAAAAAGGGAATGAGGGAGAAAAAAACATAACAAGCATATAAAATAAAATAAGCATATGATAACATAGATGGGCATATGATAGAAAAAATATGCATATTAGAAATAGGCATATAAGAACTGAACAACAGATCGGGTGTAAAAACTGTTTAGGTATGAATCAGATTCTTAACAGGCATAGATTTAGATACAAATTTATAAACATGTCAGGATTACTTGTTAAATGTTTATATCTAAAAGTAACATGAACTCACATAGATTGGATCTAAAGAACAAAGAATAATATGCTGAAGTTACAGGAGAAATTCTTGTATGCGTATAAGCTGTTGTTGAAGAAAATAGGTTAATTCAATCCAAGTTAGGGCAGCATCTTGTTGTCTCCATTGTTTTTGATGTGTAAAACAATGGAAATGTTGTCCTATATGTTGCATAAAGCCAACGAACCCGGACACCAAAGAAGTCCATGTTCAGAACTCCGCACTCGGCCAGATCCCGAGTGGGTCGACCCATCCCCACTGGATCGACCCATGAGTCGTCCCACCTGGGTCGACCCATATGTTAGGGAACACGGAATTGATCGTTAAGGCAAAACAAACACTAGAGGGGGAGGGGTGAATAATGTTTGTGAGAATTTAAAAAAAATCTAAAACTTATGTGAACTACGGGATGAATCAAACACCATAAACACAATCACATATTCAAACACATATACAAAATAAACAGAAATAAAGATGCATAAAAGGAAAGAACACACCGGATTTTATACTGGTTCGGATTACTCCTACATCCAGTCCCGCACAACGCTGGATTGCGCAGAGTTTTATTAATATATCAATAGTCAAGTACACCCTCCTTGATTTCACGGCTACAAGGGATACCACCGATTTCTACTTCTCTGATTTCTCGGCTACAAGGAAACACCGGCTCCTACTTCCTTGACTTCTCGGCTACAAGGATACCACCGATTCCTCTTTTAATCAACCCAAACAATTACAAACAACCCTAGAACTCTTCAATAGCACTTGATTCAGAGAGAGATGAGAAGAGAGCGTAGAGAGAAGAAGTTTGATCAAAACAGAATTGAATTCGGCAGAGTATAAGTGTAGAAATCATAAAAATGATTAAGAATGATTATATAATGAAAGAGGATGAAAGTGGAGAATAAGATATGTTTAAAAATTCGGATTTAACTCCTTTTTATAGTATGTGAAAGGTTGCAACGTTTCCGAATCGTTTCAAATAGTGAAAAGACACTTCCTTTCAAAATTGAAAAAGTGACAGTTATATGTCGACATGATGTTTTTGTTATGTCGACATACCCTAATGTATTTTTGAATTTTAAAACATTTTTTTAAGTGTTTTGATATAAATATAATTCTGGAAATTCTTGAATCAAAATATAGTATTATAAATTGATATTATAAAGTAGAAAATCATATGAAAACATAAATCTAAACTATATAAACATATTATAAAATTATAAGGTTTTAAACTATATAAATATAAAGTATAAGAATATAAATATATAAAATTTAAGTTTGAAAAATAAAGAAGAATAAGAAAGGAAAAATTAGAAAAGATAGAAAATAAAATAGAGAGAATTGAGAACAGAATTAAAAATCAGAATTTGAAAATTTGAATTTGAATTTAAGCCTGGAGTGCTATTTAGAGTCTTACACAATCTAGACTCTATAACTATATTAATCTTGAACTCTTGAATTCTTGAAATCTTGAGTACTCGTGAGTCTTGAAATTTCTTTGATCTTTGAATCTCTATCATCTTTAAAACTGTACAATCTTCAGTAATATTTCCTGTATATAATTCCTGCATATGTATATATATTCTATACAAAAAGTGTTAGTATATATTTTATAATCAATGATAACTGAAATAAGGTTGTTGTCATCAAAACTCCATTCTCCAACACCATAGGTCGACCCAACCCAGGCGTGGGTAGCCCCATGTAGGCCCGGATCTCACCTACCCCTCCTGCTTAATTTTTGAACTATTTTGAATTCTGAGTTTTAATTTACATATATATATATAATTCCCTTATACGTATACAAACTTCTAAGCTTCATATCTTTTTCATACGATGTCCGTTTTACGCAAACTCGAGTCTATCTTAAGTAGAAATTCAAGACAAACGCAATGGTACAGTCTGTTTTTGCTTAAGTCCCAATATTTGCTTAAGTATTCTTTAGTTTATCATTATAATGTCCTTTAAAATTACGAGGTGATACATTCTCCCATACTAAAAGGATTTCGTCCCCAAAATCTCTAAGTTAAGAAGAATGTTTATCCTAATATCCATCAACCATATACTCATCCATTAATCACAGGCATCCATTGCCCTTAAAAGAATTCTAATGCTTGTATGAACATATGCGTAGGTGTTTGTATATGTCCCTATGCTAATGCGAAAAATTCAGTCGACCTCCTTAATACAGTGTATGTTAGTGCCATGAATCCAATATGTATGCAAATAGTCCTAGTATATCATGTAAACGCTATATGTATGCACAACCATCCACCCAAATGCGACATCCATATATTGATACAATCATTTCCATCCATAAAAAATTAAAATGCACACGCATCCATATGCAATATGTAAGTGATTGAGCCGATCTAGTGCCTAGTGTGTGTGTATATGCATCCATGAGCAACCACTAGCAAACACTTGCATGCACTTGCATCCATCAAACATAACATGTTTCAAACAATGTTTACATCCATTGGTTTCCCTACCAAAAGGTTGAAGATTCGATCAATAGGATATACTCAAATGACAGAAGCAAGTATGAATAAAAGCTTGGAAAAAGAAGTTAAGACCATACCCTTGAAAATAAAAGGGTACAAAGCTCGGATCTTGTCTTCAGTTTCCCAAGTTGCATCTTCGTAGTCTTCTCCCCATTGAACTTTCATCAATTTGATTTTTCGGCTGCGAAGCTTCTTAACCTCTGATCCAAGTATACGGGTAAGAACTCATCTAACTGTTGCCTCCCGTTCTATCTCTACTTCCTCAAGCATGCTCGGCTCAACTACCTCTGCTGTATCGTGCAGACACTTTCGCAAATGAGAAACGTGGAAAACATCATGAACACCCGCCAATCTCTCTGGTAGCTTTACGATATAGGCCATTTGACCTATCCTTTCCACTATGAGAAATGACCATACGAACATTATCGCTAACTTCCCAACAGATGCAAAGCAAACCACATTCCTCAAAGGTGATACTTTGATGAAAACCATGTCTCCTACCTCAAACTCAATATCAGTCCTTTTTCTATATGCGTAGGACTTCTGCCTGTCCTGAGTTATCTTCAAGCGTCAATGGATAAGATCAACCTTTTCTGAAGTTTCTCTAATCATCTCAGGTCCAAGTAGAAACCTATTTGTATATTCCAACTAACAAGTCGGTGATCTACAAGGTCGTCCATACAACGCCTCGAAGGGTGCCATACCTATACTAGCCTGATAACTGTTGATGTAGGCGAACTCAACCAATGGAAGATTCTCCTCCCAAGTCCCTCCGAAGTCTAGGATACATAGCCTTGAAAGATCCTCAAGAACTCTATTCACCCTCTCAGTCTGCCCATCGGTATGAGGGTGATACGTGGTGGTTAAACATAACTATGTACCTAATGCCTCTTACAGGCTCTTTCAGAACTCACTAGTGAAAATGAGGTCACGATCACTCACAATACTAGAAGGTACTCCATGTAGACGGACTATCTCACGAAGATAAACTGATGCCAACCATGTTGTCGTTCTCTTATTCTTAACAGGAATGAAATGAGCATTCTTAGTAAGTCTGTCTACTATAACCCAAATACTGGTTTTCCTTTCCTCGATCTAGGAGAACCATCGATGAAATCCATAGAGACGCTCTCCCACTTCCACTGTGGGTCCTCCAAAGGATGAAGCAAACTTCCAGGCTTCCTCTGCTCAGCTTTAACTTGCTGGCAAACTAAACATCGAGAGACAAACTCTGCTACATCTTTCTTCATTCCAGCTCAAAATAAAACCCTCTTCATATCTCTATACATCTTATCACTGCCTTGATGGATAGTCATCCTAGAATGATGGGCTTCCTCAAGGACTATCTTCAACAGACTCCTAACTCGGGGAACACAAAGCCTTCCATCTCGTCGCAATCACCCTCTATCACTCTGTGGAATATCTACTAAGGTGACTAGAAGTCTTCCCTCTACTAAGCCTGTCCAAGATGTCTTCTACCTATGGGTCCTCTCACTGTGAAGATCCTATCTGATCCATAAGAGTAGGTCGCACCTCTAAGGATGCCAATAAACCAGATGTAAGATCTGTAGATGGCCTAAAATCGAAGGTCGATATGTACTCCAAGCTCCGCCTCTTTCGAATAGAGGACTCAAAGTCATCCTCTGCCTACTCAATGCGTCCGCTACCACATTATCCTTGCTAGGGGTATAAGAAATCTCAAAATCATAGGGCTTTAGGAACTCCATCCATCTCTGTTGTCTCAAGTTGAGATCCCTATGCGAGAACAGATACTTGAGAGATTTATGATCTGTGTACAACTTGAATCTCTCTCCAAGTAGATAATGTCACCAAGTCTTGAGCACAAATACTATAGCAGCCAACTCCAAATCATGGGTATGGTAATTCTTCTCATGAACTCTCAACTGTCTATTACCATAACACACTACCCCTTCCCTCTTGCATCAAGATAGCACCAAGTCATGTACCACATGCATCAGTGTACATTGTGAATAGTTTATTCCCATCAGGCAAGTCAAAACTGGGGCGTTTGTCAGAGCCCTCTTTAATCATTGAAAAGCATCCTCACAGTCAATGCTCCATGAAAAGGTCAGATTCTTCTTCGTCAGTCTGGTGAGTAGGGCTCATATTTTTGCGAAGTCCTTGATAAACTTCCTATAACAGCCCGCTAAACCGAGAAAAATCCTTACCTCCATTGCATTCTTTGGAACCTTCCAATCTTGAACTGCAACTACTTTCGCGGGATCCGCCTCTATCCCATCCTTGGATACCACATTCCCTATAAATCTTACTTCCTTTCTCCAGAAGTGACATTTGGAGAATTTCGCCTTAAGCTAGGGTGCTCGAAAAGTCCTCAAAACCTCCCCTAAATGTAGGCCATGCTCTTCGAGAAGATCAGAATGTCATCAACAAAGACCATAATGAACTTATTCAGAAACTCCTGGAAAACCATACTCATCAGATCCACAAAATATGCGGGTGCATTCGTCAACCCAAAAAGCATGACTAGCCACTCAAAGAAACCATTTGGAGTTCTAAAAGCGGTCTTTCCTATGGTTTTCTCGGCCACCCTCAACTGATGAAACCCCATGGCCAAGTCTAACTGCGAGAAAACAGATGCACCAACAAACTAGTCAAACAGATCGTCAATCCTCGGAAGTGGGTGCATATTCCTCTTAGTGAGCTTATTCAACTACATGTAATCCACACATAAGCAAAACGAGCCATCTGACTTAATTGCAAAGACGATTGGAGCACCCCATTCTGATATGCTTCGCCTAATAAACCCCTTCTTAAGTAGCTCCCTTACTTACTTGCTAAACTCCCTCCTTTCCCTAGGAGCCATGTGGCGCATAGGCAGTGCGACTGGCTTCGCAGAATCCGCCAAGTATATCAGGAAATCAATCTCGTGCCTCGGAGGTAATCCCCTAACCTCCTCAAAAACATCCAGATACTCACAGATAACAGGTACTGATCGCAAATCATCGACAGAAGCATAAAGTGATTCTAGGAAACTAAGCATACCAGATCCCTTTGGGTCACAGGAAATCTCGAGAGTCCTCCCTCGGGAAGTCAAAAGTCTAACGACCCTCCTCTCACAGTACAGAATGGCACAATACATGGCTATCCATTCCATCCTTAGAATCAGACCATAGCCCATAAAACCAAGCACATATGCGTCGCACTCAAACTCGACGTCCAACACAAATATCCTCAAACCCCGACAAATCATAGATAGATGAGTCGTTCCCCCAATGGGTTTTAAGACAATAACGAGATCAGAAAAAATACTAGTACAAAGGTGCAAAGACTCAACTACAGAATCACATGTAAAAGAGTGAGAAGTGCCCGAATCAGTAAGAGTCCTAACAGGATGATCGAAAAGATAAATCAAACCTTCAACAGAAACTTTACTACCTCTGTCCGGTAAACTGGCCTCAAGAGCATGCATCTGCCCACCAGAAGATCCTGCCCTTTGGCCCTATCCTTGCTTCTTCGGGCACTCCCTAGAATAGTGTCCGACCTCACCACATTGGAAGCAAGCGTTCTTCCTTTTTCTACAATCTTTGACCAAATGACCCAAGCTCCTACAACCATGACATTTCTTCTTGCCTTGTGCTTTATTGTTCTTTCCGCCCTTCTTTTGTTGTTCTTTCTTGGGCCACACTTTCTTGTTTTGTGTACCATCAGTCTTATCCTCCTTTTTCTCCTCTTTTCCATCTTCGTGCATCAATCTCATATCAACCAGTCTCTCAAAAGTAGCCACCATCGAAATGTGAGATAATGCCAATATTTGAAGGGATTGTTTCAATCCTTTTGCAAACCGTAATGCTTTCTTGTGCAGAGTATTCACTAGCTTCAAACCAAACCTTGCCAACTGATTGAACTTATTGACATACTCTTTGACAGACATATTTCCTTGCTTAAGTGCCAGAAAACTTTCCATTTGCATACTCTCTTCTGCTTGAGAAAGAAACTTCATCTCAAGCTCTGTCGGAAATCATCCCAAGTTTCCACTGGACGCCCTGCTTGCGTTACTTCCCACCAGAATGAAGCCTCGTCCTTAAGCTGACATGCAACCTACTGTACCTTTCTACGGTCATTAACCACAAAAAGCCCAAGTTCTCCGTCTCGTTTAGCCAATTTCGTGCTTCCATAAAGTTCTCAGTTCCTCGGAATGGCTTTCCTCCCATAGCACAGAAATACTTGCATATCTTAGAGAAATTATCCGCTCGCGGAGGAGGAGGAACAACGGCTGCAGCTGGGGGAGGGGAGTCTGCTTGGCCTTGGGAATATTCGGTTCCCCAGACATGCTGAAAAGAAATGGAAAAAAGATTCAAATAGAGAATCGAACGATATTTTTCATGGATTTGGGGAATATTTTTTTTCAAAAATAGACTTTTCTTTGAAATACTTTCATTTTGAAACCTTTTGAAAACAATTTTCAAAACCTTTTATCCGATCTTGTAACCTTCAGCTCTGATACCAAATGTGACACCCCACGTCCGTTAATGTCACTCTTTAATAGAATGTATTAAGTTCCGTGAAGCGTTATAGGTAAACAGAACAGAGTCTCACAAGACAGATGTATAAAATAGCAGTGGAAATTTAAAATTTTCCAATAGAAAACATCGTGGTTTCAAAATCCAGTTACAAAACCAGACTAAAATACTGGAACAAAATACATCAAATAGAAACAACTATCTTGCACTAGAAACCATTGGAGTACAGAAATGTAAAATCATAATCCCCATAAGTAGCCATAAACAAGTAGACAAATAATCAAAGCGATACATCGAAGCAAATCCAAATCCAAGCTGAAACAGAAGAGAGAGTCCTAATCAAGCATGAGCGTTCCCATTTTAAGAACTTGGAGGGGGAAGGAAGAGAGAGAAAAGGAAACAAAACGGGTTAGACATAAAGTCTGGCGAGTCCAGTGACGTTTAGCACATAAATAAGTACAAGTATCATGACTGTAAATAAACTAGATGAGAGATAACTATAGTAGATGACATGTAAAAACAGGATGGATAGGATAAACTATGCTTCTCAATTACTTTCTCTGTACCATTACTAGTATACCAAATTAAGTGTTTTCCAATTACTTAACATAAACAGAATGATCCCCAGCAAAAACATAAATGGTAGACTTAGGTGTACTTCTAGCAACAGGTTTTACCCCAAACAGAAATAACGGGTATTACTCCAAACAAAAATAACAGGTACCTAAATAGGACTAGATGTACCCTAATTACTACCCCCAGCGATAGGCTCCCTAACACGTAAATATCCTATGTCAGCCCTACAATAGAGTGTATTACTTCCTAAAGTGGCAACCACCAGAAGGACACAGACCTATTTACAGGTGTTATAGTAGCTTATTTTCCCAAGCAAGTCGGACCCATGCACTCACATGAGTCCATTGGAATGCGCCATCAGAACACCTGTCCCCAAATGAACCTCTTATAATCAGTTCAGTAAGCGTACCCTGACCCCTACCTAGTGCGGGGTCCCCCTTTAATACCAGAATGAGTTACTGACTCATATGGGCCCCTCACAACAAATGACATAAGCTGCCCCTTAGGTTTGTATCCCCAACAAACTAGGATTTTGATAGGTTATGCCTAACAAATTAACAAGCTCAGATAACCCCAACAAATGAAACAGGTTATGTTTAATGGGTTCTTATGACCACCCAAAGATTTAATAGTTTTATTTAACCCAACAGTTTCAACATGTTTAATTGACCCCACCCATAGATTAAACAAGACACAGATTATATGTATACAACCCCCACCGATTTATCAGGTTAATTATTACAATTTGATTAACATATTCCCTTAATCTTTTAATTAAGCCTACAGATTTATATGCCCCAAACCACGAGTCATAATTCATAGTCTAAGATATTCCCTAAATTTTAGTCATATTTCACAGTATAGTTTGTGCCTCCAAATCCCAGTCATGATTCATAGTAAAAGTTATGCCCCCAAATTACCATTCCCAATCATTCCCAATTTAATCCAGTTTCATTCGTATGCATATTTCAGTGATTTCAGTTTCATTCAAACCCAGAACGAAATTGTGTGGATTATATGTCAGACATTGTAATTGACTACATAGCAACTGATCTTTATTAAATATATATCTGTTTGGTGGCGGAGAACTTATTCTCTTAGCTTAATACCTTTCTTTGAGACGTATGAGCTTAGATGTAATATATTGGTAGATACCAATTATATATGGTGAATGGACAATGTGGCATACTTAAGTGATGAGCTATGGATGATCAAAGCATGGTTTACTGAAGCGTATATTTGTGTATATTGTGACTTCAGCAAGCCTCACACCCCGGTAATGGCCAAAATAGGAAAAGATGTAGCGAGGATGTGGGTAGTCATTTCCTTCTGGATAAAAGGTGTACTATGGTATAGATCCTAGGTATTACCTATGTGGAAACTTCTACTTTTGTAGTTGTTGATGATGCGGGATCCCGTTTAAAGGATAGTAAGGCCAGAAGATGACTTTATGAGCCTATGTGGATAAGGAAATTCCTTTGCCTGGTCATTTGTTGGAAACCCAATCTTCACTACGAGCCTTTACGATTTTAGTTGTATGGCCTACTGGTTGCTAGTAAGAAAATGTCAACATAATGGGATAAGGTATTATGTTGGCTATGATTGATACATTCATTTGCAAAATTGATTTTCACACTGCACTAATAATAATATCAAATTTTTTTGCATATCAAGCATTTTTTAGTATCATAAGGAGAAACCTCGCCCAAATGTGCATTTCCATTGTGTTGTGCTGCGAGACTTTATATTAGTTTCATTTTCTTAAAAAGCACTGCGAATTTTATTGCATATAACAAATACATTGGGTTCTCACGCCTGTCCCATGATTGATTCAGAGTTATTTATTTTTCCCATAAAAATCTGGGTGCCCATAATTTTTGGCATGGGCAGCCTAGTGTCAGTTTAGTAGCAATGTTTGGAGCTTGTGTCCTGGAGTTTTTCTAGTGCATCTTTTGATTTCATGGAGTTGATGTTGTTGTGGAGTATCTTTAGCTATTTTATTTGGTGCATCTTATTTTGTGGACATCTGCTATTTGGAGCTATCCAGGTGAAGATGAAGTTTGTTTTTGAATTCACCTCGTTTAGTCAGTTTCTGCTGTTCTTTTGTTATTCTATAGTTGTGGATATGTGTTGTACTCAGATTTTGTATCTGTTGTAAACTGTAATGTATCTCATGCTATATAAATGAGTGGTTTTTGTTTCATTGTGATGTGTTATATCCCCAGACAACCAGAAATCCGACACTTGAATCTCCGGCATTTTGAATACAAGAAGATATTAAGTGCCAAAGTTCGAGGGTTAAAATTCTAGGTCGTCGCGGTTGGTATCAGAGCTTTGGTTTATACAAGGCTTTGGGGGTATAAATAATTAGATAGCTCATTAGAGATGGGTTTAGTAATACCCTATAATGAGTATAATCCAATGAAAAGAGTTTAAACTATTTCATGAATCCTTAGGTAATTCATCCGAACGTCTAACAGCATTTTCATACTATACTCAAATTGTAGAAAATGAGCAGTAGAGGACATAGAGGAGGAAGCAGTACCACCACCAATGGTCGAGATGCTATGGCAGTTAATGAGACTACAATTCAAGCCCCGACTCAAAACAGTCTTCCAGTTCCGAACAAGAATTACGCGAAATTTGGTGGGAAACTATAATCCAAGGGAAATCAGAAGATGACTCTTCATGGAAGGATATCAAATAAGTTTTCAAAGAAGTTTTTAAAGAATGTTACATGCCTTCAGCAGGGGTTTCCATAGTGTAGAAAGAATTTTTGGGTCATAAGCAAGGTGATATGTCATTTGAGGAATACCTGAATAAGTTCAACAAGATTTCTCGCTTTGGACGTGAACTAATAGACACCCCACTGAAGAAAAATGAAAGATTTTTAGGGAATGAAACAGAAGTACCACGAGAGGATGACTGCGCACATCAAGCATTCATTCGTTAACTTAGTAGGTATGGGATATAGGTATGCCACCATCGATAAGCAGAAAGGTACTGAAGTAAAGGAATGAAATAGTGGAGGAAACGGAAAGAAGAGAAAGTTTGATGGAAAGAATCCTTGGCAGAATAAAGCAAAGATGGGAGCTAAGGAAGACTATCTTAAGAAAGTCACCTGCTACAATTGCCAAGAGAAAGGTCACTATTCCCGTGATTGTAAGAGGCCGAAGAAGTTGGGGAAGCCAAACCAAGGAACCCCAGAATGTTTTTACTGCCACAAACCAAGACACATGATCAGAGGCCGTCCGTAATGAAGAAAGATGAAGTGGAAAAGGTCTATGCTATCAAGGATGAGCCCTCGACTTTAAGGAATGATAAAGGGAAAGATGTTTTGGAAGATAATATTTTTGTTTTTGATAAATTAGTTCGAGTTCTGTTCGACACTGATGCCCACATAGTTTTATTTCAAAACCACTTGTAGAAGATTTAAAACTTAAACCCAAATTTGTTGACGAACCTCTGTTTGTAAGTAATCTGTATGAGGACCCACTAGCCTATGTTTGTATTGTAAAAGTGTTCCTATCTCTTATTCACATTATGATTTCCCTTTCAACCTGTTTACCCTTGATTTCGATGAATTTGATATTATACTTCGAGTGGATTGGTTAAATAAGTATGAGGCCAAATTAGACTGTGTAAATAGAAAAGCACTGGTAAAAACAAGTCTAGGAAATTTTATCAAAATATCATGTGTAGGCCATAGCTCGAAAAGAGATAGCTTAATGTACACCCTAGGTTTCCCTAGCACCGACCTAGAAACCATACCTATCGCTAGGGTTTTTCCCGATGTATTTGAATAAGTCAATAGCCTTCCTCCACATAGAGAAATTGAGTTTAGAATCGATTTAGTACCCAATGCTAGACCCGTAGTCCATCCTAGTCATAGAATGGCCCCGAAAGAAAGGGAAGAGCTAAATTAGCAAATCCAAGATCTTTTGAAAAAATGGATTTATTTGACCTAGCCATTCAAGTTGGGGATCGGCTGTAGTATTCGTAGCAAAGTCCAAAAGTTCCTTGAGGTTGTGTGTTGACTATTGAGACCTTAATAAACAAACCCTTAAAAATAAATACATGTCGCCTCATAGAGATGACCTATTTGACCAGTTAAGTGGTGCTTGATTCTTCTCTAAGATGGACTTGGCTACCGGTTTACATCAATTGAGAATTGCAGAGGATTGTATCAATTTAAATGGTTTCCGTGGACCCGATACCTTTTATGAATGGCTAGTAATGCTATTCGGATTGACAAATGCCCCCGCCTATTTTGTGGACCGGATGACTCGAGCATTATGTTACATGTTAAATAAATTCGTGTTAATCTTTAGTGATGACACCCTGGTCAATTCTAAAACCGAGGAAGAACACATTGAGCATTTGAGGATTGCCCAAGAAATATTGAGAAGAATTTTTTTTAAAGCTAAACTTTCCAAATGCCACTTTTGGAAAAGAGAAGTAAAATTTCTCAAGCATATTGTATCTGAAACGGGAATCTTAGTGGATTCGGGAAAGATTTCCGTTATTTTAGATTGGAAACAACCTATGACCCCGAAGGAAGTCAGAAGTTTCTTAGGATTGGCTGGATACTACCGAAGGTTTGTTCAAGATTTCTCAAAAATAGCCTCTCCTTTGACAAAGTTAACCATGAAGAATGTCAAATTTGATTGGTCCACCAAATGTGAAGAACCCTTTAATGAATTGAAGAAAAGATTAACCACTGCCCCAGTACTGACTATTATTAATGGAAATAAAGGATTATTCGCTTGTACGGATGCTCGTAAAGAGCGAGTTGGTGACGTTTTAATGCAAGAAGGCAGAGTGATCGTTTATGTAAGCAAACAATTGAGACTGCACGAAAGGAATTATCCAACTCATGATTTGGAGTTGCTCACAGTGATATTTGCTTTGAATAATTGGAGACACTACCTGCTTGGAGAAAAAATTGAGTTGTACACTAGCCACTAACCCCTGAAGTTCTTGTTCACTCCAAAGGATTTGAGTTTGAGACATCAAGTTTCTAGCATCTTACGATTTAGATATCCAGTATGCCCCTGGAAAAGCCAACGTTGTTGCAGATGCCTTTAGTCGAAAGTATGTTGTCCTTGCCTACTTGGTTATCACTCCGACTCTCCTAGAGAAGATTGCCTGCAAGCAAAGAAAGGATGATTTTTTATAGGGAATTGTTAGAAGAATTCAACTAGGTGAAAAGACAAGCTTTGAAATTGATGATAAGGGTATCATAAGGTTAAAGGGAAGAATCCGTGTCCCGAATATTAAGAAGCTTAAGCAAAAGGATTTGGATGAATGCCATAAGTCCAAGTTTGGCATCCATCCAGGAGTTAATAAGATGTACCGTGTTATCAAGCACATTTTTTTGATGAAAAACGATAAAAAGGGACATATCTATTTATGTCAGCTGATGTGCCACTTGTCAACAAATAAAAAGTGATCAGCAGAAGACTCCAAGATTACTTCAGCCTCTAGAAATACCAAAATGGGAGTGGGATCAAGTTTCGATGGACTTCATCGATTGTTTACCTCGCACTCGCAAAGGAAATAAAGGAATATGGGTTATTGTAGATCACCTAACTAAAAGTGCCCGTTTTATCGCAGTAAAGTATTTTAGGACTGTTGCTTGTTTAACAGAGTTATATATCAGGGAAATCATTCGGTTACATGGAATTCCAAATAGCATCGTGAGTGATCGTGACACTATCTTCACCAGTCATTTTGGGGAAACTTTCAAGATGCTTTGGGAACTAAGTTAAACTTTATCACTTCCTATCATCCACAATCAGGCAGACAAACAGAAAGAGTTAACAGGATTTGGAAAGACTTGTTGCGAGCATATGTTCCTTATTTTGGAGGTTCATAAGGAAATCATTTGTCGTTCGTTGAATTTTCTTATAACAATAGTTATCGAGTTAGTATTAAGATGGCAACATTTGAAGCACTATATGGTCGTCCATGCAAATCACTACTATGTTGGGTTAAGCTTGGGGATAGACTTGTTCTTAGACCTGATATGATCAGAGATGCAACAGAGAAAGTGGACTTTATTAAGAAGAAGCTAAAAATGGTTCAGGATCGACAGAAGTGCTATGCTGATCGAAGAAGAAGATCTTTAGAGTTTGCGGTTGGAGATTCCGTATTTCTAAAAGTATCTCCAATGAAAGGATTTATTGGATTTGGGAAAAAAGAAAGTTAGCTCCGCGATATATTGGACCGTTTCATATTCTTGAGAGAATTGAACCGTTGGCTTATCGAGTAAAGTTAGCAAAATGCTTGTCTGGTACGCATGATGTGTTCTATATATCTAATCTATTACATAAACCTAAAAGCAGGAACTAGCCAACACTGACGTGAATTCATCCACTTCAAAATAGCGGCTCCTGCTTTGTTCCACTCTACCCCGAAAGTGTTTTCGCAAACCGTTTTCCCTCTCCTCTTTCCTCTACCATCTGATAACCTAATCACATTCTCTTTCGTAGAATACACCCGCCATTTATTTTGTCAATTAGCAAATCCTTCATCACTGTTTGCCAGATATGATTGTATATTATTGGTGATGACTTGTAAGCTTCGCACCCCAAAGGCATCTACGCTTATGTTCCCCTATTTGGTTGATCTACCCTTAATTTTTTCACCGTCGTATGTTGTCGACTGTCTCGGCGCTATGCCAGATCTGCAAGTGGTCGGGTAAATGATTCAAAACCCTAACTACTGTGTGGGACGATCATTCCCCTTCCGGGAATCAATATTAGCAATAATTTATTTGTTACTACATTGCCATGATGATTCCATACGCAATCGAACCAATTTTTTTACCCCGTCTGTTATACTTTATGTTCTCATCATGTTGATCCCGCACAGCACCAATTACATCTACCTCCAACTCCTGAATGCATCTATATTCTTCCTTACATTTGATTACTGCTCTGTGGGTTATTCCTAAGTTTACGATTTTTTTCCACAATTTTACCAACCTTTTAGCATCTTTTTTACTCAACTTAGGGCAGCTTCTTCGATTCGTCACACATTGAGTATGTGCCAAGTTTGTATTCCATTCTGCTGATTAGGTAATTTTTTTCCATCAACCTTTTAACTATGGTTGTACTTTTTATTCTAAACATTCCGTACGAATATAAATTTTGTTAACTAGCTATTTTCTGTAATATCATTCTATGTTTTCATTCGAAATTTAGTTCTGTTAAAAGTATGTCCTAAGCCTTGCAACATACTGTGGTTGTTTAATGTTGAAAAAATTCCTTTGTATTCACACCCTGGATGAACCTGCAGTTTTCACGTCTCATTTTGTTTTACATCTGTATCTCTAATCTTAGTATTTGCCTATTTGGTATGCCTTTCAGTGACTTACTGCAAGCGACATATCACGACTAGGATCTTTAAATCTAACATGGCCTATACAATTTGATGTAAAAAACATTATGATTTGAAAAACACTTGCCTTCCATATGAGCTAAAAACAATTTACCGGTTTTACCTATTCATTCACAAGAGTCGTCTATGATAATCCATATACAACACTCTGCTAGGTTATTTTATTCCATCCAGTTTTCTTCTTCTAGTTTTTCATCAACATTTAATTTGATTTTTCCTTATGCAACAATTATATTTTACATTACCCACTCGTATATGTTACCATACAACGATTCACTTTTGTTTAACTTCAGATGATGTCAAATCAATGCAACAGGACCTTTTTGGATTCAATTTTCTGTTTATCCAATTGTACTCTTCAATTTTTGTTCAAAGCTGGGTTGAATTTTTATATACATGTCAGCAGCAGGTTGTTTAAAAGTATATATTTATGTGCTTGCTTATAATCTATTTACATCAATTATGACCTACTACGCAGAAGGATTCCAGTCATGATACAAGCAGTTTACTCGGCCTACTCATTTTTTTCATATATTTTTAATCCTAACATTCATTAATTTGTTTTTTTGTGACAGTCTAAAAGGAACGAATTATATAAATTTCTTTATAATGGCCATCATATGCAGTTCACAACAACGTTAGTTTTTAAACAACGATTTAAGTACTACTAAATCACCGTTAGGCTGAATATTAAAATAGGAACATGAGCATTGCCGAGTTGGACAAAGAAGATACTCTCTTCTGAAAATGTTGCTCTCTAGTCGATTCATTGTTTATTTTCAAACTCCCTTCCCAATTGCCTAATATCGTTCCTCCCTCCAGAAATTCAAAACTTTAAAATTATAACCGTTTACTCCTTTCCTTCCTTCTTCCCACTGCAGACATTATAACTCTTCTTCCGGTCAATTTTAGGTATCACATCGTCTGCGGTTTCAGCCATTTTTTTATGCTAATATTACCAAAATTTCTTCTATTTCGGTTATCTGTCAATTTTTTTTGTTCCACTTACCTATTCTATGATGTTTTATTGTACCACTCGGAGTGTAATGGTTTTTGAACTCTGTTCTCCTAAAAATAATGCTTTTGAGAACGGGATTTCAGAGCACCATAGATATAAGGTTCGTTGATCTATATTTTCCGTCTTTTATTATAATTTCGTTGCTAAATGCAAATGGAGAAATAACTACATTTCTTTTTTCATTTTACATTCCTAGAGTCAGCACAAAAACGCTGATTATAGCTTGTTATCAGTATTACCATCGACTAACTGAAGTCTATGAATTCAAATTATAAGTTGGCTTTCAATAATAAAGGTTTGAGACGTCACTATATTGTTTGGTCAATTCATACTAACTATCGTTTGTGACATGACTATGTTGTTTGGTTAACTGTTTAATATCCTGACATCGACTAACTGAAGTCCATGAATTCAAATTATAAGTTGCCTAATATCGTTTGGGGTGCTTACTATTTGGGGTGTCACTGATATATATATATATATATATATATATATATATATATATATATATATATATATATATATATATACATACACACACATATACACATATACATATTATATCATACCACTTTGCTAATGCTTCTCATGAATATGATCAGGTTAATTATATATAATGCATCCACTAAACTAATTAAAGTTGCGCTGATGCATAAAAGCTATTAATACCACTTTCTTTGTTCATTAAGCGTTACAGGTATTATGTATATGTATAATTTCTAAAATGAGGAAAGAAAGATAGAACGCTACAGAAAATAAACTAGTGATAAGTGCATGCATTTTTTATTATCCCCCATTTTGCCACTGAGTAAATACAAAGTTTGTCGTTTCCATATTTATTGAGTTTGGTCCCATACTGAATAAAATTAAACATGACTTTCTACTATAGTGTGCAATTGTCAAAAATCAACAAAAAAATTGTGTAAAATAGGAAACTATGTTTTCATTATACAAAATTGTCTATTTTGAATCAAGCAATAGTACATATAGGAAGACATAATGTCTGAAACATTTCACTTGGAGGGCGCAGCAAATCTCTTTCGGTCTACATATAACACATACACGTAGACTCCTCGCAAAAAAATCTACTTCAAATGGTTATAGGTTTCAAAAATTGAGTTGGGCATAATTTCAATGATATGAAAAATTTGTGATGTGGATCCCTCACTTTTTTGTTGCACATCCAAACAACTTCAAATGAGAATATCCACATTTGTAGATTTTGAAAACCCCGAAATACCCTTGCAAATCAATGCTAAAATAAATATTTGTATAAATACATTTTTGTAATATATATTTATAAAGTTCTCAAACTCATAGCTATACTAATTTAACAGAAAATTCAAACATTTAGATGAAGAGGGTAGGGCTGGCGATAAGTTTGTTGAGAGAATATATAATAGTAAACGTTATATGTATTTTCTTGATAGTTTGTTATTTTAGTTTTTGGATGATATGTTTGTTAGAAGATATTTTTGTCAATACACAATTGTATTACAAAGTTAGATCCTTTTGTCAGTACACAATTGTATTGCAAATAAATAGTAACAATATCAATGTTACTCAATAATGCCACAATTGTCAAGTCAAACTGTGATTGCAGAAAAGACAGTAAGCAAGACCGATTGTGCACTGGATTGGAGCGGTACAGAACCGTCACCAACCGTAATGTCCGAGTCCAGAAATAATTCTGTTTCCTTAAAACAATATTGCCGTCGTATGCACTGATTGACGTGATCGCAATTTGTTTCCCAGGATAAAACGGACCAGCCCCGTAGTGCAGTGCCAGCAAACGGAGCTCCGACGAACTGAAGTAGATTATAGAAACTTGAACAGAGGAATGCTTTGAAGAGGGAGTAACAATTGAGAAGAATAATTAATATTTATTCTCTCCTTTTGGGCTATGTATTTATAGGCTGGATGAAATGCCTATACGAACATTAATGACCTTTGGAAAGGTTGCGACCCTTTAACCAAGCGGTGCTTAAATGTGCGTGCGCATTTATGATGAAACGGTTGTATCCCTTCAATAGAAGGGACATACCAGATCATAAAATGATCAAAATAACTCGTTTCAGCACAATAGGCCCAAACTGAAATCAGCGGCCTATTTAACCATGAGACCTCAAGAGTCCCAAGGTCCAACGCCCAATTATTGACACTAATATCGTGTCATGGACTCCAAGAGTCCCCAAATCACTAAGCCCACATTTGACATCAATATAATTTTGTGTCATGGACTCCAAAAGTCCCATAGCACTAAGCCCACATTTGACATCAATATAATATTGTGTCATGGACTCCAAGAGTCCCAAGGCACTAAGCCCGATTTGACATCAATATAATATTGTGTCATGGACTCCAAAAGTCCCAAGGCATTAGGCCCAAGTTGACATCAATGTAATATTGTGTCTTGGCTTAGCCACACCTGATATGAGCTCTCTTCTCCTTTATTTATATAAGATTATAGAAGAGTTGGTACTCATATTTCATGATGTGGGACTAAAAGTTGTTTTCCTTTCTCTTCTTCCAAAATCCCTCTTTCTCTTTCTCATTCATTTCCAACAATCTCCCACATGAATGAGAAGTCGTTCTTAGTTTCATGAATCATTTATCGCATCGGTTAAAGTAGCACATGGGCCTTGAACTTTCCTAGTGATTACCTATTTGAATCACAGGCGAATCAGTAGACCTTGACTGTCCTTGAACTGTAAGCCTTTTGTGTAATTCCAAAGTAGATAACACACGATAAATGTTTCTTATAACCCTTCGTTCTCTGTATGTGTTCGTTTTTTCCTTGAACACCTGCCTGGTCTCATAAGTGCGTAGAGAATTTGGCCTCATAATTCTCTTTGAAGCGGCGCCTTCGCACTTACGTAGGTGATTCTGTAAAGGGTATTCTCTTAATTCCTCAAATACAGACATCATTAAAAGTACTAATACTTATCCTTATTCAACATATAATGCACTGACTTATCATAGGAATGGTTTGTGTATAACAGTGCCATCAAGTTTCTCTTAAACTTCGTTGTCCCTTTGAACCTAGATCTTGGGATCTCCAGTCAACTAGGTGGGGTTTCCATTTTAGAGAAACCTTTAGTCTATGGGCCTTAACCCCATTCCCTTCGATAAGATTTGAACTTTCTCTCTTGGCAAGCCTTTGGTACGTGGATCCGCTTAGTTATCTTTAGATCGAATGTAATCTATCGTGATAACCCCATTAGAGAGAAGTTGTCTTATCGTTTTATGTCTACGACGAATATGCCTAGATTTATCATTGTATAGCTGATTGACTATCACAATGTATACATATTGGAGGCACAGGTTTGCTCCAATTAGGAATGTCTTCCAAGAAGCTTCGAATCCATTCTGCTTCTTCTGCAGTCTTATCTAGTGCAATAAACTCTGATTCCATCGTAGATCTAGCGATACAAGTCTGTTTGGATGATTTCCATGAAATCGCTCCATTTCCTAATGTGAACACGTATCCACTTGTAGACTTTGTATCATTTGATCCAGTGATCCAATTTGCATCACTATATCCTTCCACTATTGAAGGATAATTTGTATAGTATAAATCATAGCTCTGTGTATACTTTAGATATCCTAGAACTCTGATTATCGCTTTCCAATGATGCTTACCAGGATTGCTGGTAAATCTACTTAGTTTGCTTACAGCATATGCAACATCAGGCCTAGTACAGTTCATACATGATACTTCCTAGTATACGAGAGTATTCCAATTGGTAAATACCATCACCAGTGTTCTTTACCCAATTTTGGTTCATATCTACTGGTGATTTTGCAATAGTTACATTATATTGCTTGAATTTCTCAAGTATCTTGGTGATGTAATGTGATTGGGATAATGCATATCCATGTGGTGTTCTCAGAATTTTTACACCCAATATCACATCAGCCAGTCCTAGGTCTTTCATATCGAATCTAGAGGATAACATATCCTTTGTAGATGTTATTATGGCCTTGTTATTGCCTAGGATTAATAGGTCATCAATATAAAGACAAACAATGACATATCTAATATGTGTATGTTTTATGTACACACATTTATCTGATTCATTTATTGTGAATCCATTTGATAACATAGTATTATCAAACTTCTCATGCCACTGTTTTTGGAGTTTGCTTAAGGCCATAAAGTGATTTCACCTATTTGCACACTTTATTCTCATTTTCTGAGCTTAGAAATCCTTCAGGTTGTTCCATATAGATTTCCTCCTCTAATTCATCATTCAAGAATATAGTTTTATCATCCATTTGATGTATTTCTAAGTCATGTATGGATGCAATTGCAATGAGCATTCTAATTGATGTTTGTCGAAATAGTCCAGGTCTTCCTTTTGTTTAAATCCTTGGACTACCAGACGAGCTTTGTACTTGTCTATTGAACCATCAGGTTTCAATTTCTTTTTAAATATACATTTATTACCTAAGGTCTTACATCCTTGAGGTAAATCAACTAATTTCCATGTATGATTGGACATAATGGATTCAATCTCATTGTTAATTGCCTCTTTCTAATAAGGGGCATCGCTGGAGGACATAGCTTGTTTGTATTTCAATGGATCATCTTCTAACATAAATGTATAGAAGTCCAGTCCAAAGGTTTAACGTCCTTGACCTTTTACTTTTTCTTGGCTCCTCCACTTGCTGCTCAGCACTACTTAGCTGAGTGTTATTTTGTTCAGCATCCTCAATAGAGTAATGAACTTCTTTTTTCCCTTGATCTCTTAGGTGTATGATTTTCAATACCATATTTCAAGGGAAATATATGTTCGAAAAATTTAGCATTTCTCGACTCAATGATGGTATTTTCATGAATATCATCAATTTCAGATTTGTGTACCAAACATCGATATGCGGCACTGCCTTGTGCACATCCAATAAATACACAATCAATTGTTTTTGGTCCAATTTTGATCTTCTTTGGTTTTGGTACCTCTACTTTGGCAAGACACCCCCACACTTTTAGGTATTTGTAGGATGGTGGTCTGTTTTTCCAAAGATCATGAGAAGATAGAGATGTTTTCTTTCGGGATATTTTATTTAAAATATGATTTGCCGAAAGAATAGCTTCTTCCCAAAAAATTATCTGGCAAGCCAGGATAAGGCATTCATCATTTCTTTAAGAGTTTTATCTTCCGATCGGCTATACCGTTGGATTGAGGTGAATATGGTGCTGTAATTAGGTGTAAAACACCATGTTCAGCGCAAGATTCTTCAAAAGGGAATACATATTCTCCTCCTCTATCACTTCTTAAAGCTTTGATTTTCTTGTTGAGTTGATCCTCAACTTCCGCTTTGTACTGTTTAAACACATCAAATCACATACATTTGTATGTATTATATCTAGCGGTTCTGTTTCTCGTTCAACATAATGAAACGAGATTCTTGTCAATTTTGCTTCTGCACAAATTTGACATTTAAAAATGGTGTCTAGATTAATCAATTTGTGCAATGTATCAAAGTTTACATCCCCTAATCTAGAATATCACACGTTGGAAGAGTCAACAATATAAACAAAAGATTCACTTTTATTCATATCAGTGTGTGGTACAATAGTGATTACATTTTCTTTAAACGAACCATCACACACATGTCCTCTTCCTACATACACTCCATTCTCAGCTTCAAGGACTAATTTAAATCCATGTTTGCTGAGCAATGATCCTGAAATCAGGTTCTTATGAATTTCTGGAACATAGAGAACGTCATTTAAAGTTAGTTCCTTTTCAGGTTGCATTCTGATATTACTGTATATAAATTCATATCAGCAATGCCCTTTTGGGGATTTTAGCCAATTTTTCTTTTTTTTTTTTTTTTTTTTTTTTTTTTTTTTTTTTAGAGTCAGAAATTTGGCAAGTCCCAATGTTGTTAGACAAAGCAACATTTTTCTATTGTCAGCACTTAATATTGATGACGTTGAACTTCTCTGACCTTTCTCCATGAGGCAGAGTCATTATTGGAACCATTTGGCGCAATCAGAGCGTTGGTCACCGTCTGTGTCGGTGTAAAATTATTGTTGCTATTTTGCGACATAGCTTATTGTCGTCTGCAACAATCAATATTGTTTTAAGATTGTTAGAAGATCTTTTTGTCAATACACAATTGTATTACAAAGTTAGATCCTTTTGTCAGTACACAATTGTATTGCAAATAAATAGTAACAATATCAATGTTACTCAATAATGCCACAATTGTCAAGTCAAACTGTGATTGCAGAAAAGACAGTAAGCAAGACCGATTGTGCACTGGATTGGAGCGGTACAGAACCGTCACCAACCGTAATGTCCGAGTCCAGAAATAATTCTGTTTCCTTAAAACAATATTGCCGTCGTATGCACTGATTGACATGATCGCAATTTGTTTCCTAGGATAAAACGGACCAGCCCCGTAGTGCAGTGCCAGCAAACGGAGCTCCGACGAACTGAAGTAGATTGTAGAAACTTGAACAGAGGAATGCTTTGAAGAGGGAGTAACAATTGAGAAGAATAATTAATATTTATTCTCTCCTTTTGGGCTATGTATTTATAGGCTGGATGAAATGCCTATACGAACATTAATGACCTTTGGAAAGGTTGCGACCCTTTAACCAAGCGGTGCTTAAATGTGCGTGCGCATTTATGATGAAACGGTTGTATCCCTTCAATAGAAGGGACATACCAGATCATAAAATGATCAAAATAACTCGTTTCAGCACAATAGGCCCAAACTGAAATCAGCGGCCTATTTAACCTTGAGACCTCAAGAGTCCCAAGGTCCAACGCCCAATTATTGACACTAATATCGTGTCATGGACTCCAAGAGTCCCCAAATCACTAAGCCCACATTTGACATCAATATAATTTTGTGTCATGGACTCCAAAAGTCCCATAGCACTAAGCCCACATTTGACATCAATATAATATTGTGTCATGGACTCCAAGAGTCCCAAGGCACTAAGCCCGATTTGACATCAATATAATATTGTGTCATGGACTCCAAAAGTCCCAAGGCATTAGGCCCAAGTTGACATCAATGTAATATTGTGTCTTGGCTTAGCCACACCTGATATGAGCTCTCTTCTCCTTTATTTATATAAGATTATAGAAAAGTTGGTACTCATATTTCATGATGTGGGACTAAAAGTTGTTTTCCTTTCTCTTCTTCCAAAATCCCTCTTTCTCTTTCTCATTCATTTCCAACAATGTTTGAACTTCTAATTGTTTTACATGAAAAAATATATTTTATGTAGAAGATAAACGGACAAATTAAACCTAATAGAGAAGAAATTGCAAAATCAGTTCCTTTTTGTGAATAGTTCAAAGTAGGATAGCCGGAGGACATAAACAACTAAAGATATGCATTTATGCTTTTGGCTGAGGTGGACCGAAAGTTTGATTGCAGTTAAGGAGACATTTTGAAATGCAAGATTCAAGATATGAGCCAAGCATCAAGCCTCTATTTGGAAATAATAGAATAACATGAAGTCCATTTGCAGGATTTTTGTACAACAAGTATAATATAATTCTATCCTACCGATCTTGTGATGTTATTAGAAATATCACAATGAACTATGTTCATGGTTTCGAAACAGGATTGACACTCACTATGCAATACTTAAATATATGTAAAGCTAATTTTGTGTTTGTACTAATAGGACCATCTCTTCAAATTTTGTTATTCATATGACGGAGGAATAAAATGGAAATGAACCATGGTAATTTTTAAGTTTGAGGGAAATGAAGTTTAAGTTTGTCGTCTACGTTATTGAATTGATAACTTCATAGGTTTTGTGCCTTTCTCGGTGAGTAATAATTTGAATAATTAGAATGGGAGGAAAAGGAATTCTTCGTTCTAGAGAAATTAAAGAGAAAAAAACAAAAAATATCTAATCTTTCACGGTTGGCAAACCGGTTTTTAATTCCAATCTAGTGTATAGTATACCCATGGCTATGTCGTATAATTTCCCATATTATGACATTATTTGAAATAGGAGTAACTGGTTGTAGTACTGACTAAACTTACCATACATAAAGCTAAGTACGACGGTCACTCTGTGGATTCTGTACGATGCAACCTATGGACATTACCAGCTACTCACCCTTCTTATTGGAACAAGTGATAGAGGTATAGTCATTATTATGTCCTTACAATAATTATTCCGAGTTCTTTCAAACATAGGATTGTTAGGTAAGATCCTTACCATTTAATTACAAGATAAATCAACCACTACAACTATATTCATCACCTGACAATGTGTGAAGCACGGGTCATACACTACTGAATCACAACTGGACATTTATCTTATAACCATTTCGTCTGCCATATTTTTTTTAATTCCTTTCTCCCACACGTTTGTCGTATTCTTTTCTTCATACAACGTAATTTATTTACTCAATTTTGTTTCATTTTTATCTTCGACTTACATTTTTTCACCATATTTTCTTTTCCACCTACTCTGCTTTTGTAATTTGTTACCAAGTTTCCTTTTTCCCTGTGTTCTCTAACTCAGTGTTCTAATTAATTACAATGATGCGAACATTTATGTATTGTTTATTCGCAAGAACGATTTTCCTATTTTACCTTCTGCTATTTTCAATTATTTTTTCTTGGTGGTTTTTTTAATTTCTTTTTAAATTTTTTGTTGACACCATCTACCATGTGCTTAGCTTTATGATTTTCTAAATCCTACAAGTCCAAACCGTCATTTTTCCAATGGGTTATTATAAAACAATCTAGCCTGTTGTTATATGTACCCTATTTTATTATTATTTGGGTATGTTTACCACTTCTTCCCGGCCGGACTACGTTATAACGTTTGGTATGCTAGCTCTTACTTTAGTAGCAATACACATATTTAAAACAGTTCTTTCGATCAGGGGATAGTTCAGTCTGTGTCGGTTTAAAGTTTTACGTTTACTTTAATGTAAAATTTTAAATTATCATTGTTTTTCCTAACATGTTCAAGTATTATTAATATTTTTTGTATATCACGGACTATTGATTAATACAATGAAAAAAAAATCCTTAATCAACAACCTCTCCCCTAGATCAATGCATTTCTGTACTACTCTACAAATTGCTAAACACTATATCTTATTCTGAGTTTTTAATACACATGCAACAATTCATCCATATTTATCCCCACACTTCCCATATGTGAAGCATGAGCCAGGCATTAGTCTTAGGAAGTATGTGCATGACCCAGACCAGATTATAAAAGAAGCATCACACCCAATTTAGTAGTAAAAAGGGAGCCTATAAAGATCATGGATCGGGATGAGAAAAGACCGAGGAACAAGATTGTAAAACTTGTTAAGCTACAGCGGAGTGGTGATCCAAACGACCGTACTTGGGAAACTGAAAAAAGTACGCAGAAACTCTACCCCAAACCGTCGAATTGATATTGAGACTTAGGTTAACCCTCAGTAAACTCCTATCTTTTATGTATTTCCTTTCGTATTCCCTTCTTATTTAGTTTCGAGGACGAAACATCTTTAAGGGGGAAGAATGTAACAATCCTGAATTTCACCAGTTAGTAAATCGGGATTTTGTCCATTTAAAATTTAAGTTTAATATAAATAAATTGGATAGATTAGAAATTTGAATTTAATTTAAAAGACCTAACTGTAGTTTAAAACGATTAATAATAAGGTAGAGATATGTTTGTATTGTTTGTTGTTCGATCGAAATTGCCAAAAGTTGAATAAAAGTTGAAATATAGTGATATATATAAGCATAACCATTTTGTAACACTTTAGAGCATGAAAAATAAGCGTTGCAATTCCTGTGGCAAAACAATGTACATAGTCCATGGTTTTGAATTACAAAGGCACCTTATTTTCTCCCTTTTGCCATGGTTTTCCTTTTACGAAAATTTGATTTAGCCTCTCCCTTACTACTATAAATAAGAAATTACTCCCCTAACTTTTCATTCAATCCTTCCTCTTCATTTTCTTCTCCTTTTCAAAGCTTATGGCCATGGTTTCCATGGCATAAAATTCCCTCTTTTCCTCCCCCTTTCCCCTTAAATTTTTCCTCCTCCCTTCCCTTGATTTTCGGCCCCCTGAGCGTCACCTTTCCATGCCAACCCACTCTCTCCCTGCCATGTCTGGCCACGCCCGACCCCACACCCCCCACACCCCTCCCTCGGCCCCACCTCGACCCACAAGCTCATGCCCCCATCCACGGCCCCACACCCCCTCCATGCGCCACCATAGTTCGGCTACCCTCCTCCCTAAACTCGGCCTCCACCTCCTCCAATAAAAAATATTATTTATTTAATATTATATATATATATATATATATATATTTGTTGAAAGTCGGTGACGACAATCAGTCAATCTGGGATAGCTATAGCCATCCTAGTAGTCCTACAATAGAGATTAGTGGAGTGTAACTCTAAAGAGAACTCGACACTTATATTTGTTCATTATTGATGTTATGTGAATGGTTGTTAATTGCGTGGTTAATTAGTAATTATTGCAGTATAAGCGTTTATTGGAAAACACTTATGCATACATACGTATATTGTTATATATATATATATGCTTGTGCAATGGTTGAATGGTTGCTTCGTGGTTGTTAATAGCGACAGTATGTTCACTAAACTTGTTACACACACAGATGTGGATTTATATGGGTATCGGTTAAGTCTCGGACCAAATCGGTAATATAAATGAATATTTTATTCATTTAAATATAATGTGAATGAAAATTTGAAATATTTCTTGAAATTGTTTAAAAAGGTTTATATAAGTATATAATGGCTTTTAAAAGTATTTTGAAGTAATTCGGAATAATTTTTATAATAAGTTATATTACGGTCAGAATAGGACGTGTCACGCAACAGTAGTTCGCGAATTTCGACTGCTAACTTTAAACGACTATAACTGAAACAATTTAAATTGGATTTTCCTAAAACTAGAAATGTTTGCTTTTAAACAATATTAGCTTTCAAATATAATCAAATTTTGATATATTTTTTTCGGTTATGTTCAAAACAGTTTTGAAAAAGGTAATTGTAAGTGCAGTTCGTTGACCATAATAGTAAACGACTGTTATAATTATTTGAAAGTATGGATTTTTTTGTAAATTCATTATTAATTATTTAAAAGTATTTATGTTGAAAATGTATGTTTTAGGTAATATAAAGGTCATTTTACTTAAACTAGTAAATATCGGTATTTTAAAGCACTTTTGGTAATGCTTTTTATTCAACATTGAATTTTAAATGGATTTAACTTTATAAATATTTTCCAAACCTTAGTAAATGATTTCTAATGGATAATAAAGTGTTGTAAATGATAATTGAAGTTTTTGAACATTTAAGTATGGGTTGAGACTTGACTTGACCTGTATATCCACACGGTTTTAGAATAGCGCTTATTATTTGGAAAGACCGGGATCAAAATTTGGATCTGAAAACCATTCTGAATAATAAAATGAAGTTTTGAAGCAAATGATCATATTGAAGATGATGTTGAAGACCAGGAACCTTCACGTCGAAAGGACTGCTCGTTGAATATCTCAAATGGATGGCTTCCATTTGCATATAGATTTTATATCAGTTTAGTGGAAAGTATTCTGGATGTATTTGGATGAATTTTGGATTTGCAAGGACATCTCTCCTTCATTGGATGAGGAATAAGGTGCCTTCGGTTTCGTTCAGACCCAGGACAAACTTGTATGGATTGTGTGTTTGACATTGTAATTGACTGCGTAGTAACTGATCTTTATTAAATATATATCTGTTTGGTGGCGGAGAATTTATTCTTTTATCTTAACACCCTTCTCTGAGACGTATGAGATTAGAGGTTATATATTGATAGATATTAGTTATATGTGGTGAATGGGCAATGTGGCATGCTTAAGTGATGAGTTATTGATGATCAAAGCATGTCTCATTAAAGCGTAGCTTTGTGTATATCGTGACTTGGGTAAGCCTCACATCCAGGAAATGGCCGATACATGGAAAGATGCAGCGAGAACATGGGTAGTCATCTCCTTCTGGACAAAAGGTGTACTATGGTATGGAGCTTAGCTATTACTTATGTGGCAACTTCTAATTTTGTTGTTGTTGATGATGTGGGATCCCAGTTTGAAGGTTAGTAATGACCGAGTGATGACTTACTTAGGCGTGATCTAATCAATCCAGTAAGGGAGAGACCGACCTCGTGTTGGAAGAGATCCTGTCTGGTTATCGGGGCGTCCTTCTAGTGGTGTACCCATCGTGGATAAGGACGTTCCTTTGCCTGGTCATTTGTTGAAAACCCAATCTCCTCTATGAGCTTTTATGATTTCAGTTGTATAACTTACTGGTTACTGGTAGTAATATGTCAACATAATGGGATGGGGCATTAAGCTGGCTATGGTTAATACATTTATTTGCGAAATTGTTTTTCACACTATGTATTAACAATAATATCAAAAAAAGATTTTCATACATCACACATTTTTGGCTATCATAAGGATAAACCTCGCCTAAGTGTGCGTTTGCATTATGTGTGTGCCACGAGACCTTATGTTAGTTTCATTTTCCTAAAAAGCATTGCGAATTTTATTGCATTTAACAAATACATTGAGTTCTCACACTAGTCTCATGACTTACCCGGAGTTGTTTTGTTTTACCACAAAACTATGGGTTCCCAATGATTAGTAGCAATGTTTGGAGCTTGTGTCTTAGAGCTTTTCTAATGCGTCTTTTGCTTTCGTGGATTTGATGTTGATGTGAAGTACATTTACCTACTTTCTTTGGAGCATCTTATTTTGTGGACATCTGGGATTTGGAGCTATCCCAGTGAAGATGGAGTCTGTTTTTGATTCACCTCATTTAGTCAGTTTCCGCTGTTCTTTTGTTATCCTATAGTTGTAGATATGTGTTATACTCTGATATTGTATCCGTTGTAAACTATGACATATCTCATGCTATATAAACGAGAGGTTGTTTTATTTCATTGTGATTGTTCTAGTGTGTTATATCCCCAGACAACCAGGAATCCCACACCTGAATCTCCGGCATTTTGAATACAAGAAGGAATTTAGTACCGATTTTTTAGAGTCGAAATTTCGGGTCATCACAATTCTCAATGATCGTCGTATACTGTAGGATATCATCCTACATCTCCCATCATACTACGACAATCACATCATACGACTTATTATCATTCATTCTTTATCTCAGAGTTTAATTTGCCGTTATTCGAGTCATTTATGAAGTAGAATCATCATCGGACCGATTTAGTGAGACCCACCGTGTCATAATGGACGAATCAAACTGCATAGTTAAACCTCCATGGATGACCCTATCCATCTCTTGAAGTCACGCTAACCTGTGCCTAGCTCCCTTAGGAATCACATCCTGTATAATCGGGAATGCGACCAAGAATCTGTTTCGACCTCTACCTTAGCATCCCATTTGAAGCCCAAGCTGATCCCTCTCTAACATCCTATAGCAATCCAGTGCAATTTCTCCCATTTTGACCCGAAACCTATTACGTCCATCGATCCAAAGTCATATCTCCACTACCAATACGAAGTTGGCACCACCTATGTTGATATGATCCTTCCTGTTACAAAACATAAACAAGCTGATCTGAAGTGAAACACCCTTACCGATTTGGGACTTGGCTAAATTTCAATGTTGTGAGCCCTTGTGACGATCCCAAGTCATCCTCCTACCATCTATCCGAAGCAATTTTTGCATGGCAATCTGAATTCTTTCGCACCATATCTTAAGCAAATGAACTCCAAGTGACTAGAAACATGGTGTGCTATTTTAGGAGGCCTTCTTTATTGCCTCGTATAGATCGTACCCTTATCTGAACAGGGATTCGGATTAGGTCCCACTTAGAACCATGACACACCCATATAACTTTCTATGTTATTTTCACAATTCGTTCAATGTTTTTATCCATCCAAACATGTTTACAACAAACATACAACATACATAACACACTCAAAAAAGTATTTAGTCTAGTCAAGGTAAACTAAAGCATAAATCAAAGGAAATATCATCATATCATATGGTTTTCTAGGTTTCTCTAAAATTTCAATTTCATACGTAAGAGCCAAATCAATCCAAACTTACATATGTTCAATAACATAACTAAAGATGATTTACAAGCATTTTTAGAGAATTTTCGGAGGTGGTGTAGGTCCTACTTTACCCTACATAGAAATTGAGAGAATTAATTGCTCACCTTAATCTAATTTCTTCCCTTGATCTCCTATGAACAGTGATTTAAATGAATTCCTAGGTGATTATCGCATCAAACCTTAAAGCTTTATGTTTATTTGGATTAATCCTTCCTGAATGATGGGATTTGGCTAGTTAAAGTAAGGTTTAATGATGGTTTAGAGGGAGGATACCATCACTAGCGAAGGGGATCTATTTTGGGAGTTGTAAAATGGCTAAGAGAAGGTTATCCTTTCCACTTCATCCCCACTTGCACTAACGCAAAATAAGCTTTGGACCTGCTTCATTAAACACTCTAATCACCCGATTAAGCTGCGTAAGCCTCATCAAACCTTGAAAACAACCATATCACTAAAATGAAATGTCCATTTCCTTAATGTGACAGCTCTACGAAAATGAGATGAACATCCAGGCCCAATGGAAGGGTTTAATACTCAAACTATACTCTGATCCGACGTACTAACGAAATAAGATTCTTGAACGGTAAAGGGTTGTAGGAAAATTCAAAAACGATCATGAAGGTGAGAAATAACCTTATTAGTTATTATATAAAATTATAGAATCATACAATCTCATGTGAAAATAGTATAAATATCCTATGTTCCTTCGATACGTATTTAATGTCTGTTGTTTGCGTAAAAATTGTCGAACACTTCAATTGGGAAAAAATGAAGTTCAAAAGTCTAAGAATTAAAAACAAATATAGAGCATACCAAAACTAAGTGTAGTTCGGTCAGAGTATTAGAAGCATGTCCACTTTCAGTGTTATTTCAAATGATCTTCCTATTATGATCACTTTTACAAAAGGTTTAGCTTTAACAGTGTAGTCGATTAAAAAAGGGTAGAAATTCTATGAAAGATTTCAAAGATATCAAAATTTCATTTCTTAATTACTCAAAGTCTCCTATTTATAGGCGTAGCCTTCCATCATAAACAATAGACTGAGTCTGAGTAATTTTTTTTTTTTTCAAATCCTAGTTTCTAATCGATGAAATAGTAAAAATGCAAATATCTTAATAGTAGTATCATTTCAGATGACTCGTTGTGCCAAACGAATTTGCTTGCTCAAATTTTATTTTTTTTCTCTTTATATTTATTTAAGACTTCAAGCTTTGTGTGACGACCCCAAAAATCATCACCATTTGAACCGACTGTAAACCACATAAGTCCAGTCCAAAAAGTAAGCATTCTCAAAATGTCCTGTAGTAAACCGAATTTACGATCTTAGATAATCGATATTTAACACATCCTCAATGTTCATATAGCGCAAAACCAAATATCGCAAACTCCATCCATTAGGGTTAATCAGAGAAAACACAAGGAACAAAACCAGAGACCAGAACATAATCTCACAACGGAATAGAACAAAATATAATATTTAAACATAACTTTTCAAAGGAAACTTTACAAGGGAAAACATTTAAATAATCATAGTAAACACAACATGATAGTTATAAACTCTAACCAAGCATAATAAAACCACGACATCCAAGTATAAATAGTAGAATACACCTTGCCTTCTGACAAAGATACCATCTCCTCTAGAATCGTTTGGAAACTCCTCAGATCCTGTCTATATCTGAAATACACTCGGATCTGACCTGAGTGCCAAAACACTCGAGTCGGGTTAGATAACAAGCTTGAGAACTAGATAAAAAATCATACATATATCATACAATCATCAAAACGGTTTCAAAACTTCGTGCATGCTTTTTGGAAAATGAAGCTACTATAAGACCCGCATCCTATCACACACTCCAAGCGCACACCATTAGGAGCAAGTTTTACCTTACGATAACAAAATCTTCTTAGCACGTGAAAATCATTGGATATTATCATTAATGTCTAAGGTGGAAATCACTTTCGAAATTAAATGTATAAATCTTAGCAGACGTATGTACTCATATATTATGTCTACGGACATAGATTACAATTAAAATAGTTAAAGTTCATATTGGAGTTTGGATTCCAACAATGACCAAGGCAAGGATCTTCCTTAACCGATTTGGGTACACCTCTAGTGGGTTGTTCCAGGAACCAACAGATGATCCCTTTCTCTGTAACGGCAGGGTGGGCCCACCTATACCAGCTGCAGTTCGAGTTTTTCCTGAACTTAACGTCTCCCAGTTGTAACTGACCATTATCCGAGGCGCCTCTATCTATCTCCACATAAGTAAATTGGCTGGGCTTCATACCATAGCATCACCTTCTCAACTATAAGGAAATGTTTGTCCTTAAATTTATGATACTTCATCTTGTTTCGGCTCATTTCCGGATTGTAAGGCTTCCAATCACATTTCTACAAAAAGCTACGCTATATTGGCCATGCTTTGATCATCAATAGCTCAACACTTAGCATGCCACATTGTCAATTCACAACATATAATCAGTATCAATTAATATATAACCCTCTGAGTATATATGTCTCAGAGGAGGGTGTTAAGCTAAGAGGATAGATCCTCCGCCATCTAGCTGATATATCATCAATAGAAACTAATTTATTATGCCATAAAATACAACGCCATACATACATCCATTTACAAGTTCAATTTGGGTTTTGAACGAAACTAAAGGCACTTTATTCCACAACCCCGCCTGCGTGCGAAATTCCTTGCAATCTGAATTGCTTCAAGTATAGCCAGATCGCTGCTACTTAAATCTCGCAATTGGTGGACACCCGAGACATCAACGAGCAATCTATCTAATGTGAAGATCTTTGGTCTTCAATCATAGTCATTGCCATTTTCAATTGCTCTTACTACGTCGTATAATTATTCACAATGGGTTGAAATCCGGTCTTTCCGAATAACTAGCTTATCTTTAAAATCAATATATATATAGAGTATCATGAGTCTCATTCCAATTTGGATTACTCTTTTACTCAATCATTCTTCATTTTGGGTATACTCATTTAAATCTTCTCAAAGATTTGTACTTTAAACTCTTGTTTAAAATTTTCCTTGGAAATCATTTCAAATGATTATAAAATATCATTTCACAAATTTAACTCAAACCAAGTTTTATATGCTTTATCGGGATAATTGAACCTCATGTAATGGTAATTTCTTAGATCATTATCCCATTCCCATCTTATTCATCCCACAGAGCTAAACTGATAACACTCCGTATCTAATCTCCCTCGTATTTTAGTAAGTTTAATTACCTTTATTAATCCCAAACCTTAATCCAAACCATATTAAAGACCAAATCCTATCTTTACGAGAAACACGCTTACTCAAATCCTAATCATTCATTAACCATAATTAGTTCTCGATTGCGCAATGCCAAATGAATAACCTATCAAGTGTATGACCCTGAAGGCCTAAACCAACATCGGATCAAACACCCAGAAGAACACCCAACTCAATGATAAAACAATCAAGTTCCAGCTTCTTTCTTTATCCCAGTATCTTATTTAAGCTTCAATCTTATCTGTATGCGAAAAACACGCTTATCATCTTTTAAGCGATCCTTAACTTTGTTCCAATTATAGTTTTCTAGGGGAAACTCCTTCAGTATATCTTTGTATTCAAATTTAATAAAGATTTCTTTTCGACCTATTTTGGAAAATCATATTTTCATATAAATGGGTTAAAGAACAAATGTTATTTAAAACATCGTTCACGATAAACTAAAATCAAAATTTCATCCTAAATGAAATCTTCACGGAAATCATATCAGCTTATAATCGATATAAATTCCTATGTCAAACTAACACTATAAACATAATAACGGCAAAGCCTTCTAATTTCCTTAAATAGTAAAGATCTTCATCCACAGAGACTCATCTCAATTATCATTAAATCGACTCTCATTCAACTCCAATTTAATTCATTAATTGGAAAAATTAACTTTGTTACAACTTTTCAAACCCCAAAATATCTTAAATTCCTCATTTTAATCCTTTAGATATGTTTGCAGAACCTTTGGATAACATTGGTTATATCAAAACCTTTTTATTTTAGCCCGTCCTATAAATTTGTTGCAAACAACGTTGCTAAACAGCTTATTTTCATAAAATAGCTTTTCATCTTTTTATATCTTAGTATATTCAATCTAAATCATTTTTAAACAATTTATTATGATTTATCAAAATTCATCATATTTTTAATAATTTAAAAATAGCTTATTTCATAAAAATCCAATTTCGGGTCCTAAACATCACTAGCGCGATTTTTATTCAAACTTGATTTGGACTTATTTCAAGACGTAACCGTTGGATTATAAAACTTTCTTTTTCCTTTGAAAGCTCTTTACATTTCGAACCAAACATTTTTCGTTTCGGGAAAATCTGATTGTCGGACCTCTCAGTACGTTAATTTGAAGCCAACAGTCGAAATTCGCTAACTACCGCTGCGTAACTAGTCCTATTCAAACCAAACTTTGACTTATATTTAAAATCAAGTTGAATTGCCTTTAAAATAAATTATTAATTATATGAAACATAAATAATAACTTCTGGAAACCATATACTAATATTTAACTTTAAATTCAAATATTCCAATATTTAAATATTATTTAAATCATTAAAATGATATTATTTTTCAAACTTTATCTTTTGAAACCCAAACATTCCTGAAACCCATAAAAAAGATAGTTTGGGTAGTAAAATCTAGTTAAAACACTTTCCACGTATCCAAATCGAACTTCACTTTTTAAAGTTACTATTCACAATTAAATTTTAAATTTGAACATGCCTTAATTACTTGAAAACTTACTCAAATAAATTTTCCACCTTTTAGAAAACTATTCGTAATTACTTAAACAATCTTTCCAAATCATTTTTGATTAAAAATTCAAACATTTATTTTTCTTCATTTATTTAATTAATAAAATATTCAATTAAATTCCGATTTGGAATAAGACTCAATCAGTCACCATATAATCCAACTTATATGGATTTAACACATCATTAACATCCATTAAAAGTCATTAACATCCATTAACAATCATTAACATTCATTAATAATCATTTAGCAGGTAATGACATCATTAACATAAATGTTAAGGTCATTAACACTTAATTGCTATTTCAAATCATTTTAACTAAAGTATTAATTATCGTTAATAATTTATTTGCTATTATTAGCAAATCCAATCATGTTAAATTAATGTCAACGCACATCACATCAAGTTATCAATCAATGTCACATCAGTATTGATCAATGCCACGTCAATATTAATTAATGTCGCTATTTGTCCATTTTCCATTTACTTGATTAATTAAGTAAACATTTCTAATTACTTCATCACTAAGAACTGAATAATTAGGACTTTTTAAATTATCCTAACCAAATTATTAATCACATAATTACTTAGCAAATCTAAGTGTTATCAAAATTAACTTGCTAACTTCATTATCATCCAATAATCATCCATCGATAACAACCACATTATCAACCAAATTAACCGACCATTTATTTATGGTTTACTCCATAACAATTAAGGTATCCATTTTAGTTAATAAACCACTAAGTAATTAACTTTCTAACTTGACCATTAACATCATTAAACCCAAAATTACTTAATTAATTAGCAATTACTAAACATAACATAATTAGCTACACTAATTACAATAGTTAACCAAATGTGAGCAAAATTCACTCACCATTGCTTCTTCACTCCACCATATTTTTAGTGTAGGACTTCCTTAGCTTCCCTACGACTTTGAACTTCACTTGCAACCAAGTTAGCAACTTTTCCAACTCAACATCGCTACGAACTCAAGATATATAAGTATATATATTTGTTTGGATTTAGAAGCGGAAAGGTGGGATTTTGAGGCCTTTAAGGCACGACCAAGGGGAGTGGGTCCACGGCTTGGGTGAAGGGGTGTGGGGGGTGATGCGCACGGTGGTAAGGTCTAGGGGAAAGTGTCGTCGTGGTAGGAAGAGGTGGAACAGCTTGGGTGGTTTAAAAATGAAGTAAAGGAGGGAGTTTGGACTTTAAGAAGGGAGGGAGAGGGTTTTAGCTAAGGGGGCCAACGACTTAAAGGATGGGTCTACCAGGGGTTGCACATGGTAGAGGTCGGTGGTGGTGGTAGGAGCAAGGGAGGTGGAGTTTGTGGAGAGGAAGAAGAAAAGAATGGAAAAACAAAATGAAAAAGGTGAAAATGGAAATCAAATAGTTTCTTACCTTATGTTAAGTACTTAAGGAAGGTGGCGACATGAAAGAAGGTGACAAGTGGTGGCAAGAGGGTATGAGTTATCTAATGAAGTGGCTTAGGAATATGATGCTAATGAGTTGTACTTCTTTTTAAATTAAATTAATTATTACATTAGTATGAATAATAAAGCACTAACCACCTCTTTGAATTATTTAAACTACATGAAACCTTTAATATATGTTAACATGTTAAATTAAGTGGCCATGAGCCATTCAAAATACTCGTGGGGGTTTCTAAATAGCTATTGACAAGTATTATTCATCATAACGATTTAATTTTCCAATTTAAAACTAGCGTAAATAACACTATATATTTTTATCGATGTAAATAACACTATATTATTTATAAACAAGTTCATTATCATATAAATTCACTTTAAACCATATTAATCCTCTCTTATTAATATTTTCAAACCAAAATAAATCTAAACCAAATCTGTTAAATATTTTGCTATTTTAATTTAACAAAACTAGTTGACCAATTTATTGATTTATTCATTGTTTTGTAAATCAAATTCTAATATTTTCTCTTGATATATTTCACTCTTATATTACACATTTAAAATACTAGTTGTTCAAATTATAAAAATCCAACATTTAATAAATCTAAAGTCCAACTAGACTTATCTATTTAAAAGTCCTTTAAATATATTTAAATCCATAATCTGAAGTAACCTAAAATACGGGTCGTTACACTTTGAATCGTAATGAAATTTTTTCCCATTAAAGAGTGGGAGATACTATATTGTAAGAAAAGGAACATTAAACTAAGGCATATTGACATAACTTCACGACAAAATAATAATATATAATATACTGAATATACATAAAACCGAAAGGTATAACTATGTGCATATATAAGAGATACTTCTAGACAAATCATACATCAATGGCAACCGATTAGCTATTCTCAGGCAATCTTCTTCCTAGATCTCACTATATCTTCTCCCTAGTACGAAATGTCGTATAATCCCTCTCATTTTCCTTCGTTCCTCAATCATCTTCTGACTCACTTCCCATCACCTGTGTTTTCAGGCTCCCCTTCATGGCAACAATAGGAAACATAAAACTAGATTTTTTGGCGATGCCAGTGTGACCAAGTCCAGTAGAACTTCTCAGCCCTTGTTCCCTCTATTTCATCGAGTCCCATCAGTGTCATAGATGCGCTTTTCAATGAAGTTTCTGGTCTATCCTCCATGAAGCAATCTATTTCAACTTATTCGATTTCAAGTATTGCTAAAACAAGTAAGTCGATCCTTTCTCACTTTTGGGTGCTACTGTAAAAGCTCAAGCGACGTGGAATGAATTGACTGTTGCTCATCTCTTTGTTGTTTGCGTGGATGTAGATTCGACTGTATTTGAAAATGTAGGTTATTTTCGACGTGATGGAAATGCAGTTGTGCATACAGTCACACCGAGGTCAAGTGCCCACTGCCCAAAACTTGTTTGCATTAATGCCTCTAGGAACCTATAGCAAAAAAGTGGACCTCTCTCTTCAACTCCCTGCTCTGCACTGTAGGTCCGCATGATTTTGTAGATTCCAACAATGATACTCCTTCAGATAATGTTGTTTAAGAAGGTATATCTCGATGGAAGGATTTTATGATAGAATTTTTCCTTGATTCTGAAGCTTCTTACTTAGAAGTCCACGAGCGTTGTCGTAGTAGATGCAATCTTAAAGAGAGCTTGTGAGTATTTTATGTTGATGGCATGTTCTATTTTAAATTCTCGCTAGCAGATGAGAGAAGACATGTGTTAGAATTTGATCCCTTCATCATTAATGGCAAGCCGTTTATTGGTACCTGTTGGAACTAATCTGTTGGTCGAGCTTAAGAACATGTTCTCTCGATTTCAGTTTGGGTTAATCTTGCTCACATTCCTACAATTCATCAGACTTTAGTTGGAATTAATCGGTTTGCCAATCGTATTGGCAAAACTCGGCTGTTTTAATTCAAGCACTATGTATAAGAAAATGTTTATGCACGTGGCTTAATTGAAGTCACTTCAGACAGACTGCACCCTCATTAGATCAAGGTTAGCCTTAATGGCCATGGTTGTAATGTTGATGTTACATACTAATGTGTGCGAGAAGATTGCGCGAATGCGGAAGCACATAAAACAAGATCTAGATTTTCCAATTAAACATCAGTCTAATCTGATAGCAATTATTCCATTACATCAAACAAATAGTAAATAACTATAATAGAGAAACAAGGAGACACACAATATTTATACTAGTTCCACTATCATCGAGATAGTGTACGTCCAGTCCAAAAGAGAGAGAGATTTTATTCCACATGAGAGAATTACAATGGATTACAAAATAAGAATTTACATATCCAAAACTTAAACTAGGCTTAACAAGAAGAGACACCACTGGGGATCACCGTCTCCATGCCAGAGTGGATTTACAAAAAAGTCTACCCCTCAATATGTAGCTAGTGCAAATCTATGTAAGTCATCAATTAAATTACCAATATATGGTAATAAAATAATGGAGGCTAATTACAATAGCAACAAGTGTGCACACATAGAAAGTAAATCAATTCCTTTCCTTGGGGTAAATGGAAGAAATTAATGCCTGAATTTTTTTATTTCCATCTCATGCAAATGCAATCAATTAATTCATGCATTTACATATTAAACAAATATTTACTTTCCAGCTATTTATGATTTTGTATCACCTAAATTTAACACTCCACCTTGATGCAAAATCACATATCTTCAATACCCCATCTCGAATCAAATTCTCTTCACACATAAAACTCTTCAGTAGAACTCGACCTTAAATAAAAATCTCACAATGAGATAGAAACCAAAAATGAATATTTGCCTAATGGGTTCTAGGAAAGCTACCTCCCATCACGCCATGTTAACGAGCTCAGACTACGTCCCTGCCCACCAGCAAAATATTGCAAATATATAGAAAAAAAGGCAGATTCCAAAATAATCTCAATACCACTAAGGCCAAAATAATTCTCTTAATCACCAATTTAAATGCGGAGCCAAAATCCAAATCTCTGAAGGCAAAATAAATCTCTATCCTTCCATATACCTGCATGTAGCAACACTTCTTTAAGACAACATCACAAAATCAACGATATACCACAATGGCACCAAATCCGCCAAAATCAGCTCTATGAACTGAACACTCCAAGACGACATCACAAGTCGATAAGTTTGAGTGGCGTCAAATCCATCACCAAAATTAGCTAAATCGGATACAGTTTCTAAACCCAATGGTCTTTTCAACACATTAAACTCTATCACAAAAAATCTCATACTATGCGAGCATTTCTCAACTGAACTTGAAGTTATACAGAGTCCTCAAACACTTGGAAATGTCGCTAACACCCACAGCTGTTCATCTTTGGTCGCTACCACCTCTGAGCAATTTCTCCAAGCGGTTTTCTACGGTTGGTCAGGCCGTGTTCTAACATATAACTCCACTTTAGTGAGAATCCAAAGCTCAAGCAACATCAAAGTTCCAAGCCCGGAACATTCTTTTCTCTCAACATAATCTTCTCCACTAAAATCTCCTTTTTTTTCCCCCAAAATAGTAATAGCTTAATCACCACTGAATCTACCAACCTTTGTAGAAATAGTTGATGCATAATTTAAAACAAATCGTCTTTCTCTGATACTAATCTGTTGTAAGAGAGGATTGCGCAAATACAGAAGCACAATAAACAAGATCTAGATTTGTCAATTGAACATCAGTCTATTCTGATAGCAATTATTCTATTACATCAAACAAATAGTAAATAACTATAACAGAAATCAAGGAGACACACGATATTTATAATGGTTCTACTATCATCGAGATAGTGTACGTCCAGTCTAAAAGAGAGAGATATTTTATTCCATATGATAGAATTACAATAGATTACAAAATAAAAATTTACATATCCAAACCTCAAATTAGGCTTAACAAGAAGAGACACCATTGGAGATCACTGGCTCCATGCCAGGATGAGTTTACAAAGAAGTCTACCCCTCAATATATAGCCAGTGCAAATCTATGTGAGTTATCAATTAAATTACCAACATATGATAATAAAATTATGGAGGCTAATTACAATAGCAACAAATGTGGACACATAGAAAGTAAATCAATCCTTTTCCTTAGGGTAAATGGAAGAAATTAATGCCTACATTTATTTCTTTCCATCTCATGCAAATGCAATCAATTAATTCATGCATTTCCATATTAAACAAATATTTACTTTCCAACTATTTGTGATTTTGTATCACCTAAATTTAACACATACGACTAGAAGCATGATATATTCCTTACTTGCAACTCTTTTGGTCACTTTGCTGTAGGTTTTAAGCTTGTTAGTAATTCCCCAATTTTTATTTAGCTTCCTCGGTTACTTCCACCTCTTAGAGTGTGGATTTTGAAGGTTCCACCCACCCCTTGTGTTACGCCCATTGTCACTGCTACTTCCATTTTATCTAGCTCTGTTGCTGCTAATAAGGATGATAATCCTAAGCCGGAAATTCACTTATTGATCCTGGTGTTGAGCCTTTGGATACTTCTGAGCAAGTAACTTCCGTCAATCTGGCCTTTGTGATTTGAGGCCTCCAGTGCTTCCTTCCCTATTTCGGGACATTTTTGATAATTATTAGCATCATGTGCCTACCGAGACGAAGTATTCTCCACAGTTTCATGTTTTCTTCAAATATATCAGGTCAGAAAGTGAAGATAGGTGTCTCATAACCTAAGTCGTTGAGGGTGAGATTATTCTTTTTCCTTTTGATTAGTATGGTCTGAGGAACTTTGTGCTGATAGCTGATCCATTGTGGGATAGGAAATACATGTATGGTCTGAATACCATTGGATATGTTTCGTCCTTTATATCCATGTTCTCTGATTTAATCCATGTCGTTGGGCCTGCATGTTCGGATGAATTTAGAGGATATTCTTATGCTGAAGAAGACTAGTCATGTCACATAGTAGTCTTGGTACATTTTCCAAGCTCATGTTCTTTACTTTTACAGTGTTTTGGTACTTCAAAACTAGAATCTAGTAGTTAGGCAATCTGTTTTTCTCCTATACTTAAATTTTTAGTGTGCTGCTATTCACACTCTATTTAGACTACTGACCACCTTTAAAAAATTAATAGATTGTATTATTTTTGACTTACTTCCTACCACCACTTTATTTCTTTTCACTCAGTCAATATAGCCGTACTGTCTCTTCTCTTCTCTTCTCTTCTCAAACAACGTAAATTATCAGATATCAAACCCTAAACCATAAGAAAAAAAAATTGGCTGAGTAGAGGATGGAAGATAGAGACAAAAAAGAGGTTAGTTTTGTATATCATGCTGCATAATCTGTTCTGTTGTTATAGAATTTTATTTAAGGGTTTTGTATTAATTTTTGTAGGAGCTTTCTTTCACCCTTCTCTCTACTTCGAGTTTGGAAGACATTAGTTTCGATGACGTTGTAAAAAAGAATGACATTGTAAGTTATTGAATTTTAGGGTTTTCTTCATATAACAACAATTTATATGTCAAAATTTATAAAAAAAAATCATTTTAATTATTTTTATTTGATTTTTGTAGGAAGATAATGTGATTTACAATAAACTTGATAACTACGTGGATGATAACAATAGGCCACAAGGTGATCGGTCAAATGCCGTTGAAGACACAAAAGTTTATTTGACAGATCATTTTACAATTGATGAAGTATGTAGATTGTACTTAATTTACAATCACTATTATTCATGTAAAACTGGAAGTATGTTATTTTTTTTGTTAAACGATGTGATTTCAAGTATTTGATTCGCAGAACGCGCTGATTCGATGGTGTAAAACAATAAGGAAAAAGTTGAATGCTGTTGTAGAGTGATTCAATGGTGTTAATCAGCTGATTGGTGCTTGAAATTGCGTTGATAATTTAGGGAAATCTTCAAGCTTGTAGAGCGATAGAGAAATTTTTAGGAAGAAGACTTTTTTTTTGGAACGATGAAGAATTAAAGGCAGAGGTGGTAGCCGATTAGAAATTGAATAATTTAGGTAGTGTAAAGAAGTATAGAGGCACAAAAAAGAGGTGGCCTTTAGTATAGGTAGCTAGTAGTCTAAAGGTGGGTGTGAATAGCAGCACACAATTTTTATTGTTTGTTTTAATAAAAATGGGTGGTCCACTAAATTGATTGGACTTGCCAAAAAAAGAGATAGTACTTGTAGATATAATTGATAAATGAATACCAATACAAAAGGTCATAATACATCAAACTCCGTACAAATGGTGTAACAAGCGGATTTTTGAGTCAAATAAACTAAATAATGGTTTAAGGAAATTTAAATTATTAGTTTGGAATTTTGATTCCTTCATAAAATAAATTGGCTCGATTAATTCAACATAATTATCTAATTCAGAATATTAATATTTCCAAACTATCAAATTTTAATTTAAATATTATCGATATTTTAGTTAATTGTGGTCAATTATAAATCTATAGAATGTGGGGATTTTCACCTTGTAAATTCTTTCTTTACTTTAAAATGAGTGTTACAAACCAATTATTTTGAAAATATAGCGCTTTGACTTATTTATAAGATTTAGAGAACTTTACATTATAAGGAAAAACAAAGGTTTCCATAATCTCTAGAGTTGTAAATTTTCAGTTTGGTAAGTAATTCATAAGTTTATTTATGATTCAACAAAATATGTTGGGAATTATTGTTCATTGTAATAAACTGGGGATTCTTTTCAAATTAAAAACAAAACGACAATACTGTATTTAGATGAGCTTTAAAGCATAACCCATATCATACTTAAACAATTATGGGATATCTATCTATTTCATTTCATTACTTACATTAATTTGTATACTGCCCCTTCCCTCTCTCTTCCCCCATTTTTCCTTTTTTGAAATTAGAAGACAAAATCTGGGGTTTTCAAGTTCTACCATAAATCAGCTTTCATAAATAATTGAGCATTTTATTGGTTTGGAATTTTAATATTTTAAAATTAAAAAATTAACTAAACACAACAACAAAATGTTATTAATAATGCCACTTAATAATGCGTTATTCTAATGCGTTATTATTTATGGTTAAACATTTTTTTAACTCAATTTTCTCTATACAGTGTTGTGTAATGCTGTTCGCTCCAAATTTTTCATCCTGCCTCCAAAATAACAATTAACCCATATCTCCCTCTGCAAAATACAATCATTTTCGTATCCCCTTCCAATTTTATCTCAATATTCAACTCCATCTCAGATCTTTGCAGTCTTTCATCTCCACTACAATAGTTCGCTCCTCAGTATTCAACTCAATGATGTCTGAAACCCTAATCTCCGATTTCTCCTTTCATCAATATTTTTTAGGTTTGCACCTCAATAGTCAATCAGAAGTTGGTGCTGATTTTGCAATCATAAAAACTTTTATGCACCATGGATACCAAAATCTGATTTATATGTTATTGCCCAAAAAATTAAAAAGCCTATGTTTGATTAATGCTGCTTTTTGAAATTTTACTACGGCATTTTATCCTTTCCTGTGCGAAAAATCGTTTATCGTTCAAAGTATTCAAATTTTACTACCAATATCTATGCTATTGCTCAAAAAACTAAAATTCGTGTTCTTGTAGTTAATGCTGAACGAATTCTTGTTTGTCAAGAACTGTGTATTATGTTAAATTTGTTTATCGTTCCAAATTTTAGTCTAACCAAATATCTTTCATCCCTGATCAATCCACCTTTAGGCAAGTACTTTCCTGTGAAGTAATTTCAAAATCGATGTAAATACAATTTAGTGTATTTTTTGTTTTGTGTGTATATATTTTACAATGAAAATGGGAACACGGAGAAATTATGTCCCACAACAAATTAACTTTGCTCATATGTTTTCTCTTTCTAAAATATTAACTTTGCTCATGTGTTTTCTCTTTCTCGATTTTACAGTAGAGAGTACAATTACAGTCGACAAGCTTTTGATTTGAAGGCTCGTGCTTAGACTGGAAAATATGCTAATGGCAAGGATACGGGATGGTGCAATTCGTGCTGGTCTTCTGATGAAGTGCCATACTTGGTAATTATCTGCTTATTTATTTGTACTTTGCCGTGTTTTTTAATATAACACATAAAGCAATAAAAAAAGGTAAACAGTAAATTCTAATAAGACGCAATTTTGTTTACATGTTCTAACGTTGGGGGTCCTTCAAAACGATGTTTACATAGCCCTGTTATTAAAAAAAATTGGAACCCTAAATAGCAACTAAGTGTGGAGAGTAATTCTAACATTAACTTGATATATGTTTCTTATCCTATTTCAAGAGATGGATATTGAACCTAAGAAGGAAACCATGGAAGGAAATAGCAACAATGGTATGGACAGTAGTTGGAGAAGCCTTAGGTTATCTGGAGAAATGCTATCACTAAAATCAAAAATACCCGATGACATATACGAACAAAACGAAAATTTGGAAACTAACCATATCTGGCATCACCAAAGGACAACTATAGTACCTTATAACCGACCTCTAAGTTCTTTAATCTCAGAGCAATGTGAATCCAACACAAAAAATGATGAGAAAGATGCAGACAATATGAAAGGAATATAATCAGTAATAATATCAGATAGCGAAGAAAGTGATGAAGAGGAGAAGCCTCAAATGTCAAGATTTTCAATGCCGAGGATGAAAATGGTAGGAAAATCTGTCTAATTATGAATTACAAATTATACTATATCTTATTATGGTAACATTCAACAGTTGTTATGTGTAATTGTTGCAACTTTTTCCAAGGACCAAGGCAGAACTTGTTCTCATAAATTGATATCTCTACATTCACAGAGACCTATAGGGGCTTTTATACCTAGGAATTTTTATTCCTTTTCTTTTCCAAGTATAGAAAAATATTTGGTTATGTTGGTCATCTAAATTAGAAATTTAGATAAATTTAAATACCCTTGGAATGGACTTTCATGGGAGGCTTTTCAATATATGTGGCTTAATTTGAAGTTGGTTATACTATCTGCCATTATGGTTTGGTTAGTTTGATCTTCCTAATAATATTTATTTTACATGTTTTGTACATGGTGATACATATCATAACATCTTATTTTTATTTCTTACCATTTTAGCTTGGAGTACATTGCTTTTGATATTGTTTTGTTGCTTTATGGACTATTGCCCAACTCTCAAGTCAGTACATCACTCGTATCTTTGTGGTACTATGCCTCATTTCCAAGTAACTATTTTTTTAATGTATTTAATCTTTGTAAACGTTAAATTTTAAAATCTAACTTTTTGGTATTATGTTAATCTATTAATAATTAACACACAAGTTATAGCATTCATAGTCAACATTAATGGAAATTGAAAATTCTACTAGCAAAATGCAGCTTTGGTTGGCCATTTTCTATAGATTATTCAGTATACAAAGGTTTTTATTAGAATTGAGACAAAATTCTTATATTTTCTTGATTATGCAGCATATACAAACCTATTCAATATATTAGAAGTCCATATCAGTAGAAGAGGATGTTTGGCTTTGTGACAGCTTTGTATCTAGAAATTGCTAAGCTGATTTTAGCAAAAGGTAATCCTCATTTTGTTTGTGATGCTAGAGTTCTGGTTAAGCCTTAAAATGAGAAAGGTAAAATATCAGAGTAGTACTGTTGTCCTTTTTTTTTGTTGGTTCTTTAGATCTTTTATTGAAAAAGCAACTTATTTTTGTTTAAATTTGGTAGAAAACTCTAAGGAGAAAGAGGAGATTTCTCTAATGGTAATATATTGCATAGTTTGTTAGTTTTCTTTATGCCTTGACAGGTTTTACCTTAGGCAATAGCACTGGTGACATAGCGGCTGACCGGTATCACAAATATAAGGTAATTTTTTTCTTGTTATGTTTTTCTGGTGATATAGCATTGGTAATTTGTTTTCACAAATATCAACTTGTTTAAGTTAATGGAGGAAAGGTCTGTTTTTTCAATTGATTTTGGCTTGGGAAAATGTAGCACCAAATATGAGCAGAACAAATCGAAACAGAATGGATAGGTTTGATGTTGAATCGCAATGACTTATTTTCAATTAAAAAAGGGGAAAAGAAAAATAATTTAAATGCATATTGTGATACTGTTTTACATCCCTCAAGGTTTGTTCCCTGGTTCTTTCATTTGATTGTGTTGTAGGTATATCAAGTTAAGATTCATGTGAGTGCTCCTTGTTGAGAGCTCCAAAATCATGTATGATTATATCAATTTCAGCTGATATGTTGTCTAATTCTACGAACCACGTAAATATCTCATATTTTATGTTACTTTATTTTATTTTCATTTTTTGGTTTGTATTTGAGTGTGCATTCGAACTCTCTGTTAACATATCTTTTATGTTTGCCGTTTTATGGTCATTATCCCATTCCACCTTTCACGTTTATGTAACTCATCTCGAGAATGTAATAATAATATGATAACATGCACTTGCTTCCCAAAAAGGGTAATAAAATGAAATTAAAGATGCACTATTGTAAAGTCTCTGTCATAATAGTCGTTGACAAACTCCTCTATAGCCATTTAAAGAAGCTCAAAGTATCCGGTTGATTGTTGGTAGAAAAGATCATCCTGTTAATCCTAATTATTTTGAAGAAAAAGACGATGTAAATTCCATTGCTTTGTTTTCATTTGTACAGATATGCACCCTTCCTTTAGACACTGCCAAGGTAAGGCTTCAGCTCTAGAAGAAAGTCGTGAGCAAAGATGTAAATTTTGTCCCGAAATATGGGGATGCTTGGAACTATTAGTACAGTAGTTAGAGAAGAAAGTTTAGCAGCGCTGTGGAAAGGAATTGTACCTGGATTACGTCGTCAATTCATTAATGGAAGTCTACGAAATGGGGAAATTGCGGGATATAGCGAAGGTGCAAAAATGTTAATTAAATGTAAAAATATAAAATTAAAATTAATTAATTATCATTCTCACATCATTTGTGTAGAAGAAACGAATATTAATTAATACTATATAACAAAACCAAAGAATATCATTGTTATGAACATTAGATTCGAGGATTACTATAGATTTCTATCTTATATAAGGCACTTATGACTTAAAATTAGCTCTTTACATTAGCGTTTTTGATTTATTTTAAAAAAGAACTTGTCAGATCATTCTTTGCATGTTAATATTGCTAAAACGGGTGATAAATAACATTGATTTAGCAGGTGCAGCAGAAAATAGCGGGGCTTATACTAGAACTACTGTTCATCAGCGCTAAATTGAAATTGTGTAGCGGCTGTAGAGCGCTATGGCTATAGTGGGGATTTAACTGCATATGGCTTATGCAAACCTGTAATTTTATAACATGTGCATAAGAGTTTAGGATAAATTACATTGCTAGCATGCTTTAATATTTAATTGTATTCATTTAATTTGCCGTTTAAAAAATTATATGTTGATGATAATTTTGTTAGAGAAGTCCCTATAACTAAGAAAATACTTGCTGAGTTGACAACTGGTAACCGTGTACATACTGTATACTTAATTAAATTTCGTTTGTTTTTATATCTACTTATTTATGTTTATATCTTGAACCAATCAATTATTTTGTTCTGTTATACAAATAGGTGCAATTGGCATTATTATTGCTAACCCAACCGATATAGTGAAAATACAACTTCAAGTTGAAGGGAAGCTTTCACTTGGTATTGCAAGACATTATCCAGGATCACTTAATGTTTACTTTACCATAATCAAACAGGTTCTACTTTGAATTCAACTAATCAGTTATTTCCTTTTTGCAATTTTGAACATTTTCTGGACAACTATCTGCTACACAGGAAGGAGTGTGTGCTCCATAGACTATGCTTGGCCCTAACATTGCAAGAAATTCCATTATCAATGCTGCAGAATTAGATAGTTATGATAAAGTTAAAGAGGTAATTTGATTCTGTTGTTATGGCAATATTCAAGCTTTTTAACGTTAACCGTTGTCATATTTATACTCAACCATTTTCCACATGCAGCCTGTTGACGTGGGAAATTATCATCTATTCAATGCATGCCAACGCTCGAGTATATGTTTAATGAAAACATAGTAATCCAAATCTAAAGTAATGAAATGTAGGGAGAACACATCTTTTTATAGTGGTTCGGCACTAATGACTACATCCACTTTATAGTAATCATTCATTGTACAATTGCTGCTTAAACTCAGACAATATTTGTGTATAAGGCGTTACAATAAATCAACAAAATGTTTGTTAAATCTACACTTTGACCAAAATGCTCTTCTTCTTCTTCTTCGTTGGATGAAAAATATGTTGACTTGGTCAATAATGTCCAAAAAGTTGCTTCAATGCCCAAGAAATTCAAAACTATCCAAAACAGTCCAAAAGCGGTGTAAATGTTCAAGGAAATGTCCAAGAAATCCAAAACTATCGAAAAAGTCCAAAAGTAGTGTAAATTGTTAAAGATACGGAATGCGGATCTTAAGGATAAACTAACACTAGATGGGGGGAGGTAAATTGTGTTTTAAAGAAACTATGAAAAATCTAAACATTCTAGAATAACTATATGAATTACACACTAGTTATCACACCGGAAATGATCATGAACACAGAAACAATCACAGACACAGATATAAGTAAATATAAAATGCAGAAAAGAAAACACACTAGATTTTATACTGGTTCGGATTACTCCTACGTCCAGTCCCATGCAACGCTGGATTGCGCAGAGTTCTATTATTATCAATAACCAAGTACAACACCCTTGATTTTACGACTATAAGGTTAACACCGATTCCACCACCCTTCATTTCACGGTTACATGGTTAGCACCGCTCCCTTTCCTTGATTTCAAGGCTATAAGGAACACACTCTTTCCCAAAAAATTCCCAAACAATTACAATAGCCCTAGAACTCTTCAGTTAGCACTTCAAACAGAGAGTAGAAGATAGAGAATGAAAAGAGAAGAAGAATGATACCAATTTTGCGAAAATCGGCAGAGGATAAGTGTAGAAATCAATAATTTTAAGAATTTTAATTGTGGTAAGTAAAAGGATGAAGAGGAGAAGAACTAATGATAAAAAAATCCGAAATCAGCCCCTTTTCATAATGTCCCAATGGTTGCAACGCTTCTGGAACATTACAAATAGTGAAAAGACACTTCCTTTGAAAATTCAAAAAATGACAGTTATATATCAACATGTCATTACCCCTATGTCGACATATACCTTATATATTTATTGTTAAAATTAAATTTCAAGTGTTAAAACCAATATGCATTTTCTGGAAATTCTAGAATCAAAACTAATGTTTCATATGAAGTTTCATATGAAGTTTCTAAAGTATAAAAACATGTGAAAACGTAGTGATATATAATATAAACATATTTATAAAGTTACATGATTTAAAACTATATATATAAACATATTATTAAAAACATTATAAACTATATATATTTGAAATCATTAAGTAAAATACTTATGATAATTAGAAATCATTTAGAAAAGAAATTTTAAAATAATTTGAAAAGGAATTTTGAAAACATAATTTGAAATCGAAATTTGAAAGTACTAACCCGAGTTTCACATATAAACTAGACTCTATTTACTTGATAACTTTGAGCTCTTGAAATCTTGATACTCATGAATCTTAAATCTCTTCTGAATTATGAATCTCTTGGAACTCTAAAACTGTACAGTCTTCAGTATTTAATTCTTGTATACAAATCGTGCATGTATATATATATATATATATATATATATATATATATATTCTAGACAAAGATATTAGTATATATTTTATAATCAATTATAATTGAAATAAGGTTGTTGTCATCAAAACTACTCCATTCTCCAACAATAATCTCTTAGGAAATGTCCAAGAGTTGAAGGAAAACGTGTATGAAATGTTTTAAAGGTCCATGCCATGTCCAATGGTCATGGGGAAGAAGGTGACTGCCATTAATGATGCTTGAGAGAAATAACAAATGAGAACCAACCCCTTTGAATGCCAAGAAAAGGGCTATTTGTAGGTGAGTTTTGGGTGTGTCAGGCCAAATTTTGTATCCTTAAGGGATACAAATTCGCATCCCAAAATCACAGTCGAAAAACCAAAGTTATGTTGAAAAATCGTAAAAACTGGAAAATCTGTGAAAATGCATATCGATTAAGCAAAAACACGTGATCAACACGGTAAAAACTCAAAAAAAGTGACTGTCATTTTCCTGGCACATTTGCTACATTACCAATTTCTAATCCCTGAAAAATCAAGAAAAACGCGTCTAGCAACCAAAAACAAGTATCCGCGCATCTTTTCATCGTGCCAGGTCGGTTTGCCACTTTCCTCTGGTATTTTCCATATTTTGAATCCCTACCAAATCTATAGATTTCGTATCCCATGACCACGGTAAGAACACATGGAAATTTTGAATCCCCCTGAGTCAATCACCGCTTTTTGTGTGCCAGACTTCGTATCCCAAATTTCAAAACCCTCTTACATTGCCAAATTTTCCAAGTGATCATCCTGTGTTTGGAACACATATTTGGGTAATTTGACCATGTTTTCCACCACATTTCGAATGTGCCAAGCGTGCCAAACGTGCCAAATTTACCAAATTTGCCACGGTGATCAACCAAGGTTTTATATGTGTTTTTTCATGATTTCCACTTGCCGATCAAGCATTTTTGAAATGCCAAATCAGTTTTTGCTAATTTACCAGATTTCAACGCGGTGAGTTGCGCAAGCTATTTTTTGTGATCGTGCCATGCCGATCACTTGTTTTTGAGGGCATGACACTGTTTTTTTTGCCAAATGCCAGATTTTGATGCCATGAGTCGCGCAATCCATTTTTCGTGATCATGCCATGCCGATCAGCTGTTTATGAGTGCAGACATAGTTTTTTTGGCAAATGCCGATTTTACCAAGTTTGATCGTGCCGTGAGTCGCGCAAGCCCTTTTTCGTGATCGTGCTATGCCGATCATTTGTTTTTGGGTGCGCAAAACCCGATTTTATCGAAATTCTTATATTTTTCCACGACGAGTTTTTCCATGTGATCAAGCCGATACTCTCAAGCATTTTGAGTTGATCGGACCGTGCCGATCTCGTATTTTTACTACGCCATTTTTTTCAAGTCCATCGATGATGATTCTATGAATTGACGCCATCTCCAACTATTTTCTGAACACTTCGCAACTTCGATTGAATTGCTTTTTGTTTTCTAAACAATGTTTTTGATGCTTAAGCGCGTCGCTAACCAGAATCTGACGTCTGACAACTTCGACCAAAAAGCGTATCAACATTTTACCCCCTAAAACATGTCTTGCTTAATGGGAGGAAGACATGTTTTGCTAGAAGTCCAGAAATCCAGAAAACTAATGCTAGGAGAAGTCCTAAGCGAACTCTTATAATTAGAAAACCGAAGAGCCATGATCACGTCAGATCGTATTATACATGAACCTAGAAACCAAAAAACTCGAAATTCGATGAAATTCGACGATCGCTTTGGATCATTTAAAGATAACCAGAATATCCAAGGGACCGCAGCAGTCTAATTGGCTTGAATGACCAAAAAGTCCGACTAGTCCAGGGGAGTCGGAATAGCCCAGTGAGTACAGAGGTTGTGTTTGAGCAAATGATGGATGACTACTGAGATCGTAATATAATTGAAATTCGACGAGTTCTAAGATCACATTAGAATGGGAATATAACGATCACTGGGATCGTATTAAGATGGAACACTGAGCCCGAGATGCTTGGAACCCAGGAAATAGGAAGCCAAGGCATTGTAGAGTCCTATCAGAGCAAGTATATACCTACAAAAGAGGGTTTTGCACTTGGCGGACCAAGTTATGTGATGTGATGTGCATGAAGAGCCAGGTTGTTAAGATTCTTGTGATAAGAGGGTTGAGATAAGGAACTCCTATGCTTGGCGGACCAAGTCGGGTAGTCCTTATGTTTGCAAACTTATTCAAAGAACCCAAACACCCGGTTTGCTTAATCTTTGGGTGAAGTCGTGGACCGGAGTCCAAGGCCAAGAACCAAAGTTCAAAGTTCATACCCGACTGATTAGGGAGGGGAGACCGGAGTCTTATATTTATACTTGACGGAACCATTGCGGGGGAGACCGGAGTCTTATATTTATACTGGACGGACCCAGTGCGGGGTAGACCGGACTCTTATATTTACACTGGACGGATACAGTGCATGGGAGACCAAAGTCTTATATTTATACTAGATGGAACCGATATTGATCCAGAGCCATATGTTTATACTAGATGGATTCGGTGTGGAGCCAGACCTATGTTTATACTGGACGGATCCAGTGTGGAGCCGGAGCCCTATGTTTATACTAGATGGATTCAATGTGGAGCAGGAGCCCTATGTTTATACTAGACAGATCCAGTGTGGAGCCTGAGCCCGAATGTAGCATTTTATTAATTCCTCATGAGTACAACGGTCGTTAATCCAACCCCGAACACGACTGGAGACCACAAGCCGGTTCCGTGCATGTGGGTTAACGTTGCCGATTTTATTACAACGAAAAGAAAAAAGAAAATAGGGAAAGAAGCCGCCAACAACAATAAAAATAACATAAGTGTCAGACCAGGGTCTGGGAAAGCCAAGGAGGATCTTGTAGAACTAGGTCAGTCGATGAGCATTCCTTGGGGGCGAACAATCCTTTCCCTATCCTGAGATGTTGTAGGGGTAGAGAAGGTGGTGCAGTTGTTGTTGGACACAGGACGTACTACAATAGATCGCCATGCCTGATGTGTGCTTCAACAAGATCACGGAACTTCCTGTAGTGGTTGGTGTCATGACCTAATAGTTCATGGAATAAGCAATACTTGTCAAAGCTTGCCTGCTGCAGAGTCGGGTCTCTCATGGGAGGCTTCTAGAAAGGCGCAGTTTCATGTATTTCGAGGTAAATTCTTTCCAGACCATGAGTGGGCTCAGTGTACGTTGGGAAATTCGGCTCGAAGCGAGGCCTGGAGTTTTGCTTGTCCCAAGATTTACCCTTGCCTTTGTCGAGCATAGATGGCTCTGAGCCTGTTGTGGATTTAGCTCATTGTACAGGCTTTTCATCATGGGAGTCCTCCTCCCTAAGACATCTTTCGGTCTCGAAGTAGAATTCAGCGAGGTCCCTTGGCAGGTCCTATCGCAGTGAGACCTTGAAGTCAGTTTTGCCAAGAATGCCGGAGACGATAACCATTAGGATCATGGATGGATCTGGTCTGTCAACAGAGGCCACCGCAGCATTGAATCGCTCAAGGAATTTGCGTAGAGTCACGCCGGTTCTTTGTTTGGCTGACATCAAAGTCATGACATTCCTTGGTTGAGTGATGTGAACTTGGAATTGCTCAACAAATCTTGTGACCATGACACTCCAGTTGTTGATAGATTTTGGTTCTAACTGTCTGAACCATAGAGAAACAACGTCTGTAAGGTAAAGCAGGAAGCACTTGGCCATGACGTCATCTGAGGCTGAATGTACTTCCATATGGCGCATGTACCGCATGAGATGAACAAAAGAGGCTTTCCTACTGTCTAAAGCTCACAGCACCGGCAATTTGAAGTCTGATGGCTTTTGAGAGTTTCTGATGTTTGCGGTGAAGGGGTAGTGAGTAACACAGTCCAAGCTGGCATGGAGTGCCTGAGACGACCCCAAACCCCGTACTGAAGGTGGCAAGGGTAATCCGTGGAATATAACACAGAAACTGATAATAGCAGAACAAAATTAAAATAAATACACCAGATAATGAACAATAGAATATACTGGATAAAAGTAATCATCAGAGTTACACAGTGTACAGGATCTTACTTAGTACAAATACAGTTCAGCTATACATAAATGTCTACAGCGGAAAACAAACAAAATATGTACAATAGGAGCTGAACAGCATAAAAAGAGATAAATGATAGAATCCATCTTCAGCTCCAGCTATCCAGATAAAGCCAGCTAAACCTGAATACAAGGCTGCACGTGTAGAAAAAAGGGCACCCGAGTTTGAAAGTGAAACAAACTACGAGTCAGTCATGGGACTGGTATGAGAAATCTACTCAACACATATATATTATGGCTAATCTTAGGACCACGCCACTTTCGTGGAACGGGTTTACTCCATTCGATTGCCCGTGCTTTAAAACAACTCATTCTTTGAAACAACGCTATGCTTTTTATAAAAACGAAGCCATTATAAGACTCAGTTCCCATCACACAATGCAACGCAAACCGGAGGATAGAGTTTTTACCTTATAACGGCCAAAATATGCTTGATACGAATAAAACAAAGGCATTTGATATTATTGCTAGTGTTTATATGTTTTGAAAACAATTTCAAATCATAACTATCAATCATATACGGCATTAATGCCCCATACCACTATGTCGCCATATATAGGTATACAATCAAAACTACACAGTCACGTATTTGGAAATTGGATTTCCGTCATGAACCAAGGCAAAAGATAGTTCTTACCGAATTGGTGACTCTCTAGCCCGAGCCACAGGATCAGAACGCATCAACCCTTTAGATCGTCAGGGCCGGTCCACCGATGTGGATTATTATGCCTGAACACTACGTCTCCCCGCCCTTTGGGGCGTAAACGAGCCAACGAATGACTCCATCGGACCCGGATCGTCCGATCAAACCGAGGCGCCTCGCAACAGCAACAACCGCACAGATGAAAAGTATATAAATGTCAGGCCTGGTAGGTCACTGACACCACCCTAGCTAGAAAGAAACGCAAGCCCTCTCTGATGTCCTCTCCCATTTCTGGTTCATACCGGGGTGTGAGGCTCGCGATTTTACGTTATACACAAAGCTACGCCACACCGGCGGTGCTTTGATCATCACCACAAGACTTTTCTTTTCAACAGAAGGCCTGATCACTGAATCTTAGCATGCCACACAGACAATTCATGCCATGCGACTGATGTCCATCGATATACAACCTCTGAGCTCGTGCGTCTCAGAGAAGGGCGTTAAGCAAAGAATAAATTCTCCACCGCCAAACAGATGTATATTTAATAGAGATCGATCAACACAGAATAAAATCCAATGTCAGACACACAGTCCATTTACAAGTCCGTTCTGGGTCTGAACGAAACCGGAGGCACTAAATACCTCGCAAACCCATCGATCACCACGTACGTCTGGACGATCACCACTCATTATCCATATTTCGGGATGCCTCCCAATCAGGACCTCGGTTACCATCCAAACGAGGTGAAGATCTCCGGTCTTCGACCATCGTCTTCATCTTCGACTTTCAATCGTCGGTCAATTATTTGAAATGAGAATTAACTCGGCCTTTTCAAATAATTCACATATATTTAGAATTTCAAATCAATTTATTTCGGTGGTTAAATCATTCGACAACACCAATTTTGTTCTTTAATGTAATTTTCACACCAAACACATTCAACCATCAAATACCACATAAATCGAGCAAATTCAGTTTATTTCCATTCCATATCGTTTATGATATTTTATAACGATTTATCGCTATTTTTATTTATTTTAAAATAACCAATTTATTCAAGACGACACTTCGGGCCATAACGCGGCCGTGGCGCTGTTTTTCTTCAGATTTGATTTACACGTATCTAAAAATCTAACCGTTGGATTTTCACAAAATTCACATCATTAGAAAGGTCTTTTCAAAACGAACCCAACGGTTCCAGTTTCGGGAAAATCCGGTGGTCGGATCTCCCGGTACAATCGTTTGAAGTTTCGATTTCAAAATACGAACTGCAGCGTCGTTATTCGATTAAATATAATTATATTTATATATATATATATATATATATAAATATAATCGATTCAGGCGCTGTTTTTCTTCAGATTTGAAATAAACATTTCAGACAATCCAACCGTTGGATTTTTACAAAGTTGGTGCCGTTGGAAAGATATTTCCAAGGCGAACCCAACGGTTGCGGTTTCAGGAAAATCCGATGGTCGGATCTCCCGTACTAATCGTTTGAAATCACGGTTTCAAAACACGAACTACACGGCCACGTTTCGTTTTAATTTTATTTATATTTATATATTTATATAAATATAGCTCATTCAACAATTTCAATATCGTTTTCACTTCAAATATTTCACTAACGCCTTTAAATTTTGGAAAATTTCGCCATAACCTCCTTTGTACGGGAGGGGCTGGGAAAATTCCCAAATAGCCACACGGGCGTCTCATGTCAAAAAGAAAAAAGAAAAAGCCAAGCGGCTAGCCAACAGGCTCATAAAATCGTCACCCAAACAAAAAAATAAATGTGTACCTATTTGTCGAGCACAAAATTTTATTCCTCTTCTCTAGCCCCTTTTGCTATAACTTGTTCAATAAATATGCATGTACATATATACAGTTCTTATCACTTATCATTTTCCATTCAACTTCATATTCGATTCCATTTGGTTTAAAAACACCATTCATTCTAATGTTGCATGCGTAGGCAAAAATCATGTCATTAGCTAATTAATGAATATTTCAACTCATGCATATTTATTTGAACGAGTTGCTATTTTTAACACTTCACATTTCAACAATTCATGTATATAATAAAAATGTGATTTTTATTGTAAAATAATTCATTTCGAAACACTATTATTTTATATAGTTTATATAGGTGATAAAAATAGGATTTTTATTATAAAACAATTTCTTTTAAAACGAGATTATTTTACATAGCCCATATAGATGATAAAAAGGTGATTTTTATTGTAAAACAATTTATTTCAAAATATGAATACCATTCAACACATGAATTTCTAATCAACGAATGAATATCGATTCAACACATGAAGGTTTTCCATAGTTTATATATATAGACAAAAATGTGATTTTTATATTTAAAACACGAATACCATTCAATACATGAATTTCTAATCAACGAATGAATATCGATTCAACACATGAAGGTTTTCTATTCAACGAATAAATATAGTTTCAGCAAATGAAAATAATTCAAACACATGAATATTATTCAAAATTTTGGCAGCATAACGGCAGGGTAGTTAAAACCGAGACCGTCCCTAGTACGGCTCCTCGCTCTACCTTAAAACCTCGCGGTTTTTGACAATGGGGATCATGCATCTAGTTCGCACGCAGGCGGCATGTATATATTTATTTCATTTCCACAAACTAATCCTATGTGGTTTCAACCAAATTTTTTTCAACCACAAATGGGTATTTTTCAACCACAATCCATCAATATCGACCACAAACAATCCCAAACAACCATTCGCTATCAATCAATTTTCACACCAATCACAACCAATAAATATCGTTCATGGTTTGTGGACGAGGGGCGTATATATATATATATATATATATATATATATATACATACATATACATATACATATATAGCAATTCACTTCTATTTCAACACATATATAAATTTTCAACGCATATATAACTTATACATCGAACGTACAACTTATACAATGCTTATACAAGAGGTGTACAACGCTTATATAACTCATACATCGACTATATAATTTATACATCGTCGTTTTCCATATCGTTTATAAATTAGAAATCTCACTTTGGGTTCCACTCCACCAAAAATAGCAGAAGGCTCAGAAAAATATGCGGTCTCTTCTAAAATGTAGAAGACGTCCACACGGTCACGATGTTTCCTGTTTCATCGAATTTCGTTAACATAGCAAAAAGATATGATTTTTCGAAGTTTGCAACGGTTTTAAACTGTTAAAATCAGTTTTAAATTAAAACAGCCGATACCTTTCAGAAATCTTCAAAACTAGGTCTGAATTTTTCGATCAATCTGTGCAATGGTTCCACGATCGGGTTGCGCAAGGTCGAAGACCTACGTGAGGCGCACGTGCGCCAGGGAGGAGGACCAACTCGGTGGCGCCAGGCGATGGCGGCTGGAAGTTCGAAACTTCCTGACGTCGATTCTCCCTCCACAGGCCATGAAAAATTCCAAACTTTATATGGATTTGAAGATCTCGAGAAGATCTTCAAAAAGTTCAACTGTGGCACGAGCTAATTCGACATGGATTGATCGGAAAATGAGGGGGAAGGTTTTGAACGTTTTCCGCCTTCGATCGGGGAGAGAGAAAAAGGAATTTTTTTTATATATAAAAATTCTGATTGGTCGGGGAAGTTTTAAAGGGGTTTTCCGACACAACCACCAATTGAAACTCAATGACTGTCGTCCCTAGCGTTTTACCCCCATTCCGAACACAATGGGATATGTTTCGAAGGCCCATTCGAATGTTTCAGTCAGTTTTCCTTCAAAATTAAAATATATAACATTCAATATTCGATTTGAACGTACATTTCAATTTGCCAGGGCCACAAACTGATTCAAAAAATTCCAGAAAAATAACTCTAGCTATGTTTTGACGATACGGTCTCAACAAAACTAGTTTCGTCAAATTCTGAGACCGTTTGCAAAAAGGCCCATTTTTAGTCGATCCAATGTAACTGTAATTGACCAAAACATGTTTTCTTTTGCCACGCTCACATACTAGCTTCAAAAATTATGAAATTTGAAATCTAGCAATAACTTCACATCCCGGATCCAACAAAAGTGGTTTCGTCGAATTCCGAGGTCGTATGCAAAATGGCCAATTTCAGGGGCTACATAAATTCCATAGCGACCTTTCTGAAAATTCATTCGGCCATAACTTTTGCTTTCCGCTATGAAAATTCGATTTTTCAGATTCGTTAGAAAGGTATTCACTAACAGATTTAAATATTTTTGGTTTCACTAAAATCCGTTTTGTTTTGCACCCGGTACAGTCCGACAAAGTTTGAATTCAATTTTTGAAACTGCAGCGCGTTTTCAAGCCTTGTTTTATAATTAGAATTAATTATATTCGTTTTCAATTGTCGATTCAAACTCAGTTTTCATTTCTATTATTTAAAATATTTATTTTAAATATTTAAAATCCATTGTTTTAGCCAATTTAAAAAATTTAAATTGGTTCAGATTTTCTGGGTCGTTACAATCTCCCCCACTTAAAACTTTTCGTCCCCGAAAAGGAACAAAGTCGAAAGTGGTTTGATTAATCAACTCTACATTCGATCTGGCTTCCATTCTCCAATTTTTCAGTTTCTGAGAATTTTCAAATTCTTCAAAAATTTGGCTAACACCCGGAATTTTCGAAAAATTTCGCCATAACCTCCTTTGTACGGAGAGAGGTTTGGAAATTTATTGGGTCGTATTAGGTACCCAATAAATCCTAATAAGCATACACATATTTATAGTGATATATTCTGGTGTTTACAGGGAGCACGTATTGATAATAACTCCAGAGAATAAATTCTCGTCACCCTGTCCCATGTGGGAAATAAATAGTCCATGTGCCGTATCTAATAACTAGAGAGACGTGGTTATTGTCAACTCCAGACCCGTGTGGGGTTTTTATTAATCTGGCAGTTTAATCGTTACAATTTAAATAGTCCATATCAGTCATAAGTTCAACCTGTAAAATATAGTCATCGCCATACAAGCCTCTCGCTCGTATGGTAAATCTTCCACCTCGTCACACAAGCTCCAAATGCTTATGTGGTATATGATGAAGTATGCCTATCTTCTAGAAGTATGCCATGCGATGTAGTTCAAAATTAATTGTTACTATCCTATGGCGACGTTTATTATTTCACACAGAAAAACCAGCACTCTGCATCCAATGGCATTCACATGAGTTGATATAATAATATTTCGCATCCAACTCATTACGGTTTACCTATTTGTCGGGCACGCAAATAAAATCTTTACTCAACAGCTAATCCATTTACCTGTTCAAAAATATATAATGCACAAGTATATATATTTCCATCTATCTTTAAATCAGTTCAATGTGTGATATAATCGAATAAATTACAACATTATTCTATTGTTGATTCAATTAACTATCGTTTCAATAATTTTAATTAATCAAATTTACTAACACACAACATAACCAACAAGCAATTTGTTTTTAACTTTTCAAAACCATTTAAATTAATTCCTATTCTCCCTTTAAAATTATTCAGACTATAGAGTTAAAAGTGCACATCCATGGGAAGAAAATAACAATAGAATAGAGAATTAAATGGTGATGTAAAGTATGGTAAATATACCTTGCACCGGAGTCAATCAGAGATATCCACTCGGCATCTAGGATAAGCTTTCTGAATGCTCTCCTCAGTTTCCCAAGTACAATCTCGCGGATCTCCACTCCATTGCACTTTGACTAAGTGAACCTTCTTGTTCCTCAGCTCTTTGGTTTCTTTGCCGATAATCTTTAGCGGCTCTCTTCTCACAGCTAATTCTGGAGTAATTTCAATATCCTGTTGAGCTACTTCTTCCACGATCAAGTCTGGATCATGAACGTGCTTTCGAAGTTGAGATATGTGAAATACATCATGAACTCCAGGCAACCAATCTGGCAATTTGACCCTGTAAGCGAGAGTCCCGATCCGTTCCAGAATAGGAAACGGACCAATGAATTTGGGTGCCAACTTTCCAGTTTTACCGAACCGGATAACTCCTCTCATCGGTGATACTTTCAAATATACATAGTCGCCAACAGCAAAGGATATATCTCTTCTTCTTCTATCGGCATAGCTCTTTTGTCGGCTTTGAGCGGCAAGTAATCGCTTCTTAATAAAATCGACTTTGTCGGCAGCTTCTCGAATCATATCAGGACCCAACACAAGTCTATTTCAAGGTTCGACCCAACAAGCAGGAGATCGGCACGGTCTACCATACAATGCTTCGAATGGCGACATTATCAGGCTTGCCTGGTAGCTGTTGTTATAAGAGAATTCAGCCAAATGCAGATGGTCTTCCCATGATCCACCGAAATCTATAACACAAGCCAGCAATAGATCTTCTAAAATACGATTCACCCTCTCAGTCTGGCCATCTGTCTGAGGATGATAAGCGGTGCTTAAGTTCAACTTCGTTCCCAGTTCGACTTGAAATGCCTCCCAGAATTTGCTAGTGAATATTGTATCTCTATCACTGACTACACTGAGCGGCACTCCATGTAGTCTAACTATTTCCTTGAAGTATATCTGCGCCAGACTCTGAATAGTTCTGTTTAATCTGACAGGTATAAAATGGGCGGTCTTCGTGAAGCGATCTACGATCACCCAAATACTGTCATTTCCTTTTCTGGTTCTGGTCAGACCATCAATGAAATCCATAGAAATATGTTCCCACTTCCAGCCTGAAACGTCTAGCGGTTGTAATAATCCAGCTAGTTTCTGTTGGTCGCTTTTGACTAGCTGGCAAGTAGGACATCGGCTAACATATATTGAAACGTCTCTTTTCATAGCCTTTCACCAGAATGTTCTCTTGAGATCGTTATACATTTTGGCTACACCAGGATGGATACTCAGCTTGGATTTGTGACTCTCGTCTAACACTTCCTTTTTTAACTCTGGGATATCAGGAACACAAATCCTTCCTTTCAATCTCAGGATCTCGTCGTTATCTATTTGAAAACACGAGGGTTCGCCTTTCTGAATCCTTTTAATCATATCCTGAATAAAGTTATCCTCCTTCTGAAGAATAGATATTTTGTCAATCAAGGAAGTCGTGATAATAAAGCTGCCGATCATTACATTCTTTCGGCTCAACGCATCGGCCACGACATTAGCTTTCCCGGGAGTATACATAATTTCAAAGTCATATGCTGCTAGAAACTCCAGCCAACGTTGCTGCCTCAAATTCAAGTCTTTCTGGGTGAACAGATACTTCAACGACTGATGATCTGTAAACAGTTCAAATCTCTCACCCAAAAGATAGTGCCTCCAGATTTTCAAAGCGAATACTATCGCCAATAACTCAAGATCATGAGTGACGTAGTTTTTCTCGTGCGGCTTCAACTGACGGCTAGCATAAGCAATCACTTGGCCCCTTTGCATTAACACTGCGCCAAGGCCTTCTTTAGAAGCATCAGTCCAGACTTTTAAATCCTGGTTGCCATCGATGATGGTTAACACCGGAGCTGTCGTTAATCTTAACTTTAGCTCTTCAAAAGCCTCCTCACTTTCTGGAGTCCATTTGAATTTAGAGTGCTTCTTCGTAAGCTTCGTTAAATGACCAGATATCTTCGAAAAGTTTTTTAACGAACTTCCGGTAATAGCTAGCCAATCCGAGAAAACTGCGGACTTCAGTGGGGGTACTGGGCTGTTTCCAATTCTGAATAACTGTGATTTTACTTGGATCCACAGCGATTCCTTCTTTCGATACGACGTGGCCTAGAAATTTCACTTCATCTTGCCAGAATATACATTTGGAAAACTTTGCTTTTAACACATTCTTTCTGAGTATTTCCAGAACCTGTTCCAAATGCTTTTCATGTTCGGCCTTTGATTTAGAGAAGATTAGAATATCGTCAATGAAAACCAGAACAAATTTATTCAAAACCCCTCTGAACACTCTATTCATTAGATCGACGAAGTAAGCAGGAGCGTTACATAAGCCGAACGGCATTACTAACCACTCGTAGAATAAGTCGGGACCTCTGAATGTTGTCGTTGGAACACACTCTTCGGCAATTCGAAGTTGATGGAAGCCTGTAGCTAGGTCCATTCGTGAAAACACTTGTGCGCCATTTAATCGATCCAACAAATCATCAATCCGCGGCAATGGATATTTGTGCTTTATTGTCTGTTTGTTCAGATCACAATAATCCACACATAAACGTAGAGTACCGTCAGATTTCGGGACAAACACCACTACTGCTCCCCAATCAGAGAAACTAGGCCTGATCAGACCCTTCCATACTAGCTGTCATGTTTGATTGTCTAATTCCTCATTCTCTTTTAAGGACATTCTTCGAATAGCGTGAACTACCGGCCTTGCATTGGGAATCAAAGCGATCTTGAAATCTATTTCTCTTTGCGGAGGTAAGCGAACAACTTCCTCAAACACATCCGCATAATTCTTGACGACAGGAATATCTTTCACTAGGTCGGGAATATTCTATGTGATTTCAGAGATATTTTCTATTTGGGCTGGAGAAACATCGAGAGCTGCCCAGAAGTCTTTTCTATTAGATTTCTGACTTTCACACAGTATGGTTATATAACCTCCTGATTTAATCCTAGCCCTAACAACTCTCTCGGCGCATCTAACCTCTGCTTCATATTTGGTTAGCCAATCCAATCCCAGAATAATATCGAATTCATTAAAATTCATGACGATAGAGATAATAAGGAATTTATAGCAAGAAAAGGAGACAGGTACTGCACAAATCCAACTGAGATTGATAGAACCCCCGACTGGATTCTGGACAGTCATTGGTTCCTTGAGCTTCCTCAAATTCAAATCTAGCTTCTTAGCGGCACTCTTTGCAATAAAGCTTCGTGACGCGCCTGTGTCAAACAGTACTTTAACTGGAATGTTTTTGATAGTAAGCGTTCCTTCTAAAACATCAGATCTTCCTTGACTTGTTGAGGGATTAGAAGTTTCTGCTACTTCATTCACTTGAACTACTTCAGGCTTCTTTAAGAGCCAGCAATCCTTTGCAAGATGACCAGTCAGCCTGCATTTACTACAACCTCTTTTCTCTTGGAAATTCTTCTCTGATTTAGATCCACTCTTGATTCGTTTCTTTAGAGATCTGCAACTTATCGAGAGATGTCCTTACTTATTGCAGTTAGAGCATACAGTTGTCATTACTGGTTTCTTCTCAGATTTGGCCCTTTTCCTCTTGGCACTGGGCTTCTTACTTCCCTCAGACCTCATACTGGCTTCAGGAATATCAGTTTCCGACTCTGCTTTGTCACCGGAATAGACTTCTTCTTCGTCGCGTAACATTCCTTTCTTATGTAGATCCTCGTACTGATAGGCCATATAAATCATTTCAGAAAAAGGAAGTTTTACATTCCTCAGTACACTATTCTGATATCTCCTTTGCAGGCCATGAATAAATCTCAGATTTTTCCTCTTTGGATCTTGAATCAGATGAGGAGCAAAGTGAGAAAGTTCGTTGAATTTCTTATGATATTCTGGGATGGTCATATCACCTTGTATCAGATAAGAAAATTCGTCACATAATCGCTCGGTTGCTTCGGGAGGAGTAAATCTTCCTAAGAAAATCACTTTGAATCTATCCCAGGTGATATCACCTTCTGGATTATCTTTAATAACTGAATCCCACCAAAACAAAGCTTCTTCTTTGAGTGCCCAAGACGCCAGCAATCTTTTCTGATCGTCTCTCAGCTTAAAACCCTCAAAGATTTTCTCTGCCGAACAAATCCAGGCTTGTGTTTCCATAATGGATTCCTTGCCTAAGAATGGCGATCCACCCAGATTTCGAAATCTCTTGAATAGAACTTCTATATCGGATTCTGACTGCGGGAGCACAACTGGCTCATTAGCTGGTCGAGCCATACGATTATTTCTTCTGTTCCTGTCACTCATTTTCTAGTGCGTCTGCAATTAGCAGACAAAGTGTCAGGTCAACAGAAAAGATATTTCAAAATATAGAGACAAATACTTCAATGTAAATGTGTCTACTGGGGTGTATTCCATTCTGCTTTACTTATACTAGGATATTACTGATCCTGTCTGTATAGAGTTACCCATCCTAGAACACTACTGGTTCTATTTCTGACGAGTTTGTTCAAATGTTATATTCCAGAACTAAGCTTAACCAAGGCTCTGATACCAAACGAGACGACCCCAAACCCCGTACTGACGGTGGCAAGGGTAATCCGTGGAATATAACACAGAAACGGATAATAGCAGAACAAAATTAAAATAAATACACTAGATAATGAACAATAGAATATACCGGATAAAAGTAATCATCAGAGTTACACAGTGTACAGGATCTTACTTAGTACAAATACAGTTCAGCTATACATAAATGTCTACAGCGGAAAACAAACAAAGTATGTACAATAGGAGCTGAACAGCATAAAAAGAGATAAATGATAGAATCCATCTTCAGCTCCAGCTATCCAGATAAAGCCAGCTAAACCTGAATACAAGGCTGCCCGTGTAGAAAAAAGGGCACCCGAGTTTGAAAGTGAAACAAACTACGAGTCAGTCATGGGACTGGTATGAGAAATCTACTCAACACATATATAATATGAATAATCTCAGGACCACGCCACTTTCATGGAACGGGTTTACTCCATTCGATTGCCCGTGCTTTAAAACAACTCATTCTTTGAAACAACGCTATGCTTTTTATAAAAATGAAGCCATTATAAGACTTAGTTCCCATCACACAATGCAACGCAAACCGAAGGATAGAGTTTACCTTATAACGGCCAAAATATGCTTGATACGAATAAAACAAAGGCATTTGATATTATTGCTAGTGTTTATATGTTTTGAAAACAATTTCAAATCATAACTATCAATCATAGACGGCATTAGTGCCCCATACCACTATGTCGCCATATATAGGTATACAATCAAAACCGCACAGTCACGTATTTGGAAATTGGATTTCCGTCATGAACCAAGGCAAAAGATTGTCCTTACCGAATTGGTGACTCTCTAGCCCGAGCCACAGGATCAGAACGCATCAACCCTTTAGATCGTCAGGGCCGGTCCACCGATGTGGATTATTATGCCTGAACACTACGTCTCCCCGCCCTTTGGGGCGTAAACGAGCCAACGAATGACTCCATCGGACCCGGATCGTCCGATCAAACCGAGGCGCCTCGCAACAGCAACAACCACATATGTGAAAAGTATATAAATGTCAGGGCTGGTAGGTCACTGACACCACCCTAGCTAGAAAAAAACGCAGACCCTCCCTGATGTCCTCTCCCGTTTCTAGTTCATACCGGGGTGTGAGGCTCGCGATTTTACGTTATACACAAAGCTACGCCACATCGGCGGTGCTTTGATCATCACCACAAGACTTTGCTTTTCAACAGAAGCCCTGATCACTGCATCTTAGTATGCCACACAGGCAATTCATGCCATGCGACTGATGTCCATCGATATACAACCTCTGAGCTCGTGCGTCTCAGAGAAGGGCGTTAAGCAAAAGAATAAATTCTCCGCTGCCAAACAGATGTATATTTAATAGAGATCGATCAACACAGAATAAAATCCAATGTCAGACACACAGTCCATTTACAAGTCCGTTCTGGGTCTGAACGAAACCGGAGGCACTAAATACCTCGCAAACCCATCGATCACCACGTACGTCTGGATGATCACCACTCATTATCCATATTTCGGGATGCCTCCCAATCAGGACCTCGGTTACCATCCAAACGAGGTGAAGATCTCCGGTCTTCGACCACCGTCTTCATCTTCGAATTTCAATCGTCGGTCAATTATTTGAAATGAGAATTAACTCGGCCTTTTCAAATAATTCACGTATATTTAGAATTTCAAATCAATTTATTTCGGTGGTTAAATCATTCGACAACACCAATTTTGTTCTTTAATGTAATTTTCACACCAAACACATTCAACCATCAAATACCACATAAATCGAGCAAATTCAGTTTATTTCCATTTCATATCGTTTATGATATTTTATAATGATTTATCGCTATTTTTATTTATTTTAAAATAGCCAATTTATTCAAAACGATGCTTCGGGCCATAATGCGGCCGTGGCGCTGTTTTTCTTCAGATTTGATTTACACATATCTAAAAATCTAACCATTGGATCTTCACAAAATTAACATCATTGGAAAGGTCTTTTCAAAACGAACCCAACGGTTCCAGTTTCGGGAAAATCCGACGGTCGGATCTCCCGGTACAATCGTTTGAAGTTTCGATTTCAAAATACGAACTGCAACGTCGTTATTCGATTAAATATAATTATATATATATATATATATATAAATATAATCGATTCTGGCGCTGTTTTTCTTTAGATTTGAATTAAACATTCCAGACAATCCAACCGTTGGATTTTTACAAAGTTGGTGCCGTTGGAAAGATATTTCCAAGGCGAACCCAACGGTTGCGGTTTCAGGAAAATCCGATGGTCGGATCTCCCGTACCAATCGTTTGAAATCACGGTTTCAAAACACGAACTGCACGACCACGTTTCGTTTTAATTTATTTATATTTATATAAATATAGTTCATTCAACAATTTCAATATCGTTTTCACTTCAAATATTTCACTAACGCCTTTAAATTTTGGAAAATTTCGCCATAACCTCCTTTGTACGGGAGGAGCTGGGAAAATTCCCAAATAGCCACACGGGCGTCTCATGTCAAAAAAGAAAAGAAAAATCCAAGCGGCTAGCCAACAGCTCATAAAATCGTCACCCAAACAAAACAGTAAATGTGTACCTATTTGTCGGGCACAAAATTTTATTCCTCTTCTCTAGCCCCCTTTGATATAACCTGTTCAATAAATACACATGTACATATATACAGTTCTTATCACTTATCATTTTCCATTCAACTTCATATTCGATTCCATTTGGTTTAAAAACACCATTCATTCTAATGTTGCATGCGTAGGCAAAAATCATATCATTAGCTAATTAATGAATATTTCAACTCATGCATATTTATTTGAACGAGTTGCTATTTTTAACACTTCACATTTCAACAATTCATGTATATAATAAAAATGTGATTTTTATTGTAAAACAATTCATTTCGAAACACTATTATTTTATATAGTTTATATAGGTGATAAAAATAGGATTTTTATTATAAAACAATTTCTTTTAAAACGAGATTATTTTACATAGCCCATATAGATGATAAAAAGGTGATTTTTATTATAAAACAATTTATTTCAAAATATGAATACCATTCAACACATGAATTTCTAATCAACGAATGAATATCGATTCAACACATTAAGGTTTTCTATAGTTTATATATATAGACAAAAATGTGATTTTTATGTTTAAAACACGAATACCATTCAACACATGAATTTCTAATCAACGAATGAATATCGATTCAACACATGAAGGTTTTCTATTCAACGAATAAATATAGTTTCAGCAAATGAAAATAATTCAAACACATGAATATTATTCAAAATTTCGGCAGCATAACGGCAGGGTAGTTAAAACCGGGACCGTCCCTAGTACGGCTCCTCGCTCTACCTTAAAACCTCGCGGTTTTTGACAATGGGGATCATGCATCTAGTTCGCACGCAGGCGGCATATATATATTTATTTCATTTCCACAAACTAATCCTATGTGGTTTTAACCAAATATTTTTCAACCACAAATGGGTATTTTTCAACCATAATCCATCAATATCGACCACAAACAATCCCAAACAACCATTCGCTATCAATCAATTTTCACACCAATCACAACCAATAAATATCGTCCATGGTTTGTGGACGAGGGGCGTATATATATATATATATAGCAATTCACTTCTATTTCAACACATATATAATTTTTACAACGCATATAACTTATACATCGAACGTACAACTTATACAACGCTTATACAAGAGGTGTACAACGCTTATATAACTCATACATCGACTATATAATTTATACATCGTAGTTTTCAATATCGTTTATAAATTAGAAATCTCACTTTGGGTTCCACTCCACCAAAAATAGCAGAAGGCTCAGAAAAATATGCGGTTTCTTCTAAAATGTAGAAGACGTCCACACGGTCACGATGTTTTCTGTTTCATCGAATTTCGTTAACATAGCAAAAAGATATGATTTTTCGAAGTTTGCAACGGTTTTAAACTGTTAAAATCAGTTTTAAATTAAAACAGCCGATACCTTTCAGAAATCTTCAAAACTAGGTCTGAATTTTTCGATCAATCCGTGCAATGGTTCCACGATCGGGTTGCGCAGGGTCGAAGACCTACGTGAGGCGCACGTGCGCCAGGGAGGAGGGCCAACTCGGTGGCACCAGGCGATGGCGGCGGCGGCTGGAAGTTCGAAACTTCCTGACGTCGATTCTCCCTCCACAGGCCACAAAAAATTCCAAACTTTATATGGATTTGAAGATCTCGAGAAGATCTTCAAAAAGTTCAACTGTGGCACGAGTTAATTCGACGTGGATTGATCGGAAAATGAGGGGGAAGGTTTTGAACGTTTTCCGCCTTCGATCGGGGAGAGAGAAAAAGGATTTTTTTTTTATAAAAATTCTGATTGGTCGGGGAAGTTTTAAAGGGGTTTTCCGACACGACCACCAATTGAAACCCAACGACTATCGTCCTTAGCGTTTTACCCCCATTCCGAACACAATGGGATATGTTTCGAAGGCCCATTCGAATATTTCAGTCAGTTTTCCTTCAAATTTAAAATATGTAACATTCAATATTCGATTTGAACGTACATTTCAATTTGCCAGGGCCACAAACTAATTCGAAAAATTCCAGAAAAATAACTCTAGCTATGTTTTGACGATACGGTCCCAACAAAACTAGTTTCATCGAATTCTGAGACCGTTTGCAAAAAGGCCCATTTTTAGTCGATCCAATTTAACTGTAATTGACCAAAACACGTTTTCCTTTGCCACGCTCACATACTAGCTTCAAAAATTATGAAATTTGAAACCTAGCAATAACTTCACATCCCGGATCCAACAAAAGTGGTTTCGTCGAATTCCGAGGTCGTATGCAAAATGGCCAATTTCAGGGGCTATATAAATTCCATAGCGACCTTTCTGAAAATTCATTCGGCCATAACTTTTGCTTTCCGCTATGAAAATTTGATTTTTCAGATTCGTTAGAAAGGTAATCACTAACAGATTTAAATATTTTTTATTTCACTAAAATCCGTTTTGTTTTGCACCCGGTACAATCCGACAAAATTTGAATTCAATTTTTGAAACTGCAGCGCCTTTTCAAGCCTTGTTTTATAATTAGAATTAATTATATTCGTTTTCAATTGTCGATTCAAACTCAGTTTTCATTGCTATTATTTAAAATATTTATTTTAAATATTTAAAATCCATTGTTTTAGCCAATTTAAAAATTTTAAATTGGTTCAGATTTTCTGGGTCGTTACAGTGCCCCACCACGGGCATATAGTCGAAAGACATCTACGACTTGACTTTCACTGCCCATGCCAAGAAATTGGTTCAGAATGTGCAAGCTGACGCCGATGCCCCCAACATCAAGTCTAACGTTAGCAAAAGGTCGAGCGCCAAGCAAGATATCCGGCTCGATCACAGCCAGAGGTGCCTCGACGGGCACAAATCCAAGATTGGGAACTACGAGAGTTCTTGTATCCAAAGCTGCACACAACGACGCTTGAGTAACATTTCCAATGCCTGATCCTGAAGCTTGATTGGCTACAACCTAAGCTGAGCCTTGAATGGGATCAGGGATGTTGCCCCCAAGCCCTAGCCGATCCAATATTTGTCTGTGGATTGGTGTCGACATAGGGTTGTTCTTTGGGAATTTGCCTCAAGTACCAAGTTAATCCTTTTGGAACACTAGCGCTTGTTCCGACGATGTTACCTTGGCTTGACTGCCTTGTAAATTCTTCGAGTTGGGAGAGAAGAGTGGCCATTGCGGCCTCTTGGCAACGTAAATATTCTCCCTTTTGCTCTAAGAGAGAAGTAAAATCTTTAGTCAGATTTCTGACGACTCTGTCGATGTTGTCTCAGATGACAGAGTTAGATGGGTGTCCAGTCAAGGAGAGTTCTTCCTCCTCCTCTGCATATGCTCCTTCTAAGAGAATTATCTGTTTACTTTTAACCACAGTGGGAAGTGAGTGAAGTTCGTTTCCAAAAGAAAGTTAAGGTTGAAATTAAAAATCCGAAGACCAAAATCGAGAGCTGAGGTTGAGAACTAAAGCTGAAAACTGAAGTCGAGAACTGAGACGGAAGCCGAAGCTCTGCGTCCCCTACCTGGCACGCCAAAGTGTTGACATGTGGAATTCTCGTCGATTCAATGTACGACAACCCTCGAGTGTATGTCTAATGAAAACTCAGTAATCAAAATCCAAAGCAATAAAATGGAGGGAGAACACAACTTTTTTAATGGTTCGGCACTAACGCCTACGTCCACTTTATAGTAATCATTCATCATACAATTGTTGATTACAATGTTGTATAAGCTCAGACAAATTTGTGTAAAAAGCGTTACAATAGAACAACAAAATGTTTGTTAATTCTACACTTCTACGAAAATTCCCTTCTTCTTCTTCGTTGGGTGAAAAATATGTTGACTTGGTCAATAATGTCCAAAAAGAAGCCTCAATGTCCAAGAAATAAAAAAAATATCCAAAATAGTCCAAAAGCAGTGTAAATGCCGAAGAAATCAAAAAAAAATAGTCCAAAGGCAGTGTAAATCTCCAAGGAAATGTCCAAGAGTTGAAGGAAAACGTGTGTGCAACGTTTTAGAGGTCCATGCCATGTCCAATGGTAATGGAGAAGAAGGTTGTTGCCATTAATGATGTTTGAGAGCTCCAAGAAGTCAAAAGTACCAAATGAAAACCAACCCCTTTGAATGCCAAGCAAGGGACTATTTGTAGGTGAGTTTTAGGTGTGTCAGGACAAATTTTGTATCCCTGAGGGATACGAAGTTCGAATCCTGAGATCGGAGTCGAAAAACCAAAGTTATGTTGAAAAATCTGGTGAAAACGCGTGTCATTCTGGCAAAAAAAGGTGATCGACCCGGTTAAAACTAAAAAAAAACGTGATCTGCCACTTTCCTGGCACATTTGCCACTTTTCCAATTTTGAATTCTTGAAAAATCATGAAAACGCGTGTTTGGCAAGCAAAAACAGGTGATCCGTGCGTGTTTTCATCGTGCCAGGTCGGTTTGCTACTTTCCTCTCGTATTTGCTACATTTCAAATCCCTCTGCTAGATTTCGTATCCCGTGACTACGATACGAACACATGGAAATTTCGAATCCCCTTGAGTCGGTCACCCCTTTTTATGTGCTAGATTTCTTATCCCATATTTTGAATCCCTCTTGCCTTGCCAAGTTTGCCAAGTGACCGGCCTGTGTCTGACACGTGTATTTTGGTGATCTGACCGTGTTTTCCACCAACTTTTTAAATGTGCCAAACGTGCCAAATTTACCAGATTTGCCAAATTTGCCAGTGTGATCAGCCAAGGTTTTACACATGGTTTTTCATGATTTTCACATGCCGATCAACCATTTTTGATGTGCCAAATCAGTTTTTGCAAATTTACTATATTTCAATGCCATGAGCCACGCAAGCCATTTTTCGTGATCGCGCCATGCCGATCAGTTATTTTTGAGTGCACGACACTGTTTTTTTGCCAAGCTCCAGATTTTGTTGTTGTGAGTCGTGCAAGCCATTTTTCGTGATCGTGTCATGCCCATTAGTCGTTTTTGAGTACGCGACACAGTTTTTTGGCAAATGCCAATTTTACCAAGTTTAATCGCACCGTGAGTCGCGCAAGCCATTTTTCGTGATTGTGCTATGCCGATTAGCTATTTTTTGGTGTGCGAAACTCAATTTTGTCGACATCAATATATTTTTCCACGATGAGTTTTGCCATGTGATCGGTCCGACACAGTCAAGCATTTTAAGCTGATCGGACCATGTTGATCACATATTTTTACTACGCCAGTTTTTTCAAGTCTATCGACGATGATTTTATGGATCGATGCCATTTCCAATTATTTTCTGAACACGCTGCGAATTCAATCAAATTTCTTTGTGTTTTTTATGCTTGATCGCGTCGCTAACCAAAATCTTAACGTGTGACAGCTTCAACCAAAAAGCATGTCAATACAACCTATACTTAAGATTCCAGGATTCTCTAATAATGATTTATAAACTAGAAGAATGAGGCTGATTCGTTATTTTTGCTAGAACGAGCATAACCTGCCAGTGAATGACGGTGTTGGATGAAATCAGTTTACAACTTTGTATGGACGAAAGTACTGGCATTATATTTTGATGTGCAGGTAGTTTCGGAGATGTGCAACTTTTTTTTTTTTTTTTTTTGAACGAACTAAAGTAAGAAGGCATAGTTTTTTGGCACTGATTTTAATTTATTTCCATTGGTTTGAATTTTCAGAATGCTCTACCAATCACCGAAGATGTGCATGAAGAAAGGCTTTCAGCAGTTGATGTTCTTACTAATGCATTTGGTACTTGTAGCTTTAAATACGAACTATGTTTTTTCTTTTGTTAACTCAAATTGACATCAATATGGAATTAAAAACATATGTATTGAATTTGGTAACTCAAGTATTGAACTTATTTTTCGTTAATTGATGCTTTATTTTGTTATCATGAATACGCGTTACATTTGTTGATTATTATATTTTATTCATTTATACATTGCTCTTCAAATTATTATGCAGATCCATTTTAATTGCTATAATTAAAATGTATTATATATGAGCTGTAAAAGGATTTAGCAATAATATAATGTGTTAATTAAATAACATCATATAGCCGCTGTCGAATAAAAATGTTATAGCGGCAATACTGTGTTATAAAGATTCTCACTTTCATTAAGATTTAGATGTATTATAGCGGTGAGAACGAGCTATTGTCTTAAGTAACATAGCGGCAAATTTGTGTTATAAAACCATGCTCTTTTATAGCGGTTGTTTTTGTGTTATTAATATTCAGCAGTTTTTAATAACATGTCGATGTACAATATTTATTGAAATGCTATAGTACTGATTAATAGCGGCTATATGCCGCTATGAAAGACAAATTCTGTTGTAGTGACTACACATTCATATAGATTTTTCTTTTGCATAATAAAGCATTTAACATACGTGTTTGCCTCATAGTTAACTTTCATGCTAGGGTTGAGCTCATTTTAGCTTGTCTGCGATATAAAATCATGTCGCTTGATTGATTGACCAGATGTATGAATGGGTAACTTGGTCATGTAACATGGATGAATTACAGATTGCATTGTTCACCCCTCAACAGATTTCAGGACAAAATCTTCTTTAAAAGGGGAGAAAGTAATACGCCGTAAAATCAACCCTTAATATACAAAGCGAAAAAAATCAATAATAAAAATTAATAAAAAGACTAAATACGATAATTTTATAAAATTTGAATTTGACTACGTAAGTTATTCCACTGCATTCATAGTGAAATTCCAATCCATTTCCATAAATGATATGCTGAAAACGGGGCTCGTATAAAGAAATTATAAGCTGATAAAGTTTATAGACTTAAATTTATTAAATTGGAAATTTGAATTCAAAATAAAGTAAATAAATTATAGGATTTGAATTTCAATTTTTGACTTTAGTTATGTATACAGATGGGGTTAAGTAAGGTTAATCAATTATTACTAAAAATGAAATTAGGGAGACAAATCAAATAACATTACAGAAAAAGTAAATTCTCGCCTAGAATAGAATGATGGTCGATCAGTAAACCGTTAAATGGTTGACAGCTAGGTCGATTGGTTGCAATATATGCGATCGATCCGTTGAGCCTATGAATTCTTATGGTAGCCAGGGTTTGTAGGGTGCAATGTATGTTTCAACGGATAATATTTAGTTAATTGGTACATGCTTTTCTTAGTACGCTGGATCAATTCAGTTAATTCATTCTTTTGATCCGACTCTCCTCGATCATTCATTTCATCTATAAATAAGACCCTAAATGTCCTTATTTCATTCATAACTTCCAGTGGCGAAAGCATTACTCCCACAATTTTCAATCTTAGATCAAGAAATTCATCCTTAAGAATTCATATTAGGATTAAATTTTCTTCTTCCTCTTTCATCTTCTTTCTTTTATTTTTCTGGATGTGATAAATGTGTACATGTGTGTGTGTGTGTATGTACACACAATTCATACTTTGGCAAAGAAGTGAAAGAAAGATTGAAAGAAATTATAGGCAAACAAATCTATTTGGTAAAAAACAAGATCCATTGTAGGTCATTAGAATCTTAAATATTTATTTCCTATTGGTACTGTATTTTATTTTCATGGATTTGATTATGCTTGGAGTATTGGAGATTTCAAAAACATTATAGAAAATCCCATCAAATTATTTTTATTTCGAATATTAACTCTTTATATGGATCTTTTGTATCTATAAACAAATATGGTGAGATTTAAAGTTTATATGGTTTTTATTTGTTTCCTAGTTTATTTTATTCCTTCTCCACTGTTCCCTGTTTATTCTCTTTTTCTTCTTGTTTCTTGATTAATAATAAGAGTTTGAAATATAGATCTATTTTGTATTCAAAATATCTTATTTTCGTATAAATTTCTATTAAATTTTTATTTTTAAAAAGGAAGCAAAATAGAATAGCTGAAATAAGAAATTTGAATTTTATATTATCTACAAGATAAGTTTACAAGTCCATTATTATTGTTATTTGATTCCCACCCTACACTTGAGAAAATGCATTATTGTTCATTGAGGATATTTCTGCAATTTTATGGAAAACTTGTAAAATAATAATAATAGGACATGTAATGTTTCAAGGGAAGCAAATGACACTATAACACTAGAATAAGACTTAAAACTCATTCACATAAATTAATGTGAACATATACGATTTATTTACTTAACAGATCCAACGCATCATTTATGCATATCACGCGATTTTTGTTTCTTTCCTTTATTATTTCCTTCGTTAGGTTAATTGTGTGATGAGAGATAAACATAACTAAGTCATATGAACTCCTTCATATGATAAGTAACACGAAGATGCAGGTCTGTCCTATTTCTGTAGAGTGAATTTCCTCAACTAATTTGGCTATCGGTACCTACAAGAGATTTGACTAATGTGAGACGTCGCAGTGTTATAGGTCATGACAAGATGAATGGCCTGCTTTGAAGAATTAGATATCAACTGGTTGGATCAACCTTTGGGCATATTAAGTGATTGAGGGTCGTTCCTTTCCTTATTGATTTATCTAAGGAGTACATGTAGTGGTCATAGGGTCCACCCTTATTGGCAATTAAGCGATCAAAGAGCCTTCCTTTTTCCTTAAGCGATGTTAAATGACCGAAATAGGTTAGTAAAATATTATCTATAGATTGGTCCACTTCTTACTATGTATTAAATATCCGTGTGAGAGTTTGTCTAGCGGTAGATATTAAATGGCAATAGGACCAGACTACCTTAAGGGAAGTATTAAGTGAGTAGGGGATTTCCATATAGTGCCAGCTAAATAGTAATGGAGGGTCCGTCATGGATCAGTCTTGAATGACGAAGGTCTACACCTATTCCATAGGTATTAAGTGGCTATTAGTATCTCTTGAGTTATATATATATATATATATATATATATATATATATATATATATATATATATATATATGATGGGTTATGTAGTCTACTTATGGATGAAAGTGTTAAGTGGTCAGATGAATCCGTCGGGTATTAAGTGATTATGTGGACCTGCCTTTTTATGAAACGAGGGTATTGAGTAGATAAAGGATCTGCTCTTTTAAAAAGATATTGGGGGATTGTAGGATCTGCCTCTTTCTTATCATATTTAGTAGATAATTCCACAGTTATTGTTGTTTTTTGTAAAGCATATTCATTCATGTAAATTATACCAAGAAAGTGCTATAGAAGAAAAAAATATAAGATTTTGTCTGTCAAAATTTGTTGTTTTGACTCTGTCTTGATAACAACACATATCATAATGGTGTTTCAAGATGACGACGCTTGGAGGGCAGAAGTAATTACCGGTTGTAGCAACATATTATTTTATGGTCATTCTTATGTACTCATGATTATGTATAAGAGATATTTTTTACAATACTATGATGGGTTTACAACTCTTGTACTTAGATAATTTGTAAAGTTTATGTTTTGGAAATAAATGAGTACATGTAATATTATAATTTGATCCATTCGTTGTGAGATCTAATCGTGTAATAGTTGCTCTACACTATTTATTTCTTTTATTCAACCAACAATTTGCTTTAAAATCGTTTTATGTTTCGGTTGGCCTTTTCTGGATCGAAATTAAGACTTGTTCCGGGATGGTTGTTACAACTGGTTAGTTAATTCCAAATGAAGATTGGGACTGAACATAGGATGAAAACTCCGGATTATATAAAAATCCAAGTGCGGTTACTTCTTATTTTAGTTTACTATTTAATTTTAGGGGTAGAATCGGTTCGGTACCGAAACTTTGTATTCAAAACTATTACTGTACCAACTTATATGGTAATAGGAAAATTTGTACCATTACCAGCCAAAGAAATCGGTTGCCAATAGTTCGGTATATGGTTGGTAGAGGTCGGTAATAAATTTTTGCCGTTTGCTAGTATGAGATCTTTTTGTTTACAATATTCCACATTAAAATATTAAATATTAAAATCGAATTTTTTTGTTATTATATTATTTCTTATCTATCTTATTTTACGTAGTTAACCATGCAAGAAAACTTTATGGACGAGCTAAAATATCGTATAAATTATATTGTTTCGAAGATATATGATAAAGATTGCATTAAGTCTTATGTCACAATAGTATTTCCTAAGTATTTTATTAAATCATTACATATTAGAAGTTCATTGTTATGTAATAAGCACATATGATGAAATATAAGAATATAAGTATGTATTGTTTGAGGTATGTGGTAGGTATGGTAATTATCATTGCTAATGCTCAATTATCATTCTCGTACCGCATATTTTTATGTGGTTTGATATACCGTACCAATCAAATTGATTGCTAATCGTTCGGTACCACTTTTGTTGGTATGGGTTGGTAATGGTTGGAATATGGTAAGAATGTTGTGCACTTTCATCAAGTACCTTCATTATGAACAAGATTTGTTGTGGGTATATAAACACGCTCACACAACAAATTATATAATTTTCAAAATAGTAAAAATGTGAATATCTCAATAGTTGCATTGTTCGGTAACAACCAGTTTTGATTGGTGAACGAATCTGCTTGCTCATATTTTTCATTCTTTCTTCTTATTTGTTTATATCTTCAAGCTTTGTCCAGTAAGAGTGGGCTTTTCTTCCAAAGTGCAAGCTGCATCTGCCATCGAGTAAAGTTCTGGGACGTATTTTCTGATCCAGATTTCGGGCCTAGTTTTATCGATTTAGGAAATCCTATCCCATTAAGAGCCCAATGCAAATAGGAGAACGCATGACATATTCAATAAAAGGTTCAAAATCCCCGTCCATTTGATACTGCTGCATTATCCAATCTATATTCTCATTTTAGTCATGTCTGTACAAGCTCACACTCTGATTTGTTCATCTTTGGCGCTTGGATCAGGTCTGTTCCAAATTTGACCCTTTTTTCATCTTCTGGCGATCGCCAAATTGCAAATTATGAACATGCAATTTTGAATTTTGGTGACAGAAGGTCGGCATTTTGTTACCTGACAATGCATTACGTTGTTTTAATTGGTCTGTGTTGTCAGTAAATACCTTTTATGCATGTTTTTCTGTGATTTCTCCTATGCTACTTAACTGTTTGTTGAAATCCTTCACACATTGAAATTGTTAACTTATTTCACTGCAACGCTTTAAGAAGTAATACATAAGTTTTATGTTTGGTGAAACAGCATTATTAATTGTATTAACATCCGTCAAAATACTTTATTGATGTTCTAGTTAATAGAATTGATTTAGAAGATTTTTTTTTTTTTTTTTTTTTTTTTTTTTTGATAACGTTCCTTTTGCATGTCTAGAGGCGCACATGGACTGATTGTCCAGTAGATTGAATACAATCTAATCTGAAGAAAATTGATCAAAGCCAATTCAATTTAAATAGTGGATTCAGTTCGCATCAGATTCAAATTATATAATGATACCAAGCTGTGACGCCCATCATTAGTAAAGAGAACTACTAAGTAATCATGTCTGTTAATACGGAGAATAAGACTGGTTAAGGGCGACCATCATTGTAATACGTTAGTTAAGAGCTAAACATGTCAATTATGTCTTGATTTTTTTCTTCTTGTTACCTCATAAGTGGTAGACACGCTTAGTCCCTAACTAATGCACTCTATGATGGTTTCGGACCATTTCAGAAATAATGTAATATAAATGCAGATAGAAAACATCAGTCATAGAACAACAAACCCATATCAGAGTGTGTGTGTGTGTGTGTGTGTGTGTGTGTGTGTGTGTGTGTATATATATATATATATATATATATATATAAGTACATACATCTCTATAATAATACATCATACATAAGTAACAAGGACTACTGAATCACATATACACCCATCCCACAAAATATACATCTTGATAACATAAGAGTTGACTTCTCATAAGGTACGATATCCAAGCGAAAATGATAAATCACAATAAAAGCTAGTAAACAGATCCAAAAAAAGCTGCAATTCATACCTAACCTGCAACTCGGTTGACCCGAGTGAAAAGCACACGAGTCAGGCAAGCTAAACTTATCGGTAGTAAAAATAAATGAATGTAAGTGATAAGGGAAACATTCTGTTGTTGCCAATGGAACAAAATAGTTCATCAACTCATCTCTTAACGAGATGCCTCATAAGGTCTATCATGAGTTCATAAGGGATTCAATAGGCATGTAGGATATGGTACAACGTTCTATCTTTATTTGACTATGAATAGTTAAAAATATGAACCATAGGCATGCATTATCTTTAAATAAAGGATAAACATATATTAATATACTTCGTCTCATCTGCATATACTAAATCCCAACACAATTCAATATATCATAAAACTAATATAATAGAAACTTCTTAATTATTATACCTCATTTCATCGGTATAAATATAAATACATTTCAAATCCATTACTAAAACTCATCATAAAAGAATTACCATAATCACTGTAAAACATAATATGAACTTATTATTTTTCATACTCGATGCCTTATTTGAACATCATCATCAAAAAGGTGAATTCAAAATATCAAAACATCATAGAAAACTGCACGTGCTTAACTTCTTGACTAGTACTAAATTTTGGTATCATACATCATGATGACTTGGGGTCATATAACATCATAACATCGTGATCATCGTGATTGATTATAGTCGGAAACATCTTGATGACACCTAGTCACAAAAATCCGAGTAATAACATCGTGATGATTTGAGTCGAATAATATCATCGTGAACATCACGATGACTCCAATCGAGTACTCGGTCTACAGTACTAGTGATATCTTGAATGTGTTTTAACCTCTCGGTTAAGAACACATAAGGCGTCAATGTATGTCTTATACCATACGTTTGCACCTAACGGTTTACTAGCCATTAGTCAATACCACACTAGAAAACATCATAAAATATCATCAAATATATACCGCCTCATCTCATGGGCGAGCGTAAGGATACCAAAATCGTCTCATCTTTTTATCTTTCCAACGAGAATTAAGTGGCATTCTAACTTGTCTCATCGACAAGTAAAAATTCATCATAAACATCAAAACATCATGAATTCATAAACATCAAAACATCGTGAATTAATTATAGAATAGCTTGCCTCGTATCATTGGCAAGTTAACATGACATCGTGGTTGGTTCATAATCTAGCATACTCCAATTGAGTAGTTTTAGAACCAATGGTCTTCGCCAAAATTTGGCAACATCTCAAAACATCATATCCAAAGGGATCATACAAGTCGATATTAAGCGATAAAGTAAAAACACGTGTCCCATACCACGTATTTACTAAATTGTTTAATTCTAATTCTTATACGCCAAAATTCATGAAAATGAGCTAAAATATATTTAAAATAATTTTATCGAGAAAATAAGATTTTCAACAATTTTTTTATATAAGCGTTATAAGGAAAAAACTCATTTTTAAATAGATTATCTATTTTTAAAATAATTTGCAAAATATTAATAATTGATTATAGATCCTTTAAAATGTCATAGAACTTTTATTTTCTAAACCATGATTTTTAAGAAATTTTCCAAATTTTATTTGAAATCAAAACAATTAAAACTATCAAAATCTTCAAATGTTGATATTTACCGATATTTAAATTTAAATAAAATTTAAATTCAAAATATCTTCAAACTGAGATAATCCGTTATCGGATATCATGGCTACAAAATCCATCATAAAACTTTTCAATTCAAACATCAGTTAACTCAAATTTAGCAGCGAAGACTAATGAAGAATGCTGCAAATCGAAACGACAAAACAAAAAATTTGTTTTTAGCCAACTTTAACGATATGTTTAGCATATCAAACCACCCAAAAATTTATGAAATTTAGTATCTATAAACTTTAGCATATGGACAACAACATACTAAAATTTTATAGTATTTCGCTGTAAAACGAAGAAGATACACATTTTCAAAGATGACTCTTTTCGAACACAAAACGAACTATGCAAAAAATCTAGTTTCTTAACCAACTTTGAAGACATGTTTAGCATATCAAAACCACACAGAAATTAACAAAATTTTGCGGTAATAAACTTTAGCAACAACATATTAAAATTTGACAGCATTTTGCCGTGAAACGAAAATGATACACATTTTCAAAGATGACACTTTTTGAACACAAATGAACCGTACTAAAAATCTAGTTTTGAGCCAACTTTGATCATATGTTTAGCATATCAAAATTGCCTAGAAACTAACAAAAGTTTGAAGCATCAAATATAAACACATGGAATATAACGTATTAAAATTTGGCAGTATATCGCTCTAAAACGAAGTAGATACACTTTTTCAAAGTTGATACTTTTTAGATCCAAGATGAACTATGCTGAAAATTTAGTTTTTAGCCAACTTTGGTGATATGTTTAGCATATCAAAAACGTCTAGAAACGAATGAAAATTTGTAGCATCAAACAAAAACACATGGACTACGACATATTGAAATTTGATAGTATTTCATTGTAAAACGAAGAAGATACCAATTTTCAAAGATGACAAGTTTCACACACAAAATGAACTCAGCTGAAAATCTTGTTTATATCCAATTTTGAAAATATGTTTCAAATATCAAAACTACCCAAAATTAAACAAAAATTTGCATAAATAAACTTCAGTAGATGGACAATATCATAGTAAAATTTTAAAGCATTTCATTGTAAAAAGGAGTGACAATTTTTCAAAGATACGATTTTTTAGCAACAAAATGAACTCAGCTGAAAAACTTATTTTTGTCCAACTTCGACGATTGATTTCCATTATCTAAACATTTCATATTTGAATGAAATTTTGCAGCATCAAACATTGACGTAAGTACTAAAACATACTAAAATTTGGCATTATTCCACTGCAAAACGAAGGAGATACTATTTTCCAAAGATGAGACTTTTCAACAATAAAATGAACTCAGCTGAAAATCTTATTTTTATCCAACTTCGGCGATTGATTTTCAACATCTAAGCAACTCAAATTCAAATGAAATTTTGCAGCATCAAACTATGACATAAGCACAACAATATAATAAAATTTGACAGCATTTTGTTGCAAAAAGAAGAAGATATGATTTTTCAAAGATGTCACTATTCAGCAACAAAGCGAACACAAATACCATAGTTTTTTAGCAACAAAACATATGGATTATCATCAAAACTTATAAATTTAACTATAGTTTGCTGCACGCTAGGAGATTACCTTTTTAAACAACAATATAGCCAAATTTGAGCAGCAAAAGATGAGCTTTGATGGAGCAAACGCCTCTAAGAACCTGTAGAAAGTAATAAAAACGACATGTGGATAATAAAATAGCAAAGTTAGGAATCATAAAATAAAATTCTCAATTTTGATGGATTCCGGGGATTTAATAGGAAGGAGATTGCCTCTTGCTCTTGCTTTAGCTAGGAAATTAGCTTAATTTGTAGAGGAATTGCGAGGAAATTGATTTAGAGAGAGAGGTGGTCATTATAAGGTTTCTTAGTTTTGAGAAGCTTCTTGTTTTTTTGAGTTTTGAGGAAGAAGGCTAACTTGAATTGCCTACAAGGCATACAAAAGCTTTCAGAGGTGGCTAATGGACTAAAAGAGTATGGATTTGTTTTCCCTAAAGCCCATTAGTGTACCTAGAATTATCTTAGCTGATAAATATGATGCTTTACACTAAATTATACATAACTTTCATATAGAAAGTCCAATTTACATGAAACAAATTGCATTCATGTTTTAATAATGGAGTCTATTAGTAATGCAAAATTTAAAATTTCCAAATAAAAATATTATTTACACAATTTAACACTAATTATTTATCAATATTCACATTTTATGGTGGAAAACACTATTTTTATCATTTTCCACCAACAAAATTTATTTCTACATCCATTAAAGTGTATAGAAATGTTTTCAACAATTTTATAACTTTAAAACATTATTTGAACTTAATTATAGCACAAAAATTGTTTTTTGTGTGTTTCCCCCCAACAATATTTGTCAATATTGTTATATAAGAACAAATATTTCTAATTTGACATATTTCACCAAATTAACAATTATTTCTCTCTTCTAACAATTATACAAAAGTGTTTTACCACTTTTAGAATATTAAAACAACATGTCCAATTAAATTTCATCTAGAAATTTATTTTCTTCATATTTATCCATTTATTTTGAGACAAAAATGGCTAATATTGGGATAAAATTCCAGTATTATAAAATTTAACCTAACAATTTATTTTCATCACTGATTTTTACTCTATGATCCATAAACACCTTGTCTTACACTTCATTTCCATTTGTTTACAACAAAACCCAAATTCTTAACCAACATACATTGTTTATTTTTAAATAAACCATATTATCATCAATTTATTTCATCCATTAATTCTTAATCCCATATTAAATCATAATTTACATTCTAATTTAATATTTCTGTAATCTCCAAAATCACAGGTTGTTACAGACTTCCCTCCTTAACAAAATTACGTCCTCGCAAATCCTAGAGGAAAGACCGTGAGCAACTCAACAAATGCATCAAAAAATGAAAAGAACAAATGCTTGAGATAAAGAATTCTCACCAACACTATGAGAAGAAAGAAACCAGGATATGAGAGCTCGATAACTACGATGGTTTCCCAAGTGCAATCATTGGCATTATTAAACCATTAAATCTTAATGAGCCATACATTCTTGTTTCGAAGGCGCCTCACCTCCGAACCAAAAACACGATAGGCTACGACCAACAAATAGGATGGGAATAACAAGCTTGATCTTCTAAAAAGGATAACAACGAAATCTCTAATACACATCTAAGTCAAATAACAGATCCTTATTCCCACGCTTAGGAGCACAGAAGGAATCGGGATTCGAGTCATTCGACACATTAGATAGACTAGCGAGTCATCAAAGACGAGTAAAACATAGATAAAATAGGGCACTCAACTCTCTTCAAAGGTGTTTAATTTTTGAAGTAAAAACCCAGAAGGACACAATCCAAATAGTTTACTTCAATTAAATGCTATTATGCTTGAATGCAACCATCCTGAAAATTCCTTGAATAAGAACATTACAAAACCTCCCTCATAGAACACAAAGTGCATGCTCGAACACTTCCGAAGTCAATAAGGAGGGCACAAATGAATACCGAGACAATTAAACAAAGAGGTATGGAATGACTTCAAACTTACATGATAAATGAAAATATATGCTAAGGGTATTTCTCTAAAGCATCAACACCAAGCTTAAGAAAATATAAGGGAGCTTTTAGTATAGTTAATATTAATTCGATTTCTCGAAAAAACTATACTTAATAAAATTCATTTTAATAATATCAACAGTGAGTCATTTCTAATTGGTGAGAATTAACAAAGTCATTACTATTTTTCTCCACAATCTCTCTTATTTCCAAAAACAATTAAGTTTTTCATTCATTTACTAGATTGCAAGAAAACCCAATTATTCTTAAGATTCTTTCTTCTCGTAGTGTTGGTGAGAATTCTTTATCTCAAGCATTTGTTCATTCCATTCTTTGATGTATTTGTTGAGTTGCTCATGGTTATTCCTCTAGAAATTGTGAAGACGCAATTTTGTTAAGGAGGGCAGTCGGTAACAGCCCGGGATTTCAGAGATTTTCGAAATATTGAATTATAATGTAAATTATAATTTAATATGAGATTAAGAATTAATGGATGGAATAAATTGATGATAATATGGTTTTTAAAAAAATAAACAATGTTGTTGGTTAAGAATTTGAGTTTTATTGTAAACAAATGGAAGTAAAATGTAAGATAAGGTGTTTATGGATTATAGAGTGAAAATCAGTGATGGAAATAGATTGTTGGGTTAAAATTTATAATACTGGAATTTTATTCCAATATTAGCCTTTCTGTCCTAAATTAAAAGGATAAACATGAAGGAAATAAATTTCTATAGATTAAATTTTTTTTTTTAATATTTTAAAAGTGTTAAAACACTTTTGTATAATTATTAGGAGTGAGAAATAATTGTTAATTTGGTGAAATATGTCAAATTAGAAATATTTGTCCTTAAATAACAATATTGACAAATATTGTTGTAATAGGGGGAAAACAAGAAGAAAATAGTTTTTATGATATAACTAAGTTTGAAATAATGTGTTAAAGTTATAAAAATGTTGAAAACATTTTTGTACACTTTAATTGATGAAGAACTAAATTTTGTTAGTGGAAAATGAAGAAAATAATGTTTTCCACCATCAAATATGAATAGTTGTAAATAATTCGTGTTGAATTGTGTAAATAATATTGTTATTTTTTTGGAAAATTTAAATATTTTCATTACTAATAGATTTCGTTCATTAAAACATGAATCCATACTCTTTAACCATTTCATGTAAATTGGACTTTTTATATGAAAGTTATGTATAATTTAGTGTAAAGCACCATATATACTTAGCTAAAATAATTCTAAGTATACTGATGGGTTTTAGGGAATGCAAATCCATACTCTTTAACCCATTAGCCACCTCCGGAATTTTCAGAATGCCATGTACGACAATTACTACTCAGTAGCCTTCGCCTCCAAACACAAAAACAAGAAGTTTCTCAAAAACTAAGAAACTCAATAATGTCCACCTCCTTCTGAATCAATTTTCTAGCATTTCCTTCACAAATTAAGTTAATTCCTAGCTAAAACATGAGCAAAAGGTAATCTCCTTCCTATTAAATCTCTGGAGTCCATCAAAATCCGATTTTTGTTTTCTGTGATGCGTAAATTTGATATTTTATTATTCGCAGGCCCTTTTTACCATTTTCTACAGGTTCTTAGAGGCGTTCGCTCCATCGAAGCAGACAAAGCTCATCTTTTGCTGCTCAAATTGGACTATATTGTTGGTTAGAAAGGTAAGCTCTAAGCTTACAATAAACTATTGCTAAATTTGCAAGTTTTGATGATAGTTCGTATGTTTTGTTGCTCAAAAACTTTTATATTGACGCTGATTTTGTGGCTGAAAAGTGTCATTTTTTTGAAAAATGGTATCTCTTTCATTTTACAGAAAAATACTTCCAAACTTTAGTATGTTCTTATGTCATTGTTTAATGCTGCAAAATTTCATTTGAATCTGAGTTGTTTAGATTCTGAAAGTCAGTCGTCGAAGTTGGACAAAATAAGTTTTTCAGCTGAGTTCATTTTATGGCTGAAAAGTGTCATCTTTGAAAAATAGTATCTTCTTCATTTTGCAGTGAAATATTTTCAAATTTTAATATGTTTTAGTTCTTATGTCGGTGTTTGATGTTGTAAAATTTCATTCGAATCTGAATTGTTTATATGCTAGAAATCAGTAGTCGAAGTTGGACAAAATAAGATTTTCAGCTGAGTTCATTTTATGGATGAAAAATGTCATTTAAAAAAAATAGTATCTCTTCATTTTGCAGTGAAATACAACCAAATTTTAGTATGTTGTTGTACATATATTAAAGTTTATTACTGTAAAATTTCATTAATTTTGGGTGGTTTTGATGTGCCAAACATATCTTCAAAGTTGGCTAAAAAACTAAATTTTTAGCATAGTTCATTTTGTGTTCGAAAAGAGCCATATTTGAAAATATGTGTCTTCTTTGTTTTACAACAAAATACTGTAAAATTTTAGTATGTTGTTGTCCATGTGCTAAAGTTTATTGCTGCAAAATTTCATAAATTTCTATGTAGCTTTGATATGCTAAATATATCGTCAAAGTTGGCTAAAAACAAGATTTTTGTTTTGCCGTTTCAATTTGCAGCATTCTTCATTAGTCTTCACTGCTAATTTTGAATTAATTGATGTTTGAATTGAAAAGTTTGATGATGGATTTTGTAGTCATGATATCCGATAAGGATTATCTCGGTTTTGATGATATTTTGAATTTAAATTTTATTTAAATTTAAATATCGGTAAAATTTAATATATGAAGATTTTGATGGTTTTATTTGTTTTGATTTCAAATAAAATTTGGAAAATTTCTTAAAAATCATGGTTTGGAAAATAAAAGTTTTTATGTCATTTTAAAGGGTATTTAATCAATTATTAATATTTTTAAATTATTTTAAAAATAGATAATCTATTTAAAAATGGTATTTTTCCTTATAAAGCTTATATAAAAAAATTCTTAAAAATTGTTAAAAATCTCATTTTTTTCTATAAAATTATTTTAAATATATTTTAGCTCATTTTCATGCATCTCAGCATTAAGAATGAGAATTAAAGGATCTAGTAAAAATACGTGGTATGAGATATGTATTTTTACTTTATTGCTTAATTTCGGACTTATACGATCGAAACCCTTTTGATACGATGTTTTGAGATATTGCCAAATTTTGGCGAATCCCATTGGTTTTAGAACTGCTCCATTGAAGTATGCTCGATGATGAACCAACCACGATGCTATGTTAACTTGCCAATGATACGAGGCAAGCTATTCTATAATGAATTCATGGTGTTTTGATGTTTATGAATTTATGGTGTTTTGATGTCTATGAATTTATGATGTTTATGATAGATTTTTGCTTGTCGATGAGATGAGACAAACTAGATTGCCACTTAGCACTCGTTGAAAAGAGAGAAAGATGAGACGAGTTTAGTATATTTACACTTGCCGATGAGATGAGGCGGTGTATATTTGATGATGTTTTCTAATGTGGTATCAACTAGCGGCTAGTAAACCGTTAGGTGTAAACGTATGGTATGGGACATACGTTGACGCCTTATGGGTTCCTAACCGAGGTTGAGACACATTCAAGATGTCACTAGTACTATAGACCGAGCACTCGATTAGAGTCATTACGCTGTTCACAATGGTATTATTTGACTCCAATCATCACGATGTTATTACTCATATTTTTGTGGCTGAGTGTCATTAAGATGTTTCCGACTATAGTCAATCACGATGTTATGATGTTATGTGACCCTAAGTCATCACGATGATCACGATGTTATGATGTAATGTATGGTACCAAAATTTATTACTAGTTAAGAAGTTAAGCACGTGCAGTTTTCTATGATGTTTTGATGTTTCGAATTCACCTTTTTTATGATGATGTTTCGAATAAGGCCTTGAATATGAAAAAGGTAACTTTGTATTATGTTTTATGATGATTTTGAATATGACGTTTTGAACTCTTTTTGGGTTGCTATTAAGATAGATTTGTGATCATTTATGATTATATCGATGAAATGGGGTATAAATTATGGTATTTTTTTTATGATGAGTTTTAGTAATGGATTTAAGATGTATTTATATTCATACCGATGAAATGAGGTATAATAATTAAGAAGTTTTTATTAGATGAGTTTTATGATTTATTGAATTGTGTTGGGGTTTAGTATATGCCGATGAGACAATACATATTTATCAGTGTTTATCCTTTATTCAAATATTATGTATGCCTATGATTCATATTCTTAATTATTCATTGTCGAATAAAGTATGAACGTTGTACCATATGTTACATGCCTTTTGAATATCTTATGAACTCATGATAGATCTTATGAGGCATTTCATTAGGAGACGAGTTAAACTATTTCGTTCCGTTGGCAACAACGGAATGTTTCCCTTATCGCTTACATTTATTTACCTTTACAATCGATAAGTTTAACTTGCTCAACCCATGTGTTTTTCACTCGGGTCAGACCGAGTTGCAGGTTAGGTATTGATTGCAGCTTTCCTTGGATCTTTTTACTAGCTTTTGTTGTGCTTTATTGTTGTGGCTTAGATATCGTACCTTATGAGTAGTCGACTCTTATGTTATCAAGATGTATAGTTTTTGGGATGTGTGTATATATATATGTATGATTCAGTAGTCCTTGATACTTATGTATGATGTATTTTTATAGAGATGTATGGTGATGTATGTACTAATATAAATACACACTATGATATGGGTTTGCTGAAACGGTCTGAAACCATCGTAGAATGCATTAGTTAGGGACTAAGCGTGTCTACCACTTATGAGGTTGTAAGGAAAAAAATCGAGATATAATTGACATGCTTAGCTCTTAACTAACTTATTATTATGATTGTCGCCTCTAACCAGTCCTATCCTCTGCATTAGTAGACAAGATTACTTAGTAATTCTCTTTATTAATGATAGTCTCGGGGTGAGGCGTTTCAGCTTGGTATCAATATTACTTATTAATTCTCTTTACTAACGAAGGTCTCAGGGTGTGGCGTTACAGCTTGATATCAGTGGCTACTAATACAGATAATGTGGCTGGTTAACGGTGACTATCATTGTAATACGTTAGTTAAGAGCTAAACATATCAATTATGTCTCGATTTTTTTCTTCTTATTACCTCATAAGTGGTAGACGCTTAGTCCCTAAATAATGCACTCTATGATGGTTTTAGTCCGTTTCTGAAATAATGTAATATTCATGCAGATAGAAAACATCAGTCACAGGATAACAAACCCAGATCAGAGTGTGTGTATATATATATATATATATATATATATACATACATCTCTATAATAATACATCATACATAAGTAGTAAGGACTACTGAATCACATATACACCCATCCTACAAAAATATACATCTTGATAACATAAGAGTTTAGGGGTGAGCGTTTGGTTGATTTGGTTTATCCGATGATGAAATTTGTCAAACCAAACTAAAACCAATAGAAATGGAAACCAAACCAAACCAACCAAATTAAGTTTGGTTGATTCGGTTGGTTATCCGATTAAACCGAACTAAAAATGTTTTATACTTTATGTTTGGAATATTCACTATAATTTGAAATAAATTGTAAATATTTGATTAGAGTATTATTATTTATGATTTTTATGTTTTCTAATATTAATTTTTGACACGTAGGTGATGATTAAAATTTACTTAGATAACCAAACTAACCTAAATATATTTATTATAATATTGATAATTTTGAAAATATAGTAAAAATTTGGTTAATTTGTTTAAACCAATAACCAAACTTAATAATTTTCCGAGCCGATTACAAACCGATTTAATTTCAAAACCGAACCAAACCTACCAAAATAGATTGGTTCGGTTGGTTTATTTGGTTTAACCGAATAATGCTCACCCCTATAAGAGTCGGCTGCTCATAAGGTACGATATCCAAGCCAAAATGATAAATCACAACAAAAGCTAGTCAAAGATCCAAGGGAAACTGCAATCCATACCTAACCTGCAACTCGATCTGACCCGAGTGAAAAGCACACGGGTCAGGCAAACAAAACTTATCAGCAGTAAAGGTAAATGAATGTAAGTGATAAGGAAATATTCCGTTGTTGCCAATGGAACGAAATAGTTCATCTCTTAACGAGATGCCTCATAAGGTCTATCATGAGTTCATTTTATGACTGAAAATTGTCATCTTTGAAAAATTGTATCTCCTTCATTTTGCAGTTAAATACTTTCAAATTTTAGTATGTTTTAGTTCTTATGTCGATTTTTGATACTGCAAAATTTCACTCGAATCTGAGTTGTTTAGATGTTAAAAATCAGTCGTCGAAGTTGGACAAAATAAGATTATCAACTGAGTTCATTTTATGATTGAAAAGTGTCATCTTTGGAAAATTGTATCTTCTTCGTTTTACAACGAAATATTGTTAAATTTTAGTATGTTGTTGTCCATATGCTAAAATTTATTGGTGTTAAATTTCATAAATTTCTTGGTAGTTTTGATATGCCAAACATATCGTCAAAGTTGGCTAAATACAAGATTTTTGTTTTGCCATTTCAGTTTGCAGCATTCTTTAGTAGTCTTTGCTGCTAAACTTGAGTTAATTGATGTTTGAATTGAAAAGTTTTATGATGGATTTTGTAGCCATGATATCCGATAACGGATATCTCAGTTTGAAGATATTTTGAATTTAAATTTTATTTAAATTTAAATATCGGTAAATATCAATATTTGGAGATTTTGATGGTTTTGATTTCAAATAAAATTTTCATGAGTTCCAGTGTATAAGAATGAGAATTAAACGATTTAGTATAAATACGTGGTATGAGGCATGTGTTTTTATTTTATCGCTTAATATCGGATGTATACGATCGAAATCTTTTTTATACGATGTTTTGAGATGTTGCCAAATTTTGGTGAAGACCATTGGTTTTGTATCAGAAATCGATTAGCATGTCTTTATGGTCGAATTGGATGATTGATCCAGCCTATATTAAATAATCAAACATTAAAAGTCCATCTTTGCTTTAAGAACTGATAAATTTGGTCGATTGTAATTTAGTCTCGTTTCATCTAGGTTTTTTCGGTTCACTTTATGTCTTTGTTTTGACTAAATCTTTTTTCATGTGTTAATTTGAGCCATAAACTATTATATTTTTATGTCTTCATACTTTATTGATTAACCAATTGATATGTAAGGGACTTAAGCGTTTAAATTATACCTATTTTATTTTATGTAAATGCTTACCATTTCAATAGTTTGATATGATATTTTTTTTATTCTTTTCCTGCTACCAAGGGCGGGACTATTTTTCTGAGAATGCAAGCCACTCAAATTTTATTAAATGTTATAAAGTAAAACACTATGATTTTTTTTCCTATCTTGTTCACTTCGATTAGAAGCCAAAAAAAGATAATTTTATACTGTATCATACTCTATGTTTGATTTCAGTTTCATCTAATTTCTGACAAGAAGATAATTTATTCCCTCAATTAGCAAACATCACTTAGTTTACAATCTTAAACTTTTGATGTAGATTGTAGACAACCATTTATAATGATGTTATGAATACACAGTAAAATTGAATAAGAAAATGGAAATCAAACATTATAGACCATAGGCATACAGTAGTAAACAAACATTTGTGTCTATATATAAAATCTAACACATAAGTAACGGTTTCCATAAAAACGGTACATAAGTATTTCAATTTGGTAAATTTATTACAACCAGTATCCAATTTAATATAAGAAATTCTGGAATCTGGATCGAATCGAATTGGATTTATAAGCAGATGGATCAAAAATGTAAGATCTACCATAATTTGAATTGGATTGAGTACTGTCTAGAGCCACTAGATCTGATCCGCCGTGCAAACTTATGTGTGTCACTATCAATTTTGGCATGTTTTTATGGATGCCTTTTAGAGCATCTCCAACAAAAACCAATCCAAAATTACAAGTACCCCGATTACAAAATGTAATCGGGGTTTCTCCCTGACAAATTTTATTTTGGAAGCCTGTTGAACATGCGCTTGAAGCTCAGGCGCCTGTTCAACAAGCTCCCGAAAATTTGGTAATTCTTTTTTATTTGCAAGAACGAAATGGGGCAGTGTTTAAACAATCGCCCCCACCCCCGGGTGCCTATTCAAACACTGCCTCTTCCGATTACATTTTTGTAATCAAAGCAGCTGAATTTTGGATTGATTACAAAATGTATACTCTGTTGGAGATGAAAATGAGTGTATATATTACGTTTTTTTTTTGTAATTTTCGACCTTTGTTGGAGATGCTCTAACTAGTCAACATATAGTTCCAAGTTGGTTGTTCACCATTTTAGAGTTTAATCGCACAAAAAAGGTAAAATGAAAAAAAAAAAAAAAAAATCAAATATCCAAAGAATTAGCATAAAATAAAAAACAAGGTCTGCAAGGAATAAATTTATTATTGGAGCAGAATTTTAAAAATCTCAGTAAGCCTGTATCATCTGGGTTGTAGTTAAGAAAACTCATGAACGAAGTTCCTCAAAAACCATACTGTCAAAGACAATCAAAAACCGTACTGTCAAAATTACAGTAAGCCTGTATCATCTCGGTTGTAGTTAAGAAAACTCATGAACAAAGTTCCTCAAAAACCGTACTGTCAAAGACAATCAAAATCATTCTGGGAAAAAAAATCTTGGAAGCAGAGCCTTAGGGACGTAGCATTTCAAGCCTTCAAGGAGCCTTAAAATATCATGTATTTTGTTATTCACATGTTTTCATATGTAAGAGAGAGGGAGTGTGTGTCCATACATGCATACATACATACATACATACATATATATATATATATATATATATATATATATATAGTTATACATACATACACACACACACACACACACACACACACATATATATATATATATATATATATATATGGATAAGTCTGTTTATACACAGAAAATAGACACAATTGGTGACACAAATAATCTGCACCATTGGATTGCCCCTTGATTTCCACCTTGCACATAAAGATAAAAAGATCCAATGATCAAGATCACATGTTTTCATATGTAAGAGAGAGGGAGTGTGTGTCCATACATACATACATACATACATACATACACACACACACACACACACACACACACACACACACATATATATATATATATATATATATATATATGTGTGTGTGTGTGTGTGTGTGTGTGTGTGTGTGTGTGTGTATATATATTCACTTAATAATTATAACGAATTAACTAAAAGTTTGATTCTTACTAATGAAAAGGAAATGGTACTGGGAAAGTTAGCATGAACGCCAACTTATTGAAGTCAACATCATATTATGTAAGATCAAGCAGAGGTTCTGATGCATTCTCAAAAGGTTGCTAGCTAATAACACCGTTGTTAAAAAGAGGCAGGTGCATTATTAGGAACTCTTGGCATTGTTTTGTCATTGGCTTTCGTGGAAAATAATACAGTATATATAACTTTCATTCAGAGCAGGAATCATAAGGTTTGCAACTATTGAAGAAATTGAAGAAGAGAAGTCACTGATTGAAGAAGATGTTGTATGACGTTTTTAATGATTTTTTATAACATTGTCATGTTAGAACTTTCTCAAGTGAACTTTTAGCGTCCGAATATCACTTTTACTTTAATATTAAGCGTTAAGGGTCATAGATCAATCGTATCTTGGGTCAACAAAGCACTAATGTAATATATTTACTGGAGAAGAATTTATTTGGTGGACCGAGATAAAAGGACTTTTTGTTGCGAAACTTATTTCATTTTATCTTAAATTTTATTTGATTTGTAAAGTATAATCTTGTATTATCATTAACACCTAGACTTGATAATTCCAATTTCAGAAAGAAAGAATGGACAAGACAATAGAAACAATTACAACAAATTTTAATGCAGTGAGGACAGGAAGAGCAAATCCATCAATGCTTGATCGAGTTGAGGTACAGAGCCAGCATTTATATTTTCATGTGTAGATATGTGTTCTTCAGTCATAAGATTTTATGGTATGATACATCATACATGATAACATAAGTGACAAAGTGGGAATGTAATGCACTACTAAACTGTTAATATTGCTGGGCTCATCTAGAATGCAGGTTCAACAATGTAGGTGATCAGAAAGATATATTTTTTTGGAACAAAAGTAATTTATTCTCATCAAACTTGGTATGAATTAACTATGTATTAGGAGAAATATTGGTGCAGCATAAGAAATATGGCGCTTGTGCCAACAGAAAGACTTCACACTTTGCATGGCCATGAACATTAATACGCAATTTCAACTTCTTTTGACTGAAACCAGTAGCCCAAGACCATGTAAAACAACCAATCCCATGCAGCTAGCTTATATTTTGCTAGGTAACTATTAAAAGCCTAAGATTCATATGCGCACTCAAGATGAATAACATATGACTACAAAGTTAAAGCGGTCATTTTGAAACTTTTTATATTTGAAAGTTCGTATATTTGGTTATATGTAGGTCGAGTATTATGGAACTCCAGTTAACTTGAAGACCATTGCTCAAATCAGCACTCCAGATGGGAGTTCTCTTCTTGTGAAACCTTACGACAAATCAAGGTAAGGAATCCCCTTATTCCTGCTTTAATAATTCAAGCTTTCAAGCTACTAAAATGAACTTCTCTTATTCTATTTTTAAATTTTTCTTTGCTACCTGTCACGTGTCTGTCTAGATGAAGTAAATTGATTAAATAATTATGCAATTTTTAATCATTTATAGGCACGCAGGATCGCTCACTAAGTTATCTTTCCCTGATGTCTTATAAGTAAGCATAGGAACTCCACTTATAATCTAGTTTATGTATTTTCAGTGTCAAGGTTGTAGAAAAAGCCATAATCAGTTCAGGTCTTGGTTTGACTCCAAACAATGATGGAGAGGCTATACGTTTGAGCATACCTCAACTGACTTCTGAGAGAAGAAAGGTTGGTATTATTTTTTTTTTTAAAAAAATCTCAATAGAAAACAGAAAACATACCAGATGTCATGTTGTGCATGAGTATGAAGCACTTGTGCACCAACTACTTTTTTTGTTTTTTTTTCATGATAGCCTCAACTACAATTTTTGGTCCATTCATCATGTGTTAGCGTATGTGATTGCTTTCATAAGTACCACAGTGATTACACTGGAAAAGAAAGAAAATGTGCTCATTCATTAATAATGTTAGGGAAGCAAGGTTTTCAAAATGAGATTCAAATCGTAAAATTAAAACTTTAAATCAAATGGAATTCAAATCGTAGAGTCAGAAGACCTATATTTTAAGGCTTGCACACAATTTGAAATTTATTTTGATGTTTGAACTTTTATGCCTTAACCTAAAACTATATTTTCTCTCTTGTTCCGTTTTTATTTTGTTTGAAACTGATTAGAATCGGGATTGTAGATCCAAGTAATATACCAAATACATCAATTTTGATTGAGTTTCTAATCCGCGGTATTAGCTAGGTTTGAACCACAGTATAAATCAAATCGTAAGTGGGGAGATTCAATTTGAAACGAGATTCAAATCGTAGAATTTTAAGATTTTTGACATCAGTGTAGTGAAGTACCTAGAAACAAGAGCAAAAGTGTTTGGAGCAGAAATGAACTCAAAATCTCGAATTAGTTAACTGCTGACACGATTCATGAAAATTGAAGTATGAGAGTTGATATAAGAAACATGGTGAGTAAATGTGATTTAATAGGCAACATTGCATGATATTATAAATGTGTATAATGTGATAATCATTTATCTAAATATTTTCCCTCCCTTCGAATGTAGGAACTTACAAAAGTGGTTGCTAAACTGGCAGAAGAAGGAAAGGTAGGGTAATTTTTCTTCATAACTAATTCCAGTGAATTATATGCTAGTAGACGGTTACCTTTTCTTTAACCAAATTCTCATTCGTGAGTACTGCACATGCACTCCCTGATTCACATAAGTTATGGATAGGGATATTTTGGCTGATATCCATGTCAGGAGAAAAATGAAAATAAAATAATCTTGCCTCCATTTGATTAAAACAATAAGTCACATCTTTGTTTTAATATTGAACTGTCTGCAATGTTTGATATTAAAAAAAATGAAAAAAATTGATGGGAAAACTTTCCTCAATCGAAATATGAAATCTATCATGGGCTATTCAGATTTATCTCAACCTGTCATAAACCACCAAAAAAGTTCAGGTGTAATAAAGTTCCCTTTTTATTTTTCTAAAATTATTGTTTAAGGTAATGGTAAAACTGAAGTGGTGTTTATTTTCCAATGATAAGTAGAAATAATAATTCACGAATGTTTTATGAATTTCTAACGTTGAATCAAATGTACTATACTTATAACTGTTATTTATATTTCAAAGAAAATGCTGTCAGTGGGGGTATTTGCAGTGTGAACATTTGCACTGCAGGTGCAAATCTTTGAACTGTGAATATTAACTTGTTTTTTGTTTTCGAAATCACAAATATTAAAACATATAAACAAAAATGGTGGTAAACATTAATTTGGATAAATGTTGAACGATGAATGGATGCCCATATTTCCAGAAGAATTATTTATTTAATAATAGTTCTAATACTCAAGCTGTCACACTTTTTCAGTCTTAATGTGAACTACCAAATATCTCTCTCTATAAATATTACCATGAAGTAGGATTTAACAATAAACTTTCTTTACCAATTCAAAATGCCTTCTACAAATATTACCAATATCATATATCACTTAAAAAAATGACCTAACAAATAATCTTCCTTTACAAATTCCTTTTTTATCAATTAATAATATAAATAAAAATTTGAACTAACAAAAAATTATATGTTCCAACATAGGAATAAAAATTAAAACCAACTGGCTAAATATTTATGCAAATTATTTTCTTTTGAATACGTTGAACATATACAATTAGTCGAAAAACAATTCCCGCGATTTGCGCATCATCATGCGCAAAGCCTGCACTGTAATGCCTCGTACTAATAGCACAAATATTTACGGTGAATTTTTTTGCAGCGAAAAAGCAAGATCTGACAAAGACCTGAAATAATTTTCTAAAAAATAAATATCTGATAAAATTCAAATTATTAATCCGTACTCAGCATAAACTTTGGTTCTAATTTTGTTGCCTATAGGTTGCTGTAAGAAATATAAGGAGAGATGCAATAAAGGCCTATGATAAACTTGAAAAGGTATGATTCTATTATTCAATTTATTTTTTTATTTTACTATTTAGATTGTGAGCACAATGTCACTAACTGTTGTTTAATAGGAGAAAAAACTTTCAGAGGATAATGTAAAGGATTTGTCAAGTGATTTGCAGGTAATCCCTATTCCAGCAATTATGCAAATTCCAGCAATTATGCAAAAGTGAAAATTGCAATCGTTTCTTTCTTTGATGAATTAACGGATTAAATATATTTATATACCTAGAACTCTAATGCGCTTGTATGAAATTATTTGCTGAAGTTGACTGATTCGTTATACAGAAGAAAGATTTATGCACATAAAACTCTAATGGATTCATATGCAATTATCTGTAGAAGTTGACAGATTCTTATATGAAGAAGATTGAAATCCTGCAGAAACAGAAAGAAAAGGTATATTTATTATTATTAACCCAGTTGTCCTTAGTAAATTTTCAGTTTTCGCCCTCAACAGTAGGAGATGGAGGTGGGACTAGCACATACATACGACACACACACTCTCTCTCTTTCTCTATTTAGGCCATTTATGGCTTCTCCATAATGATCACTGATTTTACTAAATAGCAGTTGGATTTTATGATATGATGCAAGAAAGAGAATAATGATCCTTTAGAGGAAAAACTACATTTAATCCAACCATTAAGCTAATAAATTTAGCTGTCGTTGTGAAGAGGCTACAAAGGGGCTATTTAGACTAGGGATGCATAACTCATGGACTGGGTCGAGTTAGATTAAATATTTCATCTGACCCGCATAGATATGAGTTTAAGGCATTTCAACTTGTATCTGACTTTATATGAGTTGGGTTGAAGTATGAGTTGAGTTACATAAATCTAATAAAAAATGAGAACATAAGACCCCAAAAAAAAAAAAAATATATATTAAAATATTCAACATAAATATCAAATTTTACTTAGCATAATGCATTAAAAATAGTGAATATTAGGCTCAGGTCCTTAAAAATCAAACTTAATGCACAAAAACTCATTCCTAAAATAAGTTTATAAATTAGGTCTCTAGAATTTAATTATTAAAAATTGCACAAGATTATGATATTATTCAGTGAATAATCGCTGACATTTATTCAATTATGTCAAAAAGTTGCATAATTGTTTGCACTTTTCTGTGAAAAATTGCGGAAATTTCCATAAATTTTGGTTGAATAATTGCGGAAATTTATGCAATTTTTTTTATAATTACATGATTGTCTGCAACTATTCATTGAATCATTGTATAAATATATACAATTATTAGTTAACTTAATTCTAGGGGTTTAATTTACATATCTTTTTCGATAATGATGTTTTGACTATTTTGAAACTTAAGAGGAACTTTAGCCAAACTGTCCCTTTAAAATAACTGAATCATTACAACAAATTTCATTAAATTTTCATTGTAAAACACATCACATAAAATTAATTCGTCACATATCACATCAAGAGTTTCATTTCAAATTGCATTAAAATGCTCTTCGAAATATCTTTGTCAAATTCTATCTGTTTTAGATTGATATGGAATATGGTTTTTTTAATTTACTATAGATTACGTAAACATAATTCTTGGATTTGAATATTCTAATTTTAAGTTAGACGATACTAATTTAGTTTTTTTTTATACAAGGTTGGATTGGGTTGAGTTAAAATAATGTTGGATATAACAATATCATACCAAACCCGTATATAGTATGCGTTACAAATTGTAACTCATATCCGATCCTAACTAGGATGGGTTGAGTTTGATTTATATATGTTGGTGGGTTTGGTCGGGTTGGGTATGAATTGTGTGCATCCTTGATTTAGACAGAGACTATGGTTCTATGGATCTCTCCTTCGACACACGTGGCACACTTACATATATATAAGAAGGTTCTATCATTAGATGTGGTTGAAATCCAAGCGATTTGAGATGTAGCCAAAATGCGACTTTTGCCTGTGTACACATGTGCACGTGTCTAGGCATTGCTGCACTCCTCTTCAATACACGACATCCTCCACAACAGCGTGGGTTTTCAATTTGCACAAGTTGCGACCAAAAGAAATTTTTGTAGATATCTTCTTATGTGCCTCAAAATCATTTCCACAAAGTTTCAAATAATTAGGACAATCCTAACTTATTCAAAATAGTAGTTCAAATTGGTAGTTAAAATAAGTGTTTTTACGGTTGATTATTTCATAATCAACATGTTAGAAGTTTCATAATTATCTCATTTTGTGAACATGATGTTCATAGTGTAAAACAAACATTTTCAGCACTGCATTTAATTTGTAATAGTTACTGTGAAATTTGAATTCAGATACCAAACTTAAATCCAAACCCACAATTCTAACTGAAGAGTTCCAACAAGCTAGAGCTTTATGAGGAATTTGTCGTGAAGAAGCAAATTAAGGTATCATTCAATGAAGGAAAACATGATTCGCGAGGTGTTCTTGAGTGTGTTCACTCAGATGCTTGGGGACTGACACAAGTTGCTTCTTTAGGTGGAACTCGATATTATATTTCTTTCGTTAGTGATTTTTCTCGGAAGGCATGCGTACATGTAATGAAAGTCAAATCGAAGGCATTTGCAATGTTTAAACCGTAGAAGGCTCTAGTTGAAAATAAGAATGACAAGTCTTTGAAAGTTCTAAGGACTCATAATGACAGATAATACGTTTCTGAAGAATTTTTAGAGTATTACAAACATCATAATATCCGAAGACAGTTTACTACATCGAGATATCTACAATTTAATGGAGTAGCAGAGAGAATGAATCGAAATTTACTTGAGAAAGCTTCATGCTTGAGATTGACATTGAGTGTCTAAGAAATTTTGTGTCGAAGCTTTGTTAATCACGGTGCACATTATGAATTGAATACCGTGCTCGACGATTGATAACAAAATTTCGAAGAAGATTTGGAAGGGTAAAAGTATTGACTTGAGATATCTTCATGTGTTTGATTGTCTATTTTATGTGAATGATCCGAGAAATGATAAGCTTGAGCCTAGGGATTTCAAGGGAATTTGCTTGGTTATACAGACGACCTAAAAAACTATTGGATTTGGAATCCGAAAACGAAGAAGATTATGAAATTTCGTCATGACACTTTTGATGTGTCGAATTTATTTAGGAAGAATGGAAGCTCATAGGATGCTCCAGATTTGGTTCATGGAGAATCAAAGGAGAAGGAAATTATTCGCATATTCCGTTCAAGTAATAGTAGAGTCATTGAAAAAGATCGTGACGAGGAAGCGATCGATGAAACATCATATAATCCACATGGCTTCTATAGTAATGTTAGTGATGTACATGATACTAGAGAGGATTCAGTTCAACATGGAACTAGAAGTGGTTTGGATGAGAGCATTGCTACTCGGGTTGGTCGACGTGCATAAAACCATTTGAAAAATATGGTGATTGTAACTATCTTAGTTTTTGTGATAATTGGAACTATGTTTTCATGTAGTCCAAAATAAGCTGATGGACCTTGCTGATGTCAAGATTTCAAATGATAGCTCGAAGTGGGTGGATTTGTGTCATGGAGGAAGAGATGCAGTTGTCGATGAAGAACCAAAGTTAATAGTTGATTCCACTTCCTAAAGGAAATTGCACTATAGAGGTTTACAAGGAGAGATATAAAGCTAGAATTATGGCAATGAGTTTGCACAAAAGAAGAGTATGATGAGATTTTTACATCGGTTGTACACCATACTTCGATATGGATTTTACTAGTTATAGTTGTTATCTATAACTCAAAGTTGGAGCAACTTGATGTGAAAATCGCCTTCTTGCATGGTGACTTGGATGAAGACATCTACATAGAGCAACTGGAAGAGTTTGTGGTAGATGGTAAGTCAAATTTTATTTGCAAGTTAAAGAAATCGCTATATGATCTAAAGCAGTCACCTAGACAATGATACAAGAGATTTGACCATTTTATCCTTGAGAAATGTTTTAATAGAAGCATTAAGGATGCTTGTGTTTATTTCAAGAGATTGAAAAATGATTGTTGGATGTATTTGCTCTTGTATGTGACAATGTGACATGTTCATTGCTTCTTAAGACAAGAAGAAAATCAATAAGTTAAAGATGCCTTTGAAATTGAAATTCAAAAGGAAAGATCTGGGAGAGGCAAAGAAAATTTTAAATATGGAAATTGAGAGAAATCGAAAGCATTTTGAGTTGAAATTGACTAAAAAAGAGTACATGAGAAAGTGATATGTCGGTTTAGCATGAAGAATGCAAATGCGTTAAATACACCTTTACCTTCGCATATAAATTTTTTTTAGTAAGGAATTGCCTATCTTAGAGTAAGACAAAGCTTATATGGCAAAGAAGGCATATGCAAAGTTGGACGTTTAACGTATGTCATGGTGTGTGCAAGGCGCAATATTGCAATTGTTGTCGGGATGTTAGTCGATATATGACTAATCCGGGAAAATCGCATTGGGAAGTCGTGAAGTCTATTTTGAGACACCTTAGAGGTACATCTTCTCATAGTCTTGTTTTTTCCGATAGTGAAAGAATGAATTGCAAGTTGGTTGATTATTTTGACTCGGACTATGCCGGTGGTAGAAATAAAAGAAAATCAACTTCTGGATACGCCTTCACACTTGGTGGTACGACCATTAATTGGAGATCAAGATTGCAAGTCGTACTTGTTTTATCCACTACGAAGGCGGAATTGATAGCCACGGTGGAGACCGCAAATGAAATACTTTATTTGAAGCGATTGTTGTGTGACTTGGGATTCTTACATAATAATATCAATGTTCGATGTGGTAGCCAAAGTGCTATTCACTTGGCGAATAATTTGGCATTCAGCTTACGTACTAAGCATATTGAGGTGAGGGAGTCATTTCTGATATCGATCTTTCGTTGTCACTTCTCGAAATCATAATCGTCATTCCACTTGTCTATAAGCAGTTGAGCTCCGAATGCCGCAAGAACCTCGTACATATGGCGGTACACTATTTAGACTAACCGTTGAGGAACTACTCGAGGTATTATTCGTTCAGATTTTTCATAAACATCTATCAACACCGATAGCTCTGATGCCAAATGTTGTTGTGAATCTCGAATTCAAATACCAAACCTAAATCCAAACTCACAATTCCAACGGAAGACGAGATCCTTGATAGATGTGCAAAAAAATTGATCACAATATCTCAGTCAGCAAAACAGTAAAAAACCAATCCAAAATCGATTTTCTCAATTAGAAACAATCAAAATAAACCAATAGCCATGAAAATAGAACACACACTAGATTTATAATGGTTCCACTAATGATTTGTTAGTGTACATTTACTTCGAAGAGAGGATTTTATTACCACAATGAGATGTGTACAAGAGATTGATAAAGTGATCACCAATAATCAATTAGAATTGAGTTTTTGGAGAATAAAATTAAATGAATATAGATTATGTTAAAACCCCAATTCCTTTGAGATCCTTGAACAAGTTAAAACTGCCTTTGAATCAGAAAACAGCTTATAGTAGGCCCTTTGAATTCCTCTTTTACACTAAAAAGTGGCTTTGTGGCTAAAATCCAAACTTTTTGTCTCTAAAACTAAAATATTCTTTCGAGTTTTTCCTTTTCTCTAAAATCACGTTTCAATTAAAAACCTGTTTCAATCAGGAAATAGACTGAAGGAAAAACTTAGAAAAAGTTTTAGCCACAAGGACACTTTTTAGTGTAAATAAAGAAATAATAGTGATCCCCCTAAATTTTTCTTTTGCACTAAAAAGTCGTTTTGTGGCTAAAATCCAAACTTTTTGTCTTTAAAACTAAAATTTTCTCCAAGTTTTTCCTTTTTTCTAAAAACCCCTTTCACAATCAAGAAAATAGACTGAAGAAAAACCTTAAAAAAATCAGTCACAAGCACAACAAGTTTGGATTTTAAACACAAAGAATTTTTTTAGAGTAAATAAGAAAATGACAGTGGCTCCCTGAATTCCACTTTTACACTTAAAAAGTTGCTTTGTGGCTAAAATCCAAACTCCTGTCCCTAAAACTAAAATTTTCTCCAAGTTTTTCCTTTTTCTAAAAACCCCTTTTTCAATTTTAAAACTTTTTTCTTTGTTCCGCTAACACTTTTTTTTTTTGGGTGTTTTCAGGAACTTCTGGCGGTGTAGCTTCTTAAAAACTGATATATTGACACCTCTCAAAAGTGACACAGCCGTAAACCCCATTCATGAAGATTATTTCCACCAATTATTCACAAGGGAAAAAAAATTTAAAGGACAAAAGCCCACTAAAATTTATCCATAAGGACAGCCGCCTAATATTTTATCCATAAGGACAATACCCACCAAATATTTTATCCAAAAGGACAAAACACTGGAAATAAACATACGGCCGTTGATTTCATCTTCTCCCCTCACGCGCGTATGTCGAAATCACGAAATCCAAAACCGCGAAATCAAAAATCACGAAATCCAAAATCGAGAAATCAAAAATCGAAGGCAAACATCATTCAGAATAAAAATCAAAATTCGAAATCGAAGCCAAACATCAAGAAATCAAAATCGATTGGAAACAGAAACCCTAGAAAAAAAATACGTCGAACAACAAAAATTCATTGGAAATCCTAATTGAACGGAATAAAAATATGTAGCAGACGACGGAAATCATAATTGAAGAAGTCGAAATTGTTGAAACAATTTTTTTAGATTGGAAATATTTTTTTCTTCATTTTACCAGTACAGCAGTTCGTAGGTATCATTTTTGTATTTTTGTAGTTATCATTTTTCCTGTTTTTAACTTTAAAACATAGCAGCAGTTTTTAGTTATCATTTTTCTATTTTTCTAGTTATCATTTTTCCTGTTTTAACTTTAAAAACATAGCAGCAGTTTTTAGGTATCATTTTTCTATTTTTCTAGTTATCATTTTTACCGTTTTAGCTATGTTATATGTTTTTTTCATGAGATTTTGTTGTTGTGTTAATTTTGAAGTTATATTGATGTATCAGCTAAGAAACGAAGCCGAACTTATTTCAGTTTAATCAATCAAACTTTGATATAATTTTTTTTTCATTATTTTATCTTCAAAGCATTGCATCAGTATTTAGTTATCATTTTTCTAATATTTTAGGTATCATTTTTACTGTTTTAGCTATGTTATGTGTTGTTTTCATGTGATTTTATTACTGTGTTAATTTTGAAACTGTTTTTTTGCATCAACTTCGTCACTCAGTCGAACATATTTCATTTTATGTTTCATTTCCACCATCACAAAATTATCACATAAAAAAAAGACGTATATGAACATAACACATAAATTACAGTAAAAATGATAACTTAAAAAAATATATAAATGATACCTTCAAACTGCAGTAATGTGTAACATAACAAAGAAATCACACTAAAAATGATACCTTAAAAAATATAAAAATGATACCTTAAAACTGCTTTGATGTTTAACATAACACAAACTACAGTAAAAATGATAACTAAAAAAATAGAAAAATGATAACTAAAAACTGCTGCTATATTTTAAAGTTAAAACAGGAAAAATGATAACTAAAAAAATAGAAAAATGATACCTACGAACTGCTATACTATTAACGATAAAAAAAAACATTTCCAATCACGAAAAAATTGTTTCAACAATTTCGACTTCTTCAATTGTGTTTTCCATCGTTAAAAAAATATTTTTATTCAATTCAATCGTGATTTCCAACGGATTTTTGTTGTTCGATATTTTTTTTTTTAGGGTTCCAATTTCTCGCGATTTATGGAATCGAATTTTTGGGTTCGATTGCAATTTAGATTCTGATGTTCATGTCCTTGTCATGATTTATGAATTGTTATGAATTCAATTTAATTTTTTGCGTACGTGATTTTTGGGTTTGATTGTTTGGAGCGGACGTGAATCGCGAGCGGAGCAAGAAGAAAGCGCACGTGAAGAAAAGATATTAGGTGGTTGTCCTTCTGAGTAAAATTTTAGTGGGCTGTCCTTATGGATAAAAAAGCCTTCAGTTTTGTCCTTGTAAATATTTTCCTGTATTCACAATGGGTTAGCATTTTAATTACGCATGTTTTAACTATTGTCAATATTTATTTATTTATTTTTTATAAATTTTAGGTCTATTTGCAAAGGGCCGATCAATTGAAGATCGAGAGATGCGTGGATCAGATGATTACCTTAGAGCCAACAGAGTTCTCTTCCATTTTTCTTATTGTTTCTTTGTTTTCTTTCAATTTTCTTTCGTATGTAAGATACGTTGCTTCTTTGAGGAGAAGGAAAAATTTGTAACCATTTGAACATTGCGTATATATAAGTATTTATAATAGGATGCTGCTAATCACACCCCAATTTCCTCTCTTGACCACCTTAAAAAAATTAATAGACATGATTATTTTTTACACACTTCTGGCCACCGCAATCTATTCATTCACTCAGTCGTCAACTACTAAGAGTAATTCAAAATTTCGGATGCACACAACCGAACAGAAATATACAAATTGCTCGACCTATTTCATCAGCATTCGGTGGTAAGGAACCGATAAACAATCACATTCATGGTGGTACACAACCGACCAAATCACCTAGAAATGCAAACCCACTATTCGATTACCAACTACCAAATATAAATTAAAATAACGGTTGTAAACAGCCGAAAAGAACTATTAACTTTTATATTTGAATATTTCACCAATTCGTTTGTAAGAGACTGAAAAAAATAATAAGGCTTCGGTAATTATTCACCGAAAATGGAGTTAGTAGACGGTGGTTATGCACCGTGGAAAAAAAAATCTTTTTATATGCAAAATGTTTGATCAGTGGTCAACAACCGTACGACGAAGGTGATTTTGCCTATTTGCAACTGAACATGGGATTTCCATTTTAATGTCCGTTCTACATTGGTCTTCACAGTTGAAAACAACCGAAATTTTGTGTCAAGCCACGTACAAAGGCCAATGATCAATAAACAAAACCAACTTTAGTGATTAAGAAAATATTACATATATTTTGCATTCAAATTAGTATCAATAACGTGACAGGAGATAAAGAAGAAGTATTTTTTTTTTCGAAGACTGCGGTGGCCTCTCCATTTTAAGTTTTTTTAATATTGCGATGGCCAGAAGGGTAGAATGTTATTAAATGGGAGTGCTTTTAGTTTTGGTGGCCAGGAGAGGAAACTGGGGTGTCAATAGCATCACACTTATAATATTTTCATCTGATATCAACTGCATATAGACAGATGGATACCGTTATCTTATTTTCATTTTGACATGGGACTACGAATTACGAACTAGCTGAGTTTTTTCATTATTTTAATAAATCGTAACAACTAACATTTTTGAAGATATTCTTACCAGATTTCACGTAGATGTTTCTGATAACCTTCATGATGATGTTTATTTTCTAGTTTTCATAAGTTAAAGTTTTGAGATTAGTAAAATTATAGTTTTATATTGCTGTAAATAATATGTGATGAATTATGGAAATTTTATGTATAAGCTTTAAATAAATCAGAATGTCGATGTAACTATTGATTAATTATAATCGATAACAAAATATCTGATGTTTTATCACTATCAAAATCTTACTTTAACTAAAATTTAATGTCCTAATATATTGATTAATTATAAAAGGACAAACACACTGTGGAGATCGAGATTGCATAGGAATATTTGTGTGTGACATGTAATTTATGTTAAGTTCTAAGTGAATCACAAGCAGGCAATCCATTAAAACTGCAAAAAGATACAGGTATGGAGAGTTTTTACAGTGGCTGGCCCAATAGATGTCCACTTTGGTGTGATTCCTTGTTCATTTCCTTGTATACCTTGAGTACGATACACCAATACAAAATATAATGATCTGTTTATTAAAAAATACGAAGAATATAGCCTTTGAAAATGGTTCGTTAGTAGTTAAAGAAATTTGTTTGGTAGTTCTTATAAGTAGAAAATTAGGTATCCATTACTATTCGTGAGGGTGTGTTAGTCGTATATAGGGCTGTAAACGGATGCAGTCGGATACGGATAGTGCCGTATTCGAATCCGTATCTGAAAATGAAAATCCGTATCCGAATCCGTATCCGAATCCGTATCCGATATCCGCGGATACCAGTTAAAAATATCTGTATCCGTATCCGCAGATATTTTCGGATATCCGTATGCGCCTTAGCGAATACGGATATCCGAAAATATCCGAAATATCCGTATCCGAAACTTAAAACTGTACATTGGATGTGTATATCCGAAAATATCCGAAAAATATCCGAAAACATCCGAAAAATATCCGAAAATAAAACAATAAAAGTTTACAAATACATCACTCACATACAAATTTGGCTCATAAAATATATTTTTTGAAAATGTGAATACATCTAATTAAACATTACAAGCAGGACATCAATCAAATAATTTTCCTACAACAAATATTTTAAGACATAAAGTGTTCAAAATATGAAATACACAACCCTAAGACTAAAATAAAACAAAATATAAATAATAGAAGCACATACACAATTATGTTTTAATTATAACCATACCACAAAATAAAATGAGTACATGATTTAAAATGTTGCATAATACAAAATACAACTTTCCTTTATAATTAAATAGTTGAGTTTAGGTTAGCTATTTTAAGGAAATTTATATATTAATTTAATCTTAAATATAAATTAAAAATTATATAATATATATACTACATACACGTATCAGAAAATCGGACGGATATTTTTCGGATACGGATACCACTATAACCATATCCGTATCCGAAATGATTTTCGGATATCGGATATTCGTATCCGCATCTCGGATAACGGATATTTTTCGTATTTTCGGATACGGATGCGGACGGATATCGGATTTTTCGGGTACCCATTGACAGCCCTGGTCGTATATAAGTTAAATTTTGTTCTTCATTTGATGTAATGTGATGACGACCATCTACCATGGACATTCAGAATATCAATGTAGGGCACTGTAACAGTGTCCGGTCAATGCGAGGCGTTCATCGGTAAAATATGTGACACATGACTTGTATATCTCATAGCGTATCAAATACGATATAATAGTGAACATCTCAAATATAAAACAAGCGTGATATATCTTAGATAACGTACGTGACGATAGTCTTATATCTCATGCACCGAATAGCTAAATAAAACGCTGCAATCGTGCCCTATCGGTGTGGAACGATCATCACTACCGTATATCTCAAAATGCATGGATAAAGTATAATAACAAAATATACAGTGGAGTAGTGAACAATAACCAATGAAATATCATCTCTATAAAATCACATCATTGTATATAGATACCATATGAAATTTATGCATCTCGCTACGTTCTTTCTCAAAGTAAAGAAGTGCAGCACTATCTAGATCCCTACAGTGCTACCAGCGGAAAACAACCACATAATAGAGTATAAAACATCATAGCTCCTCCAAGTTTGTCCCCAAATCAACAACTGCGTCATATAGACCTGTCATCTGGTCTACAAATTTAAGAATACTCAAGATAATAAGAAGTCCAACAGAAAGTCAGGTTATAAAACAGTGCATATGAGAGGTAAACGAATCTAAAAAATTATGCAAAAAATACAAAAATAGACTGACATCAGAATTATATTTGACCTATCCTTACAACCATAGAGTCAGCACCTAATACAAGAGAAAATATGATATTCAAAGAAAATAACATAGGATATTGTATACATAATAGGATGGATGAACAAAAACAGCCCTGTCATTGGCTCTATCCCTAGCCTATCTCCATTACTTCTCCAAATTCCAAAATATGTATAAGTGATACCCTGCTTATAAAAGAGTAGCAATAACAATCGTAACATCCAGTAAGCAAAACCTAGCTATCGTCCTCTAAAGCCTTGAATATATTACATGTAACACCCCACTCCCGCTATGGTCACTCTCTAAGGGAATGCCATAGCATCGGTGGAGTATTTTAGTGAATATAGAACAGAAAAATTACAACAAGACAGATATAAATAGTATTTGAAATTTAAAACATCATCTCATAACAGCGGAAGTAAACATGTCTGGTTACATCATAAAACCACAATAAAAGTCAAGTACAATATCCATCAAAATAAAGAAGTACATAATCCCACTCTCTCATACAATAGCCAGGACAAAAGAAAAGATAACTGGGTAACTGGAGCTTTACATCTATCCACGCTCCTAAAGACTGGAACAGCAATCCGATCAAGCTCCACTACTGCTAGGATCCACCGTAGGACCTGAGGGTTGGGAAAAAGATAAAAACAACGGGGTCAGACATAAGTCTGAGCGAGTCCTATAACTTTAACAATACAATCATTAAAGTAACCAGAGAAGACATAAACTTGACCTACGGTAATGTCTGGGGATGAATGGCTACACTAAGCAGCTTGGTAGACTTAGGATAAACTAAGATAACTGTAAAGACGCATCTACCCACCCAAGGATAATTACTAACTGCACCACACCGGTCATTCCTACTTAAAGGTTGATCCCACCCAAGGACTTAGAAAATTTACCCAGTAGTTTCGCGTACCTTAGCTCACTACATAGGTGCCGTCTTCCCCTATCACCACTAGGTGTACCCACTACTCCCAAGCGATCGGCTCCCTACCGTAGATACCCGTGCTGGTCCCACAATGGGGTGTATCATTCCCCAAAGTGGCCACCTGATAATATCAACGGTGCACGACTTTATATCTACACGATGCAACAACGACTTACCAACCAGCCCGGGTCCACACACGCATATGAAACCCGTTGATTCTGCGTTGCCACCGCTAACCCGTTTTGGCCTCTTATAGTCAAGCCCAATATGCGTGTCCCGTCACCCGACTAGAGTCGAGCCCACAAAGATACGTTTGGGATATTGGTTGAAATGGGCCCCCACAAGCTACCCACCTAAGCTTGTCACTTATCTAGTGTATCCCACTTAACCCTTTAATCATGTTTAATTACATGTTTCCACTTGGTTAAGTATTCTAATCGTATTTTCTATTGCCACCCAAGGCAACCCACTAGATTTCCACATGCCACCCAAGGCACCCACTTAACCCCTCATTTCCCTCTACATGCTAATATGGTTAAGTGTTTCTTAATTAATTAATTAAGATCATGACCTCATAAAGACCTCTCACATTAGACCATCTTTTATGACTGCTGGATATGCCGGTTGGTTCCGGGCAGACTTCTGTCATAAAAAGGGTCTAACCTCGTGTCTTTACTTTAATCACGTATTTAATTTATGACTAAGACCTCTCACATTGGGCCAATCATTTGTAGCCGCTGGATGGCCGGTCGGTTCCGGGCAGACTTCCGCTACAAAAGGGTCCAACCTCGTGTCTTAGTTGATTAATTACACCTAATTAATCACCCCCATATTAATTATCCCTAATTAATATCAAGTTTTTCATATCATGGGTAGACCTAACTCAATAGGTAAATTCCCATGGGGTAGACCTAACTCAATAGGTAAATTCCCACTTATGTTAATTTATTTTTATGGTATGCTTAATCATACCCAATCATGCTTTTATTAACATATTTACTAACCCCATCGTTCCCCACGTAAATCGTTCTCATTTCATGACATAATAGAGAGAAGATCCATCACAAATATCATGGGTTTAACCAAATCTTAGCATATAACTTTGTCATGGGTTAAGAGGATGTCAACTTGCATATATGAGCATATATTAACCCAACTACATTTAACCCAAACTTGCATATTATCATACACATGACTTGCATAACATGTTGCATATGAACTTGCATATTATCATACACATATCTTGCATATCATGTTGAACTTGCATATAAGCATTCTCATAACTTGCATAACATGCATTTAAGCATACACATAACTTGCATAAGCATTCACATTCTTGCATAAGCATCCACATACTTGCATAAGCATGCATAACTTGCATATCATGTTAAACTTGCATTTAAGCATACACATAACTTGCATAAGCATTCACATACTTGCATAAGCATCCACATACTTGCATAAGCATGCATAACTTGCATATCATGTTAAACTTGCATTTAAGCATACACATAACTTGCATAAGCATTCACATACTTGCATAAGCATCCACATACTTGCATAAGCATGCATAAACCCACTTATTAAACATGCATAAACATAGGAAAACATAGAGTAGCATATCATTACAAATGATTCAATCTCACTAATCCGCATTTAAGACCATAAGTCTCATTACACCCAATCTACTTACTTTAGCAATTGATGTTAAAGTGATAGAAACTCACCAAACCCAAGATTAGCAAACTTATGAAGTGGAATTAGTTGCTAAATATGAAGAAGATGATGATTAGAGGTTGATTAGCTTGCAACTTCCTTCATAAATTAGTGGAGGCTCCTTCTAAGATTTAATTTGGCGGCATGAGGCCATCATTTCTATTTTTAGTATGGATTAGGGTAGGTTTAGGGTGTATTTATAGATTAGGAGAGTGTTTTAGGCCCTTAGATTAACCCTAGATTAGATTACGTCCGTTAGATTTAGGAAATCTCTAGAACCCAGCCCAGCCCTAGCCAGAAAACCAGATCTGGTGCACCCAAGCCCTCTGGCTCGACACGCCGTGTCGACAGGCAAGTCGACCCCCCTGTCGACAGGCCTGTCGACATGGTTAGGGCGGGAATTTTCCCGCCTGGCCCCGCTGGTTCTATTTAGAAATCTGAATTTGAATTTTTAAATCTGTTTTTAGCTTTAATTTTCCTGCAAACTTCATTGGGCCTTAACTGGGCCATACGGACTCCGATTTACAAAATTTCGGACTCTATTCTGCGTATTTTTCCGAGACGAACGCAATGACGCAGCCCGTTTCCCCCAATTCTCACATCTGAGATTATTTATTCTGTAATTAGTGAATTTTAGCATTAACTGAAATACGGGGTGTTACATTCTCCCCTCCTTAAAGGATTTCGTCCCCGAAATCTTTAAGCTAAGGAGAATGCATATCCTTCCATCCAAACAACCATCTACTCAATCCATCAAAAACGGGCATCCATTGTCCTTAAAACAATTTCTAATGATGTATGAGCATATGCAAAAAGTGTGTGTATATGTTCCCTATCTAATGTATGAACATATGCAAACCATGATAGTGCCATGCATCCATTATGTATGCGAGAGAACCCTATCGACACATACAATATCTACATGAGTGCACAATCATTCACCAAAATGCATCATCCATATGGTAACACAATCATTATACATCCATAAATATAGCTTCCTACACACAATTTTATGCAATATGCAATATGAAGTGATTGAGCCGATCTAGTGCCTAGAGTGTGTATATATGCATCCACGAGCAACCACTAGCAACCACTTGCATCCACTTGCATCCATCAACCATAACATGTCTCAAACACATGTTTCAACCATAGGTTTACCCTATCTAAAGGTCAATCAGTACTAACAAGAGGATATACTAAAGATAAGATAAGTACTAGACAACGATAGAGGAGAAAGTAAAAACATACCCTCAAAAAGAAATGGGTACAATGAACGCATCTTCGCTTCCGTCTCCCAAGTTGCGTTGCTCTCCTCTTCTCCCCATTGCACTTTGACTAGTTGAACCTCTCTGTTTCTCAACTTCCTAGTCTCTGACCCAAGGATGCGGGTAGGAGCTCGTCGAATAGTCGCATCACGCTCTACTTCCACTTCTTTAAGCAAGCTCGGCTCTACCACCTCTGCAGTCTCATGTAAGCACTTCCTCAAATGGGACACATGGAATACATCATGTACACCACTAAGTCTGTCGGGCAACTCCACTCTATATGCCATCCGTCCAATTCTTTCCTTAATGGGAAATGGCCCTACGAACCTTGGTGCTAACTTCCCAACAGATCCAAAGCGAACCACATTTCGCAACGGAGACACTTTGACAAAGACCATGTCCCCGACTTCAAACTCAAGATCCGTCCTTCTCTTGTCCGCATAAGATTTTTGCCTATCCTGCGCTGCTTTCATCCTCCTTCGAATCAAGTCAATCTTCTCAAAAGTCTCCCTAACCATATCAGGCCCAAGCAAGATCTTATCCGTAGATTCCCACCAACATGTAGGTGATCGACAAGGCCTTCCATAGAGAGCTTTGAAAGGAGCCATACCAATACTGGATTGAAAGCTGTTATTATATGCGAACTCCTCCAATGGAAGATGCTCTTCCCATGTACCTCCAAAATCTAAGATACAAAGCCTCAAAAGGTCTTCTAGAACACGATTCACCCTCTCAGTCTGGCCGTCCGTCTGAGGATGATATGCGGTGCTCAGACACAATTGAGTCCCCACTGCTTCTTGCAAACTTCTCCAGAACTCGCTAGTGAAGATAGGATCTCGATCACTCACTATGCTAGAGGGTACCCCATGCAATCGAACTATCTCTCGAAGATATACTGAAGCTAGCCATGGAGCAGTCCTCTTGCTCTTCACAGGTATGAAATGGGCGCTTTTAGTAAGTCTGTCTACCACCACCCAAATTCCTGTATTACCCTTTCTCGATCTGGGTAACCCGTCAATAAAATCCATCGAGACGCTATCCCACTTCCATTGCGGAACTTCCAATGGGTGAAGCAACCCACCAGGTTTCTTTTGCTCCGCCTTCACTTGTTGGCACACCAAGCATCGAGCGACATACTCGGCCACATCTTTCTTCATACCGGCCCAGAAGAAAACCCTCTTCATGTCTTGGTACATCTTGTCCCCACCGGGATGAATGGTCATCCTAGAACGGTGTGCATCATCAAGAATAACCTTCCTCAAACCCTCGTCTTGCGGTACACAAAATCTACCGTCTCTACGCAAGCACCCCCTATCGTCTAGGGTGTACCTACCCAAATGGCTGGACGACTCCCCCCTTATGAGCTTCTCCACCAACTCAACCAACTGTGGGTCGTCCCTCTGTGCTTCTCCAATCCGCCCCAAAAGAGTAGGTCTAACCTCCAAGGAAGCTAGCAAACCGGGTACATAATCAATGGAAGGTCTGAAATCAAACATCGAGATAAATTCCAAGCTTCGTTGTTCCACGAACAATGGACTCAAGGACAACCTTTTTCTGCTCAAGGCGTCCGCCACCACGTTACCCTTGCCAGGGGTATACGCTATCTCGAAATCATAGGATGCTAAGAACTCCATCCACCTTTGCTGTCTCAAATTCAAATCCTTCTGAGAAAACAAGTATTTCAATGATTTGTGGTCAGTGAACAATTCGAATCTCTCACCAAGAAGATAATGGCGCCAAATCTTAAGCGCAAAAACAATAGCGGCCAACTCTAAATCATGGGTAGGGTAATTTTTCTCATGCACTCTCAACTGCCTTCCACCATAGGCTACTACCCTTCCCTCTTGCATTAAGACTGCGCTAAGTCCTGTCCCACAAGCATCGGTATAGACAACAAATGGCTTGCTCCCATCTGACAATACTAAAACTGGAGCAGTGGTTAAAGCTCTCTTTAACCGTCGGAACGCATCATCACAATCTACGTCCCATGCGAAAACAAGATTCTTCTTCGTTAAACGGGTTAATGGGGCTGATATCTTCGCGAAGTCTTTAATAAACTTCCTATAATAACCCGCCAACCCCAAGAAACTTCTTACTTCGGTAGCATTCTTCGGAACCTTCCAATCCTGAATTGATACTACCTTCGCGGGATCCACAGCTATCCCTTCCTTGGAGACCACGTGCCCCAAGAACCGTACCTCCTTCCTCCAGAAGTGACATTTAGAGAATTTAGCCTTAAGGCTATGTGCTCGAAGAGTCTTCAATACCTCCCCAAGATGTAGGGCATGCTCTTCTTCACTCTTAGAAAATACTAAGAATTTAGCCTTAAGGTCTGTCGACAGCCCTGTCGACATGGTTAGGGCGGGAATTTTCCCGCCTGGCCCCGCTGGTTCTATTTAGAAATCTGAATTTGAATTTTTAAATCTGTTTTTAGCTTTAATTTTCCTACAAACTTCATTGGGCCTTAACTGGGCCATACGGACTCCGATTTACAAAATTTCGGACTCTATTCTGCGTATTTTTCCGAGACGAACGCAATGACGTAGCCCGTTTCCCCCAATTCTCACATCTGAGATTATTTATTCTGTAATTAGTGAATTTTAGCATTAACTGAAATACGGGGTGTTACATTCTCCCCTCCTTAAAGGATTTCGTCCCCGAAATCTTTAAGCTAAGGAGAATGCATATCCTACCATCCAAACAACCATCTACTCAATCCATCAAACACGGGCATCCATTGTCCTTAAAACAATTTCTAATGATGTATGAGCATATGCAAAAAGTGTGTGTATATGTTCCCTATCTAATGTATGAACATATGCAAACCATGATAGTGCCATGCATCCATTATGTATGCGAGAGAACCCTAACGACACATACAATATCTACATGAGTGCACAATCATTCACCAAAATGCATCATCCATATGGTAACACAATCATTATACATCCATAAATATAGCTTCCTACACACAATTTTATGCAATATGCAATATGAAGTGATTGAGCCGATCTAGTGCCTAGAGTGTGTATATATGCATCCACGAGCAACCACTAGCAACCACTTGCATCCACTTGCATCCATCAACCATAACATGTCTCAAACACATGTTTCAACCATAGGTTTACCCTATCTAAAGGTCAATCAGTACTAACAAGAGGATATACTAAAGATAAGATAAGTACTAGACAACGATAGAGGAGAAAGTAAAAACATACCCTAAAAAAGAAATGGGTACAATGAACGCATCTTCGCTTCCGTCTCCCAAGTTGCGTTGCTCTCCTCTTCTCCCCATTGCACTTTGACTAGTTGAACCTCTCTGTTTCTCAACTTCCTAGTCTCTGACCCAAGGATGCGGGTAGGAGCTCGTCGAATAGTCGCATCACGCTCTACTTCCACTTCTTTAAGCAAGCTCAGCTCTACCACCTCTGCGGTCTCATGTAAGCACTTCCTCAAATGGGACACATGGAATACATCATGTACACCACTAAGTCTGTCGGGCAACTCCACTCTATATGCCATCCGTCCAATTCTTTCCTTAATGGGAAATGGCCCTACGAACCTTGGTGCTAACTTCCCAACAGATCCAAAGCGAACCACATTTCGCAACGGAGACACTTTGACAAAGACCATGTCCCCGACTTCAAACTCAAGATCCGTCCTTCTCTTGTCCGCATAAGATTTTTGCCTATCCTGCGCTGCTTTCATCCTCCTTCGAATCAAGTCAATCTTCTCAGAAGTCTCCCTAACCATACCAGGCCCAAGCAAGATCTTATCCGTAGATTCCCACCAACATGTAGGTGATCGACAAGGCCTTCCATAGAGAGCTTCGAAAGGAGCCATACCAATACTGGACTGAAAGCTGTTATTATATGCGAACTCCACCAATGGAAGATGCTCTTCCCATGTACCTCCAAAATCTAAGATACAAAGCCTCAAAAGGTCTTCTAGAACACGATTCACCCTCTCAGTCTGGCCGTCCGTCTGAGGATGATATGCGGTGCTCAGACACAATTGAGTCCCCACTGCTTCTTGCAAACTTCTCCAGAACTCGCTAGTGAAGATAGGATCTCGATCACTCACTATGCTAGAGGGTACCCCATGCAATCGAACTATCTCTCGAAGATATACTGAAGCTAGCCATGGAGCAGTCCTCTTGCTCTTCACAGGTATGAAATGGGCGCTTTTAGTAAGTCTGTCTACCACCACCCAAATTCCTGTATTACCCTTTCTCGATCTGGGTAGCCCGTCAATAAAATCCATCGAGACGCTATCCCACTTCCATTGCGGAACTTCCAATGGGTGAAGCAACCCACCAGGTTTCTTTTGCTCCGCCTTCACTTGTTGGCACACCAAGCATCGAGCGACATACTCGGCCACATCTTTCTTCATACCGGCCCAGAAGAAAACCCTCTTCATGTCTTGGTACATCTTGTCCCCACCGGGATGAATGGTCATCCTAGAACGGTGTGCATCATCAAGAATAACCTTCCTCAAACCCTCGTCTTGCGGTACACAAAGTCTACCGTCTCTACGCAAGCACCCCCTATCGTCTAGGGTGTACCTACCCAAATGGCTGGACGACTCCCCCCTTATGAGCTTCTCCACCAACTTAACCAACTGTGGGTCGTCCCTCTGTGCTTCTCCAATCCGCCCCAAAAGAGTAGGTCTAACCTCCAAGGAAGCTAGCAAACCGGGTACATAATCAATGGAAGGTCTGAAATCAAACATCGAGATAAATTCCAAGCTTCGTTGTTCCACGAACAATGGACTCAAGGACAACCTTTTTCTGCTCAAGGCGTCCGCCACCACGTTACCCTTGCCAGGGGTATACGCTATCTCGAAATCATAGGATGCTAAGAACTCCATCCACCTTTGCTGTCTCAAATTCAAATCCTTCTGAGAAAACAAGTATTTCAATGATTTGTGGTCAGTGAACAATTCGAATCTCTCACCAAGAAGATAATGGCGCCAAATCTTAAGCGCAAAAACAATAGCGGCCAACTCTAAATCATGGGTAGGGTAATTTTTCTCATGCACTCTCAACTGCCTTCCACCATAGGCTATTACCCTTCCCTCTTGCATTAAGACTGCGCCAAGTCCTATCCCACAAGCATCGGTATAGACAACAAATGGCTTGCTCCCATCTGGCAATACTAAAACTGGAGCAGTGGTTAAAGCTCTCTTTAACCGTCGGAACGCATCATCACAATCTACGTCCCATGCGAAAACAAGATTCTTCTTCGTTAAACGGGTTAATGGGGCTGATATCTTCGCGAAGTCTTTAATAAACTTCCTATAATAACCCGCCAACCCCAAGAAACTTCTTACTTCGGTAGCATTCTTCGGAACCTTCCAATCCTGAATTGATACTACCTTCGCGGGATCCACAGCTATCCCTTCCTTGGAGACCACGTGCCCCAAGAACCGTACCTCCTTCCTCCAGAAGTGACATTTAGAGAATTTAGCCTTAAGGCTATGTGCTCGAAGAGTCTTCAATACCTCCCCAAGATGTAGGGCATGCTCTTCTTCACTCTTAGAAAATACTAAGATATCATCCACAAAGATCACCACGAATTTATTAAGGAACTCCCTGAACACCCTACTCATCAAATCAACAAAATATGCAGGGGCGTTCGTCAACCCAAATGGCATCACCAGCCACTCATAGAAACCATCCGGAGTCCTAAAGGCAGTCTTGTCTATGCTATCCTCAGCCACCCTCAACTGATGAAACCCCGTGGCTAAGTCCAACTGAGAAAATACTGAAGCGCCAACCAACTGATCGAAAAGATCATCAATCCTCGGCAATGGGTGTCTATTCTTCTTTGTGAGCTTGTTGAGTTCTCTATAGTCTACACAAAGTCTGAGGGACCCATCCGCCTTTGTAGCAAATACTACTGGAGCACCCCACTCCGATATACTCCGTCTTATGAACCCCTTCTCAAGCAACTCCCCTACTTGCTTATGGAGTTCCCTCCTCTCACGAGGAGCCATGTGGCGCACTGGTAAAGATACAGGTTTAGCATTATCCACCAGATATATTCGGAAGTCAATCTCCCGCTTCGGAGGTAAGCCCTTCACCTCCTCAAACACATCCGAATATTCCCGGACCACTCTAACAGATTGCAAACTCTCGACCGAAGCGTCAAGCGATTCAAGATAACTTAGCATAACAGAATCCATGGGATTACAAGAAATCTCGAGAGTGTTACCCAATCGGGTCATGAGCCTAACAACTCTCCTTTCGCAATCAAGAACGGCACCATTACTGGATAACCAGTCCATGCCCAAAATCAACCCATAGCCCGTGAAGCCCAACACAAAAGCATCACATCTAAACTCAATGCTAAGTATAGAAATCTTCAAACCCAAACATATCATGGACAAATAAGTGGAGCCCCCAATTGGGTTTGAAACAACCAAGGGATCATCTACCAGACTGGTGTCTAAGTGCAGTGACTCAACTAATGATGATGAGATAAACGAATGCGATGCGCCTGAATCAAACAATGTACGGACAGGATGATCAAATGAAAAACCAGACTTTCAACGGAAATAGTTCTACCTCTTTCCTGAATCGGTGGAACCGCGAGAGCCTGTACTTGCCCCCTAGCCTGACCCGGTGCCATAAGAGCTTGCACCTGTCCTCCTGAGGTAGACCCCGTCCTTTGCCCCTTCTTAGGACAGTCTTTCACTAGATGCCCTGCTTCGCCACAGTGGAAGCAGCCAGTCTTCTTCTTCTTGCGACAATCCTTGCTTAGGTGGCCAGGTGTCCCACAATTGAAACACTTCTTCTTCTTGCCCTTGCCACCGTTGCCTTTCCCACCTTTGTTTTGTTGTTGTTGCTGAGGTCTCTTTTGATCTCCCTTCTTCTCGGGTGCCTTATTAGCATTGGGACCCTTCTCTTCTTCATGCATGAGTGCCATGTCAACTAGCTTCTCAAAGGTGGCCCCCATAGGGATATGAGTCATAGCTAACCCATGCATTGGTTCATTCAAGCCTTTCACGAACCTCAAAGCCTTCTTCTCCGGTGTATTCACCATGTCTAGGCCAAACCTTGCCAATTGATTAAACTTGTTGACATATTCCTTCACTGAGAGATTTCCTTGCTTTAGAGTCAAGAATCTTTCCATATACAAGTTTTCCTCCGCCCTTGAGAGAAACTTTGCCACAAATCTTTGCCTAAAATCCGCCCAAGAGTCAACGGGGCGTTCTCCATTAGTGACCTCCCACCAGAATGAGGCCTCTCCCTTCATTAACCAAGCAGCCAACTTGACTTTCTTTCCTTCTTCCATCTCAAAGATATCTATCAACTCTTCCACCTCCTTAAGCCAATCTCTGGCCTCCACAAAAGTTTCAGATCCTTGAAAAGGTTTTCCTCCCATAGCTTTGAATTCCTTGCAAGTCTTAGCAAAAGTATCCGTGCGAGGAGGAGGGGGAGGAGGAAGATCGGGTGCTACGGTTGGTGGAGGAACATTTGTTGGACCCGCAGTGGTGGCCCTAGCCTCCATCAATCTCCTATACCATACTGGTACCGTCACACCCTCCGGAAAGTTAAGATCCTCAGCCATGCTGAAACGAAAAAGGAAAGATTCAAAACGGAGAATTCGAAGGATAAAGATATGGCTATTGGGGATTATGCTTTTCTTTCAAAAACTTTTCTCTTAAAAGACATGTTTTTGAAAATATCTCTTCCAAAAATGTTTTTAGAAAAATAGTTTTCTAAAAATTTTATCTGTTCCGGTAACCTTTGCTCTGATACCACGTGTAACACCCCACTCCCGCTATGGTCACTCTCTAAGGGAATGCCATAGCATCGGTGGAGTATTTTAGTGAATATAGAACAGAAAAATTACAACAAGACAGATATAAATAGTACTTGAAATTTAAAACATCATCTCATAACAGCGGAAGTAAACATGTCTGGTTACATCATAAAACCACAATAAAAGTCAAGTACAATATCCATCAAAATAAAGAAGTACATAATCCCACTCTCTCATACAATAGCCAGGACAAAAGAAAAGATAACTGGGTAACTGGAGCTTTACATCTATCCACGCTCCTAAAAACTGGAACAGCAATCCGATCAAGCTCCACTACTGCTAGGATCCACCGTAGGACCTGAGGGTTGGGAAAAAGATAAAAACAACGGGGTCAGACATAAGTCTGAGCGAGTCCTATAACTTTAACAATACAATCATTAAAGTAACCAGAGAAGACATAAACTTGACCTACGGTAATGTCTGGGGATGAATGGCTACACTAAGTAGCTTGGTAGACTTAGGATAAACTAAGATAACTGTAAAGACGCATCTACCCACCCAAGGATAATTACTAACTGCACCACACCAGTCATTCCTACTTAAAGGTTGATCCCACCCAAGGACTTAGAAAATTTACCCAGTAGTTTCGCGTACCCCTAGCTCACTACATAGGTGCCGTCTGCCCCTATCTCCACTAGGTGTACCCACTACTCCCAAGCGATCGGCTCCCTACCGTAGATACCCGTGCTGGTCCCACAATGGGGTGTATCATTCCCCAAAGTGGCCACCTGATAATATCAACGGTGCACGGCTTTATATCTACACGATGCAACAACGACTTACCAACCAGCCCGGGTCCACACACGCATATGAAACCCGTTGATCCTGCGTTGCCACCGCTAACCCGTTTTGGCCTCTTATAGTCAAGCCCAATATGCGTGTCCCGTCACCCGACTAGAGTCGAGCCCACAAAGATACGTTTGGGATATTGGTTGAAATGGGCCCCCACAAGCTACCCACCTAAGCTTGTCACATATCTAGTGTATCCCACTTAACCCTTTAATCATGTTTAATTACATGTTTCCACTTGGTTAAGTATTCTAATCGTATTTTCTATTGCCACCCAAGGCAACCCACTAGATTTCCACATGCCACCCAAGGCACCCACTTAACCCCTCATGTCCCTCTACATGCTAATATGGTTAAGTGTTTCTTAATTAATTAATTAAGATCATGACCTCATAAAGACCTCTCACATTAGACCATCTTTTATGACTGCTGGATATGCCGGTTGGTTCCGGGCAGACTTCTGTCATAAAAAGGGTCTAACCTCGTGTCTTTACTTTAATCACGTATTTAATTTATGACTAAGACCTCTCACATTGGGCCAATCATTTGTAGCCGCTGGATGGCCGGTCGGTTCCGGGCAGACTTCCGCTACAAAAGGGTCCAACCTCGTGTCTTAGTTGATTAATTACACCTAATTAATCACCCCCATATTAATTATCCCTAATTAATATCAAGTTTTTCATATCATGGGTAGACCTAACTCAATAGGTAAATTCCCATGGGGTAGACCTAACTCAATAGGTAAATTCCCACTTATGTTAATTTATTTTTATGGTATGCTTAATCATACCCAATCATGCTTTTATTAACATATTTACTAACCCCATCGTTCCCCACGTAAATCGTTCTCATTTCATGACATAATAGAGAGAAGATCCATCACAAATATCATGGGTTTAACCAAATCTTAGCATATAACTTTGTCATGGGTTAAGAGGATGTCAACTTGCATATATGAGCATATATTAACCCAACTACATTTAACCCAAACTTGCATATTATCATACACATGACTTGCATAACATGTTGCATATGAACTTGCATATTATCATACACATATCTTGCATATCATGTTGAACTTGCATATAAGCATTCTCATAACTTGCATAACATGCATTTAAGCATACACATAACTTGCATAAGCATTCACATTCTTGCATAAGCATCCACATACTTGCATAAGCATGCATAACTTGCATATCATGTTAAACTTGCATTTAAGCATACACATAACTTGCATAAGCATTCACATACTTGCATAAGCATCCACATACTTGCATAAGCATGCATAACTTGCATATCATGTTAAACTTGCATTTAAGCATACACATAACTTGCATAAGCATTCACATACTTGCATAAGCATCCACATACTTGCATAAGCATGCATAAACCCACTTATTAAACATGCATAAACATAGGAAAACATAGAGTAGCATATCATTACAAATGATTCAATCTCACTAATCCGCATTTAAGACCATAAGTCTCATTACACCCAATCTACTTACTTTAGCAATTGATGTTAAAGTGATAGAAACTCACCAAACCCAAGATTAGCAAACTTATGAAGTGGAATTAGTTGCTAAATATGAAGAAGATGATGATTAGAGGTTGATTAGCTTGCAACTTCCTTCATAAATTAGTGGAGGCTCCTTCTAAGATTTAATTTGGCGGCATGAGGCCATCATTTCTATTTTTAGTATGGATTAGGGTAGGTTTAGGGTGTATTTATAGATTAGGAGAGTGTTTTAGGCCCTTAGATTAACCCTAGATTAGATTAGGTCCGTTAGATTTAGGAAATCTCTAGAACCCAGCCCAGCCCTAGCCAGAAAACCAGATCTGGTGCACCCAAGCCCTCTGGCTCGACACGCCGTGTCGACAGGCAAGTCGACAGGCAAGTCGACCCCTCTGTCGACAGGCCTGTCAACATGGTTAGGGAGGGAATTTTCCCGCCTGGCCCCGCTGGTTCTATTTAGAAATCTGAATTTGAATTTTTAAATCTGTTTTTAGCTTTAATTTTCCTGCAAACTTCATTGGGCCTTAACTGGGCCATACGGACTCCGATTTACAAAATTTAGGACTCTATTCTGCGTATTTTTCCGAGACGAACGCAATGACGCAGCCCGTTTCCCCCAATTCTCACATCTGAGATTATTTATTCTGTAATTAGTGAATTTTAGCATTAACTGAAATACGGGGTGTTACATTCTCCCCTCCTTAAAGGATTTCGTCCCCGAAATCTTTAAGCTAAGGAGAATGCATATCCTACCATCCAAACAACCATCTACTCAATCCATCAAACACGGGCATCCATTGTCCTTAAAACAATTTCTAATGATGTATGAGCATATGCAAAAAGTGTGTGTATATGTTCCCTATCTAATGTATGAACATATGCAAACCATGATAGTGCCATGCATCCATTATGTATGCGAGAGAACCCTATCGACACATACAATATCTACATGAGTGCACAATCATTCACCAAAATGCATCATCCATATGGTAACACAATCATTATACATCCATAAATATAGCTTCCTACACACAATTTTATGCAATATGCAATATGAAGTGATTGAGCCGATCTAGTGCCTAGAGTGTGTATATATGCATCCACGAGCATCCACTAGCAACCACTTGCATCCACTTGCATCCATCAACCATAACATGTCTCAAACACATGTTTCAACCATAGGTTTACCCTATCTAAAGGTCAATCAGTACTAACAAGAGGATATACTAAAGATAAGATAAGTACTAGACAACGATAGAGGCGAAAGTAAAAACATACCCTCAAAAAGAAATGGGTACAATGAACGCATCTTCGCTTCCGTCTCCCAAGTTGCGTTGCTCTCCTCTTCTCCCCATTGCACTTTGACTAGTTGAACCTCTCTGTTTCTCAACTTCCTAGTCTCTGACCCAAGGATGCGGGTAGGAGCTCGTCGAATAGTCGCATCACGCTCTACTTCCACTTCTTTAAGCAAGCTCGGCTCTACCACCTCTGCGGTCTCATGTAAGCACTTCCTCAAATGGGACACATGGAATACATCATGTACACCACTAAGTCTGTCGGGCAACTCCACTCTATATGCCATCCGTCCAATTCTTTCCTTAATGGGAAATGGCCCTACGAACCTTGGTGCTAACTTCCCAACAGATCCAAAGCGAACCACATTTCGCAACGGAGACACTTTGACAAAGACCATGTCCCCGACTTCAAACTCAAGATCCGTCCTTCTCTTGTCCGCATAAGATTTTTGCCTATCCTGCGCTGCTTTCATCCTCCTTCGAATCAAGTCAATCTTCTCAGAAGTCTCCCTAACCATATCAGGCCCAAGCAAGATCTTATCCGTAGATTCCCACCAACATGTAGGTGATCGACAAGGCCTTCCATAGAGAGCTTCGAAAGGAGCCATACCAATACTGGACTGAAAGCTGTTATTATATGCGAACTCCACCAATGGAAGATGCTCTTCCCATGTACCTCCAAAATCTAAGATACAAAGCCTCAAAAGGTCTTCTAGAACACGATTCACCCTCTCAGTCTGGCCGTCCGTCTGAGGATGATATGCGGTGCTCAGACACAATTGAGTCCCCACTGCTTCTTGCAAACTTCTCCAGAACTCGCTAGTGAAGATAGGATCTCGATCACTCACTATGCTAGAGGGTACCCCATGCAATCGAACTATCTCTCGAAGATATACTGAAGCTAGCCATGGAGCAGTCCTCTTGCTCTTCACAGGTATGAAATGGGCGCTTTTAGTAAGTCTGTCTACCACCACCCAAATTCCTGTATTACCCTTTCTCGATCTGGGTAACCCGTCAATAAAATCCATCGAGACGCTATCCCACTTCCATTGCGGAACTTCCAATGGGTGAAGCAACCCACCAGGTTTCTTTTGCTCCGCCTTCACTTGTTGGCACACCAAGCATCGAGCGACATACTCGGCCACATCTTTCTTCATACCGGCCCAGAAGAAAACCCTCTTCATGTCTTGGTACATCTTGTCCCCACCGGGATGAATGGTCATCCTAGAACGGTGTGCATCATCAAGAATAACCTTCCTCAAACCCTCGTCTTGCGGTACACAAAGTCTACCGTCTCTACGCAAGCACCCCCTATCGTCTAGGGTGTACCTACCCAAATGGCTGGACGACTCCCCCCTTATGAGCTTCTCCACCAACTCAACCAACTGTGGGTCGTCCCTCTGTGCTTCTCTAATCCGCCCCAAAAGAGTAGGTCTAACCTCCAAGGAAGCTAGCAAACCGGGTACATAATCAATGGAAGGTCTGAAATCAAACATCGAGATAAATTCCAAGCTTCGTTGTTCCACGAACAATGGACTCAAGGACAACCTTTTTCTGCTCAAGGCGTCCGCCACCACGTTACCCTTGCCAGGGGTATACGCTATCTCGAAATCATAGGATGCTAAGAACTCCATCCACCTTTGCTGTCTCAAATTCAAATCCTTCTGAGAAAACAAGTATTTCAATGATTTGTGGTCTGAGAAAACAAGCTAGCCACCCCGTTGTTTTTATCTTTTTCCCAACCCTCAGGTCCTACGGTGGATCCTAGCAGTAGTGGAGCTTGATCGGATTGCTGTTCCAGTCTTTAGTAGTGTGGATAGATGTAAAGCTCCAGTTACCCAGTTATCTTTTCTTTTGTCCTGGCTATTGTATGAGAGAGTGGGATTATGTACTTCTTTATTTTGATGGATATTGTACTTGACTTTTATTGTGGTTTTATGATGTAACCAGACATGTTTACTTCCACTGTTATGAGATGATGTTTTAAATTTCAAGTACTATTTTATCTGTTCCGGTAACCTTTGCTCTGATACCACGTGTAACACCCCACTCCCGCTATGGTCACTCTCTAAGGGAATGCCATAGCATCGGTGGAGTATTTTAGTGAATATAGAACAGAAAAATTACAACAAGACAGATATAAATATAGCACCCAAGCCCTCTGGCTCGACACGCCGTGTCGACAGGCAAGTCGACCCCCCTGTCGACAGGCCTGTCGACAGCCCTGTCGACATGGTTAGGGCTGGGTTCTAGAGATTTCCTAAATCTAACGGACCTAATCTAATCTAGGGTTAATCTAAGGGCCTAAATCACTCTCCTAATCTATAAATACACCCTAAACCTACCCTAATCCATACTAAAAATAGAAATGATGGCCTCATGCCGCCAAATTAAAGGAGCCTCCACTAATTTATGAAGGAAGTTGCAAGCTAATCAACCTCTAATCATCATCTTCTTCATATTTAGCAACTAATTCCACTTCATAAGTTTGCTAATCTTGGGTTTGGTGAGTTTCTATCACTTTAACATCAATTGCTAAAGTAAGTAGATTGGGTGTAATGAGACTTATGGTCTTAAATGCGGATTAGTGAGATTGAATCATTTGTAATGATATGCTACTCTATGTTTTCCTATGTTTATGCATGTTTAATAAGTGGGTTTATGCATGCTTATGCAAGTATGTGGATGCTTATGCAAGTATGTGAATGCTTATGCAAGTTATGTGTATGCTTAAATGCAAGTTTAACATGATATGCAAGTTATGCATGCTTATGCAAGTATGTGGATGCTTATGCAAGTATGTGAATGCTTATGCAAGTTATGTGTATGCTTAAATGCAAGTTTAACATGATATGCAAGTTATGCATGCTTATGCAAGTATGTGGATGCTTATGCAAGAATGTGAATGCTTATGCAAGTTATGTGTATGCTTAAATGCATGTTATGCAAGTTATGAGAATGCTTATATGCAAGTTCAACATGATATGCAAGATATGTGTATGATAATATGCAAGTTCATATGCAACATGTTATGCAAGTCATGTGTATGATAATATGCAAGTTTGGGTTAAATGTAGTTGGGTTAATATATGCTCATATATGCAAGTTGACATCCTCTTAACCCATGACAAAGTTATATGCTAAGATTTGGTTAAACCCATGATATTTGTGATGGATCTTCTCTCTATTATGTCATGAAATGAGAACGATTTACGTGGGGAACGATGGGGTTAGTAAATATGTTAATAAAAGCATGATTGGGTATGATTAAGCATACCATAAAAATAAATTAACATAAGTGGGAATTTACCTATTGAGTTAGGTCTACCCCATGGGAATTTACCTATTGAGTTAGGTCTACCCATGATATGAAAAACTTGATATTAATTAGGGATAATTAATATGGGGGTGATTAATTAGGTGTAATTAATCAACTAAGACACGAGGTTGGACCCTTTTGTAGCGGAAGTCTGCCCGGAACCGACCGGCCATCCAGCGGCTACAAATGATTGGCCCAATGTGAGAGGTCTTAGTCATAAATTAAATACGTGATTAAAGTAAAGACACGAGGTTAGACCCTTTTTATGACAGAAGTCTGCCCGGAACCAACCGGCATATCCAGCAGTCATAAAAGATGGTCTAATGTGAGAGGTCTTTATGAGGTCATGATCTTAATTAATTAATTAAGAAACACTTAACCATATTAGCATGTAGAGGGAAATGAGGGGTTAAGTGGGTGCCTTGGGTGGCATGTGGAAATCTAGTGGGTTGCCTTGGGTGGCAATAGAAAATACGATTAGAATACTTAACCGAGTGGAAACATGTAATTAAACATGATTAAAGGGTTAAGTGGGATACACTAGATAAGTGACAAGCTTAGGTGGGTAGCTTGTGGGGGCCCATTTCAACCAATATCCCAAACGTATCTTTGTGGGCTCGACTCTAGTCGGGTGACGGGACACGCATATTGGGCTTGACTATAAGAGGCCAAAACGGGTTAGCGGTGGCAACGCAGGATCAACGGGTTTCATATGCGTGTGTGGACCCGGGCTGGTTGGTAAGTCGTTGTTGCATCGTGTAGATATAAAGCCGTGCACCGTTGATATTATCAGGTAGCCACTTTGGGGAATGATACACCCCATTGTGGGACCAGCACGGGTATCTACGGTAGGGAGCCGATCGCTTGGGAGTAGTGGGTACACCTAGTGGAGATAGGGGCAGACGGCACCTATGTAGTGAGCTAGGGGTACGCGAAACTACTGGGTAAATTTTCTAAGTCCTTGGGTGGGATCAACCTTTAAGTAGGAATGACTGGTATGGTGCAGTTAGTAATTATCCTTGGGTGGGTAGATGCGTCTTTACAGTTATCTTAGTTTATCCTAAGTCTACCAAGCTGCTTAGTGTAGCCATTCATCCCCAGACATTACCGTAGGTCAAGTTTATGTCTTCTCTGGTTACTTTAATGATTGTATTGTTACCGTAGGTCGGGGGTTCGAATCCCGCGGTTGTTTCATTTGGTATCAGAGCCTATACCCAGCCGGAATTGTGTGTGTAATGCTGCGGATGTCAGTCGGTGTGGTACTGATGCGGGTTACATGCACAACGCCTAGGTGGTGAGTGATATGAGCCAACGAGGACGTTGGACTCTTTAAGGGGGGTAGTCTGTAACATCCCTCTCGAAAAGCTAACACAAAGATCTTTTAGCATAGTGGTTAGTGCGTGGTGTTGCGTTACGGGAGGTCGGGGTTCGAAACTCACGGTTGTCACATTACAACTCGTATGACCATCTTCATTTAACAAGTACTAATGGAAATCCTAGTTCTCGTTGTACTCTCGTGCCTTCATAGTTCGAAACTCAACACGTGCCTTATTAACACAAAACAAACGCTAAACCCAATCCAACGGCTTAGGGAATACAGACCCAGGCTACGAGTTCATCAGCGTCCCCATTATATCGTACCTCTGCTTTGATTATAATAAGAGCACTTCGAGTCATCAAAGATTTCTTGGCACTCCTAAAACATCCGGGTCTTCTCGGCTCCATCCTGAACAATGAGCCTCAATCACTTAACCTAGTCTATTATCCATAGTCTTGTTCATCTCGAGCTGCTATATTTGATTCTTACTCCAATATGAGTCGTCAGCCAAGAAATGCAAACTTCTTCATGTTATAACGTCATCATCCTACTTGATGCGAAGAAGCCACCGCCTCGAGCATGAACCAATACAACCATGTATCCTTCCCATGAGTCACAACGCTGTCAGAGGCGCCTCTCCATGTCTCGATACCGATTCATGGCAATGACTCGTTGTCGAGTCATAGACTTAGCCAAATATCTTTTGGTCTCTTCCATTCGCTAGTTTCTTTATCGTTGATGCCTTAGACCCAGACCTATATTTCGTAGCATGTCAATCTTCATATCTAAGAATCATGGTTCAGGTCATAGTAGATGACTCATCATAATTTTCCATACAGAGCTTATCCTCAACTCCAAGACATAAACCACTCCTGGAATCATGCTCTAGTCATTCACAAAGATCATCAATCCATAACTTGCTTCTTTATGACATGGTGCCAAGTCATAGGGATGACTCAGTATTGAATCATACACTTAGCTCAAATTTACTTTTGTATTTTTGACCTCCTTCCTACTTTGTTCGAGAGCATATCTTCCATGTTGTGTACGATTTGAACGAATCAAGCTTTCAGTATGTCGATTCTCCAATTAATAACTTATGCAATCACAACATCAGCAAATAAATCTGAGCATAACATCCACACAAACATAGCAGCGATTCAAACATTCAAAATTGTACTTTTCCATCCAATTTGAACATAAAAATCATCGTATTCAATATGCAATCACTATCTAAGCATAGATCTACCTAAAATCATGGATTTACAGACATATATGATATGTTATCTTGCCAATTTATAGACTATTTAAATATTTAGGTTAAATTAGAGTTTAATTTTGGAATCCAAGTTATATTTAATCAACTTTATGTCTAATCTTGCAATTCTAGCATGTAATCACTAAATCCTAACATATAATCCATCATAGACTAATGAGATATATAATCACTAATCAAATTACTAAAATCGTGTAAATCTGGTGTATATTCGATCCATAAAGCAGCCAATCATACTTGAGGGCAACCAAAGTGATGCATACAATCTTCTAATCGAAGATATAATATTTAATTTGCAATTAAAGACGATTTAAGATGAAATCTAGTGAAATAAATGGAGATCTAAGGCAAAGCTAGGGTTTGGGGATGATTAGCTAGAAAGAGAGATACTTTTGATGTCCATCTCAGCATCTGTTTATAAGCTACAACAATTACACTAATGGATCACCGGTTGGGTTTACTAATTACATAATAATTTTGGCTAACATTTTTTAAAAACTTAAAACTGGCATAATTTCCTAATCACATGTCTGCTTTTCCTATATGACAATTCTATGGAATGGAAAATAACTATCCCAAAGCAACGTAGGTTAGAGCATCTAATTCGACTTCTATTAAAAGTTATAGAAGAAACAAGATTTTGAAGGGTAAAATGGTCATATAAAAATTCAAAAAAATACAAGTGCATAAAAGATCGCCACTAGTCATATCCCAAAATTGTATAGTCTTATGACCTGCAATAAGTTAAATAGAATTATTTTACGATCCTTCAACATCTATACTATAATTATCGAGTTTAATTTCCCTGTTCACGAAAGCCCATTTTCTGAAATTCCTCCTTTCTTTGTGTTATGTCTAACCCTAGATATTAGTTGAATGATTTGTCATATATTCTTTGGATACCATTGCTCTGATTATGTCTCACTTTCGTCATTTAAAACCCATTCATCTCTAGCCTCTTCAGATTTTCGATGAACTCACCTTCACGCCGTTGTTTCTTCATCTAGATTCTGACCTTTTTCGTTCTCTATGATAAAACCCAATTTTCGTTAAATCCCAAAAGCACCAATGTGATTCATCTGTTCTGCATGAAATTCATCGATGTATTCAAGCTTTATAGTACGTACTACTTGCAACTGCCTCAATCGGAAATTTACTTCAACTTGTATGTTAGCGGTTAACTTTGAGACAAGTTTATCCAATTTTCAAAGTATATTTAGACTTATAATAGTGTGGTAAAAATTAACTCAAAAACTCATATAATAGACAATTTATTGAGTCCAATTATTATTAAAAATGGAAATAGTAATTTACTGTTTAGCTTGTTGGGGATTATGCGGTTTAAGACTATTCGGGGAAGATGAATGTCGTACTTCAGACTTTAAGGATCTATATGGTGGATTCTTTCAGACAATAGTTCAACTCACCAGGTACAAACAGGGTATTGATATATCGACTTTCAAGATTCAATAAAGCCTTGGAATAGCGAAATCGGATTCAAAGTTTATACGACTTTGATCCGATCAAGAACACTCTAGAATTATAGTTTCTGATGTTGCAATTATAGAATATAATGAAAGGGAAAAAGAGATTGAATTCTGCAATAGTGTATAAGCATTGCAAATCAGTAAATTTGCAACACTTTCTGGATGTTGCAATGGCAGCGACGCAGAATTCGTGAGGAAGAAGAATAATGAGTTTCAGAATTATTCTGAAATGAATTTAGCAAGCATATTTATAGGCGGTGAGAGGAGGCGTTGGCCAAGCGTCGCGACCAACGACGCGCCCTTTCGTTTGCAACGCTTCTGAACCGTTGCAAATTTGAATTTTGTGCTTGAAAAATACCCTCCCAGTTATAATATTAATTCGGGTCCATAATGGGCCGAAATTTGGCCCGTCACAGTATATAAAATCTATCCAAAATATGGCTATCGGACCCGAGACCCGCAACCATACCCAACCCGGTTCGGTCGGTCAGAAGGACGGTGGCGGCGCGTGCGTGTGAGGTATAGTGATGCATGTCCTACCTTCTCACAAGAAAGTAAGCATTTGGGTGCCCCAAGGCCCCAACACCTTCATGAGAAGGCCCATTAAGTAGTGGCATACCTTCTTATCTTCTACAATGTGGGACTAATCCCCACACCATTCTCTTTCTTTCTTTCTTCCCTCTTCAAAAACAAACCCATACCCCAAAACATTAATTGAAAATTTTACAACAGTCTCCCCCAATTTTCAAAATAGAAAATAAATCAAGTGGACGGCTGAATTGAATCACTAGTGTGACTTCCTACAAACCCATGTGGATCAAGCCTATGTAGTTCTAAGATCAAGTTTTGCATCATCGTGGAAACAACATATAAATAAAAGGTATCTTTTGGATACGAACCTTTACTTAGTGTAAACCATTCAAAGCTCTGTCGAGATTCTATGGTGAACGAATCTTGAACCAAGTATCCCTTAATGATAAAACTGGAACAATCACACATGTTGATTTCCTTAGTTAGAGTGTTCTGTTTTGCTCAGCGCGTTAATGGCCATGTGTTTTAATCCTAGTTCATGGTTCTACTTTAGAAAGCAGTCTTACTTTCCTAGGAAACGACATGATTTCCATACTCATATAGGTAAGTCTCTTAAGGTGTTTCTGCGATACACCTTTAAAGGTTTCTAGACTTATTAAGAACACTCATCCATTCTTTGTTCTTGCAGAATCCAACACTAAATATTATGGGATAATTGATTTATTGTTTCATAATCATTCTCTTAACTTGTTGGTACTCATTGAACTTTGTCTATCCTTTTCAAGACACAAGTTGGCTTTCTGTTAAGGATGATCAATCTTCATTCATAGACCGTATTCCTATTTCCTTTGACTTTACAGAAACCATTGCCTTTGGAAGACCTTTTTATAAGTGGGTCAGCGAAGTTTTTCTTCGTTTCTATATAGTCAACAGTTATAAATCCACTTTTGAGTAAATGTCTAACCACTTGATGTCTTAGACTCACATGTCTAGACTTTCCATTATATGTCTTATTAGAGACATTTATATCGTTGCTTGATTATCACAGTTAATCAAGACTGCTGGAGATGGCTCCTTCAATAATGGGATTTCCATTAACAATTCCTAATCCATTCTGCTTCCTTACATGCATCTGCTAATGCAATAAATTTTGATAACATAGTTGAGTCAGATATACAGGTCTGCTTCTTGGAAGTGTTAGGTAATGCAGAATGCAGATCTTAAGAAAAAACTAACAATGGAGGGGGATGAATAGTGTTTTCAGGAAATTAAAAAAAAATCTAAAACTTATAAGATCTGCTATATGAATCACACACCATAGAGAAGATCATAAACACAAAATCAAACACAAACAAAGAAATAAACAAAAATAAAATGCATAAAAAGAAAGAACACACTAGATTTTATATTGGTTCGGATTACTCCTGCGTCCAGTCCCGCGCAACGCTGGATTACACAGAGTTTTATTACTATATCAATATCCAAGTACAATCCCCTTGATTTCCCAACTATTAGGTTAACATTGCTCCAAACACACTTGATCAAGTACAATCCTCTTGATTTTACGGCTACAAGGTTAACACCGCTCCCTTTTCCTTGATTTCAGGGCTATGATTACAACAACCCTATAACTCTTCAATGGCACTTCAATTCAGAGAGTAATGAGTAGAGAGTGAGAAGTGAATAAGATTTATGAAACTAGAAAAGAAATCGGCAGAGTAGTAATTAATAAAATATGAAATAATAACGAAGGACTAAAAAGGGGTGAAGAGGGAGAAGAAGAATGGTTAAAAAATTCGAATTCAACCCCTATTTATAATATTTGAAAGGTTGCAACGCTTCTAGAATGTTACAAATAATGAAAAAAACACTTCCTTTCAAAATTGAAAAAGTGACAGTTGTGTGTCGACACATACATATATGCATGTCGATATATGTGTATTGAAATTTGAATTTTCAATATTTTCAAGTGTTTAACTATATATATATATATATATATATATATATATATATATATATAGGCGAGCATTCAATGGCACCCCAAATAGTGCAGCACCCCAAAATGCCTCCTGATTTCCACTACATATCCCGTTTCTCTCTCTCCCTCCGCTCATTCTCTCACCTCTCACTCACTTATTCTAACATAAATGCTTGGTTTACATAAGGGGGAAAATGAGGTGCTCACTATTTGGGGTGCCACTGAACTCTCCTCATATATATATATATATATATATATATATATATATATATATATATATATATATATATATATAATTCTGGAAATTCTTGAATTAAAACATAGTGATATAAATGAGTATTATAAAGTATAAAATCATATGAAAATATAAATATAAATTATATAAAGATATTTATAAAATTATAAATTTTAAAACTGTATAAATATAAAATTGTTTAAGTATATAACTATATATATATATATATAAGCGAATTATAGGAACCTCGTTAATGGCGACTGGAGAGGATTTCTCCAGCTTTGATCATGCGTGAGGTTCTTCCTTTTTCTTCACATTTCTATCAGATCCTTACATCGCTTTACTTTTTCAACCTTCAACGAGGCTCTCTCATTGATAAGACTTCTGTGTTTCATCAATTTTTTTTCATTTAATTTCGGATCTGGTTTCATTTTTCATCCATAATTACAGATCTCAGATCTTTAATTCAACTGCGATCCTCTTCAACCGTATTTTCTTCAAAAACCTTCAACGATAATCTTCGTTGATAATACTTCAGTTTTTCATCTGTTTTCCACAATTAAATTTCAGATCTGAAAAATTGTCTTTCACCTTTTTCAACCCTTTTTGTCTTGTTTTCATTTTGAACCGAATCGCTCAGCGATTTTTATCAAGATTTTCTTCACCTGCCTAACTCCACAAAGCTTCAGATCTAATAATACATTTTGAAATCCTTATTTCTCAGTTATCTAATATTTCTGGTTCTAATCAGTTTGAGATTGGATTATCAAGACATCGCTAGTTTGGGATTCGGCATTGCCGGCGCAATTGAATAGCTTCAGTTCCAAGCTTTCCAACCAATATTCCAATTTTTGAGTTCGATTGAGTTTTTATAGTATTGGGTAAGATTATTTGGTTTCGGTTTGGGTTACTGGTCTCTGAGCATTGTTTTCCAATCAGATATAGATAAGTAGATTTAGTTACCTACTGTATACAACTTGCTTTCTTTTGAGTTTTTATTTCCAGTTTTTCCAATAAGATCTTCTTGATTGGTAATTATTGAAGCAGTTTGTCATCTTTCTGATGTTATCCTCAGTTTGGTTATGTTAGTCCTGAAAACCTATATGTGATTTGGGTAGATCTACAATGTTTCATCCATATTTTGAGAAACAGTGAGTATTTGGAAATGGATGAACTTAAGGAATTTGGACCCGGTTGAGGTTTGAAGGAATATGATGGATTGTTGCCAGCTCATCTGTAGCTGATAGAAAGGTTTTCTCTTGCTTTCATTGAGTTATCTCATCATCCAAGGCCTGTTGTTTTATGGAGGCAATGGTTTTTACAGCTATGATTTCCATATTGATTATTTCTAGCACAAGGATTGATTCATAAGAGCTTATGAATCATCAACCTGACCTTGTATTTGGAATTGTTTTATCTGGGATATCATTAGCAATGGGCTTAGATGTTTTTGTCTACATATCTGTTTGGGTTGTTTGGATGGATGGGTTGGTTTAGGAACAAGGACTGCTTATCTGAAATGTATTCTTTCGACATGAAGATGACAATGCAAATATGAATAGAAGATGGTTCGAGGAGTGCAGATTTGCACTAATGAGTGTCGATGGCCACTGTGTGGGCTATTTTTAATTTCAATGTATTTCAGCTGCTCGTATTTCTGTTTCTTTTCTCTTTTATATTGTAAAGGTTAGTATGCTAACCTGTTTGCTCGTACTTCTTTTTTTTAGTAGAAATAAAGTGAACCAATTTTCATATATATATATATATATATATATATACAAACTTATAAACTTTAAAACTTATGTTTGAAATCAAAAGTAAGATAGAAAAACTATTTAAACTTAGCATTTGAATTTTGAAAAACAGAATTTGAAATTTGAAAATCAGAATTTGAAAAACAGAATTTGAATTTGAACCTGGAGTGCTATTTAGGGTCCTACAAATAAACTAGAATCTATTACATATATTTGTCGTGAACTGTTGAACTCTTGATATCTTGATTACTCATGAGTCTTCAATCTTCTCTTAATTCTGAATCTCTTGAAACTCTGTACAGTCTTCAGTATTAATTCCTATACATAAATTCTGCATATATATGTATATATATTCTAGATAGTAATGTTAGTATATATTTTATAATCAATGATAATTGAAATAAGGTTGTTGTCATCAAAACTCCATTTTCCAACAATCTCCCTTTTTTTGATGATGACAACCTTAGTTTATAAAATATTCATACCTGTTCATACTTGTTGATGTTAATCTTTCTTATACTCTCCCTGTCAATATGAATCCTATATACTCTACTTAAACTAACTCTATATTTTACAATTCCCCCCTTTGGCATTATCAAAAAGAAATTGTAACAATACTCCCTTTAAATCCTATATCTATGTACACATATCCTATAATTGACTCTGTACTAAAGCATATATATCTCCCCCTAAAATTATGCCTATATTATGCTGAGTATATAAAAAATCAATCCTAATATCATAATTACATATGTTTCAAGTCATATGTACTAGTTTTCAAATCAATCTAAGCAATATTTACATATGTTGTTTTCAATATATGTAGGTTTCAAGTTAAGGCGTCAAGCAATCCAAACCAATCAATACACAAGATCAAACAAATCAAACCAGTCAAATCATACCAAACAATCGAACGTCTCATGGAACTTCTACCCATCCGTCTCCTCCAAAGATTGGATCCTCCTTGATGACCTCCTAGTCTTCACCTTCTTTTGTGGGTGGTGCTTTAGCAAGATTGTTTTCCTCATCTCTGAAAAGAGAAGAGATTAGCCAATGGATGACATCAAAGTGCTTCTCTTGTTGCTTTACCATTTTGATTTGACTTAATTCAAGATGACGCTGGTTTCGTAGTACTATGGATAGGATGTTCTTGAAGGAATTCAAAGTCTCTTCAAGATTTTCACTTAAGTTATGAATTGAATTTGCCATAGTTTTGATAATTTTTTATTAACAATTGATTAGAGAGGAAGGAAGAATGATAGAATGAACTTTTCTGGAAGAAATACATATAAATAGGGTTTGGAATTCGTTAGATTTGAATGGACATGAGTTAATTATTTAAATTTAAATTTTGAACAATTTTGGAAAACTGGCAGTTATATGTCAACATACATAAGAAAATTTTCAATTTTGAGTCATTTGTTATTATATTATATTAATATATGTAATTCTAATATTTTCACAGTAACTTAAAGTTGGTTTTGACATAAATAAAATTCCATTCATTACTTCTTAATCAGTAAATACATCCAACTAATTACGAGACACTAAATACGAGATTTGAAAGTAAATACAAGCAAATATTAATGATAACTTAAACTAGAGAGGCTAGATTTCAGTGGATGATGATGAGGAAGATGAAATTCCAAGTTTCTTCCTATCTTGCCCATGGACTTAGTCATTTTGGTACGAGTTTTTTGAGCTTCTTTTGGTTCTTGGCTAGTTTCACTTGATTTTGAACAAGTGTCTCCTTGGAAATGGTTCTAGTGTTGATTGGACACTCAACACTTTCCAAAGAAGTTTCTTCTTCTTTTTCGATATCCATGAGCTCTTGTTCTTGTTGCATTCGAGCTTATTTGTCTTCGAATGTCTTATAAGGTTTAAAGGTGAGTGGAATTTGCATAAGGTGTATATTTGTGGAGTCAAATACCTTTCTTGATATGGATTCTTCTCCCTTGAAATCAACTCCGAAATATTTGAAAATACAAGTAAGATAAACTCCATAATATAGAGTGTTTTCATGAATTGACATTTCTTTGAGCTTGAGTTCTTTTAAGATAATGTCGGCCCAACTGATGTCGTATCCACCAATAATAGCAAAGACTGCTTTTTGGGCTTTTAGAGTTGGGTTATTGAAGTTTCTGGAATGAGGAGTGATGGTATGTTGGAGGAGGAGGTTTACAATTCTTCTTTTGGGCGGAAAAAGCGATTTTTGATTTCCAAATCCGTTTCTTCAATGTCGAATTCTGAAAAATCCGAGCTTGTACTTTTGCAGTTTAGGATATTGCCCAAAATTTCACAATCTAGAACGATTTGTGTGCCTTTTACGCTACTCTAAATTTTGTTTCACATCCTTCGTAAAAGCCATGATTGAGAATTACATAGGACATTTTCACAAGTTTCGGGTAACATAATTCATCGTTATCCCGAGCGTCAATCAAGCTCAATACTTCATTGTGATTGAAAAGAAAAGTAAGATCGTAGGATGGAAAGTCTCCAAAGATGGCCAAAGCACCTGTATTGACTTTTGCATTTTCTACATAGTCAACGTAGGTTTTGATTGCTTCTTTATCATTATAGAGATATCTCTTGATGGTTTTGGATAATCTCACAGTTTGAGTATTGCTAGAGGAAGCCATTAGAGAGTTTTGAGGAGTATAGATATGAAGAATAGTTTGAATTTTGAATGAAAGGAAGAGATAATAAGATTGAATAGATATAAATAAAGATTGAATAAATATGAATCGAATGGGTACAACTTTTTTGAAATCAATGACATCTTTTCAGTCCTTGGAAGTTGATGAAAAGTTGGAGGGAAGTTTGAAAGTTTAAACCTTTGAAATTCAAAGTTTGAATTTCATTTTACAAGTCTATATGTCGACATATGTATGTCGACATACATATATAAATTTCAAATGAAATATGGTTTTGTGACTTTTGGTTTTAAATTATCGATGTATATTTCAGGTTTAACTATTTCCTAAAATAATATTGATCCAATCAAACATTTAAAATTTATTTTATTATTATATTTATTAATATTTTTAAATTTAAAAATTCAAATTTGAATTTTTAAGTTTAAATTTCAAATTCAAAATAAAACAAACAAGCAAGGCATACAAAGCATCCATTCAACCAAAAAATTTAAAAATTAATTAAGGCATACCCGGTTTTTAGATCCACTTCTTCAATATTTTCTGACTTCTGAATTGCTGTGAAGCACATATTTGAGTTTCCGGTTTTTTGCTCTTCATCGCTTGATGATGAATCTGAATCATCTAAAGTTGTTGCGTATGCTCTCTTTCTTTTCTTCGATGAATTGCTATTGTCCGTCTATTGATTTGACTTATCTGGATATGGACACATTCTCTTTATATGGCTTGGTTTATTGCAGTTTTAAATCGATCGTAATTTCTTCCAAAACTTCTTTGGTTATTTCTTTGAAAGTTATTTCTCTTTCTGTATCTCAGAAATTTCTTGAAACATCTTGTCATTAAGGTTTTTTCTTCATCGTCTTCACTACTATAGTCAGAATCATTTGTTGTTGCTTTAAATGCTATGGATTTCTTTTCAGTTGGCTTATTTTTCTTTCATTTCTGTAATAGGACTTCAAAAGACATCAGATTTCCAATTAACTCCTCAATCTTCATTTCACTTGCAATATGGGCTTCTTCAATTGCTAATGTTTTCTGATCCCATTGTGAAGTCAATGTACTTAATATTTTTCTGACTTGATCTTCTTTTGAATAAGTCTTTCCCAGTGCTATAAATGAATGAACTATCTCTTGAAATATGCAATACATATCAGAGATAGATTAATTCTCGTTCATTTTAAATAAATCAAACTGATTAATTATCATTGATATTTTAGTTTGTTTAACTTTATTGGTTCCTTCATGAGTAGCTTGTGAAATCCTCCAAATTTCATAAGCTGATTGACAAACTGACACTCTATTAAATTCATTCCTATCTAATGAACTAAACAACATATTCAGGGCTTTGGAATTTCTCTGTGCAGCAGCTTTTGTTTATTAGTCCATTGTGAAAAATTAGTTGTGGGTTCTACATATTCAATTTGTGTGATAGTCCACGTGTCTAATCCTACTGACTGTAAATATATTTCCATTATACATGCTCAATATGAATAATTATTAACATTAATCAATAATGGTCTAACAATGGACTGACCCTCTACAAAAGAACTATTATTACCAGTGTTGGTTGCCATTTTAATATTTTCAAAAACCATATTATGAACTTTTTGAAAAACCTTGCTCTAATACCAACTGTTAGGGAATGCAGATCTTAATTAAGGCAAAACTAACACTAGAGGGGGCATGGATGGTGTTTTAAACGAATATTAAAAAAAAACTAAAACTTATATGATTTACTATATGAATCACACACCACAGAGATGATCACACACATAGAATCAAACTCAAACACAGAAATAAAAAAAAATGGCAGAAAAGGAAAGAACACACCTGATTTTATACTGGTTCGGATTACTGTTAGGTCCAGTCACACGCAACGCTGGATTGTGCAAAGTTTATTACTGTATCAATATCCAAGTACAATCCCCTTGATTTCCCGACTATAAGGTTAACACCGCTCTAAACACACTTGGTCAAGTATAACCCCCTTGATTTTATGGCTACAAGGTTAACACCGCTCCCTTTTCCTTGATTTTAGGGCTACAAGGAACACACCCTTTCCAAACAATCCCAAATGATTGCAATAACCCTATAACTCTTCAATAACACTTCAATTCATAGAGTAATGAGTAGAAAGTTTGAAGAGAAGAAGTTTTATGAAACTAGAATAGAAATCGGCAGAGTAGAAGTGTAGAAATCAATAAAATATGAAATAATAACGGAGGACTGAAAGAGGGTGAAGAGGGAGAAGAAGAATGATTAGAAAATTCGAATTCAACCCCTATTTATAAGATTTGAAAGGTTGCAACGCTTGTGGAAAGTTACAAATAGTGAAAAGATACTTTTTTTCAAAATTGAAAAAGTGACATTTGTATGTCGACACATACATATATGTATGTCGACATATGTGTATTAAAATTTGAATTTTGAATATTTTCAAGTGTTTAACTATATATACAATTCTGGAAATTCTTGAATTAAAACATAGTGATATAAATGAGTATTATAAAATATAAAATCATATGAAAACATATATATAAATATAAACATATTTATAAAATTGTAAGATTTAAAACTCTATAAATATAAAATTATTTAAGTATATAACTATATAAATATATATACATAAACTTATAAACATTAAAAATTATGTTTGAAATCAAAAGTAAGATAGAAAACTATTTAAACTTAGAATTTGAATTTGGAAAAATAGAATTTGAATTTGGAAAAATAGAATTTGAAATTTGAATTTGAAAATCAGATTTTGAACCTGGAGTGTTATTCAGTGTCTTACAAATAAACTAGACTATATTACTTATAATTGTCTTGAACTCTTGGTATCTTGATTACTCATGAGTCTTGAACCTTCTCTAAATTATGAATCTCTTGAAACTCTAAAACAGTACAGTCTTCAGTATTAATTCCTGTATATAAATTCTGCATATATATATGTATATATATTCTAGACAGAAATGTTAGTATATATTTTATAATCAATGATAATTGAAATAAGGTTGTTGTCATCCAAACTCTATTCTCCAACAGGAAGGCTAAGACACAACAATGCCTCCTAATGTAAATATCCATCTAGTCATAGACTTGGATTTGGATTGTACATTGTTCTAGGTTGCATCACAATATTCTCCTATTATAGCAGGATATCCTTTGTAAGATAAACCATAGTTGATGGTTCCTTTCAAATAAGCTAAATCCCTGGAAATAACTTTCCAGTGTTCGAAACCTGGATTACTCGTAAATCAACACAATACACTTATAGCATGTGCGATGTCTGGTCTAGTGCAATGCATAGCATACATATGACTCCCAATAACACTAGAATATTCCAGTTGAGAAATGGTTCGTGCAATGTTATTTTCTTATTTGGTACTTGGATCTAAAGGAGCTTGTGATGGTTTGTCATCATAATGATTATACTTATTTAGGAACTTCTCAATGTAATGAAATTGAGTTAGTAATAACTCCCCCGCTTTCCTAATGATTTTAATTCCTAGAATTACATCAATCTCTCCTAGATCTTTCATATCAAATTTAGAAGATAGAAACTTCTTAGTTTCATTCATACAAGATATATTGGCACCAAATATCAGCATGTCATCAACGTATAAACATATTATAACATAACCGTTGCTATCCGATTTGCTATAAATACATTTATCAGCATCATTAGCAATGTATCCATATGACAGCGCAATTTTATTAAACTTCTCATGCCATTGAATGGGAGCTTGCTTCAGGCTATAAAGAGGTTTTATTAATTTACAAACTTTCTTTTCTTGGCCTGGGGTTATGAAACCTTCAGGTTGTTCCATATATATCTCTTCTTCTAAAATCTCCATTTAGAGAAGCTGTCTTTACATCCATTTGATGTATGACCAAATTATGAATTGATGCAAGTGTTATTAAACAACGTATAGAAGATATGCGAGCCACCAGAGCATATGTATCAGAATAATCTACTCCTTATCTTTGTTTATATCCCTTAGCAACTAATATGGCTTTAAACTTATCAATGGATCATTTGTATTCAAATTTTTCTTGAATATCCATTTACATCCTTAGGTTTAGCATCAGGAGGTAAATCGGTTAAAAACCAAGTTTGGTTTAACATTATGGAATTCATTTCATCATTGATATCTTCTTTCTAGAAATTAGAATCTCTAGAATACATAGCTTTAGAATAAGTTTTGGGATCACCATCGACGTTTATTTCATATTTTGTCACATTGAGGACTTTGTCCTTATTGCCTTCTATGAGATATGTTATGAAGTTAGGACCATAGTCCTTCTATATTCTTTCTCTTTTAATTCTCCTATGTTCAGTACTATTATCTGGTACTGACATTTCCTTGCTATTTTGAGCAAGAGCATATTCATCGTCATTGATATCATTGGTCACAGTTGGTCGTCTAGGGTCTGGTTTTCTAACATATGCTAAGCGACCCCAAACTTTAAGTCTAGTAAGGTTATGTTTTCTATTAAACGATAATTCATAAGAGGAAATACTATTCCTTTTAAATGGTACTCTATTTAAAATGTAATATGCAGATAACATAACATCACTCCATAGGTTATATGGTAAATTAGAACTTACAATCATGACATTAACCATTTCTACTAAAGTTCTAATTTTCCTCTCAGTAACACCATTTTGTTATGGTGTATATGGGGAGGTACACTAGTGAACTATACCATGTTGCTTACAAAACAAGGTGAATTTATTTGTAAAATTTTCACTACCACGATCTTAATGTAACACTTTAAAATTGTGTTTTAACTTCTGCTTTATAAATTTTGAATTTACCGAAAGCCTCACCTTTTGATTTCATTATATATATACATATGCATATCTAGTATAATCATCAATAAGTGGTATATAGTATTGGTCACCACCATAGGTGATATGACTTTTAAGTCACCCACATCACTATATACCAAATCAAGAAAACCAGGTTTCCTTTCTACAAATTTAAAGGATTTCCGGTGTATTTTTGCTTGAACAAATATTTCACATTTAGAGATAGAATCGAAATCACAATCAGAAATTAATCCTAATTTAGGCATATTTTAAAGAGAATTATAATTAACATGTCCTAATATACCATGCTACAATATAAACAGAAGATTTCTTTACTAGATTCAACTTAGTCATGTCGTTATAAGAATACCCCTGTCCAATAAATTTGTTGTTCTTGGACAACACTTACTCGTCAGACTCGTACACCATCTTGAAGTCTCCGTTATTAAGAAGGTATCGAGAAACTAAATTATTACACATATCAGGTACATAAAATACATTGACTAATGTAAGAATTTTACCAGAGGTGAATGTAAGTTCAATTGTGCCTTTCCCCAGAACTTTGCTTGCAACTTTGTTTGCGCCAGTAACTTCGATGGATTCCCCATTATTTTCTTCGTAATTCTTGAACGGATTACAGTCTTTGCAAATATGACCGGTTGCTCCAGTATCAAGCCGCCCATCATTATCAATGCCATTAATGGAGTTCGCCTCTTGTACAATAGCCACAAGATTTTCTTCGGCCACATTCACTTTTTGTTTTTTCTTCCGAAGATGACAGTCTTGGGTAGTGGCCGGATCTATTACAATAATAACAGGCACCCATTTTTTCTTTTTTCTTTTTTTTGAAAAGCAAGTAAACTTTATTCACAACTATATATAATTACGTTACAGACATTCATTAGATGTTGCATTGAGGAAAATAAGTTGAGATCTATACAAGAAAAATGAAAAAACCTCAATGCTAACACAACAACAACAAAAAGTAAGACCAAATTACATCAAAATAACTTCAGCACAAAACATTAGACATCATATCCTAAATAATACATTTCCAGTAAACAAATTGCCAAAACTACAGAACTTTCATGAGTATCCTCGTCATATCTTCATAATGTACCTGTCTTTTTAAAAATTGCCTTGAGAATAACAGAAAAAAGTGAATCAGAATTCAACTCAATTGAAGTAAACACTCTGCAATTTCTTTCTAACCAAACCTCCAACAAAAAAATCTTCAATATCCTTAACAGCAACATTCCTTCCTTTGATTTCCCTCTGGTTGCTTGAACAAATTAAACCATTCATCTCTACTATTAACTGATGGCTGATGAAGCTTACCAAAGTCCAAGACTCTTTTCCAAACTTGATACACAAAATTGCACTCAAAAAACAAATGAGTATTGCATTCAGACTCAGCATGACAGAATACACAAATATCATCAGGGATGATGCCAATTTTGAATAGCTTATCTTTAGTGTTTAAGGCATTAGACATCACTTTCCAGAGATGGAAATTTTGCTTGGCATTACTCATTAAACTCCACACTCTCTTATAACATGGAAAAATAGACCTATCACCTCTTAAAAGATCATACACTAAACTGATAGTGTGAGCTTCTCCCATCCAAGTTATACTAGCATTATTCTGTTTAAAATTGAGAGAAATTTCATACCAGAGTCTCCTCAATACTGCAGAGCTGCAGTGTGGTAAAATCATCTCACCATCATGCAAAAAATCTTCAATTTTTTCTAAATCTGGAATGCCACAATTCCTTCTCAAACTATACTCCACCACATCATGCAAAATTAAACCTCTATTTTCCAATGGAGTGTGCCAGAATGAACCAGACAAATGTGATGAATAACATTGAATAAAAGGTAAGAATTCACTTCTGAGCTTAAGAATCTGCCTCCAACTCCAACTACAAAAACTAGGGATTTGCATTATCCAGAAGTTTTTCTTCCCAATCAAATTATTTCTCACATATTTAGTCCATAAGCAATTTTCATCAAAAAAAATCTTATCAATATATAATGAAATGGCTGCTTTATTCCAAAGAAATAGATTAGTGATACCCAAGCCTCCATTCCTTTTATCATCACAAAGTTTTGAGAATGCTATTGGGACAATCTTCTTAACAAAAGTGTCACCATGCCAAAGAAATTTATTCATTGCACTAACTACCATATTAATGAGTTTCATAGGAAGGATATAATGTATGGAATAATAGGTGGTCATAGAGGTAATAACCGATTGAATTATTGTGAGCCTACCAGCTTGTGAAAGTCGACATGAAGGCCATTGTTTCATTTTTGCAATAATTTTCTCAAATAATGGCATACAACTTTCCTTAGTAATTCTACCAGTAAAAAGAGGTAAACCCAAATACTTTGAATTTTTAGGCAAAACATTTAAACTAGATAACTAAACTAGATCATCCACTGCAGTTTGACTAAGCCCAGCAATTTTAATGTGAGACTTCTTCAAGTTAATTTCCAAACCAGTCACATCATAAAAGGACTGAAGGACTGATAGCAAACTTGGATATTGAATAAACCAGGTTTGGTAAAAATAATAAGATCATCAGTAAAACAGAGATGGGTAATCATTGGATTCTTATATCTAGGATGAAGTTGCAGATTACCTAATTCAACTTGCTTGATGATTAAAGAATTCAGAAGCTCCATAATACAGATGAACAAATATGAAGAAATAGGGTCTCCTTGTCTAACTCCTTGTTTACTATTGAAGAAACCATGCATAGAACCATTTCTAGAGATAGAAAATTTTGGAGCAGATATACATGTATAGATCCAGGCAAGAAATGGCCTAGGAAAATTCATTCTCAACAATATAGAAACAATTGAAGACCAAGACACGCTATCAAAGGCTTTCTCTATATCAAGTTTTAACATGCATCGAGGAGAAATATTTTTCCTGTCATAACCATAAAGTAACTCTTGGGCAATCAACACATTATCACTAATAGATCTACCAGGAACAAACGCAGATTGATTGGATGATATTACAGTAGGGAGTACAGCTTGCATTATGTTGGCCAACACTTTAGAAATAATCTTGTAGAAAACACTACAACATGATATTGGCCTAAAGTCTGATACATGTGTAGGGTTGTCAATTTTAGGAACCAGAGCTATGTAAGTGGCTGCTAATGAAACTGGTAATGCATTGGAATATAAAAAATATTTAACTGCTTCAGAAATATCATTACCAATAGTAGCCCAACACTTCTGTAGGAAATAAGCATTAAAACCATCTGGCCCTCCAGAACTAGCTGGATCCATCCCTTGAACTGCAAATCTGATTTCGTCATTAGTACTGGCTTAATAAGCTCTATTGATTGCTTATGAGAGATAAAAGGCAGATTAATATGGAATAAAGGCTTAATATTGCTAGAGTGAAGAATTTCAGGAGCAAGAATAGTCCTAAAATAATTGACAAAAGCAGTATCAATAGCATTATGATTAGTTAGCAAAATACCATAAGCATCATAAATCATATGAACAGCTTCTCTCATTTTGTTCATTTTCAGAAAATTGTGAAAATATTTAGAATTCCTATCTGCTTCCACTTCTCTCTGGATATAAGACCTTTGTTTCATTGATTGATATTCTGTGTCCAAAATGAACTTAAGCCTGTCTTGCAATTCTTTCTCTAAAATCAGGAGCTGAGAATTATAAGGATCAGAAGCCATATTGCTTTGCACATGTATTAGTTCAGATCTAACAAGAGAAGATTGCATCATTACATCTCCAAAATTATGCTTAGACCAGGATTTGAGATGAAACTTGAGAAGCCTTAGTTTATTTAATAGCTTTTCTAAAGGGTTCCTTCCAGAATTTTGACTCCAGACCTGTAAAAGAATACTGGACAAATCCTTATGAGATAACCAAAATAATTTTTTTTGAAAGAAGACTTCCCTTTAATAATGGCATCAGCTTCACCCCAGTATACAAATAAAGGACTATGATCAGAAATGGTAGGAGGGAGAATATGATAGGAAGAAAAAGGACGGATATCAAGAAATGCAGAATTGACAAAGATATGGTCAAGTTTGCAAAGAGTGGGAATTTCAGAGTGACTTTTATTGGACCAAGTGAAAGAAGGACCAATTGAATTGAGAGGAGACAGTTTTGATTTGATAATAGCTTGATAAAGTGGAGCAATATCATTAACAGAAAGAGAACACCCAGCAATTTTTTGAGCAGAGGAGTACATGCAATTAAATCCCCCCTAAAATCCATGGATCATCCAGAATATCAATATTATGAAGATGGTTGAGAAAAGAGAGTCTCAAAGATGTAGCATTCTGAGCATAAACAGAAGTAAGCAAGAAAAAGGAATTGGTAGGTAAATATATACATCTGTAATGTATAAACTGATCAGAAGAGGACATCTTTGAAAGATTAAAAACTTGAGGATTCCACAAAGTCAAAAGTCGACCAAAACTAACATCAACAAGGTTATTATTAGATTTCCACTTAGGAGAAATGCAAGCAACTGCTTTGGCTATTGAAAACATATCCAATTTTGTTTCAGAAAGACATAATAACTGAATGTTCTTATTGTGCATAAAAATTTTAACTTCACTTTGCTTAGAAGGAAGATTCAACCCTCTAATATTCCAGAAACAAATATTGTGAATTATTTTTTAGCTTGAGGGGATTTAATTGAGAGGGCAGAAGACTGCCTAGTTTTCCTTTTTGAAAGTGATTTTTGACTGCCAATTGGTTGCACTTCATCTCGATTAAAATCAATACCATCATCCACATCATCATTAATAGATGGAACTGCCTTTTTCTGCCTGCCTTTTTTAGTTGTTCTTGGAATTATTTTTCTTCTTAAACTGTGTCTTATTCTAAGACTTCAACTTTTCAGTAATTTCAACATTATTTGCGTTAGATTGAGACTCATTTTACGGATTATCATCTAGTTTGCCTTTACGAGGATCCTCTTCCATACGAAGATGACGCTATAAACCATCTAAATCATAATTCATTTCCTCATATTCCAATTTTTTCTTGTAATCATTCCAAAAATTAGGGAGTCTCGAGATAATAACTCCAACAACAAAAGATACAAGAAGATCGATTCCGGTATCTTTAAGTTGATTCACAAACAGTAAAATTTCACTTACTTGTCCAACTATGAACTTGTTGGCAACCATTTTGAAATCCATAAAATTACAAATAAGAAACTTGTGATACTTGCTTTCCAATGCAGTCCAGAAATCCTTTGTAGTTTCCAAGGTTCTATAAGCGTTGTAGGTTGGAGTAGACAATGCATTCAGGATGTTCCCTCCGCATAGAAAATTGTCCTCTTTGCTCTTTGCATATTTTGCGTTTAGAGTGGCATCTTCCTTATCGGTTTCCTCCGATATAACTTCCAATCTGCCTTCTAAGATGTAGAACAATTTGACGTTGAATAGAAAGAACTTCATGGTCTCTTACCAACGAGTGAAATTTTTGCCATCAAATAGCTCAAATTTAGTCAAATGCCGATTTATCACTTGTAGAGTGATCAAACCTTGCATGGTTGATTAAATTGTCTGAAAACTTGTTGGGGATTTTGTGGTTTGAGACTATTGGAGGAAGACGAATGCCTTACTTCAGACTTTATGGATCTATATGACAAATTCTTTCAAACAATAATTTAACCCACTAGGTACAAACGGGTTATCGAACTATCGACTTTTAGGATTCAATAAAGCCTTGGAAAAGCGAAATCGTATTCCAATTTTTATGACTTTGATCCGATCAAGAACACTCTAGAATGAAGAGGAAGAAGAGATCGAATACTGCAACAGTTTATAAGTGTTGCAAATCCATAAATTTGTAACACTTTCTGGATGGCAGCGGTGCAGAATTCATGAGGAAGAAGAAGAATGAGTTTCGGTTGAATTTGTGTTGCACAAAAACCCGCCCAGCTATAATATTAATTCAGGTCCGTAATGGGCTGAAATTCAGCCGTTATAGTATATAACGTCCAAAATATTGCTATCGAACCTGAGACCCGCAACCTGCACCCGGTTCGGTTCAGTTGGACGGACGGTGGCGTTGCCCCCCCCCCCCCCCCACAACAAATTAAGCATTTGGGTGCCCAAGGCCCCAACACCTTCATGAGAAGGCCCATTAAGTAGTGGCATACCTTCTTATCTTCTACAATGTGGGACTAATTCCTACACCATTCTCTTCCTTCCTTTCTTTGTTCCCTCTTCAAAAATGAACCCATACCCTGAAACATTATTTGAAAATTTTACAACACAGCTGTCATACAAACGCGAGTGCAAAGGAGAGGAACCATGGAAATCTTTCTCATTCTCAAGTTTAGTTTGACCTTCCCTTCTATCAAATTGAATTCAGATCCATTCGAGAGATTTAAGTATTATGGATTCCTGGATTTATGGGTGTAGACCCTGAGACGCTGCTGAAACAAGCAATGAAAGTTGTTACAACTTTGGATTCAAAATCAATTTCGAACTCCAAATCAAGTGCGATTGTTGTGGCTGATGATATGGAGGCTAGCGCTACTAGAAAATCATCATGTTCATGCCTAAAAGGTACGTTTTACCTTTGATGTTGGTATCATTAGTTTGATTGTCAAGCGTTTTATTCCTGTAAATGATTAGAGATACATTAAGGAATCGATGATCTAGAGCAAGGATATTCACAAATCGTGCATTTTCTTTAACTTACTTTCTAAATAGTAATATTCTTGCTTTTTTTTGTGATTTTGCATTCATTCTCTGTTAATATGAGCCATATTGTTTTTTCCTTAGCAAACGTTGATTGTAGGAAAGTGACATGTGAATTTATGTTTACCTTAAATTTGCACTTTTTGTAGATTGCTATTTATATTTTGCATTATCAATATGTTAAATTATCTTGACCAAGGTGCAATTGCAAACAATGACATGAATGTTTCTCAAAAAATATGCACTAGGGCTTGAGTATGCAATGGAGCTAGGGGTTAATAAGATATAGTTAAAATTAATATTAGTAAAAACATCAACTGTTAACTATGTTTCTGATACATATTTTATGAGATTTTTTGGTTCTGATATTGTTATTTTAATGAAAGGCTATTCTGGTTAGCGTAAAATTGCAAGCTTACTTATCATTATGTTTAGACAGTCCGTGGCTGTATATCATTTGCTATGTTGTAAAAGATAATGCACCTGTGCTATAGGCCTGTAGATATTTTCCCAAAGTACTAAAGTGAGCCATTGCTTTACTTTTGCACTAGAGAAAAAGATATGAGTCCTTTTAAATATGAAGTTAAGATTAGCGTCTAGCTCTGTCAATGGAAGAATGTCACAGTATTACTTGCAACCTCCTACACTAACAAATTTTGAATGTGAGTTTACACAATGTTATGCTTTTATATGATTTTCGGCAGTAAAATAGTTTAATGTTTGTTACTGCATTTGAAAGAAGAATCTTTTATTATATTATCAAATTTTCGAGTTTAATTTCTATGACAAAAGTCTGTTATTTTGTTAAAGAAAGCTGTTTATTTTTTAGCAACATTTTTTTTAATCTTTATTGCTTATGCCAAATCGAATAGGATTCCCACTTCGCACAAGTGTTGATATTTCCTCATTAAAGTTAGCTTATAAAATAACTATAAAACTATTGTAGATCTGATGCAAAAGGTTTTGGTTTACTGATCTAAATTTTTCATTGTCAAGGGCCAATCCTTCTACAATTACTTCATATATTTCTCTTAAGTAGGTTATGTGCTATTTGAACAAAAAATTTAGTTGTATACATTAGCTTAAAATCTAATAGAGCTATAATCTAAATGCTTGTCATTCCCCAACTACAGAACTTACTTTATTGCCAAACTTTCCAAAAAATTATGCTTATTGCATAATGTGCAAACTTGACTACTATGGTTCGATTTACTCGATTGCCCTTTTTGATATATTAAGAATTCCATCATTCTTTCATGGTGTACGTGTCATTTTATACGGTCTATTCCAACTTTTTTCCAATATAATTAATCACTGATATCTTTTCAGTATGAATTCTAAACGGAGTGAAATGAATGTTGACCACAAAGAATGACGCATTACTTTCTTATTATGTTGGCCTACTTTGTGAACGCACAAGAAGAAATCAACTCCAGAATTTCGTCACTGGCTTGGCTCGTGGAGACCGCGACCTGACCCGCTCGTCGACGAAGGTACATCTGCACTGGTCACGCTAGATCGAATAAAGGCCGACCTGATCCCCTCTCCCACAACTAGTTCGTTGGCTAAGTCAAAACGTGACCGGTTCTTAAGCTTATAAAGGCGGATTGGGGTCCACGTGGTGCGACCCCCTCTAGGGATGTTCCCTCCGCTAACCCACGATATGCTCTAAGATTTTAGGGATGAATGCCACGTCATCACGCGACCCGCCTATCCTTCATGCCTATAAATACACCATGAGTGGACATTTTGAAGGATCTTTTGGCATTCTGAACACTCAAGCTCCACCATTGACAATATTCCTCCTTTTTATTCAGATTGTACTCAAGATTCTTAAGTATATTTCTATAGATTTTTGATAGATTGTTGATTTTATTTGTGAGACCGAGTGATTACTCGCATTTTACTTGTACTCAATTACTCAATTCAAGAACTATAAAGTAGATATAGGCTCGTTAACGACGAACTACTATAAATCTTGTGTGTTGACTTCTTTTTATCTGTTCTTAGATCATAATTCTCTATAATTCCTTGTCAATTGGGTGTTATAACCACTTTTTGGTCTAACATTTTGGTGCTTTCACTGAGAACGTTAAATTCTTAGCTTTCCAGATTGTCATTCTACTATTTGAATCACCAAGTCCGAAGAGATAATCCGCATTTTTATTATTTTTGGAGTTTTCGTCGATTTTGACAAATCAGAAATCCATGGCTCTAGGGGAAGGTAAAGAACCACAAACCTCTCGAGCAAACGAAGTTGACAAAGACTACGGGACGGAGCACAATCTCTTAATGCCATCGGCTCTCAAGCAACCGACTCGGGTCCTACCCGACCTTAGGGGTCACTCGCGACTCGACCCGAGAATGCATCCATGATCCAGTCTGATGCAAGAGTTGTGACCCAATCCCAGAACCCCATAGTTGCTGAAGCCTCCACCGCGACTCGACCTGATGGGGGTGACCCGAACCCAGTTGTTGTTGGTGTCTTTACTCAAGCCGATACAAATGCTCTAACTCCAGCGGCAACTACCAGCAACCAGCTTCCTACATCTGCCTCTGTTTCACACATGGACTTTGCACATTTGATTGCCATGATGGAAAAAATTAACGAGGCTATAGAAGCCTAAAGATGTGATAATGCCACTATCCACGAGAACATAAATGCAATGAATAGTAAGATGGACGAACTTCGTAGGCAGAGGACACCTTCTCCAACTCATCGCCTTGCAGCAGACTACTCATCTTCCTCGAAAGAAAATGTAAGACCTTCGCAAAGTCCTCTTGATAGGCCTGAAAACCTTGAACAAATGACGGTTGGCTCGTTGAGATCTCGTGAAGATGCAGCCCGTCATTTGGGTCCTAACGATCCCAGCCCGGAAGATCCCATGTTATTGCCAATGCGTGGATCTCACGTCCTACCTCGGAATCCAAACATTACCAATCTTACCCAAGGTTGACTCCTTCAGCCCACTCGTCTTACGAATGACCAAGATCGCATGAGGCAAGGAAACTTTGCGACCGCAAGAAACCGAAGGACGTCGCCATACATAGGAGTTGGAAGTGTTAGAAGAGCGAGAAGTGCTGAAACCGAGCCTGCACTAACCAATGCTGAAGTGGAAGCTATGGTACGTCAAATTATGGCTGATAGCAAAGGTTATACCAACGAAGATTGGGGCATTGATCGCAGCCATACACCTTTCACTTATGACATATTGGATGTCAAGTTCTCGAGGCAATTCAATCTTCCCACAATGGACTAATATGGAGGAAGAACCTATCTAAGGCAGCATTTGATGAGATACTCTTGGTATATGAACGTCGCGGCGGCCCCTAATGCCATTAATTGCAAAGCTTTTCCAATATACCTCGAAGATGTGGCAATGATGTGGTTCACTCGGCTTCCGCCTCGATCAATTTTCAGTTTCAAAGAGCAAAGCGAGAGTTTCATGAATCAGTTTCGACTTCATGCCCAGAAGTCCAAGAATGTCATCAAGCTATCTGTAATCAAACAAGCTTCTGGTGAAAATATGAAATCATATTGAGACCGTTTCAATTTGGTAGTAAAGGAAATGAGTGACCCCCACGAACAAACCATTATAATGGTGCTAATAGACGGAGTTGATAAAGACACTGAATTCGGGAAATACCTAGCCAGAAAACCGCCATTGAATAGAGAGCTATTTTATGAGAAGGCTACCATCCGCCTAAGGCGAGAAGAGGTATATGCCAACTGGAAAAGAAAATCCGATGATACCCCGAGAAATGATATCCAAAGCAATGTTTCCATCAAGCAATCTGGCGATAGTGCAAGGAAAGTTGAAGTGAATGTCAGCAACAAGAGTGGAGGAAATGACTGCTAAGGTGGGAACGACAACAAGAGAAGTAGGAATCGGAGAAATGATCCCAAAAAGAGGCCTAAATTATAGTCCTTCGAGAATTACATGCTATTGAACGACACCTTGGAGAATATATATCTAGACATCTTCAATGTTATTCAATACAAAAAGCCTTCACCGAGAGACTCGACTGAAAAGGAGCGCAAGACCGGGAAGTTCTATTTATTCCGTGAAACTTATGGCCACTCTACGAATGAATGTCACCACTTAAGAGATGTTGTAGAAAAGTTGCTTCGAGCAGGAAATTTGGACGAGTATAAAGTTTCCCCTAGAGATAGGGGCAAGGAGGATCGACTCCGATTCAAAACCAACCTACCCCTAGACCTACTGCCCAACAGAAAGGGAATGGGATAGTCATTAATACCATGGTCGGAGGACTGAATCCAACTTGATTCAACAATAGAACCATGGAGCAGTACGTCAATGCCGCAAAACATCCAAAAGTGGGAGAGTGTAGTTCCCTCGAGGAAACTACCACCACGAAGCAGCAGAAGACAATGGCAGACGACGTTATCTTCATAGATAGAGAAAGTGTGGGAATGGAGACCCCGAGTATTGACCCATTGTTGATTACTGCTAACATTGGTCCATCCCTTGTACGGAAAGTCCTTGTTGATTATAGGAGTTCCGTCAATATTCTGTTTAAAAAAGCATTCGAGCAGATGAAATTGGAAGCCAAGGATTTAAAGCCATGCACTGATGGATACATGGCTTTAACGACTCAACAACAACTCTGACAGGAGTGGTTGACTTATCTGTTGAGATTGGGGAAGGAGATCGCAGGAGAGTACGAATCGTCCCATTTATCGTCATGAATATTGATTCTCCATATAATGCCTTCCTGGGTCGATGGGCTCTTCTAGAAATTCAGAGCCTATATCGCCCCCTAGTGTCTATTGCTAAAGTTGCCTTCGAAACCGGAATAAGCATGGTCTGTGGTGACCAAGTTAACAGAAGAGGCTACTATATGGCCGAATGGAAGATGTTGCGCAATGGAGATAGCACAAAACTAAGGAATGATTCTCCTCCTGCAAAGGAAGCGTCGGCATAGCAAATAAAGAAAATATCATAGGAGGAGTCACCCGACGATCTGCCTGAAAACATAGATCACGGAGAGGATGAAGATTTGGGATGTAGAAGAGCGACACCTAATGAAACAATATGGATATCGCGATCGAAGTTGACAATCCTACTAGGGTCTTGAAGATCGAATCTCACTTGGAGCCCCTCCAGACGAGGGAACAAACTAATTTTCTATGGGCAAATGTGGATGTATTCGCTTGGACCCACGCCGATATGTGCCGGATTTCACTATCAATTATGAGTCATTCGCTAAGCATAAACTCGAAGTATCCTCCTATGAAGCAAAAGACGCGTATGTTAGGCCCGGAGAGGTCGGCTGCCTTGAAAGAGGAAGTAGAAAAGCTGAGAGATTATTGGTTCATCATGGATGCTATGTATCCTGACTGGATATCGAACTCCATCCTTGTCAGTAAAGCCCATGGGAAGTGGCGTACATGCATTGATTTTTGGATTTGAACAAGTCCTGCCCAAAAGACAACTTCCTGTTACCAAAAATCGATCAGCTTGTAGACTCACCAGTAGGACAGGAACTTCTCTCCTTCATGGATGCATATTCGGGTTACAATCAGATTCCCATGCACATACCAGATCAAGAACATACCAGCTTTATCACTGACTTTGGATTGTATTGCTATGTGGTAATGCCTTTTGGATTGAAGACTGTTGGATCGACATACCAACGCCTAGTGAACTGTATTTTCTACAATCAAATCAGGAAATCTATGGAGGTTTATGTGGATGATATGCTTGTGAAGTCTAAGCGATCGTCCGATCACATAACAGATTTACTGAGATGTTTGATACCTCAGACGCCATGGAATAAAGCTTAACCCGTTGAAGTGCTCATTCGGAGTCGCATCAGGAAAATTCCTTGGTTTCATCGTCAACTCACACGGAAATGAAATCAATCCTGATCAGATTTCAACAATTAGGAACATTATCGAGCCATGAAAAATTAGGGATGTGTAGATCTTAGTAGGGAAGGTCGCAACGTTGAGCATATTTATTTCCAAGGCCACTTATAAGTGTGTTTCTTTCTTCAACTTGATAAAATGAGGAAAACACAACTTCAAATGAACCCCAGACTGTATTGAAGCCTTCTAGAACCTGCTGGATCATTTAGAGAAGCCCTTAATATTGTCTGGGCCAGTGGATCATGAAGATTTATTCGTATACTTGGCAGTATCATCACATGCTACCAGCTCGGTACTTATACGTGAGAAGGAGAAAATCCAGCGACTGTGTACTATGTGAGCAAGAAGTCGATGGCAGCTGAACGCAATTACCCAAAGATAGAAAAGCTTGCTTATAGCTTGTTGATTGCCTCTAGAAAGCTCTGCCATTATTTTCAAGCTCACCCCATCGTTATATACACCAATCAACCACTCGGACAAGTCCTGCAGCGACCTGAGGCATCCGGAAGACTGCTTAAATGGAACATCAAGCTGAGCCAGTTTGACCTCAATTTCCTCCCCAGAAAGTCTATACAGGGACAAGCATTAGCGATTTCATTGCTAAGTTCAAAATTCTCGAAGAAGATGTGTTATATGAAGAACCAGGCCCCTCATAACAAAAGATGGAACTTAACATCTGGAAGTTATATATAGACGGTGCTAAGAATGATCGACGGTCCGATGCTAGAGTTGTACTGATAACTCCTAAAGGACGGTCAATTTACTATGCTCTACAATTGGAATTTTCCGCTACTAATAACAATTCCGAGTACGAGGCCCTGATAGACATGTTGAAACTCACTAAGAAGTTGGGAGTAGCAGTGCTGAATATCTTTTGTGACTCTCAAATTGTTGTTTACCTGGTTCAGAAGGAATTTCAGACGAAGGGACCATGACTCACAACTTACCTAGAAAGGGTAGAGGAGTTATTGCACAGCCTAGAATATTACATTATATCCCATATTACGCGGACAGAGAATCAAAAGGCGGATAAGTTGGCCAAATTAGTAAGCTCCGATAATCCTGAAGAAATAGAATGGTCCCAATCGTGATATTAGAATCTCCGAGCATTGATCAGATAGAAGTTGATTTAGTGTTGGAGACCGAACTAGAGAGCATCATGGATGACGCTGATAAAGAAATTCCTGCAGAATGGAACACTTGAAAAAGAGTGAGAGATGTGCCATCGTTTGCAAAGCTTCAAGATATGTCATGCAGGATGAAGTTCTTTAATGACAAGGATTTTCAGTACCCCTACTCCGGTGTAAAGCACATGACGACGTCAAATGTATGTTGAGAGAAGTACACGAAGGCGAACATGGAGATCACACCAGAGGTCAGATGTTTGCCAAGAAGATACTGTAATACGGATACTTCTGGCCTACCATAAATCGAGATGCAGCTGATTATTCACGACGCTACGATAGGTGCCAGAAATTTACAAAGATTCCTAGAGCACCTCCCAGCCAACTCAATTTGATGGTGAGCCCATGGTCGTTTGCTGTATGTGGAATTGACATCATCAGAAGCCTTCCAATCGCCAAGGGCAGGGTAAAATATGCGATTATGGCTGTAGACTACTTTACAAGATGGGCAGAAGCCGAGCTATTGTCCACGATCACAAATAAGCAGGTGATTAACTTCATCGTCAGAAACATCATTTGCTGATTCGGGATTCCCAAAATTATGATAACTGACAACGAAACCCAGTTCGATAACACAATGTTCATTGACTTTTGTAAAAAATATCGCATTGAGAAGAGATACACCGCTATAGCACACCTGCAATCAAATGGGCAATTTGAAGCAGTAAACAAAATCATTAAGTCCATTCTAAAGAATCGATTGATGCATGCGAAAGCTATGTGGGTTTATTAATTGCCCTTAGCTTTATGGGACTATAAAATGACCTACAAAGTTACAAATGGCCATACTCCCTTATCACTTTCATTTGGATCAGAAGCAGTCATTCCAGTGGAATTGGAAGTCCCGTCTCACAGAAGAACATACTATGATCCGATGACAAACAAAGCACTTCTCCTTGAATCCTTGGATATGATCGAGGAAAAGAGAGATGAAGCAGACTTTCGTGCCTCAAGGCACAAACACCAGGTCGCTCGGTACTATAACAGGAAGGTTCGATCCTGAATCTGGAACTTGGTTTTGAAACGCATCATCCTGATCACTGTTTTTATGGGTCCGAAATGGGAAGTACCATATGTATTCCAATGGAAACTTGATAAAGGAGCTTTCAAGCTAACGACCATAGATGGCGATGAAATTCCAGAGCGTGGAATGCCCAGCATCTACGGCACTACGACTTGAGCTGTAATTATTTTTTGTTTTGCAAACTATGTAAATAGGCACGGCTTGCCTAGAAAAGTCTAGTTAATATAAATAAAAACTTATAAAGTGGACGTACGCTATGATTTTCCTCAACTACTATAAAATATCATGTTCCATTTACTTTTCCTGCATTTATTTTTCCATGTTCTGTGATTGCTCTGATCTTTAACTCGACATCATGATGTAATTGATTAGTGTCGGATTTACAGGAAAGGGATGATTCACCTCTTTCTATCGAGCTCGATAGCAACATCCGACGTCGTAACTCTCACTTTGTGAACCAAAGTAAGGATATGGCGTCCAAACATCATGCCTTACCCATCTCACAATTTGACGGGATGAGAGTGGCTCGGTTAGGAAAAAAGGGCACCTTTATCCCTGAATCGGGACTTAGAGGTGCCATCATGGCAAGTGTGGTACGACCACTTGCCTGACAAGCTCTATATGCATGTGTGAATCATGAAGAACGGATTAAAATCGAGTGCAAGAACGACACTCGAACCTGTGGAATAACTCTCTTGGAAATAGAGTGTAGAAGGAAAGTCGGGGAGAATGGGATGATCGTTCGCCTTATCAACTCAAACTCTCTCAATCCGAGAGTGAGTATAAAAGTGGGCGTGATTGGTGCACCACAACTAAAGACCATCTTAACCACACTCTAACCTAGGCATATGACATGAGAGTATAAAGGCACCGAAACCAAGTGCCAAAGGTAAAGGGTTCCTACCCCACCGAAGGATTAAGGGAAAGATTGAAAGTTGAGCCCGCATTCCCCATGGAAGGATTGGGGGAACATGATGTCGATTCTAATCAATCCTAAATAAGCCTTAGCCAGGCATTTTATTCAAGATTGTCTGGAGGCATACACATGTCACACTCTTAGGATCCGATTTTGACTACAACGATTTTGATTTTTGATTTGCAGGGAGGCTGAATAGAAATCCTGGTTTGATGTGTGATATGATTTATTGTTTACTAGTTAGCATAATTATATTATGATCACAACCACATTTGATTGAAATAGATAATAAACTTGCAAACATATGATATTGCAGGAAAACTACTTTATTAACAACGTGCAGATTTACATATGCAACTGGTCAAAACCGCGAATGCCGCGCTCGCCACAACAACGGCAGGCCAGTAGAAAACAAAAGAGAAATTAAGGAAACCATCTAATTAGGCCAGGGAGAATGCTTGGCTTTCTTGGCTTCCTTGAGTTTTTTCCTCTCCTCCTTTTCAGCGTCAGTAAGAATACATTTTTCTTCTTCTTGTCGAATGGATAATCCTTTAGATCGGTGGAGGACCTGGAAGCCAATTCTCAAGTGATCGATCAAGTTGGAATCTTGATGGTTATTTTGCCACCAAGAGGGACCATTTGAAGGGGATTGACTAAGATGGAATCTTCTTCTTTTTTTTACCTTCAAGAGTGCCTCAGATCTAGCTTTCATCTGAGCAAGTGTCAAGTTTTCTGTCTCATCCATTACTCCAGTAATAGTGAATTCCACATACTCTTCATCCTCCTTGCTCTCCATATCCTTTAAAGCATTTATACTTTCCCCGTCTTTGGAAGCTTCACTGCTGGAGAGCACTATGGCCTTGTTAGCGGCGCCTCATGTTTATTTTTAGTCTCCTCGGTAGGATGGGTACCTATAGAATGCGAAGCAATGGTTATTAACTCTGGAGAAAACTTAGGTCTTTCAATTGTCTGCTCCGCAATACGATGACACACAATGATAGCCTTGACAAATTGCGATCAAAAAGTAGAGATACCTTCAGTGGACTTGTCTCTGGGAGTGGCAGGAGTGACTCCTTCCTCGATAGGAGATAGCAGAGGAGCCTTGGGAATCTCAGGATGTTTGAGACCATACTCCTCAGTCTCTACAACTCCAGGCATGGCAGAAGTAGAACTAGAGCCACAATCGATGGTATCCTTTCCCTTAGCTTGACGCTTCTCCTCTTCCATAACTTCCTGAATTAACTTTCTCCTTTCAGCTAAGTGCTCTGGCTCTTCGCCTCTCAAATATGTCTTCGTTAGCTCCCCCTCATCAACAGTGAAAACCTTTAATCGTCGCCTTTCATCGTCAATAATCTGATCCCACATGTCGACTAGGGTTGTCAGATAGTCCTGGATCCAAGAAATATCCTGATTCTGAATGACTTGAGCAAAGAATTTGATCATAAGCTTGCCATATTCATCTAACTCATTATGGGATTCAGTGAGCTGCGCATTAGAATCGGCCTTGGATTTAAGAGCGATGTTGGTGTTTCCCTCGGCTAAGACCGTCCACTCCTCAGACTCCGCCAGCTTTAGCTTCCAGACTAGCATTCTTCTTTTCTAACTCTGCCTTTTCCTACTCAAGGTGAGTGCAAGATAGCTTCAAACCAATGTTTTCTTACTTAACATCCTCAACTTATTTTTTGAGGGTTGTACGCTCCTGGATATGGGAGTCAAGCTCGGTATAGTAGCGCTTTTGCAATTCTTCGTGTTGTGTCTTGAAGCTCCCTATGTCATGTTGCACGAGAGAGAGCTTGGCCTGCGTATCCTCAAGAAATTTCTCCGTGGTATCTCTAGCCTTTAAGTCATATTCAACCATTTTCTTCATATTGTCGATATCCACTATTAAATCCATGATGATTTTGGAGAGCTTACGAAAAAACTTGCATGTCTCTTTGTACTACTCATTAATGAAGTCTATTTGAGCTTTAACGGCCGCTACCCAATCCGAATTAACCGGCTTCAAATTCGGAACGAAGTGCATATTCCCAAAGTGATATTCAGGAAACTGTTCCTTTAGCACCTTGAATCTGTAATGTCCTATATTTTTTGTAGTCAAATATTTAATTTAATTTATTATTTTAAATATTATATTTGGAAATTAAAGGATTTTAATATTTAATTCGTTTATTAAAACGAACTTTGAATGTTAAATTTATATATAATTTAAATCGAGTTTGAAATGGCGCGGCAGTTCATAATATTGAGTTTTGAACTTCAATATAAGATACAGATCTGTTTGAAGTCGGAATTTTGTGAAACAAAAAAAATGTTTGAGTCTAATTGATTGTAATTTTCATATGAAAGAGAAAAATCCAGATTTCATGTTATATTTTTAGTTATGTCCAAATCAAATTTTAAAATAGTCGTTATGGAAATCGTTATTAAAATATAACGTTTAAAAAGGATTTTGTTATAATTTCGATATGGTTTTAACTCGAAATTGATGATATTTAGTTGTATAATCTATGCTGGTTTATATTTGGAACCATATGACAAATTTATTTGGATACTTATGGTAATAATAATTTATTATTATTTAATTCGATTATTTTGGATTTTATGTAATATTTTTTATATATTATATGAGCCTTAAAAATGACCATTTTGCAAACGGGCTCAGTTTTCGATGAAATTAGTTTCATTGGAATTGTAACGTTAAAGTATTGTACAGTATCAAATTTCGTGGCAAATCGATGTCGTTTGTGACAACGGCAGCCATAAATGCCTAGTCATTTTCTGTAGCGCGTAACTAAATTAATTAAATTTAATAGAGAGTTTTTTCATATAACTTGAGTAGACGATCAAATTAAGCCACGAAACCAATTCCGTTGAGTTTATATCGATGATTAGAGTCAGGATAGGCAGCAAGTTTGTTATTTTTGGACATCAGGTATTAAGGTGTCCAAAATAGCATTGTTTGGCATATAAAAATAGCATATCAGGAAACAGTCTCGGAATGCGACGAAACTTATGCCATTGGATTCGTATTAATTGATTATTATAAAATTTCAATTTCCTTGTCAATTGGACTTACCGTTTGATCGTGGCAGCGTCAAATACCCTTGTTTTATTTAACCGTTTTATCTTTAGATGGGTTAACTTTAAAGGAATAAACGACTGGCCAAATGGACTCCATTTTAACGAAATAAATTTCATTAGATTCGTAAGGAAAAGGTCTAGTATAATTTCAAAGTTTAAAGTCGATTGGATTTATTTTGTGATCCTGGGAAATTTAAACGCATGATTTTTACCTTGTGATTTATAAAGGATTTTTCACAGACGACCTCGAAATTCGACAAAACCTTTCCCATCGTGACCGGAATATTTTTTTCTTGCTAGGATTAGGAGTTTCATCTCGATCAGTGGTCGTTTGTAATGGTTATTACGTGTTACTTCATCGTGAAGTTTCGTATGTTAATTAAATAGTATTATTTCCTACCCGTATCCTATGTATAACCAATAACATGTCAAACCCTAAAAGATGAAACTGCGTGGTACTTCAGTGCCGCCATCTCCCTTAATCAACGAACATAATTCGATTTTCTTCCTCACACTAAATCTCGAAAATCACTGATGTACACGCAAAGGTCTGCAACTATTAAATCATTATGCTCGAAGAGTTCTAGCACCTGAACGGTGACGATCGATTTCAATCACCTGGATTATCCACAAATCAGTTTGAAACAGCACCTGTTCGTGGAGCTGCTGCGGCTACTTCGGTCGATTGAGTGGAGAGATATGTGGGGCGAAGCCTCGCAAAGGTGAGGGAAGCAGTTTGTTGAGGCCTGATGAAGTTCCAACAGTTAGAGCTTCACGTGGGGAGGAGCAAATCGAGCGGGATTTTGGTGCAGATTGTTGAACACGCTCTGTACGAAGGGCTGAACGAGGAGGTTGGTTCTTTCAAAATGAAGTGGGAAGTAGAAGTGCAGACCCGTTTTGGTTTGAACGTGAAGAAACTATGGTATTGGTCTGTTTAACCTTAAACAAAGAAATTTGTTCAGCATAATAATTATTATAACTAACTGTTTAATAATTTTAACCAAAGAAAGGCTGGGCTATTATCCTGTGAACGTGAGTAAATAGGAACAAAGACTGGAATTAACGGTGAAGCAGCAGATGTCGGGCCGGTATTCTAATCTGAAGTGTATTAATTGGCCTATATGGATAAACAAGAGTAATTAGAAATTATATAACCTAATTAAGAATTAGTTATATTAAATTAAAATCTTATAGTTTATAAACGCATTCAGTGAATTTGTGGCAGGCTATGTTTGAACGAGTCGGGTAGGAGAAAAGAGTCGACCTTAAATATTTAAAATGTAATCAGTCAAGCTTAAACTAAAATTTCGAAAATAATTATTTATTTAATTTATATTAATTTATGATGTTGATAACTTATATGATCAGAATTTAATGATTCATGAGAAGTTCATTTGCGTCGACGGACACTACATTATGGTACAATAATGGACGGAATTGAAATCAACCGAAATTTTTAACTAAATTAAACGATTGTTTAATTTAGTTAAAACCATTCGTTGTCAATGGAATCAAATCAAATCAAGATGAGTTAAACTCACTCAGTTCTTCCCACTTATATTTTATCTTAGCCGGGTTTTATAAATTGTGTGTTATGGTTGCTAATGGTTGATTGTTTGGTAATTTTATATTCACATATTGATTGAACCCATGAAATTAAACGTTGTTTAGTTTCAGTTGAAAAACTAAATCATTATTTTAACGGTTGGACCTAATGAAAGTAACTTACCTTGTTGGTCACGTTTATAAAAATAAACGTGTTAAATTTAGTAAATTGTTTGGTTGATGTTAAATGGTCATTATTTACTGTTATAGAAATTATCAGTTAAATTGAATTGAATAAGTTTATTTGTGATAATCTATTTTGAAGCAGAGAAGAATATGTTGGAGGGATCCAATTAGATTCGTCAAATACGTTAGATGTTAATTATTCTCATATTATCATCATATGAATTGTTCTGATTGGACGATTGATTTGGTTATTGACCGTTAACCTGAAATTCAACACTTATTTTGTTTAAACAATGGGTGATACTGGTTGAGTAATTGGCAGTATATGGCCTGTAAATCAATCGTTTTCTAAATATTGATTTACCGTCAAGTGAATCGATAGAACTGAAGTTATAAAATTCACTTTATAACTAGAGATAGATTTTTGAAATATATTATTCTGAATCAAAGTTTATAAAAGGAAATAAATATTTATTATTTTAGTTTATAATTAATTATTAAATGATTTTATAAAGTAATTTCTGATGTTAATCAGATTTATAAGCAGTAGAGTAGAATTTAACCTAACGGTCTAGAGTTGGATAATTGTTTTAAAGAAAATAATTAGAATGGAATTATTTATATTAATTGTTAATCAATTTAAAGTGAGAACTAGTTAGAATCTGTTAACGAAAGAACTGTGTTTTGGGTTGACTAAGTCAACCGTTTAAGTGAGAATGATTATTAATTAATTATTTTTGGATTAATCTAATGAAAGAGCTTAATGCATATTTAATTTTAATTACTAATAAAATTTAAAGGAAAAAAGATATTTACTATTTATTTTAGTAATAAAGAAATTAACTACTGCTACAGTAGTTAAAAGTTGAAGTAAATTATTATTTTAATTATTAATAATTTAGGAGATTACTTTTTATTTGAAATTCATTTAAAAAGTGATCGAAGTTGAAATGAAAACTAACTGAATTATGAAAGGAGCTATGAACGGTTTTTATATTAAAAACCCGAATTTTAATAACGAAGTTATAAAAGGGATTTTTAAGCGAATATGATAACTTAAAATAAATGTTTACTTAATATATGAATTAAGTAAAGGAAATAAAGGTAAAAGGGGTTTTATATTAAACTCGAGTTTTATAAACAAGGTTTATAAAAAGAGATGTGAAGTTAAGTCGTTAATTTTTAAATTAATGTTATTAAATAATGGAATTGAGAGAAATGAAAATTGGAATAAAAATTTCAAAAAGGAATGATTAAAAGAGATTTGTAATTGAATTTGATAAAGGATTTAGTAATGGGATTTGGTAATAATAACTCGAGTTATAAATTGAATTCTTGAAAGGAGTCAAGGTTAAGAAGTGGGTTTTATTAAGAAACTACTTAATCAATATATTAAGTAATAATAAGTTATATTTATAAAGAGATATTTTTAGAAAATATAAGAAGGGTTTTATAAACCATATTTTAAATAAAATATTTTAAATGAGATTTGTTTGATATTAAAATAAATATCGGTTTTTAAATTACAACTCATATCTATCTTAAGATAAGAACGATATTGATCAAGGTCTAAGAGGTAAATAAATTCCCCAACTTGAACGACTTCAGGATTATCTGAGGATGATTTTTGTTTGTAATGGGAAAGAGGTTAAGAATAATTTATTATTTCCATATGTGAAATAATAACACAATGTTAATCGCAAGAATTGAGAATATATATATTGAAATTTCCAAAGTAATGGAAATAAAAAGAATTTGGGAATATATATAATGTAATTTCCAAGGTAACGGAAATGAGAAGAATCGAGAATATATATATATATATATATATATGTAATAATATTTTTGAAGTAAAGGAAATAAAAGAAGATGGTGTGAAATTATATCGGCACTTTCGACGTAAAAGGAAATGGTATGTGGAGTTTTGGAATAAGTTTACCGGGTTGGTTATTGTTTTTAAATAATGAAACAAAAGAGATTTCGTAATGAGCGATAATATGAATTGATTTCCAATCAAAGATAATAAGAAATGTTGTAGCAAATGTTGGAAATGATAGAATATAAAAAATTGGATAAATTACAGAATATTATTTGGTAAATTATAGAATATTATCCTAAGTATTAAATTAAAAAAAAATTGGAAGTAATCTTATGGTAAATAAGAAATAAAAAGTTATATTCGTTATATTAAAAGATTTAAGAGTTTTAAATTAACCATTCGTTAATTGTTTTTATATAAAATGGCTAAGTAATGCCAAGTACTGAATCTGTGAACCCATTTTATTCATACGATTATTTATTTGAAGTTAAATAACCGATTATCAAATCTGACCCATACGATTATTGGTACGGAAAAAAGGGGATCGAATTTATATTCGAAAACTAATCTGAACCTGCAAATACGTGAAGATGCTGATTGAAGATGGAGCAATTCAAGACCGAGGATCTTCATAAGCGAAAGGATTGCTTGTCGAATATTCTCTGGATGTACAGCCAAAGGTATTCTGACGTGATTCGATCGTAAGTGAGATTTTACGGGTTGCAAGGACAACTCGCTACTAATCCATGGGTTGACTTCTAGGATGTGGTAGGAGGGTGCCTTCAGTTCATCCTATTTCTGGATGGCTTGTATGGATGAGTGTCTGACAGAGTATTTCCAAAGGAGTCACGTACGTTGATTTCTTCAAACGTATTTTTGTTGATGGCGGAGAAGACTACACTTCTCTTAGCTTAATAACTAGATATTTTTGTGGATGTCAATTAGTGATATGATGGATCTGATAATGTGACATTCAAAGTGAATGGTGACCAGATGTTCAAAGAAGATTTAAACCTTAAGCCTCATCAACCGGGAAATGGTAAAAATCGGGTAGGTCGCATGGCTATGTGGGTCGCACCCATCAAAAGTGTATATCATTACCTGATTTAGTGAAATCAAATGCCTTCGGTTGTCCCTTTATTTTATTTGTATGCTATCGGTTCGGTTGGCTGGCCCCCAACCGTGGTAATGATATATTTGGTACTTTCAAGAGAAATGAAGGGTCAGTTATGTTTAGCCTGAGTTACAAGATGTTCTCGTTGAACCCCAATGTATTCATCTGTAGAGGTACAATATCGGAAAGGTGGTTGCCAATACCTTGTCATGGAAATCCATTCTCCAATAAGAGCCCGTGATTTTGATTGTATACTATATATGTAGATCATGAGATGCAAGCATCCTACAAGTTCGATAATTATTTGTATTTAGGCACTATTATAATATCAAAAAGATATTGATTTCCAAAATGTTTTGGGTTATCATAAGGTAAAACCGTCCGTATTAATGTATGGATTTGGTCTTACGATTATCCTTTTATTTCGAAAAGATTTTTACTTTAAATCAAGTTGTGTGATACCTTTAAACTTAGTGCGTTTTTCTCACTTTGGTTCACCAGACTGATCTGACGTTTGTAATACTCGGGTTAGACCGGGTTGTACAGGTTTAGGTTATCGAATGTTGTGAAGAGACGAGTTGGAAGAGTTTAGACGTATGATATAGATATTATCCCGCTATGTGATTGTATATGAGGACAGATTGTTATCACTGTCCAGATGTGTGATGTACTCTGATGATTGTAGGTATTTTTAAAGCTCTCAGTAAAGATTTAATTCCATATTATATTTTGTTCCACTGCGATGTGAGACTCTGTGTTGTGTGTTTCTTCTTCTTCTATTCTAATATTTCTTTCTTTCTTATCTCACCCTCTAATTTCTTTCAAATAACGTTCCTGTGTTTTTGGTCCTTGTAAGGTCGGCATGTTATATGCTAAATGTATTTATGTCGATTTTCAGGGTTGAAAATCTTATGGGTCGTTACAGAGTCGCTTCTGGGTATCAGCATCAAGTACCACGGGCCTCATTGTAGCAATATCGATGTTTTGGCACTTAGAGGGTACGAGAGCAGCTTTGCTCTTCTCCGGCTCTTTGCCCAAATCCTTTAATTTATCCTTCGATTCAGAATGTTCCTTTGGTAGTTTCCCTTGAGGATATGGTTCTTTGGAAGAAGTTGGAGCTTTGGGAATGTACTTATCTCCCTCACGGTGAACAAAATGGCTCTTGTATGTCTCTGGATATGAGTGAGGCGGAGACCGAGACAGAGAGGATCGATTGTACTGAGATTAATGACGTCTCCTGTCATCTCTCCCGCGGCCTTCGTGCTGATCATGCTCGGTCTCGAAGTCAAATCTGGGTAAGCTTGCATGGACATTCCTGAGGTTGTAGTTCCGACGATGCATCTTTCCTACAAGATCGCACAAACACGCATTAAGTATAGGGATTGATATAGTGCACAGGTGTTGTGACGTGCAGTGCAAGTGCAGTTCGTATCCTAAGTGATCCCCCTAATAAACCATGGACCGAAGTTAGGCATGTCTGTGTAGTCTCCCTAGCTTTTACAGGAGTGAATTCCTCCTCGGAGGTAGGGAAGAATAAACCCATGCCAATATCTTTGGAAGTATAAATATCATCAGATAAAGGAAGCTTAGCCAAGTCCCTGAATATAGGATCATCTAGTTGGGACCCGCCAACAGGGGACCCAATTGGAGATGGTGTCTTTGGAGAAGGTTGTCTTTCTGAAACAGAATCGTCTTTCGAATCAACATCCCGGGGTTCATCCTCAGTCAGCCTATTTAGAATTTCTTATCTTGGGTTTGCATCAGAGGTGTACTCTTTAGAAAAGTAATCGGGTCTCGTTCAGGAGTTGTCTCTTCCTCTTCCACATGTGCTTCCTGATCAAAACCTGTAACATCTTTGTTTCCTGAACCCTCACCCACCTTGGTTGTAGTGATGGTTCGCCCTTTGATCAGGAACATACTACTGGTTTCTACAGGAGCGGAAGAAACTTGAGCTAGGGGAACGTATGTAAAACCACGGCCTCTGTGTACAATACTCAGATTATATTAAGTAGACGATGCTTATACAGAACCTCGTCCACCAAGCACTTTCGTACGTTCAAGAAATCTGAATTACCATTCAACAGGCGGCTCAAGCAATCTAAGTATAGGTTATCCACTCCTTTTTGGGATTTGAAACTGAGAACATAAAAGGAAAAGTTAGTATATTTGCTAATATGATTGAAGCGGGGACGTCAGAACTTGAATCTTACTTGACTATAGCCGCCTTCTAGCACACCCATCTTGGTGCTTAATGAAGAACCACTTGGGCTTCACTTCCCCTACATTGTTGTATCCTTCATTAAGAATTTTCCTATTAGGCGCATATTTGAAGAAAACAAAGGATGGAGTTCCCTTTGAGCGATGCTTGAAATGGTAAAAGAAGTTCAGATCCTCGACGGTAAGCCTCGTACCAAATTTCCATATATGCCACATATAGAGTGTACAAGTAAGCGTATGTGTTAGAATGGAGTTTCATGGGAGAAATACGCAATGATCTAAGGAACTTGACGACTAATGAAGGAAACATAGGAATGACTCCTATTGCACACATTGCCTTACTGATGGCCATATACCCCTCTGGAGGGACGAGGGGTATGTCCATACCACTTGCCACCATAACTTCCTCCCAAGGAATCCCGTGCCTTAGACATATCCTTCTGAACTTAGCTTCGTCAATCGTCGAAACCACATAATTATTGGGGGGGCATTTATAGTGACTGCACTTTCAAACTCATCGGGAGCCCAGTCATCCCCTATTCCTCCTTCCTCTTCTTCATCTAACGATACTTCTCCCGCAGGTGATGTTGCCTCTTTGTGAATGTTTACTTCGGATTCCGAGCCTAAATTCTCCTAGTCTGAATCTGACGAGAATACATCAGGGTTGAAGTAGCTAGATGATCCTGGAGCTGCAATCTTTTCTACCAATCTTGCCGAGCGTCTTTCGGATATGTTGGATGTACTATTGAAGAAACATAGAGGTTAAAGTATAGTAACCTGTGCTCCCCGTGTGTGCGGTACTGAAATGAAAAGGCATAAAATAAGCAGAAAAGCAAGTAATTGATCAACAAGATTATTGAATGGTCAAATAGTCATATGTTTGTTAAAGTTCAGAATGTCCTGTTTGGAAGAGTCTATCCTAACAGTCTGCAAATCTAATTAATTTGTACTTAGTTTCGATCGAGATATATATAAGCATGTTCTATGAATTTACATTGTCAGAGTTCGTGTCTTGATCAAGTTCGATAGTATATAGGTATACACATATTACAAGTTGAAGGTATGGGAACGGCTCGTGATTAGTAAGAAGGGCACAATCCCCAATCGGGTCGAGGAAACAACGGCTCGCTCATCGAGAGTTGGTCGCTCATCGAGATCGTGTCGTAGAAGCTTGACCCAATCCAATGCTCTTTTCCATACTCCCTTCGATCGGACATATCTAATCCACATCGCTCCTTCGATCCATTCTAGCTGAAGAGAATGCTCCTTCTCATGTCTTTTTCCTCCAGTTCAACATCCAAATCGTGGGCTCTGGAACAATCTTCGGTTCCTCTTTTTCTCCTCTTCGCACTTCAAATCACAACTTCCTCAACTCCTCTAGCCCTCAAACCTGAATCTGGAGACGCTTGACCTCTTACTCGCCATTTGAAAGTGAACGACGTCACCAACGTCAGCGACGATCACGAGATAAGCGGCGTCGAAGTCATTGGGGAGGGGAAACGAAGATGGATGTAGGTTTTGCATCCAATCAACTCACAATTAGATTAAAGCAAGAAAACAATTATGTAATGTCTACCTAGATGTTTGATGAATGGGGTTTTATAAAATCTTGAGCGGAGAAGATGATTAAAGGTTTAGGTAATTTGGGGATAATGTGATTGTGGTAAAAGTGAAAGAGATGGTGAAAGAGGAGTATTATACATACAAAAGTTAAAGGGACCGTTCGTATCCCTCTTGATTTGATGGCTCGACCCGACCCGTCAGCCCAATAATTGAAGTGGTCTGCAGCCTCATAGTTCAAATGACGCAGCGCTTTGCACCAACGCGATCTGACCCAATATGTATTGTACGCAGCGAGATTGAAGTAGACCATACTGGGTCGCACATGATAATGGTTCGAGGACTCTCGACTCGACCCTATGGTTAAACGTCGATGTCAAGCAAGAGTAAGAAAGGTTGGAGGAAGTCGCTAAGGATCATGCATACATGTATGAAGAGAAAATGACAAAGTAACATATCAGATGATTCAAACTCCATTGATTTAACTCGATAAAGGTCGAAAGTTTACCTGAAGAATCGCCCATAGTCCAATTGAAAGCTTGAAGTTGTTGAGCACGACAGAAGTAATTGGAGATTAGGTCTTGTATTTATACTTGATACAGAAATCGGGAAGTACGATTTCGTAAAACATCGCGACTATAAGGATGGGTCTAACTATTGACATCCACCAATTCGAGCATAGGCAAATTGACTATTTCAAAGCACGTATCATCTCTGATAAAATGTACTTCGAGGGGGAAAAATGTTGGCCTACTTTGTGACTAGGCCACACAGAGCCTAAACATTCACTATCAAGTACAATATGGAGCAAGAGACAACCATTCGCGAGTGGTATAGAGTCAGAGCCAGCCAATGAATGGACTTCGAGTCGAAGTAATGATTCACATCTTCACGATCCCAAGGTAGACAGTTTAGGTTGAGGCAAGCGGCTCATGGACGATCCGTTCACTAGGGCTGCACACAACCCATATCCAACCCGACCCAACCCACCAATCTGACCCAACCCACATAAACCCGACCCAACCCAAAGTAGTTCGGATTGGATATGGGTTTCAATTTTTAACCCATACTATATATGGGTCGGGTTTAATTTTTCAATCAACCCAACCCTATATTAACCCAACCCAACCTCACTTTGAAAAAATAAAAAACCTTTCACACTTCTGGTTTGATATCTGCACCGAATTAATGAAAATTTATTCACTCTAGGCATCCGCTTTTCCATCTAGCTTGGCCTTGGTCTCCATACATTATTAACTTGCTTATATTTAGTTGGATATGCATATGATATTTAGTTATATTGTGTGCTGAGTCTCTTGCGTGGTGTACTAGTGTGAGAAATTGGTTGATTTTTCCATTAGGCATGTTTTGCATGTCTTAAAACATAAATTATTAAGTCAAAATTTTTGTTATGGATTAATCATGCATACAACCCAACCCAACCCTATTTAACCCGACCCAACCCATACTTCAACCCAACCCAACCCAACCCTATATGAGGTTGGGTGCGGGTTCAATTTTCATCAACCCAAACCAATACGGGTCGGATGAAGTATTTGGCTTGACCCGACCCAACCCAAACTTTGTGCAGCCCTACCGTTCACCACAGGAAGAAATCAACTCCCGAATTTCGTTACCGGCTCGGCTCTTGGAGACTACTACCCGACTCGCTCGTCGCACGAAGGCACATCTGCACTGGTCACTCCATGTCGGATAGAGGGCTACCTGATCCCCTCTCCACCTAGCTGCTTCGTTGGCTAATTTAAAATGTGACTGGTTCTTAAGCCTATAAAGACGGATTGGGGTACACATGGCGCGACCCGCTCCAGGGATGTTCCCTCCACTAACCCACGATCCGCTCTAAGATTTCAGGGATGAACGCCACGTCACCACGTGACCCACCTTTCCTTTAAGCTTATAACATCACGAATGGACATTTTAAAGGATCTTTTAGCATTCTGAACATTCAAGCTCCATCATTGACAATATTCCTCCTTTTTATTCAGATTGTACTTTGGATTCTTGAGTATATTTCTATAGATTTTTTAGAGATTGTTGATTGTATTTGTGAGATAGAGTGATTATTCGCATTGTACTTGTACTCAATCCAAGAACTATAAAGTGGACATAGGCTCGTTAATGCCGAACCACTATAAATCTTATGTATTTACTGCTTCTTATCTGTTCTTAGATCATAATTCTCTCAATTTCTAGTCAATTGCGTGTTAGAACCACTTTTTGGTCTAACATATTCAATTCAGTTTGGCCTTTGAAATCCAAATCAAATAACGATAATAAGTTGCATGTGTCACATGTTGATGAACATTTATGCGTACTTTTATAGTACTGAAATAAGTTTCATGGTTTATTAATTGATACAAGACTACTATGCTCTTTCCATCCGTGGTACAAAAGTGAAGCCTAAGTATAAAGGGAAAAAGAAAACTAATGGAACCAGAGGTGCAACATGAGACTACTGCTACAAGACTGTGGTGCTACATAAATGTTGACATAAAGAAAATTATATGAATTTAGTGTTGAAGGGGTGATAGAAACCAAATTGATTAGGATTGTTGAAGTGGTGACATATAAGCATGGTTAGGATGGCCATAATGATGGTTGAGTAAGGAAGCAATCCAAACTTGAGATTGGCTAGAGGGAGTAAGTACTAAATCTGGTATATTAAAATGACGATGCACATGCATAAGGAAATATATTATCAACTTTGGTTGTTAATCGCAGTTGGTACGCTGAGTGCATAAGAAAATCACACACACACACACACACATACAGAGGCACATCTACCTTTGGCTGAGATACGGTAGAGGCCCTAGGTGGCGTGTTTAAATTTAATGAAAAAAAGTTAAGTTTTGATCTTTTTCCCTACCTCAAATCAATGTATTGCTCTACCTCAACTCACTATTCAGCCCATTCAGCCCATTAAATCAACTAATAATACTTTTAACTTTATATCATTGTCGCAAGACTTAGAACAATTGGTTTTTTTTCTTTTAGCTGCTTACATGATAAAAAGGCACCTTCCTTTCGTAAATGCTGGTTTTTTTTCTTATACAATTTGCCCTATTCAATGTTAAATGTTGGCTCTGCCACTACACATATACATACATACATACATATAATCATCTACTAAAAGTAACTTTCAGAGTTGATAAGAATAATTAGGATGTTTAAATGTGTAGTTATCCTTCTAAGTTCACTAAAGATATTTACCATTCTAGCATATTTTATTTCCGTACGTATGGTGAGTTACTGTAAAGAATTACCATGCTTACAATTCCAGTGATTTAAATAAATATTTTTGAATTTGCTCAGGAGGGTAACCGACCGGAGTCGTAAAACCCTCCCTAGTGCACCTAGCCTGGTCCACAAGCACCACATAAGTGGCTGATCTTAGCGTATATATATGGTAAACTCTTAGCATGTCATTCTAAGTTTCGAACCCGCGTCAATGTTACTACGGCGTAAAGTCCTCAACCGTTTGGCTATTAACGTAGACAATAAATATATAATTTTGTACACCATACTTATTTAGTTTGTTTATATTTGTTTGATATATAAGAAACTACGAGAGATGCTACATTTTAACCATAATTATTGTAAGTAGTTATCTGTTACTGTGCTCAGATAAAGCTTGCATGCACAAATAATTGTTCTAGATTAATATTGATAGCTTCAATTCAATGTTTATCTGATTGTTTTCGTATTCACTAAAATAGTTTTGGCAATCCAAATATTGCAAGATTTCAATTTTCGTATCAATCGGAGTTGTCATGTGGTTGTGTGTAATATAAACTTATATCGATAAATGATTTAAAATTATAATTTGATGTTAATAATAACTATTATATACGACCGAATTAGCTTTCGGAAAAAAATCAATTGTTTTCGGAATACGAGTTATTAGCTATGAACGACAATTAGAACGTCTTGTTTCAAGTTCGAAATTTTTTAACCTCGGTGAATAGTGTTTTCTGAGAGCCTATTAAGCACCTTAACTCCTTACTTCTTACCCTAGCCTCCATTTTATACAAATCAATGGGTGAAACTTAATCTTCCAATCCATCGACAATTAGTAAAAGTCTCAACTAGAAAGTTATTTGCATCGCTGATTGAAGTCCATCCATGTCGGGTACTCGATCGGTCATGGGTGGCGGAAAATTCACCAAAACCGAGAATTGGTCTGTTTCATTCTTTCTTGATTTACACGTTGGTGGTTGACTTTTATGCGAGGTGGCTTAAAGAGGAAGAGGAGAGCTTTACAACAGTGGAGGTGCGGTCGTCAATGGTGGTCGAAGGAGGAAATTTTTTTGAGTTGAATGGAATCTGTTCAACCTCGTTTTCTAGCGAACTAGTGAAGCTAAGGGAGGCGGCGGTCCAGGTGATGGTGCTGCTCAGAGTGGCAGTCACGACGGTGGAGGTGGCATGCGGTCCGATAGTCTCTGGTGATGGCGATGGTAAGTTGAAGGAGGTCGAATGAGTTTTCAAAAAAACCTAGAAGGAAATTGTGGGTTAGGCCATTGTAAACACCCCACCTCCATTAAGGTCACTCACAAAGGGAATGCATTAACTTTGGTGGAGTATTATAGGTAAAAGGTACAAGTAATTTACAAGACAGACATATAAACAGCGGAAAGACTAAATTTTATTTCATAAGGACGTGGTCCAGTCAAAACCTTCCAACAACTGTCTTAAAAACCAACTTCAAAAATCATTACAGTAAAGCCTTTGTCTTGACTAAAACATAAAGAAGCATAAACAATAATAAAGCAACATAAATCCCCAATTAAGAGTGTAACCACAGCCATAGCCCAAGAAAAGAGAGTCTAAGCAATACGTCTACTTTCTTCAAGCTGGAAAAGGTCTGGACTAAGTTGAAGTATTCCATCCCTACGGACTGGGGGTGAGGGGAGACGGAAGACGAAAGAAAATGGGTCAGACATAAGCCTGGTAAGTCCAGTGATTATTAAGAATGTAAATAGGAAAAATGATCATGACATGAATAAACTGAACCTAGGACAATATCCTAGAAATAAGATAACAATAAATAAGGCAAGATAAACTGAATATACTATCGCACTCGTTTCTATTTCTCTACACCTACTAACAAGTGTTTCAACTAGCACCATGTGTTCATGATAAAATGATCCCTTTTATTGATCGGCTTCTACTCGCATATATTTATGACTTTGTCATTTGGCCCCGCTCGATTGTAGATACTTGTGTTGGTCCCACCATGGGGTGCATCATTTCCTATGGTGGTAACCCGACACAAATTCAAGATGCACAGTATATACTACTGATGCCCAGTGCCTGATTTGTCCATGTTGGAGTACGTGCACACCCATACTCCGTTGAAACCTACACTGTTGCACCACCCGCCGTTATTTTGACCGCTTATAATCAACCCAGTAATTGTGCCCCACACTGCCTAGTTCAGGGTACCATGAAACATCTATGTGGGTTACTGCTGAAATGGGTCCCTGTTACAAGGGTTTCCTAATCAACATGTTAAAATGGTTTAGTGTTCTCAAATTAACCTAACCCTACCCATCAGTTTAGTTAACATGTTGTATTGGTTAAGTGTTGCCTTAATTAACTTAACCCCGCCATTCTTAGCCTGTCTTAGCTTTAATTCATTCGTTAAAGCACCAACCACTCACATTAGATATGTATTGTTGCGGTCGCTGGATGTGTCGGGCGGTTTCGGGAAGTCTTACACCGCAACTCAATCTAACCTCGGGTTTTTCGGGCTTAATGCGCTAAACTCTCACATTAGATCTATATTGTTACGGTTGCTGGATGTGCCGGGCGGTTCCGGGCAGTCTTACGCCGCAACCCAATCTAACCTCGGGTTAGGCACAATCATCTTTTGATTAATTTACATATTTACTATTTACGTTTATATGTAAATTATCCACCATTGTAGTCAACTCAAGTCATGTCCCATTTACCCTTCTAAATTTTGTCCATAATTCTTAGGTATACAAATTATACCTTTTCATGCCATTAATCATTTACATGATTATGGGCCAACCTATGCCAATAGCATATAGTTTAATATATTTTCCAACGTATCCCCCGTTATTCGTTCGCATAAATTACATCTAATGTTAGGCTCGCAAATTATCCTAACTCATAAACAAAGAGGGAAAAAGAAAAGGGACATGTAACATTCCAACGACATAAAACAGTTTAGATCAACTAAGCATGTGTAATATAAATTTGGCATAGCACTACACAAATTTAATTAAGCATGTAAATGTGAGCTTGCATTTGAGTTGGATCAAATTAACATAGATCTAAACATTTAAGCATGTAGATCAAGACATACAAGCATATATGAACATGACTTAGCTTATGATCTTGCATATAACATAACATAAGGAATCACCAAATTTATATACAACATGATAGGTTCATTGCCAAATTATTATACAGCGTGATAGGTTCATCACCAATTTAACATACAACATGATAAGTCCATCACCAATTTAATATACAACATGATAGGCTCATCACCAAATTAGTATACAACATGATAGGTTGTATCAATCACAGTAGTCACGTAGGCATAGGTAATTTCATAATTGCAACATAAATCAGAATACGATTATCTTACAAGTAGACACGGTTCTAGTTTCTTTTCATTACAAGTCATGACTTTTATTTGTTCAAATCTAAAGAATAACTGAACTTACAAACAATAGAACAAAACTTGTTTTTCTGGGATCTGATTTCTGAAACTGAAAAGCTATCCTTTTATGTAGATTACTGATTCTTTAGTTTTGATTTGATTTGGGACTTCCTAACTTGACTTGTAGTTTAGGGAAAAATGGAGGCTATGCTAGTTTGGTCATGGACAGCATGACGGCTTCAGAGAGCAATTTTATGTGGTTTTAGGGTTGGGGTTGTTTATATAGAAGTCTAGATTAATGAGAGCCGTTAGATCAACCTAGGAGTAATCAGAGCCATCCAGACCAAACAGAGCCAACCGGAAGTCTCCACATAAGCCCTTGTGACTCAGAAAACATGACTGGACAAAATAGTCCAGATCTGGCTAAGGGGGTCGACCCCTACAGAGGGGGAGGGGTCGACAACTATGTCGACCCCCCCCCTCCCCGGGGGGAGTCGACCCCTATGGGAGGGAATTTTCCCGCCCAGCCAATTGTCTCGAATTTTTCGAATTTGAACTGCTTTTCGATTTAATTATTATTTATATTTAATTTCCGTTTAAACTTGAAATCTTCTGAACTCCATAACTTCTTCATACGGAGTCCGATTCGCGCAAACTTGGACTCTATCTCAAGCAGAATTCCGAGACAAACGCAATGGCATAACCTGTTTCCCCTAATTTTCACTTTTAAATTTAATTATTCCTTAATTTGATTACTTTAATGTTCACAGAAAATACGGGGTGTTACATTCTCCCCTCCTTAAAGGATTTCGTCCCTGAAATCTTCAACTCAAGAAGAATGTATATCCTACCATCCAATCGTCCATCTACTCAACCATACAATAATAGGAATCCATTGTCCTTAAAAGGTATCTAATGCTTTTTATGAACATATGCATAGTGTGTGTATATGTCCTTATCTATTGCAAAATCAGGCGGTCTACTGATTCAGTTGACCTCCTTAATGCAAATCATGATAGTTCCATGTGTCCATTATGTATGCAATTATTCCTAATCATTCTTTATATATGAGTGCACAATCATTCATACAAATGCAACATCCATATGGTAACACATCAAGTTTCAATCCATATACAAATACATATATGCATATGCAATATGAAAGTGACTGAGCCGATCTAGTACCTAATGTGTGTATACGCATCCACGAGCAACCACTTGCAACCATCAATCATAACATGTTTCGAATACATGTTTACATCCATTGGTTTCTACCTAAGGGTCAAGAATAGGACCAAGGAGATATACTTAAAAGATAGATATAAGCATGCATAAACTTATGAAAAAGAGATTAAGGATGTACCCTCAAAAAGAAAAGGGTAGGCTGCACGTATCTTGTCCTCAGTCTCCCAAGTCGCGTCTTCTTCAGTGTTACTCCATTGAACTTTAACAAGCTTAACTTCATGGTTGCGAAGCTTTTTGACTTCTGTCCCTAAGATACGAGTTGGAACTCTCCTCCCCATCGCTTCTCGCTCCACTTCTATTTCCTCTAGTATGCTTGGCACCACAACTTCTGCCGACTCAAGTAAGCACTTTCAAAGATGAGAGACATGGAAAACATCATGAACTCCAGCCAATCTTTCGGGCAGCTCTACTCTATAAGCCATCCTCCCAATCCTTTCAATGATAAGATATGGCCCTACAAATCTTGGTGCCAATTTTCCTGTAGACCCAAAGCGAACGACATTCCTCAAAGGAGATACTTTAAGGAAAACTCTGTCTTCAACCTCAAACTCAAGGTCGGTCCTTCTTTTATTAGCGTAGGACTTCTGTCTATCTTGTGCAGTCTTCATTCGTCTTTGTATCAATTCCACCTTCTCTGAAGTTTCCCTAATCATGTCCGACCTAAGTACGAGCTTGTCTGTAGACTCCCACCAACAAGTTGGTGATTGGCATGGTCTTCCATATAAAGCTTCAAAGGGTGTCATGCCTATGGTGGCTTGGCAACTATTGTTGTCGGCGAACTCCACCAAAGGAAGATGATCCTCCCATGTCCCTCCAAAATCAAGAATGCACAATCTCAAAAGATCTTCTAATACTCTGTTCACCCTTTCCGTCTGACTATCGGTTTGAGGGTGATAGGCAATGCTTAAGCATAGCTGTGTGCCTACAGCTTCCTGCAAACTCTTCCAAAACTCGCTCGTAAAGATAGGATCTCGGTCACTTACTATGCTAGAGGGTATTCCATGCAGTCGAACCACCTCTTTAAGATAAATGGATGCTAATGATGAGGCAGTCCTCCTACTCTTAACAGGTATAAAGCGAGCGCTTTTAGTGAGCCTGTCCATTATTACCCAAATACTGGTATTGCCCCTTCTTGACCTAGGCAACCCATCAATAAAGTCAATCGAAATGCTATCCCATTTCCACTGTGGTACTTCTAGAGGATGAAACAGACCACCAGGCTTCTTCTGCTCTTCTTTGACCTACTGGCATATCAAGCATTTAGAGACAAACTCAGCTACACCCTTCTTAATGTTGTTCCAAAGGTAAACCTTTTTATGTCTTTATACATCATGTCCCCGCCTGGGTGTATGGTCAATTTAGAATGTGTGCTTCTTCGAGAATGATTTTCACCGAATCTCTTGCTTTTGGGACGCTTAGTCTTCCATCCCGTCTCAACCAACCCATATCATCGATGGAGTACCTATTGAGATGACTAGAAGTCTCACCTCTCATTAGCTTATCCATCACATCAACTAGCTGAGGGTCTTCACGTTGCATGGTTCCTATTGAGTCCAAAAGCGTAGGCCGCACCTATAGTGTTGCTAACAAACCAGGTACAAATTCGAAGGAGGGTCTAAAGTCAAAGTTTGTTATGCACTCTAAGCTTTGCCTTTCTACAAAGAGAGGACTTAAGGTCAGCTTTTTCCTACTCAATGCATCTGCCACCACATTGCCCTTACTAAGGGTATATGTAATCTCAAAATCATATGAGGCCAGAAATTCCATCCATCTTTGTTGTCTTAAATTAAGATCCTTCTGTGAGAAAAGGTACTTTAACGATTTATGGTCAGTAAACAATTCAAACCTTTCTCCTAGTAGGTAATGACGCCATGACTTAAGAGCGAAAACAATGGCAGCTAGTTCTAAATCATGAGTTGGTTAGTTTTTCTCATGTATCTTCAACTACCTTCCTCCATAACAAACTACTTTTCCCTCTTACACCAAGATAACACCCAATCCTGTTCAGCATGCGTCTGTGTATACTGTAAACATCTTACTCCCATCACGCAATGTCGGAACTAGGGCTGTTATTAGAGCCCTTTTCAATCGTTGGAAAGCAACATCGAAATCCAAATCCCAAGCAAAAGTTAGGTTCTTCTTCGTCAATCTAGTAAGTGGGGCTGAGATCTTTGCAAAGTCTTTAATGAACTTTCGTTAATAGCCCGCTAGTCCGAGAAAACTTCGTACTTCGGTTGCGTTCCGGGGGACCTTCCAATCTTGCACCGCAACTACTTTTGCGAGATCCACAGCCATCCCCTCTTTGGACACCACATGTCCAAGCAACCGTACTCCTCTCCAAAAATGGCATTTGGAGAATTTTGCTTTTAGTTGGTGTGTACGAAGAGTATCCATGACTTCCCTTAAATGCAAAGCATGCTCTTCCTCACTTTTCGAGAAGATCAAAATGTCATCCACGAAGACCACCACAAATTTATTAAGGAACTCCCTGAACACCCGACTCATTAAGTCAACGAAATAAGCAGGTGTGTTTGTCAAGCCGAAAGGCATGACAAGCCATTCGAAGAAACCATCCGGAGTCCTGAATGCGGTCTTATCAATGCTGTCCTCAGCCACTCTTAGATGATGAAACCCGGTAGCCAGATCTAGTTGGGAGAAAACCGATGCACCTACAATTGATCGAACAAATCGTCTATTCTTGGAAGTAGGTGCCTATTCTTCTTGGTTAGCTTGTTTATCTCCCTGTAGTCAATGTATAGGCGAAGTGAACCATCCGCTTTGGTTGCAAACACCACTGAAGCACCCCACTCGGAAATACTCCGCCTTATAAACCCCTTTTCAAGCAACTCTATAACTTGCTTGCTGAGCTCTTTCCTTTCCCTTAGAGCCATGTGTCTAACGTGTAGAGCATCGGGTTTTGCATTATCAACAAGGTATATGCGGAAGTCTATCTCTCGCTTCGGAGGTAAACCCTTCACCTCTTCAAAGACATCCGAGTATTCACAGACTACTCTAATAGATTTCAGGTTTTCAACAGACGCACCAAGAGATTCTAGGTGGCTAAGCATAACAGAGTTCATGGGATTACAAGAGATTTCGAGAGTGTTACCGAGGCGAGTCATAAGTCTAATCTCTTTTCACTCGAGGACGGTACCATTACTAGATAGCCAATCCATGCCTAGAATCAACCCATAGCCTGTGAAGCCCAAAACATAGGCATTACATCTAAATCCAACGCTTAGTATAGAAATTTCCAAATCCAAACAAATCATTGATAAATAGGCCGAACCCCCAATTGGATTTGAAACAACCAAGGGATCCTCTACTATACTGGTGTCTAGGTGCAGAGATTCAACTAAAGCAGTAGATATAAAAGAGTGTGATGCGCCAGAATCAAAGAGAGTATGAACAGGATGATCAAAAAGATAAACTAAACTCTCAACAGAAATATTTCTACCTCGTTCTTGCAGAGGTGATATGAGAGCGTGAACCTGCCGTCCAGTAGTAGATCCGGTCCTCTGGCCTTGCACTTGCTTTCTTGGGCAGTCCTTAGCCATGTGTCCTGTCTCGCCGCACTGGAAACAACCACCCATCTTCCTCTTCTTCTTTCTGCAGTCCTTAATCAGATGTCCAGGTATGCCACAAGAATTACACTTCCTCTTGTCACGGGGTTTGTTATTCTTCCCGCCTTTCTTGGAATCCGTCTTCTTGTTCTGTGATCCCTCCACTTTCTTGTCTTGAGGTACTTCCACCTTTATCTCTTTGTTGCCATCCTTATCTTCCTCCTGTAACAGTGCCATGTCTATTAGTCTCTCATAAGTCGCACCCATAGGTATATGGACATAGCTAGGCTGTGCAGTGGCTCGTTCAACCATTTAACGAAACGAAGAGCCTTCTTATGTGGAGTGTTCACTAACTCCAATCTGAATCTAGCCAGTTGGTTGAATTGGTTGACGTATTCCTTGACCGATAGGCTTCCCTGTTCGAGAACTAAGAACTTTTCCATCTGTAGGCTTCGTTCAGCTAGCGAGAGGAACTTCATTTCAAACCTCACTCTGAAATCCTCTCAAGTTTCAACCGGTCTCTCAGCATTAGTAACTTCCCACCAATAAGAGGCTTCGTCCTTAATTAACCACACAACCAATTGTATCTTCTGCATATCGTCCACGTCGAAGATAACAAACAAATCTTTTGTTTCCTTGAGCCAGTTTCTTACTTCCACAAATGACTGTGTCTCATTAAAGTTCTTTCCACCCATGGCTCGAAAGCCTCTATATATCTTCGAGAAAGCATTTACATGAGGAGGAGGAGGAAGAACAGTTGCAACTGGGGGAGGAGAAACATCTGTTGGGCTTGCGTCATTAGCCCTAGCCTCCAGGTACCTTCTGAACCAACTAGGTACCGGCACGCCCTCGGGAAGATTAAGATCCCCAGACATGCTGAACGAAAATAAAAGGTTCAAAACAAGGGATAGAAAGATAGTGCATATGGCTTTGGGGATTATGCTTTTTAAAATAAAACATCACTTTTCTTGAAAATGCTTCTTTAAACTTCTTTTTGAAAAATAGTTTTCAAAAAATTTTATCTGATCTGGTAAACCTTTGCTCTGATACCAAATGTAAACACCCCACTCCGTTAAGGTCACTCACAAAGGGAATGCATTAACTTTGGTGGAGTGCTATAGGTAAAAGGTACAAGTAATTTACAAGACAAACATATAAACAGCGGAAAGACTAAATTTAATTTCATAAGCACGTGGCCCAGTCAAAACATTATAATAACTATCTTAAAAACCAACTTCAAAAATCATTACAGTAAAGCCTCTGTCTTGACTAAAACATAAAGAAGCATAAATCCCCAATTAAGAATGTAACCATAACCATAGCCCAAGAAAAGAGAGTCCAAGCAATACGTCTACTTTCTTCAAGCTGAAAAAGGTCTGGACTAAGTTGAAGTATTCCCTCCCTGCGGACCTGGAGGGGAACGGAAGACAAGAAGACGAAAGAAAACGGGTCATACATAAGCCTGGTAAGTCCAGTGATTATTAAGCATTTAAACAGGTAAAAGGATAATGACATGAATAAACTTAACCTAGGACAATACCCTAGAAATAAGGTAAAAATAAATAAGGCAAGATAAATTGAATATACTATCGCACTCATTTCTATTTCAATACAACTACTAACAAGTGTTTCAACTAGCACCATGTGTTCATGATAAAATGATCCCTTTTATCGATCGGCTTCTACTCGCATACATTTATGACTTGTGTCATTCGGCCCCACTTGATTGTAGATACCTATGCTGGTCCCACCATGGAGTGTATCAATTCCTATGGTGGCAACCCAACACAAAATCAAGATGCACAGTATATACTACTGATGCCCAGTGCCTGATTTGTCCATGCCAAAGTACGTGCATGCCCATACTCCATTGGAACCTACACTACTGCACCACCCGCCGTTATTTTGACCACTTATAATCAGCCCAGTAATCGTGCCTCAACCTGCCTAGTTCAGGGTACCATGATACATCTACGTGGGTTACTGCTGAAATGGGTCCTCGTTACTAGGGTTTCCTAATCAACATGTTAAAATGATTAAGTGTTCTCAAATTAACCTAACCCCACCCATCAGTTTAGTTAACATGTTGTATTGGTTAAGTGTTGCCTTAATTCACTTAACCCTACCATTCTTAGCCTGTCTTAGCTTTAATTCATTCATTAAAGAACTAACCACTCACATTACATATGTATTGTTGCAGTCGCTGGATGTGCCGGGCGGTTCCGGGCAGTCTTACACCGCAACTCAATCTAACCTCGGGTTTTTTAGGCTTAATGCGCCAACCTCTCACATTAGATCTATATTATTACGATTGCTGGATGTGCCAGGCGGTTCCGGGCAGTCTTACACCGTAACTCAATCTAACCTTGGGTTAGGCACAATCATCTTTTGATTAATTTACATATTTACTATTTATGTTTATATGTAAATTATCCACCAATGTTGTCAACACAAGTCATGTCCCATTTACCCTTCTAAATTTTGTCCATAAAATACAAATTATACCTTTTCATGTCATTAATTATTTACATGATTATGAGCCAACCTATGCCAATAGCATATAGTTAAATATATTTTACGTATCCCCCGTTATTCGTTCGCATAAATTACATAGAACGTTAGGCTCGCAAATTAGCCTAACTCATAAACAAAGACGGAAAAAAGAAAAGGGACATGTAACATTCCAACGGCATAAAACAGTTTAGATCAACTAATCATGTGTAGTATAAATTTGGCATAACACTACACAAATTTAATTAAGCATGTAAATGTGAACTTGCATTTGAGTTGGATCAAATTAACATAGATCTAAACATCTAAGCATGTAGATCTAGACATATAAGCATATATGAACATGACTTAGCTTATGATCTTGCAAATAACATAACATAAGGAATCACCAAATTTATATACAACATGATAGGTTCATTGCCAAATTATTATACAACATGATAGGTTCATCACCAATTTAACATACAACATGATAAGTCCATCACCAATTTAATATACAACATCATAGATTCATCACCAAATTAATATACAACATGATAGGTTGTATCAATCAAAATAGTCACGTAGGCGTAGGTAATTTCATAATTACAACATAAATCAGAATACATTTATCTTACAACTAGGCACAGTTCTAGTTTCTCTTCATTACAAGTCATGACTTTTATTTGCTCAAATCTAAAGAATAACTGAACTTACAAACAAAAGAACAAATCTTTTTTTTCTGGGATCTGATTTCTGAAACTGAAAAGCAATCCTTTGATATATATTACTGATTCTCTAGTTTTGATTTGATTTGGGACTTCCTAACTTGACTTATAGTTTAGATAAAAATGGAGGCTACGCTAGTTTGGCCATGGACAGCATGACGACTTCAGAGAGCAATTTTATGTGGTTTTAGGGTTAAGGGTTGGGGTTGTTTATATAGAAGTTTAGATTAATGAGAGCCATTAGATCAACCTAGGAGTAATCAGAGCCATCCAGACCAAATAGAGCCAACCGGAAGTCGCCACATAAGCCCTAATGACTCAGAAAACGTCATTGGACAAAACATTCCAGATGTAGCCGAGGGGTTCGACCCCTACATGAGGGGTCGACGCCCCAGTCGACAACCCTCCTGGGGGGTCGACACCTATGTAGACCCCCCGGGGGAGTCGACCCCTATGGGCGGGAATTTTCCCGCCCAGCCGCTTGTCTCGAAATTTTCGAATTTGAACTACTTTTCGATTTAATTATTATTTATACTTAATTTCTATTTAAACTTGAAATCTTCTGAACTCCATAACTTCTTCATACGGAGTCCGATTCACGCAAATTCGGACTCTATCTCAAGCAGAATTCCGAGACGAACGTAATGACGTGATTGTTTCCCCTAATTTACACTTTTAAAATTAAGTATTCCTTAATTCGCTTACTTTAATGTTCACAGAAAATACGGGGTGTTACAGCCGTGCTTATTTAGGACTAATGAAGATGATTTACACTAATGACAGTAATGTGTAACGACCTGCATTCTACGTTTCGAAGGATCGTAGAATATTTATTTCTTTTTCATATGAGGTCGTATAGTCTGGTAACTTTGGGGGACGACTATTGGAGTCATTTCCCATGTTCATGATTTTTGCCAATTTTTAAATAACCATTTTGCCCCTAGCTGATCTTGTTTCGGCCATAACTTTTGATTGGTAAGGAGTTTTGACCTGAAACCACTTCCATTGGATTCGAATGATGGTTCAAAATCCTATAGATTGGTCACATTAGACAAATGGACTCACTATTTGGGAGATATGGCTGAAATAAGGTTTAGAAGGTGAAAAACTACTTAAGTGGGTTGATTATGGTAATTAGCAAATGGGCCCATAACCGTTTTCAGGATTAGGGTTATAAGGAAGCTGAAATGAGTTAGGTTTTCATTCTATTTTAGTTTTCTACTCGCCATTTACCTCTTAGAAACCCTAACAATGGCCTCCACCTTCTAATTTCATCCCAAGTCGCTCTCTAATCAAGGGTTAAGCTAATCAACATCAAATCAAGACAAATCAACACCAAATCAGAGTTGAGCTACTGTGTTGCATAGGAAAACTCCCCATATCGGAGATAGTTTCAGATCTAAGTTTATTTGTGGCTAAGGTGAGTGGTTTGCATTGTTTTTCACTAATTACGGCTAATTAGGGGTGATTAGTGATAATTAGTGAAATTATAACTTAGACAAATCTGGAAAAATTTGTACAATTCTAAAATATTATTTTAGGGCTCTGATAGAAGTTTGGGCTAATTTGAATCAGTTTTGCTAATTGTATGCTTAAACATGATTAAGGGGGATTAAGGAGAAAATATGGGTTTTGGGTATGTTTGATCCATTTTAACATATCATATTGTTGTTTTGGTGTTTGTGGTTGATTATACATGTTGCTATGAATGTATTGTATGCTTTGTGATTGATTAGAAAAGTTAGATTGGTCGAAAACGCCGTCATATGTGCAAAACAGTCGCTAGAAGAGTTGCAGGAAATTGTGCAGGAACCGGATCGGATTGCCCCCATCTCCGAACCGAACCGTTCGTGATTCACGAAGATGATACAAATCGACCTCCAGGAGCTCACAAGCCGATCCACTTACATATGAAGTTCTCTGACCCGCTCACGTCAGAAGTTCCCCGACCCGAACCGTCTGTCTCTGAACTACTTGCCTCGAACCGTTGGAGATGCATCACGAATCGCCTCCTCCGAACTGAGTCGAATTGGAGTCGCAAACCAAAGCACATCCACGAACTGTATAGGGATCACGACCCGAACCAGAGCATGCAACCGAACCAATGCACCGCGAGTGGACTGTCACGACCGACCCGATGCTTAGGGAGGAGTATCCGAACCGAGCTACTTCAGGGAGTCCGATCCGAAGCAAAGTGAAGAAAAAGGACCGAACCGATCCGGAGAAGATCAAATCCAAGACGCAAAGGTAGTCCAAATGGGAAGTAGAACTCAGGATCCAAATGGGAACCAACGAGTCAACTTCATGATTGGGCTTTACTGCGGGAAGTGTGCTAAGGGGTTATCGATATCCATAACTTTGATTCACCACCGAGACAGATGTTAGGCTACGAATCAGTGCAGTGGGGTAGCTATTACTCCATGGGGCAGAGTGATCGTAGCATGGCTATGAGCCAGTGCAGTGAAGTTATCATGACTTCATGGGGCAGAGTGGACATAGCAAGGACTAGTGGCTATGGATCAGTGCAATGGAGTCGCCATGACTCCATGGGGCAGAGTGATCATAGCAAGGATTTGGGTGATCAAAGCAGTGGATATCGTATGCTTTACGCACTGAGTGAGAGATGTGAGGATGGTTACTATGCTTGATTGTTTGCCCTCACTATGACATGCACACCCCCTCCCCCGTATCTTTACACCATATGTAAGTGTTACCTTAGAGTATTGTACATCTTGTTGTGCTAACTCTTTGGTTGCAAGTTCAGGTATGATTATGTATACCTGTTATTGTTCTGTTTTACCGTTTATCGCTCATACCAAACTTTTGTCTAACCTAGAGTTTTATGTCTCTTCTTATTACTATGGGTGCTCTTAAACGGGCAGACTAGTTGTCCGGAGACGAGCAGGAGGCTTACACGTAATATTCTCTATATATATTCTCCCTATGTCGTTGCTGGTCACTACTTTGGGCATTAGTAGTGTACCTTTCCTTACTTTGCTTTGGAGACAGTTTTAAAAGTTGTAATAATGTTAATGTGGGACATAAGATGTATTTTGGATTTTTCGTTGCTATGACGTTTATTTTTTCAGCTTATGCACTGTCTCGCCTGTCTTTTTTCAAAGTTATGTTATTATTATATTTTATCCCATGCGCTATGAGACACTCTACAGGTTCCTTGTTAGTTCAAATTCCTTCCTTTCTTTTCTTTGGGGACCATCCCGGGTTAGTTGGACATTGGTACAGCGCATTTCGAGGGAAATGTCGGCTGGTGCGGGGCGGGCCATCACACTTGGTATTAGAGCTCTAGGTTGCGTAGTTAACCTAGGAAAAGACACCAGGGAGAGATAGTACATATATGAGAGGGCGTATTTGTGGTATTTTGTTTTTCAAAAGATATGTATATATATACTATTGGTATTTCTAAGGATGGAGTCGCACTGCACTGGCACCACTGAAGAGATGGTTAATCGTTTTCTCCTTATAGATTGAACGATGGCCCAACATACGAGTGGTACAGGTAGAGGAGCTAATAATGGAAATGCTCCTGATATGAGGACGATGTTCACTGACTTCATGAGAGAGATGCTTAGAGATGTGCAAGGAGCAGTTCCTAATGCTGCAAATGGTGGTGGCGCAGCGATGCAGGCGCCTAGGGCCGATTTCGCCAAGCTCTGTAAGGACTACACTAGTCTTGGTAGGAAGCCGTTCCACAGAACGGAATCGGCTACAGAAGTTCAAGATTGGTTGGACAGCTGTGAGCGCATCTTCGAGGACTTAGGGATCGATGGCGCGATGAAGAGAAAGCTAGCATCGTGCCAACTACAAGGACGGGCTATGAATTGGTGGAACGATATTAAGGCAGCTACCCCTGAGGATCAAGTTACTTGGGATCAGTTTAAGGCCCAATTCAGTGATAAGTTTATCCCAGCTGCTCAGAAATCAGAATTGTTTAGGAAATTTCTGGAGCTTAAGCAGAGTGGTAGGGAAGTCTCGGAATACATTGCTGAGTTCGATACTTTATCGAAGTATGAATTATCCCTTATCGACACTCTCGAGAAGAAGAATGAGAAGTTCATAACTGGTTTAGATTAGTACTTGGGAGAAAGGCTTATAAATTATATTTATGAGACTTTTGAATCAATTGCTGGGAAAACATTGAGGTCGAAGAGCCTTTATCCTAAGCCCAAGACTGAAGTCACTGTTGTATCTGCAGAGGGGCCAAAGCCGCAAGCAAGCGGTGGAGGCAAGAATAATTCTAAGAATAAGAGGAAGCAGAATCAAACTAAGGATGGTCAGAAAAAGAGTAATAAAGATGTTGAGTGCTTTAGCTGTGGCAAGAAGAGCCATTATGCTAAAGAATGTCGAGCAAAGCCTGTGGACAGGAAGTGCTTCAACTGCGGCCAAGTGGGACATCACAAGGATAAGTGTTTGCAACCCCCTAAAGAAAAGCAGATTGTGAAAGCATATGCTATCAATGTTGTTCCTTCTTCGTCGAGTGCCCCAACTGCAGCGAAGAAATGGAAGAATGTCGCCATTCAAGGTATGCTTTCTATTTATGATGTTCCTATTTGAGTATTGTTTGATACCAGAGCTTCCCGTTCCTTCATATCTAGTGACCTGGTAGATAGGTTGGGATTAGAACCCGAGATAGTCGATAGACCTTTAGCGGTGACGAACCCGATTGGCGGTTCGACTAGCCTTAGTATGATTTGTCGTAATGTGGTATTATCGAGTCATGGATGTATGTTTGTTTGTGATTGCTTTGTTTTGGGCTTTACTGGATTTGGCATTATTTTGGGAGTCGATTGGCTCCAAAGGTATGGGGTGGTAGTAGATTGTGAGGGCTTTTTGGTGACAGTTAGAGCGGATGATGGGCGGAGGGTAGTGTTTGGTGGTCTACCTAGTGATGGGGTAATGGCTAGTTTTCTAAATTCCCTCGACATCTCACATAATGAGTTGTCAGATGTGCCCATGGCTGGCCAGTATCCGGACGTCTTCGAGGAAGTGACCGGACTGCCACCACACTGAGAGATTGATTTTTGTATTGATTTAGTGAAAGATGCCAGACCTATAGTGATGCCACTTCATCGTATGGCACCAAAGGAGAAGCGAGAGCTTGGGGTGCAAGTAAGCGATCTTTTGAAGAAGTGATTTATTAGAAGAAGTGTCTCCGAGTGGGGAGCACCAGTTGTGTTTGCTACCAAGGCAGATGGTTCCCTTCGGTTGTGTGTGGACTACCGCGAGTTGAATAAGGTGACAAGGAAGAATAAGTATCCTCTACCACAGATAGATGATTTGTTTGATCAATTGGGTGGCGCGAGAGTGTCCTTCCAGTTGGATCTCGCGACAGGTTTTCATCAGCTTAGGGTGGAAGCTGAGAGTATAGCTAAAACGGCCTTTTGGACGCTGTTTGGATTCTATGAGTGGTTGGTCATGCCATTCGGGTTGACCAATGCACCAGCATATTTTGTGGATCTTATGAATAGAGTATTCAGGGATCAATTGAATAAGTTTGTTCTTGTGTTCGTAGACGATATCATGGTTTATTCGAGGACAGAGGAAGAACACAAGGAACATTTGAGGATAGTGATGGAGGTGTTGAGAAAACACCAATTGAAAGAAAAGTTTTCTAAGTGTCACTTCTGGAGGAGGGAAGTGAGATTCTTGGGCCATATTGTTTCATAGAATGGTATTTCCATGGATCCGGCGAAGGTGGCTACGGTACGAGATTGGCCTATGCCCAAGAATGCAACAGATGTAAGAAGTTTCCTGGGATCAGCTGGATATTATTGTAAGTTTATCCAATATTTCTCCAAGATAGCGGCACCGTTAACTCAGTACCAAGAAGAATCAAACTTTCGTTTGGGACGAAAGGTGTGAAAATGCATTCAAAAGTCTAAAGGAAATGTTAACGTATGCGCCAGTGTTTGTCATTCCTAAAGGGAATGAAGAGATGACAGTGCATGTGGTATCGGACTAGGTGTTGTATTGATGCAAGGAGGTAGTGTTGTAGCTTATGCAAGTCGGCAACTAAAACCGCATGAGAAAAGATACCCTACCCACGATTTGGAATTAGTAGCGATCGTGATCGCGTTGAAGATATGGACACATTATCTCTTAGGAGAAAGATTCGAGTTGTTTACCAATCATAAATCGTTAAAGTATCTTTTCTCCCAGAAGGATCTAAATCTCCGACAATAGAGATGGTTAGAATTCTTGGCTTCCTATGATTTGGATATCGCATATACACCTGGAAAGGACAATGCAGTAGCTGATGCATTGAGTAGAAGACATGCCAGTTTAGGGGCTATGTTTCTTGAGTGGAAGCAACTGGAGTATATTACAGGGTACGATTTCAGACCAAAGTACGAATTGGATCCAGAGATGTTAGCAAGTTTGATGATTAGGCCCACTTTGATTGAGCGGATTGGTTCCAGTTAGAGGGACAACCCTAACCTATTGGAAATCATCTCCAAGTTAGAGTTGGGAGTCGACGAGGAGATGAACAATTATGGGCTTAATCGAGATGGATGGCTTAGAAAGAATGGGAGATTAGTTGCACCCAATATCAATGGATTGAGAGATGAAGTGCTTAGAGAATGTCATCACTCAAAACTGACTATACACCCCGGTGGTAACAAAATGTATCGAGACATGAGGCAGAACTACTACTGAGAAGGGATGAAAAGAGATGTTGGGAAGTTTATGTCCAAATGCATGAACTGAAAGCTAGTTAAAGCTGAGCAAAAGAAACCTAGTGGTTTGTTGCAACCATTAGAAATTCCAGAATGGAAATGGAAACAAGTCTCAATGGATTTCATTGATGGGTTACCAAGGACTAGGTTGGGCCATGATAGCATTTGGGCGATTGTGGACCGATTGACCAAGAGTGCAAGGTTTATACCCGTCAAGTTAAATAGAACAGCAGCTAAGTCAGCAGAACTGTATATGAAGTGGGTAGTGAGATTTCATGGAGTACCCAAAGGCATTGTGAGTGATTGAGATCCGTTGTTTACTAGTGGATTTTGGAAGAGCTTACAAGAGGCATTAGGATCAGAATTACATCTCAGTACCGCGTACCTTCCTCAAACCGACGGTCAGACAGAGAGGGTGAATCGAGTACTAGAAGATCTCTTGAGAGCTTGCATATTAGATTTTGGCAGATCATGGGATGACCATTTTCATCTAGTGGAGTTCACATATAATAATAGTTATCCATCCATTATCGGTATGGCTCCATTTGAAGCTTCGTATGGAAGACCGTGTAACTCACCGTCATATTGGTTAGAAACCAGTGAGAAATTTGTGCTTGGACCAGATGTGATAAGAGAAACCTCAGATAAGATCAATGTTATCCGACAACGGATGAAGGTTTCCCAAGAAAGGCAGAAGAGTTATGTCGATAAGAGGAGAAGAGAATTAAAATTCTCCATTGGTGACTTGGTGTTTGTCAAGGTTTCTCCGTTAAAGAGCGTCATTCGATTTGGTTGGAGAGGCAAGTTAACATCAAGATTTATTGGTCCATTCCCAGTTCTCGAACAAGTTGGGAATTTGGCAGATAAAGTAGAGTTGCCAGACAAGATGGCAGGAGTTCCTAACATATTTCATGTTTCCCAGTTAAGGAAATTCGTGCATGACCCCGATGTGGCTATTTCATCTGATCAGTTGGATGATATCGAAGTAGAAACCGATGTGGTTGGGAACCGCAGGCCGATTCGTATTGTCGAGCACGATACGAAGAAACTACGAAGGAAAGCGGTGAATCTAGTCAAGGTTCAGCGGGGCGGGGATGAGAATGACTGTACTTGGGAGACAAAGGAGAGCATTAAGGAGACGTATCAAGAACTCTTTTCCTGGTAAGGTTTTCATTTTGATTTAGTCTCACCGCATGCTAGGATAGATTTTTTTTTGTTTTTTTGCATGTTTTTTTGTTGTATATGGATGATAGGCATGCGGGATCCATTGTTTGTTTCTTAGTTGAGGAATTTCGAGGGCGAAATTTATTAAGGGGGGAAGAGTGTAACGACCCGCATTCTACGTATCGAAGGATCATAGAATATTTATTTATTTTTCGTATGAGGTCGTATAGTCATGTAACTTTGGGGGACGACTATTGGGGTCATTTCTCATGTTCATGATTTTTGCCGATTTTTAAATGACCGTTTTGCCCCTAGCTGATCTTGTTTTGGCCATAACTTCTGATGGTAAGGAGTTTTGACCTAAACCCCACTTCCATAGGATTCAGATGATGGTTTACAATTCCGTACATTAGCCAAATGGACTCACTGTTTGGGAGATATGGCTGAAACAAGGTTTAGAAGGTGAAAAACTGCTTAAGTGGGCTGATTAGGGTAACTAGCAAATGGGCCCATAACCCATTTCGGGATTAGGGTTATGGGGAGGCTGAAGTGAGTTAGGTTTTCATTCTATTTCAGTTTTCTAGCCGCTATTTACCTCTTAGAAACCCTAACAATGGCCTCCACCTTCTAATTTCATCCCAAATCGCTCTCTAATCAAGGATTAAGCTAATCAACATCAAATCAAGACAAATCAACACCAAATCAGAGTTGGAGCTGCTATGTTGCATAGGAAAACGCCCTAAATCAGAGATAGTTTCAGATCTAAGTTTTATTTGTGGCTAAGGTGAGTGATTTGCATTGGTTTTCACTAATTACGGCTAATTAGGGGTGATTAGTGATAATTAGTGAAATTATAACTCAGAAAAATCTAGAAAAATTTGTAAAATTCGAAAATATTATTTTAGGGCTCTGATAGAAATTTGGGCTAATTTGGATAAGTTTTGCTAATTTTATGCTTAAACATGATTAAGGGGGGCTATGGGGGAAATATGGGGTTTAGGTATGTTTGATCCATTTTAACATATCATATTGTTGTTTTGGTGTTTGTAGTTGATTATACATGTTGCTATGACTGTATGGTATGCTTTGTGATTGATTAGAAAAGTTAGAATGGTCGAAAACGCTGTCATATGGCGTAAAACAGTCGCTAGAAGAGTTGCAGGAAATTGTGCAGGAACCGGATCGGATCGTCCCCCCTCTCCAGACCGAACTGCTCGTGATTCACGAAGATGATACGAACCGACCTCCACGAGCTCACAAGCCGACCCACTTACATCTGAAGTTCTCTGACTCGCTCGCGTCAGAAGTTCCCCGACCCGAACTGTCTACCTCCGAACCACTTGCCTCGAACCGGTGGCCGTTAGAGATGCATCACGAGTCGCCTCCTCCGAACCGAGTCGAGTTGGAGTCACAAACCAAAGCACACCCACCAACTGTATGGGGATCACAACCCGAACCAGAGTGCACGACCGAACCAGTGCACCACGAGTGGACTGTCACGACCGACCCGATGCTTAGGGAAGAGTCTCCGAACCAAGCCACTTCAGAGAGTCCGATCCGAAGCAAAGTGAAGAAAAAGGACCGAACCGATCCGGAGAAGACCAAACCCGAGATGCGAAGGGTAGTCCAAATGGGAAGTAGAACTCATGATCCAAATGGGAACCAACGAGTCAACTTCGTGATTGGCCTTTGCTGCGGGACGTATGCTAAGGGGTTATCGATGTCCATAACTTTGATTCACCACCGAGACGGATGTTAGGCTACAGATCAGTGCAGTGGGGTATCTATTACTCCATGGGGCAGAGTGATCGTAGCATGGCTACGAGCCAATGCAGTGAAGTCGTCATGACTTCATGGGGGCAGAGTGGACATAGCAAAGACTAGTGGCTATGGATCAGTGCAGTGGAGTCGCCATGACTCCATGGGGCTGAGTGATCATAGCAAGGATTTGGGTGATCAAAGCGGTGGATATCGTATGCTTTACGCACTGAGTGAGAGATCTAAGGATGGTTACTATGCTTGATTGTTTGCCCTCACTATGACATGCACACACCCTCCCCCGCATCTTTACACCATATGTTAGTGTCACCTTAGAGTACTGTACATCTTTTTGTGCTAACTCTTTGGTTATAGGTCCAGGTTCAGGTATGGTTATGTATACCTGTTATTGTTCTGTTTTGCTGCTTATCGTTCATACCAGACTTTTGTCTGACCCAGAGTTGTATGTATCTTCTTATTACTCTGGGTGCTCTTAAATGGGCAGACTAGAGATAGGTTAGCTAGTTGTGCACGAGTAGCTGTCCGGAGACGAGTAGGAGGCTTACATGTACTATTCTCTATATATATTCTCCCTATGTCGCTGTTGGTCACTACTTTTGGGCATTAGTAGTGTACCTTTCCTTACTTTGGTTCAGAGACAGTTTTAAAAGTTGTAATAATATTGATGTGGGACATAAGCTGTATTTTGGATTTTCCGCTGCTATGATGTTTTGTTTTTCAGCTTATGCTCTGTCTCGCCTGTCTTACGTCATAGTTATGTTATTTTTATATTTTATCCCATGCGTTGTGAGACACTCTACAGGTTCCTTGTTAGTTCAAATTCCTTCCTTCCTTTCTTTGGCGACCGTCCCGGGCTAGTTGGACATTGGTACAACGCATTTTGAGGGAAATGTCAGTTGGTGCGGGGCGGGCCGTCACATAATTAGTGAATTTAAACTATTTAAATTCATGTACAATCTTATAAAGTGTATAACTTTGTCATACTAGGTCGGATTCACGCGAAATGAGTTGCATTAGGTTCGTCTTGATGAACATTACGCGTAAGAGTTAGATCGGAGTGATTCAGAGCTATTTGGATTTTTATGCAATTTCAAACGTTTGTTTGAAATTATATAATACGATGCGAAATGTATGAATTAGAATGGATGTTGAGTTAAGTTTCACACTTTCTGGAGTTCTATATTATTATATCGTATAACTTAAATATCTATTGTTGAATCGATATTTATTTGTGTGATATGTTTGATCGTTTGTTTGATTGATTGATTTTCTGCTTTGTTGGTGATTGTTATTATATATATATATATATATATATATATGTTCGTCTATGAATGGATGACCTTTAACATTGCCTACTTATAAGCAGAAGATTCATCTTAAATGAATTAGATTATATTACTTGTTCTACATTCATATAAATAACCATTTTGTTGCAGGGGACAATATAAAAGGGAAAAGCGGAGTGTATGTAGTGAATTAGGTCACGACGGAACACTTCTAAATGTACACATCTTTTTTTGGTTGTTATGAGATTAATAATTCCTTGATTTATTCATATTTATTCTCATTCATTCATTCGCCTGTATTTATATTTTCTTGCAGTTGTTTGTTATGTTCGTTTATCACCTAAATTTACTTATATGTGTTCAGATATTGTTTATATTACCGATGATTGAAGTAAATTAAACATTTCATTCAATATAAGCTTGTGTTCTCATATAATCGATATTTGAAAAAAGTTATCATTTTAATTAATTATAAATTTTGTATGAATTTAGTCAACAATAATGAGATTCAATTATTTATGCAAACTAATAATAATTGAGTTTAATTATGCAATCAAGAAATAAATTGGAATTTGTTTATTAATTTTAACCAATGATATTTGTATTTAATTATTTATTATGTTTATTGTGACTTAAATTCAATTGATTACTTTAATTAATGATTGATTGAAAATTTATAATCAACTTAATTAATGGTATCTGAAATTTAATAATCATTAAATAACGATTTTTTAAGGTTGGTATTCGTTTTAATGAATGATGTCTTAGTCCTAATCTCATATTTTAAACAATGAGATTCTGACTTAATTAGTCTGTTTTTATTCACTTTTAAAAGAAAACTGAATATGAATTGAATCAAATTAATGAAATGGATAGAACTAATCACATTGATTGAATAATAAGGATTTTAATAATTATTAACTTATTTATAAAAGGTTTCTAAAACTTAATTAATTTAACAAAGGTTTGTAAATAATCAATTTGTTTATTTTGAAAGATCACAAATGTGATTTACTATCTTTTAGGAAAAATAGTATTGTTTTAAAATTTATAAACAAATTATGTGTTGGGTTTATCTTTTATTAGAGAGTATTAAAATGGGTTTTAAAATTATTAATGGAGTTTTATAAATTGTTCTTTAGGATAGTAAATATTTGTTTTAAGTATGTTAAAGAATTTAAATCTGATTTATTATCCTTTTTGGATAAATAATATCGCTTAGATCATGTAAACAATAGTTCTACATAAGAATGTCCTTTTTAAATAGAGATGGTTTGAAATTTGATCTTATTGTGAAGTGTTGGGTTCTATCAAAAATTAATGTCTAAAATTAACGTTGGTTTCAACTTTTCTTTTAAACAACTTAGAATAATAAATATATCTTTAAAAGCTAATACTTTAAAGAAATTGTTAAAAGTGTTTTCTTTCAAATATCTAAAAATGTGGAAACCAAGCATAAGTTCGAGTTTGAAGTTTAAATTTTTTGATACGAATATGGAAATAAATTTCCATAAATGATGTCGCTTATATGAAAATATTTAGTTATACTCTTATCACTAGATGTCGAAGTATAGAAATTTAATCTATCTCGAAGTTTGAATATATTGTTTGGACGATGCCTTGGGATAACACTACCTCAACTTATCCGACTATATTTTGAACCAAGAGATAACATAAGTTAGGGATCGATAAATAATGGTAAGAGAATGTGATTTAGTTTCCATATATGATCATTTTGAATATTCTTGATAATTGATTTAACAACTATTAGTTCAATATTCTTGAGCTGTAACGTCAAATTAAAACAATTTGTTGCTCTTTGAGCATTGTTATCCGTTGTTGCTAGAACCAAAAGAGCAAGTGGAAGTCAAACTATGTGTAACAACCCGAATTTCTAACATGCAATAATTAATTAACAAATCAATTAATTGAGGAATAAATTGAAAAAATAAATATTAATCAAAAAAATATTGAGAATTGGGAAATAGGGTTGCGCAGTTGGGTCTGTTACGAAATTCTGGTTAAGATGGACATTTCGTTTGCTGAAATCAAACTTAAAACGAAGAAGTTATAGTTGTTCAATTAAACAAATATATATATATAATATGACCCAATCTGGGTAGACCGCTAGGTCGACCCCTGTGTCGACCCACATAAGGTGGTGGGTCGACCCAGACGTGGCCTGGCATCGTTCTTTGCCAGGCACAATTTCGATTTGAGTTATGTTTTTGGGTTTCGCTTCCAGATCCTTCTTCTAATCTAATGGCTTAAAATATAAACATAAAATCCAATGAACATAGACATAAAATCCAATGAACCTGGACACCCTAACTCTATTATAAATAACCCCCAAATCCTAACTTAATCTTCACTACTCTATTTCTCTACCTCCCTCAAATAACCCTCCTCCCAAATATAATTTTAATTGATATTGGGGCTTGGTTGTACACATATTTCTCGGGGATATTCATAGATAGAGAGGATCTACCAAGGCTTATTGGAATTTCACAAATTTTATGTGAGTATTACTATGATTACAAGATTTCTTCCAAGTTGAGGTTAAAATTAATATAATAGTTGTTACAGTATTTCAGATCTAAATCTTTCTGTAGTAATACACAGATCTAGTTCATTTGTTGTTTATTTACAGATCCAACTATCCCTAATTCTTTGCTCTGTAATTAATTCTTTAGATCTGATTCTTGTTCCTGTTTTCCCCTATTTGTCTATTTCAGTAAATCCATTACTGTAGTTTATTTCAGCTTTGTTCTTCATACAAAATTTTATTGCAGTTATGTAACTAGCCCAACTTTAATTTCAGATCCACTTCTGTTTATCTGAGCCTGGGCCATGCGAGAGCCTAGGCCATTTCCTTTTTTTTCCGACGTTAAGTTTAGACCTTTTTGAGCCTAAACCTTCCATTCGTTCTTATTTTTGCGCAAATTAATGGAGTTTTATTAATTGGGGATTAGTAAATTTATACAATAATATATAAAACAGCATGTTGACTAAAAGAAGTAATCAACAAACAAATTGTAATATTTTGGAAGATAATAAAATTTAGTAAAAAGTGGATTTTGGACACGCTGGAAATTAATGAATGCTATATTCAGATAATGGATTGTACTTAATTTGACAATGAATAACATGTAATTAGAAAACATGTGAATCGGAATGGATTGTACTTAATCTAACATTAAGTAACATGTAATTAGAAAACATGTGAATTGGAATAGGTTGTACTTAACTCGACATTAAGTAACACGTATTTGGAGAAAAAGATGTAAATTAGAATGAATTGCACTTAATTGTACATTAAGTAGCATGTAAATGGGAAACATGTAAGTAGTAGTAAATTGGACTTAATTGGACATTAAGTGGCATAGGGAAGGGTTGGATTAAAAAAAAGATTACATTTATTTAGCAATGTTAATTACAACCTAGAAATATAACAAGCGGTTATATTGGGCGTATTAATAAATTTAAATGCATTAAGTTAAATTTATGAAATTAATCAACTGAGATAGGAGTCTGTTCCTATTAGGGATATAAGGGGCTCATAGATAGGAGCCCATTCCGGTGAGATATAAGGGGATCGTGGGAAGGGGCTGTATAAAAAGATTACATTAGAAATGTTAGTTACAACCTAGGAATATAACATGATGTTATATTGGGCATATTAATGAACTTAAACGTGTTAAGTTAAAATCCTATGATTAATAAGCTAAAGAGTCCATTCCGGTGAGATATAAGGGGCTCGTAGAAATCCTAGTTATAACTTGGGGACCAAGTCTTGAGGTGACTTGTTTCAAATGCTTGTTTGTGTAGAACCCGTATCAATTAGTATCCCTGTTGTTATCATCGGGGCCTCACACTAGCTAGAGGCTAGGGCATGCTTTACTGATCTGGATAGTAAGAGGTTCAAAACGAGGTGGGTACAGGCGCGTTTCAGTGGAACAATGAGCGTGCATCGTTACAAACATAGAAGATAAGACGATGTGACATCTGTAATTAATGCTATGTCTTTTTAGTTGATAGTTTTAGGATTGATAACCCCGAATTCCATGGCTAGCATAAGTTATTCAAATCTGGAAAGCCGGTCGATAAGTACTATTAGGAAATTTCTACCTAATTATTTATTTATGTTCAAAATTGTAGAAGTGCAAAACAGTCAATCAATTTTAGTATGATCATTACTATCATCATTGTGTTTTTGATAAGAATAGTCAATCCTTATTATTAGTTCACATCAGTTACCTTTCACCTTTAGATGTGTACAAACACTTACCCTTTTATGACACTAGAACTACTATTTATCTATTTTCCCTTTACTTAGCAGTTGTGCTAGTAATCATAACAACTCACCAGACTTTATGTCTGACCCATTTCTTTTCTTCCTTTCTCTTTTCTTTTTAGGCTTACAGGGAGAAAGTGTATAGTTCAGATTTCTTTGTTGATTTTGTCATGAAGGATTTCTGCTAAAGTTGGATCACTTCTGGTTTTCTTATCAATGTTAGTTGTATCTTTTTGACTATTTGGAGCATAATATTATTTTGTACTTTGATGTTGTTTTGACTGAGATTTTAAGACTTGACATTTTGTAACTATCTAGTTAATTGAAATAAAGATGGTTTTGTATTTAAAACGAAATTATCTACTTTCGCTATAAATTTACAATTTTATGTCTTCTGGAATCTTAGTCTCTATGATGTTTTATGTCTTTATACCTACAGAGCTCCATAATTTCTTAATGAAATCCTCATATGGGTGACATTACGGAATATGGGGTGTTACACTATGTGGGGTTGCTACCATTAGGGTACTATCACATCTACTCTAGACTGGATTCGTTTGTGTTCACACGTAGATGTGAAATACTTAGATTCTTGGATTTTATATGGGGTCCAGCTTGAACGTTTCCGAGAGCCAACAAAGTTCTCAGTATATTTTAGAGGTATACTTCCGGTCAGGGGAGCGCACTCTTCTAGTCATTATTTATTTGAAAAAAAAATCTCATTTGATTCTTAAGTTTTAAGTGTTTCTATTTTTTAATTGCATCATGAAGGTATAAATCTTTTGCGATGTTTAATTAGTTTAATCCATGGTGAGATTGGATTTTGTTGGAAGTGGCTTAGCCCATAGTAAGCGGTACGGTCAAATAATTTCGGAAATTTTAACATTTTCCTTGTTTGATCCATATTTTGGATTAATTTCTCTGTTTTAATCGGGAAGTGTCGAGCGCTCTCCTCGATGCGTTGTTATGTATTCTCTTTATGTTGACATCAGAAAATATGGCATTTTGTGATTATTTATTTCATTTTGGTTATATTTTATGTGGATGTTGTTATGTTGTTCTTATAAGAGAAAAATCCGTTCCGCGATCAACGGCGTGGTCTCATAGAATTATTACATATTCCTCTTTTTTGTGATTTTTTTCACGTTAGTATTCCATATTAGTCCGTGTGTTATTTAATTATAATGCTCGGGCCAGATCGAGCTTGTTCCCAAGTTGTCTTCAGTTGGATGAGGAGCTCAAGGAGTAGAGTCGGAGTTCGCCTGTTGAATTATTTTATTTCCACTATAGTGTATTTACCTATCAGTATTTGTAAGGTTAGAATTGTATAGCTATCAGTTGGGGGATTTGTTTTTAACTCTGATATACTTTGTATCTTGGAGTGACAGTTCATATGTCAATATTATTATTATATGTTGTTAATTCCATTGTGAGATTCTGTGTTTCTTTTGTTATTTTCTTTTTCTTTTTACCCTAATAATATGCATTTTTGACGATTTAATGTTCGACGTTGAAATATAGAGGTCGTGTTCGATGTCGATTTTCGATGGTAGGAAAGGTGGGTCGTTACAGTTCCCTCATCGAATCCCAAAGTATTTTTGATGCCTATAGAGTTAGTTGTAGAATGACTAAAAAAATTTAGTTTTGTATGCATTATCAGCCAGGACAACAAATTGCTTTAGATTTCGATATATTTGTTGTAGAGAAAATGCAAATGCCAAAGTTGCTTTACTAAAAATCAAAAGATCATCTGTGTAAAGCAGATGTGTAATAAGAGGCTGAAGTCTGAAAACTAGGTGGAACAACTACAGTTCAGTGGCTTCATGCATGAGAAATGAGAACTATTCCATAGCAATCGTGAGTAAATAAAGACAGTGGGTCACCCTGTCGAATCTCATATATATATATATATATATATATATATATATATATATATATATATATATATAAGGCTGGCTATTTGGAAACAAAATTAAACACAAATTGAAAGACATAAAATCTTGGTCGTTGAATTATTTTGTTATTGTATGAAAGGTGGAATTCATGGGGTAATCCAATGGTGAAGATTCATTGTGTCACCAATTGTGTCTGTTTTTTATATCCAAAAAGATTTTCCCTATATATATATATTATTGTTTTTCAAAATGATTTGAGAATAAATTAAAAAAATGAATTTTTAGGTTTTCAATTAAGTTATTGTATGGATGCATGTATACTAGAGTATGTGGGTATTGCATTTCATGTTGATGTGTTGTTTGGTGGGCTTCATTTTATTAAATGAAATGGAAATCTCGACGAGTCTGGACAACCGCAATTTCAAAGTCAAATTTGCTAATTGGATAAGTTTCCGTGAAAACAAGTCAAGTTAAAAGCTTATAAATTGAGAAGTAGTAAGCTGGAAAAAAGTTCAAATTTGTTAGAATATTTTGTTCAAGAAAATAAAACATGGTATTGTTTGTACTCTTAGAAAAAGGAAGAGTAGTTGCATATTTGAACTTCAGCTTAGACTAGAAACTAAACATAAATATACTCGATAAATGTTTAGAATAAACTTTACTAATAGAAGAGTTAGTAAAATTAGAAGTTGTGTTATGAAATGAGTATGAACCTGAGTTATGAATTGAATATTAACTTATGTCTAAATAAGAACGAATGTGGATAAAACACATGGGTACAATAACATGGATAGACGTTTGACTTTTCTTCTTCTTTTGATTGGTTTGGGGAATGATGTGGAATTGTTTTCCCGTTAGAGCTACGCAAAGGAGGTATTGCCAAAATTTTCCAAAAATTTAAAGACTAAGAAATTTATCGATCTTTTCAATTAACTAATTTTGAAAGGTTAATGAGTTTGGTAGCATATTTCCTACTTTACAAATTTCAAGGACAAAATTATTTTAACGGGAAAATGTAGCAACCTTGATTTTTGTGCTTGGGTATTTCATTAATTTCAAATATAAAAGTATTAGTTTTAGAAATTAAAATACTTGAGTTCAAAATATATGAGTTATTTATTATATTTGAATGGTGGAATAGTAATTTAAAATTTTGGTTTGAAATTTATGGAATGCTGGATTTAGAATGCTTTTGAAAGCTTATATAAAGTCAGGTTGAATAAGAATGATGATAAGAAAATATTTTCTTAAAAATTGAACCTATTGAAATGTTTAATAATAAGTTATTTTTGCTAACATGTGAATTTAATAATTTTGTAAATTGTCTTAGATTCGGTGAAACCAGCGTAATCGGATCTGTAATAATATATCATTGTATGCCATCGAGTTTCGCAATGATTAAACATATCGTGCAGTCATGTGAGTTCAAAACGTATACCATAAAGTTTTAGAAAATTAAATTAATACAATTCGATTGCAAATGCTAAATTCTGCATATGTTAAAATTCAACCCTAAAACTAATTTCATTTAGTTTGAAATAAGGATGGTTAGTATAGAACATTAGTGAGCACGCCTCATTTGGAGTTCGGATTATTTTAGCATGAATAACATTTTGTAAGATGCTTATAAATTGACCCTAAGTTGTTTCCATTTGTAAACACTATCCCCTAAGAACCGATCGCCATTTCAATCCCCCTTCATCTAATGGTTGAGATTCATCATCGTGATCAAGGTCGGGCTAACTATTAGATTCCAAAGGGAAGTGGTGCATCTGCCCAAGGTGAGCATGTCAGTGGTCGCTGACTGGTGATTGAAGGCGTGAGGCGATGGGTATTTCCAATTGAATGTAAAACGACAAGGTTTAATGTTCTGGCATTTTTGCGGTGTTGGTGGGGAGTTATGCACCTAAGTCTGAAGGAAGATGGTGGAGAAAGTCATGGCCTTTTGATTTAAGGTGGTATGGCGGCCAGAGTTCATCAGTAGATGTTGTCTTCTAGTGAAAATTGAATTACGTTTTTGATTGTTTTAGAGCTTCTATGGTCGTCATCGAGAGCATGGCCAAGGTCAGCAAGTTGGTAAAAGGTCGAGGAGATTTTGGCGAGAGTGCACTAGGTCAAGCGATGATAACTTTTTCCATGTCATTCTTAATAGCATCATGAACTTTGAACCTACATTTAAATTTGGTACAAGTAACAATAACTTTTGCCTTGTCATTCTTAACCAAATCAAGCTTTACTCATTCTTAATACTATATACCACCAAACTGAGCCTAAATTTAATAACAACACTTGGAAACTGCTGACCAACACCTGTATGGATAGATCGATTAGAATCATTTCTCAGTAGTTGCCTAAAATGAATATTAGAATCACCGATACTAGCAAAGAAAGGATCACTACTACAAGAAACAACATTTGACCTAACATTGTTTATCGAAAAATAAGTAGGAGTAATGTCAACAAAGAAATAATCCACACGATTATGAACACGCAACAACAAGATAGATTGAAGATCGAAATTAATCATCGCATTTCTTCTTATACCATCTTAACATAGTATAAATCAAATGATAATGTACTTAAATCAGATCATTTACAAAAAATAGTATCTCTCAACATAATGACTAAATTATCAAAAAGAACACGAATATTGTGAGGAACACTGTAAACTAAAATAACAAAACACCAGTACAAATATAAGATAATAAACAAGCCACCAAAGAATGCAAATCATTACAAGGACTAAATGGATTATTTACCGACTTAATGCAATTATGATTAACAACTGCAGACAAATCTACAAATAAACTTAGAATTTGCATCTAAGAATATTATTATTATCATGATCAATCTTTCACCTACAAAAAACATAAAATAACCATATAATTATTTACAATAATAAAAGACAAGTCTACGTTTATCTACTGTAATCGCAGATAAGTCTACCTTTATTTATAGTAATTCACAACTGAAATCAGTATAATTCAATATACACTACTACGACTACAATCAAATTTTATTCTATGAACAATCATTAAATTATGACAAATATAAACTAGAACATATTTATATTTTCCATTGTAAAAAAACAAAAGAAACCAAATAACATTAGCAAATTATTAGCCAATCCCGAATAAAAAGAAACAACAACGATTAAAAACCAGATCAATCATTTAGTTGGAAGAAAATGAAGTCGTACTGAATTTGAAATACGATTTTCAAAAACTGAACGAACTAAATCTATTTTCAAAACGTAGCCTTCAAACCTCGACTATCATTAAAATCACCACGAGAAATAACAAGGTGTTTATGAAAAAAAGTACGATAGAACAAAAATAGAGACCCGATGTATAAGTTTCGAAATAGAAGAAGTTTAGATTGAATAAGTTTAATTATAGGGATGCAGACCTGATAATCACACAAAAACTTGAGTTATGTTTAGAGTTGTCAACGGATATTTTCGAATGTAGACTGCCATATTCGCATCCGCATTCAAAACCATTTTCGGATATCAAATATCTAACACTTGCTGATACGAACAGAAATCAGATAATTATCCGATCCGACAACGATCGATAAGTTAAGGAATATAAATAAAAAAAATTGTTTATCACAATTTTTTTTCTATCATACTAATTATTAAAGTGTTAAAATAAATAAATATGATGATAATAAATATTTTTGAGTAACTATATGATGATAACATAGACTTTCAACTTAATAAAATAATTAATTAGCATACTTCATTATGCTAAAATACACATAATTTGTACTATAATTATAAAAAAAATGGATAGATAATTTTCGGATGCGGACGTGACTATATCCATCTTCATTCTTTTGGATATCGGATATTTATCCGTTGTTAAAATGCAGACGGATTTCGAATTTTTCGAGTATCTATTGAAAACACTATGTTGCTCAAATGGTCAGAACTCAAAGAAAACAATCATGCATGCACTCTGCGCGTACATGAAATAGACCAAAATCAAAACCCTATTTTAACATGCGGTAAAAAAGCTACTAAACGTATAATAATTTCATGTCAGAATTTGCAAAGCTAATGCAATGCCGTCATTAAAAGAAGGGGACCAGGTAGGATGCTTCTGTCCTCAAATTCAATCTGCTCCCGTGTTCCAATCAATTAAAACCCCTGATTTCCACATTTTGCACTTAAACCCCTGAATTGTTTTTGTATTTAAAATGCAAAAAAGCGAGAATGAGGAGATTTGATTGAAGAGACATGGAGGATGGGAAATGGATACAGAACGATTGTTCTCTACAAATAGATTTCAATTAAATTGGATAACACATGTGCTACATTTCATCACATCAGAAGGCGAAAGCAGAAGTGGTTGAGAGAAACTTGAAAGAACGTCGCTATAAGCCTGTAAATACCATAAAAAATGAATTTTAAATCGTAACATTTAAAATTGCATACTTCCATCGCCCGGGCAGTACAAAATAACCCTGCCTCGACATCGGCTTAATTCTGTAGTTTCTACATAAGAATTCGGGACCTATATGAAGCTAAATTCTGAGCTTAAATTGTTAAATTGGTAAACAATCAATGATTAGCTTGCAAACTTTCGTCTTAATTGCCTTTTGACTTGCTCAACCCAGATATCTTGTCTTGAATCTCCATTTCCTGCTTCCTTTTTAAATGATTTTGTGCTGTGGCCGTGACTATTTTTACAAAGAAGTTGAAGATCATAAGCCATATGACTGTGTTCCATATCAAACCGAAGGACAGGTTCCATCTTTTTGCCTACATATGCAACAAAAGCCAACAAATGGAATAAGAAATGTCCACACTGGCATGTTATAACTTCATTACATATGACTACCAAAATGTACGATATTTGGAAGGGTTTGATCACAAATAGAAACTAAATGTAATACCAAGAACAAACATGTGATGTTTCACCTTGGTATCTAATGAAGTGGTATCCGGAAATGATGAAGAATCAAACTTTTGCCTGAGTTTATGCAAGTTTGCCATCATGTTTGGAAGAACAGCGGTGAATCCAGGTATGTGGCCGAGGACCCAGATGAACTCATTCTCCACTAATTCAAAAAGCTGGTTATTGCAAACCGAGATAATAAAGATGGTCTGTGATAACACTTACGAATTAGTAACCAAGTGAAATACAAAATGATTGCATTGATAGTACCAAATAACTAGAATCCCAATAGTCTCTAGTACATGGTAAAAAGAAAAGTTTGAATAACCTGAATGTGAGTCTTTACTATTGCCTTTCCAATCAATGTAGCCAAAAAAAACTTCCAAAAGGGAACCCCAAATTGCCCACACATGATACCGGCAAGATCAAACAATGGATTGGGCACCTGATAAAATGGAAACAAAAAACTTAGCTAGTTTTCACATTGCAAAAATGAAAAATAAATATAGGGAAGAAGAAGAAGAAAAAAGAAGATATTATGTAGAATCTCAATGTTAAGAATACAAGATAAGTAACATATCACAATTCAGCCATTGTTGATGGATGCAGTATGAAATTATCAACTGCCAGTTGCCAACTATCAGTCGATACAAGAGAAGAAGCATAACCAGAAATTACCTAGCTATTGTCAGGCACTTAACATTGAAATAATAAAGTATCTGGAGATGAAATTTTTTGGATGTTCTGCATGATTTTATACCAGGCTGTTTAGTGTGAGATCCATTAAAATGATTCAAATTTAAACTACACCTACCTCTTTGAAGACGGTAACAAATTTGTAGATCACACATTTTTGTGCACACCGACAAATTAATGTGCTTTCTTGAACAAAAATTTGTTTTAATGTTACAGTTAGTTGAACTGAAATTCTTGGACAAGATTTCAGCTGAAGTTCGACTAGACTGGAGTTGAGTTTGAACGAAGGTAATTGATCTTCAATTTAATATAAATAGTGATTATTTGGTATTTTCAATAATAATCAGTAACTAATAAACAAATATTAGTAATCTTGGTCACTAACTAATAAAAGGAAAATCTATCTGTGCACACAGTGGTGAAACAAGTGGCGACACAATAGCATCCCCCTGAATTCAACCCCAATAATATTTATTGTGTCCATTTTGAGTGTGTGCGCGTGTTTTTTTTTAATATCTTCATAGCCACCCACATCAATAAATAATACATTTTAATTGATAATGTCAAAAAAAAAAAAAAAAAAAAAAAAAAAAAAAAAAACTAGCGTAATTTTACAATTAGACAAACCTACCAACTTAGGAATTGTTACAGCAAAATTTTCCGAAGTCTAATAGACTCAAACATATGAAATGGACAGCAGACTTATCAAGTAGCTTGGAAGATGCCAAGATTGAGGAAATCAGACATTTGGTCAAGTTTCTAAATGCAGATCTGATTGATACCAACATAATTCATATTGGTACTAATATTATTTTCACCAACATGATTCACGCCAACATGATTAGAACTATCTAGAATGATAATATGAAGAATCTCAGGAAAATTGACGAAACTTCAAACGACAAAATTATGTCGGTACCGACTAGATTTGCTTGATACCGACATGATTTTGAAATTTGGAATGGCAAGAATTGGATTTTAAAAGGCTTAAATATGAAGAGAAAACAGCTTTAGATGCATAAATTCAAGTCAATTTCAACCTGATTCAGGTTGGTACCGATCTGATTTTCTTTCTGGTATTCATGCGGGACGACCTGTTCTACATGCTGAATTATTGGATCTTGAAGATTTGGATGAATTCAAAATTGGATAGGGAGATTGGTCGGTTGAATACCTATAAGTAGCAAGCTACCTACAACTTGAGGAGAACTTTTCTTTTCGAAAATCTTTTTCTACCTTCTTCCTCAAGCTCTTGTAAATCCAAGAATGTACTAAATTGTGGTCGAATTTGGGTGATAATCTTTATATTCCACAAAGAAAACATAATATAACAAAATTAAAGCAGTTGTAGGCCGGAAAATTTGTCGAACCACTATTAAAATTGTGTTATTGTCTTTGTTTATTTTGATAGATTTACATTTTTGATGCTTTCGGCTGATATCAGGGTGTTGTGTCATTTTCCAACGCAACAAGAACTCAAAAGAAAATTACAACTAAAAAACAATTTAAAATAAATCAATCGGTTTCTTTACCATTTTCCATCCAACTTAAAGCATGTTAAGTCGAATTAAAGAGATAAATTTGAGCCAAACTCTCCAACACTGAGAATTCATATACTGCATAGCACGACAGTAATCTTACGTTTGACATAAGACCTTTACATCAGATGCAACCCAAAAAAAAAAAAAAAAGTAAGAAAGAAAACCACACACACACAACTTTAAATTGAATGTTTCTAATGTCTAAGAATGTGGCCTTAGTTACCATAAATTTAATTATATATAATAACCAACCAAGGAATTGAGAAAATTAATTAATGTATCTATTTGACCAAAATAGTTAATATATCTATTTGTGCCAAGGTTGAGTTATACATACAAGAAACTAGGAAAACTTGAAAATCACAAATGCAGTCAAAGAGAAACATTTATATCTATGAGTTAGTAAATGTTTTCTCTAAATTAGGAAGCCATAGTTTGCTTTTATAGCTAACAGTGCCGCATAGCATTTATTTCTGGAAACAAGTTTTCCCATGGACCATAACGGTAAGTAACACTGTTAGTTAAGCACGTTGAACTACAAACAGCATACTATCGTTGTCACTTGTGTATATTGTATGCAAAAGCAAAAGGCGCTAACAAACTTACACGGTCTAGAAGGATTATAAAAACAAAATTACCCAGTAGAATTAAATTATGTAAAATAGTGAAATATCAATTATGAATCCATATATCTAATGCATCTTGCATAATCAAGAAGAAAATAAACAAACCGAAGCAAGTAGGAAGATGGTAAAAAAGTTCAAATGTTGGGAATGGGTAAGCAGCCATCGTTTTGTTCGCTTCACAAATGCAGAAATGAATCCATCCTCCGCAGATGAAGTAGTATCCAATTCTTCCATGTCTAATTTACTTCCTGATATACGTGCTGCAAGAGATATCAGCTTGTTACTAAAGACACACACACATAGGTATATATATGTGTGCGTGTTACATGTGCGTGCACCCACACATACTGGTAACAAAATCACTACATAAAAGTAGCTATCTTATAAATCTGATTGTCTAAAAAGTAGCAGGATAGTGCATTCAGCTATGTTGCCCCTACTTTGGACAACGTATCATATGCATAACTCGGTGTAATTCATGTGATATCTAACCGGATACTAGGTAATAATAACGACCAGTATCAAAAAAGTTGTGTGCACGAAGTAAATCATGCTGGAATTACAGAGCACCAGAGTCCTCTAATGGATGCTTTGAGACCTGTTGTAGAAACCATGCAAGATAAATTTAATAAAATATATACCTGCCCTTGATATGAAATAAGGTGGAAGCTCTCCAAGTGCAGTTCCAATACCCCAGAGAACAGCCTCAAGCTGAACTTGAGGAAGAAGCTTGCTAAGTGGAATCCTCACCAATGAATCAGGGGCATATGCAAATAACGGGGCTCCAAATGCTGAACAATCTTTATCAAGCCATGATGGTCCTCTTTTCAATTGTATTGTATCATATGGAGCAGTTTTCAAATCTATTCGACCGCATCTAACAGCTTTGAGTGTAAATAGTGCAATGTGAGGACCAAGATACAGAACAAACGTGTGCAAACCAGATCCTGCAAAAGCAAGAGTGTTAATTTACCGGGGGTACAACATTGATGGAGTGTATACAAGGTTATATTTTTCAAATCTCTATCTCTCTCTGGTTTATTACATTATTGATAACAAAAAGATGATCAACAATCATCTCTTAAAAGTCCATAGCTTGGAGAGAAGTTACATCTATTGTAAAAAATAAAAAAAAATAAAAAAGAAAGAAAGAAAAAAGAAAAAGAAAACTCTTCTGAGTTGGCGAATTCAGTATATCCATATTAAGATTATATGTATATCTATCAACGATGACAAAGCATTTCTGATTTAATATATCTGTAACTTCCGAAAATAAATAAATAAAACAAACTCTTCTGAGTTGACGAATTCAGTATATCCATATTAAGAAATCCGATTTATGTATATCTATCAACGATGAGAAAGCAGTTCTAAAACTCTTCTATGACACCCCTGTTTTGCAGCACCCCATTTAGCATCCCTAGTGAATCGGGAGCTATACAATTCCAAATTTAACAAAATTTTGTAGATGTTTAATTCACATATAGAGAATCGTCTATGTAAAATTTAATCTCATTTCGACATTTGTAGCATAATATGTTTGATGTTCAAACTTAACGATTTAAATAAATGTTTGAATGATTGAGATTTTAAAAAAGTCATGTTTGAACGGTGAATAATTGAGTTAAGATTTTGAAAACACTGAAAATATCGAAATGAGTCCAAGTTTTACATAGATGATTCTCTATATATGGATTGAACATTTATTAAAAAAATAGATTTAGAATGGTGTAAATCACGATACAATAGAGGTGATAAAGCTGATGCGATAAAATACGGATCTCTCTCTCTCTCTCTCTCTACACACACACACACATACATACATATATACATACACACACACACACACACATATATATATATATATATAAATTAAGATCAAGAGTACCCCCAAAAAGTACAACACCCCTATAGTCTCCTTGATTTTTATCGAATATTTTGGTTTCCCTCTCTTCCGCCAAAATTTTTGTCCTTTCACTGATTTAATTATAAATGACTGGCTATTATCGAATGCAAAAAGATGCCACGAAAGAAAAGTGTCATGTAACTCATACATACATACATACATATATATATATATATATATATATATATATATGTACGTATATATATATATATATATGTAAATGTATATATGTGTAAATATATATATATATATGAATGTATGTATATATATATATATGTATGTATGTATATATATATGTATGTATGTATGTATGTATGTATGGATGGATGGATGGATCCCAGGGCACCCCTGTTTTCTAGCACTCTATTTGCCCCTTGATAAGAACCATACATTTATATTTAAATAAGTTAGTGGGAGGAGAGAGAGTTAGTGGAAAGAGAGAAAAACCGAAAGGTGCGATGGAAATTAGAAGGCTATAGGGGTGTTGCACTTCTTGGGGTGCTCTTGATCCTCTCTCTCTCTCTACACACACACACACACACACACACACACACACATATATATATATATATATATATATATATATATATATATATATATAAAGCGGCTATTAGAACACAAAATTAGACACAATAAGTGTAAACGTTGAGTTTGTCTTATTGTACATGGATGGAAGATGGAATTCAAGACAGATCTATCAATTGAGATTCTTATGCCAACTTTTGTGTCACCATGTTGTGTCCAAACAAAATTTTTCATGTGTGTATGTGTGTGTGTGTGTATATCCATGGGAAAGTCTATTTAGACATAATATGTTGACACAATTAATAACACAATGAATCTGCACCATTAGATTGCCCAAGAATTTCACATTTTCATACAAGGACAAAAAGATCCAACGATTCAAATCTTTTGTGTCACCATTTGTGTTCAAATAGCCATCATATTTGTTTCCCTTGCGATGGGCCTGGAAGAGGGAGTACATGTCAAGTATCAGCCTGGGATTATATCTTTTTACGTTTATTCTGGATGTACAATACAATTTCAGTAGTCATTTTCCTTTTCAGCTGGAAAATGCAGTCGAATGTTTGAAGTACTACAAGTGATCGGGGGTGGTATCTCATATAGCAGAAAGAAACTTCACAGAGAGTTCCATTACTGGTTAGCTTCGAGATTTTTTATGGGCACATACATCTCAGGTAATTCAGTATTCAATTTTATGTTCTTCATTATCTGCATACGGTCTTTTTTTTCTTAGGTGCTCATTTTGTTTGGCTATTAGTTTAATGTTTCTATTCAGTGGTTGCGTTAATTGGCAAAAACTCATTGAATCCATTGTTTGGGCTCGTAACAAATAAATGTTTCTCCTGCTACTCAGCCTAAAGCCTTAAGCATTGTACAAGGACGTGTTGTATGAGTAGCGGCCGAGATGGCCGAGATATTTTCCCGAGATATTGGCCAAAATCCGAGATTTAAAACCTTGAGTAACGCATTACCTTCTGGGTGGAATTGCCACAATATGGGCATTCTTCCTAACAAGAATTATTGCAGAAGGATAATGGATAGAAGGATTTGAAAGGCATTATGACGTTGACATTTCCAAGGTTTAGCCAAGGTGTATCTCAGGATCCCACTAACTCGTCGTATTTGGTTTGGTATTGCTACCGCACATGACTTTTGAGAGTCATGATGATATTACTTAAGTTATAAAAATTAAACTAAAAGATAACAGAGGAAAACTTGTACTTACCCAATCCAATTGATGATGCAACACCAAGTGCTACCCACCACAATACAAACTTGGAGTATGAAAGGAACTCTTGAACGTGCTGATACATGCATGCCAGTGAAAATGTTAGGTGCAACCATTAGGTGGTTCTTACAAATAAATTAAATTGAAGAATAATTGTATATTTTGCAGTACAAACTAGACTGCAATTCAAATTGACGGAAAAACACCAAGGTAAAATTCTAATTATTAATAATAATGTTACAGGGAAATCTAATTCTCTTCATCGTTATTGGTCTAAGACTCAAAATAAATGTTTACAACTGAAATGACTGGACCAAGATGATCGGTACCTTTTCATGAGGACCATCAGTAGCTACAAGAAAAAGTCCACCAGCAACAAATAAGGTAGCAAAAATTGTGAACCAAACACCTTTGGTCAAAATATATAAAATGTAACGCTTTGTGTAATCTGCACTAGCAAATATGAAAAACTTGAATGTTTTGAAAGGTTGCGTGCTCAGTGTCATATTTTCCAACTCCAATCGATGCTTCTCGCGGAGTTCTGCAAAGCAAACACAAATTTGAAATGAGAATCAATAGAAGTATATAAATCCCAATAGCTTATCAATCCCTCAAATGTGGTCACATTCATTCAAAGTTTGAGACACGAAGCAATGCAAACAGGATCATGTTCAAGCTTAAATATTTATACAAAGCAAGAAATCATATCAGAAAACTCTAGTTCGGTTATCTCAATCAATGTACAACAACGTATACAATATTGATTTTTAAAATTTCATTGTTCTGATATTAGCACCACAGCAGTTAGCTAAAATCTGTAAATTTATCCATTGGCAATAAATAATTACAATCCCAAACGATTCTCTCACCCAAACACAGATCCAAATACAAATATAAAGCAAAATAAAAGCTCACCAGAAATCGAGGAATCTTCAGACGAGGAGGGGACGGAAGCTCCCATTTTTATCGAATTGTAACAACACGAACCTTACACTTCAGCTCGCATCAGATCTGAAATCGAATTAGGAACGAATACAATAATTTTAGGGATTGAGCTGGAAATAAAGACAAAATATTGGATTGTGCAGTCCGTTACGTAGGAACTAAAATTTGATTTGGAAGGAAACTTAATGAAAGAAGTTGGATTTTGTTATTCGTGTTTTTGGATTGAATTGCGCACCATTAAAAACAGATGCAAATGTTTGTAGGTTGAGTCGTGAAGTAAGATACGGGTTTCCTTTGTTAGCACTTAACCTTTGGATGACGTATCAAAGAAGAACAAATCTCTGGAGTCGCTTTTCCCACACATTTGGAATTGGGATATACTCGAAATGAAATTTGAATTCATCCACTTACAGATGATGACTCATTAAAACATTTTGCTTCCAATTTTAGCATATTTGCATATATATATATATATATATATATATATATATATATATATATATATATATATTTTCGGTACACTCTTGTTCTGCAGCATCTCCATCCTACCGTGAGCTACGTTAATCAAAGTTAACAAGAATTTGTAGATGTTCAATCCACATATATACTATCATTTATCTAAAACTTGAGCTTGTTCCGACATTAGTAACAAAATCTTAGCTCAATTATTCATCGTTCAGACATTTATTCGAACCGTTAAATTTAAACATCAAATATATTATTCTATGAATGTCGGAATGAGCTAAATTTTTGGATAAATGATAATATATACGTGGATTGAACATCTACAAAATCTTGTTGGATTTGAATTAGTGTAGCTCACTGTAGAATTTGTGCAGTTAAAGCGTTTAGCGGTTCTATAGCAGTAGAAGTGTAAAAAACTGTAGCGGGGATATAGCGGAGGTGGAAAAATGTTAATTAGATGTACAATTATGTAATTAAAATTAATTAATTATCATTCTTGCATCGTTTGTGTAGAACAAACAAACATTAATTAATATTATATAACAAAATCAAAGAATATTATAACAGGACTGCTGTATAATCTGAAATTGACAGATATCATATGGCGACATGCAACTCACTTTTCCAAAACCCAAACGCGCTTCCCAACGCTCCTCTCTCATCCCTTCAAACTACAGATCTGTCACCCAAGCCTATTCCACCCTCGCCTGACCCTCCCTCCGACGACCTCTAGCTCTACCATCTCAGCAGTCCAACCTCCTCTCATCGTTTTCCCCAATCCTCCATCCTTAGCTAACCCTACCCCCTCCCAATCCAGATCCACTCCCGGAGCAACGATGGTCTTCTCTCTTTTCTGCAAAGCCACTGAATGCAGGATCCTTCGTAGTCAACAACACTGAATTGAAATTTGATGGGGATAATCTCGTTCCTACTGACGATATAATACAAGCAAGCGTTGATCAATGGAGTAGCTTTCTTGTTGGCTTGTTCTTGGACGCGCCGTTGTTGTATTACTCAGTTGTCAATTTCTTGAAGAAACACTGGGCTGCACAAGGAGCGATAAAGTTCAAGTCGAACGGGACTGTGTTTTTCTTCCAATTCTCGTCACAGGCTGACCGAATTAGAGTACTGGAGGCTAACCCTGTTATAATCCACAATATGCTCTTCATTGTAAAGCCATGGATACCAAGCTTAAGTAATGTAGCTAACAGCGTCAAGGAAGTGCCGGGGTGGATTAAAATATATAATCTCCCTCTTGTCGCTTGGTCGAAGAGGGGCGTTAGCTGGATGGCAACCAGAGTGGGAAAGTTTCTGTGTATGGACGTTAACACAGAGAGCCTAACAAGGTTCGAATACACCAAATGTATGGTTGAAGTATCAGCAAAGTCTTCGTTGCTTGATGCATTTCCAGTTCGAAACCTTGATGGCTCAATCCAAATAGTGAAGATATTTTATCTTTGGAAACCTGAATTATGTATGCACTGCAATGTTTTTGGGCATTTGACTGATAAGTGCCAATTTCACGAAGAAAAAAAATGGTGAAAAAAATCCCTAAAGAAGTCGAGCGATGTGATATCACACACCAGTATCAAAATGAAAAGGGTGTACCAAAAGTCATTAGAGATAATGTTGATAGAACCAAAAAAGTGTCGCAACGCATACATCATGAAGTAGCTACTAGAGACGGTTTATGGACGAGAGTTGTAAAGAAAAAGAAAGTGGTGCGGCATGTAATAAATGAAAATGATAAGGGCAAGCAATAATAAACGATACGTCACCGGCCGCAGCTGCTATTGGAACGCCTAACAGCTTCTCGCATTTACCAGTCAGTGTAGAAGTTAATGAAAGATATAACATAAATTATGATATTGAAGATGGTGAGATAGTGGAAGTTGGTATGAGAGAAAAATGTAAAGATAGACATACTGCAGGAGTTCTGAATATGTTAAAAGAAAACGCAAATGCATCACAGGTGCTAGTGGAAAATGTTCAACTAAAGAACATTGAGGCTGTTAACTCAAATATGGAATCTAGAGCAGACCAGATAGCTCACGTTGATGAAATGCTGTCAAAGATGTTGGGAAGTCCAAGGAAGAACGCAAAAAGAGAGATACAAAAGCAATGCAAAGTAATCCCTGTGTACCATATGTGTCAGACGTAATAATCAATGGGAATCAGCAAGTAGTCAAAAACGTGGTTGAGTCTCATTAAACTATTGCAGAACATGCTAACGACAAAGAAATAGCCAAGCAACAGCAAGTGATGAAGTATACAATACTCCAAAGGAGAAACAAACTCAGAAAGACATCCCAGTGATGAGTGCCAAAGAATCAGCTAGAACAACCCATATTAGATCTATTAATGCTGACATTCTATCTATCTCTAAATCACTAAATGCTGAGTTTGCTAGTCGGGAAGTTAACACTCCAGAATACCATGCGACAGTGAAAAACAAGTGAACTTTGAGGCATTCTGCTCTGGATTAATATTTGATCAGTTGCACACAACACAACTTGACTCTGTGCCAGAGATGCTTCAGAAAACTATAGAAAGTGGTAAAAAGAAGTTTCGAAAATCACCATCAGTCAAAGCCAAACAAGACAAACCCTGCATGCATATAGCGCCCCTTGCCGCATACAAAGAGAGGCCTCCAGATATCAGCTCGGATTTAGTGACTTCCACATCAATTGACAAAGCAGGTCCGAAAACTCCAATCACTCGAAGTATGAAGAAGGAATTGCTTCGAAATCTTCAGGAAAAAGGCCAGTCCTCTACCATTGTAGGTGTAATTTTGGAAAGCAAAAGGTGTCATGTAGAATGTAAGTGTAATTATAATCTATAAATGTAACTGCAGTTCCTGTCTTTCTTGTGTGGAACTCTTGCTGATACGTACTTTGCATATCACCTGTACTCTCATGTATTTTAATTTTTTTAATAAACCAGTGTTACGGACTACTATAAAAACCGGTCAGCCTTGCCCAAAAAAATAAATAAAGAATATCATGGTTATGCACACTAGATTCGAGGATTACTATAGATTTCTATCTTATATAAGGCACTCGTGATTTAAAATTAGCTCATTAAATTAACCTTTTTGATTTAATTTAAAAGAGAACTGATCAAATCATCCTCTATATATTAATATTGCAAAAGAAGTGCTAAATAGCGTTGATTTAGCAGGTGTAATGGAATATAACAGAGATTAAAGTGTAGCTACTGTTCATCAGTGCTAAACTGAAATAGCATAGCGGCCGGAGAGCACTACGTGCAATTGCGGGGATTTTGCGAGGCTTTAACTGCGTATAGTGGGATATGAGTGCCAAAGGGGTTCTGCATATATATATATATATATATATATATATATGTATGTATGTATGTGTATATATATATATATGTATATATATATATATATGAATGTGTGTGTGTGAGGCAAGTTCAATGGCACCCCAAAAACTTAGCACCCCTTTAGCCTACCACTTTTCCACCACACATTTCCTCCCTTTCTCCTTCCACTCATTCTCTCACCTTCCACTCACTTTCTTTAATATAAATGAGAAGAGGAAATCAGGGGGCATTTGAGGTGATCCATTTTTGGGGTGCAACCGAACGCTTGCATATATATATATATATATATATATATATATATATATATATATATATATATATCTCCAAATAGTGAGCACCCCATTTTCCCCTCTATATAAACCAAGCATTTATATTAGAATAAGTGAGTGGGAGGCAAGAGAGTGAGTGGAGGGAGAGAGAAACGAGATATGTGGTGGAAATCAGGGGGTGCTGCACTATTCGGGGTGCCACTGAATGCTTGCATATATATATATATATATATATATATATATAATCAAGAGCACCCTTAAATAGTGTAGCACCCTTACAGCCTCTTTATTTCCACCACACATTCTTGTTTCTTTCTCCTTGCACTAACTCTCTTTTTCCCTACCCACCAACTTATTTAAATATAAATGAATGGCTTATATAGAGGGGCAAATGGGATGCCATATAATAGGGGTGCCCTAAAACCTCTCTCTCTCTCTATATATATATATATATATAAAGAAAAAATTATGAATATTTATAATTTTACAAAAGAAAATATTTCTTATTTATAAAAGCATAAGATTAAGTTTATATTTATTTTGAAAACAAAAATATGACAGTAATTTATAATACGCTTTTGACATAGTCTTCCCACCTCTAAATCTCGAAAATAAAGGGCATATCCAAATTACCATGAAAGATTAAAATGATATGCCTATCAAATAGAAAATCAGATTTAAATCATAAAATGTGGCAGTCTATATCTTGTAATGTTGAACTATATTGAAAATCCGGTTTAATGCTTATTTTTGAAAAAAAAAAAAAATGGTGACTATTGCATCCCAATATCCATAAAACTAACTCTTTGTGTGTGATGACCGTCCCACGTCATTGCTGCTTATATAACCATATAGTGTGTTGCACAAATGCATAGTCGATGCAAGATGGTTGTTAAAGGAAAGAAAAAAGCTGAGATATGGAAAACAAAAGAAGAGAAGGGAAGAATTGTAACACTCCACGTCGATTAATGTCACTCTCAAGAGGAATGCATTAACTTTCATGGAGTATTATTCGTATATAGAACAGAATATAACAAGACAGATACATATATTGGTACTTAAAATAATAATTAAAAACAACTTTTATTGCAGCGGAGAAATAGTTTGGTTACAACAACATCAAAAACTAACAACAAAACCAATTACACTTAATATCCATATTGAAAAATTATTTTCTGAGTACATAAAGTAAAAATCATAACCCCAACATAAGTAGCCATAAAAGAGATGAGCTAAACTTTACTTTCAGCAATCCAAGCACTTCCAAAAGAGAGAGAAAGATCCAAATCAAGCTCCACTAGCACAAGTCCCACCCTGAGAACCTGGGAGGGGGGAAGGGAAGAAAAGAGGCGAAAACAAAGGGGGTCAGACATAAACTCTGGCAAGTCCAATAACTTTAACAATATAATTATTAAAGTAATTAGGATAAGGCATAAACTAGTAAAACAAGGAATGACTATGAAACAAGTGGGCAAGACAAAACCAACAAGAGGAATATTCTGGCGTTAATCTCGCTCCTTATCACTATAGGATAATTACTACACCGCATCATTACTAGTCACCCTAAAAGTTGATCCCGCCTACTGAACATAATAACCATAATAGTAGTTTTGTGTACCCCTAGCTGTCTTCATATGTGTCGCCTGCCCCTATCTCCACTAGTTGTACCCACTACCCCCATGCGATCGGCTCCCTAACTCTTAGATACCCGTGTTGGTCCCACAGTGGGGTGTATCACTCCCCAAAGTGGCAACCCGATACCACTAAAGATGCACGGCTTATATCTACACAATGCAACAATGTCTTACCTACAAGCCCGGGACCACGCACGCACATGACCCCATTGGACTTGCGCCACTGTTAACCCATTTTGACCTCTTACAATCAAACCCAGTAAACGTGTCCCGTCCTCGATCTAACTCGAGCTCAAAAGATACATAATGGGTTACTGGTTTGAAAAGGGTCCCCCATGCTTGACACAAGCTTTCCACCTATGCTTGGTCCCCACTAGAATTTCCCACTTAACCCCTTCTTATTCATGTCTTCTTACATGTTTCAATTTGGTTAAGTGTTTCTAATCGTATTTCACATGTCACCCATGTCACCCACTTAACCCCCATGTCCCACCACATGTTTATCTTGGTTAAGTGTTACTTAATTCATTATAACTGTAACCTTGTAAGACCTCCCACATTAGACTACCGTTTGCGGTTGCTGGATTTGCCGGTCCGGGCAATCTTATACCGCAAACGAGTCTAACCTCGTGTCTTTACAATAGTTACACATTTAATTTATGCTTTCGACATCTCACATTAGACTACCGCTTGTGGTTGCTGGATTTGCCGGGTGGGTCCGGGCAATCTTACACCACAAACGAGTCTAACCTCGTGTCTTAGGCATTTATTATTACACATAATTATTTCACCCCAATATAATTAATTATCCCTATTCAAATTGTCAACAATTTCCAAATTAACTATGTCCATAATTGTCACCTAAATTTGTCCATACTTTTTAGGTATATAAATTATACCAATTAATGTCTCAATTTAATTATATGGCTTTAAAGCCATTTTATGCCAATTCACATTATGTATTATTAATATTTTCCCATTATCCCCACGTCATTCATACGTTTAACATGAAATATGTTAGACTCGCAAATAGTCTAACTCATACAAAGAAAAGCAACATCACAACTTGCATAACACATAAAATAGATCTAACTTGCGAATAAGAATTATAACATAAGTTTGCATAGCCAATAACTTGCATAGGCAATGAACAGATAAAACATAAATTTGCATAAACTACCATGGATCTAAATATAGATCTAAACATGAAATTGTGAACTTGCATATATGAATATGGGTTTCACCTAAACTTGCATATATGGAATATAGTTTTCACCCAAACTTGCATATGTGAATATAGTTTTCACCTAAAAATGTGAATATAGTTCTCACCTAAACTTGCATAGATTCCTACAAACTTGCATATGAATTTAAACATGTAAACTAATATCACATGTTTTTGCGTATAAACTAGCATATGTATATACTTGATTCACATATAAGCTTGTGTATAATTCACATACAGACTTGCATAAGATTCACATACAAACTAGCATATGTAAAAACAGACTTGCATAAGATTCACATACAAATTAGTATATGATTTAACATCCCAAACTTGCATAAGATTCACATATAAACTAGCATATGATTTAACATCCCAAACTTGCTTAAGATTCACATACGAACTAGCATATGATTTAACATCCCAAACTTGAATAAGATTCACATACGAACTAGCATAAGATCTAACATCCCAAAATTGCATATAAACTGATGTCATAAAATGAATCAAGTTAAACATAGGACATATGAAATAGGTCTACCAAAATAAGATAACAAAACTGTCATATGTTCACCAACAGATGATAACAAAGTTAAATAACATCACATGATTCAACAAACATGTTCTCATAGTCCCAATTATAACTCATCATAATTAATTTATTAATTATTTTGTGAAAGAAACTGTACTCACAAAGACAGGTTAGAGAAGAAAATAATTCGTTCGTCGTTTGTATTAGAATTCTGACCTGCAAATCCCTAAGCATTAGGAAGAAGAACTGTCCTAACAGCAGCATGGAGGCCAAGAGACTAATTTAGTTTAGGTTTAGGGCTTGAGTCTATGCGTGCTTATATAGAAGTTTAATTCAACATAAGCCATTAGATTATCATAGGAGCAATCACAACCGTCCAGACTAGATAGAGTTATCCAGAATTGTCACTTATGCCCTAGTGACTCAACAACAAGTCAGGAAAGACCCAACAACAAGTCAGAATCATCTGATTTTAGATCTGCCACGGGGGGTAGGTCGACCCCCTGGTCGACCTATATAGGGGAGGTCGACCCCTTGGTCGACCTGGCCTTGGGCGGGAGAAATCATGCCTAGCCCGCTTCCTCGTTTGAATTTCGAATTTTAAATTTAAATTCTGAACTGTTATTAATTTATTTAAATTATTGAAACTTCTGAGGACCATAACTTCTTCATACGAAGTCCGATTTATGAAAACTTGGACTCTATTCCAAGCAGAATTTCGAGACGAATGCAATGGCGTAACCCGTTTCCCTTAATTCTCATTTTAACAATTAAGTATTCTTAAATTCGTTCTTTTAATAGTCACAGAAAATTTAGGGTGTTACATTCTCCCCTCTTAAAGGATTTCTCCCTCGAAATCTCCAAGTTAAGGAGAATGTATATCCTACCATCCAATCATCCATCTACTCAACCATCAAACACAGGCATCCATTGTCGTTACAAGATTTCTAGTGCCATATGAATATATGCAAAAAGTGTGTGTACATGTTCCTTATCCAAAGCAAAATCAGGCAGTCCACTAATTCAGTTGACCTCCTTGATGCAAATCATGATAGTGCCATGCGTCCATTATGTATGCGAAAGAATCCTAACGATACATATTACTTCTATATATGTGCACAACCATTCATCAAAATGCAGCATCCATATGATAACACAACCATTATGCATCCATTAATTTAAATATGCACACATATTTATATGCAATATGAAGGTGATTGAGCCGATCTAGTGCCTAATGTGTGTGTACATGCATCCACGAGCAACCACTAGCAACTACTTGGAACCACTCACAACCATCAATCATAACATGTTTCAAATACATGCTTACATCCATTGGTTTCTACCTAAGGATAAAGAATAGGACCGAGGAGATATGCTTAAAAGATAGATATAAGCATGAATAAACTTATGGAAAAAGAGATCAAGGAGGTACCCTCAAAAAGAAAAGGGTAGGCTGCGCGGATTTTCCTCTCAGTTTCCCAAGCCGCGTCTTCCTCAGCGTCACTCCATTGAACTTTAACAAGCTTGACTTCACGGTTTCATAGCTCTTTGACTTCGGTACCCAAGATACGAGTTGGAACTCTTCTCACAGTCGCTTCTCGCTCCACTTCTACTTCCTCTAGTATACTTGGCTTTAACACTTCCGCAGACTCATGTAAGCACTTTTGTAGTTGAGAAACATGAAAAACATTATGAACTCCAGCCAATCTTTCGGGTAGCTCTACTCTGTAAGCCATCGTCCCAATCCTTCCAGTGATAGGAAATGGTCCAACAAACTTTGGCGCTAGCTTTCCTATGGACCCAAAGCGAATGACATTCCTTAAAAGATCCAATCCTTCCAGTGATAGGAAATGGTCCAACAAACTTTGGCGCTAGCTTTCCTATGGACCCAAAGCGAATGACATTCCTTAAAGGAGATACTTTAAGGAACACCCTATCTCCAACCTCAAACTCAAGGTCGGTCCTTCTTGTGTCTGCGTAGGACTTCTGTCTATCTTGTGCAGCCTTCATCCATCTTCTTATCAAGTCCACCTTTTATGAGGTTTCTCTAATCATGTATGGCCCAAGTACGGGCTTGTTTGTAGACTCCCACTAATAAGTTGGTGATCGACATGGTCTTCCATATAAAGCTTCGAAGGGCGCCATTCCTATGGTGGCTTGGTAGCTATTGTTGTAAGCGAATTCCACCAAAGGAAGATGATCCTCCCATGTCCCTCCAAAGTCAAGTATGCACAATCTCAAGAGGTCTTCCAAAAATATGTTCACCCTTTCTGTCTGACCATCGGTTTAGGGGTGATAGGCAGTGCTTAAGCATAATTGTGTGCCTACAGCCTCTTGCAAACTCTTCCAAAACTCACTCGAAAAGATAGGATCTCGATCACTCACTATGTTGGAGGGTATCCCATGGAGTCGAACTATCTCCTTAAGATAAATGGATGCTAGGGACGAGGCAGTCCTTCTACTCTTAACAGGTATAAAGTGAGCTCTTTTAGTGAGTCTGTCCACTATTACCCAAATATTGGTATTGACCCTTCTTGACCTAGGCAACCCATCAACAAAGTCCATCGAAATGCTATCCTACTTCCATTGTGGGACCTCTAGAGGATGAAGCAGACCACCAAGCTTCTTCTGCTCTGCTTTGACTTGCTGGCATATCAAACACTTAGCGACGAACTCAGCTACATCCCTCTTCATGACATTCCAAAAGAAAACCCTTTTTATATCTTTGTACATCTTGTCTCCGCCTGGGTGTATGTTTAGGTTAGAATGGTGTGCTTCTTCGAGAATCGTCTTCACTAAATCCCTTGCTTGTGGGACGCATAGCCTTCCATCCCGTCTCAACCAACCCTTATCATCGATGGACTATCTATTGAGGTGACTAGAAGTCTCACCCCTAACTATCTTATCCATCACATCAACTAGCTGAGGGTCTTCTCGTTGCGCGGTTCCTATTGAGTCCAAAAGAGTAGGCCGCACCTCTAGCGATGCTAACAGACCAGGTACAATTTCAGAGGAGGGTCTAAAGTTAAAGTTTGCTATGTACTCCAAGCTTTGCCTTTCTACAAAGAGAGGACTTAAGGTCAGTTTCTTTCTACTCAAGGCGTCTGCTACCACGTTTCCCTTGCCAGGGGTATAGGAAATCTCAAAATCATATGAGGCCAGAAATTCCATCCACCTTTGTTGTCTTAAGTTAAGATCTTTCTATGAGAAAAGATACTTTAATGATTTATGGTCAGTAAATAATTCAAACCTTTCTCCTAGTAGGTAATGACGCCATGACTTTAGAGCGAAAACAATGGCAGCTAGCTCCAAATCATGAGTTGGGTAGTTCTTCTCATGTACCTTCAATTGCCTTCCCCCATAACAAACTACCTTGCATTCTTGCATCAAGACAACGCCCAGCCCTGTACCGCATGCATCTGTGTATACGGTAAATATTTTGCTCCCATCAGGTAATGTCAGGACTGGGGCCGTTGTTAGAACCCTTTTCAAATGTTGGAAAGCAATATCGCAATCCAAATCCCAAGCAAAAGTTAGGTTCTTCTTTGTCAATCTTGTGAGTGGAGCTGAGATTTTTGTAAAGTCTTTAATGAATTTTCGGTAAAAGTCCGCTAGCTCGAGGAAGCTTCGGACATTGGTTGCATTCCATGGAACCTTCCAATCTTGCACCACAACTACTTTTGTGGGGTTCATAGCTAACCCCTCTTTGGACACCACATGTCCAAGAAACCTCACTTCTTCTCTCCAGAAATGGCATTTGGAGAATTTGGCTTTCAGCTGATGTGCACGAAGAGTATCCATGACTTCCCTTAAATGCTAAGCATGCTCTTCTTCATTCTTCGAGAAAATCAAAATGTCGTCTACGTAGACCACTACAAACTTATTAAGGAACTCCCTGAACACCCTGATCATCAAGTCAACGAAGTAAGCGTGTGCATTTGTCAAGCCAAAAGGCATGACAAGCCATTCGAAGAAACCATCCGGGGTTCTGAACGCGGTCTTATCAATGTTGTCTTCAGCCACTCTTAGCTGATGAAACCCGGTGGCCAGATCTAGTTGGGAGAAAACCGACGCACCTACAAGCTGATCAAACAAGTCGTCTATTCTTGGAAGTGGGTGCCTATTTTTCTTGGTCAGCTTGTTTAGCTCCCTATAATCAATGCACAGGTGAAATGATCCATCTGCTTTGGTTGCGAATACTACTGGAGCACCCCATTCAGAAATAATCCACCTTATAAACCCCTTTTCGAGCAACTCTTTGACTTGCTTGCTGAACTCTTTTCTCTCCCTTGGAGCCATGTGTCTAACGGGTAGAGCTATGGGTTTTGCCTTATCAACAAGGTATATGCGGAAGCCTATCTCCCGCTTCGGAGGTAAGCCCTTC